>JABYQQ010000005.1:1497985-2995970 GCA_022605405.1 Earliella scabrosa | reverse complement strand
CGTTCGCGCGCGCTCCCCCTCTGCGCTCCCGAGAGTGTACCGCGAGGGTCTCAGGGCACTCCCGACCTCCCCTCTTTGCCCTTCCGTCATTGTACACTCCCCCAGTCGAGTGCGCGACCACAGCCATCACTTGCTCCCAGGCTATGCCCGCACCTTCGCCGCGCCCCCCACACCCGCTCGCTGTTGCTGTCGACAATACGCGGCCGCCGTTGTGTACCTGCAGCCTCGTACCGTCCCACAATCGCGCGTTCTTGGTCGCGTGCCCCCATCCCGCCCCAAATACGCACTCGCCGTCGCCGTCGCTGTCGCGCCCGACACGCCCCTTTTGGGCAACATACCTCGCGGGCGTCGGGCGCGCGCTTATCCTCCACTGACTCTACCACCAACGCTACCAACGCTATCACTTCCCTCATCCTCGTCGCGACTGCCGCCATGCCTCAAGAAGAAGTTTCTGCAGATGTCAAAGAGGTGAGTGCCGATTTGTTTAGATCTATACTTCAGGTTAGATTATCATGTATTCGCGCACTGTCGTTTCGGGTGCTGCGGATATGTTTCATCTGCGCGCAATCCTGACTTGCTTTACAGATATTCGACACTATCATGAAGACAAACGGGCACGCTCGCTTCCCGTTGAAAAAGGACACCGTCCGTGATGTGAGTACTGTGGACTGAGCATGCGTAGATAGTTCACCGGTCTTTGCAGGCCTTCAAAGCCATCGGCTTCGACTATGTGTCGGGAAGTCGGGGTTCGCATCACAAATTCGAACCTCTGACGGACGAAGCAAAGCGGAAGTGGGGGACTCAGGCTGTCACACTCGCCGCGGTACGTTTGCGTCCTTCGCGAATGCATGGCCGCTGATCTTCGCACAGCACGGAGCGGAAGTACCAACGGCCACCCTCAACGGGTAAGTGGGCTCGAGTGGGTGACTATACGGTCTGCTAACATCCTACAGCCTGAATCGCTCGGTGCGCAAGGCCTACGGATGGGACGAGACTACCTTCGTCCTCCGTAACGACGCTCCCGCTCCCGCTCCTCTGGACGATATTGAGGGCGTCGGTGCGGCCGACAATGGCGCGCGGCCCGCTGCACGGCGCGGTAACGGCAATCGCGACGGTGAGAACGACGCTAGACAGCGTCGCGGAGGTGAGAATGTTGCCATACAGCGTCGTGGCGGTGAGAACGGCGCTGGACAGCGTCGGGACGGTGCGAACGACGCTGGACAGCGTCAGGACGGTGCGAACGGCGCTGGACAGCGTCGGGGTGGTGCGAACGGCGCCGGACAGCGTCGTGACGGTGCGAACGACGCTGGACAGCGTCAGGACGGTGCGAACGGCGCTGGACAGCGTCGGGATGGTGCGAACGGCGCCGGACAGCGTCGTGACGGTGCGAACGGCGCCGGACAGCGTCGGGACGGTGCGAACGACGCCGGACAGCGTCGGGATGGTGCGAACGACGCTGGACAGCGTCAGGACGGTGCGAACGGCGCTGGACAGCGTCGGGATGGTGCGAACGGCGCCGGACAGCGTCGGGATGGTGCCAACGATGACGAGCCCCAGCGCTCCAAGAAAAAGAAGAAGGCTCCGCGAAAAAATGTCCGGCTTCACCCATGAGCAGATGAGTGCGCGCGCGAAGGTGATGTCCCATTCTTTGTAACTGTACTAGTAGATCTATATGATTCATCCTCACTGTACTTATGGTTTTCGCGATGAAGGTGCGTCGTTTGTGTTGTTCGCGTCCCTCTGCAACTAGGAAGCGTTTCGTGGACGAGGCGGTAAAGGCGCCGCAAGAGGGACTTCCGACTAATTACTCAGAGCCAACACGCCGTCTCTCGTGTGTGCGCACCAACGTTCGTCTTCCTGCTCTCTCGTTCGCCACCGTTCGCTACAGAATCAACGCAAACTGGAATCCAGTGCTTCCGCTGCCCAATGCCGCTGGCGCCTTCAACATCGCCATCCTGCCGTCCCGTCGTCCCGCCATCCCGCCATCCTCCGTCCCGCCATCCTGCCGTCCCGTCATCCCGCCATCCCGCCATCCTCCGTCCCGCCGTCCCGCCGTCCCGCAATCCCGCACCATCCCCGCGCTCGCGTTCACGCCCGTATTCGAAACTTCGCGTTTATACTGTCGCGCACGCGCATTCTCACTTGCTACTCACTCTCGCCCGAGCCCGTTACCCCGCCACCGCATCCTACCCCCTCTTACGCCGGATTTAATTGTCCGTGCGCGTCGCGAGTTGCTCGCCCGCGCGCGACCTCACTCCGAGGCGCGCTCCCGGGATTGTAGCACGCGAGCTCACTCCGAGGCGCGCTCCCGGGATTGTAGCACGCGAGCTCCCTCCAAGGCGCGCTCCCGGGATTGTAGCACGCGAGCTCCCTCCAAGGCGCGCTCCCGAGTTTGTCCCGCGCAGGTCTCAGGGCACTACCGCCCTCCCTTCCTGCCCCCCCCCCCCCCCGCGCCCGTACTTCTACACTCATTCAGTGTGCGGCGTCCGTCATCACTCGCTGCCAATCCTCAGCCGCACCTTCCCTTTTGCCCCCCCCCCCCCATACCTCCCGCTCGCGACCGACACCATCTGCGGTTGCATACCTGCAGCCTCGCTCCGTCCCACCATCGCACGCCACTCGTTGTGTTACCCCCTCGTGCGCCCCTTACACTCTCTATGTCGCGGCCGATATCGCGCGCGACACACCCCTTTTGGATAACCGACTATGCCAGAGTCGGTCGAGCGCTTATCCCGCGGCCTCCACCATTACCACCACCACCACTACCTCTCACCTGCTCGTACCGACGACCGCCATGGCCCAGACAGAGGTTGCCGCGGACGTGAAAGAGGTGAGTAGCTACGTTATTAATTCTCCACTCCACCCCCTTCGCGTCCGAATGGTCTCGTACTTGCGTGCTCTCATCTTGAGTGCTGCGGATACGTTCCATTCGCGCGCATACTGACTTTTTCTATAGATCTTCGACACGATCATGAAGACGGATCGACATGAACGCTTCCCTCTCCACAGGGAGGCGGTTTATCATGTAAGTATTCTGATCCGACCGTGCATAGGTAGTTGACCGGTCTCTGCAGGCCTTTGGGGCCATCGGTTTCGCGATCACGCAACCCAACGGGGGCTCGCACTGGAAACTTACGCCGGGAACGGACGAAGCAAAGCGTAAGTGGGGCAATCGGTCCATCACACTCTCGGCGGTACGTGTGGACACTGTCGTCACGCGCGTATGTGCGTTGATCCTCTCCCAGCACGAGGCCAAGGTCTCAACGGCCACACTGAACGGGTGAGTCCTTGAGTCAGGTATTGAACCGACAACTAACCTTCTGTAGCTTGCACCGGAACGTCCGCAAGGCTTACGGTTGGACTTCCTCGACATTCGTCCTCCGAGGCGAGGCCGCCGCTGAGGACATCGTAGTCGACCCGAATGCTGGTAGGGCTCAAGTTGATGACGTCGCGCCGCCCGAACGCCGGCGCAATGGTCCTCGCGACGCGGAACAGCGTCGTGGCGGTGAGAACGACGCCGGCGAGCGTCGCGGAGGTGAGAACGACGCCGGCGAGCGTCGCGGAGGTGAGAACGACAACGGTCTTCGTCAGGACCGTCCCAAGAAGAAAAAGAAGGCTCGGCGAACCAATGTTCGCCTTCATCCGTGAACAGACGAGTGCGCGCGCGAAGGTGATGTCCTCTCCGTCTTTGTAGCATTACAAATATACAATACATACTGTACTATAATCTGCTTGCTGAAGGTGCGTGGTCGTTTCTGTTGCTCGCGTCATTGTGTATTTGTCGGAACACTGTATCTGTACTCGAACCCGCTGTAGTGCATATTCTATAATTGTACAAGGTCTGTCTCTTGAGTGTGCCAGTACTAGTGTGGCGCACGGACGATCAATCATTAATATTAATATTAAATTATCATTAATGACTCATCTATGTTAAATGTGCTACCGCCACTCAATTTTCTGTAGTCCAGGACTGCCCGGAGGGCCCTGCTATACATACTGTACTGTTCAATCCAAAGCGGCGCCGGGTGTGACCTGTGACCACCGGGAGTTGTCAAAGCGGCGCGGCGCGACCCCCAAAACGGTGTGACCGAGGGCTTTGGGCGCCGTCGGCGCCCGAAAATTTGCCATATTTGGCAGGACTGACGCCTGAAAGCCGAGCTCCCAAGTGGCCCGACGTCCTGTGACTTGTGACTGGCACCTCAGAACGGCGCGGATGGAGGCTCTGTGACATGTGACGCGCCGCTTTGGATTGAACAGTACAGTAGTGTGCACTAAGTTCGTGTCTCTTGGGTGAACTGGTCATGTTCAAGGCCGGCAGGGATCATGAGTCTATCATCGCCGAGCGCGCACCGGGTCAACCAGTGAGCATACTTACAAGTTGTCCTCGTGTGAATTGTACCATTCTTGAAAACTTCATCAGATGCAACTTTACAACACCGCCCACGTCGGATCCAAGTGGCGCTCAGACCACATATGGGAACCTGGGATATCTTGGACGGCTGCCGATGCAGATATCATGTGCATTGTCATGTGCATCTATTTTCAAGCAGGCGCCAGATGAGGATAGACTAAGCTGAACACCTCTGAACGCTGGGCTGAGCTCTACAAGCGAGTCTGAATATTCCTTCTGGGCCGCGACCTGCAAGACGCGGCTCAGACAATCGTCACGTAAAATTGTTTTGTTCAAGAAAGCTGACAAAGACATATACAAAAAGTTCACATGCCACTACATAACGACTTGCTGGCGACTCTGTGGTTAATAACTGATAATCATGGTGGACCCCATGCCAGCCCAACTGGCGGGGTTAATACCGGAACTTCAGCTGTAGATATTGAGGTCAGTCAGTGTCAGTCTGCTCGTGGCCACGATCGTAGCGCGCTGAAAACTTTTCATGTCGCTTAGACGCTGTCAGAGTGTCCATGAGCCTTGAGGCTTGTGGACCGAGGTACTCACATCGGAGCGAAATTACTATAGTATACTTCACGGGTATCCCAGGCACTGAAAATTGCTGCGCGTCCGGCATGCTCCGAGTCGCAGTCGGACCCGTAGTGGACGCTTGGTAAGTTGACCACATTAAGTTCACGCACTATCTCCTCTGAAAATTTTCCAGAAGTCCCGAACCCGCCACGGCGATCGTCGCACTGAGAGGAAACGGGGCCGGGTCTCAACCCAAGGGTTGTTGACGGTATGGCATGGTGCTTGTGTGTCTATCCATTGTTTGTGAGTCTATAAAGCCCCATGACCCCGATGCAACGTTCCTCTGTCTGTTCAGCACTTTGCCATGACTGACGCATCACCTCCTGACATGCCTTCATGTTGTCTTCCGTGCCGTTACTTTTACCCTGGTGTGTGTGACTGGCATAGTGCCGAGCGGTTGTCTTTAACGCCTGTGAGTCTATTCAGCGTGCCAGTTACTCTAAGCTGATCGTCCTCATGGCATAAAAAGCTCGCTACTAACACCCACGCGCTCATATGTGGACTTGATGATCCATCATTCCACGCGGGAGATAGTATTACGAGGCTCCCATGTGATAGCATTTGTGTCCAAGCCAAGGTCTGTGTCACACTCACCGAATCAATACACTCGCTATACCAAGTTGACTACGGACACAATGTTTAGCCCGACGCGAACGACACTAGTACTGTGGAACCTGCCTGCGGCTCCACTTTGGGGGGTGTAGGACAGGATGAAACGTCACCACCGGCTATATCTACAGTGCGTTCCTTCCCATCCAAGTGTGCAATGCTATCAGACGAAGTTGGATATATTCTTGACGGGCCGTCTCCCTTACACGCCAGGCTCCTCCTTCCTTTGTCAGCGAGTGTTGGAGACAACCGCCGGCGGCGAATGGCTTGAGTCCAACCATCACGGTGAGTCCATCTGATGCAACCTAGCACTCGCCTATTCACTTACCAGTACTCCAGCTTCTGCCTCAGGATCCGTATCAGGAGCATTGCACTCGGAGAACGACGACTCTGTCCGGGCCCATCGAATTTGGCCACATGAGTCTTCTCGATGCAACCCAGACGCGTCTCGATGATTATCCAGACCGAGGACGTCCAGCATTTTCTCCAGATATCCAGATTGGACAGAAGATGTCTGTTCGACTCCAGGTGGGTACTGCCGTCGTCCTCTGTTTGAGGTGGATCGACACCTGTGGGCCAATACGTGGGAGGCTGGCATTGATGACCTCTCATATACTTACCCCACTCTGACTTAGTTTGACGGACACCGGCCATACACCCGTCAAATCAATGTTGGTCGCATCAAGAGGACCCGGAGGTCTCTCACTCGAGGAGAGCTCGCGACGCTAGTCGCGAAGGAGATTGTTCGGTTCATAGTGAGTAGGGTAGGCAATGGAGAGTACGTCAGCATTTAACGTTCGGACAGGACAAGGAGAAACAATACGGCACACCTTTGCGTCTCTTGGAACGGGAGGTCTCATCCGCAGACCTTGTTCTCGTCAAGGTTCGGCATGTATCTCGCGGGAGTATCCAGCCCGAGATTGGGCTGCTGCGCCGCCATGCATAAGATGTGCCGCGATGTTCTCAAGTCCGATATCAAACGAACGGACGTGAGCTTGTAGCTTAACGAAGGCGTTCTTTCGAGTTTCCTGTGATTGTACCAACGGTTTTCTAGCCTCGTGACAATGGACAGTAGTTTCGCTTTTGGTAGCCTATGATATTGATAAGTCTCACCCGAGATGTACATTAGCTTCACCGATCGAACTAAACACGAATTCACCTGCTTGGCAGTAGTATTGAACACGCCCTGACTGGTCTGAAGGCAAACATTCCCAGCTTGAGGCGCGACAGCAGGGCCCGCGGAGACAGTAGGACTCATAGTAAGACTCGGAGGTACACGCGCGTCTGAACGTCTTGAAGCCGCGTACTCATGTACCACTTACATCGAACGTCACGCGTGCTTGATGTCTCGGCGTACCCACACTGCAGAGAGTGGTGAAATGATTGGTTTGAACACCTCCAGATGGCATGATACCCATACGAACAAGGCGACCTAGTTTTATTGCGTAGGAGCCCTCAAGGTGATGAGCAACCCTTCATACACAGCCCAGCCAATAGCAGAGCTGAAGACCTTCCGAGACATGCGCAATGTCGAACCGACAAAAAAGCCGGCCACTCCACTTTGCTACAAAATTTCAATATCAGCGAGGCTTCAACACGGGTAGTATGGACGATGCACACCTGCCACACCGCTCGAATGGTGCTCAGTACACCGCGGTACTTGGTTTCGGATCGCACTTGCATCTTCGTCTTCAGAACGTCAAAAGGTTGTGTCGCGAGCGTCGCAAGAGCGCCCGCTGTTGCGGCCGACGCGGAGTTCACTGCTGCTGACACGGAGAAGGGCACTGCAGCGACCACGGGAGAGTTCGGGGCAGACGACACGGCAGACGCTGATGTTCACCAGTAAGCGAACAAGTCTGCGAAATAGCGAGGCAGGACATACACATTGTGGACTTGATTTGTTCATAGAATACGACGAAAATGCCAGCGTACGGGGCGTCTCGCAATGAAGACGCTATAGCACCTCGGAAGATCTCGGACGGTCCAGAGCGTATGAGCCCGATGAAGGCTTGCGGGAGCGAGCCGTACGAGTAGTATGAGCTCTAAGATGCGCACGTATGAATGACGAGCGGAGTGGGGACCAAATCCGACGCACCTCGTAACGAGCCTTGATGACCGATACCGGATTCAATAAAAGGCCAACCGTGACCCGAGTGAACGCGCCCGCAATGAGGTTCCCTTGGGCCGTCAACTTGGGGAGAGTCGAAGTCGAGTACGAGGATGACGGGGCTCGCAGAGGAGCAAAGTACGGGGACGTGGCAAGGAAGGCGCGGAACTGGGTGAGGCCCGTAAAGTACAGCGCAACCCCGGGTACGTTCCGGAGGAGTGAAGGTGCTGTTCCGCGCCAAAGGCCAAGAAGCCCATCGGATTGGATGATATCCCTCGCCGTACGAAATATGAGCGTAGACTGAGGGGAGAGGGGAGAGTGCGGGAGCTTGCGGAGATGTTCCGGTTGTTGAATACGCGTCTTCAGCAAGTCAACTGTTGAACGCCAGAGTCTGAGCAGTCATAGCTATGTCATAATATACAGTACTCACAAGGCTGGAGTACTATCGTTGAAGCAAGCCCAGACAGGGCACCTGCGGAAAACATGTGTTGAAGGTCGCTCGAACCCGACAGAAAATATGACATACCTGAAAGAAGGTGCTGGCTAACATTGTTCATATATTCCACCCTACTTTCAACCCTCCAAAACCTCCCAGAAGTAGACCACAAGTATCACAGATGTGGAGGAAACCACCAGAGTATGGATGAGCACAAGAGTGAGAACAGAACAGGTTCGTTCAGCGGAAAGGCGGATGCAATTCCAGTAGGCGTCCGGGTGAGGTCATCAAAAGTTCCTGACATACGGAATCTCCGGCCCGCCTTTGTGTGTCTCCCGATTCTCCCCGACTTGGTGACACCAGAATATGATACACAATCTATTAGGTGTAGGATACAGGTCTAGTACATGCGAGAGTATATGCCATACGCATTCCACGAGAGCGCGAGATTAATACGAGTAGGTCATAAACGAATCCCGAAGCCGATGCACCGTGTCCGAGAGCATGCTGGATGAGACCGGAGACTGTCTCATTGTACAAACACGAGCCAGAAGCAATCCATGCCCGCAGCCTAGAGGATAAGGTAAAGAACATACAAACCAAGTGTCCAAAGAAAATAGACGGCACCATAACCCAGACTTGTGGCCTAGGGATCAACGGCCCCTCCGCTGAGTGCCGCCCGCATGACCTCCAACGCGGCCAAGTGGAACGGCAGCGCAGGGTCGGCACGCAGCTTCCACCTGGCGCGCGACAAGACGGCGAGCTCGTGAAAGTTGCGCACAATGTCGTTCATCAACTCGGTCGAGCCCTGCGCATCCTGTTGTGCCGTCGAATTGCCTCTGGATATTCCGTACGTCGAACGCAGCGAGTTGACCACATGGAGCTGGAAGATACGAAGCGACGAAAGGGACGCGTAGTCGGCGGTGGAGGGTGCGCACACGACTGTGGACCACCCAAGCACGCGGACCGGTTCTGTCGTTGGAGGCTGAATGGATATGTTGGAGAGCTCTTCGTCTTCGGGATCTGGGACGAAGAGGCACTCCGAGGTGCCGGGTACGTGCTGAATCGAAGCACCTTTCATGGAACGATCCACGGAATAGGCTGGATACAGCGTCATGTCAGGGGAAGGCTGCAGAGAGTAGGTAACGCATGTGGCATCGGAGAAGGTAGTGTGCGTGTGTCGCGAGGCCTTCGGGGCGATGTTCTGGGGAGCAGGTATGGAGGCGCGTTTAAGGATGTTGAAAGAATTCCCTTCTTGAGGCAGGAGGAACGTCCAGGGATTGTCGTTGTCGATGGCCAGTAGTGTGACATGCATAGGAGGGACTTCCGAGGACATGGACACGGTAGCGTCCAAATGGGATACCCAAGCTTTGGGCTACATTAGCCCCTCGTTGCAAAGCATATAGACTGCCACCCACCATCAAGCTCCAGATGCGCCATCAAGCCTAGCTTGGATATGACGATCCGCCATTCGATATTGGCGCGCCTTGAGAACCCATACACGA
The DNA here is from genome assembly GCA_022605405.1 of Earliella scabrosa. Taxonomy (NCBI): domain Eukaryota; kingdom Fungi; phylum Basidiomycota; class Agaricomycetes; order Polyporales; family Polyporaceae; genus Earliella; species Earliella scabrosa. The sequence continues at coordinate 2,986,335 of JABYQQ010000005.1, read as the reverse complement.
ATGCCCAAACTTGCGACGCCACAAACTCCTCGACACGATCATCCGGTGTGAGCCATGCCTTCAGATCATGGGCTTCTCCCTCGGCGTCGATGCATGCCGCAAGGACCCAACGGCCGCAAGCGGACACTTCGTAGCCCACGTGGAGCAGCATATGCCGATGTGTGACATCCAAAGACGACACGGTGGACTCCAAGGAGTATGTAACCTTTGGGTGAGACGCCGACCGGCCACTGGGGGCGGAGCAAAGCGCGTATGCGGGCGCCTCGAAGTACCCAATAGCGGGCGCGCTCAAGTTGAAGAACTTGCGGGACATCGCTCGACTGACTGGCTGCAAGAGACGGTCGTAGACACTGCAAACAAATGTGTCCAGACCTCCCAGAGTGGAAGCGGGATGAGTATGAGTACCGAGAATCAGTGACTCCGGGACGAAGTGGACCGAAACATCGCCATCCGGATGGGCCTTGCAAAAGCGTCTGACGGCCGAAAGGATTTGACGTAGGGTAGTTGATGTAGACGAGATGATATGGGACGGCGTTGCGATGTAGAAGACGAGGTGGGGATTGCGCGTTGGAATTGTGGAGACGAAACTCACTGTCCCACCACGCCGGTTTCCATGAGCATGAGTAGCTGGTTCATGTTCAGAAACACTCACTAAGGGTCTTGCGGAGGGTATCGAATCGTGTAGGCACAAGACCTGGCTTGCGATGGTTACTGGACATCCCGCTGACATGAACGCCGAAGTTCTTCGCCTACAACGGAGTGAGCGACCATCTGGTGACAAGGTGGACATAGATCTAACCGTGTATGCAGAGGACACCCTGTTGAGCCAATGCACAATTTCGTCCTCGCGTTCCTCGTCCGCGCCCTCGTAGAACACGAAGGCCGTGACGTCCTTCTGACCAGCCCTGGGAGATAGACCAAGCTTCTCCCAGAACCGTAGTGACGTAGGCGAAAGCTGGATGACCGAATCGCCCTTACCAACAACTAGTGTGGGAGATTCCAGCGTTCGCAGCGCCATAGCGGACTGCACATTGGACGACCCTAACCCTCGGAGTCAGACGAGTCGGCAACATGCTAGCACTGTGTTCGACAAACGTACGTTCGCTGAAGATTGTCTGGAGATCCACGGACGGTTCGCCCCCAAGCATCTCCTTGATATGTCGGGCGTCGGCTTGCCAGATCTTTCCAGGAAGAACAGGAGGGGTCAACGAAAGCGACGCATTCGCCCTCCACGCATCGGACCATACAGGGTTCTCCACGACTTCCTTGACCAGGACCTGTGCTGCAGCTTCCAAAGACTTAGACTTCTCCGATGCAGCGCCAAGCACAGCTGCAGGAGAGACCGGGGTAGGCACTGACATAGGTGCGACATTCCCCGGTGTGTTGTTCACAGCCATGCCGGGAGGCCGTAAGGGTGTGCAGAGGGGTAGAAGGTGAGCATGATGAAAATGCGTCCGGAGGAGAGTCGGGCCCAGGGGTAGGTAAGATGGGGGCGGCGTCGACGGTCGAGGGGCAATCACCGCAGGGGCCGTGTCATCGTCTTCCATCACAAACTCTTCTTCAGACTCGTCGGATTCGATGTCGACCGGAGGCGGGGAACTACTCTGCCACTCCTCTGGCTCGCGGTAGGAAGACCATAATGGCGCCCGCCGCTCCGCGCGCACACCCTGTTCGCGGCTCTTGCGCTTGACTCCGATTAGCTTCTTGACGACACCGATCCTGGGGTCTGTAACTGCGCTGTACTTGTACTTCCAGCCTGGAAGAAGCGCTGCGGTCTGTTTCTGGGTCATGATCGGGGGCTCGAGACGGTCGATGTCAGCGGGTGGAGAGGGCAGTGCAAACTTGCCGACGGCGTATTTGCCGTCTGTTTCGCGATGGCTCGCTGAGAACGGGATGGGGTCAAATATGGTAGGCCCAGGCATGAGTGCGCTGTTCTTGCGTCCATCTAGCCCTTGGTACACTTCATCCAAATGGACAGAGGGGGTCGCCGGCGCGGAATACGAGGAGGGTGTCTTCGTTGGCGACGGAGGAAGAAGTTCGGGAGGAGCAATGCCCTCCATGAATGAATGTATGTCGACGCTAGTCCGGGGTGTGAAGGCCTCGCCGAGATGGCCGGGCCAAGCAGAAGGAAACATCGCGCTGGCCGAGGGAGGACCCGGGCCAGATAACGTGCCGTCCATCGTGATCAGAGGTGCCATGCCCAACGACGGAAGACCAGTCGCCGTGCCAAGGGCACCATTCAGCCCCACACCGGCTGGAAGGACGGAAGCTCCAGGAGGGAGGGATGGTGCACTGTTGAAGAACGCAAAGTCGTCCTCCGTGATTGGTTCACCGTCGTCCATGTCGAAGCTGCCAGCCCCTGCACCGCCCATGCGAGCACCGCCAAGGGAATCAATGTTCATGTCGAAAAGATCGATGTTCATATAGCCGGACTGTTGGCCCCAGCTGAAGGGATCGTATGGCACAGTTGCCTCGGCTTCCGGCGCAGATTCCGCATCAGCAACTGGACCGGCAGCGGTACGCACAGTGTCTGAAGGTACATCTTCTACCGGCTCCTCCTGTGCGACCTGGGCCTCTTCCTCATTGGATGGGAGGTCGATGGTAGCATCCGGAGGGGAGAAAAGGGAATCGACTGAGTGGTCAGATTCAACCGAAGGGTGGGATTCGGGCTCATCCAGCTCGACCGCAGCGGATACCGATGGCACCTCGGAGACAGATTGACTGACTTCCTCCTGTTTCGAAGTGGGCGGCTCTGGGTTTACAGACGGTGGGGCGGGAGAGTCCGCAGGAGGATTTGCGCTGGCTAATTTGGCCCGTGCAGCAGCGATTTCTTGCTCCTGTCGTTCTTTCCGGATTCTCTCTCGTTCCCGCTCCCGCTCCTTGACTACGGAGTCCACGTAACTGCTGACGTCTGTTGCGACCTTCCTGACGTCCCTGTAGTAGGGCCGCTTATAGAGCGAAAGGCCGCGGAAGGCGCGCAGAGAATCGCTCGTGGGGGAAGACCGCAGAAGAGTAGGACGTCTCTGGAACGAGGAAGAAAGTTGCTCCCGGTCGGCAGAGGGAAGGGCTGAGTTCAACGTAGAAGCCGTTGAGCTTGCTGGGATATCAACGGGAGAGGAAGCGGCCATCGTAAATGAGAGAGTTGTCGGCACTGTTGCGATGGGAGGGGGAGGAGACGCCTGCAACTGTGCGGGAAGCTCGGGAATGTATGGTAGAGAAGAACGCGCGTGCGCGGATGGTGAGGTCGCGTGGTACGACACACAAAGGGTGGCGGGCCAAATCACAGGCATCCCCTTATCTTCGCCTTGCTTATTCTGTACCGCCAGCCAAACGACGACATATCCTGGAGATGCCTGATTGGTAGAACTTGTGGGTGACTGAACGTTGATAGGGCGTTTCCAATCTCCTGCACCGAAACCAACAAGGGCTTCTTCAAATTGGGCCGTCAAAGCGACCGATGGACCGTGATATGTGCTGAGATAATAAGCCGGGACGCCATGAGGAAGTAGGACAATCGGTGTGCCAGCCGGGGCGGGAAGTGTACAGCGTAGGGGGAGATAGTAGGTCGGGTGCATGACTGGATGAACCACAAGTCGGGCGATCGAGGGCGTCTGAGTCGAGAAGGATATGTGGACGTGCAGGTTGCAGTAGATCAGAGGTCGACTCTGCGTGTGGTTCTCCCACCCTGAACCCCACTCAGAAGAGAATGGCACGGGTCCCAAAAGGAAACCGCCTTTCAGCCGAGTTACAGAACGACCATGAGACCGTGATCCTGAGGCTTCTGCGATGTCGTCCACTAACCGATCGCGAACAGCTTGGAGGAACAACGTCAACGGTAAACGCAACGAGGCCCGAGGTAGAGACTGTATTGAATTGGGAGCTTGAGTTGTTACGGCGGGGTTCAAGCAGTTCTCGCACGGAGTAGCTCGAGTCGAGCAAGAGGCTGAACAGGGATAGATGGAAGCGGGTGTAAATGAAGAGAATTCCGTTGCTGTAATATCTAGTCAGCAATTGCATGACCATACCAATAACAACAAGGAGAAGGAGTGGTTTGAGACATCCGCTCGAAGCTGCGAGCTGTTCCGGACGGGATCGTGTGACTAATGGAACGCACTCACAGGTCAAACCCTCCAATTCAAGTTTGGAGAGCAACTGGTATGCATCGCAGAGGTGTTGCGTAGAGCCGAGAGCGAATACGTACAACACCGATGACTCTTTACCAATGTTGACGCATGGAAGCAAGGAGTCCGTAAGAGATTTTCCCCGGTTCCTGAGCAAGACACTCCTCCGGGCCACTTCAAGCTGGTCAAGGGTGGCGGATACGCAAGTGAAGGTCGAGTACGCAATCAAAGGGTGTTGTGGAAGCGGGATTATGGATGCAAGCACAGATGTTGTTGGGGAGATGGATGGGGGAAGTTGTGAGAGAACGGAAGAGCCTGTGTTGTCCTGAGGAATCTGTTGAGTCTTCGTGGCCATGCCGGAGGAATGTGAACATGGGCCTCTGGGCGCGTTGTAGTGGTATTGCCGGGCTCAACGCTGAGCAAACGCAAGAGCAGCAGTTGAGGTGTCCCTAGAACATCGTGGTACGAAGACAAAGGGCGTTCGGACTTAGTGGGCCGCGCCCGCGGGGTTCGGGGAGACCTTCGCTGCCTGCCGCCTCCGTCAATGTCCCTGCCTTATCGCTACCTAGAAACAGCGCAGCATTCTTGCTTGTGCTCGGGAAAGCTTTCCTGTATATCTGCAACATTTCCACTGCAGCGAGGAAGTGCAGAAGTGATCTTTGGGTGTTGAGGGCTCTGATTATTTTGGTAGGATTCTCAGTTAACCCCTAATTTGGACATGTCCACCTCATTTTGATGAACCACCCAGGCTTGCACCTCGACGTCCACCACATCCTCCGCCAAAATGCAGTCACAGTCCCTTTCTCGCCCAGCATCGACCTCAACACGCCAGGCAACCTCTCCGAACCCACGGCCGCAGTACCAAGTGAACACGCAGACAAAAGTCTTTGACACCGCCCATGGAAGGATCCTCTGCATAGCCGACATTCGTGGCCGCCTCTCTGCACTCAACGACCTCGCGCGAGAGGCAAATGCAGCCGCTATCATTCATACTGGAGATTTTGGGTTCTTTGGTACGTGGTGAGGCCGGTCGAACATATATAGAATGCTGACACTGCGGCAGAGGCGTCGAGTCTGGAGAGGATCAATGACCGCACCCTCCGCCACCTCACCATGTATTCGCCCCTCATCCCCACCGCTCAGCGGAACCATCTTCTCGCGCCGGAAAACCCTCCATCAATCATTCGTTCGACGGTGACCATCTCCCTCCTGTCCGAATTCCCGCTCCTCCTTTCCGGTCAGATCAAGCTACAAATCCCCGTGTACACCGTCTGGGGCGCGTGCGAGGACGTGATCGTGCTCGAGAAGTTCCGCGCGGGCCAGTACGACATCGAAAATCTGCATGTTCTCGACGAGGCCACGACGCGGTGTCTGGACATTGGCGGCGTCAAGCTGCGGCTGCTGGGCCTCGGCGGCGCGCTCGTGCCGCACAAGATGTTCGACAACGGAGACGGCAACGCGACTATCGCGGGTGGCCAGGGCACGATGTGGACGACGGCGCTCCAGATTGGTGAGCTCGTCGACACGGCTCAGCGCGTCTTTGACCCGACCGAGACGCGTCTGCTCGTTACTCACGCGAGTCCCGGTCGGGAGGGGATCATCAATCAACTCTCCCTCGTTCTCAAAGCAGACCTGACGGTTTCTGCTGGTCTTCACTTCCGATACGCCTCATCATACAACGAGTTCAGTGTCCAGTCCGACTTCGAAGGGCTGCGGCACAAGCTCGTTGCCGGCAAGGAAGCTTTTGACAAGGTTTGGGATAGCGTCAAGTCGCAGGTGGATGCAGTCATCGACGACCACCAACGCGTGCTGCTCGACAAGGCGCTCTCTGTTGTCGAACGCATTCCGCCCCCGCCAAACCAGCCCGGTCCTACTGGTCAACCACACGGGGAAGACCCTGCATGGAAGAACTGCTGGAACTGGAACCTCTGCGACGCGGCCTATGGCGCACTCACTCTCGACATCAAGGACGGCCGCGTCAGCGCAGAGCTGAAGAGCCAGGGATTCAACTACGCCTACCGTCGCACCGTGACGCCGTCTACCATTGCCGCCACACCCCTGTCTGCCAACTCTGGGCAGCCTACGGGACCGGGCACTGCTGCCACGCCGAAGGGCACTGGTACCGGCACCGCAGCAACACCCGTTGCAGCCGAGAAGCCACTCCCTCCCCATCTCACCGGTTCCAAGTCAAAACCTTCGACCCCGCCACCTACAACGGGCCGGGAGACGCCCAAGCTGAATGGCGGAGCACAAACCCAAGCCGCAGCAGACAAGGCGGAGAAGGAGCGGGCGAAGCGCGAGCGCAAGAAGGAGCGCAAGCAACAGGAGAGGGCTGAGCGTGAGGCTGCTGCTGCCTCTGCGAAGGAGGGCGCAACGTCGCCCGCGCCCGGAGCGAGGCCAGAGGTGGACCTTAGCAGCCCACCCTCCAAGTCAGGCAAGGCAACGCCTGAGGTATCTACATCTGCTCCTTTGAATGCCGAATCAAAAGGAGAGGATGGGATGATGTCTCCTGCGACGGAGAGTACCGGCGCTAGGACACCCACGACCAAGCGACCAGCGCGGAACCCTTGGACAATCTTCATGCGCATGCCCAATCCTACTTCCGAGGCCGACGTTAGGGACTTCTTCGGCGATGCGAAGGTCGGGGTACGTTGGAGGGACATGCTTATCCTTAGATGCGCTCGCTAACCGCTACCTCTGCAGATCACTCGTATCAACTACCCTGCGAATTTCGCCGGTCGCAACCAGAAGATGTGCTATGTCGAGTTCGGTGATGAGGAAGCGATGAAGGCCGGCCTGGCGAAGAATGGCGAAGTCAGTTCTTCGATGGCTCTTCGCATATACCTGATGCTGACCCATCTTGCAGAAACTCAAGGACGACAGCATCCCCGACCTGAAGCAAGCGACAGATAAGGAGTCGCGCACAGGCGAGAACGGCCACAGAGGCTCGTTCACTGGACGTGGCGGGCGCGGAGCTCGCGGCGGGTTCGCAGCGCGTGGATTCGCCTCCGTTGGCCTGACTCGGGGCGGAGCTCCAGGACGAGCGAATGGTGACGGACCATCGGACGATCCCAAGCCTTCGGACTCCTGAGCGATCTACGGTCTAACCGTATAGCTGCGGGAATTTCGTCAAGGGCGGGCTAGGCGAAGCATCCTAAAGTTATGGCACACATGTCATCGGTATGGTATCCATCTCTGTCTTGTCGATCTGCTGCATGCATCCTCCTTCGATCCTACGTAATATCCTAGTCGTAGACCATCCGGCGCTATCCTCTCTCCTTCCCCTCACGACTTTGGAGTTCGCCTCCTGCCTCCGTTGCGCTCTTCGCACCTTGCCCTTGATTTGGTTCTCGAGCTTCGTCGCGTCGTCAGTAGCGAATGCCCGGGGAGGCTTTCTCACGATTTTACGCTACTGTTCGTCGCGCTACATGCGGTCGTAGTAATGCTAGCTAGACCTCCGCATGTGATGTCTGTCCCTTTTTTGCTCTTGGAGTCGAAAATGGCACGCCGTTGATACCCTTTGCCTTCGTATCCCGAATTCAAGTCATGCATAGGACTATATCATCGTCAACATACACCTGCGACTCTCATTCATCCAGCTGATCAAGCAGAATGAATGAAGCGCTCGTGTGACATCAACCGTCTAAATCTCCCCTATGTTGACCACTGCCACCTTCTCTCCTCAGACTCCTCTCCTTTTCCTGCAGAACAGCGATGGCTCAGAAGAGACCGCGCTCGTCGGCCGAACAACTTGGACCTGGTGCGTTCCAGTCACTAATTCTAGGTACAAACAGTGTGCTTACTCCTTCCTATGCTCAAAGTTCCCAAGCGATCTCGACTAGATCTGGTGGGTGTCTGACCTTCCTGGTTTATTGTAGATTCTCAAAACAGTTATCCAGATCATAGAGCCATACAAGTCGAAGGCGTCGGATCTGAAGAAGCACGAGTTTCTGACCATAGACCTCGCGAACAAGAATATCAACCCATGCAATCTCTCGCCAGATGTCGTCGCATTGTGGGATCAAACGCTCGCGCTATCCTGCATACCCCCAACCCCGGAAAATACTGTCATAGTCGGTATGCACGGCAACTCTAGATGTCTGCGAACTTGTCGGCCTCCCTCGTTCGACGCTTTATTGCGTCCGACGCTCCTTGTCTCCCCTTCCGTGCATCGCCTCATGAAGACCACTGCCAACCACCATCTATGCGCGGCCACTAGTCCCAAACAGACCGCTACGGGTAGTACCTCGTATGATCAGCATATGCCCCACAACCTACGTCTGCGGATGGTTGCCCCTATGCCGAAGATTATGATGGACACGCTAATCAGACGCTGGAAGATGCTTGTGGACGTAGTCCGTGCGAGCGGACTGAACGAATGCCCCGTCAACTTCCCGGATATCATCGGCGAGTGGTACAAAATCTCACAGACGACCCCCACAGACGACCTCCAGTTGCAAGCTCGAACTGTCAAGTTTCTGGAGCCTGTCTTCACTGTCATCGCCCGCATCATCCTCGCTGCTGCCGTTGAAGGCGTCTCTGTCAACCCTCGGGGTACTGAACTAAATGCCGCGATTGTCTCTATATGCCAACCCGGGAATCGAGCGGCCGCAACCAACTATGCGCATGACTATCGACTCCCTGTGGACTCGCGACAGCACCCCATCGCCGACGTCGCTGTTCTCTTATCTGCTTTCGAAGCCGACGCGTCTCGTGGTGTAGCCTTCTTCACATCATCGCGTCCTGGGATGCCGACCAGCACCCCCAAGGCCATCGTATCCATCCATCCAAACCTTTGCGATCCAAGATTGCGTGTTCTTGCCGCGATAGAAGTCAAGCCGCCTGAGGAAGATCTGGGCGAGGTCGGCATCGGTGTCGACCTAGGTCAGAGCTTCTGTGCTGTCCGACCACAAGTCCTTGGAACAAGACCCCACTCGTCGGTGGCTCGCTGGCGTCCTGACTTCAAGTCGACACCAAGCCCTCGCTCTGTCTCTGTCCCTGAGCCGTCGGAAAACGCTAGCTATCTGCCACTGCATAGGAGAGATCCCTGTATGGGTGCGATGCATCATCAAGACGAGGCCATGTCCCGATGGCGAAATGCAGAGTCGGATCGGCTACGCGAGTCCGGCAGCATGGAAGATGAAATCAAGAACGACCCATGGCCCGGGCGGATGTACAACACACTCGAGCAGTTAGGCTTACTGTTCATCAACGAGAGTGTGGTTGACCTGGACGACCGCCTCGTTCATGCGGTGATGAAGTTGCGTGGCATGGCGGACCAGTCTAACCACCTCCCCACTGCCCTGTCGTCCAATGTCCCCTCTCCATCACAACCCTTGCCATCGCTCCATGAGCGCGTCGCGAGATCCTCAGGCTTGAACCCTAGATCAACGGTCCAATGCCGTCTTCAAGAGGTAAGCGACGCCAATGCTGGGTGGCTGTCGCTGACTTTCATATCTATCCTAGATGTGGCGAGGGATGGTCGCATCAGGCACTCTGTCATGCATGTTCACCAATTGGATATCGGAATTCCGAATTGGGATGCGCGACCCCTCGACTCAGATCATGTATCTTTCATCCAACTATCTCCCCCAGCTGGGGAGACTCCCCGTCAACGTTCCCTCGAAGGGCATCATCAGCGCATGTGAGCCACTGGAGTTGTCCGAGTGGTTGGTCGACAACCATGACAAACTGCCGACAGAGGCATACCTGCCTTGCACGGACGAGGACTCTGCCTCTATGTTTGAAGTCATCGCTGCGGTTGTGTACGAAGCCATGCAGCACCGGCTGATCACTTGCGAACTGCGCTATCCTCTCACAGAACCCCACTGCGACCCTCAGGTATCGCCTGTCAATGAACCCGCACAGCCGCCAAAGGTGCCTCCTCCCACTTGCGAGAATGACCAAGGCGAACCGGATCGCAGCTTCGAGGCCGATATGCAACGCCTCCGAAGAGCCTTCGAGAAGCATCAATTGTCTTCTGAAGACGACGAGTTGACGACGCTGACCGCTCACGAGAATAGGCTTACTCGTCTCGTCTCCCGGAGACAGAATCAAGATGTCGTGAACAGCCACACGATGTTTTTCAAGATCTACGACGATGTTGTGAAGCGTTTCGGTGAATCTCCCACCGAAAGTGATCTTGCCAGTGTAGGGCCTCCACTGGCATGCGAGGGCGCCGGCCCGGGTGATCCTGGTTCTGATGGCGACAAGAAGAGGTTTCCGGACGACGAGCGTGGCCGGAAAGATAACAATGTGGATGATGAAGTCTCGGCGAACCAAGACAGTACTAGTCGAGGACGTGGGCCTACTCTGGATGGGTGTGCATATGTACCTAACGGTATTCAGCTGAGGATTGGCGAGTCAACAGAGGTGAGTCCTGATCATATTGTATGCTGAGATGAAACTCAAGCGGGGACTTGCCTTGCAGCTTGCCCGTCGACTACGCGAAGTAGCATGCAGGCATTCCGCTTTCTCCGGCATGGCCTTCACGATCCACGATGGCGGTCTACTCGCCTCGCCGGAGCCCGCCCTTTTCGAACCCATTGAAATGCCTCCCGGTGCGTTGCTTAGCCAGAATCATACAAGTGTAGATTGATGAATGCCTCATAGACCCACTCGAGCAGCAGGTACAACCGGTGATGTTACCGGGGTCAGAGCTCGGCGAACTTCCAACGACGTGCCTCGCCAGTACATCCGCGACCCTAGAGTCACTGGCCCAGGCTGATGATCGTGGCATGGGTATGACCCCATCCGTGTCCGACATGGTCTCATCGAACACTTCAACGTCCAGTGGAAAGAGTGGCTTGTCGACCGGCTCTACGGCGCCCCCGTCAGCACGAGGATCTCCTGTAGACGACAAGAATGACGGCCACGGTTCGATCGCGGCCACCCGCGACGCCGGGGCTTCTCCCCATTCGTCTCCTTGCGAAGCAGGAGTGCTCTGTGTCGACGCGCGGACGCCCCTTGGCGGGAACGACACGCACCATGTCTGGGGCGCAATCGCCGCCGCACACGATGGCATTACTCATGGCATTGAGTTCCTCGCCGTGAAGATGGCACTCACTCCACGTGGTCATGATGAGCTCCAACACGAGATGAAGATCTACGCCCATCTCTCCCGGGCGGGTCCTGCGTTGACCCAGCGCGTCAACATTCCACGGTGCTATGGGCTCTTCCGTGAGACGCCGCCGGAGGATGCGGATCCAGACACGTTCTTCCCGATGCTCGCGCTCGTCATGTCACTGGAGAGAGGGGAATGTACCAGTGAAGTACAGAGCGAGAGCCAACGGTATGTAAGATCTTCTGCCACATGCCGAAGTTTTAACTGAGCATTGAATGCGCAGGTCCAACCTGAGGGAAGCTGTCGAAGCGCTGCACGCGCGCGGTGTGTGCCACCTAGATCTTGCGCCCCGAAACGTCCTTGTGAACAAGGACGATTCGCTTACCATCATCGACTTTGGCCGAGCGTTGCTTACACGGGAAGAAGCCGCTCGTGAGGAAGATTTCAACGCCCTTGAAGTAGAGTTCGACTAGGAATCATGAAAGTATAGAGACATACATTGATCTGAATAGAATGCCATTCGCACTTTGTCATACGCCGGGAAGGGAGGTCGTCGGCTGCTCCAGTCTGTATCATCCATCACTACCAGCACTACTTATCTTGTGCGCGTGGGCACTGGTTGGATGGGGTTGTTGGGCACATTCATTATTCTGCGTCGACGGGCCGGCTTACGAGGTGACGCCGTAGGCGCTTGGGATTACGCACGGGCACTCGTTGAACGAAGAAGACGATCAGCTACGAGATACGGGAAGCGCGGACTGGCCTGGGTATGGGGAGTCTGTCTACAATCCGGAGATCGAGCACGCCATGGGGATTATGACTCCTACATGGACCGGTCACGGTACGTACACCAAACGACAGAAGCATTGAGGACCTTTTTACTTTTCCGTGTCGCCTCCCAACTTCGCAACCGAAGGTGGAAGACGGCACGGAAAAGAAAAAAGGTTCTTCCCGAAGGAAGAATGTGGTGTTCCAAAAATTCCTTCCCAAAGGAAGATATTCTAAAAGGCTCCTCCCGAAGGAAGAGCGCGGTGTTTATCCTCCGCGCGCCCAACGCAGAGCAGGTCCCCTCCGGCGAAGGAGGGGTTAAGTGTAGCCTCCGCGTACCCGCACGGAGTGGCAGAGAGGAGGAGGGATGGCAGTCGGAGGGCTCTTCCTTCCGCTCACCCCTACCTCCTCATGCCACAGAGAATTTTCCAGGCCCTCTGGCAATGGCCCGCGGCGTTGTCGAAGGGTCGTCCTGTCGAGGGCTTGATGTGTTCGGGCGCCGCTTGAGTTGTGATGTCGAGGGTCGGCTAGATGGGGGCAAAAGGAGATCAGTCGCCTTCGGGATGGACGAGGATGACCGAAACCGGAAACGGAACCGAAACTGGAACAGGTGCAACAACGACCGGCGCTGACAGAGAGAAAAGACGGGCAACACGAGACAACACGAGACACCGCCAAACACGACGACAACAAAAGCGACAGCAACATGGGACCAAACAACGTATCCCCGAGAGCCGACCTCCATGACTGCGTAAACACGGGTCAGCGAGGGACCAGTCATGAAGAGGGCGGCGACGAACCTAACGAGTGTGTCTTCCGAATGGGCGGCGAAGGATGTCGAGGGGTCGTATCGAGGTGTCCGGGCGGCGCCTGAGTCGTGCTGTGGAGAGTCGGCTAGATGGGGCAAACGGGGATCAGTCGCCTTCGGGATGACTGAAGAGGATGACCAGGACGACAACCGGAACCGGAACCGAGACGGGAACAAGTACAACAACGGCCGGCGCTGTCAGAGAGAAGAGAAAGGCAACAACAGACACCAGGAGACACGGCCAAACATAACGACATGAATTACGACAGCGACCCCACGTATCCCCCTACAGCCCACACAATTCCACACCGACTCGAGGTCCACGGCCTTGGTCTTGAACGCGCGCGCACGAGAAACGACGTCTTCACCCGGGCCCTGGGCAAACGTATCACCTGTGTAACCACAAACTCGGAGTCTGCCGGAAGATGGGGTCAACGAACAAACAGTCACGAAGAGAGCAAGGATGACGCAGCTTGCCTCGCGGAAGAGGGTAGTCTTTGGCCTAACGATTGAGTCTTCTCTTGGGCTCCCGAGATAGCGAAGGGTCGTACTGCCGGGTCGAAGTGTTCGGACGGCGCCTGGGTCGTGCTGTCGAGAATCGGCTAGGAGGGCAAAGGGGGATCAGTCGCCTTCGGGATGACTGACGAGGATGACCGGGACCGGAAACGGAACCGAAACGGGAACAAGTGCAACAACGACCGGCGCTGACAGAGAGAAGAGACAGGAGACAGGAGACAACACGAGACACCACCAAACATGACGACAATAACAGCGACAGCGACATGGGACCCGAAAAACGTAGACCCCGGGAGCCGACCCCAACTCGAGGACCATGACTGCATAAACACGGGTCAACGACGGAACAGTTGTCAGTCACGAAGAGAGTAGCGACGAACCTAACGAGAGTATCTTCTTTTGGGCCGCGGAGGATGTCGAAGGGTCGTATCGAGGTGTCCGGACGGCGCCTGGGTCCTGTGGAGAGTCGGCTAGATGGGGCAAAGGGGGATCAGTCGCCTTCGGGATGACTGACGAGGATAACCAGGACGAGAACCGGAACCGGGACGGGAGCAAATACAACAACGACCGGCGCTGAGGGAGAGAAGAGACAGGCAACAGGGGACAACAGGAGACAACAGGAGACAACAGGAGACAACAGGAGACACCCCCAAACATAACGACATGAATTGCAACAGCGACATGGAACCCCACGTATCCCCCTACAGCCGACCCCATTCCACACCGTCCATGGCCTTGGTCTTGAATGCGCGCGCACGAAAAACGACGTCTTCACCCGGGCCCTGGGCAAACGTATCACCTGCGTAACCACAAACTCGGAGTCTGCCGGCAGATGGGGTCAACGAGCAAACAGTCACGAAGAGAGCAAGGATGACGCAGCTTGCCTCGCGGAAGAGGGTAGTCTTTGGCCTAACGATAGGGTCTTCTCTTGGGCTCCCGAGATAGCGAAGGGTCGTACTGCCGGGTCGAAGTGTTCGGACGGCGCCTGGGTCGTGCTGTCGAGAATCGGCTAGGAGGGCAAAGGGGGATCAGTCGCCTTCGGGATGACTGACGAGGATGACCGGGACCGGAAACGGAACCGAAACGGGAACAAGTGCAACAACGACCGGCGCTGACAGAGAGAAGAGACAGGAGACGAGTCGTCCTGGCAGTGTCGAGGCGTTCGGATGCCGCTTGTGGCGTAGTGTCGAGGATCAGCTAGAGGGGGCAAAGAGGGGTCAGTCGCCTTCAGGATGACTGACGAGGATGACCAGGACCGGAACCGGAACGGAGACTGGAACAAGTACAACAACGACCGGCGCTGACAGAGAGAAGAGACGAGCAACAGGAACAACAGGAGACACCGCCAAGCAGAACGACAGCGACATGGGACCCAAACAATGTAGACCCCTAGAGAGGACCCTAACCATGCCTACGTAAACACGGGTAAGCGAAGGAACAGTCACGAAGAGAGTAACGACGAACCTCCTTCTACGCCGCCTGCCTCGCGGAAGAGGGTAGTCTTCGGTGTAACGCGAGTCTTCTAGTCGAGGTTTTCGAATGGCGCCTGGGACGTGCTGTGAAGAGTCGGCTGGATGGGGGCAAAAGGAGATCAGTCGCCTTCAGAATGACTGACGAGGATGACCAGGACCGGAACCGGAACCGAGACGGGAACAAGTACAACAACGACCGGCGCTGACAGAGAGAAGAGACAAGCAACAGGAACAACAGGAGACACCGCCAAGCGGAACGACATGAATTGCAACCCCACGTATACCCCTACAGCCGACCCCATTCCACACCAACTCGAAGTCCACGGCCTTGGTCTTGAACGCGCGCGCACGAGAAACGACGTCTTCGCCCGGGCCCAGGGCAGCTGTATAACCTGCGTAACACGAACTCGGAGTCTGCCAGCAGATCCTCGACGGCGGTCAACATATGCAACATCAAGGAGGAAGCACGACTGAACCCCCACTGCCCGGCTTTAGCGCACGAGACAGCAGGGCGTACCATAACCCCAGGGATCTGGGGGTCCACCTCGGCCAGCCGGGGTCTTGAGCGCGCGTGTCCTCGGGGATGCCAGTCGTCGTCGAAGGTCAAGAGCAGATGGGGCTAGCATGCGCGCGGGGTGGGCTCTTATAACATTGACATTGGGATCAGGACTGAGGCCTGTAGGCCGACATCCGCGACCAACTCCGCGCCCGAGACGTGCGGTTACCGAGTAGGATACAACCAATTTCGGGCCTGAAGGGGGCGGAACACATGTATCCGAGTCATATGAACCTTCGGCTCACCATGGACGTGACATCCGCGCAGCTCACGGCGGGCTCGCAGGGGGTGGATAGGGGTGGATGCGTCTCCGCTGGCTTGCCACGGCCTCCAGGACGAGCAACAGCGACGACGCCTGAGGCCTGAGGAACCGCCGATTTGCTAGACCTTTGCACCGAGTGTCCCGTTTTTCTCTTGGAGTCGGAAATGGCATACTTCTTGCAATACGTACCCAAATAAATAGGATGATATGAACATACTTGCACACACACATGAAGCTTCATCTTCACCGAACTCGTCGCTCGAGCCTCGAGGTTTGTCGTGCGGAGTCCTGCGGATATCCCCGGAGAGCCCCGCAGCCGATATGGCCGAGTGCGGGGAGGAAGGACATGTGATATTCCCCGCAACAGGCGATTGGCTGAAGCGCTCGGGTGACATCAAGGTCCGGCTTGGGTCCGACCGCCGTGAACTTGGAGGTGACCATCCAGCTGCAGGACTCCCCTCTACTCACCCTACTACTCGTTGGCCGCTATGCTGCGCTCTGCTACCCGTGTTCTGAAGCCCGGAACTTCTTCTTTACGCCAGAACATACCGTTGCAGAGCGCCGCCGTAAGGTGCGACGATCTCGTATACTACGCCCTCAGGTTCGGTCTCTAACAAAGAATCTTCGTCCACGCAGGAACTTCTCGCGTTCTCATGTGGCTTGCTCAGATGCTAGGCCAACATCTCTGGACACCTTCACGGAGGAGGAACTGATGCTCCGCGAGTCCGGTATGTCGTCTCTGCGTCTTCGCCAATGCCCACTTGTCCCCAACCAATCACCCTGTATAGTGCGGAAGTTTGCGGAGGACGTCGTGGCGCCTAAGGTGCGCGAGATGGACGAGAGCGAGATGATGGACAAGTCTGTCATAAAGGGGCTGTTTGAGCAAGGGGTGCGTCATAGCTCTCTACCGTATCCTCCTGTACTCACTTGAAACCCGAACCCTTCCAGCTCATGGCGATCGAGACCAGCGCGGACCATGGCGGCGCAGAGTCGTCATTCACGTCTGCCATCATCGCGATTGAAGAGCTTGCCCGGATCGACCCCTCCGTCTCTGTTCTGTGTGATGTGCACAACACCCTCGTGTGCACGATCGTCCGCAAGTATGGAACCAAGGAGCAGCAGGACAAGTGGCTGCCGCTCCTTTCAGAGTCTATGGTGCGCATATCCTCTCCAGTAGCTTCCGGTCGCCGAACCAACGCAAAACTTCACCCATAGCTCGGTTCGTTCTGTTTGTCAGAGCCTGCATCAGGTTCCGACGCATTCGCACTCCAGACACGCGCTGTCAAGGACGGAAACGAGTGGGTCATCAACGGCACCAAGATGTGGATCACGAACTCCTATGAAGCGGACTTCTTCCTCATCTTCGCCAACGTGCGCACCTCCACGCTTGTCGGAGCCGGTTCGAATGTCTGCTGACCGAATCTTTCAGATTGACCCCAGCAAAGGCTACAAGGGCATCACCTGCTTCATCGCGACGAAAGACATGGGCGTCAAGATCGCGAAGAAGGAGCAGAAGCTCGGTATCCGCGCGTCCTCGACGTGCTCGCTCGCCTTCGACGACCTCCGGGTGCCCGCAGAGAACGTCATCGGCGGCGAGGGCAAAGGCTACAAGATCGCCATCGAGATCCTCAACGAGGGCCGCATCGGCATCGCCGGCCAGATGCTCGGTCTCGCGCAAGGCGCGTTCGACAAGGCGGTGCCCTACACCTTCCAGCGCACGCAGTTTGGCAAGCCCATCGGCACGTTCCAGGGCATGCAGTTCCAGCAGGCCGAGGCCGCCATCGACATCGAGGCCGCGCGGCTGCTGACGTACAACGCCGCGCGGCGGAAGGAGGAGGGGCTCGACTTTGTGCGGGAGGCGGCTATGGCCAAGTACTACGCGAGCCAGGTCGCCCAGCGGGTGTCTGGGTCGGCGATTGAGTGGTGTGGCGGTCTCGGCTTCACGCGAGAGACCGGGATCGAGAAGTACTGGCGAGACTCCAAGATCGTGAGTCAACCCCTTGATGTTTCCGCACATGCGTCCACGAGGCTGACGTGTCGCTAGGGTGCGATCTACGAGGGGACGTCGAATATCCAGCTACAGACAATTGCGAAGATGATCCAGAAGCAATACTCATAGCGAGGTTAAGTTGACGCCTTTGCTTACGAGTGTTCTCGCCATTTGTACACATACTACGTCTCACAATACTAGCATGTCACAAGACGGTTACTGCGCGGATGGCTGCCGCCTTGGAAGTCCCGAAGTCCCGGACGCTTAGAACCTGGGCACGGCGGAGGCCATCGGAGAACGCTCGACCGGTTTGTGCGATTCACCGAACCCACACGACAGGTTTGATCCACCGGCAGTGCCTCAAGGAGGCTCAGTCGCTCTATTCGCGGGTTTGTGGCTGCGCGCATGTTTCCCGAAGGAGCCTGCTCAGACAGACCGCTGACACAGGTTCGTAGACTGAATCTTTGCCCGCATTCCATCGCAACGCACAACTTTGCAGGCATCGAGCGGGCATGTCGCCTCCCCACCTGTGGTTTCGTGGGCCAGGTGACCGTCAGCTCTACGATGCGCTCACTAAGACATGAACGACAGCGCGAGAACATCCCGGCTTTACAGTTGGGAGCACGAGACAATTTCGGCGCACGGCGCGTCGTCGTCATAGGCCAACGCACAACAGCCTGCCGCCTCAGCAGCGATCGCTGACCGGAAAGACAGCCTCCTGAACGCTGTTCAGCAGTCAGTCACCGACCAAAGCTTGGTTCACGGGCGTGTACGAAGATGGATATCGTCGCTAGTTATTTGGTTGCATCGATGTGGACGACCGTTAGCATTAAGATGTATCACTGTACAAGCACGTTGATACAGTACACGTAGCAGAGATGTAGGCAACCGTCGAAGATACAGGGGACTGAAGGATAGAAGTCGCTACTATCGTCTCTTCCGGTCCGCCGCGTCGATTCATCGCTAAATCGACATGCTACATATTGGCATCGTCTGGATTAAAGCCTCCCGGGCCCCAAAATTTGCGCTAGTGATTTCTCTACCCGGTCCCACCGGTATACGCCAGCCCGGGGTACTAAGATGGTACAAGTTCAACCTGCGACGCTCTCGCACAACAGCGACCAGGCTGGACGACAGCAGCGCCCTCATCTTCTCCAGGATGTCGAGCGGGAGGCCAGGCGGGGGAACCCAAGGGCGAAATGACACATGTGGTTCCGGCGACACGAACCTCGGATAGCGCCGTTCCCGCCAGGCTTCGAGCACTTCATGCAGCAAGGCACAGGCCCGGCAGCAGATCGCCGTGCCAATCCCGATAGGAAATGGTCCAGCCTGCAAGAGAGCGATGAATCCAAGTCAACAGTCAGAGCGGCATATATGCGGTTCCAGTCAGCACATACCCCGTCGTCGAGAGCCAAGTTCATGCCAACCACGTTGCCAGACAGAAACCCGCACACGACGCCCATAAGTGCAGCCTCTGCATGCACCGTCGCTTTTGCGTGGACACGCTCCTGATCGTCCTCCAAGGCCTGCCGGAACTCTGCGAACGACTCCAAGACCGCCTGCCGGACTCGTTCCCGCTGCCGAGCGAGCACACCGACTGACAGGCTGTCCTCGAGCTCTTGCACAGACCGCGGCGTGACTGGGGACATCTCGGGGTTCACAGTGACCAAATCCATCTGAACATCCACCGAGGTGCCGAATCGACTCGGCAAGGTGGCCATATGACGGGATGAATGGTACGGAGTGACCACCGTGAGCAGGTAGCGGATGACGTGCGCCCGAGGGGACTCGGAGGGGTCCCTGATGTCCTCTGTAGACTCTGATTAGTTGGGCTTCCGACCGACGTCTCGCATGATGAGGCGCACCTAGGTCTAACTCCTCTGCCGGAGCTGACTTGCCGACTTCAGGCTCACCGGCGCCATTTGCGGAATCTATCGAGCGTGAGTTACAAATCCGATCTGTCTGTGCAGCCCCAGGGATACTCAGGATGCACATACTCGCTGACGTCGACGATGTGGACCTGTGCTCCGTATAGCGCACATCAAAATGATCTGCCAGCACGGCCGTGATAAGGTGATCTACTACGCCTGCGACGAGGACAGCGTTGAGAAGGCCCATTGCTAGCATCAATTTGGATGCGGCCTGACGAGATTTGGTGGGAGGAGTCGGCTCTGAGTTACCCTGCCTTTCTACTGGCTGGAAGGCTTCCACGAAGGGGAGGTAGCATTGATGGAGGAGGAAGTCGCACCACTGCTTGGCATTCGCTGGTGACACCTCGTAGTCGGTCGACGTGGGGCACAAACCGTATGGAGACAGGTCAGACGCAACGTCGCTGGGCAGCTTGAATGTCCTGGGATACAGGTAGCGGAGGGCATCGTCCGACTGATACCACTTGTGAATGATCTGAATCGGATGCTCGCCCCAGATGGTTTGCCCGGCCGACAGTCTGGAATACAGCTTGGGAAAGTTGCGGCGAATAATGAAGGCTAGGACGATGATGGAACTATGAAATTGACTGGCCATGTCGCGTCCCTCCTTGATGCACCAACGAACGAGCATGAGAACATCTTCGACGTGAGTCACAAAGTCCCTATGAGATACTACTGTGTCAGGCATCGGGGGAGGCTGTCTCTGCTCGAGGTGGCACGCACGGGTACGCAGCGTCCTCCTTCAGGAGCACATCCACATTCCGGAGTGTTCTGGTAGGTTGTACGGACTGGACCGATATGTTCACGGTCGAGGAGGACGAGGTAGAGTGGGTGGTGAGGGAGGGGTTTCTCGTTACAAAGGCGGACACCTTGATACTCGCGCCGTCGAAATGTCCGGTGACGGCAACGCCGCCGTCTCGATTAAGGTCCATACTGGGGTGGCCGGTGTCCAGAATGAATGCAAGGGCGTTCCACGGAGCGAGCTGCTTGTCGACCTTGGGTTCGGCCATCGATTGTCGACAGTAGAATGGGTCGCAACAGCCGGCCATGAGAGAGGTGAGTGTGAATATATCTCGAGAAACGTCCTCGAAGCTACTATCCAAGGTGGTCCCCATCATGGCCGCAGTGGCATCAGGCACTGGGCTCGCCATGATTGACGATGCTGAGGACGCCCTCCCAGTCTACACGCCCCTAGTTGTGCACCGCGCGCCCTGGATGTTTGGTCGGAAGTTAAGGAACGGGAGGGCGTGACGGATCGGTGTTGTGGGAATTACGCGACGTCCCGATCAAAGTAAGTACTCTGACTCGATCTAAGTGTAGGAGTTCCTGATTTACTTACGCCTTAAGTTGTTTATGCCAATATTGCTACTCTCATCCTGTCCATCCGCGTTCCAAACGTTGTACATCAAGCATGGCGGGTTTGTCGCCCCGACAACACTGCGGCCACCACTGGCACGGGGGCTACCGAGTCGAAGGTGGAAACTAGCCAAGTTCAAGTGCTTAGTGAACCGCACTCGATGCTTCGCTGACGCTGCTACATATGTAGACTCGCAAGCCAGTCGGTAAGCGTGCCGTCCAAATCGGGCAGGGATCAGCGGAGTTTGAAGCCAGGACGACACGCTATACCGACTGGGCAAATTGGAGGCCCCTTAGGTGGGTCCCGACCGTGAGAATACGGACTTGTGTTTTTCGTGCTGTTGTGCTCTCTCGTGCAGGTGCATTGGTAGCCTTCCCGCCCGCTCTAGCAACCGAGATGATGTAAATACTGCTATTTGTGTTGAACTGCCCCGTTATGGATGAGCGAAGACTACACTATCAACGGGTGGACGGGAAATGGGGGTTCTGTGGGTAAGAATAAGGGTAGGACGTATGCAAACCGTTCGACTGTGGTGGGCTACCGGTGGCTGATGGGTACGGAGTAGAGGGTAAGTGATGAGGATTAAGTGTATTTGACGACACTGCAGATGTATAGATGCCAGTCGCGGGGTGTGGGGAGTGTGTAGCTACCGGGAAATGAGATGTATTAGGGAAAGCATGGAATGTATGCGGGTGGGGAGCCGACGGATATGATGGTACAGGAGAATACATGTGAGGAGGGGGAACGGCTGCAGAGGGTGAAATGTATGAACCCGGATGTAGCCTGGGCGCGAAGGGAAAAGGGGGCGTTGGATGTACTGCTGTTGGAACATGAGCATGAGTCGGAGGCGTGTGTGGCGATGTGTACATGCTGTAGGAAGCTGGAGTGTACGAGCCTGTGGAGTGTATCCGGTACGGGTTGGGTGTGGAGGAGGGCATGACAGGAACAGCGTATGACGGTTGAGCAGCGGCAGAACGCGAACTTGATGTAGGAGGGAGGTGACTCAGGGGGTATGAGCCAGGCGTCGACAGGCTGAGTACGTCGCGCTGAGGCTCGGTGCGAGATCGTTTGGAGGCTGGTACAGGTGTAGCGGACTCTGCAGTCTCTTCTACAGGCGGCGGCGTCCGTCTCTTACCGGTCGCGAGGGTTTGGATACGGGTTGCAGGGGCGATCTCATCTCGAGAGGGAGGTTGGGCTGTTTGCGTTGGGATAGCAGCTGCGCGCTTCGAGGTAGTCTTCTTCGGGAGAGGTCGGTACTTGATCTGTAGGGTGAGAAGAAACCGTGTGAGTTCTTCGCCGTACTTCTTCCACCATATCCACGAATGCTGTAGGATGTCAGCTACTTGGACGGCAGTGAGAGGTCCGATGGAGGCGAGAGTCTTGATCGTCGCATTGTCAAGGACAGCAGCTGCGTCAAGCTGGGAGAGGGACAGGTCCCGCGCAAATATGGCCTCACGCCATTCCTCAAGGCGTGAGATGGCTTCCCTGTCTGGATATCCTCGGTCCGCTGTCCTCGTCTTCCTGGGCTTCGTCTGCGAGCGGGCGCGGCAACGATCAAAAACGGTGGGGTCACAGATGTCGCAACATGCCACGCCAGGTACTGGTTCTGTAAGCAGACCGTGAGCAAGTTCCTCGGCGTGGTGGCTTCCAAGTAACGTACCAGCACGTTGGCTGTCAAAGATATCAGCCCAGATCTTGCGGCGACAAGTGATCGCTTGCACGAAGGCGAGGAGTCCTTCGTCATCAGCATCGTGGTTGACATTTGGTGGATCGGCCGTGCGACAGACGGAATCCTGCTTCTTCGGCCCTCCACGATCGACACCGTGTTCCTGGGCGTACCCTTTAGGAGCTGCTCGATTAGCGACCTTTGGATTTTGTCTGGTTTTGGTTTTCTTCTGTCGCCTGGCAGTGGATTTGGTGGATGTGTCGTCCGGGGGAGCCTCGCGGAGGTCGACAGAGTATGCAGCGCGCTCGACGAGCAGTACGGCAAGGCCGGTGCGATTTTTTGAGCGTGCCGCACGACCAGCCCGTTGTACGAAACTTGAAAGGGTTTTGGGGAGTTTCCACTGGACAACGAGGTCGACATCCGGGACATTGCATCCCTGTGAAACCTTGTGTCATGGTGTCAGCACGCCGAGACTGAGTCACGCACCATCCCCGCAGCATCGGTGCATACGAGTATCCGTATGCACGGCGAGGCCTCAACGGGCTCAGGATTGAGGCTGGGTAGATCATGCGGAGAGGCGCGGAAGGCGGCCATCGCAGCTTGGCGATATTCATGGGAGAGTGTTGCGTTGTAAGGACGGATGAGACCGGCGGAGGCAAGACTCGGGGCGCGCAAAGCAAGGAGGTCATTGAGGTGGTCGATGATCTCCGAGCCAACGCGTATGTCGTCGACATATAGATATGTTTTGGGAATATCGAGCGCTCGGGAAATCGAGGCAGGTAGGATGAAATCCAGGTCGGCGTACGAGTTCTGGGCGTGCTGACAGGCTCTCACCGCTATGGTGACGTTCGGGCGGTCGTTGCCGAGGTTGAGGAAACGACTTGTTCCAGGGCTGAAATGGAGTACGCGGTGGAGATCGCGACGTACTCTGGCGGTGAGTGTAGCAGTGACAGCAATGACGGGCGTGCCACGCGGGAGGAACGCTCGTATCGTACCGAGGCTACCGTACTTCTTGCGGAAGTCCGCACCCCAGTGTGACACACAGTGAGCTTCATCCACGACCACGGAGAGGACGCGTTGCGAGAATTCACGTCGTCGGAGTACTCGGGTGACAAACGCGGGAGACTGGAGCATCTCCGGAGAGATGAGAACAATCTGATAAGTGCCGTTCAGGAGCTCCTACACAGTAGTGGTCTATCAGTATGAGTGCGTGATATATTCGACGACTCGTGCGGGACTGACCTTGACGAGCGTGGTGGTCAATTTCCCTCCTGCGCTATTGATGGCGACGGCTTTCAACCCAAAATCGTCTCGGAACGTGTCGACCTGGGATTGCATTCAAGAGAGAGATGGATATGTGTGGGTGAGATAGACTCACCATTTCGGTTTCCAGCGAGAGCAAGGGGCAGACCATGAGGGTCGTCTTGCCGGCACTTGTGGGCCATACATGCGGGCCAGCTGCTACCGCTGTCTTGCCGGACCCAGTTGGTGCTTGTATGATCATGTCGCACCCTTCGAGTTGAGCCCGAGTGCCTTCAAGTTGGAAAAAACGCGGTTCTTCCGCCCATTTGAAACGCTCCTTCATCAGCGTCTTAAGTCTGTCCACATCGCTCGGAGTCAGTTTGGGCCTCGGAGAGGGTGGCGGAAGGAGTTTCTTGCGCGTCCATCGAGGCTTGGATGTGGGAGGCGGATGGCGAGCCATGAGAAGGACAGAGAAGTGAGTGAGAGAGGCCAAACCGAGAGACTGTCGAAACAGGAGTGGAGCGCGGCGGAAGTGATCGGTTTGGGTGGGTGGTAGTCCGTGCGCGCGCAGGCTCGATCATTATTCTCCTTCTCTCTACATACACCAGCAAGCTGTACGAGACGGAAGCCCAGCTCAGAAGACAATCCAGTTTGCGCATGGCTCTGCCAGACTCACCAACAACACCGCGACGGGCACGGATCCGAAGGGCGGCCAGCCTGCCGCCACTCCCCGCCCTCTTTGCACACGCCGCAGAGCTCTACACGATTAGTCCCGAAATTTCTCCCCCATCGTCCCCGACTCCCGTCGCACGAAAGACTCAGGATGTCCCACAAGAGAGCCTGCCGCCGCCGGACAGTGATCCTGGCGTGAACGCGTCGTCCCCCGTGCGCTCAAAGGCCGACGCCATCCGCAAGGGTGTGAAGAAGCGCGAGAGAGCCCGTGCAGAGGCTCAGGAGCTCGAAAGAGCACGTCAAGCAGCCCTGGAGGAAGAACAACGTCAGCAACGTAACGCGCATCTGGCAGCTGCGCTCGAGTGGCTCGAGGCACACGAACTCACATTCGGTGACCTTGTGGTGTATGTGTCCAACCCCGAGAACTGGCAGGGCTCTCGTCGCTATTGGGGCTTCTTCTCAGTCCAAGGGAGGGTGGAACAAGTTCTGGATTGGTGGACCTCGTCAAGAAACAGTACCACTGGGAGAACAAGCGTACATACCTGGGCGGTTGAGTACGCCGCAACGGTTGTGCGTGCCGAAGGGAGTGCAGCCACGCGGTCGAAGTTCCTGCAAGCCGAAAAGATGGAGATCAGTCGCGAATTCGCCCTGGGCTTTACCCTCGAGAAGTTCCATGCTAAACTGCTGGAACTGTGTCCGACCGCGATGGCTCTGTTCACTGCCTTCAGCAGCACTCACAAGCAACTGTCCTCCGACAGTGCATCCGCAATCAAGCGCAAAGAGAATGTCAGTGCCTTTGAGCTCCCTCTCGCGCGAGGTTCAAACTTAATCTGCCCTACAGTTCATCACGACACAGGCCCTCATTGGTCTCGGTGCACGCAGCCAGAAGAATAGCTTTGCGCGGCACGTCCTCGGACTGTACGCATACGCTGAGGGCGCGCATCGCCAAGTCATCAGTGTCCTCTCTCATTTGGGAATAACGAGCAGCTATCCTGCACTTACCGGACGCCTGAGGTCTGAGGATAGTAGTGGGACAGAGAGCTTACCTGACTCGACCATGCCCGACAGTGTCCCACCCTCCGTCGGCCCGTCCACTCCCAAACAATACCGCGCCGATGGCCCGAGAGGCCCCATTCCCGTATCACCGACTCCAAGCGAGACTGAGAGCGAGACCGAAGAGAACGAGGATGAACACGAAGACATCCGTGTCGTGACGGCCACCCGCGAGCCCGCCGTCGCACAGCCGCCGACTCTCGACCCCACGACCGCACCGCTCGCGCCAATTCCAGCATCCGGAGGTGAGGGACCGACCACAGGAAATGAGACGGAGAACACACCGCAGGGCGACATGAAGGCGAGAGACGACCAAGCCAGCGTGCCCCCTGCTGGCAGCGGACGTAGTGCGGGGCTTCTCAAGCTTCTGGCGGACGCTTGCATGCGCGAGGCACGTGAGCGCGCGCGTAACTCTGTCCTCGCGCATGTCTGGGACAACGTCAACTTTCTCTTCAAGGTTGCAGAGCAAGTGATAGGTCGTAAGGACTCCCAACAGAACGGCACGTGTGCTACAGTCTTTGAGCTTTTCAATGCGGCTCCGGACGACATGCAGACCTCTGAACTTGTCGACTCCTTCGCGCATGCCCCCGAACTCAAGATCGAGGACATACTCCTTACTCCCGAGGAGAACACCGCTCTCACAGAACGCCTCGAACATACCGTCCTTCGAATCATTGTAAACCACGGTGGCGAAGGCTTTGCGCGTTTCCGCAAAGACATTCTCGACACCACTCCCTCCACAGCCGACAAGATCCCTCTCCACCAAACGGAACCGATGCCGTTACCCGCCATGAATATTGACGAGTCTAGCACCACCGGCAACGCCGACGTCCTGACGGAGATCTTCTCAGCCCTCGGACAAGACATGTCCACCCCCGAGTTCACGCGCACAGTCAAGATCCTGTGCGGCGATCAACTCTCCATATCTCGCATCCGATCTCTTCTAGCCAATCGCGCCGGGCATGACAGTTTCGCTCACTCATTCCTGTGGGCCGTCTGCATGCCTGGACTCTTTCACTACAAGATGGCCGCCACTCATGGAATCATCGAACACCACTGGGGCTCCTCCATGACCACCCCTGGAAGTCTCTGGTTCAACAACACCCGCCTCGACCGTAAACCCATCGTGCTGAGCTCCCTACCCCCATTCCGAACCTGTCGAGATCTCATCTTCGTCTCTCTTTACGCCTGCGTACTCCACTGTCTATCCCTCGTGTCCGAATGCGCCAGCCCCGAAGACTACGCCAAGAATGTCTCAATAGAAGAACTTCGGGCGCACGCAAAGCTCATTGTGGCAAGGTATGCCAACGCCCAAGTCGCGCAGAAGCTCCGCAGCCAGCGAGAGGCTGAACTCCGGGAAAGAGAGAGCGACATCGACGGACTTGACGATGACTCCGAGACCACCCCTCCCGCTGAGGACACGGCCACAACGCACAGCGGCGATATGGTATTCGAGAACGCAGTCCTGTTCCTCCGAGATGCCCTCGTCCTACGCGAATACAATGACGCAGTCAAGAGCGGTGACTCCGGGCGTGTGCTCACGGTACTTAAGCTCTGGACGTCCAGCTTTCGTGGAAGTGGACGCACCAAGTATGCCCACGAGATGCTCCATCTCATCCACAACCTGACCCACGTCTGGCCCGAACCTCTCAGGTATGTATGTACACACGGGGTCAGTCGGCGTCATACCTACTAACTGCACGAACGCAACAGGAAGATAGTCATGCAAAACTGGCTGGTTAACCCGACGGGCAAACCCGACTCATGGGTCGAGGTCGATCTCATGCAGGAACATATCAACTTCTGGACGAAGGTTGGTGGTTCAAAGCTGCGTGGATCCAGATTGCTAACTCTTCTCATCGCAGAATATCTACAAGGCTCATGGGAGCAATGCATCTTGGGAGTGGCTCGCCAAAGTCTCCCCAGCCATAGACATCTTGCGTCGTCTATCTGCTCAGATTAACGGCACCCTTGGGTCCCGACAGGGAGCAAAGCACACCAGCCCGGATCTTGAGCGCGACATCAATGAGCTCATCGATGCGCTCGCTATGGACGGTGTCTACACCACACGACCGGGACGCACCATCGACGGCCTCAAGGGGGCTGTCCCCAACATGGTCGGACTGGGGTGGACCCAGCTTGCCGGGCCCCTCGCAGACTTCAATCAGCAGCTCCGTCGCCTTCAGAAGCGCTGCAGTATGCGTCCCGTTGTTGGCCAGCCATATCTTCACCAAGCAACCGTCCCTATATCCGCTGCCCGTGCCGGCGCTGTCGAGCCGGCTGCCACCGCCGTCGACTCGCATACGGTGCCGAGTACGTATATGACACCTTCCATTACTGCTCAATCTGACATACTACATGCAGGTGGGAACGCTCTACATCAAACGCGCGGCCCCTTCGATGTTCCCGCAGATGACATGGACTCGGACCATGAGTACTGGGACGGAGAGACTGATATCGACTGGGCCATGGCAGAGCGCGATGGCTCTTTGTTCTCGCTGGATAGCGCGGCAGACGTTGCTCTTGATATGGATGATCTGAGTACATTGTGAGGGCATAAGGCATGCATACTGGTTGATTAGCTTAAGTACATGTACGACGACCGCGCTCACTTCGTCACATTACCCTGGAGAGCTTTTCGCGAAATTCACAAGTCCGTATTCTCACGGTCCCGACCCACCCAAAGGCGCGCCAATGTGCCCAGCCTGTTCGGTGATCGCGCAGGAGTTTACGACGGAGCTTGAATTCCCATCACTCCCATCACCGAACAGGCTGGGGACGAGCCTACTACATATGTACCCCTAGCCTGGCGGGGTTTTTTGCCCACCCGGCGCGGGCCGTATCAGCCGCGGGCCGTCGCCCACATGGCAGCGCTTGTCGTCCTTTGTCGTCCCCCTGAGCACGGTGGAAGCCATCGGAGAACACTCGACCGCTGGCATTCACCTTACAGCTGAGTCGGAAAGTAATGAGACACAAGAATTTTTTGTGACGCACGTCTGGGGCACGTCAGACATCTTCCGACGTATCTTCCGGCCGATCTTCCGGAGTTAGGCGCCCGCCTCCTCGCAAAGCGGCGCGTACTCCTTGCCCACTTCCGCATGAAAGGTGGAAAATCATGCTATAAATTCATCATATGCACAGTACGAGAACAAAAAAATTGGTTCTATGCAGAGAATGAAGCAAAACACGCACAACATGGCCGGAGGGTCGGGCGCTTATGGCGTGGAAGATGGCTCGGAAGGTGCGTCGGAAGATTCCTGACGTGTCGATGGGCGTGGAAAAAAAAGTTGGACGTCTCATTACTTTCCGACTCAGCTGTAAAACGAATTCGCGCGACTGGTTTGAGCCACCGAAACCTCCTCGAGCTTCTCGGAGTCAAGCAGGGCCGGCCTCGCCCAGAAGTTACTATTGTCACGGGGTTGTAGGTCCGTGTATGTTTCTCAAATGGGTCTGCTCAGACGGAACGCTGACACAGGTATGTAGTCTTAGACTTCGCCCGCATCCCATTGCAATGCACAACGCTGACATTGAGCGGGCATGTCGCCTCCGCAGTTGTGGCCCCATGGCCTCGTTAGTTATCAGCTCTGCACGGTATCGGTGCTCGTCCTCACTGCGCGATCCTAGCCATGCCGAAGCCCGTGTTTCGACGGTCCATAGAACCCGTTCAAACCTGGGTATATAAGGACGTCGTCGACAGCCTCAGAGGTCAGTACACGACCATCGTTCCACGCCTTCTACCTTACAGCCCAACAGCTTCAACTCCTTCTATTCTTTCTTCCTAATCCAATATGCAGTTCAAGGCCATCACTCTCGCCGCCCTCGCACTCCTCGTCCCTAGCGCCCTCTCCACCCCCACTCCTGCCAGCGTCCCTGTCACGTACGACAACACGTACGACAACCCGACGGGCAGCCTCTTCAACGTCGCGTGCTCGAACGGGGACAACGGGCTGCTCACCAAGGGCTTCACCGACTTCCAGTCGCTGCCGCCCTTCCCGTACATCGGCGGCGCCGCGGCGGTCGAGCACTGGGACTCGGAGAGCTGCGGCTCGTGCTGGAAGCTATCGTACGAGGGCCGGCACGTCCACGTCCTCGCCGTCGACTACGCCGCACAGGGCTTCAACGTCGCACAGGCGGCCCTCGACGCGCTCACCGACGGCCGCGCGGTCGAGCTCGGACATGTCGAAGCGGAGGCCACGTTGGTCGGCCCGTGGGAGTGCGGTCTGTGAGGTTTGTGCTGAATATGTTGAGTGGGTAGTGAAAGCGTGCTGACTGGTTGGTAGTGTTCGTCTCACAGATATCATTTCACGGCGGAGGACGAGCTCTGGCCATGGCCTTCACGGACATTTCACATTTGGCACGGACACGGACTCGCGGACTGACACGTTACTGTATGGCACGGACTACTAACTAGCTGTGTCTTGTACGCCTAGTAATGTGCTGTATCCTGATGAATGACTATGTATCATGTGTTGCAACTTGGTGCATGGATCAATGGCGCCCACAGGAGCACATCGGAGCTCGGACCGGACGCGGTGGGAGAGGCAGCTGGCCGAATGCGGACACTGAGGCTCTGTGCATCTTGGTTCTTGACGGCGACGACGATGTGCTCTTCATCATGCCCGCCCTTCGCTCTCCGACCACTCTCCGACCTTCACGTCCACGGAACGCCTCGGCAGCAGCGCGAAGCGGTGAATGCTGGGGTTGCGGTGACAAGCGAGGCTCCCATGTGGCCCAACATTATATGACCCCCTCAAACGTCCGCCTCTGAACCAACACCTCCGCCACAGTCTTGCTGGCGGTGGCACCATGCCTTGTTTTCCTCCCCTCAACCTCCCCGTCCGTCGGTATGTACGCGGTCTCTTCAGAAGGGGTAAAGAAGCCGCCCCCGGCGCTGTAGTAAACACCACCGAGTCGAAGGCCCACTCGTCGACGACGGAGCTGCCACCACTTGGAGAACCGAAGAAGTCAGAAGAGCATCACGCTGGGCTGGAGAGCTCGTGAGTGTTCTGCTCCTTTCGCTCGGTGCGCGGCAGTCGCCAACTCGAAGATAGGTCTTCAAGATCGCTCGTCTGTGGCTTCTGCTGGGACAAAGGTCTATTCGCACCCGGTCCCTTCCAAGAGGCGTGGTCTGCGCAGCTGTCATATACAGGTTTCTCCTACACCACCACGTGGACGCAAATTCGGACGTCGTCTGACGAGGGATGCCACTGGTGCAAGCTCCTTCTTGCGGCGTGGAACGAAGGCATGCCCCAAGAGACCATACAGATCTCTGTGGGTTTCCGCCTGAGCGCTGGAGACAACGTCGCCACGCCCAAAGGCGTGCAGACGTTGAGGCTTCTACTCGGAGACACGCCACATTCAACCTACTACGTCTCAACTGATCCTGGTGCGTCTTCTCCTCCATGTTCGAGAGCATGGTCGCTCATGACGCGTCGCACAACCTAGACGATGCAGCTGCCGGGGTCATTGTGGCCAAAACCCGATTATTGCAGCTCAACTCGCCTTCCGCATGTTCCATGGCCAACAACTGCATCATGGACTGCATCCGCAACCACCAACGCTGTCCTCCCCCTCACAGCGCGAACCTTCCCACTCGGGTGATTGACTGCTTGGACCCCAAGAAGCCGAAACTTCACATCGGCGAGGGTGACAAGGCGCCCTACCTCGCTCTCAGCTACGTCAGGGGCAAGACCCAGTCGCTCACGACAACTACAGATAACCTAAGCGCACATCTTGCCGGCATCGACACAGCCCAGCTACCGCGGACAATCCGAGACGCGATCGAGACCGCACACGCGTATGGCGTGCGCTACCTTTGGGTCGATTCGCTGTGCATCCTGCAAGATTCGGAGGAAGACAGGGCTCGCGAGATTGCGCACATGGGAGCGATCTTCCGTGACGCCTACTTCACCATCGTTGCGGCGAGCGCACAAGACGCCAGCGAGGGCTTCCTCCACGATCGTCCTCCACCCGCCCCCGCCGACACGCTCCTTCCTTTCCGCTGTCCTGACGGCCAGTTGGGTACGATGTCGCTGTCTCCCGTCTGGCGCCAGTATGACGGATCCGCAGAGCCAATCATCCAACGCGGATGGTGCTTCGAGGAACGGCTGCTCTCTCCACGCGCCCTCGTGTACGCCTCGCATACGCTGCAGTACCAGTGCCGAACGGCGACCGTCAATGTGGGCAACGCGGTGTGTGGAGCGATCGTTGGGCAGCGCCTGCCAGACCTCCTCTTCCGTGCCGACGCAGACATGCCCCCCTCGCTCTCTGCTAACGACATGAAGACGCTCCGGTATTCGTGGGCCGAAGCAGTCGGAGAGTACAGCCAGCGCAGCATATCCGTGCCCGGGGACAAGCTCGTCGCGTTCGCTGCCATCGCTGAGCTTTTCCACCGGTTCTGGAAGTCAGAGTACCTCGCAGGACTCTGGCGTAGTACCCTCGTCGAAGATCTCCTCTGGTACAAGAAGCTCGACAGGCGTCATCCCCGGCCCCAGGCGTACCGAGCGCCGTCCTGGTCCTGGGCGTCGATCGACGGCCGTGTCCTCGCCTCCTCCGTGGATGATAGGTTAGATCCCAATTCTGAAGAGACGGAAACCTGCGAGATCGTTGGCTGCGAGGTGGTGGAGGCCACCCCAGCCGTTCCTTTCGGCGCCGTGTCCTCAGGCACGCTCCACCTCCGCGCCGCCATGGTCGAGGCCGTCTGGAACCCCGACTCCTCGACGCCTGACATCTACGTCCTGACGTCGACGCCGTCCACATCGGACTCACCGACAGAGCCCGTCCACATCGGGAGTGCGTACCCCGATTGCAAGGAGGACGTGCAGGACATCTGGGCGGTCCCCGTGCTGTGGAACACGACCGCGCAGTACGCCGCGGGGCTCATCGTCACCCGCGCGGACGAGCCCGGGCGGTACCGCCGCGTGGGGTACTTCCACTCGCCCGAGGACGCGCTGGTAGGGCTCATCTGGATGGTGGGGGAACAGACGCAGGACATTATTCTCGTCTGATCGGACGGACGGACGCTTGTACATGTATCATCATTCGGACTCGCCCGCGGCCCGCCCGCTGATCTGTCGCCGCACGGACATCCCCTCGTTATCGCGCTGCTTACATCTAGACACATACGCACGCGCGTAGCTAATGCTTACCTCGTAGACCCATAGGACACGGACTCGGTGCCATCGCGGCAGCAGTGTCGTAGGTAGGAGCCATGTGCCTACTATTATGCCCCTCGTATAAGTACAATGACAGTTGCGGGGCGGCCTTTCCCAACAACGGGCGCAACATAGGAGGATGATGTATCGGTCAAAATCGGGAACGTTACACGAGCTCTCCGCCCTTGAGTCTCTTCAACGGGAATTCCTGTGAGTGCGCAGAGCGCCGTCAGCACACGGCGCCACACCCAGGCGTTGTACTCATGCTCACGTTCTCTGTCGGATCGTGCATGCTCATGTCTTTTGTCACGACCGTATGGCGGTACACTTCGACTTTTGGCTGAGGACCCGGACACGCTTCAGAGAAAAGGCTTGGGGCGCGGTGAAGAGAATTGGCACGCACCACTGGAGGGCCATTGGAAGGGAAGTGATTGCTGTACGACTCTAGCGACGGGTACTGCGCTGGGTTAGTGCCCGATCGCTGTATGGCCGCTCGTGCGTTCAGGCTGACAGACGCAAGGTCAGCGGACGTCGCACGAACTTCTGAGAAGTCTTCAAAGGCGGCTCGTCAACGCACCTGCCGAGCAACGAGTTCGCGTACACTACAAAGGGCTGCGGTCAACAATAGGTGCGAGAGAGGGGGGCTGACGCGGGACTTACGTTTGCCCTGTATCTCCACTAGTCCGAGGAACACCAGGCTACTTGGCATGGTCGCATACAGGATGACCGCGATCACCGAGGCCGCGCTGCGTTACCACGTTGGAAGGGAACCACCGCACCACCACCAAATGAACCACGTACCCAGTGATCGCACCAGTGTTGACAGCATATACGATGATCTTGTTGATCCTGCTGTTCGACTCCCTGCACGGCGTTCTGTCAGCGCGGCCAGCCCATCGAGTGTGTCCAAGCATAGTACCCACTTGTGCCACTTGTTACGGCCCTTGAGCAGATAGTATGTGAGCGCGAGCGCCACGGTTATGTCGGCGAGGGCCGCGGCTCCTAGCCCGCCGCTGACCGTTACCTGGTAGTGGCACATGTAAGCAATAGACGCGACGTGCCAGGATATGGCGGTGTACCAGAGAGGTGGTCTGGTCCCGGTACGGAATCCAGAAGGGGAACTTGTAGCTGTGATCGATACGTCAGTGGTATGGTAGTAGGCCACAGTCGACAGGGAACGGACCTAAGGACTGCCGACGCGATGCCAAAGCCTGAATCATAGAAGGGGACGTCAAAGAAGTGCACCTTGCACCCATCCGAACATCTTGCGACATACCCAGCTTGGCTGCCAGGATCAAGCTCTAGACAGAGTCAGCCCCTGACGACAGAAAGCAAGAAGAGCTAGACGCACGATCGACAGAGCGAGCCATATAGACTTGTCGCTCACTAAGACACAGGTATTCAGCTCAGGTGGGACATGTAGAAAGCAAGAAAATGGGAGCTTACTGATCCATACGCGCCGCACATAGAAGCTACAGCATACATTTAGTATGGGGCCTCCCCAGGACAGGGCGTCGACACTTACGCTTGTACAAATACGGCCAACACGACCTGATGTAGCGTTCAGTAACATGCGCGACATGGAGGAGAGACGAGAGCATGCCTCTGTCAGCACTGTGACCTGTGGAACAAGTCACATCAGCACGGGTGAAAGACTCCTCAACCCGTGCAAAAACACGTACACCCACGCCCCTACAAATTCTCGGATCGTTGAGGGCATTGTTCTAGACGCGCGGCAGGAGACGTACCAGTTGATCCCGGCCATGAACTGGAAGTCTGCGAAGTGCCTGATGAGGTACTCATAGATGAATTGAATACAGAACGCGGTGTGCGCAGTCTCCAGCACGCTATTCGATGTATGAGAGGATGTTTGGGGGCAGGGCAATCCTCTACACCCACCATATAAAGGCGACCTATGATGACCATGTTGAGGTGAGGGTTGGCTTGCAGGACCGAATCATGGGGGAACGTACCAGAGTCTTCACTAACGGGAGGTCATTCCTATACCTCTGGAAGTAGATGAAAGTCTGAAGCACAGTCATGCCGTACAGGCTGAAGGGGGAGCAGTCAAGGAGAGGATGACATTCAGGAGGGACGAAGACGTACATGCACGCGAGGAAGATCTCCACCAGCAACCCTCCAAAGAAATCTTCGGCCGGGTTCTTCATAGTGAAGCAATCGCGCGACGTCAGTAAGGCGATCCTGCAGCGAAGTGAGTGATAGTCGAGTGGGGGAAGAAGGACTAAAAAGGGGTAACCCAAGTAGGAGGAACCTTCATATAGCTGTCGTTGCGGAGACAGCGACCTTTTCGACGTCCGGTCGCGGGGAACAAAGCCCCAATATTATTAATGGGCACACACCACATTCTAGATCGCAAGCACGCGAAGAACGGTGAGAAGGTGGCGCACGACATGTAGTGGAGATCAAAGTTCCGGACCCTAAACAAAATACGGCGTCCGTTGACGCCGTGCCATGACAAGGAGATGAGTGCGTTGACACGGTCACCCACAGCTACCGCCGGCGTGGCGCAGCCCACCACGGAGCCGGAAGACGGTAGATGAATGGAAATCCGTTGGGCTATGAATGGATGAGAGAGTCTGAGAGCTGACCACTTGTGCCGGGCCATTGCGCATGGCCGACGAGCGCTCGATGAAAACTATAATCGGAAGACCTCGTGAGTTTGTTTGTTTTGCGTCCTTCGCATGTTGTGAAGCTGACCTAGGATACTTATTCATGGGTCGAGAGGTGTGCGCTCTCCGCCATTTTCGGAGAGCAGGTCACAAGTCTAATCATTGCATTTGGGACAGCGGTTGCTCCGCGCCCGCCGCCGGCAGAAAGATTACACCCGTTCATCTGTTACGGTTCAGGACAGATTGCGTCCGATATGCGCGCTGGGGACACGCAATTTCAATCGGCGATCTGATGCGGGCGGCCGCCAGACAATATCAATGGCAGTGGATGGTGAACAGGTCTTCATACTCGAGAAGAGAAGGCGTCACTAGTACCAGAGGCAGTCCTAAGCGCCACGCAGCGCATCGTTACAACCCGCCACATGTGCACTGTTTGACATCCGCGTCATCGTAGCCACCGAACTCACCTCACTGGGACAGCAGCTATGGAGTGGCCGCCGCCGCCATGATACCTCTTGTTGAGGCCAAAGGAGGGATAAACAGCCCGAGCTCTAGCTTCAGGTAAATGCCAGCGACGTCGGGTACGACTGCTTCAGAACCACGAGTAGAGGAGTCGAGAGGAGACCAAAGGTTGCGTTAGCAAGTATATGACATCGGTAAGGTAATCTACTAAAGGGGCGTCAGTCCTAGCAACCCTTGACATGAGCCTTCGATGTCAGCGATCTGTGAACACCCAGTTAGATTGGAACATGTAACCCTCACAAAATAACAGAACTACCTCCTTCGGTGCATTGACGCTTAGTACAATTGGATGCTTCTTCCCAACGATAACTTCGTCCTCTATCCTAATTCCGATGTTGTGGAATGCGCGGGGGAACTCGGAGAAAGAGGGCACGTAGACACCTGTTCAATTGGTTGACGAAATAGCTCCTCCTGGGAAGAGCACACATACCTGGCTCGATGGTGATGACCATGCCTTCCTTAATAGGACCGTTTCTGTCCACTTGGCTCGACTCGTGCAGATCTAGCGCGAACGACTATAAGTATGGAGCTATGCGTAGAGTGGTAGTACGTGACTCACCAATGCCTACAGGATGTCCGATAAGGTGGGGATATAGAACGTCAAGGGTCCCAGCACCGAGGGGGAAGTTGAAGCCGATACGCTCCAGTTCCTTCCTCATGAGGGTGCAAGACTCCCAGTGAAGCTGCATGATGGACATTCCGGACGCCTCTGTGCATAGCGCAACAAGGCGCTTCTGCACTGTCAACACAGCGTTATATAGAGTCGCTTGCTCAGAAGTGAAGGTGCCATTAGCGGGGAAAGTACGAGCTGCATGATGTCTCAGACACAGGTCCAACCCCTCAGCACCATTGGGACTCACTGATGTCTGACGCGTAACCGCTGCGTCATTGATTTCCATGAGTGTTTCTAACGACGTGGAGAGTCCACGTACTTGTATTCGCACCCCGCGTCGATTAAGACCATCTCGCCGTCGGCGATTAACTGATTATTAGATGTATAATGTATGATTAGTCCGTTCGGTCTGCGGAGAACGTTTCAGGTCACGCGTTGGGAGTACACACGAGCATACACGTACCCTGAAGCAACGACAGGCACATATGCAGGTCGCTGAGACCCTTCACGAGCGCATAGATACTCGAAATGAGCCGCGACCACGTGTTCTGACATCCCTGGCTCCGTGAACCGCATTGTCTGCCAGATGAGAGCGCGGATGATTTGACAAGCACGCAGCGCAGAAGACGGTGGCATACCTTGTTATGCGCTCGGGCGCTGATATCGGCCCCCTGCTGCATGACTTTCTGCTCATATTTGCTCTTGATGGCACGAAGGTGGCCGACTTCAGGAGCAAGCGGCTTGCGCTTCGAGCTTTTGAGCGAGTCCAATAGGGTGTCAAACTCTGTGCGCGACATGCCTTCCGAGGGAGACAAGCACTATCAGACGTTCATTGACGTTAGTGCTGGGACCAGACCCTTTCAGACGAAGCACACACCTTCAGCAGAGACCTTGGACCCACGGCACGCGAGCGTTTTGAGTGGTTCGGAACATCCAGGTACACGTACGACGCGCATGCGGCCAAGTTCTTGAGTGCAGCAGGAAACGCGGAGATAGGCTCCGCTTCGTCCGCACCAAAGTGCCGCACGACATCTTCCGGTGACGTGCGCGCGCCGTCCCACTTCTCCTTCGCGGTGTCCGTGCCGGCGGAGAACATGCGCATGTAGTACCCGCGGGGGCACGATGGCCGCTTCTCGATGATGACCACCGCGTCTGGCTCGTCGAAGCCGGTGAGGTACCAGAAGTCGGACGACTGCCGGAATTTGTAGCTGAGCGACTCACCCGTCAGCGAGACTGCTGCAAAACGTGCGTCGCAAAGTTCACGTACAATATCTCTACGAGCAGATATGAGAGTTGTCGATTCAGCAAAGACGGCCAGATGTAGCTGGGAACTCACGTCCACTCATGTACTTCACTTGTCCCGCCACG
This sequence comes from Earliella scabrosa, assembly GCA_022605405.1. Taxonomy (NCBI): domain Eukaryota; kingdom Fungi; phylum Basidiomycota; class Agaricomycetes; order Polyporales; family Polyporaceae; genus Earliella; species Earliella scabrosa. Next base: position 2,948,574 of record JABYQQ010000005.1, on the reverse strand, counting down.
CATACAGCAATGCTGCCATCTGGCAAGCGCTCCATTAGCTCCCTCCGCCGCCTATCATATTCCTTCTGCGGTATCCCGGGCGTCGTCTCTTCTTTGCGGATTAGGTGAGCGTGCGAGGAAGCTAGAGGCTGGCCATATTTCGTCGGTTTAAGTTGCCGAGAGCCCTTGACAGTCACAGCAGATGCATAACAGCGACAAGCTAGGCATAGAATAGGTGAAGGTGCGGGACGAAGTCTCGTGGCAGAAGCTGCCTTGACCACAGCTCGCCGACGAGTTGACAGTGAGCGAGCAAACATGGACCGAAACCGAATCTAGGGTTAGGGCCATTTGGGGTTTCTGACATAACCAGGGTCTCCGGCCCGCCTGGTCCGAACATTACGTTGAATGACCAACAGTATTGCGATTCTAAACTCTATCGTGTGCAGCTAGGATATACGCAACACAGATCCAGGAGGTACGCTGTAATCAGGAGAAGAACGGTACATAGGGCATATGTTTGAACGATTGCGCCTTCCCATGATGGTGCATATGGCGAATCTACGGCACGGACTTAGGAGGTCGACGCCTGAGGCTTGATAACAGAGGCAGAGTCGTATGAGTCCGCGCCGTTGATGGGCTCATTGGCGGCCTGCAGTTGCTGAATGACTTGCTCGCGGCGAAGCCATTGATCCTCTGGGATAAAGTACCAGCTGAGGATACCGAAGATCGTAACGGTTCCGAGGATGACACAAGCCTACAACAGTAATAAGATGAGGGCAACTCGACATGTACGACGGCAGGTGGGATCTCACGAAGTTGAACGTTTCGGCAGTAGTAGGGTAGACGAACGGCGAGACTTGAACCTACAAGTTTTGAATCAGTGGGCTGCATTGGAGAACTTACAAGGGAACGTACCGAAAAGACCAGACCATTGAACAGGACCGTTGCGATATAGAAGGGCTTCCGCCAGCGACCGAGGTAGAAATGAGACCCTTTGAATTCATCCGGCGTCATGGTAAGCCGGAGCAAGGCGATCAACCCGTAGGCAGCAGTGGTCGGAATGCCGCCCGCAGATACGAGGGAGGTGAATGCGACTTGACTAGGCAGAATGGTGCACAACAACGCCGCGCCGAACACAAACATCACGGTGACAGCATTGCGAGGCTGCTTAGCGGCGTCGACCTGGCCAATCCACGACGACAACGGAAGGACACCGTCACGAGCGACCGCGAACACAAGTCGAGAGGCGGCGACGATCGCAACACTAGTACTCTGTTGGAGCAACGTTACATCAGCATGCATAGCGCATCCTCAACACGACCAAACTTACGAGGAGCAAGCCGAGAGAAGCGATGACAGTCATGACGATACTGCCTTCTTTCCCAAGCGCGAGCGCGTAAATTTGAACGAACGGCTGAGGCGCTTCCAGAGAGAATAATGTGTCGAGGTCGGGGGTGCAGAAGAGGAAGAGAATGACTGTCACGAAGCTCAACACGCCCGTGGCCACAACGCTAGATATGATTGCGCGGCCTGCAACAACACTGAAGACGGACTCAGAGCATATCACGCAGGAATGCGGTTGATGCCTACCTGGCGTTCTTCGTTTCTTCGGCAATATGACCCGAAGCGTCAAAGCCGATCATGGAACCGGCAGTGAACAAGCTGCAGGACATGAGAATTGACATGTCATGAATATGGCAATCAACTCACAAGGACAGTATCCAGTTCCACGCAGGGGGCGCGCCCGTGCCGTTGTCTAAATTCTTCTCAGTACGGGTAGGAAGGTTGATGGCGATGCAAAAGACTCACAAGTCATGGTAAACACGTCTTTGGCAGAACGGAATCCGTATGTTTTGGAGACGCCGATCGGAAGCCAGATGACACAGAGCAAGAAATCGACGGCGTAGAGGAACATGGCAAAACGGAACACAAAGCCATAAACCTTCGGCGGTAGGTAGTTGATAGCAATGGCCAGAAGAAAGATGCCTTCAGACACGGCCCAAATGAGCGCGCGCCATTTGACGTTGTGGTTGCCGATACCACCAGGAAAGTCGACTTCCCAGACCGCTAATTGCGAAACGATGTAGTTCGCGGTTGTCTATATATGATCAGACTCGTGAAGTACAAGATGTCGATAAAGGCGCGTACCTGACAGTTGCCAGCAGCGAACGTCATCCATGCGGTGCATGACCACCAGGCGACGACGAAGCCGAAAAATCTGGCATACTTTGGCCCCGCGCTTTCGGCGGACCAGATGTAGATGGAACCGCTCAACGGGAGAGCAGAGCAAATCTCGGCCATGACCGCTGCCGTGATGAACATGAAGATCATCGAGATGATGTACGATGACCTATGTAGCGGGTCAGTATGTAGACGTGCCTCGCAAACATAAGTTGTGCTAACCATATAGCTGCCGGGCCACCAGCGAGTAGTCCAAGGAAGAATCCGGCGCTAGGAAGATGCGCGTTAGAACGTTAACCCTGAATGGAACAATTCGGTATCATCTACCGAACACCGCCGATGAAATTCATGGCTACGAATGCGGCTGCAAAGCTTTCTAAGAAATGCCAACTTCTATGCAATTGCTGGTCCGATTGTTAGCTAGGTGTGCACAAGGCTGGAGCTATGAGAGCGATGTGCCTTACCTGCTTGTAACCCAGTTTGCGCTACGAAGTATGAAAGCAAAGATAAGGTCAGTACTTCTGCTGGAGCCCCCTTGGTTTATGGGGGCTAATAAAAGCGACACTGGGGGCTTCCCTACGCAGGTCTGAGCGCTGATCAGGTTCGAACGGTGTAATCTCAACCCATGTCTGTTCATCCGCCGCTCTGGTGCCGATAGTCATCCCCGACCCACCAGCAAACCGCGAGCGAGGGATTTCCAGCCAAGGATACCCGTAGCCACACCAGTCCACAACTAGAAGATGACGTTACCGGAGGTAAGTCTCAGCATGACCCAGTCCTGCACAGTTATTCCCTCGTGTCTCCTCGGCAGGTAATCACCAGCTTGAGCTCGTCTTCGTCGAGAATTTCGACAGAGGCGCGTTCGGAATCGGGCGGATTGGCGGGATGGTTCGTAGCCTCGTTTTGCGCGGCCATTGTCATGTGGTATGTCGGGAGAGAACTGAGAAGTCTGGGTGTGAGGAGGCACGAGAAGCAGACGTACAGATCGATCTCAACCTTTTGTCGGATAAAAATTCAGTTACGTAACCTCTTCCCACATGTGTGCAATCCCACGTGCACTCCTGATGATGTCAACCGCGTCGCGCGGACGCGACGCGATCCTACGCCTTGACCTCTCCTCTCCTACCGCCGCTCCCTCATCCATCCTAGAGCTAAACTTGAAATCAAGCGGCTGAACGACAAACATTATGGCCCACGTCCTCCGCGTGCCCAAGCTTGACCTGCCTGCCGTCCTCGCCCAGCAAAACCCGCAGATCGACCTCCGCCTCGACGCCTACGACGCCTCCACCCGCAACTTCCTCGCCGCCGTCTCAAACTACACCCAGCGCGCCGTCTCCGAAATCACGAACCGCAAGAACCACTTTGCGAGCGAGAAGAAGAAGATTGCCGAGCGCACCCAGGCCATCGAGACCGAGACGAACCAGTGCAAGCTCAGGGAGATCGAGCTCGTCGCCGGTGCGCCTCCCCCCGCCACTCGTTCGCTTGTCCCGTTTTTGCTGACCGTGCGCACGTACCTCCCTGCAGTGCTCGACAAGGAAGCAGAGGAGAAGAAGGAGAGCGAGGCCAGTGTTGCTGCCTTCCGCCGGCAGCTCGCGTCCATCAAGGAGAAATGCGCGTCGCTCGACGCCGAGATCGAATTGCACCGGAGGAACGTCGCGAACCTCATGCGAGGTACGTCCCCCGCTCGCTCGTCGCTGCAAGAGAGTCTCGAGTGGCTTGCGGACCACGCACTAGGCAAGGCGTGCAGCGTGCTCTATCGCCTGTGTCTCGCAAGACTCCCCCTCTCCCTCCCCCCTCCCTAACCCGACCCACTGACGGCCCCGCCCCCAGAACGCAAGCGCGAGGAGTCCATCCTCTCCACCCACGCCTCCCGCACACAGCCCGAGCTCTCCGCATGCGAGGACCGTCTCAAGTGCACGATCGAGGGCATCGACAGGGACAAGCTCCTTGTCCGCTTCACGCACCTCGACCCGGACGACCTCGCGCGCGAGTTCAGCCTCGTTCTCGACGTCTCCAGCCGCGCGTACAAGGGTGCGTTCCCTCCTCCCCCTTCCCTTCCATTCCCTTCTCCTTGACCTCCTCTTTGTTCTCGTTCTCGTCCTCGTCCTCGTCTTTCCCTTACCCCTTCCCTCCACGCTTCTCTACTCTCCTTCCGCCTTCTCTCCCGCTCTCTCGTCCTTTCGCACCCCACCTGACTGACCGCTCGCCCGCACGTATGGACGTCCACAGTCCCGACGACGACACCGTACCTGCCCATCCTCCCCATCCTACTCGACCAGCTCAACGCGTCGCGCGACATCTACGCCTTCATCCGTCATGTCCGCCAAGCCTTCCGCGAGCTCGCCGTGCAGGGCCGGTGACCTCTGCTGTCGCACCGATCGCACGCTCTCTCGACTCCTCCGTCGTCTGTCTCAGTGGCCATGTACACAAGCTGTATTTCTAGTGGCCTTGCTTTGACCGAGTGTGAGTGCAGTATACTGTTCCTGGGTGTTGTTGAGCTCGTCGTATGGCGGCTACTCGACGCAGTGGAAGCGTGCAGGGTTCATACTTGCTGATACCCTGAAATCCCTGGATCGAAACCGGGAGTTGCTACTACCATGTACCAATGGTCCCCTTCTTGATTGGCGGTGGTAGCCTTCGAGGGTTTGCACACATCTGAGAGTCACAGTTTAAACCACGCTCATGTTTTATGTAACTACACCGATGGCATCAGCGGTACTTGGTGGGAATGCTGCAATTCCGAGCAAACAACATGCCCATTATACTGTCTTTTACAATACTTGAAGCCTGAAGGAGTCCCAATTGGATACACGTGTACTCGTACACAAATCAACAACTGCTGTCCGTCGAAGGTGCACAATCGTCCACGCTCGTTACTCCAGTACACGCTCACGCCGTGGCCTCACCCCTCTTGATGCGCTGGCCCTGCTCAACCTTGTCGTGCTTGCCCTCAATCTTGCCCATCAGCACCTTGGCCTCGCCCTTCATCTTCTCCATGAACGTCGCCTTGCGCTCCTTCTGCGACGGCGACGGCGAGTTGCCCGAGTGCGGCCGCCGCTGCGCCTCGGGCGGCCGGTTTGCGTCCGCCTGCGTCGCGCCGAGGCTCTTCTCGCCCTCGCTCGCATGCTGTGTGAGATCCGCCGCGCCCGACGTCGACGTGGGCGGGTGGAGCTTCGCGGGGTGGTAGTCCGTGTCATATCCAGGACCCTATGCGCATCGAGGTCAGTCAAGGTGTTCAGCGTTGAGGGTGCGAGCATTAGTATGGAGGGAAGGGAAGACCTCTGCGCTGCGAGGTGCACGGGCCTGCCGTGGTAGTGCAGCGACACTCACGTCCTCATCGCGCTCTGCACGCGCGTGCGCGCCGTCCAGAGGGACGCTGCCCCACCGTGCACGGTCTCCCCCCAGCGCGTGCACGCGGGGCGCGAGGTTCGCGTGGAGCAGGTCTGTCTGCGTACCGGCAGCCTCGGACGCATACCGCCCCGTCCCAGGGTCCCCGGCAAGCTTGTGCCCATCCCGCTGTCCGTTCAAAGACGGTCGCCCTCGAATGAACCAGAAAGTGCACTCACCTGGTTAGGTTGGCCCTTGTGCCCGCCCACGCCCACCTCCATCTTCGTCGCGCTCTCGTCCTTCGCGGGTGGAGCAGGCGGCTTCGAGGTGCCCGTGACAGCGTTCACAGTCTGTTTGCCCTGCTCGTCCCTGGAGCCAACGACAGCCCCGACGCCTTGCTGTGAGCCCGTGTTCGTTGTCGAACGCTCGTCAGGGAGCCGTGCGACGCCCTCCTCGCTCCTCCCACCAACGAGTGCGCCCACGCCCGCGACATTGCGCATCTGGCCCGTAGCGGCCTCATTGCCCCGTTCCTCTTCGGACGGCTTGAGCGCGACCTGGGCGGCGGTCCCGATGGGACCCGAGTCGTACTGCGGGTGCGCCGACTCCTCGGGGAGCAAGGCGACGTGCGACTCGCTCTGGTTCCCTGGGAGCGCCCCAACCCCCAGCGAACGATCGCCTGGCTGGGCGCCGAACGGCTCGTGCGCGGGGAGGGTGGAGGCGGTTACAGCGGTGGAGTTCGACTGGACGCCGGGGACTGCATGAACACGGATAATTGGCATAAGTTCAATTTAGTGCTCACACGAGAGCCACACTGGAAATGCTCACCTGCTTGTTTCGCCGTCTGCGCCGTCGACTGTACGGTTTGCTTGGCGGCCTGAACAGCATTCTGCGCAGTCTGGTTGGCCTGGTCCTGCGAGGGTACAGAGCCGATGATGCGGTCCTTGAGGGCGTATGCGCCGCCGGCGACGGCGGCAGCAGCGCCAGCCATGGTAGCATACCGCTCTTCGTCGGCACGCTCGTCGGGTAGCTTTGTCACGCCCGACTCCTTGACGGGCCCGGGGAGAGAACCGACGCCGCCTACACGCTCACTGGTGGACGCGCCAGAGAGCTCCTTGGTGGGGAAGGAGGTCGTGTGCTCGTGATCGTGCTCAGAGGCGCGCGCGCTGGACATGGTCGCGGTGGCCGACGTCGTCGCTGCACGTACGTCAGTAAGTCGGGGATCAGTGGGACAGCTGGCAGGATTGCTCACGAATGTAGGATGAGACGGTGTCGATGACGCCTTTGGGCAGGTATTGGGCAGCGGTAGTCGCTGCCGTCTGGACGAAGGACGAAGCCTGGCCGGCTGCGGCCTGTGCGGTCTCCTGAAGGGATGCCTGGCGGGTAGGGTCGTAGTCGCCAGGAGTGACGGGGTATGCACCGGGAACGTCAGCATCGGCGAAGCTGGGATCGAATGCACCCTTCTGTGCATCGTTGGCGGATGAGATGGAGCCGCCGGCGGGATCGACGTGGCCGGGGTTGGAGATGGCGGGAGCGGGTTCGGTGCGCGCAAAGGCTGCGGTGGTTGTGGAACGGGCCCACTCCCGGGCAGGGGTGCCGGGTTCGGTGGTGAGTTGCGGAGGAAGTCCGGACATGTTGAGGGTCGAAGGTTGATATGAGGGTGTCGTTGAGGGTGTCGCGAAACGGTCGGTGGTTGTCGTTAACAAGAGGGAGAAGAGGCGTGAAGCTGATGAGTTGGTGGTAGAGGCTGGGGCCAACGCACGGTGAGTGCGTGGTTATATGCGAGTGGGTGTGGGGGCCAACGTCATTTGGACGAGTGACGTCACGGTGGGGGTGTCATTGGCGTATGCCACCAAGTACACTGGCGGTGACGCAGATATCAATTGCAAGCTTCGGCTGGAGACAAGCTCATACCGCGGAGAATCCAGACCGGTGCGAAACCGGAGTGTAAAACTCGTTGTGAGGAGCTCTTGAGGGGGCCGCTCAAATACTGACGCCAAGTCGTCTGCTACATGCGCAGCGACGTACTTGACAAGACACTGTTGCCCGTACCCATGTGCATATCATCCGTTGCGCTTGTGATGTTCATTCGAAGATGCGTCGTCAGAGCAGCCGACAAGTGGTATTCCGGCCGTCCTGTACAGTGTCGTAGAGCCAAAGGTCGCGATACAACATATAACATGGCTCGGAAGATGCCGGTAAGCAAGCGCTCGCAGGCGCTCGCTCGCACAAGACCAGTCACTGACTAGCGCTGACTACAAGAATTTCGCTGTACCGTAGTAGGCGGACCAGCTTGACACTTGCCAAACTCTCCGGAAACTCATGTATATGTCAAGAAAGCACAAGGGCGGTCGTCACTGCGATAGTCCGAGTCATTGAGTCACAGTGAGTTGTAAATCATAAGCCATTGGCTCAGAACTCCCTTGAAATGCTGGCATCCCACCCGCCCACATGCTCCCCGCATTATCGCGCCTGGCACCTTGACCGGAGCTCCATGTGAGTACGAAGTGTTGCAGTTCACGAATCACCACCTGTACTGCCTGTAGTTGAGCGCTGAATCGCGAACAGGTTACCGCTGGAATCCAAAGCTGCTGGAAAGCCGACGTAGAAGCAGACCTGTCTGAACACCGAAGTCGCGAAGTACGCACCCGGTGTGATTGTTGGCGCAGGACTGCGCATCGAGTGCACCGCGAACTGTCTACTGATCTTCTCCTCTCGTTATTCCGAGCGCGCTCGGATTTACCTACGGTAGCCCGCCGAGCCACTAGTGAGTGCGCCTTTATTATAATCACACAGATTGGCACCGCGAAACTACGGTAACACGCCGTAGGTGCAGTTTGCCTGCACCGCATGTGCCGCCCACCGAGGTGCTCGGTGGAGGAAGCCGACGCCGGGGCTCAACACTGTTCGCTTCGCGGCGAAGATTTGGTAATGTCTCTATGACATCGTGTACTTAGAGAGTGATGGGATTGAACTCATATAACTTCACAGGAACGCTTTTGGGCCACATGTTCTCCTACTCGGTCTCACCGGACTGCTTGCTGGTCCTCCGATTGTCACTCCTGGCATCGCCGACTATGTTCACCATACATGATGATGTCAACGTTGACAGTACGCCAATTTCGGTGCTGTACAAATCCTTGTAAGCACGCAATTGCCTCGTCGCTAATATTGCGGCTTGTTGCTTACCACCGTGTTCCTCATAGCTGCGCGCAAGCCCTATGTTCAACCGCTTCTTTTGGTAGAGCTCGACTCCACTCAGTTTATAGTTCCGGCTCAAACCCCCGGAACCTCTGCAGCACTCCTGTGCTATGACTACATGATCACCTTCGACAAGGAGGTCGCATACTTCTGGAGGCGTAAGGCGAACAGCGGATCTGTGTTCTTCTTCTTCAACAGGTACTTCCCCATATCCGTCAAGCTCATGGATCTGTGCGGCTTTGCCCCCATGTCAGAAGGGGTACGTTCCCCGTGCGGTTCGACCGCTGCGCATACACGGCTAACTCAACCTCCCACAAACATCTTACAAATCCAGAGGTACGCGTCATAATCATCTTCTCAAGCTCCCCGTGCCGTCACCAACTCACGGCCGGTCCCGACAGCTGCCGCTCGCTTGTCGGAGTACTACAGATCATACAACCGCTGGTGTACCTCTCGTGCGCATGTACGTCTTGCACAACACCATTTGTGCAAATTGGACCGAAACTCACTGGCAGTGCGCTTGCAGCGTTTGCGGCCTTGCGAGCATGGGCAATGAGTGACCGAAACAAGGCCCTGACGGCATTTGTCTTCACGCTCTGCCTCATACCCATCACCATCCATTGGGTGAGACTCCGCAGCCAAACTGCGTTGCTTGCCCAAGAGGGCTAATCACGTATGCATTAGGCGCAGCATCTTTGGCTCGACGCGAGCGTCCATCCCACGTTCGGATGTACGAGTGGGTCAACGCTGCCAATTCCACTCGCGATGCGAAGTATGCACTCATCGCTACACAGGACAAGATGCTGACTGCGCCTATACATAGTGACGATTGCCGGGCAGGCGACAGTGATGACCGCCGACGTGCTGGTCATCGTCTTGACGTGGTACAAGACATACCGGATGGGCGTTCTGCGGCGGACGGCAGACTGGATGCGCCCCTCGTTCTGGAAAACGTTGTTGCGCGATGGTCAGTGAGCAAGTCCTGCGCCGCATACACCTCTCAAACTGACGCTTTGCATGGTTGGCATAGGCACTATACATTTCTGGTACGTTGTGCGATCGCACGTCGAGGCTGCAACATAAGCACTGACTAGCATAAATCGACAGCACGCTTTTCATGCTCAATATCCTGCATTTACTGTTCGGGATACGTGCAGTGAGTGGCACACCCTATCGCTGCGCATGCAACGATTCAACTCACGCTATACCCATCCAGATCGAGTCCAATAACATCGACCCAATCTGCTACGTAATGCTCTTCACCGAAGGGTGCGTCCATGATCACTGCACACCTCCCACAGCACCAATGCCATGATGATCCCTCTAGGGCCACTTCAATCCTCATAACCCGCTTCCTCATCAACGTCCAGGAAGTCCACAAGTGCACCATCCTTGGCGTCGATGTCTCGCACCTCAACACGTCCATGCACATCACGAACAACACCATGCAGTTCGCCGTGATGTCGAGCGGCCCACCCTCGAATCCATCGCCTGGCGATGCCGCAAGTGCCACACCGTTCCCGACCCTCGCAACGTTTCACCACAAGGCTTGCATGCAGCCCGGCATCATCGCTCTGCAGAGGTACTCAAGGTCAGAGGGCACCCCGAACCGCTCGCATAAAGTTCGGGTTGTGCACGGTGAGCTTATCGTCCAACAGACTTACGTAGAGCTGACAAGACGACGTGTACGTCAAATGCCTCCATGTATCATAAGACCAGGCGAACAGATTGAATTTGTAGTCTTACCGTCTACTTATCGCCCGTGCGAGCCTTCGCAATGCAGACAGTTCGGGCCGAGAACCTTGCCATTCACTCCGTCACGTACACGCAGGTTTATGCTACACGTTGGGTAAAGGTATATCGCCGGAGTGAGGTACAAAAGGGATAGGAACTAATGTACATCGGAGCATGAACGGCGCGAATGAGACGCACGAAGAACCTGACCAGACCACGGAAGAACGAGCAAGATTGAACGGGCACCATCCCATGAAGGATATTAGAGTTGTCCGAATGGGACCGAGAAGGATTAGAAATCGCCACCGAAGTCTTCGCCATTATCGAAGCCGTTGTCGTAGCCCTGCTCGTAACCTACACACACGTTGCCAGTCAGCAAAAGGTCAGCGGACCCACAAGCGCGACCACGCACCTTCACGGTAGGCATCTTCCTGCGAGTCGTTGATAGCATCCATGAGCAAGGCGCCTCCCACCAAGCCAGCACCACCTGGTCGCACGTTTCAGGTCAGGATCGCACCCATTGCGGTCGCATCGTATCAGACCACGCACCAGCTAGAAGGGCGGTTCCCATGCCAGGCCCCGACTTCTTGGGCGCTGCCTGTTGGACGACAACTGGCTGTGGACTATTCGATCCGAACCAGCCTAAAGAGCATCCCGAACCCCATCTGTCAGCGCCTTCCCTTCCCAGGTTTCCATGATACATCAGCGCACTTACCCCGGTTGTCGGGAGGTGGCTGCCCATAGCCTCCGTAGCCGCCCGGCGGGGGCGGGGACCCACCGTAGTAGCCAGGACCGGGAGGAGGGGGAGAGGGACCCCAGTGCTGGGGCGGGGGCTGGCCGTAGCCCTGCGTGTACCCGCCTTGCGGGTACGGGGAGGGGCTATAGGAGTGATTGGGCGGGGGCGGACCAGACGGAGGCGCGTAGCCGCTTGGAGGCCCAGCGGGAGGCGGGGGTCCGAGTGGGTGCGCCCATGATGAACGGGGAGGGTTTTCGAGCGTATTCACGTAGAACCTATCCATCCCACATCCTGCATGAGCACACTACCCTCCGCAGTTCCCCATCCGATGAGCATGAACGCACCAAGTCCGGTAGCTGTGGGCGGATAAGCGATCCGTCAGTATCTGACTCGCATCGCACGCGACCGAGGGGCAAGACGCACTTCTCATCGTACCGCTCGACCCAGCCGTGGGGGAGGGGCCGTTTGTCGGGGTTGGGCGGGTAGTTGCTGTTGGGTGTGTAGGGCGGCGGGTGAGACATCGATGGCGGACTGCGATAAAGCGTAGGGGTAGGAACAGCGATGGGGGGTCGCTGACTCCTTATATATAGGCTCGGCACTTGGCTGGCCGTGGGCCGGGACACGTCCGGCAGGGGTAAGCAATCGCCATTGCCCACTGCATTCGGACAGGTGCACTGCTCAACTGACTGCACACGCTTATGTGGTCGTTACGTCTGCCAACGACTACTGCCCTCGAGGACAATCGAGCGGGCAGCAGACAGCAGCAGCCTGGCACGGGGCGGTGCGGGGCGCAGGCACAGGGCGCAGCTGTTTTGGCCCGCTGCGCAGGCGTACGTGGAACGGCCGAGCACGCGCGAGTCCAAATACCGAGAGCAACTGGCTGCTACGGGAACTCGCACTTCGCTGGTTCTCGCGGGATATCAGGAACGTGTGGTGGCCGGATAGGAACAGCCTCGCGAGCGCGGGCTCTCCTCCACCGCGCGGGCGCCATCTCACGTTCTCTCCAACACCCATCTTCATGGCTTCCCATGCTCGCCCACAATCGCAGCCCCATCGCCTTTCCTGAGTTCAGATTGCGAGCAGACTGGGCGGCGCGCTGAAGGGCGGGACTCGGGATCAAGAACGAGATCGTGCATCGAGGTATCATCACAAATTACACGCATACCGCAATACTATCCTACTTTCGAGGCCCATGGTCACCCCGCCCCAGAACACGCAGACAAGAAGCAACAAGCATAAGTCATGGAGTTCATACATACACGGTCAAGGTCCAAGCAACTTTCAAGCCTTAGCCTTCTTATGCTTCTTTTCCTTCTTCACCTCATCCTTCGCGGTCGCGGCAGCCTCCTTCTTCGACTTCTTCGGAGGAGGAGCGGCTGTCGCGTCGTCATCGGAGCTGGACTCTTCGGTGTCATCTTCCTCGACGGTGGATTCCTCTGACGATGATGTCTCGGCGACGGGAGCGACGACGGGAGGCTTGGCAGGAATTGGGGCAACGGCAACAGGAGGGAGGACGTTCTGGACGCACAAGGTGAGTTCGAAGACCTTCTGAACCTGCGGAACAGCAGCTTACCGGTACAGGTGGTGCTATTACACCCTTGCCGGACTCATAAACCGCTTTCTTGGAAAGCCACTCCTCCTTAGCAGCCCGGTTGCGTGCCTCGTATGCCTTCAAACAAGGAGTCAAGCGACGCATATAACGACAACACAGAGGACATACGTCTTTCTGTTCTTGCGGCATCTCCGCCCACAGCTTGGAGATGACGCCCAATAGTTCGTTATTGGGCATGCCCGGGTTCTTCGCCTTTAGCTCGTTGCGGACGTCGTTCTGGAAGAGGAGATACGAGGAGGGAGGGCGTTTCGGTGCGTTGGGATCCTTCAGCTTCTTCTTGCGTTTGCCGTCCGCATCATCACCGCCGCGCGACTTGCGCTTCTTCCCCGTCTCCTCCGCAGCGGGAAGGGAGGGCGGGATGGGCATGGGGTACTGCCCATTCGCGAGGGCGGGGAAAGGGGGAGGGTTGCCATTGAAGGAGAAGTTGCCAACGATTTGAGCGAATTGTTCGGCGACGCTAGCGCACTCCCTCATAGTGGTCGCGACTTGGCCGAGTGTGCCAATGAGCTACAGGGGCCATGGTGAGAACGGGAACAGCGCGCGACGTCGACGACGAACCTGCATCTTGTGATACTCAAACTGCGCATAGCTTTCCGGAGTCATGTTTGTTGGCCGCAGGGGGCAAGCAGGGGGGACGAAGAACCGGGGGATATGGCCTTTGTACACGCGACGCGACGCGCCTCGTATACTGCGGGAGTAAGAAGAGGGTTGAAAGGGGGTAAGGCGACGTTGAAAACTTTGTTGATGAAGTAGTGATAGGGCTAGGCGTTGTTCTTGTTTGGTTCAATTGACTGTTTGTTCGGCTACAAACCCCATTAGAAACCGGCTCTAATCGTGCCTATCATCCGCTTATTGTTTTCCCATGTGGCCATCTGTCATTATCGCCCTTTTCCGGGACTAGTATCGCGCCCTTTTCAAATCCGATAATCGAGTTTCTCCGGTCCCATATATGAGCACCTGCAATCAGACTCAGCTCAGACTCCCAGATGCGATGCGATGCTAAGGTCGACGGATAAGTACGTAGTCTGAAGGGGAACACATGCAGGAGGGCAGCGCGTAGGGTGCAATTAACCGCGCGGACCGGGCGGTGCAAATATTGTCTGGGCCCAAAGCCGTGGGAATGCATGCCCTGTTTGGCCCGGGGAGGAGTTGAAAGCGGAGAGCGAAAGGCGGCCTCTCAGCCCAACCTCTGACCATCATCACGAACGGCGAACATCGCCTTGAAAGTCCTGGCAAGGTGACATCGACGATTTGGCGGTCGACTGCAGCTCTCCTGTCCTCCCTTCCGTCTCGCTGTGCACAGAAATAAGCCCGTAGTTTTGCAGTAATCGCCTAAGAGCGTCCTGTGCAAAAAGAGTCGTCGCGGTTGCGGATGGAATACTCGAATGCAGCAGCGTGGTCACAGCAGCCACAAGTAATCCCGGAAATGCAGTCCGTCCACGACGAGAGGTCGTCGGCCACAGCGGACGACTGGAAGGAGACTGCCAGCGCCGCCGCGCAGCTAAACGACCTGCTCGGGCTCGGAGACATTCAGGGTGAGCACAACACTCTCCTCCAACAGACGCCCGCCACTGGCGACGCGTTTGCCCAATCCCAAGCCCACGCTCATCCCTCTCCCCGTCCCCGTCCCCCAGTCTCCAGCACGCCCACGCCGTCCACGAACTCCCCCGCGACCACCTTCTACATTCCGCCCCAACTCTACCTCGCGGCCGCCGCTGCGCCCTTCAACACCCTCCAGTACAGCTGGCCGTCAACATCCACCCAGCAGCTGCCCCTCTCCAGCTACTCTTCCCTCAATGGAGCCACCAGCACCTCCGCCCCCTCGCAGTCGCAGTCACAGTCGTCGAATGCCATGGTCATCGAGTGCGTAGTCCGTTGTCGCATGCCCATAAGCCACTTACCAGATCGCTAGTCCCGCGCTGACGACGATGAACGGTTCCGCCTCAAGCCCCCCACCTCAGTACCAACAAGCCTTCCTATCATCACAACCCCAGTCTCGCATGCAGTATCCATACCAGCAACAGTCGCATTCACCCGCATTATCTATCAACCCCTCATACGTCCACAGTCCCACGCATTTCCAGCAATCTCATCAGCAGCATTCCATCTCACTTCCCCGGCATCACTCACATTCCCCTCCACAACAACAGCAGCAGCAGCATCAAGGTACATTATCCCCTTCCGTTCTTCACTTCTCCACAAGCCCTTTCTACACCGGCATCCCACCGTCGTCGTTCTACGGCGTGCCCGCACAGCAGGCAGGCCCTTCTTCACTATCCCAATCATCTCCACCACAGTCGACATCCTCAACGACGCCGCCTGCACCGTCTCCGGCCCCTGCGCCCACGCCAAAGGTCTCGGCCGAACAGAGAAGAGTAGAGCTCAATCGAGACGTCAAGCCGCTCATCCAGCCAACGTCGTTCACCGGTGCTGGCGCAGTTTCGCAGCTCGTCAATCTCCTTGAGGATTATGGCATCGCCGATGTTGAGACCTCCACTCGGCTCGAGGTACTGACCAAGATTAGGGACAATGCCGGCAATCACTACTTCCGCGCATGGGTCGACAACCCGATAGCCATGGATATCACCCGCGAGTGGCTGAAGTTGGCGTTTGTTGGAAGAAACGAGTCGCAGCTGGTCGAGACGATCATGCCCATACTTCACGTGAGTTGACTGGATGCGTACAGATGTCGTGCGAGAGGCGGGACGTTGACGATGACGATGGGGTTCAGATCATCGACCGCCTACCACTGAACATCGACAAGTTGAAGGCATCGAAGCTGGGGAAGTTGATCATGCGGCTGATGAAGGACCCTCCTACTCCGGGTGAGTTGAAGTTTATGATGTCGAGAAACGGCCCGTGCCGGTCCTACGGGCGAAATGAGTGCTGCCAAGAGAGCAAACCACGCAAGAACTTGACGCATATACCCATTGAACCCGTAGAAAGCGATCCGTGCTCGTGCTCGTGCCCGTCGTCGTCGTTATACTACATGTATCTAACTACTGCTTTTTGCATGTGCTCCGAAAACCCAAAAAACAATCAGCGATCAAGGACATGGCATCGAACCTCGAACGAAAGTGGCGGAAAATGCTCAACAGCGAGGTGTCCGAGAAAATGGACACCGAAAATGCCGAGGGTGAGTCATGCCAGTCCGCGCTCTGACGGCTCCCGCGTATTGACGGCGAACCTACCAATACCAGACCCGAAAGGCAAGAAGCGCAGAGCAGAGCCAACGTCGGTCAAGGGCGCGCCCCCGGTCAAGAAAGCGGCCGTTCCTGGTCCCAGCGCGACTACGCCCAAGGCCGTCGCGGTCAAGAAGGAGGCGAAACCGGTGGTCAAGGACGCGAAGTCGGACTCGTCCTTCTTCTCGAAGCCGAAACCGACCAAGAAGGAGATGCCCAGCTTCAAGAAGATTACACCAGCACCCCCCGCGCCTGTGAAGAAAGAGCCCGATCCGAACGTTGCGCAGCCGTCGTCGATCAATCCGTTCGAGGAGCTGCTCAAGTCGTACGGGTCCCCTGCTGGCTCTTCGGTAACAGCATCGACGTCGACACCGCCTCCTGGTCTGCTCCCAAGCTCGTCTGGTGCCGGGCAGTCCGCCGCTACCAGCCTGTCTGCGCCAGCGTCGTTGGGGCTGAACAAGGCGGGAAAGCCCAGGAAGTCGGTAACGTGGGCCCCAGACGGGAGGCTCGAGCAAATCAAGCTCATTGAGCGTGCCATCTATGATGATGACCCAGCCACTGTCAGCTCTCTCTGCTCGTATCGTCGTATATATAGTGTGTTAATAGGACGCCGCGGGGCGGCATTGCACAGGGATCCCATCCGACACATAACATCCGCGATCTTGACCGAGACGAGGGTGCGGCGCTGCACGCACACCTGTTCGACGAACAGATCGAATGGGCGGAGCCACAACGTGAGCACGGAATGCATCGTGGTCCTGGTCCCGTGACTAATACCGGCCGTAACGTTACAGCTCTCGAAATGCCTCCGGAGGCGACACCACGAGGCAGCCAGAGCCAGGAGCGCCTGGCCCAGGAAGAGCGGGAGCGCAGTGCGCTCGTCGTCCTGTACAGCACCCCCGCGCAGATCCCAGACAGCCCGGCCGAGCCGTCGTCGCAGATCCCGGAGGAGCAGGTCGACGAGGGCGTGGTGATGATGTTGACCGGGCCCGATGTGGACGCGGTCTTTTGGAGTGGCGGTGCGCCCGCCATTGTGGACACGGTCAGGCCGTCGGCGTCCGTAGCGGAGCTCGTCGGGCAGCTCGCCGCCGCCGCGCCCGACGTTATGATGGGCGACGCGGCCCAGGCTGCTGCGGCGATGCCAAGCCTGTACCCGACCTTCAGCGGCATCAACCCCGAGCAGCTGCAGCAGCTCGTGCAGCACGCACAGGCGCTCACGCAAAGCGGCACGTTCAGCGGTGTTGGGCCGTCGGGGACCGCGCCCTCGCAGGCGCAACCGGGCGACGCGAGCCAGGGCTGGGGCCCAGGGAACCAGTACTCAGAGTATGATCGCGGATACCACGAGAACGGCGTCGGGCGCGGCGGAGGCGGCGGCGGAGATCCGAGCCGGCGCTGGAACGAGGATGGCTGGGGCTCCGGATCCGGACCGGGCGGCGACCGTGGCGGGCCCTTCCGGGGGCGGGGGCCGGGTCGCGGAGGGCCGCCGATGCGGGGGATGGGCCGGGGGCGGGGAGACGGCTATAGAAGTACAAAACGAAAACCATGCAGTTTCTTTCAGGCTGGAAGGCGAGCACTTGAATTTGCGCCGGACGTCCGAAACGGGAAAGCTGATCACATCTCCTTGCCTTCTCTCTGCCCACAGATGCCGATATGGAGATCAGTGCGACTTCAGCCACGAGCAGCTCCCGTACTGACCGCCCTAGACCCGTACGGACGGACTCGTGCCAGGGTGTATATTATTCTAATGCCCTTCTATTCACTACATGCACGTATGGCCACCATGCGCTGCACCCTTTCTCGAGACCGCCGTCCAGCCACACTCCGGTCGGCTTGGAACGTGCGATGTGCGTTCCGGGGCTAGACGTAATAGGCACCGACGTCAATGTCCCAGCAATGTGGCTCCGGGTCCATCGCGCGGATATCTAGAGTTTGTTTGCATCACGAACGGGGGCCATCAGTGGCCATCTGACCATCCCTGCGCCGGCAGCACATCACCAGAGCGTGCCCAGAATGGCTGGACGCCGGCGTGTGTACCAAACGCCCGCGTATCATCACGGTAGCATTTGAACCTCGCACCGTCAACCATAGGTTTATTCTGAATGCTCGCAGAGCCGGAGTCTATGTCGCACAGAGAGTACACATCCACCGTC
The DNA here is from genome assembly GCA_022605405.1 of Earliella scabrosa. Taxonomy (NCBI): domain Eukaryota; kingdom Fungi; phylum Basidiomycota; class Agaricomycetes; order Polyporales; family Polyporaceae; genus Earliella; species Earliella scabrosa. Next base: position 2,930,475 of record JABYQQ010000005.1, on the reverse strand, counting down.
GATACGGATGACACAAGCACTTCCGCCTGGGCTTACTTATCTCCAGCGCTTGATGCCACTGAAGGGAATCCATATGTCACAAGCACAGAGTACTACTCAGTAGCCACCGAGACGGTCATGTTGAGAGTACTTGGTGTATGGTGGCCACATGCAATGCGACGGGTTCAAAGGTAGCCAGAGATTCCTGTCGGGGAGCACAGGCTGTGTGGAGTGGGGTGGAACCAAAGTTGCCCGAAGGCCGTCTTCCTCGACCTCGCTGGTCTCGCGCGACGCGCCAAGCTCAATATATGGGGTACACATCCCTCCAACTTCCAAGAGACAGGTGACCATGATCAGATGGCCGCGCGGTCAGTGAAGGGGCGCTGGTCGATGATACCAGTGACCGCACTCGTCGGACTGAAAGGGTCCGGACATGTGCATTAAGCACGCTGGTGTGGCCATCGGTAGAAGGTGGACATTTGTCGACGTCGCCTCACGCGAAGGACAGCGCACCATGGAGTGAACACTCCAATGCACCGACTGGTACTCGGCATGCATGCTCAGGCCTCGGGCGGCAGCTGAGCCTTCAAGAGCTTGCGCTGGAAGATCGAGCGTTGAACGTTGAACGTTGAACAGCGACGGCGAAAAAGCACAGCGGATAGATGATTAATATACACTACAGGACAGAGAGTTAAATAGAAAAGTGATAAGACAACAGGCACCCGCATCCTCGTCCTCGGCAAAAGGTGGGGGAGAGACATTGGAGACACCGCGCGCGTAGTGAGCGAAAGCGAGAGCGAGGGGGGAGACAGACAGACAGACGGACGGACGGACGGACAGAGAGACGGACAGAAGAGAGATCGTCCTCCGCCTGCGCGACCCGAGAGAGAGAGCTGGTAGGAGTACTAAGATACAAATTCTACGTATATGCTATGCTGAGTAAAATATCGATTGAGCGATGATTGCAGCGAGATCCACAAAACAGATAACACATCGGAAAGACTGGGACACGAAGACGCGAGACGAGAGTGCACGACACGACCGCACGCAGGCGCAGGCAGGGAGAAGAAGAGCGGGAGAGCATAAGTAGATCTGGAAGCCGGCAGCGGGCGCGCCCATCGACCGTCCGTCCGTCCGCGGTGCACGCGAACCACATCGCACGCGCCATCCAGCGAGTTTTATGATGACCCCTGCGTCCTTCCCCGTTTTCGATTTCGCTTCGGCGCCTGCTCCGTCGCAGTCGTCGGCGACTCCTCGCCCGTGCGCTGCTGGTTCGAGCTCGGAGCCTTGCGCTTCAGCGAGGCGTTGGCCATCGACGGTGTTGTCGGCCCAGGGGTCTGCGCAGCAGCCGGCGTCGATGCCTGCGCTGGTGTTGAGCTCGACGCTTGGGGAGGTGGGGGTATGCCGGCCTTCTGCTTCGCTGCACCGTCAGGTTGAGGAACCTGGGCGTCCAGACCGGAAGGTGGTTGTGATGGCCCCGGGGCGTTCCCCTGGGGCCCAAAGGAGGTGGATGGACCTGATGGAGGGAGTGGAGCACCGTTGGGTGCGTCAGGGTGGGACGACGGGCCCGCCATACTACTACTGGCGAAACTGTCGATGCCGTTGGACCCCATGTGGAGGGCTGCCCCGCGCTCTCGACGGAGCTTCTCCGCGAAAGCCGTTAGAGCCTCTGCCCAGGGTGAGCTTTAGTGGGTCTACTTCAGCAAGTTCTCGACAGATGACGTACCGACAGGGCCCAGCTTGCTGGCGATTGAAAACTGGATGAGGTCAGACATCTGAGCGACACTCTCCGCGAGCTGCGAAGGGATGAGTTCACGCGCTGATCTGCGGACACGATCAGGGCGGGCACACACCTCTAGACATCGCATCGTAGCTTGGGGAATGCCAAACGCGTTGATGGGCTCTGCGGGGATGATCGCATGCTCTATCAAGAACCGCGGCTCTTCATACCTGCTCGCGTCATCGGTACCGTTCGGGTGCCCTGCGGGCGACGCCATTAACCTCGGCGAGTCCGGTATTCGTTCGCCCTGGATCGCATCAAAAGCCAGGAACTTGTCATGCCAGAACGCGTCGAACTGCAACCGTTCGAACACCAGCTGGTACTGCGAGACCGGGGCGCTTCCGGACTGCGCCGATGGTGGAGCCGCCCCCGTTGGCTGAACGATGATCTCCACGGTGAACGGCCCACGAAGGACGATGCTATAGCCGTTCGTGTACCGGAATGTCCATGAAGCATTGGCACACTCCACAACGGCTCGTGAACCGTTGATGATCCGTTCGCGGGCACCGTCGATGTTGATCGACTGGTACTTCACTCCTGATTGCGCCGTCACGAGAAAGAATCGCGCGAAGATAGGGTACCCGATTTCTGTAGCCCGTTGTCAGCGCCGCCCGGTATCCGAAGAGCAAGAGGGACTGACCAAAGGGTTTTGCCTCGACCTGCTGATTGTCTTTCCAGAGCGTGAGCTTCATCGTTGCTCTCTCCGAGAAGAATTGTCGGACGACGCCATCCCAGAAGGACATCTTCAATCTATGCTGCAGAAAATGTCAGCGGATTCGCACATCATCCGAGCGCAGCGCTCACCTCTTTGTGATTGTCAGACGACAGGCTTCCACTAAACTGCAACAATCGCCCGAGAGACTGTCCAAACCCTACTGGATACATACTATATCCCGTACCAAGTCAGATGAGCGTAGCTACCATAGAAGGGATACGCACGTAGACTGCTTCGTGGCTGCAGGCTGGAAACTTGGCGGCAGTGGGGTGACAGGCGCTACTTGAGTGCTCTCTGGGGCAGGGAGTGTCGGGCCGGTAGGTGCGGGGGGTGCACTACTTGTGGACGGTGTTGGTGCACGAGCTGCCGAAGGCGCGGCTCCTGCGGTCTGAGGTCTAGATGTGGGCTGAATGGGATGAGCTGTTGGCGGCGCGCTTGCCACCGGTGGGATAGGGGGATGTGATGATGGTGGAGCTTGTGGACTCTGCGTCGGGCCACCCGTCGGTACCCTGGCAGGAGGCACCATGGGTCCAGCGTGATTTGATAGCGACGGTTGAGAGTGAGATACTCGTGGTGTGCGGGAGGGATTCGGAGGAATGGGGGATTGTCGATGTGCAACTTGCGGCTGAGATTGCGGGCGCTGCATGGAACCGGGACCTGGACCGGGACCTGCTCCGGGACCTGCTCCGGGACCGGGTTGCATCTGGTTCGATAGGTGATCGGGTTGGCGGGGAGATTGTTGTGTCGGGAGCGATGGTTGGGACTGGGACATCGGGAAGGGGTTGTGTGGACCATGCGAGGGTGGTCTAGGCGGCGCAGACGGTGGTGGTTGCCCTACTCCGTAAGATCCACCTGCGAACTCCGCGCCGTTGTGCATTCCAATCACCTGCGCAGGTGTGAGCGGTCCCGAGCCGTCGATGGACATATTCCCTCGCTGCGCCATGTCGGCACCGGTGTTGGGAGGCGCAGGCGAAGAAGCCATGTTGAAAGGCGCGCTGTTGACACCGGTCATCCGAGGTACGTGGTGAGCAAGCTGTGGCTGCATCGGTGGATTCGGAAAGCCCATGAACATGTTATTGTCGGGGCTCATCTGGGGGCGTCCAACAGACGTCTGCGAGTGCATCAGGTTGCCAGCCATCCCTCCCCCCATGTTCGGTTGCTGCTGGCCGGAAGATACGACATGCGGCGACGGCCCAAGTTGGGATTGCTGGTGCTGATGTTGCAGGGTCATTTGATTGGGAAACGTGTTGTGCGGCATCTGCGGCTGCATTCCATGCGATTGCTGGAGCGTTGGCTGTTGCGAAGATATGAGCTGCGGGACCGACGGTCCCCGTGCGTGTCCTGGTAGCTGGTTCACGCTCATGTGGCCGGGGCGGGATACCATGGCCATATTGTCCGGGGACATAGCACCTGCGTGATTCTGCTGCTGCTGCTGCTGATGCTGGCGCATCTGCATGTGCATCTGCCGCTGCTCCTGCGTCATATTCGCGCGCATTCCACTCTGCATCCCGATCCCTGCACCCATCATACCTGGCTGCAACCCCTGCATATGCGCCCCGCCCTGTCCCATCGGCTGCGACTGAACGCGTCGTATGCTTTGCTGGAGAGGCATATTTGCGCTAGCGAAGCCCTGCATGTTCCCAAACTGGTTTGGGCCAAGGCCAGACATGCGTGAAGGTCCCGCCCCCGCTGCAGGGTTGAGACCAGCGCCGTTGGGATGTGCGGCGGTCATGAATCGGCCGTGCGGTGGTGCTCCATGCTGCATACCAAGCTGGTAGGCTGGGTTGGCAGCGCCAGGTTGGCCGCTCATGATTCCGAGACCGGGGTTCCCGCCTTGATTGTTTGGGAGGAGGCCCATGTTATGAGGACCGGGTTGCTGGCCTTGCTGGGGCTGCTGAGGCATGAAGGACTGGTTCATGAGGCCTTGGTGCATGGGTACCGTTCCACGTAACATGTCTGGAGGGACGTTCATGACGAGATTCGGCAAGTGGGAAGTTTACCGACGCGGGCCTGGCAAGGACGCGGTGTCGCATGCAGTCGGGAGGAAGGGAAACCACGGAGAGGCGCGGAGGACCGCCTGAGGGGGCAGGGGTCGCGGAGGGCAGCGGCGGCGAGGGAGAAGGGCGTCGGGGGAGCGAGGGCGTCGAGGACGACGGGGAGCAGAGGAAGGGAAAGTTGAGTCGCGTTGTGGCAGACGCACTCACACGCTTGAGCGACGGCACTGCTTCCACGCCACGAGTCCATCGCCTGCCCCGATTTCCCCGCATCCCCTCCGAAATCCACCATCGCCCGCCCTCTTGCTCTCGCTCTCGCCCGACACCCATCGGCTCTCAAGCACGCGGCGGCCAGCGCCGCGTCGTCCACAGCGAGGACCAATTCCAGCACGACCCCGGGGAGGAAATGCCTCCGCGCCGACCTCGTCGTCTATGTATCCCGCCGGATCTCCCGCAAGATACGCGCCGCGACATGACAAAAGCGTCTCCGGGACCGAGTGCGCAACACAGCGACGTTATGTCGCCCTCTTCGCAGTCGCATACACATGTCCATTACACGATATGTAGTGCGTGTCCCCTGTATGCATGCAAGCAGATCGTCACAAGCCAACTCCGCTTACACGGCGACACGAAGGATGCACGCGGCGAAATCGAATTCTTTGTCGACGAAAACGTTGCATTGTTCTTGCGCATTATCACTCCATGATGAGTTCTTTCTCCTGTCGTTTCTCTGATACGTACAACAATGGACCTCTTCCCGTTGCCGATGGCTCAGGCCACTGCGAAGGTATCTAGGGTCGAGGGCACCCAAGATAAGCTCCTCCGACCCCGTCCTAGCGTGCTTCTCGGTGGACAGGGTCTCTAGCGCGTGAGGATTTTTCTGTTGTCTGCCATGTGCATATGCATGTTCTGTGAGTGCCCCTTGTCAGCGATCCAAATGCGCAAAATGTACTCACCCTCACCTCAACCTCAGCCGGACGCTCAGAGATACTGGATAGTAGAGGCAGTCCATGGCCAGCGTCCAGAAAGCCACTTGTTCGTCCACGTCCACAGGCGCGCAAGATAGAGGCCATGTCTCCGTGTTGTGCCAAGTACTAGTATGTACCGCTGTCTAAGCGGATCTGCAACGAGGCTCCTCCCTCCTCCTGAACGCTTCCCCGATATACGGAGAGTGCCACACCATGAAGGTGAAATGGCCACGTCCCACAAACGCATAGACGGGTCACCGTCCGATGCGGCATCTCCGCCTACTAAGAATGCTCGGGCATGTGTTAGTTGGGAACACTCCACTCACCCCTCTCTTTTTCCATGCTTCACTCGCCCCGGTGAGGCACGCACAGCAACTGGAAGGACGGACAGTCATTGCAACTCAAAAAATTACGTAGCGCTCGTCTCGGCCCACGTCATGCGATGACATGTCCTCTAAACGTGATTCAAGGAGTTGCCGCCACTTGTCGCAAGTACAGTCAGCTTTCCCATTGTGGTTACAGAGACAAAGAGGACTCACCAGGCAACGAGATGCGATGGGTAGTACCGGTGGAGCCTATGGAGGTCGAGAAACTGCACAAACGCCTCGCCTTCAACCTTGGAGAACCCCGCTGCCATGTCCCAGCGCACCGCCCATGTCTTCCCGAACGGAACAACCAACACGTACTTGAACTCCACGGGGAGGCCAGGGCGCGCTCCCTGGACCTTGTCGCGAATCGTCTCGACCGCCGCGAACGCGAAGCCGGACTCGGCCCCGTCGTGGTCCCGGCCGATTGTCATTTGGACGATCCAGACGACGGTGCTCTCCGCCTTGCTCTCCACGAAGAACGCGTCGAAGGGGGTATTCTTTGACGCTTCCGGGACGTGCAGTCCGTCCATGATGTCAACGATGTCCTCTAGCGTCGCATATGTGCACATCATGAGCTTCAAGCGGGGAAGCACAGTGGACGCCGCCGTCGTGGTCGGCAATGACTCGGAGTCGGGGTCGTCCTCCAGGAGCTCCAAGAGTCGGCCAGACACAGAGAGCGTCTTCGCTGCCTTCGGAGGCTTGTAGGAGAATCGATAGGGGCCGCTCTTGGTCTCTACTTCGGCCATACGGACTAAGTCGCGCGTTACCTCGTCCATCTCCGGAGCGGCGCCGCACAGATGGAGGATGGCGATGGTCTCGAATGTGAGAGTGGCCAAGTGGGCGGCTCCTAGAGACCCTGAATTGAACCTGTAGTTGATCGAAAAGAGCCGCTTCGCTTCGCTGATCCCCAATCGCACAAGTCTGTCAAGCAGCAGCCGGTAGACCCACTCGCTTGTGATACAGAAGGTGTGGAGGTCGTCCCGCAACGAGTCCACACTGAGATCTCCCGCCCTTTCTACCCGAACAACTTGGTACCGATAGGACAAGTCATCGAAGGAGGAGTGGAAGAGCTTCACGATCCCGGTCCCATCGAGCATCCTGATTGCTTCTTGCACGGCCATTTCGTGCTGCCAAGGGTTCTTCAGCCACATCATGATGTCGCGGGGTATTGGTCCACACCGAGACCGGAGACGTTGCACCGCTGCCTCAGTGCCGTACTCCCGCGGATCTGCAGGCCGTATCCCTCCCGCGTTGATTCTGTGAGATGTTCAGCCTATGCACAACAGTGCGGTCAGGGCGTATACACACAATGCGAGAAGTTCTCCATCTGTCCAGGTGGACATGATCCATGTCTCCGCCTCGTAATGAGTGATTAGATGTTTGAAGCGCGTGCGTTCCGGAGGGGTAAAGACGACATAGAAGAACATGCAGGTGGCCAGACATGCGTCTACAGGCTCGATCTTGGCTGTCGGGTCGATCAGAGACCAGACTCGGAGTGCTCCATCGGAGGATCTACGAGTTAGTCGATCAAGGACGTCCGCTGCATCGATCGACTGAGAGTGTATCCGCCATATACCAGACTGATCGAACAGGTACGTCCTGTGCGCTGTCGTACTGAACAGGGTGGGCTGCCCGGCCTGTAAGCGTCTAAGAAGAACATAGATGGCGAAGAATGATTTGCCTGTCGAACCTCTGTTCACTTCGTCTCATGTGCGGAAGGACGACCGGACTCACCTATTCCAGGCTGACCAGTGAGGACGACACCACGCAGGTCCTTGGCGCAACCGTTGACGAGCCGGGTGTACATGGTCTCGTATTCCTCGCGGACATACAGCAGACCTTTAGAGGATCCCAGAAGGCAGAGCCCGCTCCAGATGAGCGTGGAGCCCACTTGAACGATGCTGTTCGCATTGAGACGATTCTTGCTTGTTTGACCCCACCATTCGCAGTGGAATGCTCGCCATTCGGGGTCGTCACATGGGACCCAGGCCTGGCTCAACCGTGAATGATACTGTAGAATCCAGAGAGGTGAGAGACTCAGAAGGAATCACCTGTTCAATCCGGACTCGCTTAGCCGGCGGTGCTAGCGTAGACGAAGAGTGGGAAAGCGTTCGTATGTTCTGCGACATGGTTCGCGCCAGTAGTCGGATTGAAGAGGAACTGGATGTTGCAGATTGAGAGGAGTAGGTAGGCGGGCGCTTGCCAAGCAATGTACACTCCGCTACGGTTGTGGCGTATTTGTGAACCTCAAACAAGCACTCCCTATCCTCAGTGTCTGCAGGTGGATCTGCTTTGGCTAGTACGGTTTGTACGACTACACTGATTGTGAGATCCAGCCTGCCATCGAGCCTGGAAACGTACATGAATGCTCTCTGCCCCCGCATGCTGTCCTCCATCGAGTCTGTGCTCGTCTGCGACTACGGATCTGCAGCAACACAGCACACCGGCCATCATGGCGCGGGTGGTATGGTCTGCAGATTCATCAATTAGGGCGACGCATTGTGTTTGAATTCAACGCACATACTTGAGTACATACTATAGGATACGAGTCGCCCATTGCGAACAATCAATCCCGATCGGGCAACCGTCACCGGCGTCCTCCTCAATTCTGGTCAACAGCGGAGCCCGCAAGACCTACCCGCGAATCGATCATTGGGGCGCTCCCGTGTTCAGTGAGAAGGGTGGTAAAAGCCTTCGTCAGGACCACAGTAGGACCCAGCTGCGACACTTGACGAGCAGAGGGAAGGGATTAATGACAGAGAACAGATGCGCAGGGCTTACAGAACACCCTCGGAGAAAGGCCGTCCGTTAAGAAGAACAGTAGGCCAGCAGGCGTCACAAAAGATCGTTGCACGGTGCGCCGTGGTACGCTGGAGTTTGTAGGTTGTATACCGTTGAACATGGTTGGTGTGCTCGGTTAACCGGGCGTGCGCGAATTGGGACGCGACGGCGCTTGTGGTAGCGTCTCTCTTCTCCTCCATCCTCGAACTCCGCTCCTTCTGTTCTGGCTATAGACTGCTCGTTCTTGACTCTCTGAGGACCACGCGGCGACTTCCCATTGAAGCCAATGGCTGACCATGGCGATGGAAACATCAAGGTCGTTGTCCGGTGCCGGCCCCTTAATTCACGCGGTTCGTGTTTTTCCAAGTACTGCTGCCCCACTACGCGTCTTCCCGTGTCCTCGACGGCCCCTCCTCCTGTACTCGTGCGTTCATCTTGCTCATACATGCTGTTGGCGTCATTCCTGCAGAGATTGCGCGCGGCGCAAAATGTCTCGTGCGCATGGAGGGGAACCAAACTATCCTAGAGCCCCCGGAGCCAGGCTCGGCGGGTGCGCAGGCGGCGTCAGGACGTGCGACCGAGCGCAAGGCGATGAACTTCACCTTCGACAAGAGCTATTGGTCTGCGGGACCGAGGGATGAGCCAAATTACTGCTCTCAGCAGACGCTCTACGATGACCTCGGGAAGGAGCTGCTAGACCATGGGTTCGCTGGGTTCAATGCGTGTATTCTGGCTTGTGAGTATGATTGGTCCATCACCGCTGTGTACATGCTGAAGACGTTCTCTAGACGGACAGACAGGTGCGTAGCAATGGCGCGGTCGGGAGGTCAGAAGGCTCACCTCGGGACTAGGCTCTGGGAAGTCTTATAGTATGATGGGTTGTACGTGCCACTTCCAACTTTTAATTCCTCTTCTTGTCCCAATGATGGAACTGGGTAGACGGGCCCGACAAGGGTATCATTCCGCTCACATGTTCCGAACTATTCGCTCGGGTCGAGCAGAAGAAGGCCGCCGACCCCAACATTCATTTCACCGTAGAAGTATCCTACATCGAAATCTACAACGAGAAAGTGCGCGACCTGCTCAACCCGAAGAACACAGGCAATCTCCGTGTTCGTGAACATCCAAGTCTTGGTCCCTACGTCGAGGATCTCTCCAAGCTAGTCGTCAATAGCTACGACGAGATGATGACGCTCATGGACGAGGGTAACAAGGCCCGAACGGTTGCAGCGACGAACATGAACGAGACGTACGTGATCTGAAGCGTGCCATGATATCCTGGCGAGCTGACAGTGGCGTTTTAAGCTCTTCCCGTTCCCATGCCGTCTTCACGCTACTTCTCACCATGAAGAGGCACGACGTCGACACCAACCTGGACACAGAGAAGGTGTCGCGCATCAACCTTGTGGATCTTGCTGGCTCCGAGCGTGCCAACTCTACCGGTGCGACTGGTCAGCGGCTGAAGGAAGGTGCCAACATCAACAAGTCCTTGACCACCCTCGGAAAGGTCATCGCCGCTCTCGCGCAAGCCAGTCAAGCGGAGGGGAAGAAGGGAAAGAAGGGAAAGGCGGAGGAGTTCATTCCGTATCGTGACTCCGTACGTCCCTCGACTAGTCCTTGTCGGTGTATGCTTGACGCGCGAGGACTACAGGTCCTCACATGGCTGCTCAAAGACAGTTTGGGAGGAAACTCCAAGACCGCGATGATTGCTGCCATCTCTCCCGCCGATGTGCAATATGAGGAGACGCTGAGTACCCTTCGTTATGCCGATCAAGCAAAGAAGATCAAGAACAAGGCTGTCATCAACGAGGACCCCAACGCGAAGCTTGTGCGCGAGCTCAAGGAGGAGCTCGAAATGCTTCGAGGTGCGTTCAAGTATGGTGTAGTTGGGATCTCCGCTCACAGTCCACTGCAGCACGCGTTTCTGGGGCAAGCAGCGAAGCCGTGTTCGACCCTTCTATTCCAGCCACGCAGCAGAAGGTCACGTACCAGGCCAAAGACGGTACCATCAAGACCGTCACCAAGGCGGAGCTGCAGGAGCAGCTGGAGACGAGCGAGAAGCTCATGCAGAGTCTCAACGAGACCTGGGAAGAGAAGATGCAGCGCACGCAAGAGATCCAGCGAGAGCGAGAGCAGGCGCTGGAAGAGCTTGGTATCACCGTGGATAAGAACAACGTCGGCGTGCACACCCCGAAGAGGATGCCGCACTTGGTCAACTTGGTGTGTATCCGTATTCAAGCCACCTTGATCGGAACTCTGGAGCTGATTACTGACATGCCGACAGAACGAAGACCCTCTCATGAGCGAGTGTCTCATTTATCAGCTCAAGCCGGGGAAAACCGACGTTGGAAGGTTGGACAGCGACAAGCCGGCCGCCATCCGTCTCAGTGGAGAGAGTATCGCCGAGGAGCATTGCTACTTCGAGAACAACGATGGGAAAGTGACGCTTCATGCCTTACCCAATGCTGTTACGGTTCGTGCACCCACATTTGCCCGTTCCTTCCAAGAGTTCTCACAGGTCGTTGCAGTTCTTGAACGGACGTCAAATTACTCCTGGTCAAGTTCGTACTCGCGTTCCACTTCCAGCACCACCCAATTGTGAAACGAACTAACATCTTTTTCCAACAGTCGCACAAGTTGAGATCAGGTTTCCGCATCATCCTAGGTCTGTCCTTGCCTGATATCATAGGCTACTAGAGATACTGACGTCGTATAGGCGAGCATCACGTCTTCCGCTTCAATAACCCTGAGGAGGTACGGAAGCAACGGGACCGCGCCCGAGCGAAGTCCCAGATGAGCATCAGCATCACCGCCGCCGACCTTGCCGCCGAAGCAGCAGCAGCGGAAGCAACGCGACCTAGCTCCCCCACTGGCTCCAGTGTGGACGCAAACGACGTGGACTGGACGTTCGCCAAGCGAGAAGCAGCTCTTGCTCGGTTGGGCCTCGATCCCACGCTCGATAACCTCCCAGACGAGGATCTCAACAAGCTCTTCGAGAAGATCACGAAGGTGAAGACAATGCGCGACCACAACGCAAAGCGTCCGGAGAGTAGCCTCAGCCAAGCAGACGACATCTGGAGCGAGTCCAGTCGGCCACTTGACGCCTTCACCGACGACACCAGCGTTGATGCCATGACGAGCCACGACAGCCCAGAGATGGGCGAGAGCATCAAGGACATGCAGAGTCAGCTCGAGCACCAGCGCGTCGAGTTCGAGAGTCGTCTGCAGGCCATTGCAGAGTCGTCCGAGGCAGAGGACCTGAAGGTGGAGAAAGAGCAGATGGAGCGTCAGCTGAAGCTCGTGCAGATACACATGAAGCGTCTACTGGACGCGAGGGCAAGAGGAGAGACGGAGCTTGAGGATATCCCCTTCGAGCCTGTCATCTACACTGCCAAGCAGCTCCGTCTCATCCGCAAGGTGCTAGACAAGTGGCGCGCGCATCGGTCCTTCTCCATGGCAGAAGTAGTCTTGTCTAACGCGGTCCTTATCAAGGAAGCCAATGTCATCAGGTCGGTGTACTGCAATTCTGCACCTCCGATCGACAGCGAATACTGACTGTCCAATACAGCAAGGAGCTTGGCAAGGACGTTCTCTACAACTTCACCGTCGCTGCTGGAGGATCACTGGCCGCACCTGCTTCTGCTATCGATTCTATCGCCGGACTTGACCAGTTTGGCGACGTCGCGGATCCTGTCCTGGCTTCCGCCACCCAGCCATCGGTCGCCGTCAAGGTTGTTGACCGACGGCACAGCGCCATCTACGTGTGGTCGCTAGACCGTCTTCAACAGCAACTCCAGCGCATGCGGAATCTCACCACGTTCATTGACCGTCCTTCCTACTCTCAGCACTTCTCATCGGAGGAGCCCTTCTACGACAACCCTCCCCCAGAATACTCCTTCATCGGCAACGCACTCCTCTCCTTAGCCCCTCTTTCTCGGAGACTTTCGTCCTCGTCCGTCGTTCCCATCTTCTGTCGCTACACTGCAGAGGCCATTGGCTCGTGTCGCATAGAGATTAAGATCGCCAACGTCGTCTTGTCTCCAAAACACGCCAACAACTCTGCCACATCCACTCGCTCTTCATCACCAGTACCAGGCACAGTCCCTCCCGGTAGCAAACTCACTTTCTACGTTGTCGTTGATCAGGTGAAGGGCTTGTCCTATCATGACTTCTCCTCCGTGCACCTCCAGGTCAGACTCTCTTCATTCCTGGGGCCTTCGCTCACTGCGGAGGAAGTCTATCCGTCCTCTGCCGTCGACCTGGACTCCGCCACTCTATCCGATCTGAAGTTCCGTCGGAGCTTCTCGATGGTGGCTTCCTCCAAGGTTCTCACGTATCTGCGTCAAGGGTACGCTCCAATCGAGTTTTACGCGCGGCTGAAACCCACCTATCTCGAACGCATGGAGCGCTGGGATGAGTTGCGAGAACAACGAATTCCCACCTCGAATGGCTCTTCCACCTCAACTCCCCATAGCATGCCGACCACCCTCCCACCGATGCGCCGATCCGAGAACGACTTCGTTGTAGAACAGTTGCACGACGTCACCGCTTGGCTGCAGGTATGCGAGCTTGCACCAGATGGGACGTACAAGCCCGTACCTGTCGTCTCATCGGGGCACCTCGACCCTGGCTCATTCCAGCTGCATCAAGGCTTGCAGCGCCGCCTCATCCTCACTCTCTCCTCCCATTCTGGACGACAGCTACCCTGGACAGAGGTCACGCGAATACGAATTGGCAACGTGCGCCATCTGGATGCGAAGGGTCTCTTGCACGAGTCGACGTCCAAGGCCCTCATCACTCTCCCTCTGCTTCAGGACCAGAAGATCGAATACAAGCCCGACGGTACTGGCAGCATTACAGCAGAGGCCCTCTGGGACTCGAGCGTCCACAACTCTATCCTCCTGAACAGGGTCACAGCAGCCGGCCAGCGCGTGTTCCTCCAAGTGTCCTGGTCTGTCGCGATCGAGACATGCGCTGAGCCCGCGCAGTTCACCATGGACACGGCGGTGACAATCCAGACGCGGGATGCCCGCCCTCCGTCTCGCCTATCGTCTTTGTTCGGCTCGACGAAGATCTTGCCGAAAACGAGCACCATGTTCTCTGTCCGGCTCACACCCCCGCTCACGCGTTCTCCGAAAGACCTTTGGCGTTTGGACACCGCAGAGAAGTACGTGCGCGGTGAGGAGGCGCTCGGGATCTGGAGGCCGCGAGGCGTCTCCGTGGTGGAAGATTACTCGAAGCTTGTGACGATGGAGCGCCGTGCTGCCGACGTCCAGGCCATCCGCGTCATCCTCGCGGCTTCGCCGACGAGCAAAATCAAGCAGCAGGATGCCGAGGTGTGGGCGTCAGGAGCATCGGAGGAGGTAGTGCGGAAGTCGCTGGCGCTTTGGCAGAAGCGGTTCGGTCATCGGGGCGAGGTACGTTCCATTCGGTCCTACGCCCGGAAGCTTTACATGACGCGTTCGTGCGCAGATCATCATCAGTCAAGAACCGGCTGAGCCTGACGTGCTGAGCGTGAACTCGAGCAAGGCTCCGTCAGATACGTCCCTCGACTCTCTCAAGCTCAACGCGAGTACGAAGCTTGTTCCAAGAAAGTGTGTGAACATTCCATCATTACGGACGTTCTGCTGACGAGATATCCTCTCTAGCGATGGACCGACGAAGAAGGGCCATCTGCTGCTTATGACCGATGCAACCGAGAACGTCTGGGAGCGACGATGGTTTGTCCTCAGAAGGTACGTGACCAGAGAAGCTGTCTCGTCCCTCAAGGCTCATATTCATCGCCGCGATTTTAGGCCATATCTGCACATGTATGCCCACTCGAACGAGATCGAGGAGATTGGCGTGATCAGCCTGACTGGCGTGAACGTGGAGAGCAACCCAGAGATGGAAGCTCTTCTCGGGGTACGTCTATCGCCGCACGCCCTCCGTCTCAATCTAACACGTCGTGTGGAATCCAGAAAAAGTTCACCTTCACGCTCTTCACCTCTTCGAATTCGTACGCGCTCGCTGCGCCAAGCCAGAAGGAGCTTCAGGCATGGACTACGAAGCTGGATCCCACCCGGCTTCCTTCATGACGCTTTACGAACTCTTACGACACGGAATCTGGTATGCATCTTGTTCCTATCTTCCCCCCTGGCGCTTCTTGTCTCTACGCTGCGCTTCATGACTACACTTATCACATCGCGGTCGCTGTGTTCTGCTTACTGTACAACCTTCTTTTTTCATGTTTCTCGCGTTTGCCCGGTTTCTCGTCGCATACACTCTCTGCCCATCTATGCACATACCACATAGTATATACATCGGCCGGCTTCGCATACTCCTAGAACTGATATCCCTAGTCGTTGCATACCACAGTCGTGTACCCCATAGTATTAGTATCCCCGGGGTCGGTAGTGACCGAATGGATTCGAGGCGGCCTAGTTCCGCATGTGGACCATACGCGCGTTGTGCGGGTGTTAGGGTGATAGGGCGCTGGTCGATAGGTAGCCATCGGCGAAACACCTTGCCGTAGCAAGATGGATGATATCCCGGACGGCGAGGGCGTCCAAGTGGAGAATAGTCGCTAGGACCGGTCTGGAGGAGCCGACAATGATCGCTCGCAATGGTGTCACAGCAAGTCGAAGTCGTCGAGCTGAGAAGGGTGTGAGCAAGCCGGGCGAGAGCGATGCAACCGGGATATATATACCTCGTCGTTATAGCGCATGATAGTGCGCTTGAGCTTCGAGGTGTCAACCCAAGTCACGAAGTCTTCCATGTGCCTGGTCGGAGGATGAGTGCATCATACAGAGTGTCCAGGTGCCGAGTGGCATACCGCGTTACGAGATATGCAGGGTCCGTTATCGTATCTGGACCGACGCGGACGTGTCCCTGTTCAATGAACTTGACAGCCTAGCGTTCGGCGCACGGCAAGAAGACATGCCAAGGACACGACAAAGTTCAATGCGCAGTGGAGGCGCGAGGAACGAGAAATGGGAGGCGTACCGCGCTGACTGTCTCCGCCATCTTGGACATGCACATGATGACGGCGAGGCGCCGCCTGCAGAAGGCCGCGACGGTGAGCTTGTTCTCGATGTCGCTCAGCTTGGCGGTCGAGTTGAGCACGCCCATGTCGTAAAGCTTGGACAGCAGCTGCCCTTCCATTTTTGCGCGGAACGGGTCTTGTGCTGGGAGCATGGAGAGGCGGTGGGCGAAAGAGCGGAGGGAGCCGCACAGTTTGTTGTACCTGCACCGAGGCGGACGGGCGAGGGCATAAGGAAAGAAAATACGCAACATAGGAGATTGTGACGCACTTGTGGTAGTCCTCTCTGTCCTGGATGTGGTACCGACGCATGACCTTGACCTCGCGCAGGTTCGCATCTTGCTTCCACTACCCTCGCGTTACTCCGCCTGCACTCTCGCATGTTCGCGCACCGTGCTACTCACGTTGAGAAAGTCAACCTTCTTGAGAAGCTTCTGCTCGTGATACTTGAACTGTCGGACCATAGCGAGGACTGTGTGCGGGACAAGCAAGGGGCATGCAAGACAAGCAGGAGGGCGACGACCATTTGCCTCCGCTTGCGCAAAAAGTTGGGACCGGCGTCTCCGCCAGATCGATCGGGGGATATCCCAAAGAGGCAACCTCGTGTGGTTGGCCCGTTGCGGTATGATATCACCCGGGCGCGGGTGTGGCGGCGGCTCGCCGACCTGTTTCCTATCGCCCAGAATCTGCCTCGGCTGCGAATAGCGTTCCCGTCTGAATCACCCGCGTCATAATGAAACCCAAGGGTCTGCTCAGCTCTCCTTTCGACCGCTCAGCACCATGATGCCGCCGTCGAGACAGCTCTCTTCCCTCGTCCTCACTGGTGCACTCATCCTCGGCAGCGTCTGGCTACTCTCAAGTGCATGGGACTTCAGACATGACTACTCAGAGCTCGACGGTACACGCTTGGGCTATCCGCCTCCACGCAATCACTCGCTTTCGGGCGCTGAGGTACTCTCCGAAGTCCCACCTCGACGAAGGAGGAACGTCGCCGTAGCGTCTGGATTTGGACCACATTTCGACGTTTACATGGCGTTTGCGAAGACCTTGGGAGACGTCATGGACGAAGACAGCGATGGAGGGTACACCATCCATGTCTTCGCTCAAGACTTTGCGTTCGGCTTCCAAGACTTGGTCGACGAGCTGCACCTTTGGAAGCATCGCGGCCTGCGCGGAAAGCCAGAGGAGCTCTTCAATCATCTCAGTTCCAACACAGGAGAAGGGAGCATCGACCTGGTGGTGTTGGGAACATGCGAGATAGAGTGGGTTTCGCGTGCCCCGGTTCAGCTCTACTGTGTTGACTACGCCCCCAGCTTGAGGTATTGGCATGATGCGCTTGCAGATGCATGGAACAAGAGAGACGACGGGCACAAGTTCAAGATTGTTTGTGGAGTCCATAATGTCAAGGATACCGCATGGCAGTCGAACATCGCGTACTGGGCTCGAAGAGGCGCCATCCGCCTTCTCCCCATCGCTGACCAGTAAGTCATCAATCCCAGCGATAACAACCAGAACTTTAACTGTACTCTTGGCAGCGTCGCGAATAGCTTCCGCAACAAGTTCGCCGGCATAGCGGACAGTCCCGATCCCGCTCTGTTCACAGCGGGATATCAGTACATCCCCGTGGACGTGCACGTACCAATCCTAGAGATACCTAATCTGCCCACCAAACCACTTCCTCGACACCTCTCGAGAGCAGTCATCCAAGGAACACTGAATGGCGAGCGTCGAGACTATCGCCGCTTCTTCAGAGACCTGATCGCGTCTCTCCATGGTACGCCAGCCACGCTGACCTCCCGCATCTCACGTCGCTCTAACAGCCTGAGGACGCTAGAGGACCCAGGAGCGTGGGGCTATAACCCGCTCCAAGACCGACACGCCTTCGTACCCAACTACGAGTCGCCAATACCGCCATTCGAGCTCCTTCTCGTCGGAGCCGGATCCATCGAGATACCCCCGGAGCTGGCGTACATCGTCAGCATCCATCACGACCTCACATACAAGGAGTTCTACGCCCTAGTCGCGAGCTGCGACGTGGTCGTGCCGGCATTCGCCGAGTTTGGCTGTGAGTGTCGTCATTTGCTTCCGGATGTTCCTAGACCTGTCTTCCCATGCCGTACGAATCCAAAGCTAACTGCTCGCCATTGACGTGCTGCGGACCTGCCGCGCCTACTGTGTCTTATCGCGGTTCTTTACCACAGACTTCGAAGACCAGGCCAGCTCCACGGTCGCGCTCGCCACCGAGCTAAACGTCCCGCTTCTGGTAACCGACCGCCACCGTCAGACGTACGGATACATCGACGACGTGCGCGCGGTCATCACCCGTCCTGCGGCGATGTCAGAGGTTCAGGCCCTCCGAGCGCTGCGGACCGGGGATACGTCGTCGTTCCTCGCGTCTGACCCTGCGGACGTCGGGACGACCATGGGCGAGATGCCCGCCGTGCGAGCGGCGGTAGAGAAGATGATGCATGAAGGATGGGTTAGAGGAAGACACGAGTGGATGGAGTGGCGGGAGGACGTGTGGAGGCGGAATCGCGCCGTCGCGGACAAGATTCTGAGGGATCTGCCTTAATGTCAGTAAAGCGCCAGGCTATAGTACCGCAAGTGTTCCGGATCTCACTGGTTTTCTTGTGCAATATGATAGCTGGACCTTGGGAATCCTCACTCTGCACGGGTGATCATATTTTCCTGGGGTGTTGTGGCGGCTTGGAACAATTTTTTCGTCCTGCGCACCAGTATCGTAAGTTGATGTACGCATTCGTGCCGTCACACACATGGAAAAATTACTTACCGCCTCCCGAAGGCCAGTGTCGCAAGCAGACGTCGGAATTCGGAGTCTCTAGGAGCCAGAACCCCTTGACGTGAACTCCGGATAATCATCATTGGTGCAACTGACACTGGGTGGGAACATGTAAGAATCTGCGACATCTGTGCGTCAAGAACATACCTCTAGCTCCGGGGGTTAAACGCCTTTACGTTAACATAGAGACACGTACTGATGAACTGGGATCTGCCGTAACACGTCTGAGACACTGTCAGTTGAATTCCGAGTTGCGATCGGCGGGCGCGCGAGGAGAGTGCGCGCCGCAGGACATGGGTGTCATGTTGACTTGCACCCGGCGGGTCGATGACGAACGCCCTTCACGGGTCTGGGTATCTCTCCACCTCATCGACTGAGATGAAACAGGGATCAATCAGAGCCGATCTTCTCGGGACCAAATTGAAGAAAAAATCCTTGCTTTGCAGGTGAGAGGGAAGAGCCCAGAGCCCACGTTTGTCTCTGAAAGGAAGCGTTGCGGGCGTCGACTCGGAGATTGATTGTCTTCTGTCTTCGAGTTGCTCGACCCAAAGCCTGGACTATTTAATAACATACATTGGCCACCGGTCGTTTCTATGGGATTAACAGATCAGACGAGCAAGACGTTCGGATTTTCAATGAGGAGGTGAACGGTGGCAAATGACGGTCATACGTCCAACGCGTCATGCTTACGAATGCGGCGGCGTAGTGGCCAATTTGGGTAGTGATGCGCAGCGCCCGATCCAATCTTCAACCAAACTTCCGCTAAGTGCGACCCGCCTGAAGATTGACCGTTAGCTGGACACCATACAGCCATGGATTCCCGAGGCCGAAACCGATTCAGAGGCTCCACAACGGCACAACCCCCTTGCGTTATTCCGACCCGCATGTCGGACGCTCTCCCAGCGTCGCCGCTGTACACCGTGCGTTCGGACCTGCGATCTATGGTCATTGGCAGCCATGCTGCAGTGTTATAGCTTGATCCAAGCACATCCAGGACATCAGGGACGATGAAAGCGTCAGCGCTGACCCAGAGTCAGGGGATGGCAACGGCGGTTGCATCGGGCGTTGGGGATGTGGCAGTACTTACGGTGCGTCCTGACCTTCGGTTATCACGCCATGACGCGCACAACCGGACGAAGATCTCCGAGGGGTCAACGATCCTCCTATCTTAGCGTTATAGGACCCCTCAAGGCTCAATATGCTGGAATTATTTCTATCTTGCGACAACTCGACAGCGGGCGTGGATGTCTTTCTTGATGCATGCAATTCACGGTCTCGTTGCGCTGTGAGTGCATGTTCTTTACGACATTGCCACCATGTTGATCTAAGCGTACAACCGAGCGCAAATAGCTCCCCAGGCTTCCCTGAAGTGCCAACCTCGACGCAGGACCCTTCCACATTTGCGGACGCAGGATCTCTCACATAAACATGCTATCCATCCACGAACCACCACCAAGAACGCCGGCAACCTCATCGGTCGAGGATAAGCACGTTTGCTTCCGGATGAAACAATATGCGCCACATCGGACAATTAAGGGTGGCGAGATCTCGCGAGATGGATCTGCGGAGCTGCGGACAGCGGACTGGTACTCTCATTTCACCCTCGCGCTTGTCCTCGCGTACTGTATTTACATATCTGACCAAATGCTATCGTTCTCCTCTTCACGTTTGCCACTCACAATCTGCGTGCATATATCCCGCTGGGCCCACCATTGCCCGTCCTCTCGTTTACACCCCTCGGCTTCACCTGCATGACGTCTTCACGCCGTCTCTCAACCTATGGCGTCGCTGCAGCGCTCGCGGTCGGCAGCCTGTGGCTACTCTTGCACTCCCTCTCTCTCGGTCGGGACTACTCGGAACTAGGATATTCATATCCTTCATCCCACCCCAACCTCTCCGCCGACTCGTCTTCCTCCTCTACATCCGACTCTCATGCACATACCCTACGGCGCAGAAATGTCACGTTTGCCTCCTCCTTCGTCTACCATGGCGACGTGTACATGGCGCTTGCAAAAACCATGGGCGACATCATGGACTCCAAGGACGCGGACGGCCAAATCCACGTGTTCGCGCAACCCTTCCCGTACAGCTTCCAAGAAGTCGTAGACGACCTCCACCTATGGACACGCCAAGGCGTGCGCGGCCCTCAAGAGGACTTCATCGACTTCCTCAACTCGGAGACGGGCGATGGCGGAGTGGACCTCGTCGTGCTTGGGACATGTCAATTCGAGTGCGTTGCAGTTACCTGCTCACCGGCTCACCGGGCCTTGTTTGACTTTGACTGTTGCGCGATCAGCCTGCCATTTTGGTATCATGATCTCAAGGATGCTTGGGAGAGACGTGATCCCGATCACAAGTTCAAGATCGTGTGCTATGTGCATAACGTCAAGGAGCTTGACTGGGAGCGGTGGATACCCTGGTGGGCTCAGCGGAACGCCATCCGGCTCATGGCTATTGGTGACCAGTGAGTCCAGTTTCTGCATCATTTCATGCATTTCGTGTGGTTCCGTCCCGTCGTGCATCGCGTGTTCTGTTGGAGCTTCGGGGATAAGCCCCTGCCACCTTCTTCAACCCGTGTCAGGTGCATGTCCTCTCACGTCGGATTCAAGACCGATTGCCATTCCGTGCACGTTGGACGATGCTGTTCAAGTAAATCATCTTGACTACTCTAAAGAGGACTAGTCCAAAACGGGAACAGATCAGCAAGAGGATCTGACCATGGTGCCTTGCCAGTTTGATCTGCCATGGTTGTGCCATGGAGTCAGGCATCCCCATGTTAGCCTTCATGCACGTTGGGGAGTGAGCAGTCTTCGCTGTGCTGCATGCCAACTGCTCCAATAGAATTGTCATTGTGCTCCTTCCCTGCCCCGACGTTACTCAGAACTAACTGTCTCACTGCGTAGCGTCGCGGAAGCATTTCGACGCAAGTTCGCGGAAGCCGCCGATAGTCGAGAGCCATCCATATTTGCCGCCGATCTCGAACACATCCCTGTGGACACGCACATTCCCGTCCTCAACATCCCGCACCTCCCTAAGAAGTCTTCTACGAGACACCTCACGAAAGCAGTTATCCAGGGCAAGTTTGAACTGGAGCGGAGGGACTATGGGCGGATATTTCAGGAGCTCATCGAATTGCTGCATGGTGCGTGCTACGTGCTTGACGAACATATCACTCCAGTGGCAACTCATGCTCTGTCTTCAGAAAACCCGGCGGAGTGGGGATACCATCCGTTAGACGGACGCCGGTCATTTGAGCCAGATCACAATTCCCCTATTCCTCCGTTCCAGCTCTTGCTCGTCGGGTCGCAGTACATCGGAATACCGCAAGAGCTCGACCACGTCGTCTCGATCCACCGAGATCTGCCCTATAAAGAGTTCTACGAGCTCATCGCGCACGCCGACATCGTGCTCCCTGCATTCGCGGACAACACCTGTGGGTACTTCTCCTTCTCGCATGTGCCAACCTTGTTTGGCAGCGACAGGGCGCAGTTTGACTCACATCCCGCTTTGGGCAGATTACAACATCCGCGCGAGTTCCACCGTCGCGCTCGCGACAGAGCTCGCGATGCCGATGCTGGTCACACACCGCACGCGGCGCGCGTACGGCTTCATCGACGACGACCGCGTTGTTGTGACGCGCCCGCAGGCGATGTCGGAAGTGCAGGCGTTGAGGGCGCTGCGGACGGGCGATGCGTCCGCGTTCCTCGCCTCGGACCCAGCGGGGACCGGGGTGACGATGGGCGACATCCCGGCAGTGCGCGCCGCTGTTGAGCGCATGATGCGCGACGGGTGGGTCAGGAGCAGGAGCGAGTGGGAGGACTGGCGCGAATGGCTGTGGCAGCGGAACAGAGGGGTCGCGGAGCGCATCTTGCGCGATCTGCCATGACGTGGAAGAAGGGGACAGGCCAGTGCGCTGCGTTGGACGCTCCGGGTTCTCCTGCTGGCTCTCCTGCTGATCGCTTTGCTCGGCTTGCCGCTCTCTCTGCTGGCTTGCCCCTCGCCTCGTGAGTTCTTGTTGTATTATTGCTATCGTTGGCTGCTGGCGCGGTCGTAATGGTCCCGGTACTAGTACTCATCTATATAGATGTAACGTATATCATCTACACCTCATCTTCTCTCCTACCGTCATGTGCAACATGCCGTGCTGCGCGATGACTTCATAGGGAAGGTCTTGGGATGATCATGATGACGGGTCACGGTGAGCGGCTCTCATTTTGAGAAGTGCTTTAAGCTTTGCATTTCGTTGGCTGACAGACTCTTTGCTGTCCAGGTCCGAGGCTCGGTGTGTCACTTCAGTGATGTTCAGCGAGAAGATCGACCCTTCAAGGAAGAGGTGATGACCGTCATGTTTATCACATAATCCTGAACCGTGTGGGTACAGGCCTCCTTTCCCACTCTCACCTGTTCTCTCCCCCATATTTCCGGCAATCATTGTCTGACGACACCCGACATCAGTTGGTCCGCCAGCGTCGTGTAAGTACAATGTCAAAATCAACGAGGACCAAAGCCAGCTGGGACAGTCAAAAAGGGTGCTCCACGCGCGTGTCCTAGCTTCCTCAGTGGGCGACACGACGTTCAGTAGGATGCGCTTCTCGCCTTCGTCGAACACTCCGAGCCTTCTCCTGCATAACAAGCATATGCTGAGAGCTCGACCGAAGTGCACCTCAGTACTTACGTCTGTTGTTTTAGAGCGTCTCGAAGCCCAGCCCTCACGCGCACGCGCCGTACCTTTTCCCCGTCAACAGGCTCCGCGAGACCAGCACCCGAAATTACCTCACGCGCCCATCGCCGTTCCGATGCGCTCACCCTCAGGAGCCTTTCGGGGTTCTCGTACCTGCCAGCATACCACGCCGCACGTTCGCGTTGCGCGATGGGCTGAGAACCGAAACATAGGTCCCCATTCATTCGTCGTTTTGGCTCGACCTGGACCGCTCATCGGGAACTTTACAGGGCGGGACTGCCTCCGCGCATCTGCTCTTGCCGCTTCCGATGGCCCGATTCCAAACTCGCCGAGCCTCCAGGGGGTGCGCGCGAAGCTCAGCCGTCCTCGATGTGCTGCTTGCTGGCGATCCGGATGGATGGTGCGCGAGGTGCGTGCGTGGTGCGTGGGACGTACGCGACCGCTGCGCCCCTTATCGCGGGATGCCGGAGCCCGCAGGGGAGCAGAGTCGCGGCCCCCAGCGCTGTGGTAGAACTTCTACGCGGACCCGACGAAGGCGAAGAAGAAGGAGGGTGCCATCACGGCTCGAGAGAAGGGCGCTGCTTCACGGGTATATCTTCGGGACTCTCGAGGGCGAGCGCGAAGGGTGTTTTACCTCTGCGGTTGCCTACCTCGGTCCTCGGCACCCTCGCAGCTCGCTCTGCGCCGCTGGGACATCCGCGCTCGTTCGCTTCTTCCTCTTCTCACCCCTTGGATCCGCGCGCGATGTCGACTTTGAAGAAGCTCGTCGGGATGTTGAGACGCGTTCGCTGGTTCAACCTCGCCATCCTCACTGTAACACCGGCGGTCGGGCTGTATGGGACGCGCACAACAGTACTGCAGACGCAGACGTTGCTGTGGTCGATCGCGTACTACGTCATCTCCATGCTTGGTATGAGCCTTGCTAACTCTGGGTGCAATTGCGGGACCGCTGAGCTGACAGTGATACGCCACAGGTATCACCGCAGGTGAGTGCGGCCTTGCCTCATGCAGGAGTCGCGTGAGAACTCACCTGGTGTAGGCTACCACCGACTATGGTCGCACAGGTCGTACAATGCCTCGCGACCGCTCCAGTATCTGCTCGCGCTCGCGGGGGCGAGCGCAGTCCAGGGCTCCGTATATTGGTGGGCGCGAGGACATCGGTCCCACCATCGATATACCGACACCCCGTTGGACCCGTACAATGCACAGCGCGGGTTGTTCTATACCCATATCGGCTGGATGCTCATTAAGCCGACCGTCAAGCCTGGGCCCGCGGACATCAGTGACCTGAAAAAGGACGAGGTCGTCCAATGGCAACACCGGTGGTACTTCGCCATCATCCCCATTGTGGGTTACGCGCTTCCTGCCATGGTCGCGGGCCTCGGGTGGGGAGACTGGTGGGGAGGGTTCTACTATGCCGGAATGTGGCGCATCACGTTCGTGCACCATGTCAGTTCACGTTCCCAGCGCTATCACTCGGAAAAGTCGGCACTCACCTATCCGTGCTTCTGTGCAGTCCACGTTCTGCATCAACTCTATAGCACACCACCTCGGGGAGAGCCCCTTTGACGACCGTAAATCCGCGCGGGACCACTTCCTTTCCGGTGAGTACTTTGCATCCCTCCCCCTCCAAATTGCCCGTCCACGATCCACTAATCACGACTGTGATCCACGAGCAGCGCTCCTGACGATGGGCGAAGGCTACCACAATTTCCACCACCAGTTCCCCATGGATTACCGGAACGCGATCAAATGGTATCAGTTCGACCCGACAAAATGGTTCATCGCAACGTGCGCTGCGCTTGGGCTCGCTTCTCACTTGCGGATGTTCCCTCAAAACGAGATCAAGAAGGGCGAGCTCACGATGCAACTCAAGAGACTCAAGAAGGTCCAAGACGAGATCAGCTGGCCAACGCAGGTCGCCGACTTGCCGGTCGTGAGCTGGGACAGCTGTGAGTACTTACCCACGCCCGCGTTTGGCTCCGCTCGTTCCTTCGTTCCTGGAACTGACTGCAACGTGGTGGGGTCACCGTGGGGACGCGAAGTCTGCAAGGAAGCGGAAAAGAGGCCGCTTGTGATCGTGTCGGGCTTCATCCATGACGTCGGCGGCTTCGCAAACGAACATCCAGGCGGGCGGGCGCTGCTTCTTGGCCAGAGGGGGAAAGACGCGACTGCAGCGTTCTGTGGGGGTGTCTACGAGCATTCGAATGCAGCCCATAACGTGCGTACACTCACCTCGTGCTCGCGCTTGGCCGGGTACATGACGTTTGATTCGGTTTCGCGTAGCTGCTGGCGATGATGCGAGTGGGTGTCCTGCTCGGCGGTGTCGAACACGTCAAGGTGATCTCGCCTGGGGAGAGGCTGAAGATCGTCGAACGACTGAACTAGACACGACGCCTCGAGGTCGCGCCGGATGTGACCGCCTCCCACAACTAGACATCATTGCTCGCGCGCAGGGCGTGTGACCACCTGATTCGATGACTCGGGATGAACTTGTCTTGCGAGGATCCTGATCTCTATTGTTGTACAATAGTGTTGTACCCGGCTATGTTACAGTGAATGCGTTTGCTTCTGCCCTGCCTCCTGACTGCCAGCTGTTCGTGGCGGCGGCCGTGGTGCCGTAATAGAGCCGGTTCGCGACGTCGCCCACGACCCAGTCGAGCCCTTCAATGAGGTTCTGGCCTGTTACTGCGCTGCACGGGAGGATCCGCCACTGGTGCGACCGGATTGAATCCAGATCTAGAGCCTGAGAGGCACACGTCAGCAAGAATGGGGGTAGGTTGTTGATCGGGCGAACATCGCGAATCTCTGTACTGGACATGGACCCTTGGATGTCCTGCTTGTTGGCGAAGATCAACAGGGACGCTCCGGCGAGTCGCTACGACGCAGATTCTATCAACGTTTTTGAAAGTTGCTGAGGGACTGTATGACCTACGTCTTCGAGGAGAAGACTGTGGAGCTCTTCTTTACAGTCTTGCATGCGCATCCGGTCACCGGAGTCGACGACCCAGACCAGCGCATCCGTCTGTTCAAAGTAGTTGCGCCAGTACGGTCGCAGGGTGCGCTGACCGCCGACGTCCCCTGACAGGCGCTCCGTGAGCATCCTGGCGAGTGATCGGCAGTGATTCTCATACAGATGTTTAGGGTATATCTGTACTCGAGCATGCGTCAGGTTTGTCCGCACAGCTACGGAGGCTGCGACTCACTTGCCATGGACAAATGTCTTGATATTGAACCCCAGTGTCGGGCTGATACCCATGATGTCCTCTCCGTTGATCTTTTTCAAGATCGTGGTCTTCCCTGCGTTGTCGAGGCCCCTACATGGCGGTCAGCGCTCCACACGACGCGAGAGGGAGCTTCTGTGTAGTACAGGAAGAGGATCCGCATTTCCTTCTCCTTTTGTCGATTTTTCCGTATAATCGTTAGAAGACCCATGGTTCGCTAGGGTGAGTAGATGAGGCTGATGCCACAGAGACACTGGTACGCGTTCGAGGGATGATGTTGGGGAAGTTGACACGGTGGCGGTGGCGGTGTGGTCGAGCGTGGATAATTCATAAGCGCCCATTTGGCATGTTCAACTCAACTGCCATGCCTAGACTGTGCCTGTGCTTGCCAGTGATCGTTCACTGCGACTCTGAGTACCGGGTTCCTCCTAACATCTATCACATACTACCAGGAAGTTCACGGAAACCTCGATTGTATGCTCCATTCCACGGTCACTACAGAACGCAGGGTGTTACGCAGCGGACGCCAGTGGTGTGACGACAACTTCTTCAAGAGCAGTCCCGTACATCAGTACTCTCGCAGGATATTTCTCGATGCAGGACGATCGAACAGAGGTAAGTACATGCAGTTAGAAACTGAGGTCACTCGAAGTTAACATGGAAAACCACCGTAACACAGGACGAGTCGAACCCAAAGGATCATCAGTTGCCCTGTAGCACTTCGCCGATCTTCCTTCGGAACGCCTCCACCCCCGCCGCCAATGCAACGTCCATCTTCTGTGTGCACTGCGCCTTGTACTCCGTCGACGTACGCCAGCCCTTCCACGCCGTATCCTCGCAGATTCGCCACCATTCCTCGGCATATGGATGACCAGGGGCGCCCGCGTAGCCCCACGGCTTCCCACCGTATGGCTGCACGAATGGGTTGAGTACGTCCGCAACGCTCGGGTGAAGGGCCCCCGTGAAATGCACAATCGCCGGATCCTCCATCTCCTCCAGACCCAGCGCCATCCGCTCCGGCATGTAGTAGCGTGCGTACGTCCCCAGTCCCTGGGCATTCCACCTGAGCGAGAGGCGGCGCCAGTTGTCTTTGAAGTGGACGTTAAGTGCATCTTGGTCCTGATGCTTGGAGTCCTTCGTCTTCTCAGCGACGGCATACAGCTGGGGCAGACGCTGTCGGATAGCGGCGAGGTCCATGACGAGGACGCCAGCGTTGAAGTACTGGATACTGGTGACTCCCTCTGAGTCGTGTCCGGTCGGGAGTCCCACATCCGGGGCGGCGGCGATGGGCTTCCCCTCCAGGTCCGTGTCCCAGAGCTCTTGGATATCTCCGCATGCTAACACGTCCGCGTCGAGGTAGATTACCCTCTCCACTGGCAAGAACGGGATCATCGCGATCTTGCCCCACGTCATCCCGTCCGGTACTGCACCATCGCCGGAGGTGGTGGAAGAGGGAGGAGGTAGGTCGATGAACACGATGGTTTGGTTCGTCTGATCAACGATGGCTTGGCTTAGCTTCGCCTTCAAATCTTTAGACAAACCACGACCGGCGACGTAGAACGTGATCCGACCTCTGGTGGTGCTCGCGACACTGCGGATCGCTACTGCAGCGGGCATCGCATACTCGGCGTCTATGGTGAGTGCGACACTGATGCCGTACCCAAGCGCACTCTCGAGGCGTCCTATCGGAGCCGCCTTGTCCTTGACGAGAAATCCGATGCGCATATCCGTCTTCTTCTGCACGATTTTCTGGTACTGTGTCTCAGAGGAAAGGATCGTGTACTCCCCAGCATGGAGCGCGAGGAATGCGTCGATGCCCCGCTTGGGGTGATGGATGCTATCCTCGGGCTCCCTGTTCCAGTGGTAGTCGTCGAAGACAACGACCGCCCCTTTGCGCGCAAGGCGCCAGGCGAGCTCGCCATCGAGGAGCGTATCGTCGGCTTCGTGCGAGCCGTCGACATATATCCAGTCGAACCCGGGGTTCTCGGACGACATCTCCTCGGTCAGCAGAGCCATCAGCGCTGGAACGCTGAAGGAATCGAGGATACGGAAGCGCTTGCCGGCGAGGGAGAGGTTGTGCGTGAGCTTGCGGTATCGCTCGCGTCCGGCTTCTGTCTCCATGAGGTCGAAGTGGTCGATAGAGACGAGCTCGCCATCCTCTCCGCACAGCTCGGTCAGAAGAAAGACGGCGGAGCGCCCCTCCCATGAACCTATCTCGAGGACGCGAGGGTGAGGAGCGGTGACATGTTTGAACAGCTCCCTCCAGGTTTCCTCGTTGAATGAGAACCAGTCTTGGGTGCTAGTGAACAGATAGCTGGACTGGGGGCTGGTCATGGGTGGATAAATGATGGGGTAGTGAGTTGGATGGTAGGAGCGCAGAGTGGAGAGATGATGGTCGATGAGCGAGGATGGGAAAGGTACTGGCTGCAGTCTCGGATAGACTTTCGCCGAGGTTCAACATCTATACACCGCCTGTGCGGTTAGCGTCATCCGTCCCTGCTTCTTTGCATATCAGTCAGTTGACCGCCTCTTTTCACAGTGCCTGGATGCGAGGCCGTCGTGTACCTTGGTCCCGCACACCGATGTACCATAAAAAGTATCTGCTGCGGCCGCGGTGCGTCAGCTTGTGCTTGCCTCCCCTATATCAATATTCATTTATGGCGGCTCAAATCTAGCGTAGACACGGTTGTGTATTGGGGATCATTCCAGCGCATTGTCAGCTGCGGTAGCACTTCGCGTGGGGCCAGTCCTAGGTTCGACAAGGGGCTACCGCTTCGTGGCGCTGCGGTAGCATGCTTCGTCTGCATCTCAACCACCTGCATACCACCGGAGACAACAAAGCCGGCTACTCTCGCAAACCCTAACAGGTCCCGGGCACGCCGATTGGTTGACCCTCTGTGCATTGACCCGACTACTGTCAAGTAACGTACCTCAGAACTGATGAAACTGACGCAACTCTTCTCGTTATCCCAGGTGCTGCAGGATTACGTCGACCAGCGTCGTCTACTGCGCGAAGAGCTTGATAACTATCGCGAACAAGGCGCCGAATTCCCAGAGACAGCTCCAAATATATGGTGGCATCGGCTCAACGGCGCCCCACAGAGTACCCTCTGCTCTATCACGCTCTCCTCAGTCCATATGCTCGACAAGAACAAACTCATCCTAGTGACCGGCGGCCACGGCTTCATCGTGAGTTTTGCGGTCAGTTTCGATGGAACAATGGCTCAGTGGTACACAGGGCGGCCATGTTGCTCGCAAACTGGCATATGGTGGATATCGCCTGAGGGTGACCGACAACGCCTCTCACCCTCAATATGGTACGCCTCCCGTTGGAGAGGTAGTCGTAGGGAATCTCTGCGACCCCTCGTTCTGCTCTCGAGTCATTCAAGGGGTGGATGTTGTGCTCCATTTTGCTGCCACCATGGGCGGGATGGGGACCATACACGCCGATAACGACTTCATCATCTATCGGGAGAACCATGCTATGACGGTCAATCTCCTTGAGTGCTGCGTTTCGGCGGGCGTTAAGGGGTTCTTCTACGCGTCGTCGGCCTGCGTCTACCCCGAGCTCCTTCAGGCGCAGCCCCACGACGTCGCGTTAGCTGAGAGCGACGTGTGGAAGGACCTCCCACCGCGCCCTCAAGGCCTATATGGTCTGGAGAAGCTCACAAGTGAGCTTGTACTGCTGCAGTACGCCGCCCGCCTCCAGATTAGGATCGCACGCTTCCACAATGTCTACGGACCCATGGGATCCTGGTTTGGAGGAAGGGAAAAGGCACCCGCTGCGTTCTTGCGCAAGGCAATCGCGGCAAAGATGTCTCGTCAGCCTTCCCCTCATTTCGAGATCTGGGGAGACGGTACACAGAGGCGCAGCTTCTGTTATATAGACGACGCCGTCGATGCCGTACTTCGTCTCTTGGTTTCAGACTACTCCCAACCTCTCAACATCGGCTCAGATCGTTCAGTCACCGTCCAGGAGCTCGCGAACATCGCAATCGCATGCGCCGGACTTGCTCCCGACGCTGTCACCTTCGACTACCAGCATGACCAACCCGTCGGCGTTGTCTCCAGGAGTTCGGACAATACGCTCAGTGGATCCATTCTCGACTGGGCTCCAACGACCTCGCTCGAGGACGGTCTTCGCATCACAGGCCAGTGGATCCATGAGCAGATCAGCTCCGCCGCTTTGTCCATGAGCGAGGCCGAGAAAGCGACCTACCTTGAGCGCCTTCAGACAAGTAACAAAGTGGACCTTGCGGAGGACTGCATCATTTTCGCTATCCTTCTTCCCATCACGTCCCGCGGCTCTACCTCGCCTCAAAGCTGCCTCGACAACCTCAGGCAGTTCGCTAGATCTCTTGCAGAGACGACAGCGGACGATGTCTCGCGGTCAGGGGAGAGGTATCGTGTCCACATCTATCTTGCCATCGACCAGGACGACCTCTTCCTCCGGCGCGAGGATGGTAGCAACGCTGCTGAGCCAATTCTCCGCGAGTACGGCCTCTCGCACATTCTCACACTGGAGCCCTGCACCCGACCCCGCGGCCATGTATGCGCTCTTTGGCGCGATTGCGCACGGAGGGCGTACCAAGATGCTTGCGACTACTACATTCTCATGGGCGACGATGTCGTCTTGCAGGACGCGAACTGGATGTCCTCCATCCATCACACATTCAACGCGCTCTCATCGAGCGAATGCGTCCCCCATGGAATTGGGTGCGTCGCCTTCACGGACACATCATTTCCCGGGATGCCGACGTTCCCCGCCATTCACCGCACGCACATGGACATCTTCGGCGGCGAGGTCATCCCCGAGCGCTTCACGAACCAGGACGGCGATCCGTTCCTGTTCCAGCTCTACCGACGGTGGGGCTGCTCGACGATGGTCCCTTCTCGCATTCGCAACGAGGTCGGCGGCAGCGGCGCGGCGCGCTACGACAAAGTGCATACCGCCGGTGTCGAAGTGGTGAGGGAATCCTCGTACTTCACAGAATTCGTGGGCGGCGTCGGGATCAGCTGAGTCGAGATGGGCTTGAGCGGTGAGTGCGTGTGGTGTGCGCGCGCGTGCGCGGATAAGGCAGTCGGTTGGATCGAATGAATGTCGGATTGTAGTCGGCGTAGAGTAGCTAGGGAAGTAGTAGTCGGTGCGAGTCAAGTAATACGGCAGGTCGTCTGTCGGGGTAGGAACCAAAGAGACAACGCGACCGCGCAGCGGTCGTATATCTACGCGGAAGAATGATAGAGTCCATATCGGGTAAGAGAGACGCCCAAGATGTCGGGCAGTAGCTACGAGTACTGTACGCAGTACTACCACACCGGGTGGACCTTCCAGCTGCTGGACGACGCGACGGCTACCGTCGAAGCCTGGTTGCGTCGGCGCAGTCCCGCTGTCCAGCGAAAGCTCACCCTCGACGTCATCATCCCTTGCTACCGCGTTGACCTTCACTACCTGGACGCCTTCCTGTCCCTCCAGCCCTCGGACGCATGTACGGTCATGTTCATCATCATCGTCGACGATCCTCAATCTCCCCACATCGGTGATCTCCTGCTCAAGCACGGACACCGGCCGGACGTCCGCATCCGCGTCAACAAGCAGAACCTCGGGGCATCTGCATCGCGGAATCGCGGTCTCAGCGAGTCTGCGGCAGAGTGGGTGCACTTCCTCGACGACGATGTCACTCCGGAGAGGGATCTGCTCATCGAGGCCGAGAAGGCTATCCGCGCGCATCCAGATGCTGCCGGCTTTGTCGGAAACGCGCACTTTCCCTCCGCCGACACCGTCTTCACCACTGCGGTGCACCTCGCAGGAGTCACGTACTTTTGGGACATCGCCGAGAAGATCGCAGAGGACGTCCCATGGGGCGTCACTGCCAACCTCATTGCCCGGCGCAACGTCCTCGACGGCGTCGTGTACAATCTGCAATTCCCGAAGACGGGCGGCGGCGAGGACATCGACTTCTGCCGCCGGAAGCGCGACTTTTTTTTTTTTTTTTTTTTTTTTTTTTGGTGCTAGTCGGGCCCGGTTGTACTCATCCTGCTCCGACCTACGCTAGGTGTGTGGGCAATACCCACTCGCACCCCAGGGGAAATGCATTGTGCACACGTTACTGTAGTGTGGGGCTCCTAGTCGCTATCCATAACTGGACGGGTAGATGCGATCAAGTGTACCCACTAAAACCCCTGGCATACCTAGCCAGTCATCCACATCGTTTGCTCCTCCCGATAACACACCTCTCCACGTTTCTAGGACAATATGCTTCTTCGTGGCTTTCATACCAAGCTTCCTGCTTGTCATTGCTTTGTCCATTGTGAGCCTCCTGTTTATCGCCGCGTACCATCTGCTCCTTGCCTCATGCGGGCTATGCCATGACTCGCTATCATCACCCCTTTCAATCACACGTTCGCATCTTATCTTCCAGATAAGGTACGTTGATTCCATAACACATATCCTCATAAATCGGTCTAGGTAAGCCGTATTCTTCTTCATGACTTCACTCAGCGACATCGCCGTGACTCCAACCATTAAACCGAATGTTAATTGTATATCCTGCTTAGTTCTCTTACGGATTATGTTCATTAGGAGTCTTCTGATCTCCTTCGACGCATCCGCCTCACACTCGACTAGTATGTGCTCCATACTCTCTTCCGCACCACACACTATACATTGGGCTCTTATTTCGTACCCGCTGATATGCCTCCAGAAAGCTCCTACTTTTTGCGCACCATGTAAAGCTTTCCATAGGAAATCTCTCATTTTCCTCGGCACGTCCTTCGACTTCAGGGATCTCCACAGGCGTCCTACGGGGACGCTAATTTTTGTCTGGTGCAAGATCATCGCTACAACCTGTTCGGTTATTCTCCTCGATGTTTCCCTCCCTTCATACACACTCCACTCTCCTATCCCTTTATACGCCAACTTCTGCGTCATGCACGTCAGTTTAGCCCCTCTTAGCAGGAACTGTTGGGGTGCTGGCGGTAGTGGGCTCACCGTGGCCGGCTTTTCCGCTCCTTCTCTGGCCAGTGCGTCTGCCGCTTCATTTCCGGCGGTCCCCGCATGTCCCTTGACCCATTTCAAAGTCGTTCTTGCACTTCTCGCTCTCAGCCACGCTAGCGCATCTTTGAAAAGGTCTTTATTCGCGACCCCTATCCAGCCCTGGGCTTCCCACTTATACACCCACCTCGTAATTCCTTCTACTACGTACTTTGAGTCTGATAGTATATGGAGAGGAGCGAATGGTGGGGCTCTCGCTGCTACCAGTGCAATCGCATACAATTCGGCCACTTGGTTTGTTTGTGGCCACCTACTGGGTACTCTGACACTCATAGTAAGCACCTCATCATTCCCGCTCCAGACACCACTCCCAGCACATTGACCACTCCCTTCTACATTTATTGCAGACCCGTCCGTGTATACCGTTTTCTCCTCGACTTCGACCTCAAAAGGGGCAGGTCTCCTCCTCGCGGGGGTCTTCCTCATTTCCTCCTCTCTAGGGACGAAGATTCTGAATATTTCCGACACGGCCGATCCGCCGGCTACTGACGGGTCAAAGGTTATGTGATCTCCTGCTCTTCTTGCTTCCACATTTCTAATTTTCTCTTCCGTGTCATGGCTCAGGCCGTCGCACCTTCCCTCCTGCTCCGGCTGCCAGATCGGGTATAGTTTTTCTATTATTCTCTTTGCCGCTTCCGCACATCTGTTCGGGTTCTCACATCCCCTATTACTCCTATCCCTCTCACAGTCATAGCAGTCACAGTTTGCGGATCTCCTATGCATCACTGCTTGTCTGCCTCCCCTCTCGATCCTTCTGTATAAAGTTATACAGTCGGCAATAGTATTAACATCATGTCTTTCCCTTAGGCATTTTGCTGCGGCATGGTTTGCAACATATCTTCCGGGCTGTTGTCCTATGTGATACCAGCTCGGCATCCTCCTCTTAAGGATCTCCTTTGGGTTCGCAACCTCTACTCTCACCCCGTACTTTAGTGCAGTGGTATACATTCTCTTCAGGCTCAGCGGAAGTCCAGCTGCAGGGTGTGTCGACACGTTCCACGTCTGTATAAACACGTTAAGTTGTGCTGTCTCGTCAATCGATTTCGATCTACATGGTAGTGCCTTCGCAAATATCCTATCCGCAACATATGCCCACTTCGGCCTCATTTCATCGAACTGCAGGTACTCTTTCAGCCACATCAAGTCAATCGCTTCGTTTCTCGCCACAACATTCAGTAGCCCAAGTCCTCCTTCTTCAATTGGCCTATAGAGCGTGTCAAGACCAATGCGTGGGTGCTCGTCACCATTCCACATAAACTTTCTAATTATGTTTACTATGTTCTTCTCCACTGACTTCGGCATTGACTGCACCCTTGTTAGGTATTGCGTTCGACTTCCAACCTCCAGTCCAACAATTAGCTTCCTTCCTGTCAGTGTTGGGTTCCGCTTTGCCCATCTCGCCAGGTTCGTCTGGATTATGGTCACAAGCTTGTTCCATGGGACTGAGTTATCTATCTCGTTCCCTATCCATGCTCCCAGCAGCCTCGTCGCTTTTCCGTCTTCAGCTATCTTTATACCCTCAGGTAATCTTGGGCCACCCTCAGTAAGTCGTCTCTCTTTATACACCATCTCTCTATATTTCTTCTCTCCCATCGGGATTAGTTCCGTCTTTGGCCTATTGAACATTGCCCTCGATCCTCTGCACCACTTCGTGAGTACCTCATCCAGGGTTTCGTATTTATCCGTTTCGTGCATGAACACTGATGAGTCATCCGCATAGAGTGCTGCTAGCACTCTTTCAGCGACCCCCGGCACTTCAATACCTCTAAGCGGCGACTTCCTTAGGGCGCATGCTAGCGGTTCTATCCCTAGGTCAAAAAGCAAGCACGACATCGGGTCTCCTTGCCTAACCCCTCTAATTATCCTGAAAACCTCGCTAATTACTCCATTCACAATTACTACACTATACGCGTCTTCATAGAGCCTTTGTATCAGCTTTATGAAATTCGACGGGAAGTTTAGCTTCCTTAGTACTTCCCACAGGTATCTATGGTTTATCTTGTCATAGGCCTTCTCCTGGTCTAACGCAACAATGACACCATTTATTTCTTCCGCCTCGCAGTAGTCAATCATCATCTTTGCTAATTGCGTTTGGTGGTGTATTCTTCTCCC
This sequence comes from Earliella scabrosa, assembly GCA_022605405.1. Classification (NCBI taxonomy): domain Eukaryota; kingdom Fungi; phylum Basidiomycota; class Agaricomycetes; order Polyporales; family Polyporaceae; genus Earliella; species Earliella scabrosa. Next base: position 2,895,001 of record JABYQQ010000005.1, on the reverse strand, counting down.
AGGCACAAAGCCTGCTTGGTCTGGGTGTATGAGTTTCGTCGCTACTTCCGCCAATCTGTTGGCTAGTACCTTTGTGAGTACCTTATAGTCCGCGTTCAGTATGGTGATAGGCCTGTAGTTTATAATCTCTCTCTTGTCCCCTTTCAGTTTGTATATGGGGCATATCCATCCTAGTGCAAAGTTTGTTCCCTTCGTTATTCCGTATCTTGCAATGTCATTAAAAACATCCCTCATTACAGCGACAATATCGAACGCCGGCTTTCCTTTTTTGTTGTCGGCAATACACCTCTTCGCCAACTCCTTCCACATTTCCGCAGGGATGCCATCCATGCCCGGGGCCTTGCCAGTGGCCGCGCTCATGATTGCCTGATGCACTTCATCATATTGTACGTGCCTCGCCATCTCACCCTTTTCTCTGGTGCTCAATTTTGCATCGAGTGGCTCAATCGCCTCCTTGATAGCTTCCATGTGCTGCTCCTCGTCTGGTAACTCCTCGTCCTCCTGTACCTTGTCATAGTGCTCCTTGGCTATATTTGCCATTGCTTTTGACCTCTTCTCATAGCATTTAGGGTCAGTACCCGGTTTCAGAAGCTCGTACATCGTCTCGTCAATTCCTGTCACTCTATTCGTTCTCATCCAGTACTTGCTCATCGTTTCACCCTCTATCCAGTCCCTCGCAGCCACCGCCTCTCTCTTCCTACCGAATCTCTTCATTTCTAATTCTTCAATTTTCTCCTGCAGAACCCCAACTCTCTCTTTAGTTCTCTCTTGTTGGGCTTCGTCGGTTTGTTGGTTAGCCTGCAGTTGTGTTAACATTTTCGCTAGGTCCTCTCTTAGCCTCGCCAGCCTCTTATCCATCTTAGGGACTCGCTTCTTAGCTCTGTCCTTCGCCAACGCCTTTATTTCATCCTTGAAGTGCGCAAACAGGGTTTGGACATTCACCACTTCGTCTCTCTGTATCACACCACTCATCGTGGCTTGGAGTTTAATTCCTCTCTCCTTCACTTCCTCCATGAACTCCTTGTCGTCTAGTAGCATGTTGTGCATTCTCCATCTTCCCCGCCCGACGAAAGGCATATGCCTGTTCACAATCGTGCTTGTAGTTAGGCTATGGTCTGTGAGGAAACCTGGCGGCTTCGTTTCCCATTCAGTCGCACCACCTCTTATTCTGTCATTTAGGTATATTCTGTCAATACGCGACATACTGCCTGTTGCGGACTGCCTGTACGTATACATTCTCTCTTGCTCGTTTCTCGCCCTCCACTCATCCTTCAGGTGCTTACACGCACATAGGTCTTTCAGCGCTTCAACCGCGCTTGTGTCGTCCTCCCTCATCGGCAGTCTGTCAATTGCGCTCTCCACAACATTGAAGTCGCCTGTCATTACATCTACCACTCTTGTTCCTAACTTCTCCTCTAGGGTCTTCCAGAACTGTGCGTTCTCTCCTCTCTCGTTGGGCGCGTATATTGCAAGTAGCGTGAATTTCGTCCCCCTCGACCACGGGACGATTGCATATATTGCCCTCCCCGGTATCATCACTTCAACCTTCACTTCATCAGCCTGTATCAATCTCTTATTCAGGACTAGTGCCACACCTCTCGCACCAGTCGGGTTCGTTGGGTCTGGAGATACTATCACTTTTAGCGACGCTTGGAAGAGGGAGTTTAGCTCCGTAGCCTTCCGTTCAGTGATGTGCGTTTCCTGTACTGCAAGTACAGCAATTTTCCCGTCTCTGACTACTTGGTTCATGTAGAGCCATTTACTACCACTTCCCGCGACATCCCCACTTCCTCTCATGTTTAGGGAGCCGATTTTAATCGTCGCTCTCGTCCTCACCTCCTTTCTCTTCTCTGCATGCCTATTCTCATTTGTTCGTACACCGTTTTCATTCCTGACATTATTCAGAGCCTGCTCTGCCGTTTGGGACTCACCCCTTCCACCAGGGATGGGGAGACCACGTCCGTAAGCCGCGGAGCTGTCATTGCTCGAGCTCGTCGTGGTGGCCGAGGCTTCCGCTCCAGCTCCAGCGACCCGCATTTGGCCATTAACTGGGCGAGATTGTCCGTTGTAATGTATATTATTCTCTGTGTGATTGGCAGTTGCATGTTCTGCACACGGTACAACCATTCCGTGCGCATATCTAGCTACAGCCCGCTAGCGGGCGGTGGATCAGATGTCTAGCATGGCTTTTGATGCCCGCTTCGACCGCGTGTGGCCACCTGTCTGAATAGACCCACACACTGATAGGCCTAAGGTGGGGATTCCTGTGCTCTCGCCAGTATATTACTCCCCACCTATGTTCCAGCTATTGATCGGGGTTAGCTTTGCTCCTACTGCACATGTGATGGGAGGTGGAGCGCGCAGCGCTCACGTCGTTCATCGCAATATTCCTTTCAGCCGTCTTGAGATTGGCTAAAGAGAGGACACTGCATCATGCCAAGAAGTAACAGTGATCATTCACGCGTCAACTACCTCCGTACGTCAAGATCTCGCGTTCACAGGATGGAGTCCGAGGGCCTACGCGCGCACATTCCAAAGTCCATCACGCTCACATGCTCGGGTATAAGCCAAATCCTCCCCTCTTCCCAGTCGGCGCTTGCTCGATGTCGCCCCTGGAGAACTGGTTGACACCGCTGGTATCACCCACATTGGTGGCGCGACCGCTCCCGTTCCTTCCGCCACGCTTCGCTACCGTCCTCTGCTCCGGGCCCCTGTTTCCCCCTCCAGACGTTGGTGGTGGAGGAAGGCTGATGCCGCCCGCGTTCGCCACGCTACCGATGATGTCGCCTTTCCATCCCTCGACGAGCGCGTACAAGCACTCGCTGTCGTAGTGGTCCGCGCTGTGGCATCCAGAGCAGCGGATGTGACCGACAAAAGCCGCCACATACGGGTCGCACTCCGGGATGGGAATTTGCATGCGCCTGACGTCCTCCGCCCAGGCTAGCCAGGCCACCGGGTGTCGCGTCGGCGGCTCGCAGTAAACGTTCACCGCCCACGTCACCGCGTCCGTAGGGATTTTCGCAGGGATTGGGCGCACCGTCTTGGTCCATTGTTCGAAGATAGCAGCGGGTGCGCTGGCGTTCTGGCCAGCTTGGGCCTTGAGAAGGTGCGGGATCGTGATCTGATACATCCACTCCGACCTGAAGAACTCAAAGATCGCGCGTCTCGCCACGTCCGGGTTCGGGAAACGATGGAACCGTGCGACGAAAATCGGGGCATCCATCTTGTTCGGGTGCACGAAGAAAGTGATCTCCCGTGACGACACCACCTGTTGCCTGATCAGCGCGGACTTTGCTTGCGGCGATAGACCGGCGACTATGTAGGCCGCTGGCGCATTGAGTGCGTTCAGCTTGACGTTCTCGTACCACCGCACGTTCGGGGGGTTGATCGCGAAGCTAGACTCGCCGCCGAGGAACTTCGTGATGGCGATCCTCAGTCTGCTGGCCATGATCTCGGGGAGGGGGGCACCAACTCTCGGCCAACCCCAGATAAGGATTAGGGCCGAGCTGTCGTCGGGCATCATGTGAATCTGCTGCGCGACCTCCTGCGGGACGCCCCTCGCGAATCCGCAAGGGTGATCCTTGACGCGGAGGGGCCATCCTTGTTCGGGGCACTTCGTCAGTCCCGCGATATACTCGTCGCGCGAGACCTCCTTCGCCGCAGTCGAGGGGTAGAGGAGGGCCAGCGTTCCAGGTCCTTTGTGGCGCTCTCTTTGAGGCTGCATGTTGTAGGCGGCTGCCGCCTCGCCATATCCCTGGACCATGGTCGGGACGATAGGGCGCGTCGAGGCTCCGTTGTGATTCTGCGAGCCCGCAAACTGTAGGGTCGCGTCTCCGATGTCAGCGTCTTCCTTCGCCGCCGTTCCTTTCAGGTAGAGCCGTACGGGATTCGGCGTCCCTCTAGCGGGGAGGAGGGACCTCGAGTTGCCGAAGGACTGCGGGTGCCCCATCATCGGCGTCTGTGCCGCGCCACCGCCGTTATCGTACATGCCAAGCCCGGCGTTGCCAGCGTTATGGTGCACATGGGTGGTGGGGGTGGGAGTGGGAGTGGGAGCGGGTGTGGGCACGGGTTCCATCGGGCCGTGCAAGGGCGCCCCGTCCACAGGCCTCGTCTTCTGTCCCGTTTGGGACCCGTCTTGTTGGTTCCCCCAGTTCGCGTCAAGTCTCCTCAAGTCGAGCTTCAGCCCCGTCGTCTCCTGCTGCATCGGCCTGGGCGTGAACGTGAATAGCGCAGTCTGCGGAGTGGCCTTAGGGTTTGCTCCAGACCCAGTCGCCTGTTGCGACGGCGTCGGTACAGCATTCGAGGTGTCACGCCCTCCGAGGTCGTTCTGCTGCGCGCCATGCTCCAGCACCTCCGTGGTCTTCGGTGTCACCTTGACCTTCTGCGTGGACTTGTTGAAGAAGGCCGCCAGGGACCTTTGCGTCGTCTGGGTCCCGCTCGACACCCTGTTGCGCGTCATCGCGCGGGTTACCACTCTCGTCTGTGACGTGTCACTGTGAGTACCATATATGGAAGCGTATGAGACGCGTGCACTAACCCCACTGATTACTCGCGCACTACCGATTTTCGTTGGTCCGCGTTCTGAGGGACCACCGTTGGTATCCTCGTCTTCTCCTACTATCGGCAGGTCTGACTCTTCGGCGACCGAGGCCTTGCGCCTCCTCTTCTGGGGCCTCTTCGGCGTGACGGGCTCGGTTTCAAGGTTCGCTCCAACCTATTGGGCTACCTCGTACGTATGTCTTGTCTGAGCAATGAGTTACTCACCACTTCAGACGCATCCTCCATCCTCATCTCCCTCGCCACCTCCTTGCCGCCTTCCGGCCTTCTGTCCACTCGATCGCGCTTGCCTTCCATGGCTGGGGCACGACGGATTCTCTCGGCCGGGGACGGTGAGTCCTCGAGCGGGCTGTACTCGTCCAGGTCCATCGGCGCTGACTGACCATGGCCTTGTAGGCTCCTAGACGCCCCGTCATCGTGCTCGGGGTCGACGCGTGAGGTTTCAGCTGCGACCCCATCCGCGAGGGGGACCTCATCTTGTCGCGTCGTCCGGGTTCTGTGCCAACAGCTCTTCTATGTGTGCATAGTAGGTACGTGTATGACAACTCACTGATCGTGCTGGACGCCGCTAATCTCGCCCTCCACCGTCCTCAGTTCCTTCGTCGCCTCGAGGGGTGGTGCCAGTCCGGCTACGCCGCCGCGGTTCTCCTCCTTCACCGCCGGGTCGCCCGTTGTCGAGGTGCGGTCCTTAGGTGGGTGTGCCATAGCGTGTGCAGGTAAGCAGGGGGTATGGGGGAGTAGAGCTGTTGCCAGTAGTGCAGAGTGGAAGAGGGGAGGCAGTGGAGGGCCGGTGGCAGCGCGAGACAGGATTATATGGTGCCAGCTCAGAGGCACGCCCTGCCCTGCTTCTTACGACTAATGCTCAGGTGCTGGCCATCAATAGCACAGCTTTGGGGTTACCTTTCTCGCCCCATAGACTCATTTCCTGATGTGGACATCCAGTCTGCTCTCATTCGCTCAGAAAAAAACAGGTGCGTTCTCGTACTATTTCTGAGGCTCGCCATTCGCTGTGCCATGAGATTCCAGCACGTTCCATGCATGCCCCACCTCTCGGCTTGGGGACGGCTCTCGCTATACGGCGAGAAGTTCGTAGCCCTACATCGGCTACGTTATGCTGCACTCCCTTCTAGCGCCCATTCCTAAACCGGTAATTGGGGCGTCCTGCTTCTCCGATCTCCGGGAATCGGGCTTTACGGGCGCTTCCACTTCCGTTCGCGTTCTTCGCAACTCACTCCTCCGTCGGACCGCCATGCTGCCCTCGTATACCATATTATTATGATGCCATGTTATTGTCTTAGTTTGTCCAATGTTTACGCATTCATGCCTAGTATACACTTAGTTCGGCATCACTGGGTGTATCGGGGATTGAGCATAGAACACCTACACTCCTTATGGAGGTTGTTCGTTGCAGACCATATGTACATTCGATCGATCTCTGTTTGGCTTTCCAATATACTGTGACAATTCACAATGTGTGCTCTAGAACTTCAATACTGACACCATCTCTTCAGGCCCCGGGGTCTTTCTCGCCGCTCTCTCTCCCGTACCTCTCTTGCTACCCTCTATCGCTCTCCTGAGGCTCCTCCCCGCCATCGCCGTTCTCTTCCTACTCGTCCCTCGATCGCGAACGTCTTCTGATTCTGCGCAGATGGTGGCCATTGCATACCGCCTCGTACGGTCACGGGCGAGCTCTTCTCTCTCCAGCACGACCGCATTTTCCTCCAGCTGTGAGTACCACTTCCCTCCATTCACCACGTATACTTCCAGCACCTCAGCACTCCGTGTGGTCCTTTCAGGAGCGGGTACGGGACATGGGGGTAGAGGGATGGGGGGGTAGATGGTGCGTCCTGGGATACATGGGACGGTGACGATTGCGTACTGGATTGGACTGCCCTCCGCCAAGTTCCTGATTTTGAAAGCTGTAGCTTCATCATGGGCTAGATTCATTCTCCCTCCTCCATACTCCTCCTCCACCTCCTGTAGGAAACCTTCTACTCCCTGGTCATATACGTCGTACGTTGGTGGGGCAGATACGCTCATTTTCGCGCGATATCTGGTGTTTGATAGCAGAAGGACTCTCGCCCACATCCCGCACTGTAGGGGCGATTTGGGTGGGATGATAACGTGGTAGTGGAAGGTGAGGGTTTTGTGGCCTTCAGGGCATTCTTGGGTGTTTCTTCCAACCCATAAGGCATAGAGGGTGACTGCAGTTGCCATGTCTACGCGACGCTTAGCTATTACCATTGATAACTGTCCTTATGCTTACATCATATCATAATATGGGTGACATATTCATAGGACATGGTTTATAACTATCGAGGCATATGCATAGGGCCTAGTACAGAGGAGGGAGCTGCGGCGCTCGCGCCTCTCCATTAGATCTCGGGTTGTTCCGGGGTAGTAGGCGCCCTGACGTGGCCTTCCGCTTCTTCAGCACTCGGTGGGCAGGCACTTTCGCCCTTAGCTTTAGGCTGCACGGCGTGTGTTATGCTTTAGGCGGTAGGGGTCATCTTCGACACTACATCGCATCATTTCTAGACTACTATCCATCTGCCAGTAGCCGCGGACATCGTTACCTTGCGCTACGTACCATACTTAGGTGCCAGCAGTGGGGAAGAGGAGGGGGGGCGCCGGGTCTTCCGTTAGGGGTATTGGTCATGTTATTAGGCTTGTATGCTCGTTCGAGGACCAGCACAATCAACAGTTCTCCTTCCGTATGGTCCTAGGCCATACGGGATCGTGGGAAAACGGGAGATGGTGGTGGTTCGAGATCAAGGCGCCCGAAGCGCGACTTCTCCGTCGCGCAAGGTCGTGAGGCGTTCTACGCCGCCCGAGCAGTGAACGTGACCCATCCGTGGTGGAACGGCGGCCGGCGGTCGTACTGGCGGTTCTACATGTGGTCCAAGGGTGACGGCGGTCTTATCAAGCTCTACCCCGAGCATTCGTACCGCGACCCGTCGCCAAATGCAGCGGAGTGCTTGCTCCTGAGCTGTATCGTCTTCCTGGCTGGCCTCCCCGTTGCGGTCTTCGACCTGCCTCTCGCGCTCGGCATCATGCGGACCGCTTTGTTGATGGCAATTGCGGTGATGCTGACGAACGTAGCGCACGACCTCTACCGCCATCTGGTGCTGCATCCGGAGAGGAATGCGGACATGGAGACGACTGTGAAGGGCGCGAGGTGGCTGTGCGCGATGGTGGAGGGAAGCCTCATCAGGGTGTTCTCGGAATGGGGGAGGGTCGTGGGGCTACTGGAACGGGGTGAGCATGGTCTACTCATGAATCGTTTTGACTGGTTCTGCGGGATTTGGGGTGACGGCCCGAGGAACGAAGAGATGGAGAACAATCGGGTGAGGATGGCGTTGTCGATGGTCATCTTTGGTCTGCTCGTTCAGCTCTGAGTTGCTTCACTTGTACGGTCTGACTGTGCGTGTCTGTGTACGATTGTGTTGGTATCGGTTGAGGTTCCACGCCAGTGTACTACTCTCATTTGTTGTTCTCGCCCAATTTCGCCACATGGAACACCAAGAACGGCAAGAGTTGCCTTTTGAAGGTATGAGTCAGCTCGGGGAACGGAGTGATCCGCAATTTCGAGGCCCGCTCGGCTAAACGCGCTCATTAATAAGGTTCAAAGCGCGTCTTGTCGCGACGCGTCTCGTAGCCACGCAAAACTTGTCTCCCATCCCCTCACTCCCTGCGCTCCCCGTGGGTTTGCGCGCCATGCCCGTCACACGTCGACGTACACGAGCTCAGAATGCGGCTTCGGCCACACCAAGCTCATCTGTCTCGCCGGTCTTCAGTGCAGGGGCGTCAACACGCTCAACTCCTGACACTTCTGTCATCGACGAAGCCGACTCTGTGCTCAACCAGAATGACAAGAATACGAAGACTACAGCCTCCAAAAAGCGTGTGCGCGAAGATGTCTCCGAAGAGGAACGTGATGGAACTGTAACCAGGAGGGGTGCTAAGCGGCGCGTGGTGCAGAAGGCTGCATATGTTGAGATAGCTTCGAGGACAACCACAAGGGTATGTATCCTTACTGTGTTCGTCGAACATATATTGAGGTTTGTCCTGGATTAGAAGAGTAAGACTAGCGTGCCCCCCACCAAGAAAGGTCGCGCAAGCAAAGCCCCCTCCATATCCGACGACGACCCAGACGCTGAAGTCGCTGAACCGATCCCTTCAGAGTCTGACGACAGCGGTTCCGAGTTCGACCCCATAGAGGATTCCGAGTCGGACTTCGTAGTTGAGACAGACGAAGACGACGAAGAGGTCATGGTCAAGGCCGCGGTCAAGCAGTCCATCCGTACTGCTCGGGAGGACCAGGAGCGTGCCGCAGGCCTAACCAGCGCGGGTGCAGGTTCGTCTAAGTCTCGCGCCTCCGCGAACAAGGCTGCAGCCATGAGGGCAGCGGCAGCGGAGCGTCGACTTGCCCGCCAGCAAGGCAAAGAACCTGAGTCCGAAAGCGAGCTAGAGCTCTTGTCCGATATTCAAGACGATGATGAGTCTGAAGAGGAACCTCTCTCAAAGGGCAAAGGCAAGGAAGTCGCGAAGAGCACCAAGGTTGCGAAGAAGACGAAGGTCATGACTCTTCAAGAGATGAAGAAGCTGACCAAAGAAGAGCGCAAGATGGAGCGATTGCGTCGTAGAGGCATAGCTAAGGAAGAAGCTGAGATGCGCATGAAGTTGGGGCGCAAACTCACTCATGTGAGCCGTCTGCTACGGTTCCCATCGTGACTCTTGTCACTCAACTTTTTCTAGGCCGAGAAGGCAACGATCGCGCTCCGGAGACACCATCCCGAGCTGAAGGACGTGTGGGGTGATCTAGAACGACGCGTCGAAGTGGCCGTTCCAGAGAAGGCCGAACAGCCGTCAAATCTCAAGGTCCAACTGCTTCCATTCCAACTCGAGAGTCTATCTTGGTTCTGGAAGCAAGAGCAGAGCATATGGAGTGGCGGTATGCTTGCCGTACGTGTGTTCACCTCCCCTCAACTTCACCTGTCCTCACCGAAGTGCCCCTCTCCACCACTTTTAGGACGAAATGGGGTGAGTGCTTCTGCTCACTAACTTTCTGCTGTATAGCTTATTCCTATGTGCCGCGTATAGTATGGGCAAGACGATCCAAATGATCTCCCTATTGGTGTCTGACCACGGAGCCAAGCCGAACTTAGTGGTTGCGTGCGTCCACCTCTCCGTTCTATCTTTGATGTCTATATGGATGAGATGTCGCAGGCCCACCGTCGCTATCATGCAGTGGCGTAATGAGATCGAGCTGCATACCGATAATCTTCTCAAGACCCTCGTTTGGCATGGCGCGTCGAGGGAGTCTAGCGCCAAGGAGCTGAAGAAGTATGATGTTGTGAGTTCTCGAACTTCGCCGTTGGCACGGGGCGAAGAATCTAAGCTTGAGATAGGTCTTGACTTCGTATGCGGTGCTGGAGAGTTGCTTCCGCAAGGAGCACAGTGGCTTCAAGCGCAAAGGCAAGATCGTAAAGGAGAAGTCTCCTTTGCACGTGATCGAATGGAACAGGGTCATCGTAAGTCGCAACAACGTCTTGAAGCTAGCTGGTTTCTCATTGCATTTGACCAGCTCGACGAGGCGCACAATATCAAGGAGCGTTCGACCAACACTGCGAAGGCCACGTTCGAACTGCAGGCGAAGTATCGCTGGTGCCTCTCAGGCACACCCCTTCAGAACCGAGTTGGCGAGTTGTACAGTCTTGTGCGATTCCTCGGTGGCGATCCGTTTTCGTACTACTTCTGTAAGTCTTCCTCGTCTTCACCGAGTGACCGCTCGCTTAGTCTTGGATAGGCAAATTGTGTGACTGCAAGTCGCTGCACTGGAAGTTTTCAGATAAGCGATCGTGCGATGGTACGTGCTCCGACGTGTATCAGTCTATACAATGACTGACTCCATCACGCGTAACGTTCAGATTGTGGCCACAGCCCCATGAAACACGTTAGTTGCTTTTCTCTCGTCACCTTCCTCCGCTGTATACTAAGGATTCATCTTGTAGACTTGCTTCTGGAACAACGAGATCTTGACGCCTATCCAGAAGAATGGCATGGTGGGCCCGGGTGCTATCGCCTTCAAAAAACTCAAGATCCTTCTGGACAGGATGATGTTGCGTCGCACCAAGGTAACTATATGCGTACCTCTACACGTCTCACGATACTCGTCCTCATGTGCTCCCAACAGATCCAACGTGCCGACGATCTTGGACTGCCTCCTCGCACGGTCATCATCAGACGTGACTACTTCAGCCCCGAAGAGAAGGAATTGTATCTATCGCTGTTTTCCGATGCGAAGCGGCAATTCAACACATACGTTGATTCTGGCACCGTCTTGAACAGTACGTGCATGTCATGTTATGAATAACAATACTTGCTCATCTCCTTCGTCTAGACTACTCGAACATTTTCAGCTTGTATGTGTTATATGACCCATTCGCGGAATTGCCGAGTCCTAACCCCGAGTTCAGGCTTACTCGGATGCGACAGATGGCTTGCCATCCCGACCTTGTTCTTCGAAGCAAGAACAACGCAGGTGTCTTCGTCCAGGATGAAGCGGGCGAGGGCACCGTCTGCCGGCTCTGCAACGAGTTTGCCGAAGATGCCATTCAGGCGAAGTGCCGGCACATCTTTGACCGCGAATGTATCAAGCAGTACCTCGAGGCGTCCGTGGAGACGACGGTATGTTGTTACTCCGACGTGACGCACTCTCAGTGACCCTGATGCCTCCTCCGCAGCCCGCCTGCCCTGTCTGTCACATCGCGCTCACCATCGACCTCGAGGCACCCGCTATTGAGGTCGATGAAGAGCAAGTGAAGGCGCGTCAGGGCATTCTCGGCCGGCTTGACCTCAACAAGTGGCGCTCCTCGTCTAAGATCGAAGCTCTGATCGAGGAGCTCAGCAACCTACGCAAGCAGGATGCGACGACCAAGAGCATCGTCTTCAGTCAGTTTGTCAACTTCCTCGACCTGATCGCGTACAGGTTGCAGAGGGCAGGCTTCACGGTTGGTCAACATTCGCTCCATGGTCTGGTACAACAGTGTGTGCTGATGTGTGGGTCAGATCTGCCGCCTGGAGGGCACGATGAGCCCTCAAGCGCGCGATGCTACGATCAAGTACTTCAGTACGTGTGGACTTCCCTCATGACGGCGTGTTCCGTCTGCTCACGCGGTCATTGTAGTGAACAACGTTCATGTTACCGTCTTCCTCGTCAGCTTGAAAGCTGGTGGTGTCGCGCTCAACTTGACTGAAGCATCGCGCGTGTACTTGATGGACAGCTGGTGGAACCCCGCTGTTGAATACCGTCAGTCTCCCTCGTTTCGTCTTGATGATGCCCGCCCCGCTCACTCGAATCATTTTGCAGAGGCTATGGATCGTATCCATCGTCTTGGCCAGCACCGTCCCGTCCAGGCCATCAAGCTTGTGATCGAAGATAGCATCGAGAGCCGTATCATCCAGTTGCAAGAGAAGAAGGCGGCCATGGTGGACGCGACACTCTCCACGGACGAATCTGTAGGTCTTCCAGCGTGATTTTGTCCAGATATACGCTGATACCGACTTCGCGCCCGTTCTCTCAGGCAATGGGTCGTCTTACTCCCGCAGATGTGAGTTTCTTTTTATGATGCAACGAGTGTTTGGTGCTGACGTACTGTCGTCCCACAGCTCGGCTTCCTCTTCAGGCTGTGAGGTGCATGTCATGGCCTATCTTCAGCTTTCCTTTGGTCTTCCTTCATTGGAGTCTCACATATACATACTCTTTGCTATCGTCATAGTGCTATGATGTATCCGATCATCACCAATACTGTAGATTTCACCCCATCGCTTCCTTGTCCCATTTCCCTCCTACTGTTCTGGGTGCTTGACCTTTCTTGCCCTTCCGAGTTATCAGTTCCTACATTATCGCTTCATCGTGTACGTGCTTACGCAGCCCCCGCGTTGTCTTGTGGTCTGAAGGTAGCAGTGGAGTCGATCTTGTTGAATCACTAGACTATGCCAGACGTCTCGATACCTTCAATTGAGCGGTGTGCGTGAGGTGTACCACTACATCTCTGCCCTGGAGATCCTCTCCTCGAGCTCCCGAAGGACCGAATCCGTGTCCTCCACGACCGTGGGCCCAAACCGCCAGTCGCCCAGTCGCTTCATCTCAGCCAAGTTCTCACGCAGCTGCTCCATGGTCAAGGCTGTCCCGCTCGCGCTCTGCGCTTCCGTGAGATCCGCATACTGCGGGGTGTTGAGCTGCGACGTCAGTCCGCTCATGAGGGATAGCGCCGCGACGTTCTGGGTGAACGGTCGCTGGATGTGGTCGTACACCTTGAGCGCGAGGTGCACGTTCTCTTTTGTGACCCTGAGGTGACTCAGGAGCTGCGCGAGTAGGTATGCACCCTAGAGGTGCCAGTCAAGCCTGCGATCTCGAAAAGAGAAATGGCACTGGCTCTCTGACCTCGAAGCACTGGCCCGTGCCTGCGCCTTGGAAAGGTGTCATGGCATGCGCCTGGGAAGGAGTCATTATCGAGTTATATTCCTCTACACGTGTGATCGCAACGTACGGCATCGCCAAGAAGAACTACCCTTTCGCAGACATAGGTCGGCAGCTTGTCTGCGACAGAGAGGGTCCACTTGGAAACCGGGCCAGTGACATGCTGCGAGGAGAACTTTGTCAGTCAGCAGACAGGTTGCGCACTCAAAGTGAGACGTACTTTTAATATAGTTTGCACTTCGGGTTCCCAACCCACGTACAGCTCCGCCATCTCTCCTTTCGTCGCAGATGTCGACCGTGGTCCATCGTACGCGACGCCTGCCTGACCTTGATTTCCCACAACGCCGGAGATGTTGATAATCCGACCCTGGGATATTGGGTACACGATGAAGTGCTAGAGCGCGGGGTCTTATAGAACCTTCACTCCCCGTAGGACAGCGTGGTACGTACTTTATTCTTGCCCACATACTGCGATGGATTGCAACGTTCAGTCGCCGACCTCGACTCGAAAAGCGCGTTACTCACCACGGACATCCCTGCCCTGTTGAACACCGGATGCTGGACATCGTCGTCGGGCAAATCTGCCTTGTGTATCAGGCTCCTGTATGTCACATAACCCGAGAGGACCGGAGGGATACAAGCTTTCAATCCGGCTGCTTCTTCGGTCCGACCGGAGTCTTGCGCTGCCCTGGCGAGTTGGGTAAACATGGCTTCTCGTACCGCCGAGCGAATGCCGTCGGCGCCAACCAGGACGTCGTAGGTGGCCGTCGTACCATCTTGGAAATGGAGCTCAACGGCCTGTCCATCTTGGGTGGGGGCGTATGAGGCAAGCCGCTTGCAGAGATGGATGGTGTGAGACGTCTGAACGTGGTCAAGAAGGACTTTCTGTAAGTCTGCTCGGTGGAAGGTGAAGGCCGTCTCTATTGCATTGGTGAGCAAATCGTCATGTGGTATAATGCTACAAACCAAGGCCGCACCCGTAGACTCAAAGAGCTCTAGCTCTATGCCTTCCGCTTGATCAGCCTTGCGATAGTACGTCCTGACAGCTGGCACGGTTGAGGATGGGTGGTCAGGACGACGGAGAGAACGAGAGCCATAATTTCCGTACTACGTCGCCCTGAGTCTCCACCTCCAGCGACCTTCAAGAGTGTATGGTCGATACCGAGAGCCCTCATGACGGTCCAAGCACGCGCTTGTACGTTGATGCCTGCACCGATCTCGCAGAGCTGCGTCGCTCCTTCGTAGATGTCGAAATGAACATCGAGGCCGAACTTGCGCAGGGCAAGAGCGAGCGTAAGACCGCTGAGGCCGGCCCCGCTGGCTCGATTTGTCAGCGTCAGTGCACAATGAGGGAAGAAACAATGACTGACACGATCGCAACTTTGAGCCTTGACATACTGGAAGAGACCCTGATTGTCGTAAGTAGTACAGAAGAGGACGAGCTCGTGTGAGTCAGACCTCCTTCAAGGAATGGTGGGAGTGTGCGACAAGGCGCATACTGCACTCACAAACGGACAAAGGTGGCCCTAGCGCCGCCGTGCACTAGACTGCAACGCCTACTCCACTCCTGGAGAGAGGTGTTACTCTGTCTGAGGGCTAGAACTTGACAGCATCACTGAATAGGAGAGAATGGTCCTTGAATCTCTGTTGACTGTCAAGTGAAAGCGCCGCACTCACAGAAAGTTCTCACGTTCAACGTACCATCTCGAGAAGGGCAGCCCATTCTCCTACATGGATGATACAATGTGCTGGCTGGGGTGCTAGGGACGACCAAAGAATCAGCTGAGCGGCAGCCTGGCCGCTCTCGCAGAGTGAAGCACGATACCTACCTACTTCAGGTTGTCGGGCGCTTGATCGGCCCGGACATCCGCTCAAACAAACCACGAAACTCGAGGGCGAATTACGTTCGTCGTGGTCGCTCGCTTACCCAACCAGTCAAGAACGTTGTGCAAACTTCAGCCTGAGTCCTTGGCAGGCTGAGGAGGAGCAGTTGAAGCGGCCTTACTAATCTGGCCACGAACGCGAGCTGCTCTCAACTATTCAAATTCAAACGTGGCCCGTGGGACAAGAAGAGACTTCTACGTCTCGGTACCTCCAGTTGAGTGATATCCATGTGCATGAGAAAATTGATCTATGCCTTCAAGAGCCTCTCCTCGAGCTGGCGCAGCGCTGCCTCCGTTTCCTCCACGATAGTTGGCCCGAACTGCCACTCACCCAGTCGCTGTATCTCAGCCAAGTTCTCCCGCAGCTGGTCAATAGTCAGGGCCGTACCGGTCGCGCTCTGCTCTTCCGTGAGATCCGCATGCTGCGGAGTGTTGAGCTGCGAGGTCCGTCCGCTCAAAAGGGATAGCGCGGCGACGTTCTGCGAGAACGGTCGCCGGATCTCGTCGTACACTTTGAGCGCGAGGGGCACGTTATCCTTGGTGACGTTGGCGCTACTGAGCAACTGCGCGAGGAGGTATGCATCCTGGACGTGCCGGATCAGATGTGTGCAGACGTATCGACGCCAATGACACTCTGACCTCGAAGCACTGCCCCGCACCTGCGCCTTGGAAGGGTGTCATGGCATGCGCCTAGGAGGGTTCGTGGTGAGATACATAGTGAGGTATACTCGTTTGCATATAACCGCGACTTACGGCATCACCGAGAATAGCGACTCTCTCGTGCACATAGGTCGGCAGCTTGCTGGCAACGGAAATGACCCACTTTGAAATGGGGCCGTTGGCATGCTACGACGGCATGTCGTTTGGCAGACGAGATGAGCACTCGTATTGGGACGCGGCAGCAGCAAGTAAACGCACTTCCAATATGTGTTGAACTTCGGATTCCCATCCCGCGTATCGCTCTATCAATTCGCTCTTCGTTGCAGTCGTCGACCGTGGACCATCATAAACGACGTCTGCTTGGCCTTGATTACCCATAACACCGGCGATATTGATGATGCGACCTTGGGATATCGGGTACGCGATGAAGTGCTATGGCGCTGCCTATCAACAGACTTGGCCGCCCAGCAACAAAGAGTGTACATACTTTGTTCTTGCCCATATACTGCCATGTGTCGCGACGCTCAGTCGACATCACCAACCTCAACTCAGGAAGCGCATCACTCACCGCTGAAATTCCTGCCTTGTTAAACGCCGGATGCTTGCCATCCTCCTGGGGCAAGCTTGCTTTGTGTATCAGGGTTCTGTATATCACAAAACCCGAGAACAGCTCCGGAATACAAGCTCTCAGATCCGCTGCTTCTTCGGCTTTGCCCGATTCTTGCGCCGCACTGGCGAGTTGGGTGAACATAGCTTCGCGTACCGCCGAGCGAATGCCGTCGGCGCCAACCAGGACATCGCATGTGGCCGTTGTACCATCCTGGAAATGAAGCTCGACGGCCTGTCCATCTTGGGTGTGAGTGTATGAAGCAAGCCTCTTGCCGAGGCGGATGGTGTGAGACGTTTGAAGGTCATCTAGAAGCACTTTCTGTAGTTCTGCTCGGTGGAATGTGGTGATTGTCTCTATTACAATGATAAGCTGGTCGGTTTGATGCTATGAATGACTGTCGCACCCGTAGATTCTAAGAGCTGTAGGTCTATGCCTTCAGATTGATCAGCCTTGCGATAGTACGTCCTGGTAGCTGGCGTTGATGCTGGGTGGTAAGAATGACGGAAGCTGTCGCACGAGAGTGAAATCCTCCTTACTTCGTCTTTCTTCGCCTCCAGCGATGTTTAAGAGCATAGTGTCCAGACCCAGCGCCTTCATGATGACCCAAGCACGCGCTTGGACGGAGATGCCTGCACCGATCTCGGAGAGTTGCGTCGCCCCTTCGTAGAGTTCGAAACGAACATCAGGGCCAAACTTGCGGAGAGCAAGCGCGAGCGCAAGGCTGCTGAGACCAGCTCCACTGGGTCAAGACGTCAACGTCGTTGCACAATGAGGGAGGTAAACAATGACTGACACAATCGCAACACTGAGCCTCGGCATATTGGGATCGTAGTGAGCGAGAGTGTCAGACCAAGGCCGTCCTTGTTATATAGACTCATGCCGTAAGTCGGAGTTACTTCAGTACTAGCTGGTGGGAGAGTGCCACCAAGCGGCGTATGCTTCACTTACTGCCTGCGATGTCGAGCAACGTCAGCTCTTCTGCGCGCCCGACGACAACGCATATCCAGTCAATTGAGGACGTGCGATTCCGTCGGAGGCTGCAACTCGGCAGCATCGCTGACTAGATGAGAATGGACGTTAAATCTCTGAAAACTGTCCAAGGAGCGGGTCGTACTGGAATCGAACTCTCACGTTTGACGCACCACGTCAAGAAGCGCAGCTGCCTTCTTACATGGATTACACAATGCGCAGGCGAGAATGCTAGGGACAACCAGCTCAGCGTGGCAACTTCCGCAGATTGAAGCGTGATACATACCTACTTCAGAAGCTGCGCCAGCACGACCAAGTCTTCGCGATCTCGCGATCAAAGAGCAACTTATTCATAGGACATCATGTCCTTTCGTCGCTCTGTCGGAGATCAGTGTGGGGCCGTGGACCTCTTCTACGGGGACCTCTTCCGAGACGTCATGTCATCATGATCTCGTACGTCCTCGAGAGAATGTAGTATGCCGTAGAGTGCTTCCTTCAAGACTTGCCAGTGCAACCCTCCTTCGCAAGAGGAAACGCGAGCCTTCCGGGATCTATGCCCTCAAACAAGCTGTTTGTTCTGTCATCCCATATTCATTGGCATTCTGGCTACAGTGCATGCATTGCTATAATGTAGCACTGAACGGCCGTCGTACGGACTTGATACCCGCGTGCCTGCAAGCTTTGCGCTGTAATTCAATTGAGTCTGGTGACTTCGACGAACGATCAGTGATGGTATTTCCGGCTCTCACCGCCGTCAGCCGTTCCCGAGAATCTTGAGGCATACTCGACGCGGAAGCTGTCTGGCAACTTGAGTTGTCGAGAGAAGCTCACTCTCGAAGTTGAAGTGCGCGTTGGCATGTGTGAGCGCCTAGTTTGCCACGTGGCACATTGTCTCTCGCGCCCTCCAGGCTCATAGACTTGCAGCAAAGACCTTTTAGGACCCTGGGAGAAGTACATGGTCACGAACGTAAGTCGAACATACTCATGGTATACCCTCGGCTCAAGGCTCTCCAGCTTCGTGAGCAGCGCCAGTCCACTGACAGAATGGCTGGACGTCTCACACATCATCATGCCTCGGACAGCCTCTCCTCGAGCTTCCGAAGGGCTGCCTCCGTGTCCTCCACGATAGTGGGCCCAAAACGCCACTCGCCCAGCCGCTTCATTTCAGCCAGGTTCTCCCGCAAGTCCTCAATCGTCAGCGCTGTACCACTCGCGCTCTGCTCTTCCGTGATATCCGCATACTGCGGGGTGCTGAGTTGCCACATCCGACCGGTCATCAGGGAAAGCTCAGCAACGTTCTGCGAGAACGGTCGCCGAATCTCGTCGTACACCTTGAGCGCGAGGGGCACATTCGCTTTGGTGACGCTGGCTCTGCTCAGGAACTGAGCCAGGAGGTACGCATCCTGAAAGTACCATTTGAATTGGTTTTGTTAGGAAATGCCAAAAGATTACTGACCTCAAAGCATTGCCCCGCACCTGCGCCTTGGAAGGGCGTCATGGCATGTGCCTAAGCCGAGTGGATGAAAGCTGTTAGTTACATGGTGACTCATACGCGATCGCAACTTACAGCATCGCCGAGAAGTACTGTCTTCCCGTGGGCATACGTCGGCAGGGTGTTCGTGACTGAGACGATCCACTTGGAGACGGGGCCCGTCGTGTGCTGTAAAAGTGGAATACATCGAAGTTAGACATCGTAGGAGCGTTCAACCTGCGACGATAACGTACTTTCAGTAAAGTTTCTACTTCGGATTCCCAACCCACAAATTGCTCCGCCATCTCTTCTCTTGTCGAAGATGTCGACCGTGGTCCGTCGTAAGCGATGCCTGCCTGCTCTTGATTGCCCACAATGCCAGCGACGTTGATGATGCGACCCTGGGATATCGGGTACACAATGAAGTGCTACATAGCAGGGTTTCAGGCAAACTCGATCGTCGAGCAAGAAGAATGCACACCTTATTCTTGCCCAAATGCTGCAATGGAATGCACCATTTACTGACCAATTGTGAGACTCATGCTAGCGTAAGATCACTCACCACTGACATCCCCATCTTGTTAAACACCGGATCCATGGCATCGTCCTCTGACAGATTTGCCTTGTGTATCAGGGTCCGGTGTATCACATACCCTGAGTGGAGCTCCGAGATACACGCTCGCAGATGGGCGGCTTCTTCTGTCTTCCTAGATGCTTGAGCCTCTATGGCGAGTTGGGTGCACATAGCTCCTCGCACCGCCGAGCGAATACCATCGGCACCAACCAATACGTCACAGGTGGCCGCCGTCCCGTCATGAAAATGGACTTCGATGGCGCCTCCAGAGTCCGATGAGAGAGAATATGAAGCAAGTCGCTTGCGGAGTTGAACGGTGTGAGATGTTTGCAGTTGATCCAGAAGCACTTTCTGAAGCTCCGCCCGGTGAAACATCAAGGTAGTTTCTGGCGCATACACTCAGTGTCAGGTGATTATGCTACGAACGGAAATCGCACCCGTGGACTCGAGGCGCTCGAGTTCTATGCCTTCCGCTTGATCGGCCTTGCGATAGTAGGTTTGAGTTGCTGGGATGATGTTCAGCGGTTGATAGCAGGAAGGAATCGGTGGTGGGTGATGTCCTTACTCTGTCGCTCCCCGCCTCCGGCAACTGTCGCTAGCAGAGAACCAATATCCAGGGATTTCATGACAGCCCAGGCGCGATCTTGCATGACGATACCTGCGCCAATCTCAAAGAGCTGCGACGCTCCTTCGTAAACCTCGAAATGGACATCGGGAGCGAACTTGCGTAGAGCTATCGCGAGTGTTAAGCCACTTAAGCCAGCTCCACTGCAATCAGACATCAGCGTCCATGAACATGAAAGCGGTGAGGCGAGAGATAACTTACACAATCGCTACCCTGAGCCTTGACATATCGGGAAGATGGGCGAATCACAGTGATAGATTTCTCCTCCTGCAAAGGTGGTTCATAGGACGAGTTTATATGACCAGAGCTCCTTCAGGGTTTCGTGGGAGAATGCCGAACGACGCACTCCCTTTGCTGTGAGATGGACGCCTCTGCGCGCCGAATGACAGCGCATTGCCAATCGTTTGCAAGACGTGCGATCCCGTCGGAAAGCAGGGCATCGGTAGTAACCCTGTTTGGAAAACGATGAACTTTGCATATCTGGCTTCTGGCAGCTATAAAGCCGCACGCATCCCATAGACATTCTCACTAGAGTCAAGGCGCGGTGCTGATACTCCGACAGGGAAGATTGAATGCGTAGGCCAGAACTCTCTAGGTATTTATTTCAATGAGGCATCGCCAGCAGAGAGAGGTGTGTTGCTCACTTTAACACGAACAAAGCAAGTTCGCGATCACACTGGTGCAAACTGGGGCTGCGCAGTGACTCTAATACCAGAGTCTACTAGGACGCAGTGCGCCCCGCGAGGTCACGATAGACCAGAAACTCATATGGGGCGGTGATCCTAATTAGTATAGAGACGGGTCAGCATGGCCTCGTACGCATGCTGATTCTTTTACTTTGGTGCGTACTCACGTCGAACGTTTGAAGTTGAACCATGTAAGTTTGCACCTTGAACTTTGGGAGCCCCAGCGTTTGTTACGTAAGCGTGGAAGATCTCCTGGGCAAAATGGGCACTTGTCCCACGACTTCGCATTTCTGTCCCTGTGGATTGGACATTTGCCCGCCCTACCTGGAGTTCCCTCTCCGTCGTACCGATCTTCCCCAAATTTTGTATCATAACCTGGAAAGGTCTTCTCGTCCTTGGAAAATTGTTTTTCTGCTCTCAACTTGCGTTGTTCTTTCGGTGTCGTTGCAAGAAATTGGTGTGGTCCAGGAGCGCTTCATACTGCCCTCCTACCAAATCTAGCGTTGCCCGAACCTTGCCGAACGATGGCGCTTCCCACCTCCTTCCCGAGCCCTAAGCGCGTATAGAATGGTGGTACTCCTACGGGCTTGCTACACCAACATTCCGGACTCTCTCCTTCCTATGAATATTTTTCTGTGTCTATTGAAAACACATGGAACTCAATCGCTCTTCTTTGAGATGAATTCGTGCAGTGGTCTTTGAAACATAGGTAGGGCGGACAGAAATGCCATTTACAACGGACAGAAAAGCGCCGGGGCACGGGCAGGAATGTCGAAGTCGGCGGGCTGTATTGTGTTGATGAGCTGGCATTTTTCTTATGATCTGAGGACATGATTGTTATTCCGAACGGGGCAACAATCCTATTTCAAGCCAGCAGTAATCTCATCCCCGGGGACAGAATTTCGAAGTCGTGGGACAAGTGGACCCCTTGCATCTCCTGGAGCCTTCAGCGCTAGTCAGCGCTACGATACTGCGGTCTTGTCTGCTTCGGCCGCATTCCCTGCTGAATCCGTGCTTTTCGTCGCATCCTTTGGCTCCATCGCGTGGTACTGAAGGCAGCCTATTTGGCGAGGAAGGAACGCAACCATGGTGACAATCGCATGACTCACAGTGGTGAGTGTCAATGGCATCACTGGCACGAACGTAGACAACTTGGTCTCCCCTAGGTAGACGATTGGGCGGACCTACTGAGGGAAGGGTAGATGGTCCTCCAACCTTGGAATTGGCCACCGAGTCCCTCCAAGCTTCCAGCTTGGCTCGAGAGGCTCAAACGAGCGGTCGAATTCATGCCCCAGTCAATAGCGTGTCGTTGGAGAAGAATGGATGGAGTCTTCAGCTTCGACACTGCGAGCGCGTCGGACGAGACAGAAGGTTTGAGGGGGCCTGGTTCAGAGTTGCGGTGATTGGGAAGACCGTGTGTCTTCTGAGGATTTGGTACGGCATAGCCTGCTTCTTCTCCTTCTACTGAGGCCGTGCCATGTCGGCCGCAATGTAGTGAGCGCTGCATGACCACATATCGTTTTCTTGAGCGGTTCTCTTGACCTCATGATTGCATGTCCGCGCTGCCGAGTGAGACCCTCCGAGATCACGGACTAGGGTGAGCCCGAGCGAACTCATTTTCACGGTGCTGGCTTCAGGTTGACCTCCGTCGGTAGCATTGGACACGTTCGCCCCTGGACCTACCTTATGTGCTGCGTCTGCAGTCTGATCATCACTGTGATGAAAGCATTCATTATACTCTCCCTTCTGTGCTCGTCCACCTCTGCGCGCATCATGTATGTTTCTCATCCTTCATTTGGCTCAATTTCGTCTTGACGTCGTGCTTACTCATTCTTGCAAACATAGTGATGGCGCCTCGCACACTCCCTTCCGCGGCGAGAACGTGAAGCGTGCTACCAACGCCTCCGCCACATTCACCACCCTCGAGGACTACGAATACGTTGTCGTCGGCTCAGGTGCGGGGGGTGCTCCAATCGCCGCTCGCCTAGCACTCGCCGGATACAAGGTCCTCCTACTCGAAGCTGGTAGCGACGAGACGAACAGCACCGAGTACGTTGTACCCGCGCTGCACGCTCTCGCCAACGAGTACGAGCCCATGCGGTGGGACTACTTTGTGAAGCACTTCGACGACGTCGACGAACAGAAGCGCGACACGAAGCTAACCTACACCCTCCCCAACGGTTCGCGCTACACGGGTGCCCACCCGCCTGAAGGCGCCGAGCCGCTCGGTGTCCTGTACCCCCGCGTCGGCTCGCTCGGTGGTTGTTCGGCACACAACGCCCTCATCATGGTTTACCCGCACGAAAGCGACTGGGCGTACATTCAAAGCCTCACTGGCGACGACAGCTGGGCTCCCGAGAACATGCGCAAGTACTACGAGCGCCTCGAGCGCGCGCGATACCTTCCCAATTCCGTTGTTGGCCACGGCTTCAATGGCTGGTTGGAGACGGCGCTGACCGACCTGACGCTCATTGCGCAGGACCTCAAGGTCGCCTCCCTCGTTCTGTCCGCGGCCACCGCCATGGGCAAAAGCATCCTCGAGTCCATCGTTACCACTGTCACTGGCCTCGCCCAGGTATTGCTCCGTGATATCAACAACCCGGGTCCCACCCGGGACTCCGACGAGGGCATGTACCAGGTTCCCCTGTCCATGAAAATCCCGGAGTACAGGCGTGCCGGCCCTGTTGACTTCCTCAAAGAGGTCATCGATGCCAGGAACGCCGACGGCAGCCGCAAGTATCACCTCGACGTCCAACTCAATACGCTCGTCACCAACGTCGTTCTCGACATGACCGGCAGCAAACCCAAGGCCTCCGGTGTCAACTTCCTCACCGGGACTTCCCTCTACGGCGCTGACCCCCGCCGACAGGACGGCCGCGCCACCTCGAAGGGCACACCCGGCACCGTCACTGCTACTCGCGAGGTCATCTTGTCTGCTGGCGCGTTCAACACCCCGCAGATCCTCAAGCTCTCTGGGATTGGTCCTAGGCACGAGCTCGAGATGTTTGGGATTGACGTGAAGGTCGATCTGCCGGGGGTCGGTACGAATCTCCAGGACCGCTACGAGGTCCCTGTCATCGGCGAGGCACCATCCAAGCTCTCCCTCCTCAAGGACTGTACCTTCCTCGACGGCGACGATCCCTGCCTCAAGCGGTGGGAGACCCTGCCCGTTCAGAAGGGCGTCTACGCGACGAACGGCGTCGCGCTCGCGATCCTCAGGAAGTCCGCCGTCGCGGAGAACAACGACGCGGACCTCTTCGTCTCCGGCTGGCCGGCGTACTTCAACGGCTACTACCCGGGCTTCTTCCAGAACGTCACCAGGGGCGCGAACCACTGGACGTGGCTCACGCTCAAGGCGCACTCGCGCAACAACGCGGGCACCGTCACGCTACGCTCTGCGGACCCGCAGGACCTGCCGGAGATCCGATTGCGCAACTTCGCGGTTGGCGAAGACGAGGACCTGGAGGCGATCCTCGAGGGTCTGAAGTACGGCCGTCGGGCGTTCGAGGACCTCGTACCGCTCGACGGCAAGTTCGCGGAGGTATGGCCGGGGGAGAGCGTGCAAACAGACGATCAATGGAGGGAATTTGCGAAGTACGAAGCTTGGGGTCACCACGCGTCGTGCACTTGCCCTATTGGTGCTGACGACGACGAGAGCGCCGTCCTCGATGGCGACTTTCGGGTGCGCGGCGTGGAGGGCCTCCGGGTTGTCGATGCGTCCGTCTTCCCGAATATACCTGGCTTTTACATCGCGCTACCTATCTACATGATCTCGGAGAAGGCTGCGGACGTTATAGTCGCCACTGCCCACTGAATAACACCGTTGTGATGTGACCATGCAGAGAGAATAGATCACGCTCATCATGCCTCCGTCCTGCGCCGCCTGGGCACACGCCTGCCGTTGCGAGAATTCTACCCGACCGGACAGGGCGCGTCATTCAATAAGCACCTCAACGTACACGTCAAACATCGCCACACGCGGATGCAATGACCCTCCTTCACAGCTTGGCGGCTGGCAGTGGAACTCGAGCCTGCTGACTCTGCGCAAGAGCAGAATCAAACCGCCGCAGCGCAGTCGCATTTTCCTCCATGATGTCCGAGTAGTCGCGCCATTCTCTGATACGCTCCATCTCCTTGCCAGTCTCTGCAATCTGCTCGATCGTCAGCCCGTTCCCGGTTGCACTCGCCTCTTCGGTGAGCTCAGCGAATTCTGGCGCGTCCAGATGGTGCAGCTGTTGGCTCCTTCGAGAGAGAGCGGCCACTTTCTGTGAGAAGGGGCGACGGATCTCGTCCCACACGCGCAGCGCCAGAGGAGCTTTCTGTCTAGTGGTTCCCGGTTGTCCAAGGAATTGCGCAAGCAGCCACGCGTCCTGCAGAGCAGAGTTAGTACATCGCTCAGAGAACAGGGATATGAACCTCACCTCGAAGCACTGTCCTGCGCCTGCTCCCAAATGGGGACACATGGCATGTGCCTAGTAGCCACCGTTGGGTGAGCGAACGGCGCACGCAAGAGGGCACTGGACTGACCGCATCTCCCATGATCATGACGCGTCCGTGAACGTATGTAGGCAGCCCGTCGATGACATGTATGGCCCATTGTATTCCTCCATCGACGTGCTGCAGTATTGCCATGCATGGAGCCAGTGAGGTGGACGAAAGTGTCAGAGAGCGCTCCAATGAGACGTGCCATTCACCTTCAGAATTTCCTGCACCTCAGGTTCCCATCCCGAGAAGTGCTTGACGATCTCCTCTCTAGTGGCCGAACGCGTCCAGGGGCCCTCGTAAGGCACGCCCTCCTTTCCTGGGAAGCACACCCCAAGGCCGACATTCAGCACCCGTCCTGACGAGATCGGGTACGTAACGACGTGCTGTACAAGGGTCAATATGCGAGACGGGAAACACATATCCCGCTCTTACCCGGTTCTTCCCGCAATACTGCACAAGGGTCTTATCAGCCCAATGACCGGCATACAGGTGCGTGAGTACTGACGATAATCTGGGCGTGGCTATTGAACGCGGGATGGGCCTGTGTCGTCGCAGGGAGCTTGTCCTTCTGGATCATGCATCGGTACACCACCGCTCCAGAGAACTTCGGAGGCATATAAGACCTCAGCGCCTTAGCCGCCTCATCGTCTCCTCTCGCAGATGCGATTTCCGCGAGCTGTGCATACATCGCTGGCCGGACACTGGAACGGATCCCGTCGCAACCAACCAAGACGTCGCATCGCGCAGTGGTGCCGTCCTGGAATTGCACCTGGACGTCCCCGTGCTCAGACGACTGCGAGTATGAAACCAGCCTTTTGCCTAGGTGCAACACTTGTGGAGACCTCAAGTGCGCAAGGAACACTTGTTGCAGCTCGGCTCTGTGGAAAGAGAACGTCCGTTCTGCCAACGGAAGTGCTCGGGAGTCTAACCAGCAGGGGAGTCAGTAAGAGGCACGCACGCACCAACTAACGGAACTTCACTGAAGTCCTGTCCTTGTGGCTGGTCCGCCTTGCGATGTACGATAGCGATTGCTTCAGACGTAGTGTATTCCTGGACACCGAAGGGGGACAGGTCTCCTCTTCAGTAATGACGAGTCCGTTCGGGGTGGGAAAAGTGGTGCGCTCGCGTGCGCTCGCGTGCGCTGGTGTTTCATATGTCCCAATAAAGCAGCTTGTACGCACGGACCCCCTGGCACCTCCAACTGCTGGCACTAGGGCTTCTAGTCTTAGGGCCTGGAAGCGTCGATGTGCTCCAAAATTCAGTGGTGGGCGTGGTTGCCGTGCCGTATGTTCATTCGGTACATTATATGCATATATGCATAGTACTTGCTTAGTGTTAATAACGAACATTATCCAGTCATGTTACAGTCCCGTAGTCATTACCAAAGTCCTGAGAACTACTGATTGCCTGGGTGGCGCTTTAGTCGGCTGACGCCGACTTGCATCGACGGGCGTTCTGAGAATCTCCGGCACGCTTTGGAGATCTGTGAACCATGTCGATGCGTTGGAAAGAGGTTGACGAGGGTCGGGATGTCGGAAAGACCGAGTCTCGGCATGAGAGAATGAAGTAGAAATGGCGCCATGCAAGTGGTGTCGGAGTGATCCGAGGCGTTCAATCTCCGCTTCAAATTCCGTTCCGCTGAGTGCTCCCGCTCCAAACAGACTTGTCCTTGCGCGACTCTCGTCTGGTAACTGATATGCCTTGTACTCTGCCCGCCTCATCGCATGCTCTGTGGACTTTACGCCTTCTTTGCGCGGCTCGTTTGTCTCACTATCGTCGACCGTATCCCACACCTCGCTGGATCCCTGGCAGCCGCTGTGAACATGTGAGTCCCGTATCTGCTCTCATCCGCTGCCTTGGACCGACCCATTGACGACGATGCATCTTCGTTCATGTCCCACAGTGTAGACAACTTCGTCACTTATGGTTGTGGGAAGGCTGCCGTTGGTCAGGATGACACGGTGTGTGTGGGCCCTCACCTCGAGGTCTGTAAGGCGGATGCTGACCCATGATCGTCTGCACAGGGCAATGCCTACGTGGATGTATCAATCCCATCCACGACGCTTTTGCCGGGAAAGGTGAGTAGAGCGGTCAGTCCTCGCAAGAGCGTATCTGCTTGTTTCGTGTTGGTGCTGGGAGGGGGCGCGACAACGTGTTGGCATGCGATGGAGAGCGTGTGGCACCTGTAATTAGGTTTGCCTGAATGCCAGTTCAGTGCTCCGGAGAGGGTTCTTAGCGAGCTCTGGCCGGCGCTCTGGAGCGAGGAGGCTCATTCTATGGCCAAAGTGAATTCCAGCGTTCAAGACTTTTCCAGTCGTACTTAGTGCGCTGGCTCTATCCCAGGTATCAGTGAACATGTGGGTTTGTGTCGTGCTCTTGGCTCAGGAGTCTGAGATGGATTGGTCGGAGGAGAAGCCCCGGCGTTGTAATCGCGTCTTTAGTGGCGGCGTCGTGTGGAGTTGAGGTGGTGGAGACAGCGTGTCTGTGGAGTGCATGCAGTCGGTTCGTGTCTTTCCATGCATCGCGCATCTGCACTTTCTGGCCGTGTGGTCTGTGTCCTGTGGTGTAACGCATGAGTACTTATACCGGAGGTCCTCAATCAGTCGGTGTGGTTGTACTCGTCCTTTCGTCTTTGCAGTGGTGTTGAGACTGTTCTTTCGGTCTTCCTTTGCGATGCCGCCGAACATGGGACCCGTATCCGCGCCCGACATCAAGCTCCCTGCTTGGATGGATCGCTCTTCAATGGTTCTTGGGTGAGTTTCTGCTGCAGTATGTCAGGGATATCTGCTGACTTGTGCTTTAGACGACTGCTTTTCATATACACCTTTGGTGGTCCGGACCATCGGTACTACCTCACTGAGGTTCCAATTGGCTCAACGTGGGGGCAGCGTGATGCCGACCACTTGTATTCTTATGTGGGACGGCCGCTCACGATTCTCGTGGTGGGCGTGATCCGGAAGCTCACCGTCTCCACCGATCCGACGTGTCATCTTGTCATCGAGCTCGATCTGCTTCGCGAGAAGGACATCGAGGCGTTTCAAGATCTGCTTTACTTGGCTAGTCCGTCGCCGAGTATGTGTTGCGATCATTGCGGTTGGTGTCGTGTTCTGACGGTTTACAGCTTTGGACGACGTTTTTAGAGCATATGCTCCTTACGCCGACTATCCTCATGTGAGTTAGTTGCATATGCGTGTTGCGGCGCTCACGAGTTATCTCAGATGTTTGACATGCTGTTCGATGCAGAGGATCGGTTCGAGAGGAAGGTGCACATGAAGCGTCTTGATCCTCTTTCGATTGTCAACGAGGATGTGGTCATGGTAGAGGCGAAGCTGGTGCGGGAGGATACGCGGGCTGGAGGGCCTGGAAGAAAGTGGGACAAGTTCTGTTCACGCTTCGAGGTGCATTCGGTTTCTAGGTTGTTCGCTCGTCCTCAAGCCCGTCGTGTACTCCCGGAGGAGCACTTTCTATGGGGTATGTGACGGTCTGTGTTTCTGTGTAAGATATGTAGGTAGTATGCGATAGGTTGTAAGGCGATCCCAAAGATATGTATCAGCGTCGCGATTTGAGGCTGGCCGGTATGCGGTACATGGCGAAGCCGCTATACTGTCTCCGTGCCTTTGCTAAGGTAGCGAAAAGTGAGTTAGGAAGGTGCGGTTTGATTCGGTGGTCAACTTCATCCCGGTGTGCGGTGGAGTTGGAGGATGTAAGTTGTCGGAGTGAGGTGAGGTGTACGTTGTGTTACGATAGGTGCAATGAGAGCCCAAGATGCTCACTTGGCTGGTTCTATTATTGGCAAAGAAGGGAGATTTGGAGAGTAACGGATGTTGTACACGGTGCTAGAAGGTGGAGTACATAGCGTGATACAGGGGGCACAGGGATCGTACGGGCACAGCTCCGGAGACACTTGTGCAAGAAAGATATCTGCATGGGTCGGGACGCAGTGGAGCGCAAGAGTGATGGACGAGTCAGTTGGGAGAATGGAAGAGAGCGGGTAGGAAGAAGTACAGTATGGTTACAGCAGATTTCGAATTGGCAAGGTATGTCAGGCAATGGAGCAAGCAAGCAGGGCACGGTGTGGAGCCTGTCCTTCGTCCAGATGTCCCTCTTACAATTGTGGAGGGGGTGCATCGCTTGCGTGTGCGGTATTTGCTATCTGCGTTGTAACAGGGGGGTTGTTCCCAGACAAGGAGCAGAAGTCGCCGTGGGTCCAGCATGACCTGTTTCAGATCGTAAGATGTGGGGCGTAGTCGTGAGGCACTGGAGGAATCTAACCTGCAGATCCAACTGTCTTTCGGTTGGAGCACGCCGTCGATAAAGGTCACTTCTAGCACACACATGAGCCGTCGTGAGATGCACTCGGAGCATGGGGTCGGTAAACCCAATTGCATCTCGATGTTGGTGCGGTATGACATGGGGCCGCGGCGTCCGCATCTGTGCTTGAGTCAACGCGAAGAACTTTACGGGTGGAGAAACTGGCCACGCACTTGCACGGAGACAGGTCAGTAGTCGGGTCATGGAAGTTCGCTGCGCTGCAAGCGGCACAAGGTGGTCGGCTCGAGGGCCGGTCTCGTTTGACCCTGTAGAGGTGTATGAAGACACATGGCCAGCCGTTTTTGATGCATTCCCTGATGGAGGACGTCAGCGCGGGTTGTTGAGAGTGATGGAATTATTACACGCAGCGGTTTGCGCCGGGGTCGGTCTCTGACGTCATGCATGTGAAGCCGTGGCTGCGGCAGCTGTGGCATCGGTTGGTGATTCGTAGGCGGTCGAACAAGAGCGCTGGAATTATTGGGACGCAGCGTCTGTTCTTGTGCTGGCATTGACTGGCATTGAATGAGTGCGTTGGAGCCAGGCTGTGTGAGGGATAGGAACGTACGGGCAGACCAGGGTACGTTTGGGGTCTAAGGATGCAGTGCGACGAGCGCGATTGATTGCGTCTCTTGTTCTGCAGTCCTCGCAGGGATCGACAGGGTACGGAGCGATGGGACCGTAGTTGAACGGGTGTGACTGTGGGGCGGTGAGCGCGTCGTCTCAGCGGTCAATAGTGATGTATTTCACCGTTGGGTTTGAGCCGGAAGAAGCTGACACCGGACGCCTTTTGCGTCTAAGGTTGGTAGGAGTAGGAGTGGCGAACTTGATGACGGATGATTGGCAGTGCGTGCTCGGGGCAGAGTAGGTCCCGGTGGACGGAATTGAGCAGCTCGTTGAGGAGAATTCGGTGTACGAAGGAAGGGTAGTGGCGTTGAGAAGGGTGGTGTACTGCGTCGTCCATGGTGTGTCGACGGTCTCGGAGTGCGGTTGGGTGGCGCTCGAGAAGGACATGAAAGCGGGTGATGTTGTCTGCGATGGAGAGGATTGTAGGTCAATTGCCATCGAGTCGGCGGGTACGTCGTCGATCTTTGTTGTAGAGGGGGAGTAGTTGGGAAGCGAGCTGTCGGAGATGAGGGTTGAGATCGAGAGCTGGTGGCCCAGGTTCGCGACTGGGTCGTCAACTGAAGGCGGAATCAAGGTGGCACCTAAGTTCTTCCAGTAGTCGCGCGGAGTTGGCTCCGGTTGTGTCTGCTTGACTGGAAGGGATGATGCGGCGGAGGTCGGTTGGTAACTGAAGTAATCGTTCGGTTCCTCGTTGAGTGAAGAAGGCGCTGGGTCCGGTGGAGGGTGGTACACTTGAGATCGTGTTTGGATGCGTCGATGTCTGGCACGAGCTGCATTGCTGCGAGTAGCCTGAAGGTGTTATGTTACAACGGTGTCAGATCAAACGCGAGAGCGGCCATCGTGTGTGGGTGACGGCGGACGTACCTCCCGTGCAGACATCGCGACGCAAGCAGGGAAGGTGGAGCGAGGCAGAAGGGAGCGGTTGGGAAGGGGATGCGAGCTATGCGGTAGCGAAAGATGTTCAAGTTGGCGACGTTGTCGGAAAGGGTAGTGGCAAAATGCACTAGATACGGGTGACGATTGTGCGCGGTGTTATGCGAGGTTAACGACGTGAGTCGCAGTTGTGCTTGGTGCGCCTGTTCGGGGACGCCGTCGCGGGCGAAGATTATAAACAGTGGCCGAAGGAAGGCGCTGACGTGTACGATTGGTTCTCCGACTGGGACAGCTCGTGTTGTTCTGCCGGTTGGTTGGAATGCATTGGACCGGTTCCTGTCTGTACAGGAACGTACATGGGGGAACGGGGTGCGTGGTCACATGTGAAGTAGTAGTGGTTGCTCACCTGGGGATAGTGCGGTGTTCTAGATGTTTGGAAGCATCGTCGCATGTGTTCTGTGGCGCACCGGAGGTCATGTGTGGGAGGGAGCGCGGAGGAGAGCTTGGGAATGCCGTGCAGTGTTGTATCATGTGGTGCAGATTTCGGTGGGTAGTTTGAATTGTGCCACTCGGGGAAGTGCCGGCGAGAGCTGGAAGGGATGTCGATGGTGGGAGTAAGGAACACGATCGTTGAGAGTGCAATAGCTGGGTGCGGTACCTCTGTGTTCTGGGGTGTTCGTGTGGATGGCGGTTCTCGCGCTAGAAGTTGTGGTGTTTGGTGGGTGATTGTTGTGTTGTGGGACGTGTCCTTGGCGTTGGAGCAATTGCCTGTAGCGGTGGGTCACGATCGAGGATCCTGTGTCAATGATGGTGTGATTGGTCTTGTTCGTCAAGGTAGTCACGCAGTGTCGCGTGGCGCGGGTTATCTCAACGTTGTATCGTTACGCGGAAAGCGGGGATGGATGGTAGGTCCCGAATTAGGCTGTTCTCATATGACTGTGGTAGGTCATGCGCGTCGATTTCAGTGGGGAGGAGAACTCGATGCGGGGGTTTTGGGTTACCTTATGGGTGGTGTGGCAAATGCGGAGTGAGTTTGAGTTGGAATGGAACCACCGTTCCATTGCGTTGGTGTGCGAGAGCCCGCATTCGACGTAATGTCTCTGAAGAATCTGAAGAAGGCCTCCAGAATGGGATTCTAGTGCAGGAAGGTGGCTGAGCCCGACTTGCTGTCGGTCCGTGGAGTCATGAATATGTGTGGTAGAGGCAAGGTCACCGTGGCAGCTTGAGTCGTTCGCGGGGGAATATCGTATGAGGACTCAGAACGGTGAAGGTTGTGGCTACATCGGAGTGACACAAGTGATATAACAGAAGAAGCGTAAGTATGATACAGTGGGGCAAGGTAGGTGGTACAGAGTCCGGAACAGAAGGAGGGCGCGTTCGTACGTATATGATGGTTCATACCGAAGCAGCTCGGGTGCGACATGTCAGTGCTTTGTTCGGAGTAGGTCGACGGGCGCGATGTGTTAGAGCAGAAGATCGGGGAGTGAAGGGGTCGGGTATGATCATAAGAGAGATGGCAATAATGTTGTCGGGTAAGGTGACATCGTGGACGTCGCAGATATTGGCACACATAAAGCTACTATATAATCTCCACGCGACCATAGGCCCGTAGGGGGGGATACTGCGTCGCTGAAGGCTGGATGCATGGGGACCAAGGGGATCGAGGAGAGCGAGGAGGGATCCCGGATCTCCAAAATATCTGCCTTGAAAGGGACAAACGTAACGTGCGCGGAAGCATGGAAGGGTGTCGTCGTCCTGCGGAGCGGGGAAGTTTTGCGCTGTAGCGGGGTATTGCGGCCACGCCGATGGACTGACGGCGAAGTGGAATCCCACCGAGAGAAGGTGGTTGAATGATTCCTTGTCCAAGGTGTTCATTCCGTTGAGCCGCATGTCGGATAGGAGGGCTCTGCGGCGCAGGGTGAGGGCCGGATAGGCACAACCGAAGCTGTGTTCCGTGAGGAAGGCCATATGCGCGGTAGAGATCGCGCGGCTCAAAGGGGAGCAGGCGCTAACCGCGCCGGAGCGGTAAACGATGACGCGCCGGCCGCTCTTCAGGTGAAAGACAGAGTAAGACCTGATGTCCCGTTCTGTGGAGTAACTGTCGCCCATAGAGTGGCTGGTGATCCTTTCCGTGCGCTTCGCGATCGAGGGGCAAGAGGACATACGCGCCACCAATGATCCATACCAAAAGGAGGCGGCGTAGACTTCTAGTGTGTTGGAGACCACGATAATGTCACGGAGGATGAAGGCGATTGCGGACGCGCCTCCGATGATCGCACGGAACTTGGTGAGGTAGCGGAGGAATTGGCATGGGTAAAGGAAGAAGGGCCGGATGCATGCCAGGACGGAGCGACGGAGGATGCCTGTTACTTGAGCGTAGTTCGCACGACACACGGATCGCCATGTGAGGAGGTCCACTATATGGAGATATTCCGCGATCATCGCTTGCAACTCTGAGTGTAATCTGATAGCCGTTGAGCGGACTGAGCATGCAGCGCGGACAAAATCGTACGCACGTGAGCATCGTGATCGCGGATTCATGGTGACGGTGATCCACGTAGAACTCTGCGGTCTGTGAGGCGGGTAAGACTCAGGGCATAGGCGGCATTACAGGATAGCAAAGAATAAAAGAGTAAAAGAGTACATACCGTACTTGGTGGGTGCGATGGGCTGTGGGGGGTGGAACGTGGATCCATCGTTGAGGGGAGTAGAGGATGTATGCAGCGAGAGGAGCGTGTGCAAGCATTTGAAGTAGACAGCAACGGACTCAGTCGGTGGGGACGGAAAGGAGTGGGTGGGGCGTGGAGAACAATTGGAGCGCTCCGCGGGAAACTTTCGTGAACTGGAGTGTGTTCGAAGATAAGAATGAAGCTCAGTGCGGTTGTACGCGAGGTGTGTGGCACCATGGTCCGGGATGCGATTGTCGCGAGGTTGGAGCGAATAGGAGGAGGCCTACAGGAATTGCCGGGCGTCAGATTTGTACCGCGCGGTGGTGGTAGTGTCTAGTTTTTCGAGGCGGGAGAGTTCGTCCCTCATTTCCTCGGAGAGACGTTCGTGTATCTTGTTGCTCGGGAAGTGTCGCAATATGGCCAACCCGTCGAGGCTGCGCACACGGGACAGCATGACGTAGGCGCCCTGGAGGCTTCGTGTGCTAGCCAGGTCAACTATAGCGTGCGTGAGCGACCGGCCTTGAGCTTTGTAGTCAGTATAAGAATACGCGGCAATCAAGGGGGGTTGGTAACGGGTGACGGTGACGACATCAGCAGGGTAGTCGTCCGTGGCAGCGGTGCGAGCCCAGCGAAACGTTGTTGGTGCAGGGAAGATGGGGACAACGTCGTCTTCTCCCGTGAGGCGTAATTTTCCGGCCCCTGCAATCTCGACGTAGACGACGACGGCGTACCTGCGCGAGTCCTCCTCTTCGTACCGGATGTCTCGCACTGACCCTATCGCTCCGTTGACAACATGGTGACCAAACGCGAGGTTTTCTTGGACCATTACCTGCATTCCGGGGAACAGAGGCAGCTGGCCCTGGGCGTCACCGGTAGCGCTTGAAGAAAGCGACCACAAACGCTGCTGGTCGCATGGCACGGGGGTGTCGCCACCGATGCGGTCGCGGGAGTAGTAGACATGTACGTCTGCGGAGAGAGCATGTGCATGATGTTGGATTCGACGAAGATTGATGAGGTCTCTGACGCGTTTGGTACCCACGATGATGGGTGCGTCGCGGAAGCGGGGGAGGTGGTCTTGGGGAACGTTTTGGAGAAGGCGGCGCTGGAGAGTCGCATAGTCATCTGCTGCTCGGCGCCACAGCGCCTCTTCCGAGGCGCCGACCCGGACGCGTGTTAGTAGAGCGGCGTAGTCAGCATCGCCGCTCTGCCTCTGGTTCTTCTTCAGCAACACTACCGTCTTGAATAGTCTCCAGAGGTACGCGCCCTTCAATGCGTTGATACCTTTAACCTGATTTGCGTCTCGGATCTCAGGTCTAGTAACGAGTCGGTGACTGTAAAGCGGGATGGCTAGAACCGGCTTCAGCTGGCCAAAATCACCAGTGAACAGGACATTGACGCCTCCAAAAGGTACGTCTTCTGCGCTTGCTGAGAATCCTTTCGCTTGTTGCATGCGAGCACAGATGTCGGCGAGTAAAACAGCGCCGATCATAGAGACCTCGTCGATAATGAGGTACCGTACGTGTTTCCACATTGCCATGAGTTGTTGCAGATTAGTACCCTCTCTACGCGGTAGAAAAAGTAGGGAGTGGATGGTATATCCACCGATGAGGATAGCCGCCGCTCCCGTTGGTGCGCTGACGAGTATTTGTTCTCTGATTCCCAAGAGGACGAACAGACGCAGAATAGCGTTGACCACGTAGGACTTCCCCGTCCCGCCGATGCCGCCCATATACATCAGCAGCTGCGTGCCTCCGAAGCAAACGTGACGTGCGACGAGCTCGAAGGCACGGAGTTGTTCTTCGTTGTTGTCCAGCCCGGATTCGATGATGACTTGATTAATGACACCGTTGTAATCGATGTCAGCGGGCTCCGTGGTGTTGGAGGTCACAGTAGGGCTGCCGTTTGGTTGGAGGGTGGAGATGGTGATGGTGGGAGGACGTTCCCCTGCTGTTCGTCGTCGCCGGCTTGGATGTTCGTTGTTTTCGCTGTCCTGCTCTGGACGACGTTTCCGCTTGAGGGCGTTCATTGCGGCGAATTCGGCATTGGTTCTCTCCACTTCCCACTGCTGTAGGGTGGTCGCGCTTCCAGCTGCTGTCAGCTCCGAGGAGCCCTCAGTCTGGGGAAAGCATCTGTCTAATGCGACCATGGCGGGTATAGAGATGAGAGAGGCGAGCAGGTGGCTGAGGGTCTGCTGTTCCTTCGTAGATGGCGCTTCGTCCGCACGTGGAGCGTCTGGAACGTCCTCACCGGGTTCCGCGAGTTGATTATCGACGTGGTGTGTTCGAAAGAGATCTTTCAGGTCTATTCCGCTCGAGACAGGGACGACAGAAGCGTCCAGGCTGCGCTGATGACGACGCCGCTGCATCGAACTGTCCCGTGCATCCTTGCACTCAGAGAGAACTGAGATGTTCTCGATCACGGAGGTGTGCGAAGGCGCAATATAGTCGTGTTGACGTTCGTAAGCATCCCACCATGTCTCGTCTTCCGCCTTCAGATCCTCGGGGCATCTCCAGGGACGGAAGAGGGTAAGAACGACCTCCGCCCATCGTTCTCGTTGTTCTGGACCATGCGGTTGAGGTATCCGCTCGGTGAGAATGACTGGGACGACCCACACCGCCCGCTTGCGAACGATATGGGTCTCGTACTGAGCGTGTGCGGGAAGGAAGCGGCCGCGCTCTTCTTCGGGCCGCCCTGGTCTAAGGACGTGGGGCTCGCGAGGGTGTCGTCGCAGTATCCTATGTGATTCCAGTTGTTGTGTGATCTTTTCCGTCAGCCCTATGTATTCGTATAGACTCATGTTCTCGAACGTCCGTGTTGTGGGCCTGAACAGGTAGTCTTGCAACTGGTTTAGGGCGGATATGGATCCACATCCTAAGATGAGGGTGATCGAGTCTTCGTTGGGGAGATTTTGGCTCGGGGGAGACGGAAAGGTCGCGGAGGAGTGCCGTATGGTCCTTGTCTCGTGAATGGAAAGGAGCTGCATCGGATCATTCGGGTGCGCGTCCCCGGCCGTGCTTGGCGGCGGCCTGTCATGTTGAGAAGATGTGTACTGAGCGATGTATCGGAGGAAAGCCGCGAGGTGCAAGTTTCTGAAGCGGTGGCTGGTGTAATGATCCCCGCCACCCACGATATAGCTCATCGCCTGCTGATGTGACATCTCGCGGCGAGAAATCATGTTGTTAATCACAACAGTTAGCGCACGAGTGTCCTCTGATGGTCCCCATCGCTGAATGTCCTTGAACCGTTCGTCAGCACGATTGATTGCGTATAGCAAAGCCGCGAGCCCGAGGTGAGTGGGCAAGGATGCTTTGGTAATATAGTCTGTGACGTAGTATATCAGCGCCTTTGCACCTTCGCCGGAACCTATATGCTTGATGTCCATATTGCATTTCATGAGGAATATCACGAGATCGTTGTAGTTGGCGATATGGGGATGGAGTCGTCGTAGGAGAATAGAGCCAGTCTCGTCGTCTATGATCGTGAGTTCGCGGGTGCTGCCGTCAATGCGCATTCGACATGTCTGGTCGCTGTGCTTTTCCGATCGGCGAAGGTACTTCCAGCACGTAGACGTGTGCTCGTGCCAGTTGAACTGTTCAACAAGCTGGTTCACGAATAGTTCGTATTGAACCCGGAACTGTGTGGGGCTGAGGTCTGATACGGAAGGGCCGGGCTGGAGTGCGGGAGCGATGTAGCCATCTGTCTCGGAATAGCGCGGACGCTTCAGCGGCTCGCCTGGGGGCTCGGATATGACGCTTGTGGTGCCTAGCAGTTCAGTTTTAACAAGGCTTTCCAGCCACGCGAACATGTCGGCTTGATACTGGGTTGAGCTAACCATCATGTCTCGGAGCTTCTGCGGATTTGGGTGGTTTTTGATCCATATCAGCATGTGACAGTGTAACGTGCCTCTCCCTTGTGCCTCCACCGTGCCATAATAGGCTGAGCAAGTCCCAAACAAGCCTCCGCCTGGCCTGTCGTAGCGCAAGATGATGTTAACGAAGTTGGATATCATGATGTGGAAGAACTTCGCGCATGCTGCTGGGTTGCGGGCGACGGTCAGCTTGCGGCGCCATTCGTTCAGGTGCTCTCCCGCTTCCGCGTCCTCCAAACGAATATTCTCGCCCGCGAGCAAGCGGACTAGGGGGTGGTGGATATCGGAAGGGTTGAGGGTGATGAAGAATGTCGGTGTGCCTCTGTAGTACACCAAGGATCGGATTTCGTTACGCATGTTCAGTTTGTAACCGCCCGTTCCTGGGAGGTTCTTCAGGACGGCCTCTACATTGTTCATGAGATGCAAGAGGTTGCGCTCCTCGATGGTGGTCGGCTCATAGAGAGGATCTCGGTCGTACTGGGCAGTGAGCTTCTTGAGGAGCTCGCGATCAACCGAAAGGAGTTGTTGCACGATGGCACGTTGCTGAGAGGCTCGAACGCGGAAGCGAACGGAGTCGCAGACTGCCTTCTTCTGGAGGATGTTATAGTATACGAACGCGAAGTCCGGGTCCGCTTGGAACCGGTTGTCGTGGAGGCTCATCAGGTAGGTGAGTTGTTCCTGCATGGAGAGAGGAACGGTGCGATTAGGGTGATGAAAACCTGCTATACCCCAAGGATCGAGATGGGGGAACATCCATGTCAGGAGCGCCGGGTTCTCGAAGTCCGGGACGAAGCGTTCTCCGGCGGACGATTTCACGAACCGTCCTCCGCTGAGGCAGTGTGACAACGCACGGAACTTCATGTCTCTGTATGAGACTGGCCTGTCTTCGCCGCACGTGTACCCGACGTTCTCCATGAGAATATCTTCTGTAGGGTGGTGCTGCTGATCCTCCGTGTCACGTCCGGTGTAATCCGCTGTACTGGAGTCGATCACGTCGCTGTCTTCTATGTGGGCAATCTCCATTGAGCATGGGACACCTTCGTCTTGTTCGGCAGTTCCTGGCCCGTACAGCGCGTCGAGGTTGTCTTGACTGACGCCGTGAAATGTGTCGTCACATGCGTAGTAGGGATTCTCAGCGCAGAGAAAGGTGGCTATGGCCTTTACGCGAGATTTCCGTACTAGCACAGGGCCGAGCCTTCCTATGGTCTCCTTGGTTGGTTTGGTTCGTCCAACGAAGACTGCACAGACTGTGTCGCGTATGGCAGATGAGTTCGGTGGTAGGAGTGAGTGTAGTTGGGTCGTGTTCTGTGGCATGACAAGAATGTTGCCTTTGATGCATCTCTGGGACACGG
This sequence comes from Earliella scabrosa, assembly GCA_022605405.1. NCBI lineage: Eukaryota > Fungi > Basidiomycota > Agaricomycetes > Polyporales > Polyporaceae > Earliella > Earliella scabrosa. The sequence continues at coordinate 2,856,299 of JABYQQ010000005.1, read as the reverse complement.
AGGAATCCTCTCCTGTTGGACGGTGACCACCGTCTTCTCTCTTGTCGCGTAGTTCAGTGAAGCGGAACGATATACGGCTTCCTCTAGCACGAGAGACCAGGAGGCGATCGAACGGAGTGCTGTCCTGGATAGCGTGCGAGACGGATGGAGGAAGGGCGTCGTGTCCGTAGTATAACCAATTAGCTAGGCTGAGCTTGGGCATGCGCTGCTTCTTGGTGAGTTCTCGATGGCACGCTGGACATATGTCCAACGGGGCGAGTATCCAGGGATCCGACATTCCGGCTGGTTCGAGTAGGGCGCGTTGATAGAGCTCGAAGTCGTAACTGCGAGGGTGAACGTGGGGAGGTAGCTCGTCGTTACGAAGAAGCGTGAGGTCGAACGTGTCAGGCTCGACGCGGAGGACGTCTTGTCTGGGCACCCGACGAGCGCATACAGCACAGGCAAGGGGTGTGAATTGCTCGGTGGTCATTGCATCCTGCCATTCTTTAATCCACATGTGGCGCATGGACTCGCTCGCGATCCGGAGGAACGAGGTAGGATGTTCGGGGGGATGTAAGGAAGATATTTGTAACCGCTTTCGTGAGACATGCGCCTCAGACCGTGGCACCGAACGAGTGGTGAATATGATGAGCAATGTGGTGCATGAAGGGGTGCAATGATGGTCGCCAAGTTTGCGTAGAAGAGATTGCATGTTGTCTCGCATGGTGACATGTATCTCGTGCGCGTGAGCGAGTTCGCGCAAATCTCCTGCCCTCCACATTGTATAGAGAGATAGGCTCCGGTGCAGTTGAGCGCTCACGACCACGTCGTCGTATACGAGCCGTAATACCTCTAGGCTGGGTGTGTCATAGACGGTGTATATATTTCGAAAGTTGTGGGTGAAGTCTAGCGTCAACTCGGTGTCGTCGCACCACTCGAGACGTGATGAACCGTGCTCGTCGAAAACGGCACGAGCTGCCATGCATGTATGAAGGAACGTTGAGAAGTAGGTTATTAAATGATTATCTTACCTATCACTGCCTCGTCGGGATTGTCCCTCGGCAATGCGAGAAGCTCGCAGATAGCTGCACGAAGAGTCAGTGTCGGTGTCGGCGAGTCGACGAAATCATTGTCAGTACCAGATGTGTCATTGGCTGATAGTTCGTCGCTGAGCATTGTGATCGGTTGATCTGCTTGAAGAAACGGGGTAAGTTCTTCTGATGCTCGGGTGATCATCAAGTCGGAGCGGTGAACTTACCAGACGTGATAGGCTCGATGACATCATGCTGCAGGCTTCTGATATCGTTTGCCAGTTCGCGTAAGCGGGTGTGGCTGGTAGAGTGTCATGATGTGAGGTGGGAAACATTGATGCAACGGACTAACCGGTCCCCTTTTAAGGCATTGGGGATGAGTGGATAAAGACAGAAACATTCTGAAGATGAAACGAGATGTCCGTGGGGTATGTGGTCGTGCGGAGTTCGGTGGTAGACATTCTTCTCCGCACTGCAGTAGACTGCAGTAGATGTACGCTTGGTGCGGGGCAAAACCGCACGCTCTACAGGTTGTGTGGAGTGATCCACGAAGAGACACCGTCACAGGTAGTTTGACCGTAGGGTGGAGTGCATGATTGCGGTCTGTGGATCGCGCCACCTGCCTGAAATCGTATAAAGCGGGCGAGGGGAAGACAGTTATGGCCAATACCGCTGACATCATGGCAAGAACTACTGAGATCCTCCCGGTACTCACTCACTCGCGCTTTGTTCTGTTCCCTTTGGAATATCCGGAGGTGTGTAGCATGACTATTAGGACCACGTGGGAGTGTACTTACCGACGCCGTAGCTGTGGGACGCATACAAGGAGGCGCAGGCGTCGTTCTGGACAGCCGACGAAATCAACTTGACGGTGGACCGCAGTCATTGGGTGACCAGGCTCAGCTCGGTCGAACGTCATTTCTTGTCGACAATCTTGGCGTTCTTCGTCGCCGCTGATGGCATCGTGGTGGAGAACCTTGTTCAGCGGTTTTGCGCAGAGGTCGAGGCTGCGGAGGCTCGATGCTTTTATGGCTTCCAGCTTATGATGTGAGTATGGACGCGTACCGGGTATCGACGTTTGCTTATCCACGTTATAGAGAGAACGTGCACTCGGAAGTTTACAGTCGGCTGGTTTTGGAACTCATGCCCGACGTGGCCGAGCAGGACAAGCACATTCGAGCACTGGAAGAGAATCCGGTGGTCAAGGCGAAAGCTGATTGGTGCCTCCGATGGATCGAAGACAAAAGGAAGAGCTTCACCTTACGACTTATAGCGTTTGCGGCAGTAGAGGGTATCTTCTTCTCCTCGTCTTTTGCGGCTATCTTTTGGCTGCGTGGCCGTGGCCTGATGCCGGGGCTATGCCACTCAAACGAGCTGATATCGCGAGACGAGGGTATGCACATGAGGTTCGCTTGCCTCCTCTATCGGGTGATAGGGGGCGGAGTCCCCAGGCAAGATGTGTATGATTTGGTGTCGGAAGCTGTACAGCTGGAGCACCAGTTCTTCGAAGGTGACGTGACCGAACTGGGCGTGTTGCGCACTAGACTCACGAATTGCTCTGCAGCTGCACTTACCACACCTCTGCTGGGGATGAACGCGTCAATGATGCACGACTACGTGGAATATGTCGCGGACTACCTACTGCAAATGCTCGGATACCCGCAGCTGTTCTTGAAAAGAAACCCAGTGAGTACCATTCGTTCCAGGGTAGGGTAGGTCGTTCATAACCATGCGCGTAGTTTCCCTTCATGGAGAACACTTCGATCAGCGCGCGTGCCAACTTCTTCGAGCGGCGGGTATCGGACTACGTAGGAGCGCGGGTAAGCCATGCCAAGACCGCTGGAGAGGTCCGCGATTAGCACGAAGTTTGAAGTCCGCTCTCGCGTTTTTGTTTCGTCGCGATCGAGAATGGGTTAATCACGAAAGGCTTGATACGTGTTTCGCATTGCATTGTTTTCGCCAATGTATCATTAGTATGTTAGTGTGGCTTCTGCGATATATGACAAGTTCTGACGAACATTACCTGGCGGAGGCTGGACGACCGTATAAGAGAGACGGTGCGAAGCACGGGGTATGGTTGGCGTAAGTTGTGCGAGCCGCAGACATCGTTCAGGTGGGAGCATGGGGCGCATCGACAGGAGGGCAGTATTGGCCGACGGTGGCAAATCACAAATGTCGGGTGGGATGGTGAGACAATGGGACATGGAGTGCGTTCTGACGTCTGCATTGTTTCGTGGGAATTTGGTCGTTGATGGTAGTGCGCCTGTGGGGTCAGGGCACACGATGTTCAATTACTTCCATCATGCGTGACGGGACATTGGTGGACTCCGACACCACACAAGGTGGCACTGGGAGCACATTTTAGAGCGACTTGTGGCACAAGGAAGTGGAGCACATACCTTTCATGCGCCTGTTGCTGAATCGTATTTGCATCGTGGTCGAGGGAATAAGTGAGTTCGATCTGTTCGTGTGGATCTTCACGACAATGTCGGGCGCGGACTCTGCGGGTCGAGCCGCATAGGAACTCCACGTTTCCTCTGTGCGGTTTCGTTGGGAGTCATCTATCATCAAGATGAGCGGTGCGTTTCCAATGCGGTTCGTTAACGAGAGTCAGTGTCCGTGCAGCGGCACCACTGGTGTGCGCGTGTGCGCTGATTCCCTTATAAGGGAGACCGATTAGCGCGTCCCTTACCAACCAACCTACAGAGAGTCTTGCGATGTCTACCTCGTCTGACTTTCTTATGCAAGATCCGGGCGACCCTTCCAGGTACGCCTGACCTGACTGGGCTGGAACGGCAAGATCGTACTGATAGACTGTAGTGCCAGCAACGGCGCATCCGGCACCTATCGTTGGGATGACTCTGACGACAGCGACGTTCCGTCGCTTGTTGGAGGTTCTCCTCAGCCGTCACTCGAGTCCATCCCTGCTGAGAGCCCCCCAACCGGCCCACAACGTCGCGAAAGGGTAACCGCGCTGGAGCAGTACATGGCGCTGGTCGTGGATGGACGTAGGGTGAGTCTCGTTCATGTGTGCGTCGTCCGTGCCTTCTAACGCGAGCAGATATTTTTCCAGGTGATGGTGTCCATCGAGGAGCAAGGAAGGGGTACTCTTGTTCCTCACGTTGAGGTGATGTGCTGACCGCTCCCCTCCTGTCGCCGGGAGGCCCAGTATCGTCTGGGCTGTGTTTTGCTCTGAGCTCCAGAGCGTCATGGAGCGAGAGATCAGAAGAGCCTTTGATGCGGAGAACAGATTGGAGTGAAAGTACTGCTCGCTCGATGTTGTGTATTGTATCTTACAAGTCATTGTATCTTCCTATGTGAGCGTTTATAACACGATTTCACCAGAAGTCCACTATTCAATGTAAGATGAGATTGAGCAAGTACAGCGGGCCATATAGTGAGACTCCCCTGGATCGGTCTACCGACGCCATTGTATACATCTAGGATGTAACGCCAAACGCCGAGATCACACATAGAAACGATGTGCAAGACGCAGATGACATCGTACGCGGCGTATAGAGAGGTACATGAGTCAACAGAGTGACACGTCTAGAATAGTGAGAGCGCGTGAGAACGGACACAATGTGGATTGAGAACTACCCGCAACTCACCTGGATCAGCTCCATGTCGTTCGATAGCCACTTCTCCTAAGTCTCCCAACCACATCCCGCACAGCGCAACGCCCATTGCACCCACGATCAACCCATTCTGGATCGCGATGTGTTCGTGGACCATACGATGGCGTTCTGGAGTTGCTGCATGAGATGTTGACTTTCTTATCCAAGCATGAGACTTACCGGGGAGCAGTTGCCTCCCTGAAGCGGTGCCGAGTTCTTGAAGACAAGGCAACATGGTACAGAGACTGTCCACCCCTTTCTTGTACGACTGGACGTCAATCTCGCTGTTGCGCCATGGATTCTCCCCAAGCTTGCGGATGACTTTCAGGAAGTTCTGGTGATGCTGTTGTAGACGAGGAATTGAACGAAAGAGGACAAGGTTGTTGGTAATGACAGCCTCAATCTTCTCTGCGGGATCCGTTGACTCGTTTGCTTCGAGCTCTTCTCGGGACGGAATCGACGGGTCGAGATGTCTTCCGAGCTCCTTGAGGATGATACGGAGATGGCGACTGAGAGCGTCAAGCTGCTTCTCACTGAGCTGGTTGTCGCAAAGCTCTGAAGCTTGTCGCCGGTTTCTTCGACTGCCACGGTAAAGGCATCGTGCTCGGATAGTCTTTGTGTGAGTTGAGATGCGAGTTGTGAAGCCTCGGAGTACAGCCGCTTGTACTCTTTGCGCTGTTGGGATAAGATCGGTGTCGGGCAAGACCACAAGTCGATGAGAACAGAGCCGGCCTCTGCTCCATGTGCGCGAGTGCCATGGAGAGCAAACACTCACCGAAGCAACGAGAGACGGCGGGATTCGTGTACGACACCAAAACGCCCCATCGTCAACGCCACAAATTGAATACCCGGGGCAAGGCAGGACTGCAATTGGCTATGTGGGATGCAGGCGTTGGACAGAAGATGCGATATGCAAGGTGGAGAGGAATAGAAGTGCCAAGTTGAACATGGCTGGGCCTGGGAGTGTTGGAATAGAGCGGAGTTGCAACACGCGGCGATGGCCGGTGCTCGTAAGCCTGCGTATGTCGTGCCGCTGCGCGCAGTCGTTCCTAGTCTGTTTGATGCGTCGCATGGGAGCGCAGAGTAGAGATGATTTTGCCGATATTGGCGTCACCTCCATATCTCAGGACTCGACATTGACTACTAGTACTGCCTGACGCTTCCCCCTCCCGACACGTCATCGCATACTGTTGGCCGCTCCGCGTACGACATGCCTTCTGTTGGTCTCTTGAGGTAAGTGGCTGCATTTGGGTCGGTGTTAAACTTGTGCTGTTGGGGAGATTGCTTGGCTGATGGTCGTGGAAGTCTCCCACTCGAGGTGGGATACATGATCGCAGATCACTTGGACATATGCGCATTGGTGTCCCTTCGCGACACCTGTCACCAAATGCATGCGCTTGCGGTCGCGATGGTTCGCACATCACTGTGCATCCTCCTCTCTAGAATGATTGGAGACGATCTCGAGTTTCTCGACGCAATGTCCTCTCATCGTGCCGTATTGGGATGCGAGATCGCTTTAGTCTTTCTCCTTCGAGATCACCGACTCCTCCCTCAACGACTCCAGCTATTCACGCCGCATGCATGGTACCCTTTGTATGTCAACCGGGTGCACGACATGCTGTCGATGGATATCGTTCGAGTAACGACATTCGGAGGCCTGTCGGTGGCAGGACGGGAGGTCGAGGAGTGCTCGGTGTTCACCCTGAAGACCGGATGCGCTCTTGTCGTGTGGCGATCGTCAACCATCAGCGCACTGTCTCCGATAGCAAGTGGCCCATGTACAGCGCTGATGAACTTCGTTACCGCGGAGTCATTCGGCTGTGCTTACCCCGCCCTCACACTCCGTCGACAAGGACTGCTGGCAGACGAAAGCACCTTGCATCCTTTGCCGTTCGACTGCGATATGTTGAATTGGCTCTGCGATCAAGGTTTCACTGTCGTCTGGAATCCGGCCGACTTGCTCCGAGGCTCTTCTCAGCGCTCGAGGAGGTGCTCGGCGAACAGTGTGCGCGTTCCCCGCCCCTTGACCAAACAAAGGATCGTCCGGCCAGCTATCTACCACAACCGGCGTAGCTCCTTCTATTCCGTGGAGTATTACCCAGTAGTGGGCGCGCCTAGTCGTTCAAGAACCTTTCCATACCCTGACATGTGGCTGGAGGGAAGGTGTTTCCGGGATCAGTATTGTTGTCCTCGACAATGCCGGTTCTTTGGAGACTCTGAATCCTTTGTAGACTTTGTGGACCCCCTCTCTCCAGTTCACCGTGCGGAACTGATGGACCGACACATACCTCCACATGGACCGGCCGTGATCTGGGGCTTAAGAAGCTCATACCGATGTGAGTATGATGAACACTGTCGATGGTTTTCTGTAGCGGAGCACTGTGTCATCAAGAAGAAGTTGCATTTGCCGGCTGTTCCAGGAGAATCAGTGTATGTGGCTCTTGATACCTCTTTAATAATTGGCCTGGGTGTGTAGTACTAGTTTCATTGTATTAGTTATTTCATGTACTTACTGCAAGTTGAAGATAGACATTGTTAGCATACATTAAGTTGGACCACATCAAATGCTTTACACATAGAGATATAATGATCTGAGGTGTCCTCTGATTTTGTAGTCATTGCTGATCTGTATAATTCATTGGATAATGTCACAGACACTGAAGAGGTCATTGTCTTGCTAATGCAGTGTATAATGCAGTGTATTCATGGCAGTAGCTGATCAAGATGGGCACATTTCTGTAATACTAAAGAGAACGTGATAACAAGATTGCATATAGTAACTAACGTAGCAGAGCAAAGTATGCACGTATATGCTCAATGTCCGATAGTTGGAAGTCAGTATATGTGCCTCCATTCGCACTGGTGCGCTTCAAAACAACAACTGCTCCAGGCCAAGAACGGACATGTGGATTAACCGAACGAGTGAGACCCACAATTGCCTGGTTCTGATGCTGTTCTGCTACGTAGCTCTGTAAGTCAAAGAAAATTTGAAATGGACTGGAGAGAAATCGCATCTGGGCACCAAATCGAAGAATAAAGTCTGCTGAAGGATATGGTATAAGACCTGTGAGATCAGGAACATAGGTAGTCAACGTAGAAGATGATAGATCTGGAACAAGTTGAATATATCGAATCGTTGGAAGATCTACAGAACATGTAAATGTGGTGAGAATAGCAGAGACATGTATACAGGCAATATAAAGGAGACATACCAGCAGTGGGATCAGCGTATAACGCCATCACAGCTGACAGCATGTTGGGCTCAAGGATCAATGGTGTCTGAGGCTGGGCATTGATAGTGGGAGCGATAGCTGCTGAAAGCTGCAGAGCACTCTGTGATACTGTTGCTGAGGGTCCTTGTGGAACCACGAGCAGCTGTGACCGGTCACATTCATTGCGATGACGATTCCAGTCCTATAGTTAGTACAATGGTCAGAACCACACTATATAATATAGCAGATAATACATACTGCCAAGAAGTGAAGAGGGCCACAGTATGCTGTACCTGTGTTGCACAGCGCACAGACGAACATAGTCGTATGGTGGCATACAGCACAGCGAGGTCTCTCAATAACTCTCAGAGCCGTCAATGGATGAGGAGTAGTGGACTGTGAGGACGACGAGCTATTGGCTGTGGTGGACGACATTGACACAGAGACGAAAGTAAGTGTGAGGGAGGTCTTGGAGGGGTGTTTACGACAGTTTGCTGTTGCAGTGAACTTGCATCTACCTTAAATACAACAATGTGGCAACATACGTCATACTGACGTCAATGGCCCAGAACTCATATAAATAGATCTAGGGCTGGTGCCACACTTCCAGAATATTCGATTGCGCTTATAAAGAAGTTCATGACCACAGAAGACACCAGTGACTTCAAAACGTCTTGCCAATTTGAAATTATAGATGTCTTCGATATTAGTTGCTTTTGTGCAATGTGATAGACAATATACTTTGACTTTATCCAACACTTACTATAATAGATGGGAGATCTAAACTAATGTCAAAAATCAAGATATGCATATGCAAGCCATAATAGAAATTTCACAAAGGTATCTTAATTAAAGAATACAACAGTGTGCTGTACTCTAGCATCTAGGGACACTCTAATGATGCACTTGATAGTCCAGATTGTGATTTATGACAACGATTCAACATTCAATGTATAACAGATGTTATGATACTGTACGATTTGAACATATTTGACCAGTCACAGTCACACTCAATTTTCAGAAACACCGCCATGAATTTTATTTTAATTTATGGGAATTTTGGAGATTTTTTGGAAAAATAAAAATGTCACGTGCTGGTCAAATCAATCCAAATGATGATATGATCCAGTATGTGGCATATGAGAATACTATACATAGTCATAGAGCTGATTTAGATATATGATCAAAAGCACTTATTGAATAATGCAATCAGCTCTGTGTACTTTGCACAGAGATACGTTTTGTCATTGCTGTTTGACTTCTTAATTGCACATGCACATACACGATCTCTTCACAGCTCTTTGACATTACTAGTCTCCGTTAGCATGGTGTTGCTCGATACGCCTGAGGCCACATGCGTCTGGGCGCTTGTTCGCTGTGGTTGTGGTGTCGGGCGGTGGTGAGCAGATTCCTCTTCACTGAGCTACCCATTCTTCACGAAAACTACCATGATTAAGCCTATAATGTGTAAGAGCATGTATCTCGAGATTCAGAGGGATTCATGAAGGCAGTGGCTGTCGAGTCAAGTATCGAGTCTCGAGCGCTTAAATTCACTGTACCCGGACAATTTGTCCTTGTTTGTCCCCTGCGAAGTGCGTCCGGTCAACGCCTATGGGGTATGCTCGCTTCGCTCGCAATCATTTATGCACCTCCCCTTGTGCAGCTCCACAATTTGCTTGTAACGGTTATCTGCAATCATTCCACTCATCTCAACCTGTCTCGACTGTGTGATTCCTATAAGAACTCATTTAGCATCCTGTGCACCAATGAATCAGATTGCACCACCCACCTGATCCTAACAGAATTTACCCAGGGTCATTCCTTCACCAAGTCACAATATCTGAATGTGGTCACGTGCTCAGCCACAGACATGTCTCCTTCTCTTTCCATTAGCCCATTCCCTTTCTCCACATTTCCTTATTTTCTTTGTCACATTGCGCGACCTCTCGGTCGTATTTTCATTCTCATTTTTGAGCCTTCTGCATGAGTACTGCCCACCTCCGGAACTTGACACACCGGTGTGTCACCTTCTGTAGCTAGTCCGAGTAGAGTAGTCTAATCTCATACTTCAAGCTCTGTACTTACTCTGTGAGTTTGCACCTCAATGAATTCTTCTCGCTCCACCCCTCAGAGTGCAGATTTGGTCCTCATGTTCAAGTTCGAGTTCTCACAGCCTCAGAGGCTACTGTGTTGCATTTTTGCATTTCAAGGTCGCGGAGACCTAAGGCTGAACACGGATCAATCCACGGATGATTCGGATCCGAACCCGCGGATCAGGAGCACTTTCTGACCCTGATCCAGATCCGCACGGATCAGATCCACATCGATCCGGATCATTGTGGACCGATCTGCGGATGATCTGCGATAGACATACATGTCACAGTAATAAGTCTGTAGCACATTCATTTGAATGGGAAATAACATGAAATGTGATCTGTAGATACCACAGAGCTCTATCTATGTGAAAAAGCAGCAACCATGCCCATAACATGTGTTTAAATTGAGATATGGGCTTGTGATTCAGTTACACCCCCCTATGGTTAAGCTGATGCAAGACATAGTTCACCGCCTCATATTTCTGAAAGCCTTAGAGATAGACATCTGTCATTTGACACATACATACTAGATGTTAATGGTTACCAAACGCATTTAAAATCATAATTTTTGGAGATATTTTGGGCACACTACGGCTCATCTGCGGATCACCTCTATTCTGAGAGCTCGATCCAGATCCGCAGTGAGCTGGATCCTCATTGAGCTGGATCCGCGGATCCGGATCATTTCGGTTCTGGCTCCGGATAATTGCAGATTGATCTGCAGAGTGATCCAGAGCCGCGTTCAGCCTTACAGAGACCTTATCGAGTTCAAGTCTAGTCGTGGAGGCACCTTGCAATTTTCATCATTGTAGCATGGTTGGACTAGCTGTCTGCAACTTCAGTTCCATCTATCGAGACCATCCTACTACACCCTACTCCTCTCACCCCTCCTGCACTCCTGTCATTTGCGAGGTATGCGACAGTCATCCCCCTTTGGCTATTACACTGGGAACGGAGACACATTGACATATTGGGTGGTGATCTGGTAAACAGTGCGTAGTTATTGAGTCCATATCTGTTTGCCCAATATCTGTTTGACCTCTGAAACATAATGGTCCAGTATCAAAGTGCCAGTCAGAAATTATCTAGCCATATCAAATTCCCAGATGTTGGAACCGGCCCGTGGTTCACCTGAGCATGTATTTGATGCACAGTGCCACTAAGTGGATTTCTAACAGATATCTTTAAATCAGATACCTAGAGCACCCAGTGCACGTTCAGATGTGGAAGATCAATCACAGTTCTTTAAGTGCGGGGTAGTATATAGGCAGTCTCTAGAAGAACACCAACATAATTCTATGTTTGTGGGCCATATAGTTGTTTTTGTGAATAATTACTTGTCTCTGATATACTGATATTTTGATTTGTTCTATCACAATGTATCACCAAAGCTTAGGTCATAATATTTCCATCTTGGCCTTGATACTCTTTACTTCAGAATAGATACTGAGATGGTTAAGATAGTATATGCAAGTATAGAATGACACATATGACTTTGAAACCCAAACATTGAGTCAAATGTGACTAATATTTATTACAGCAGAGATCAATATATAGGTCATGCTGATATTTGATCTGAACAGATATTGAAAGTTCTTCAAAGAGTTCTGTAGATGGTAGAAGTACGACAGTGTGGTGAATACGCCAATCAAACAGTAATCTTCTTTCTTCACAGAAGAAGGCAAATTTACTAACAGATCTGTTACTATTTATCCACTTCCACCATGAGCTGTTAATCTCTTTAGATCATTCTGATGGGTGCATCTGGCGCAGCATAAACTAAGCCACCTCAAGGAACCTTGCATTATAGTAAGACCTGTTGATCGCATTAGTGATCTCTCCTATCAGTATAATAGAGAAGCCGTGCATAGTTCAAAGTTACAAGAATGCAGTCAAGACATGTCTGTCTTTAACTCCCTTTAATATAAAAACATTGTTTCCCATGACTTGCAGTTGCACTGAACAAGTTCAGTTGTTGCTCAATATCTATCTGTATAAGTTCTGCATTGATCAGTCCCTTATGCATCAATGCTTATCACCACCACACAATTACTTTGAACAGCTATGTACAGAGGAGTTAAGTGTTCAATGTTGCAATCACTGTAACAGTAAGTACATATTTACGTTTTCAGTAATACGTTCTAACACTGACAGAGTGCAGTTAGAGAACGCTGTTAAAATATCCTGTTCGATCACACTGCCGAGACTCGAGAGCGTTTGTCAGTGGCCTAGACAAGTATGTAACATCTATCAAGGTACACACTGAAAAGTTGGGGGTTCAAATGCGATGATCCACACGCTCAGCGCAACACCGCCTCGCCAGATCAATGGTTGTCCTCTAGCTCTCGTAACAAGCCAATGGGGAGCGCGAGCAGAGCAGCATTACTCAGGCTGGTCAGAAGCGCGGTAAAGCCGGGTCCACTTCCGATTCCACCTGGAATCGGTCCTTCTCTTGCACAGAAATGCGTGTGTCACGTGTCAAATGATTCCACCCGGTTCTACCCGATCACGTTCTCGCTCCAAGGAGCGATGTCACCCGCTTTCACCCGCAAGCTGTTCCCTTTTTGCTTGCGCACCGTTGACTTGAGTCTTACAGTAGTACTTACGCCCACGCCCCTCCTCCCAACCTCCATGCCCGCGTACCCGTATGTCTTCCCACCCCGTCCCCGTGCGACCTTTCCATGTGTTGTCAGCTCCCGCTTACTCGGGGCCAGCTCGCATGTTATCCATTTGTCGCCGGCTCGCTCCCTCCTTGGGAGTTTGAAGCGGTTTTCGCCCAGTGCGTGGCGTGAGGACGATGCACGTTCGCTGTGCTCGTCTGATCCAGACCTCGTGGTAGTCCAGGCGCCTTTGACGGTGGCCTTGTGTAGTGGAGCTCTAGTGCTACAACGAGTTGCTGCCGTTCATGGCGTCCGCGTTTCGAGACAAGCGCGCCGGCGCGGTCTCATGTCAACGACCTCGTTTCTTTACTGCGAGCTCATGAGTGTCTCCCGCAATGCGCTGTAGCGTACTCACAATTGGGGCCGAGTGCGGTGTGATATTTCGTATAGGGGCTGTGACTTTGCTTGTAAATGGTCGTTCACAGCGAGTGTCTTCTTATGTAACTAGGAAAGTGGCGTGGAATCGGACCGAGCGTGCGAAGCATCGCGTTCTCCTACGAGTCGGGTGGTCGAACATGTGAAGACGGGTAGAGTCGGGTCGTCGAAAAGTGACAATCCGAACACGTCTTCGGAGGGATAAGTAGTCTCCGTAGTTCTTATAAAGCTCATCTAATCTACAGGAGCAGCCTCGGGTGGACTGATAGACTTCCACGGTTGTACACACCCTTACCCAGTAAGTTACATGGGTCGGAACAATCCTTAAGTAGCTGATACTTACACCGAACGATTCACTAAGCACCTGGGAGCTTATTCCCCGAACATGATTGCCGGATGTCCGAATTTGAAAGAGGCACCGACCATCGCGAGCGAGATTTGACACCGGTTTCGTCCCACCAATAGCGATGCATCCAGTGAGGATTGAGTGCACAACGCCGACCGCAATATCTGTCGATGGCGGGCAGACCACGCTTGACGGATGACGACAAGCCTCTGATCAACGAGCACAGCGATCAATACACATCCTGATAATCGTACACACCCAAGCAAACACAACCCCGCCATCGCCGAGCGACTCCGACGCCCCAGTGCAGCGCGTTCGCCACGAGCTCGAGGATTTCCCTGGTACTCTTCCGTGTGTTCGCGATGTCCTTCGCGATCGGCTGCCACGTTGGTCCGTACCAAGGCTCAGCACTAATCGCCTCCTGGATCACTTGCTCCTGCTCCCGCAATCAAAGAGAGTATTACATATCATCTGTCAGCGACATACTGCCAGAAAGTCGCGAACATCAAACCCACTTTCGTGCCATGCTGTCTCTCAAACTTCAGCCACCACGCCCAAATGTCGCCCCAGGTGTCGCTCGGCTGCTCGTTCGCCGCGACCGCGTGCCCGAACCAATCCCGCGCCTTCTCGATCTTGCGCTCCGCCCAGAACAGCCGTGCGACACTGGAGAGCACCCACGGGTCGTTCCCAGCCTTCCGGAGCGCGTCGGCCGATTTCGCCTTCGGCGAGGGCCTTGGTTCCGCCCAGATCGCCATTGACCAGAGCAGACCTGATGTCGGGCACTCCTGCAGCCCTGTAGAGCAGCAAAAATAACATGTCAGCACACGGTCGTCCGCATGACACATACAGCGTAGGCTGTGACAGCCCAACCAATCGCGCACCTCGTGCAAGTACCATCTTCGGGTGAGCAGCGCCTCCGCTACGTTCCTCGACCCCAACTGCTTCCGCCCAGAGGACATCGCTCCCGGGGTTCGCCGATCTGGCCTTGTCCAAAAGCGCCCGAGCATTTATGCTCTTCTTGTCTGCTTCCTCGAGACGGCTTGCGAGTATCCAGAGATTCACGTCCTTGTGACACGCCTGAATCCCCGCGGCGTATGATGTCCGCGCGGCAGCGAGGTCTCCCTGCTGCTGATGGATCTGCCCTCGGATCATATACAGCTTCGCGAACTTGGCATACTTCTTGATCGCGGTCGCAAGCGTCTCGAGCGCATTGGCCAGCTGGCCTTGCTGGCGTTCGAACACAGCGGATTTCATCCAGATCTAGAGAGCAGATCCCGACATCAGAGTCCGACTTCACATAGATGTCAAACGATATGATATGACTCACCCTCTGCGTGTCGGCGACTGTCCGTGCACGGGCGGGGAGTTCTCTTGCTACGCCAAGCTCGCCATTCTCAGCTTCGAGTTTGACGGCAGCAAGCCAGATCTGCTTGCTTTCTGAGTTTGCCACAAACACACGCTCGTGGACCTCGCGCGCAGCTGGTACGTCTCCAGCCATCCACTTCTCCTTGGCCCACATAAGCCAGAGAACCTCGGCTTGAGGACAATGATGCACAGCACGCTCGAGGATAGCGTTCAACGATTCGCTACAGTAAGAATGAAGCCATCAATCTCGACGCCGGCATCAATAAAGTTCATCACCAAAAGGACATACCGTGTACCCCGCGCTTTCTCGAGGTCCGCTGCCTTACGCCACAAGCTCTTCTTGTCTGGGAATACCCTGAGGGCATACGCAAGGATGGCGCGAGCTGCACCAATGTTGCCCTTGGCCTCAGCAGCTTCAGTATCACTGGTCCAGGTGTCGAGCCGATCCTCCTCTTCGACGCCCATGGCAATCGTAGCCTTGATGATTCCCTCGCACGTTCGGATAGCTCTTTCGTTCTAGCACCGTTCGGCCTCGTTGAGCCACTGCTCGCGCGTCAGCAGGACTTGATGGCGGCGGAGTTCGCGGACACCCGCTTCGATGGTTTTGTCGACAAGAGCGAGTTCCTTCTCGCGTTGCTCGTCCGACTTCTCGGTGGCGTAGGCCTCCTGCTCGTGAAGACGACCGGCAGCTATCCAGATCTCGTGGCTAGTCGGGACGGCCTTACGAGCTTTGTTGAGCACGGCCTTGGCCTTGTCAGCGATCTCAAGACGCGCAAGTGCGAGCCAGAGTTCAACCGATTGCGGAAATTACCTCTACCGCGCGCGAGAGCACGATGCGGGCATCGGACGCGGAGGATTCGAGGTTGACCGTCTCCTTCCACAGCCGCACGGAGTTCGGAATGTGCTCGAGAGCTGGATATGTCGCATGAGTAGAACCAGATGTCGACTTGACTGAGCTTCGTACCTTTGCGGAGCACACGCTTCTTCGCCTTGATATCGTGTTCTAGATCGGCAGAGGCCATCCATATCTTGACACTCTGGCCGACATGTTGCACTGCATTCGCGAGGATGACCTTGGGATCGTCATTATTCTGCGAGAGTCGTCAGCGAGGAAAGGCATAGGACGGTACGAAATACGAACGTGTAGACGAGCAGCCTCCAGCCAGACATCCTCGTTCTTGGGACATCGCTCGCACCCTTGCTTGATAAGCTTCCGCGCGGCGACAGTTCTTCCTGCGTGTTCCTCGAGGCGAGCTCCAGCAATCCAACCAGGAGCATGCTTCGGGTTCGACTTGACAAGCGAGTCGAAGAGCATGCGAGCACGCTTAATGTCACCGATCTCAGCATCTGTCTTCAACACGACGCTATCAAGCGAAGTGAGGTAACCTTTGGGATCGATGGATGTTTGTAGCCCAGAGGTAGCGGTGCCAGAGGCTTGGTCAAGTTTGAGTGAAAGAATCTTGTCACGAGCTTGACTCATTTCCGCGAAATTCGTGAGGATGCCATTGTCTGCAGGCGTCTCGAACCCGCCAGTCTAGCGCATACTTGATAAGTACGGCGACGCGCCGACAATATTGGCCAGAGAAGAAGACATACCGCTTGTTGACAAGAATCCAACGAGGTTTTGTACTCGGTCCTAGCCCTGTCTCCGACAATGACGCTGTCGGATACAACGAATGAGCTCTCGTCCCTCTTACGCTTTTTCCTCGTGAGATTGCCCACCTTAGGAATGCTCTCCCATTCTTCGTCCGTCACGACGGCCAGACCACGATTTAGATCCGCAAACTGTTGCTGAATCTTGGGGCGCTCTGCACGATGCTTAGCAAGTTCTTCGTTCTCTCGTGCTTCTCTGAGAATTCGTGGGGTCAGTACGTGGGGGCGGTCAGACATGGCAAGAGTAGGGACATGGTAGCCACTCTGGGAGTGCGCATACAGCGAGCTGTGCAAGATAATTCACGCATATACTCCGCCGCGTAAGAGTGCGCCGATGTTGTGCATGCCCTTCCCTGATATGATGAGAGTGGAAGAAGCACCGACCACGTACCTTCGAGCACGCCTCCTGGCATCCATGTTCTTGTCCACCAGCTGGTAGATACGATCCGCCTCTTCATCATCCGCTTCGTAGGTTGTCCCGGCAAATAGACCGTATTCATTGTCAGGGTCTTGGAACTGGTCCGGGTTGATTTCTGGTTCTTCGCCTCGTCTAGCTTGCGCCCCTCTGCAATTGCCCCAATCAAAGAGTCATTCGGAGCTAGGAGGGATGCTCACTCACGCAATAATCTCCGCAGAAGGTCCTTCACGTGCTGGACCGATATCAGAACAGGTGGTGAAACCGGAAGCACTGGGAGAGATGTCATGAGTATGGTCCCTTCATGCACGACAATCTGAGCTTACCCTCGACCAAGACCGGCAACATAGGAAGCCGGTGCTGGCATAGACAGAAAAGCCAGCTTGTTTGCTTTGTTGTTGGCCGCCATGGCGAACGGGACGATGAGGGTAAGATGGAAGTGGGAAGGTAGTGGAGCTACCAGACGAAGGTAGTCAACAACAAGGTCAGTCTCTCTCTGGTCGGTTAGCGACCAATGGGCGCTTATAGCCAAAACAACCTTGGGTGCACGTGATCACGTTGCCCTAGACGCTATGAATCTGATATGGAGATGCAACTTTCAAGAGCTCCTCTCGAGGCAAGCAAAGACAGCCCTCAACGGTCGGGAGCCATGTCCCTGCGAGACAACGTCCGTCTTCCCCAGCTATCTGCAGAAATCCTCCGCCACGTCGTTTCATTCATTCCTGTACCACATGAGCGACTCCAGGATTCCTTCGACTTTCGTCGCACCCTCATGTCCTTGCCAGTGACAGTAACATGTCGAGTACTCTCCGAGGCAGCACTCGATAGGCTGTGGGCCAAACTGCCAAACATGTTGCCCTTGATATACACGCTTCCCCGCGACCTGTGGACGGTGCCTGAGGGCGTCGGACGGGAGAAGAGGAGAGCCCGGATGTCAGAAACAGACTATGTGAGTCTTCTCTGGTAGTAAGCAGTGATGGTAATCTCATGATGGCACTGGTGCAGGTCACGTCTAAACTGTCCCTCCGGACTCCTCGAGAACTGGTGAGTCTGGGATACGCACTTCGACAGCCTCCCCTAATATCAGACATCTACAGAGATTTACGCTGGACTCGGAGATTGTCCCAGGCGACTGCATTCGCTTGTTGACCTATGCGCCTTGAGTGCAGTCCGTCTACGAGGAACTTCTACGCTCGGACGAGATTCACACCACAGTCTACCCAATACTCAAGGGCGTATATCTCCACCACGACGTACTGCCTGCCCTAGGGAGCGTGTTGCCGAAGACACCCATTCTGCCCAAGTTACGCAACGTGACTTTCAACCTCGGTCCCAATCTCACCATACCCACGGGCGCCTTCATATCTTCCACGCTTACGACTGTCACGATCGTTAGCCATGAACCATTTGGCCCTAGTCAGGAGCAACACCCCGCGGATGCGGACCAGCAGATGCAGACCTGGTGCCCAAACCTATATTCCCTCACCTGGGCCCTGGAGCCTGGTACCGACCAGCTCAAGGACCTCCTTGCAGCGGTGATCCTCCACGTCAAACACCTCACATCCTTCTCCTCACGGCGTATGTCTATCACCATCCCCGCGCTCCTCGCCTTGTCCCAATTGCGCTCCCTCTGCTACCTTCGAACATATGTCGATTACGAGGGATCGACGATCGCATTCCCACCTATGTCGTTCCCGGCTCTCCGAGAACTTGAGCTCACTACAGCGACAGCCGACATTGCCTCCGCCGTGCTGCACGCAATCAGCTCCACGAATTTGAGCTGCCTCGACTTGTCCGTTAGAAACGACATTCCCAGGTGGGAAATCCCGAGCTTATTCTCGTCCGTCGCCTGACATGTGCACCTGAGCGATCTCACGCTGGACGTGGACTGCGAGGAGGCGATCGCAGCAAGCGACATCGCCCCGCTCCTCCGCCTCCGCCACCTGACAAGCGTGAACATGGCCTGCTGGCCCATCGCCCTAAACGACGAGCTCATGCGTCGCATCGCCAACTCATGGCGAAAGCTCACCTATCTACAGATCACGCTCAACTGCAAGATGAAGCCCTACCCCGGTCTGCTCTCCCCTCTAGGTCTCGCATACCTCGTCCACGGGTGCCAGGAGCTCCACGGTGCCGGCCTGCCACTGGACGCGACTTGCACCCGAGTGCATCCCAGCCTCGTAGGGCTTCCCTTCGCGCTCGGCGCACGCACTTCGTGTCCACTGAAAGTCCTCTACGTTGGCGAATCCCCAATCTGCGATCCCGTGCCCATCGCCGCGTACCTCTCGGACATCGCGCCCAACCTCATGTCCGTGTCGACGGGCGGTCGGCACAACGCTGAGGAGGGTGCTGCCGACGACGGTCAGTTTCCGATCAACCGCCAGAGGCTGGCGTATCTTCGACGGTGGTACCGAGTGTCCACACTGATCCCCTACTTCGTCCGCGTCCGCGAGCAGGAGCGCAGGCGGATTGAGGACGGCGAGGCGCGTGGGGTGCTCCGTGTCGCCTTATGTAAGCACTATCCGTACGCACTTGTTCCATGTTTCCTACACAGCTCCACCGCTTTACGCCGTACACCGGCAACGCACTGCTCGTCGACACCACCCCTCTTCCTTGTCTGGATGATACTTGGCCACATCGGAAAGTAGTCGTGGACGCCATCCTCTTCGGGTCCTGCGTGACGTGGAGCAATACGCTATTCGTCCACGTTCGAGTCGAAAGTCTTGCGTGGCGCATGGATACAACGAAACATCGCTGCGATGCGGTGAATGGTGGCACGGGCTCCAATTCCAGTCGGATGTGGTTGCAACGCGAATACTGCCCAATTGTAGATGTTAGCGTTGTCCGTGAGTCGTTTTTCCTTCTCCCCCTACAGCTCGTACTCCGCCTTCGTTGCACTAGCAGTCGTCGATCGTAGCTGAAAACGTCATCACAGGTACTCCGCACGGGAGTGGATCTACTTTGTTCTTGTTTTGAGGCGTTTTGCGCTCCTCCAGCTCCATCACAGGTACGCTTGATCCTGTCCCGTGGTCAATGACATTCCCTCCCTCTTCACGCAGAAGTTCGACCTGGGACGAGCGGCATTTAGTTGCTCTCCTACCTTCATGTTCAGTCCCTCTTCCATATGCACCTACGTTATGCCCCCCCTTCCGAGCGGTTCTCCTGTTTTTCGACGCTCTCCTGAGACGGAGGTATCCATGTACGTTTCATCTGCGAGTCTTGGTGCTGCTGGCTCACGTCGAGGTCATGACGTTGTAGGTCTCAGAAGCCCCGCGCAGTCGCGGATGCTCACCGCCAATCACATGAGGGAGGGACGCGTGGACGCGATCGATCGTCTCTCGTCCATGACATGCTGTACGTTGAACTCTCATTCGCTCAAGTCCACCCGTTTTGACAGCCACGTAGTACCACGCCTGGCGTGCAGGTGGCGCTCACGGACCAGATGGACCTCGAGACGCTTTTCCTATGGAGGATAACGTGTCGTACCAACTACCTTTATGTCGCCGACGCATTCAAACGCTCCCTTCGGCGCATGCTAAGCGCTTTCGTGATATGCTGCGACCAATTCCTGGAGGCACTCACCGAGTGCCACGCAGTCATCGGTGGCGAGTTCGCCCTGTCCTACCTACTCCGCAACCCCGACTTCGTTCCCGCCCGTCTAGAAGTCTTCGTCGGAGACGCCGAGTTTTTCACCTTTCTCGACCTCCTAGACCTGTCTACCGAGCTCTCTCGATCGGTGATGCTCATCGATGTCATACACACGACCGACGCATTCACCTCCGATCGTGCGGTTCGACAAGTCGCTCCCATCCTCACCACTACTGGCCTCTTCATTTGGGTGTACGAAGCGGATTGCATCAGCGCATGCTCCCCAATTAGCCGGACATGGACGACGGGATTGATGAACTTCGTGACGCAGTACTCATTTGGTTGTGCCTATCCTAGGCTTACCTTACGAGGGCGTGCGCTCATGTCCGACCTTTGCATCGATTCCATGGAGGATAAGGACTTCATCACCATGTCCCGCATGCATAACGTCGGCTTCGACTTCGCGCTCCACCCTACTGTCTGGCCGGAGTACCAGGAAGGGCCGCCATCGAGTACCTACAGCGACGTATATCCCTGTCTGCGACACCTATACATATGTCCCGATCAAGCCCGGTTCTTTGGCGACAAAGCATCCTTGGTGGTGTTCATGGATCAGCTCTCAAGTGATATGACAGTGGCCAGGCGTCGGGGTGTTGCACCGTATGGCCACGGAGCGGTGTGGAGGTTATGGTCCAGCGGGAGGTGCGATCGATACTGTGCTGTGGCAGACGACCTGCTCCACGGTGCGCTCGTTTCTGCTCCGACTGCGATTGTCCCAGATCCTATATTGCCCGATTGTACTTTCGACGCACAAGATTGGGGTTGCGACTTTCCTTACTCGCTCTTCTCTCGCAGAGCCTCTAAGACGGGTCGTGCCCAATCCGCTCCTCCTTAATTGCCCGTCTTCACTTACTTACTTCTGTACAATCACCGCATTGGCAGTACGAAGCCCTGTATCCTACGCATAAATGAATGACTGATCTTGTAGTAGCTTCGGACTCGACTTACTCCATTATCTGTGTGTAAATATCTATTTGTAACACTAACAATCTATTTGTAACACTAACAATCTATTTGTAACACTATCATGAAAACATATCTCCTCAGCGACGCGGCTGTAGTACCACATCACTCTCCTGCTGTGCACCACTTGTCTCCACTCGTACACCACTGTATGTTCTTTCTCCCTCTCTCTCTCTCGTACGCCACTGGTGAGATCTGTCTTCGCTCCAACAGACGCTGACGTGGCACTCCATCCGCAACATTCACCCTCTTGAGTCCTCCACCTCCATCGTTGCCCTCTATCTCCACCGCATATTCTCCAATGTCTTTTCCGACAGCCTATGGTCACCGATATAAAGCATGCCATCTCTTCTGACCCGGGACACCAGACCCTCTCCTGACAACAACATGTGTCTCGACTCAACGCACCTATCTCGAACTCGTTCTGAGTATGTCATTGTTCCCACTGTGCCGCCGTGTGGCATGCTCCGCCTTGTCGGACCTGTCTCGTACGTACGATTATCGTTTTGTCGTCAGTCTGTTCATTCCTCTCTAGCGTCCCAGTCGATGTCATCGTGTCAATAATTCACCAGTGCGATATCCTCGACCTACTGCGCTGGCGGCGAACCTGCCGTGCCTTCTTCACTGTAGTATCCACAGTGTTGCGGAAACGGTTCGATGCAGCGATCTCTCCATTTGTCCTCGATGCAAGACCACTTACAGCCCTGCTCACAAAGCACGAAGCCGTCATTTCCGGGTCAGTCGCTCTACAGTTCTTCCTCGAGGACGAGACCTGGCAGCCAGGTGACCTCGACATCTACGTCCCCGATACGACATTCACCGAGTTTATTGCAGCCGTCGAGAATCCTCGCGGTCTCAACTTCAGCCGCTGCGATCCCGAGGACGAAGCGTCCCATCCGGATGGCGAGAACGGCATTCGCGCTGTCCGCCGCTACACCAGTGCCACTGGTCGCAAGGTGGATGTCATTCGGAGCGTCGTGCACTCTCCGGTGACGCCACTGCGGTACTTCTGGTCGACTCTGGTCACCAACTTCATCTCTCCCGATAGCTGCGCATGCGGCTTCCCCCACGCGACCTTGTCTCGGCGAGGGCTGATCAAGGACGGGCCCACCACTGCGAAGGATCGCCTCGCTATTCGCAAGTACGTCGATCGAGGATTCGATCTGAGCGAGGACAGCTGGAGACAAGCGATCATGGATGGATCTCTGTGGGATTACCTGTACTTTGGTGACACGGACGCTTTGGTCATCGATTTTCGGCGACATGTTCACGACGAACCGCCGCGTCTCCCCATCACGAAGACAAGAAGGGGCTGGCGATTAGTCGCGCCCTATGTCCTGAAAGAGGTACGTCAAGGGGCCGTCTCGCGCGAGCTGTGTTCTAATCTATGTCGTTCCAGCCCTGAACTTTGAGTGAGCCTCGGCAACACGCAGTGGGGGGCACTGACGGACGACGTGTTGTTGACCTCTCTGCACCCAGTTCTTCTGTTCTCCAAATTTTCCTCCGCGCCACGATGTATGGAACCCCACCCTTCGGATTCTGGTCTCGAAGTGTACGTTACGTTTTCCCGATATGTGAGCTCCGCTGTATGCGACCGCTCCAAACTCTAATACCGATACTGCATGCCCTGGCCCCGTGGGGCGTATATTGACAACGAAGGCACCCCATGCCCCGTTGTGCTCATTCTCCACGGATCCTGTGCGGTTCCTGAGTGTAGCGGGTGCTGTGGTCGGAGTCCCGTCTCCTGTCTGCTTCAGAAGCTGATCGACTGAAAAGTAAGTACGACCACCTTGAGCGTTTGAGTTCAAAGCTCCTCCGCGCCGCACTCGCGTCGCTCCAAGCCTAACGGTGACAGCACAGGGACAACGACAATACAGTTGTTCAAGGTTCCCGCGGAACCGACGACCGCAGTACAAAGGAGACAAGAACCCACTGCCTGTCTTACGGTCTGCACTCTTTGCATATGGGACTCAGCTGGCACATTGCGCTCGCAGTCCTCATGAAGCCGCATAGACAACACGCGCACATAACAAGCTCCAGGGTTGACTTGGAGAAGGAAGCGCCGACGGCGTTAGTCGGAGATCCGATACAGTGGTAAGTTGCGTCATTGTTGAGAACCCGACATTGTGGATCATTGACTGATTGACTTCGATCGAGTAGTGAGTGGTACACTAGCTGCGCGCCTCCTTCTCAGTCACAACCTCTACTGGCGGCGTTGCGAATCTTCCACTCATCGTCACTCCTGCGCTTCCCTCATCGCTCCTGTCTTGATGCCTCCACCAGAGCTCATTCCAAGAACGGCGGGTGTCGGATTCCTACCACAGCGTGCGCTCTGCTTCCGCTTCTTGGCGGCCTAACTTCCACATCCTCAACTAACTCGCGTTAGTTTCGCATTCGACCGGTCTTATTCAGGTTTGTGGCACAGTACAGGTTTCCAGTCCTCATAGTTGACTAATCCTGGGTGTGTTAGCGGACTTTACCACCGTCCACGCACGTCCGCGCGTCTGCTCCATTGTACTTCGTGTCAACTCAATGCGCTCCATGTGGGAAACTTGGCTTGCAGAATGTGAGTGTCATCTCCTCTCTACGCTTCGTCGTTCCTTACCGATATACGCCGTGTAGTGCTCCGGTGGACAACAGTGTGAGAACTGTCGCTCCCGTGCGCTACACTGCTACTACGAACGGCCATGTCCCTACACTTCCACCGGTCGCAACCCTGTTTTGTCCTCGGCACGTTCTACCGCATCCACTTCAACATTCCGTGCCACCGGTGAACACCCCGGCCACATCGTTCCTTCGGTACGTGCGTTCTCGTAAGCTGTGACGTCTGCGCTTTGTCCCTATCTGATACCGCCGTAGTCGCCTCGAGGCGACACTGGACAGTACTCTCTGGGATGTACATCTGTCCCGTCCATCGCACAGAATCTCGTCATGCCGGCCAGCGCTTTGGCACACGAACCTCCGCGCTCTCGAGCTCCATCGCCGTATATGTACATTGAAGGCCTTGTGGACTGTTCGAGGCAGACATCAACATCATGGTCCCAACATTCTTGTCCTTCGGTCGGACCGGCGGCGGATGCAGTGAGTCACTTTGGTGAAGTCCGTCACGCGGTGCGTCCGTCCAGCTGGCGGACATGTTTCTTCTCGCTGACAATCGCGTTGTAGAACCCAGCTGGTATCGCCGTAGAACCGTTCCAGCAGCAGCCGCACATCCCCTATGTCGGTCGAGTCCGCTCACGGAACGTACCAGACGGACTTTCACCGATTTCGTACGGTCCGGTCCCGACACAGCCTAATAGCCCTATCCCCTTCGCGATCGGGAGTACACCAACGCAGCTACATCAACCCTTCTCGCTTCAGCCAGCTCGTTTCTCGTCGTCAGCGAACCAAGACAACGCAGCGGGTCCCAGTGGCTCTGTCGGAGACCGCGAACAACGGATCTACGCCCCTAATCCACAGCTGGGATGGCCACCGCACGTCCTCCGCTATCGTACGTGGTGCACATACATCTGAGTCACTCCTTTGCTAACGCTGTTGCTGTACTAGACCAAGACGAGGATGAAGGTACGCGCCTTTCCTCCGCACATTTCAGCTCTCCATATCCCCAACAGTACTGAATGTACTTGTTCTTTAGCACTGGAAGCTCAGTTGCAGACGTATCCGTCTGTCGATGACGAAGGTGACTCAGTCCTGATTTATGATCCCTCGCGTATGGCTCACTACTATCAGCATATTGGGCGCGGTTCGATACGCCGGAGATTGTTTTCCCAGGTCACGTCGACCTCATGGTACGCGTGAACGCTTCAAGCGTCTCCTCAGCGCTGATAATGGACACTTCCTCTAGCCACTCGGCCCTAACACCTGTGTCTGCGGTGTAACCGGACCGCAAGTGCGCAGACGCGTGAGTACCTCTTCATAGCACTATCTTATGCGTACTTACACCGCCTGTAGGGATCATTGATTCGATGCAATAGATGTGCCGCGAAGTTGAAAAGGTACCTCCTAATCGTCGTTTGGAGCAGTGGATATGACGACGGCGAGCGACCCAGTTCTTCCACGGACACAGATGCTGCGCTCGGCAGTGGCACCTCCTCAACATGAGGCGTAGTTCTGGCCAAGAGCAGCTCTTCACTCCGGTCCCCCATTCTTGCCTCTAACAGCAGAAACATCTTGAGTCGGCCCTGATTAGCACTCCATATGAATTCACCAAGCTCGCTTCGAATTCTTGGAACTACGTTCTCGCTTATCCGCCGTTTCCAGGGCCGCTGCAGCTCTGCTCCCCTCATCATTCTTGACATCGACCTCATATCTTGGCGTAGTCGTATAGTCGTACAGTCAAGTACACTCTGGTCGCACGCACAGCGTACCTGTAGAGATAATCATATCTCATGTTCTTGCCAACCGTAGTCCAAACGGCCTTGCACGAGTGGACGCGAGCAGTGCACCTCCATCTGCCTTCGTTCACCTCCTCGAGCAGCCGCCATCGCGCTACGATATCACGAATCATATGTAGATAGATTACAATATGCCAGCAATTACTAATACAACAACCGCATGCTAGTTGTACGGCAACGCGAGGACCACAAGACGACATGCATACGTACCGACAGAACGACTTCATCATACACGCCTTCCGTTCATGTTCAATCACAGCTAATCACAGATCCACTGTTACAGGTCAGCTACGGCCGAGACAGAAACGAGGACACACTCGCCTTGTGCGTCTTCAGGACATCGTATTAGGACCTGGGTTCCCGGCGCCGTCGCTTGGTGGCTCGAGTGACGGACGGCCTCTCCCTCGATACACGCGATGCAGTCGAGCGAGCTACCGGGATCGGGCTCGAATGGCCGCTTCGATCGAGGCTGCTTGACTGCTCCTCCGCGATGTCACTAAGACCGGAGCTATCAGTCGCCCAGCCCTCCGTGGATCCGGTGTGAACCGGCTCCAATTCCACAGCTTCGCTGCTGCGACCCTCGACTCCACCACCACCAGAGTGCGCATCTGTGCCATAGGTCTCACGGTATTCGTCGAAGTCCGCCGCGCGCAGCTCCGAACTCGGCTCGCCAGACTTGAACACGCTGAGCACGGTATCCGAGGAGTCGTCGAGCCGAACATCAGCGACTGCAGACGGCGCATCTACCTCCGCAGCGACGTACTCTAACAGATCATGTCAACTTGTTGTTAGATCAGATCAGAAGCACATCACCTACCGTCTACAATCTCTCCGTCTTCGAGATCCGCGCGAACCGCCACCATAGGCGTCTTCGCCACAACGTCTGGGACGGGAGGAGGTGGAACAGGAGGTGCATGCTGCACGCGAATGACGTCGAGCAAGTGGTAGTGCGGATACCAGTCAAACCTCCCCTCGACATAGCTCACCATGAAGGTGATAGCGACCACGTCACCATACTCCAACGTGTTCGGCATTGATTGAGATATGTCGCGGAGTCTTCCGCCTTCAATGGACCGGATACACGGCCTGTTCGGATTTGCTCGGTACATCCGGGATTCCTTGTCCGCCTGACGAACCCATTCGTGCAAGTGACCAGGGCACGCAGGCTTCTGTTGTCCCTCGTCCACGCGGAGGAACATGGGAGTGCGCATCCAGAACCGGTAGTTGACACCCCGTTCGCGTCCACGCCCACCGATCCGACGCTCAACGCCACTAGGATTGAAGCCCGGCACCGTCTGCATGTGACCTTCGAGCTTCTGTACTACGGTGTGAGCAGAGCGACAATAACCGGGTAAGGAACACAAACCAACCTTCTGATAGGTATACAGTGCGTCGTCTCGCGAAGTGTCGAACGAGAACGCATAGTAACATTTGTGATTCGCGTGCCGCTGACTATCAGGCGACTGGTCAACACGCGCAAATATGTTAATAACGAATGACTCACATCTTCGTTGAGTCCAGAATGGATTGATCCGGGGCGTTGCCTGAAACTAGATTGCCCGTTTGATAGTTATCGGCGGACGCAAACACAGCGGCATAGCTGAAGACCGCTGGCGTCTCGGATTCAGCGAAGAATATCTGCGAAGGACGTCCTTGAGTACGTATGAAGCAACGAAATCTCCGACCAACGTACTCCCCATTCCACGGGCCCAGTGCGCTTCGCTTGAATGAGTGCGGGGCCACTCTCGAGCGATCCAACACCGATTTCCAACGGTAAGTCAGAATCGCGAAGCTTGCGTACTTTCCAATGATCCAGTACAGTGAGTGATCCCTGAGCCATGGTGAGTACTGGAGGAGTTGCTGCATGCAGATTGCTGTTTATCGCCCCGCGAGATGGCCTCTTTTATACCAACCAACTCCCGCTCTAAATCACTCACCATGCACACCGGGTCGTCGGAGTGCAACAGGGCACCACAAACCACAAGCTCTGAGGCGGAGTAGCTCGGGAGTTACATGGAGAGAAGAAATACAAGCAAAGAACATATGTGGAGGATGGAGAGAGGCGCAGAACGAATCGGGGAGCTGCGGCCTGCCCGCATTGGAGTCCAGGTTCCAGCGCCTCCGACTCGTCGCGCCACTCCTTCTTCACACGCTCTCTCGTCCTCTCCACTTCCAGTCCCGACGATACGTTCATGCACAATGGCACTACCGGGCTTCTCTAAACATGTCCAGGTACACAGTAGCCCCACTCAAAACCCTCACCTCTGCGACTTCAACCTCACCTCGTCCGGCCTTCTACCACCAACTCACACTCAATGCCATCGACTAGGAGTCGCACTCGCGCATCTCGCAGCGGAGCCCAGGTACGTGCCCTACCTTGATAATGCGTTGGACGCGGTCTCACTTCCGACGATGATCTCTCTAGAGGGTATCCGCCCAGTTCATGCAAGCTTCGCCCCGGGGTATCACGCGCTGGAATCGAACACTACGTGAACTCATACGCGTTGTACGTCCACCTCCGACATACTCTACCTAGCCCCAACAGTCCTGCTGTTATCACAGGGTAGCGTAACCCAAACCGTCACCGCAATGCTCTATCCTCTCACCAGAGGTCGCCCTCGCCTTATTCGCTTGCCTGTCCATGTCCACGAAGACCCGACATTCAGACCTTGGTGCGAAGACGTCCAGTTGGGTCGCTGGTTTCCCTTCGGTCCGCGGTACAGGCGCGTGGACATCATCGCCGGCACCGCATTCTCCCTCGTCAACGACTACACCATCGTTACAACTCAGTTTGAATCGGGCTGCCCCTCGAACGGCACAATACGAGACGAGATGGGGCTGTTCGTCAGAGGAAACGTAGTTGTCCTCCGCCATTCAGCCCGCCAACATCTTCGCGTGTGCAGCGTTTCCCGTGCGGAGATGAGGCTGATAGACCTCGTGGTACAACGGTGCGAGCAGCTTTGATCTCACGAGTATCCTTGAAATACTGATCCACGTTCAACAGTCACTTCCGCTTCCGACTAGGAGACTTCTTGTAGCGTTAACGCCTATCACATGCGAATCTCGACAATGCCTATAACTGTTAATATCTGCATCGAATTGTCACGAGTATCAAGTAAGAAGTGAACGTCTTCCCCACGTACGTCTCCCCCATGTATGGTAACGCACAAAGTGCAAGATTCACGCGATTTCTCTACTGCTACAACACAATGTCGTCCCTGTGCGCGAAGACCCTTCAGAGCCGCCACTATGGTGGCAGCAAATGGACAGAATTGCGACCGGCTGTGAGTTGCTCCCCTGCTCGCTCCCTCGATCCACACTCGAGCATCATGTGCCATAATACACCGCGCACTCCTTGCACGAACGCCGCTGGTGCCTACGTTGAACAACTTGCTCCAATCCTCCTACTTGATAGGTCGCTCGCACCACTCTCCGACTGTCTCCTCTCTAACAGTCATTGATCTAGATCAAAGAAGGTTCCCCGGTTCGCCTCCGCAATGATGCAAGACCTCGCAACCACCAGCGTTCTCATCTGCGCCACAACACATCCCGAAGGGAAAGACGAGTCGACAGCGCATTCGATCTGCGCACCGAAGCCACTCGCTCACCCTCCGATATCCACCACCAGTCATCCATATCGCACGCCCACCGACAGGCGATTGTGGTTGAACATCCATTGCGATATCTCGTACGTACACACGCCGACTTCTCTTCGTATACTGAACCAATGCTTACACCTCGCAGTCAGCTTCGACAGTATGTCAAGTCCGCACAGCGATACCACATCATGCGCCCTCTTTCTGCAGTTCCCAACACCGCCCACTGGGTCAAAGTGGGCAAGAAGTTTCATCTCTGCGAACGCCGTATGCCTCTCTTGCTCTACATTCCCGCCAAAGTGGTATCCTTCAAGCACCTTATGCGCAGCGGACGACGGTCGGAGCTGCGGCTGGAGGCTATATGCTGTCGATCGGCAGATCGCGATGTGCTGACCACGATGCTCAACACACACCATCACCCAATCAGTGAGCACTCCCTGGATAAGTGCGTCTTCCACTGCTCACGTACTTATCAGATAACACCGGTAGCTTTCTCTCCACTAGAAGGTGGTCGTCAGCAACATCGGTGGGTCCTATTTTCGTGTAGGAGCTGCTCGCTCTGAAGCTCCATGAAACAGTTCCCGAATCTCTGGGCACGATCGCGTGGACTGGTTCGAATGGCCGTGGAGCACTACACAGAAGCCGACATAGTCCTTGTGGAGTGCTCATGTGTAGTCGACCGCATGGACGTCGCGTGTCGGGGAATGCGGTTTGAATTGAGAGGGATGACATCCTTGTACAAGTAGCCTCAAATCAAACTCGTGTATCCACCACTGCGTGTCGCTCGGGACCGCGGAAGCATTGGCGCCACCGTTCTCTCCACGTTGATTCGCCGTCGTACCACCCGCCGTCAATGCGGAGAGTCCCTATTGTCGCATGTCCATTTTCAAACCAACGCGAGGTATGCCAACACATTCCTCGTGATCCTCCGCTTCTCCTCCTTCCTTTAAACAGTGTCACACAACGATGACGATCATGGTTCTTTCGCGTCGGGCACTTAACAGAAGCACCGTTGCCACCGCAGAGGCGTCCCTTCCAACAATGCCGACACTCGCAACATCCACCTGACGCACTCCCTGGTCGTCGAGCCACCTTTCACGGACAGCAACGTCACTTGCCCTAACGCTCTATAAATCAAGGTCGGTCCCCACCCAGCACTCTGCATTTGCACGGCAACACTGCACTCTAACAGGGCGTTCGAAACGACGAACAGTGACGCCCATCATCAACTATGGCGGACGACGACGATCATGACACCAAGGCCAACGATCACTCCGCGCTCCAGTTCACGCAACATATCCCAGTTAAGGTGACGGCCGCCGGTAACATCGTATCCCTCTAGCTAGTCGCGTTCTTCTGACCTACTTCTATGATCGCTCGCAGACGGGTAAGTGGTACATACATATCCATTCTCATCCACTGTGACCTCCCTCAAGAACGTGGCAATATTTCGACGACATAAAGGTGCACTATCCCTCCACTCCGGCCCCTGCAGCAACGCTGACCTGTCAATAGCTCCAAACCTCCCTCAGTCGCGTGAGCAACTCCCGGTGAAAGCATTTCCATCCCCCTCGTCGCTGATATGCTTCACTCCCAGCTATATTGGGACCTTGACACCCGATATGTCGATCTACATCAGTAAGCACCAAACACTCCCTACATCGGCGTGACTTCTGACTGAATAAACCTCTCACTACCCCAGGGTTCTGAACTTGGTAGAGCTCGGATTGACCTCCGAGATCACCGTACGCCAGCTCGAGGTATGCGCTCCTTCGTTAAATTCATATTGGTACTTTCATCACCCTGTCTCAGGCTCATTGTGCGACGACCATCGCCGGCCTCGCCTCCCGCCACTGCGACTATTCACTGCTCGCCGGTCGGGTCTACATGGTCGCGTTGCACCGTGTGACTAAGATGTCCTTTGTTGAATGGGTGGAGAAATGGGCATCCTGTGAGTAATCATTGATTTCACCGCTCCCTCATTCTAGGTTCTCAACCTCCGATGATAGCACCAGATGTAGCCCTTCATCCGTCCTTTGTGGAACTCGCATTGCGCCATGGGGATAAACTGGACACTGCGATAGACCACATGCGCGACTTTCGGTTCACATAGTGAGTATACCGCTGCGGCTCCACGCTTCCTATCTGAAGATGTCCAGCCGGTCCACGCAAATCCTTGCACGATCGTACTTACTGAAGCACCGTGGGATTGTTATCGAAACTCCGCAAATCATGTACATGTGCACCGCTCTCGCCATCCACCGCACCAACATTGAACAAGTACTGGTCACCTACGACGCTCTCTCACTTCACATGTATACTCACGCATCGCCCGTGCTCTTCAACGCTGGCACATCCAACCCCGGGTTCGCGTCGTGCTTCATCTATCAGCCCGACCCGTCCAGCCCTCTCGCCCTCCTGAAATCCCTATCGAACATCGATAAGTTCTGGATGGCAGACGGCGGGGTTGGGCTGTCCCTCGCACATGTTCCTGCGCAAAGGTGTGTATCGTGCGCGTGTACCAAACAACGCGATATTCACCGGCTTAATGCAGGTACTCGCCTAGGGTGCAGGCTGGTGTCATGTCTTTTATCCGCGTCCTCGACGCCCACGCAGCTTATACCAGCGCATCTCGTCAACGGCGCCCATCCGCCGCGACGGCCTATCTACCTGTGTGGCACGCCGATGCAAGCGACTTTGTGCGCTGCCGTACTACCCGTGCACCCTTGGGCGCCCGCGTCGAGTACATTTTCCCCGCTCTATGGATACCAGACGTGTTGTAAGTCGCGATCGACACTCCCGCTAGTACTTCACATCTCACGGCACTATTCAGCATGTACAGGCTTACTAACGGCGGAAAGTGGTCCCTATTCGATCCTGAAGATGTCCCTCAATTACTCTGCACCACCGGTCCGCAATTCACAAGAATGTACGAGAACTACGAAGCTCAGGGTCTTGCACTCACAACGATGAACGCTCTGGAGCTGTGGATCACTATTTCTGACGCCATTCGCGAATCGGGTACCCCGTTCCAACTCTTCAGCGACACCATCAACCGTGAGCCCGAAGTTCCGCCTTTCAAAGCTTTCATACTGACGACCGTACAGGGAAGAATAACCAGAGTCACTTGGGCATGATTCCTTGTGGTAATCTGTGCACCGAAATAGTCCAATACTCCTCTTTGGAAGAGACAGCAGTGTGCACTTTGGCCTCCATCGCCCTACCTGCCTTCCTCACGTCTAACGATATCCTCGACTTCGAGGCCTTACATAGCACCACGAAGCTCGCAGTGGAGAACACCGATATCCTCCTGGACCTCGCGGTGTATCCTACGGCGACAGCAGAACGCTCGATCCAAAGCAGTCGCTCCATCGGCATCGGTGTGCAAGGCCTTGCAGATGTCTTCCTTGCATTACGGCATCCGTTCGACTCGCCCGTCGCGCGTGCGCTGAACATACGGATCTTCGAGACCATCATGCACGCTGCTTTAGAAGCCAGCTCGGAGCGCTCGGAGAAGCTTGGCCCGTACTCGACCTGGAAAAACTCTCCCGCCGCGATGGGAAAGCTACAGATGGACATGTGGCAGCGCCTCCCTTCAGGCGCAAGGGATTTCAGCTCAGTGCGCAGCCGCATTGCGCGACACGGCCTCCGAAACTCCATGCTCATCGCACAAATGCCTACTGCGTCCACCGCGCAGCTCCTTGGCAACGCTGAAGGTGTAGACCCGTACCCCAGGTAAGCGAATGCACCTCCACAGCAAGCAGCGTCTTTACGTATGCCGTATAGCAATGTCACTGTCTTCCGCGTCTTGAGCGGAGACTTTACCGAGTTCAACCCCTGGCTGGTCCATCACCTCTCTACGCGCGGGCTCTGGACGGAGGCAGTCCGTAACGCCATCATCGCAGACCACGGTGAGGACACTACTCGGCATACCTCGAAACATCCTCACTGAGCGCTCCTCATCCGTCACCCTACAGGTTCTATCCAACGTATCCCTAAGATCCCCGCAGACCTGAAAGAGTTGCACCGCACTGTATGGGAGTTGGACCCCAAGGACCTCCTCGATATGGCCGCTGACCGTGGACCATACATCGACCAGAGCCAAAGTACCGTAGTACATCTGGAGAAACCGACATCGGAGCAATTGGTGCGCACCAAAGCTCTTAGTGCGAATACCCCCCTGTACGGCACTAAAACGTCCACAGCTCCGATTGACCCATCACGCATGGACGCGCGGCCTGAAGACCGGCATGTACTACCTCCGCATGCGGGCACCGTCCTTCCCAGTCCCTTATGGGATATCGGCCACGCTCCTCCCTCGCGCGATACCAAATAACGACACCGACACGAACACTGACAATGACGCCGACCTCCCCCCACTTTGTCCACCGGACTGCGACGTCTGCAACCTCTGACAGGCGCGGTCGTGTACATCCCTCCACCAAAGCCACTACAACATCCGCACACCGCCGTTCGCGTTCTCAAATCACCGTGTTCTCCCCACAGACCGAAAGACGTACTTTGACCTTCGCGTTCGCGGCTCAATCTTCCGCTGTTCTCTGTACCGCCTGCGTTCCATCCGCCACCAAACGTTATCTCGCCACAGTCCGGTAGTATTCCCAGTCCTGAACACGCACGCTCGCCAGATTTCCTTCTACCTATATGCCTCTATCCCTTTCCGCTTCGGTCTTTGGCTGTTTCCCGCTCACGCACCCGCTCTCATGGAACGCCTTTCAACCATGCTTTCCTCTCGAATACTACCCCATGTATTGACAACTTCTCTACTCTTCTACCACGTGTCCCTGTCCGTTGTCCCTTGATGTAATAGTATGACTATCCAATGTTCCATTCCTGCGCATCCGCCGTGACGCAGTGCAGCAGACACCATCACCTACACCACGATGTCCATATTAACACATGGATCGCCATATCTACCGCGCGCCCCGCTGAGCAATTAGTATCCTTTAGCTGCGCACACCGAACCCGTTCCCATCATTCATTACATCTGAGTGGAGCGATGAAACTTGAATATCCTGTACACACCCAGTCTGGGGAGATTGATCCTGACTTCATACAATATACAGTACATCACGCAGAAAGAAAACGAACAAGTCCTTCACAACACCAGTATGCCATTAATGCATGGTTGTTCCTTTCCTCTTCATCATATCACTGTACTACATCACAACGAGCGCCATCAGGTATGGTACGCGCTCGATAAACCATCACCAACATACCTGTCGCTCCAACATCATCTTGCGGGCGTTGAGCTCCAACACTTCTCGTTGTTTGATGATCAACATAGTCTGTGTAGATAATCATCAGCACGCGCGCCTCCAACACCGATGTCAACGCTCATGCTTACTCGCAGTGACCGGACTCTAAGGCCACGATAACACGACACCCGTCGAATCGCACAAGGCTCCTCACCAGACAAAGCGATTTGAGCCCGTAGCCACGGTACGTACTCCTCCAGAGACTCTATATACGCCCTTTTCTTGGCATGACCGGTGATGGTATCCCTACTTAGAAATCAGCGTCAACAATTCCATAGTGAGAGCAGGTTCACCTACGGGTCCGTCACATTGAACCCAACGTTTGCGGAAAGAGCGAGGAAGTACCCCTTCCGTTGGGAGACCCGAGACAGACAGTCCAACGCCACCGATTGCGTCCCATATAACTGCTGTTCTTCGCTCTCCAGCCATGCAAACTCTCCATCGTGGTCAGAGCTTGCCACGTCCCCAGTGACATGGTCAGAACCATCGTGACTGCTGTCCTCGACCCTATCCAAGCCCTCTTCCTGCTGGACGACCGCCGACGTCGATAAATCGGCATTCGGTTCTTCGTTCACCTGCTCGCGGTAGCATGGTGACGCCGCAGACGTCGCAGAAGAGCACACCGGGAACCGGAGGGTGCTATAGGTGGAGATGCGATCGGGATGAGGCGGGGACGTCCAGGCATCTCCTACGTCGTGACCTTGAGTCGCGTTGCATTCTCCAGGTCCACTAGGGA
Organism: Earliella scabrosa; assembly: GCA_022605405.1. Lineage (NCBI taxonomy): Eukaryota > Fungi > Basidiomycota > Agaricomycetes > Polyporales > Polyporaceae > Earliella > Earliella scabrosa. The sequence continues at coordinate 2,820,937 of JABYQQ010000005.1, read as the reverse complement.
AATAGGTCCACTCCTCATCGGCTGGGCAATAAAGATATCGCCCATCGCGGGAGAGGTAGCCACGGTCTGTTGGGTAGAAGCCCTCGTTGATACCTGGGAGACTACTGGAAAAGGTGTCGTTGCATCCACCGACAGCGCATCGGTTACTCTCTGACGCATTGCCAGGCTGATAGAAACCCAAAGCGCGATCGAAGTCAAGCAAGGTCTCCATGTGGACTATTCGGCGATGCTGCAATGTGGTCGGTGTTTCACAACTGCGTCCTGGGGGGATGAGTGGCGCTGTCAGTCCTTTCTACAGTGAACACGCGTTTTTATCTAGTACCTCAGGCTCCAAATCACCGTACCGACTGCAGCTTCGCCCCATCACTGGAAATTGCCGACGCTGCACCAATGCACCCGTTCCACCGAGGACTATAAACACGATCGCCGCGTCTTCCTGCATGGCGAATTGGCACACTTATGACGTGCGTCCGCTACATGGCGCCGAAGTTTCGCTATCACTCCACTTCCAACTTACGAAACAACAGTAGCCCAAGAGAACAGCGAACGACAACCCTCACAATCCAGCCCATCTCCAGCCTAACTTAAACGGACGTATCGCGCCGTACGCCACAAAGCGGACCGGGCGGCAACTAGCGGTGACTTCTCTCCGTCCTCGTGCGGATCGTCCGTGCCTATAACTTCAACTCCTTAATAAGCGTTTGGTGACTCTCCGCTATTCAAGCAGTATTCATACAATACATCGCTGCACACAAGTCCACCGTTCCGTCGTGACATACTGCCGCGTATTGTCCGCTCCAATGCGTCATCGCAACATCTCCCATTGCCACCACGAACACCTCCGTACAACTCCCTCCCGGCTTGGAGAGTCCAAACGCATCCTCTTCCTGACGGGGAGTCACGCGCCTTTCGAAGCGCGCGTTCTCGGAGTTCACCGTAGCCATGGTTCTGCCACTCTCAATGTCTCACCCCTGACAGGCTTCTTAACTTTCCCCACCGCACGGAACACGGAATGCTATTCCTCTTCGTCGATAACTCATCACATGTCAACCACCATCCCACGATCCATACAACATTCTAACGCACCCCTACGTCCACCCCACACGAACCGTATAAGATCTCCTCATGCCCCGCTCTACAAATATCCTGCCGCCCGGTCCACCACTGTCAATCTTCGTTCGCCTCCGCCTTGTTCACTCACTCCGTTGGATATGGCGCTCTGTACATCTTCGACGTCGCAGAGCAATATCTCCCGCTGCGCTGACGCTATACCAGAAAACTCCTCCCTATCAGCGCCTCGCCAGCCACGGCTGTTCTCTTCCGCACAGACGGAAACTCCCTCACACGCCGACCACCACGTCTTACAGCCGCCAAACCCTGACAACCATTCAACGTCCACCCTGCCTCCTACCCGTGCCTCATCCCGACATTGTCGTCCGTCCTCTCGCCCTGTTCCTGCTACTCTGTACAATGTCCCCAGCGTAAGAAATCGCAGGGACCCTCCAGTCACCGAGTCCGTTCACAATCGTGCAGCACTGGTCCATCCTTACCACCGTATCAACAAGAAGAAAGCCGACAGCACTCGACACCGTAGGATCTGGAGCCACCCACTCGAAAAGCTCATATTCGCACCTGACGAACTGTAAGTATCTGACTGCTGCGCCGCACGGACTTCGACAACTCTGACGTCTTTCAGACTCGATATGCGTACACCCTATCGACGCACCATTTACACCGCAACTCTGGAGGCTCACATTGACGAGCTACACGATCAATTACTTCGTCGCGAGCTATTTCCCGTCACGGCTGAACAGCTACATGCATACTCTGGTCTCAACTCTACTACTACGAAAGTAAGCGACGATCACATTACCTCTAGACACCGATCTCACACCGCCTTAGACGATGCTATCGGGGTTGCAGTACGACGCCGTCCAGCTCCGCGTCGAGATTATCGAATTGCAACGAGCAGTGAGTACTGAGCAGCAGCCTACATTCTACTCCATGTCACCACACCTACAACGCAGATCGATGACAACGTCGACAAAAGCGACGAGTTGAGTCCTGTCGTCAAGCAGGAGCTGCACGCGTGAATGCCGAACCCCATCATCAGGCGCTCGTTGTCGCTATGCTTCCTGCCTCTTCTGATGTTGCACTATTCAGCACTTCTTGGTACCTATTGCCACCATCCGCCCCGATGACTCCCTGTAGATAGCGTACAGTACCATTTGTTCGCCGCCATTCACACCTGCTCGTTCATCACAATAGCAATTCATGCCGATAAAGAACAAATGTTTCCCCTAAATCCGAGAGCTGTGATCCGATCACTGACGCCAGTGACGGGTGTCCAGGTTTGCCCGGAGGGCCGATGCCTATCAGGAATGCGAGAACAGGAAAACAGAAGCAGGGGAAGCACGCACTCGATTCCGCCTCATCACCAGATATCTTCAACAACGCCTCCTCAAGCCCGAGCGCCTGCATGATCGTCCAACAGCACTGACATTATGGCTACTTGGAGCTTAGGCATCGCCTCAGTCAACTCAGTCATTGAATCCAGGACTTCGCTGAGCGACCTGCGGCTTATAAACGCGTCAATGTGTCCCATGCCCTGCTTCTCGGCCGCGCCTGGTACGTAAGCTGAAGCATAATTGCCCTTCGGCACGAGGGTCATGCGAGCTGGAAGAACATATTTTGCGAAGGCTCCTTCTGCAGTTGGATAGATTGATCCACCGGCCGAGGAACCTAGTTATCTTGGGGTGCGGGTCCTGCGGACAAAGCTCACAAGGTTCAAGCCCCTGGTCTCGTGCAGGATTACGCGCTATGCAGACGTCTACATAGACCTATAAGCGTTCATGAGTAGGCGGTGCAAATATAGACATGTCCCCACTCACTGTATTAGGATGGTACCGACTCCGGCGAAAGGAACAAGAGATCAGAGAGCAGCAGGGAACCTTCGCTGAGGCGGTCCGATTATACAGCTGGTAGTAGTACAGGAAGTCTCAACCAAATAAGTGAAGCAAGCCATCCCCTACAAGGCGATCTTCAGAGGCGAACATTGTTCGGCATCTTCTTGATTGCCTGCCGTACCCCGAGGTCGCCGAGCACATCCTCGGATCCGCCCAGAATGGCGTCGTACGGTGAGGTTCGATGGTACTGGTTGTTGAAAGTGATCAGCAGCAGAACGAGAGACGCTAACGGTTGACGGTGGGTTACCACGACTCACATTCTCGATGAACTTGCCCATGCCAGTCGCAGTGATACCACGTCCGCCGAAAAGCAGCGTCGCGTCTTCAGCAGTCTCGCGACCGGTGCGGGTGACGTACTGCTTCAGGAGACCAATGGTGCCCGCAATCTTGTCTGACTGCTCGTCATATGACATCTAGCATTCCATCGTGAGTCCCTCCTGATCTGGTCCTTTAGTAGAGTCGCACTCACGTTGTTCATCTGGTGCGTGACGAACTCGAGCCAATTCTGGCCCGACTCAATCCTCGCGATCATCTGCGCCAGCCGCGCGCGCACAACGGGCTGCGTGTTCAAAGGCTTGCCGAACGCGACGCGCTGACTCGTCCACTTCAAGCACTCCTCGACGATCCGGCGCTGTGCGGCAAGACTCGTGCAGACAATCATCCACCGCTCGTGGTTGAAGTTGCTGAGGACAACCTGCATCCCGTTGCCGACCTTCCCCAGCGTATTCGCCACAGGGGCACGGGCGCCGTCGAAGGTTACGTAGGCGGTGCCAGCCGTTGACGAATAGGCTGTCTTGATCGCTTTGGTGGAGACGGCGTCTTGGCGAGGGACGAGGATGACAGCGTACCCATTCTAGCATAGGCTATTGTCAGCAGATATACACACAAATCGGGATGAACGAGTGCGTACATCGGTTCTGCACGCTACAGTGAAGTAGTCTGCAAAGGTGCCGTTGGTAATCCACCTACATGCGCATATAGCATGTCAGACATTGATCGCGTTGACAGTAAGGCACCCATACTTCTTGGTTCCGGTGATAACCCACTCGTCCCCGTCGCGTTCAGCGTAGGTCTGCAATCCGCCAACGTCACTCCCCGCAAATGCCTCACTGATAGCCAGACAGATGAATTTCTTCCCGTCCAGGACCTCAGGAACAACCTTCGCCTGCAGCTCCGGCGAGCCAAAGTTGAGTACCGGGGGTAGCCCAATGACTTCACCGGCAAGAAGGCCGTCGACGTATCCGCGCGTGCCGAGACGACCGACTTCGCAGTTGATGATGAGCTGTGGAATTGTATGCCATAAGGGTACACTCAAGGACTCCATGAGGCGTTGGACGACATACCTCGTGGAAGTGGTCGAACTCTTCTGGCGTGACAATCCCACCCATAAGCTTCCGGCCCTTCAAGTGCTTCCCGGGGCCGATGCGCATGGCAGGAATGTTCATCTCGCTGCGTACAGAGTCACGAACCTTCCCAAGAGTCCCAAATTGACTTGGTAGGCGCACCAGAGCTTGTCCACAACCTCCTGCGATATGCGCTTCCCGTTCTCCTCGCACTTGAGGGCATCGGGGTACACGACCTCCTCGAAGAACTTGCGCATCTCTTTCTGGAACCTCCGGTGACCGTCGGTATAGTACGGACTGTGATATCCCGGCGACAACCATGCTGGCTCAGCATAGGGGACACCCGAGTACTCTCCCGCGGCCTTGGCCTTGACGAACTCCTTCTGTCCGGCGACGGTACCAATCTGTAAGCGAGCGTACTGCGGTCTGAGGAGGACCTCATGCCTGTGGAGGCCAAAGAACGCTTCTGTGGCATCCTTGCCGGCTGGAGTAGAGGTACGAGGTTGACCCATGCATTTGTGTCTGCATCACGCGTAGAGGACTTACCGACGTTCTTCGTGAGCAGGACACCGGCACCTCCCGGGTGCAGGTTGACGAACTTGGAGATGTCGTAGACCTTGGCGTCGACGATGATCCACTGCAGAGAGGTTTGTCACCGCACCCCCAAGTAGCGTTGCATACGCCTCACCAAGTCGCCTGGCTTGTTGTGCTAAGTATTTCGAACCGGTCACCAACTCATGCCCCGAAAAGCCAACGACGCAGTACACACGCACCTGCGCGACTTCCTCAACCGTGAATGTCTTGCCGGCCATGTCAGCGCACGTATCGTCAGAGAGCGAAGCGGTAGTCTGCAGTAGGAGCGCGGAGATGCGTACAAGTTCGACGCCGGAGCGCTACTTACATAGCGGGGCAATATGCGGGGAACTTCTCCGAAGTAACCGAGAAGAACGCCTGGGCTCTACAGAAGCATATGATTCTCACGAGCCAATCAGCATCCAATCACCTTGCGCGAGTTCCAAATCCGCCGCATTTGGTATCGTCATCTTGAACGCCAGACCAACGCTGCCTCCTGGCAAGGGCCAAAGAACGACACGTAGGTCCATCCTCCACTTGTGGAAAGAGCAACAGGGTGCACGGTCTGGCTTCGAAATCGCATACTAATCGGGCCCTCAGGTTTTAAGACCAACACCCACCTCATCGAGCTTCGACGCTCAAAGGTACAGTCATACACCAGCTTGCTGCTTGAGCTCAAGGTCAACGTAGCAAATAGTTGACATATCATTCTATTGCCAAACCAAGCGCCTCGCAAAGCTGAGTCGAAGAAGGCAATATGTAGCATTCCTGAAAGCTATTCACAGCAGGCTCAACGACGACGCGCGAGCGACTACAGCAGCCCGAAACAAGACACATGAGCACCATCATCAATACCCTAGAAGTCCGTTGGCAGTGGCAAGGGAGAGTGCAGTACGTCAAGCACCTCGTGGCTTGAGGCCCATCGACTGCGCGATGAACCCGTACTTGTCTGCGTACTCTTGGATGCTATTTGATCGCCATCATCAGCGCTCTGAGAAACGATTCCAAATGGGATGCGTACCGCTTCTCGGTCGACTTGCCAGCACCATGCCCTGCCTTCTTGTCGATGCGGATCAGGAGCGGATGCGGGTTGTCGGGCTTCAGATACTGCAGCGTCGCTGCGTGCTTGAACGAGTGCAGCGGCACAACACGGTCATCATCTGCACATAATCGAAGACGGAGTCAGAAGAGACCACACAGCAGCCAAGAGGGTGAGGGTGAAGGCAACGCACGGTCGGCAGTCGTCAGCATCAACGGCGGCAGCACCTTGTCCGTCGGGATGTTGTGCAACGGCGAGATCGGATAGATGAAGTCGAAGTCGTGCGGGTCGTGCGGATCCCCATAGTCAGATGTCCACGCGCGGCCTAATGTGAGCACGCAATGCCCGACCAGCCCTATCAGCACTGAATGCCCACTGTGAAACTAGCGGGAGGACATTACCTATTGTGAAGTCCGCGAACTGCAACGTGTGCCGCGACAGGCGATGCGAGCAGAGTCAGTAGTGAATTCATCGCCTGACAGAAACGGGGTGGTCTCACCTTGAGGAGGTCCAGAACGCCAACGTCGGCGACGGCAGCGCCCAGGAGGCCCTCGGGCGCGCGGTTCACACAGGCGGCGACGAGCAGGCCTGTCCCGTCACGGACGCGTCATAGGGGAAGCAGACAAACAAGCACACAACCGGGCGCGATCATCAGCGCCCCGATCAGAGAAGGAGGGGCAGAGAAGACGCACCTCCGTTTGAGCCGCCGTTTATGGCAACCTTGCCTGGCGCCGCGTACTTGTTGTCGACAAGGTATTGCCTAAAGGGACGGCGAGTGAGCATGCGCCCGTGTTGCGAGGCTAATTCAAGGTCCGCATGACGTACGAGGCTGCTATGAAGTCGTCGAAGCAGTTGACCTACGTGCATCCTGTCAGCGGCCGCGTTCGAATGCAGTAAACACGAGGTTAGTTCGTTGCCCACCTTGCGCTCCCGCGTTCCTGCGAGGTGCCATTCCTCCCCAAATTCCCCACCACCTCGGATGTTGGCCACCGCTAGGATTGCGCCATACTTCTGCATCCAGGTCAGGATCGCCGGGCTAAAGAACGGGTTGATGGAGATGGTGAAGCCGCCATAACCTGGGGGCGGGGGATGGTTAGCAGTGCCCCGTGGACCATGGCGGATCGACAACGGCTCACCGTACTGAAGGGCAGGGGCCGTGCCGTCAAACTTCGTGTCCTTGTGCCTGACGACGAACATAGGCACGCGAGTACCGTCCTTGCTGTTGTACCAAACCTGTCTCGCCTTCAGTTTTCGTAGAGCAATGCATGCCATGGTCATGCTCACCTGCTCTGCGGCGAAGTCATCTGGGTTGAGCCCATTGACGAGGGTGGACCGGTAGATACTCCACCGCTTGTCCTCTTCCTTGACACCAAAGTCATACTTAGCGACGATACCAGGGTTTGTGAAACCAGTGAGTGTCGAGAAGAACCACGACTGTTTGCGGCGGCCACTAAGAGTCATAGCCCCGACGAAGTCCGGGGCGAGGCGGTGTAGCCTTTTTCCGGTCGACAGCTGGTAGACGTAGAGTTCGTCTTTGACCTGCGACGCGCTCCGTGAATACTTCGGACTCATCAATCATAAGTCACGAATAGTCTCTCACGTTCCGCTTGTAGACGACCGCAGCGTAGTCGCCGTTGACCGCGAGAACGTCTTGGAGATGCGCTTCCTTGTCCTCTGGGATAAGATCCTTGAACACGCGCTTCTCGGGCGGATCAGCAATATCGACAGTGACAAGCTTGTACTGAGGCGCGTCCTTATTGGTCAGCAGGAAGAACTTGGTTCCGTCATTCGCGATACTGAGACGAACGTACGGCGTCAGCAACAGCGAGGCAGGGAAGACGGCACGGAAAAGAGCCGGACACTCACTACTCGTAGTTGGCCTCGAACTCGTCGATAACCTTGTCCCACTGCATGTTGGGTCCGATCGCGTCTTTCTCGAGATCGGCGATCCAGAGCAGGCCTTTCTGAATTGGGGCAGCGGAGGTTGAGAGAGGTGCATGCAGGCGGAGCGGCTCGTACGTACTCGCGAAGTGTCCCGGCGAATAGACAGAAGCAGATAGCGGCCGTCAAGCTCGGTGACTTGCGTGCCCCACATCCACTCGGGATGGGTCTCGTCCTTGTAGACCAGAACGTCCTCGGCTGCGGCACTGTGAGTAGCAGTCAAACACTCGAGGTATTCTCGATTAACGTACACTGTGACGTGCCCAGCTTGTGGTAGTAAAGCATGGCATTCTTATCGCTCTGCGTCTCTGTACCGGCCAGATCGTCCGCGGCCGAACCATGGGATTCGCGAGACGGGAAGCGCTGAGAGTCCAACGGATGCACGCGGGCCGCTCAGCCAAAATGCGCTGGTGTGGAATGACCGAGACCCACCTGGTAGAAGAACCCCTTCGAGTCGTGCGTCCACGAGATGCCGGAAAACTTTACGAAGCGGATCTCATCGGGAAGCCGCTTGTCGTCGTGGGAGGTTTGAACTCCGTCGACGGCAGCCAAAGGAGCGGATGTGGGGCGGATATAGACCGTGAAGAAGTCACTGCCCTAGAGTGACATGAGGATTCTAGGAACACTTATCGAAGGTCGGTCATACGCAACACACTACTCACCGAGCGAGATATGCCGTAAGCGAAATGCTCGCCGGAGCGAGCGAACGCTGTTGCGGCAAGCGCTGCCGTGCCATCAGAGGAGAGCAGATTGGGCTGCGAATCGCAACAACTTCAGAGGAGCGGTCACGTGACGTGAGTGAAAGAAACGCACATCGAAGAAGACCTCGCCGCCCGCGCCTTCGACTTGAGAGAAGTCCGGAAGAGTGCCGTCCTTGGAGCGATAGAGAACTGGAATGGCCCGGCAAAGCGGTAACGCGTCAGAATTGTTCTATAACGCGTCAAGCGGAGTGCAAAGATATTGGCGACTTCGCGGACGCAGGCGAATGGCAGATTGTCAAAGCGAGTAAGGCAGCAGCCTGAATTCCGTTCCCATCAGGAAGTGTAGGAGCCACCGCATAGCCCCTGGTGATGATGGTAGGATAGATGATTGCATTGCCAGATATTGAGGCAAGAGATGAAGAGGGAATGAGTGCTGACGATGGGCGACAAGTCACGCCCGGCCGCCGACAGTGTTTCCATGCCTCCACCATCGTGTACTCCGTCCACACGACTTACTCACCTGACTGCGCCTGAAGACCGCTGTTGTAGTACCAGTACCAGCGGCCGTCATCCTTGAGCGAGGGGGCGGAGAACTAGGTATATGCACACGATTAGCGCACCGAGCGAGAGACGCGTTAGGTCGCGTGCAAGCGCCTCGCACCTTGGCATAGTCCATGGCCTGGCGAATCTGGTCCTCCAGGTCCTGTCGCTCGGGATTGCGGTCGAGGTATTCGCGCGTGAAGCGCTCCTGGGCGGTGGTCCATTGCTCTGTCTCGTCTGTGTTGTGCTCAAGCCATTGGTAGGGGTCGGGGACGCGGACCTCGCCCCTCTTTTCGCTCTTGTAGACGTCGACGTGGTCGGAGCGCCGTGCGGGCGGGTAGCGGTTAGGCGTCCAGGCGGTGGGGGAGGGAGGCATGGCACGACGGGGGGAGGACGAGAGGCGACGGGACGAGAGGGCGGCCTGGAACGCGCCTCTTATAGTCGCGGGTGCGGGTGGAGCTCGGAGAGATGTTGCCACACATGAGAAGAGGGCGAGCATGTGCTTGGGGATGTGTATCGATGACTGGCGTGCGCGGCCAGACAAGGGAAGCCGATCTCTGGGCCAGGAACATGTCAGCATGACTGGCCAATACCGAAACCGCGTCAGGGTGCCATTACAGGTTTATCAAGCTCGGAAAAGAAGAAAGCAGTTCATCGATCGACGCCGTCGAGGCGTTCGGGGCTGCGGTCTGCGCTGGCGAGATGCGGCTCTGGGACACGAGGCGGGGGCGTTGCCACTCTCTTCCGCGGCGTCGTCGTTGTCGTCGTCGTGGACGAGGTTCACAGTCAGCGGCACGTCCTCGCCAAAACCGCGCCCCGCCGCGCGCCAATCTAATCTACAGCGCTTCTGCGCACGTCTATCTATTTGCGCCCAGACGCCCAAGATCAGCGGCACTTGGGAGTCAGCAGACTCAGCACGTCACAACTTGCGCGCGATTCCGCCAACGCCGTCTTGTCTGTCCTCGTCCGAGTCAGCCCGTTCCCTGCTCTCCTTTGTCTGCGTGCCGACAACGCGGGCGGGCATGGCCCAACCCATCCAACCTCAGCCGAGCTTCTTCCCCACCGCGGCCATCGTGCGTCCACCCTCTGCGCTCCGACGCGTAGCGGACACTCGCTCATCTCTCCGTTCCATGCCTAGGACCATGCATTCGCCGGGCTCGGTGCAGGCGTCGTCGCGGTGCTGTGTATGCACCCGCTCGACCTACTCAAGGTCAAGTTCCAGGTAGCGACAGAGAAGCCGCAAGGAGGGGTCGGACGCGCGATATGGACGTCGCTCAAGGACATCCAGGCCCGCGACGGGTGGAGAGGCCTCTACCGGGGTGTCAGCGCGAATATCGCGGGGAACGCGTCCAGTTGGGGCTTCTACTTCCTCTTGTACGTCCCTCCGTCCCTGCAGACATGCGTGCGATCCCTTTGCTCACCAGCACCCTACTCGCTCTTCCGCACTGCGTCATCTTACGTCTCCCCGCGCACAGCTACCACATGCTCAAGCAGCGCGCATCCGGGGGTGATCCCAATTATAAGCTCTCCCCGGGAGCGTACCTGCTATGTTCTGCGCAAGCGAGTTCGCATGTCCATTCTCGCCGTCATGGTGCGTCCGACTGACACTCCACGCTCCGCCTCGTAGGTGCGGTAACGGCAATCATGACAAATCCAATATGGGTCGTCAAAGTCCGCATGTTCACGACGCAGGCGAAGGATCCTGCGGCGTATCGTGGACTATGGCGTCAGTGCTCAGCTCCGCTATCATGTCACTTAAGCTGACGGGGATTGCGTCACGCTGTAGATGGCCTGTCGTCTATATATCGCACGGAGGGCTTGTCCGGCCTCTACCGCGGAACTACGCTGGCGCTGGTCGGTGTTGGAAATGGTGCAATACAGTTCATGGCGTACGAGGAGTTGAAAAGATGGGGCTTCGAGCGGAAGAAAAGGCAATTTGCCAAGGCCGGACGGGAGTACACGACCCATGACGATAAATTAGTGAGTCCGTTTCCGTTCACGGCAGGATATCTGGCTCACGCTTCGAGAAGTCAAACACCGCATACACCATCATGTCCGGGGCCAGCAAAATCTTCGCACTCGCTTCCACCTACCCATACCAAGTAGTCCGCTCGCGAATACAGGTGCGTGACTCCCATCCCGTCCCGGCGCGCAGGTGCAGCAAGCTCACCGCACACGACCTCCATGTTTTTCACAGAACAACGCCACCACACACCTATACCCGACGATTCCCATCTGCATCAAGAAGACATGGGCAGAAGAGGGCATGCGCGGCTTCTATCGCGGACTCGGCACGAACCTCGTGCGCGTGCTTCCGGGGACATGTGTCACCTTCGTCGTCTACGAGAACCTGGCCTGGTTGCTGCGTACCACCGCCGTGGCGCGAGAGCGGAGAAAACGACTGGAGTCGGAGGTCGCGGGCGCTCCCTGACCAACTCAGATCTCTGCTCCTCGGTCGGTCAATTCCCATGAGGTCCGCCCGTGACTGGTGAGGATTGTGGCCATTCAGCTTCTTGACCCGGTGCAACCTGTCGAAGCCATATCACCTGGCTCTGCAGAGCGTGCATGCACTGATCATCCTTAGATAGACATTACCCGTACTCACTACTAGACGCCATCGCTGATCCTTACTGTATTATTCCACATGCTACCGCCTCACGCTGAGCTTGTGTATAGTATCGCGCTTGATCCCGAGCTCGTAATCTGAACTGACCACTCAATTGCGTGGGCCATGCGCCCTCCTGTGGGCGCGTGTGGGCGACCTCGGGATATCCTCATGTCACCTCCATTCGGACCGACTATATGCGTCGGACAGGAGAGACGAAAGGTTGGAAGATGTGTACTCGTTTACAAATGACATGCTGACCGTCATAGGTCCAGCATCCGTGTGACCACCGTCATGGACGGAACCTTGAGTTGGGCTCCGGAGTCCGTGCTCGTACCTGTTGAAACACCGGACAGGAGGCGTGACCGAACTATCGATACACGGGGAGGAAGCCTCTGGCGCGTGGATATATCGCTGATTGAGCTACTGTGGCGTGCAACGTGCAACACGGGTGCGGTGGCCTTACGAAAGGCGTGTATTCGTACGATCCGAATCGGAGCCAACAGCCATCGATCAATGTGCGCGCCTTCACTGCCGGCATACATAGAAGGGGTGGGGGGAGAATGCGTCGTTAGCATCGCGCTTGATCCGGGGCCATCGTCTTTCCAGGTTTTGGAGACGAGCGAGATGGTATATCGGTCTTGAGAACCCTGTTGGCTTTCGATTTCGGGGCCGGGGCTGCCGTGGACGCGTGAGTTCAGTGGGAGATGGCGTAACCGTCGCCTGCAGGCTCACCATTGGTATTCTCGGTGATGTAGAACCGGCGGAGGATCATGATCGCTTCGTCTCTCAGATATCCGCCGTGCGCGCGGTACCCGGGATGTTTTGGATGGGGCAAGCTGTAGGGCATCATGTCCATAATCAGCCTATACGGTCTGCGCGTTCGAAGGGAGGAGACCGACGCGCTGTTAACCCCAAGCACGCTCCCGCATCCACCGAAGCGGTCGTTGTCGCAGCCGTAGTAGACCTCTTTGATGCCCATCTGGCGGAGGGCGGACGCGCACATAATGCACGGCTCGACGGTGACGTAGAGCGTCGTGTCCGAGAGAGGATACTCTGTCACGTCCGGAGTGAGCGCTTTGTCTGCGAGGATCTCGTCGATGGCTTCGAGCTCGGCATGTCGTGTGGCCTATCGTTGGTGAATCGTAGCTCGCAGCGGGCGGGATGGAGAGTGCTCACGTTGCGCAGCTGGTTCGTCCTATTGCGAGCTCGGGCGATGATCCTGTCGCCTCGGACGAAGACGCACCCGACGGGGACCTCTTGTGCGGCTAAGGCTTCCTCCGCCTAGTCTATCGCACGTCAGGTCGCGTTGACGATTAGTGAATGTGGCATCTTTGCACGCACCATGTCCATGGCAGCCTGCATCCACTGTAGAGGCACTGTAGAGGCGTCTGCGGAGGCCACCATCATGCTTGTTCTGTTGTGGTGTATAAATCAAGTCTTTCGGTGAGCGCATGTTCTTATTCACCTGGGCCCTTGTCTTCCCTAGGCAGCCTATACTGAGGCGGGGATAGATGGTCCCTGGGATCCGAGCAGTACTAGTACTACTACCAGTGGCCGGGCGAGCACCTACGCTGAATCTGGTCACGAGACTAGGAACGAGCGATTCACGTTCGGAGATATCGGATCTGTTTCTTCAATCGATTCCCCCAAACCCCTTGTATCTCACTAGTACTGCTCAGTGTGCAATCGAGCTTCTGCGTTCTTCACCCATCATGCAGCCTTACCGAGTCAAAATCGGTCTGATAGGCCACCCCGCGGCACTACTGAAGACCCCATCCTCGGACAGCATTTTTCATGCGTTGACCGCCGCCGCCGATCTAACCGTCGAGGATCTCATCAGGCATGCCCTAGATGAAGACCATACCAAGATATGCACCAATTCAGACGGTTGTCCCCTCGCTCCCAGGTCTACAGCCGGAAGCCTGAGCGGGATCGCATACATCGTTCACGACGACGCCCGTCTTTTACCAGCTGATGACGCCGTCATCGCTGAATGGCTGGAGCATCTCGACCTGAGGATGGTCCCTCAAGTCACTCTAGACTCATTGGTTGTCGCTTCATTGTCTCAACGCATCACACATTATGGCAATCCCCATATGCTGTTCCCCCCGAGCCGGCGCGTCCACATTCTATATCGACCATCGGCTTCTCCTCTGGCAGTTGCCAATGTCCAGGGCAAAAGAGGGAGACCCTCGGTCTCTGAAATCCCTCTTGCCAAGAAGGTCCACCCCTCAAATTCAGACAGTGAGCCTTCTGGTTTGCTGTTGAAGTCGCTCCAAGTGGACAACAAGGATGGCACCCAAGTTCAAGTTATTCCTGCGAATGCAAACATCTTGCAAGTGCGTTCCGTCGACGATCGCGAGGCTGTGGTCATACCGTCGATTGTCATGGTGCGTATGTTTACATCTTCCCTGCTACGACTCTCATCATCATACCGGCGCGTCAGCCCAAAGCCCCAAGTGACTATGCGAGTCTGATCCAGTCGACGAATCACCATGGCGCACTGGTTTTTGATCCGACTAGATCATTCGCGAAGTTTATGTCACTCATAGACTCCGGTGTGCGGGCGATGGTGCTACGTAGACCGCCGCAGTCAGGGAAGACTTTCCTTGCCACTGCTTTAGCAGCGTTCATGGACTGCAAAGGACAGCTCGATTTCCCTCATCTATTCGCTTCGACCGTCGCCGGACGGTCTCCGAACGTTGAACACTCTCGCCACTGCGTGCTATACATTACTTTCGACGACGGCGCCAAAGAGACTATCGAAGCAACTTTGAACCACCAGACTTCGGGCAATTTCAGGGCGTTCATCGATGGTTTCATATACCGCCGTGTCTCCGCCTTCGGGAAGAAGTATTTCGCCGACCAATCACAGTCTTGGGAGCAGACTCTAAAGGTTCAGACTGGGGTCCCTTCCGCCAACCACTGCCTTAACATGTGCCTGGTACGAGGCTGCAATGTTTTATTCTATCTTATAGAGACCTGATGAACTATTTTTGACAAGAACACTGCGAAGCAATCAGGTTACAAACTGGTTGTCATACTGGATGACATCGATTACCCTGCGACTCTGGCTTACCTGCGAAGGGCCAACAATGAAGCATGCCTGCCATTCGAGACCATACAAACGGTCATCGATGCTGGCATCATCGCTCCCTTCAAGTCCCATCTAGACTCCACCAACGTTGTCGATATGCTCCTGGTTCTGGAGACGTTCCCCGTTACCCTCACGGAGCGCCGAAGCGCCGACATGTTCACAGACATCTCGACCAAGCGGGATTTCATTGATTGCTGCAGACTGCAATACGATGATTATATAGCGTGCAACGTCCTTGTTCAGCAACTTGGGGTAACCCTGCCTCGAGCCTACAAATATCGGCGACAAGCGTCCACGAGTCACGTGGCTCAGGTTGATTCTAGAGCAGCGGCTGCGAACGGTTTCTACCCGCCCTCCCTACTCCACTACATCCGTTCCATGAACATGAAGAATCATGATGACTTCGCTCAAGGTGGGATCTTCGACGAGATCTCCATCACCATCATGACACCCACTCTACAAACGGCGTTCTTTGGAGCAATGACCAACATTGTGGGTAAGCTGGGCCGCGAAGCACTGTCCTTCCTTGCATCAATCGAATCACCCCGTACGCAAGAACCAGTCACGACGGACTACGATCCACACTACCCACATGTCACTTCCCATTCCATGGAGGTACTGCAATCTCTTCTGCTAGACAGTGGGGTAGCAGGTGTACGATACGGCCAGCGACAGCAAGCACTTAGAGTGGAACAACTTGAACACATCCTTGTACCATTTGTGCACTTGCAATGGTCTGCTCCAACGGTACGTACCTGACCTCATTATAGTCAGAAGCCACGCTGATAGAGTGAGTGTGTAACAGATTCGAGATTTGCTTGCTCTGCCTGTGCGTTGTGATAACACCAGCCGCCTGAGACAGATTTCGCTAACATCATCTTTCGTGTATAAGGCGATGAAGCTGTGGCGGGATAGGCGGATTTACCAGTTCGACGGTACAGTCGAGAGCCTCACCACGCTCTTAGAACACGCAACGGCAAATGTACGGTGGCCACGCACAGAACCCGAACACGAAACACACTTCCGTGGCATTGTTCAGGCCACCATCTCGCTAACCACCGACTCTACTGTAGTGAGCGAACTACACCTGGAGTACCCTCCCAACGACGAGCACGGAAAACCTCAGTCCCGCTACATCGACGTCACAGAAGTGCCTCAAGGCGCGCAGCTTGTGCGTATCTTCGAACTCAAGTATGTCCGACTCTACGCAGTTCAACTAGGCATGCGCCTGCCTACTACCCGAGATGCAATCCGAGTCCTAAGAAGACTCGTGTTTGGTCGAGACCCCCAAACCGGCGAGGTATCACCACGGACGCTCCAGCTCCCATTATGGAATGACAGGGAGAGAGGCCATTGGGCACATAATCTGCAAGAGAGGGGCCCATCCCCGTGGCGTACAACTCCAGATGGTCAGATGGTGACAGAGACGTTGGAAGACGTGCACAACCGAGCAAGGGAGCAAGTGGAAAGTTATTTTGATATACTTGACAAGTATATGGCAACGAAGTCCGATGGAAGATTGAAGAAGGAGTTCACTACCAGTCCTACTATGGTGGAGCGATGGGTCTGCATCTTTGTAGGAGGGTGGAGGGTATGGGTGACGCGAGTTGGCAGGACACAGTGTAGCTGGGGTCTAGCCCGTGGCACAGGGGGTGACGACAAGGTTGATGTACAAGTGTAGATCGTCGGAGATTGGTAGGATAGGAGGTTCTCAGTAGCGGATAGTACATCCGCGACAAGTTGATCCGCCCTACATACGTCCCCGCTACCGATTCCCGATACCGACTAAGGTAGAGGGTCTTTCTGAACGATCGACTCCGTTTGGTAGCCGATACATCGTCACATGACTTTTCACTTGGGGATAAAGAGGGATAAAGGCGCTGCTCCGCCCGCCCGCCCCCGCGCACTGCGATCGTCAAAATTCCTGGCGCCGGGTTATGTAGTGCGAAGGGCATATGGTCTCCGTTTTCATACATCCCGCCTCTCCATGTCTAGACGGAGTCCGGACCCTTGGAATCGCGCTACGCCGGCCAAAGGCGGCAACCCCCGCTACCTTCTAAGATCTTGAAGGGACGTGGTACTTACTTCCAGCCCAACACGCAGTGGAACTTTGGCCGGCGTAGCGCGATTCCAAGGGTCCGGACTCCGTCTAGACATGGAGAGGCGGGATGTATGAAAACGGAGACCATATGCCCTTCGCATCGACGAGTACTCAGATCACCTGAGCGAGCAAGTTGCAGCCAACCATGCCACACCGCAGACTCCTAAAGAGTCCCCGTCGAAACGATGCAGGCCCGCGAACGAACCGGGAACTGACCGGGAAGAAGGGAAATTGAAGTGTCACGTGGTGGACACGTGATTTGTCGAAAACGCACCAGGAGCGCAGATTTGAAGCCACCAACAAGACCCACTACCTTAGAAGGTAGCGGGGATTAAACTCACAGGCTCCTGCGACGCCGTGTGTCTGAGAAATTCTGAGGAGGTCGGTAAAAGCACGCTGTTGATTTACGGTCGCGAAATCGGCGGCGGAGAACGAGACGCGAGCGGACATGGTGGTGCGCAGACAGCTGCAGAGTCCAGACAGGTGTCGAGTGAGACGAGACGGTGGCGGCTGTAGTGGCGGGCTGGCGGCACCACACGGGTACACAAGACAAACGACATAGGAACGCTATCGTAAGTGCATAAGCAAGCGTAGTATCCAGGTTTGTTTGACCCTCGGGGACCGGATGTCGATGAACCGTCGTCGCCCGCCTGGACCCCGACCGAAGTCAGCGTGGGGAGTCGCACGGGGCCCGGAGTGAACCCAGCCTTAGACAGGCGTACCGTCACATCAGTGATTTCACGTGGGAGTGACGTTACCGTCACTTACGGCGTTATTGTTCCTACAAGCCTTCGAAATTGCGAACCACCATCACCAACCGTCCGTATTCTCCTTCGCCATGCCCCCTTATTCCGCCGTCGAATGCTTCCTGCGCGAACACCCACCAGTCCCTTTCATATTCCTCTGCGAGACCGCATACACTCTCAATCAACAGGTTACTTTTGCGGAAGTAAGAGAAGACGTGCGAAGCAAACATCTGCGTTTCTGTCACTGTGGCGGGACCATCGGAGAGGCGTACCTGACTATCGAGGATCGAAAATGTATCAAACTTGACAAGAACTCTCCGTGGCTTGGAGAACCTGCAGACATGGCTGCGGGGGTGGAGGGTCAATTGTTTGACTCAGTCGCTGGTCTCCGTCGAAGCGTTGTCTTTGACGTTAGCAACATCAAAGAACTAGGTACGTAGGTATCCTTCTCGTCATGTGAACCACTCTCATAGTCATCAATCAGTTCTCAACAACGTCGAACGACCCCTCCATGCATACGTGTATAGGCTGGTGAAGAGTCACATCTTCGTTCCCTCTCGTGGCGATCGACCGGTATGTACCATTGTTATCATGACTGTACATCTACCCATGACTTTTCCAGCGCCTGCCATCATCGTCGAAGCACCCATCCGATGTGTTGCGAGAGTGCATCATCATCAACAAGATACCCTTCATCAAAGCCGCCCTCCATGAACGCGCGTACCGCGTTGAAGTGATGCGACGACCCCCAGGATATGGTCGCTCGACTTTTCTCTCGTTGGTTGCAGATATGCATGACGTGGATGCTCGAGACCGTGAACCGAACATGGGGAAGTCGCCTTACGCAGGATTTCAGCCA
Source organism: Earliella scabrosa (assembly GCA_022605405.1). Lineage (NCBI taxonomy): Eukaryota > Fungi > Basidiomycota > Agaricomycetes > Polyporales > Polyporaceae > Earliella > Earliella scabrosa. The sequence continues at coordinate 2,802,423 of JABYQQ010000005.1, read as the reverse complement.
CATAAGTTACGCTTCGAACCGCATTCCAGTGCGGTTCTGCTGCTCGACATGAGACAGCTCAACTTCTCCACGATCGAAGCAATGAAGGAGTCCCTCGAACGATTGCTGCAGGATAGCACCGCAGCGCTCACGAAGAAATACCAGCTAATGGTGGCTGATGATCTCGAGATGTTGCCATATCCCACCGGGTCGGCGTTACTCAACGTGGTGATCGTGCGTAATTTCCTTGCCCTCTTTACATCGTCGTAATGACCTGGCGGCACAGAAAGCATGCAGAAAGAAAGATTATGAGATCTTTCTTGGCGTCGACAACTACACCGATCCCTTCGTCAACTTTCCTCAATCCCTCTGGTCCGAAGTTGTGGAGGTACTCGACCGAGGCCTCTACTCGACCGTTAGCCGGCTCGTCTCCTCGAAGGTCATCAAGCACGCTCTCTTCTTGGGCTCCGATGAGCTCGATATGGCCCCGCCAGAAGAGCTCGCGAAAGCGATCGGCAAAGTACCTCAAGAGATCTTGGGCAACATGGACTGGACTGTCCCCACTTGGCCGATGTTGGAGGGAACGACACCCCCGAGAGTGCTCTTCACCGGCGCGCTCCGCAATGTCGTACAACCGGACCTTGGGGACGACGCTGACCTGATGGGCATGATGGGAGTATCTCCCACCGAGCTGCGCGCGCTGGGTGAAGTCGTTCTAGGGGATGGAGAGCGCCTTGCTGCCGCCGTTGCAGAGACCACGAAGCCGTACACGTGGTGGGACATGTATGGCACAGATTCCGTGGTTCTGTACAGCTACACGGATGTCCTGGCTGCCTTGCGACGCGAACTTGGTCGCGGTCCAGATGATGAGGAGGTTGTGCTCCAGGGGGTCTATGTGGACGCTAGACGCGAGGCAGGGCCCGTCAATATCTCGACTCCCTGAGCGTGCAACGGTTCACAATATTGGAGCACAATCCATCCAATATAAAGCTTGATACATACAGAGGCTACTATACTTTGCTACGACTCGGAAGAGGATGTTTAGTACAAGACCCCGCCTCGGTGCGCAAATCTAGGTAGCAGGTCTCCACGTATATAATACATTCTTCTCCAAAGTTAGCACAATCAGCCCCATAGCTTTGCAGCCTCGTCGTTCCCGAAGTACCGATCTCCATGAACAGGATTCGTTGCCTGGATCTGCGCGATTTCGTCCAAATCAGCCTGGGACAGCTCAACGTCTGCACCGGCGAGGTTCTCGAGCGTCCGCTCTTTGCGCCTGTGACCCAATTGGTGAACGGTTATTATCAGCCATAGAGGACGAACGAGCCAACGCACGAGGAGCCAGGGAGCGGGATGACCTTCTCTCCGAGAGAGGCGACCCACGCGATGCTCAGTTGCGCAGGTGTGCATCCTTTCTTAGCAGCCATGGCAGACAATGCATCGACGAGACGCTTATTGTATTGCCAATTCTGGAGAGTGCTGTGAGCCCTCGGATTGTCTCGGAACACGAACGACAGTCCATACCTCCTCCTTGAAGCGCGAGAAGAAACTGAATGGGCTCTTGGCTGAGGAACAGATGAATGGTCTGCCCGAGGCCATGTATGAACGTGTAAGCTCACCCAGATCAGCGGCAGTTTGAATAGTTCCGGTCGTAAGGCCACGTCCCAGCGGGCTGAGAGCCGATGAGCCCTGATATGATTCGGAGTAAGTAGTGATGAAGACGCACGAATAAGCCGCAATGGCCACATCAAGTTCCTTGGCAGTGGCGATAACTGCAATGCGCCATCAGCGTATAGTCCCTTGGGGAGTGAGGGAAACGCATTCTCTGCGCACCTTTCTTGGTCTCCTCTTCGTACGACATGGGGCTGATCTCGATCTCAGCAATAGAGATGGGGTAGACCTGCGCAAAGAATAAACACTTGTGCACGAGGACAGCGGGGAGGGATCTCACCGCGTGCGCGCGACGCAGGGACTCGGCCTTGCATTCGGATAAGCCGAGGTGCTCGAACTTGCCTTCCTTCAAAAGCTCGACGAAGGCGCCAACTAGTTCCTCTATGCTTACTCCACGCTCCAGCCGAGCTGGCTGGAACAGGTCAATCTTCTTGGTTCCACGGAGGGCAGCGACACAGCGCTCGACGCTCGCCCTGACTTTCTCCTTCCTATAGACATGGGCCCGGACAGCACGATGAGAGCCCGATACCATAAGAAAACTTGAATGGATGCAGACGTACAGCTCGGCACCGCTACCAGCGTAGCCAGAATGCCCTCCCTGAGCGTCAGAGTAAGCACGATAGCGAGCTCGGACATGGATAAGGCAAATCACCTTGACAGACAAGAAGGTCTTCTCTGCGTAGTCCGGATATTTCTCGTAGAACCGGGCAAGCATCTCCAAATTACCGAGCGACCAGTCCTTGCCGTAAAATTCGCCTACGACAGGCGTGAGTCAACGATGCATGTCAAGTTATGGGCCATAGTACTCACCGCTGTTCAAGACCATCTTTGCGCCGGGGGGCAAAGCGTCGACACCGCTCTTGATAGAGTCAAAAGCTTGCTCATCGGGTACAGGGGTGTGAATCCTAGTATCGCGTTGTGAACATGATGAAGACGGGATAGACGATACAGGCGAGCCCACTCACGTCATCGTCATCAGTCCGTGCTATGAATCATTAGCATAATCCATAAGCTGGGGAGCAAGAGTTGAATCACTCACTGCAACTTTGGCAACCACGACATCTGAAGCGGTGCCTCCAAGGCGTGTAGTCTTAACCATAGTGAAGGCGGTGAAGTGGGGGGAAAGGAGGAGATACTGCTGTTGTCGACGATCATGGGACTGCTATTTATCCTCCAGGGGCTGCACTGCGGGTAATTTTGCACATAATGGCCGCTGCTGGCGTGTCCGCGCGGCAGTGTCGCTTTGCGTGCAGCGATAGTCAGCGACCCACCTCAACCTCCGAAGCCGCGCAAAGCGCAGACGTTCGATCTCTGACCCATATCACAAGGAATCTGAGCCAAGCGCCATATGACCTACAGCATAGAGAAATCCCGCTGACAGGCACGGTCATGTCCTTCCGAAGAGAAGTCGCGTCGGCATGGGAGTCGAGCCTTGAGCTTTAACCGGGGGCCTTTCGGGTTCGGGTTTCCTTGCTTGCTTATTGCCGTGCTTATCCCGAGTAGTGCAGTAAAATGACCACCACCGCTGGTCATGAAGAGCCATGGCTTACCGAGCCTTCTCCGTCCCTGGTACGATTGCATAAACGCAGTGACTTAACAGCGAATGCGACGGATCTCCTGCGCAACCCATCAAACGGCATATGGCTTCCAAGACAACAGTCACCCTCTTCCTTGCACAAAAAACCCAGTCTGTGATGGAAATAGAGAATCCTGCGATCTCACCACAACCTGAACCCTGCCTGAACCTGAAGCTTGAATCCGAAGGCCCGGGCCCGGCCACCGTTGAGCACCCGATTACGTGGCACTGTTGAGCACAGTTTAGTGGCAGATCTGTACATTACTTCAGAGACTCACTTTATTTGTGCCGAAAGCTTCTCATCATATGGTATAATGACTTTAGTACACTCATTGTGGGTCGTGAAACACCCAGTCTCGGTCGTGACGCCCACGCTGGAGGTCCGTAGAGCGTGACCATGACAGAGTGGCGCGTGACGTCACGCGCCAGTGGACGTGACAGGTGGGCGGTCGCAGTGAGCCGGCAACGTGTTTCCAGCTCAAGGCCACATCGCTCACTCCGATGTCCTCCCGACTCGCTTCCTCCTTTGCCTTCGACCTTCATCTCTCCGGGACTTGTGGCTGACATGTCTGTCTTTGCCACAAGCGACGGCCTCCATGGGCTGACCCTCGCCATCCTCTCTGAGTGGGCAACAACGCTAACCCTCATCTTCGGAGGTTGTTGCAGGTATGCGCATGTATCCGCGTCGACCACTCGTTCTAAACCTGACACTTCGCCACCGTCAGCAATGCTCTCACTCTGGAGCAGCTCACGCGCGCATATCCACACTCAGGATCCCTCATAACCTTCGCGCAATTCGTCCTCATTTCCCTACACGGCCTCCCGACATTCCTCACCTCCTTTCGATGGTACGGGGTACTGCTGCCGAAGCTACGCAGAAGAAGAGTACCGCTTCTACCATACGTGCTGCAAGTTGCGCTGTTCTATGCAATCTCGCTCTTGAACAACATGGCGTTCGCGTACAAGATACCTATGCCCGTGCACATCATCTTTCGGAGCGGTGGTCTGGTGGTCAGTATGGTGATGGGATGGGCATTTGCAGGCAAGAGGTGAGTCACGCGTCCCTAGGAAGAACTGTGGCGTTTCGCCAAACGCAGTGAGAAGCTCCGCTCTCGCTGGAGAGACCCACTAGGTCGCGATGCGGCAGCTCGCCACGCCAGCATTGGACGTCCCTCTCGCCTGCCTACCCTCGACAGTTCCTCCTCTCATTCCGATTCCATGATCGCATCGCGGAAGGGTGCACGTTCGGACTGCAACTGATCAAATACATCAACAGGTATAGCATAATCCAGGTCGCTTCTGTATTCCTCGTCACCGTCGGCGTAGCCCTCACGACATTATCCGCTTCTGGCTCCAAAGCACGATGGCCGTCTGCTAGCGCAGCGTCCATATCAGCTTCGACATATATGACTGGGATCGCGATCCTATCTGTCGCGCTCGTATTCTCTGGTGCACTAGGCCTCGCGCAAGACTGGTCGCACGGGCGTTACACGCGTTCCGTCCCACCCAGCTCTACACGCGACGGAAATGCGAATGGTCACGGGAACGGTAACGTCGCAAACGGGGGGACCACGGCCAGATCCGAACCCAAGTGCAAGTCCGAGTCGGAGAAACCATCGAAGTCGGACGACGACATCCAGCCGTGGCAGGAGAGCATGTTCTATCTGCACTTCCTCTCCCTCCCCATGTTCTACTTCGTCCGACACGACCTCGCCACCCAACTCCGAGCCCTCCACTCCAGCCCGCCCCTCCGTCTCACGCACGCCCTGTCCGCCGCTCTCTCTCGCTCCTTCACGCCCGTCCTACACCCACCGTTCGGGCTCGAGCAGCCACTATCGCTCGCTCAAGGTCTCAACATCGAGATCCCGAGCGGGTACATCCCTCTCGCGCTCACGACGCTGACCTCTCTGGTGTGCGTCGCGGGCGTGAACCGGCTCACGGCCCGCGTGTCATCACTGACCGTCACGCTCGTGCTCGTCGTCCGCAAGGCGGTGTCGATGGTCATCAGCGTCGTCCTGTTTGACCCGCGGATGGGGACGGGGAAGGGTCCGCAGATCGACGCTGGCATGATGTGGGCCGGCGCTGCGCTCGTGTTCCTGGGCACGATGGGCTACGCGGCTGGCTCGCGGAACGGCTCTGCCAAGGCTAAGGTGAAGAAGGATTGAGTGCTTGGTGCGTGACTTTGGTTGGATGTGTGCCGTACTGGACTCTGCGTTGGTGTGACTTCTGTAACTTTATGGGACGATGTTGTTGTACTTTGCAAGGACAGGCGACTAGACCATGCGTTTGCTGTTGTACATGTACGTTGGACTTACATAGACAGGAGGGACAGGGGGTGAAACATACATGTGTTGTTGTACATAGCAAGTAGAGATAGAATGTGTGGTTATGACAGCATGCTCATGAACGCAGCAGTATACGAGGAGTGGATGTAAGCTGGGACGACGGCGCGGGACAGAGGACGAGGTGCAAGTCTAGGAGAACAGATGAGGAAAGCGAGATAGAAAGCGGGAAATGATATGGCGAATGGTTTACACTTGTACGGGGTGAGCTGGGTATGGGGCCGGGGTATGATGAACACATTCAAGTTAAGCAGAAAACAAGCTGGATAGGTTGTAGCACAGTGAGCGAACTCGATAACAGAGGGACAACAAATACGCATGAGGGTCGTGAAGATCATGATGATCACCATGTCTTGGGCCAGCCGCAAGGGTGTTGGATCCACAGGCCAAGGAGCGCATTCATCCATCATTGGCGAGGCATCCTGTGTCCTGGCAGCCGGCCACAATCATGTACGGGTCATTGAGAGAGATTGTCGAAACTCCAGGTGACGTAACTGGCGTCGCGCCTCATCGGTATCCTGGCCGCTTGTTGGTGGATTGTTGGTGGTGTGGCGTAAAATGCAGCATTCCTGCACGCGCGATACGCCCACGCCCACAAATGGATCCCTGTGCGTCGCACGACTCGCCGCAACAGACGCGGGAATCGTGCTGGCATCCCGGGATTCGCCCGGCCTTCCCAACAAGGGTCTCCCATGGGAAATCTGTGTTTGACTTTGGCTTTTGGGTTTGGATTCAAGGGCACTTGCGGGTCGGTCCGGGGCCATGTGGTGTCGCAGGACACCAGAAACGGATCACCAAACGACCGGTTCACCAGCGATACGGGAGGACGGTGATGGATAAACCGCCCAGAGCCGGAGCCAGGTTGAAGGTCAAGTCCAGGGGGAACAGGATCCACCTTTTGCATTAACAGATAACATTATCGAACCGGGCTCAAGCACGGAAGAGAGAAGAGGAGAGACAGCGGGAGCGGGAGCGAGGCAGGTACAGTATGGGTACGTAGGGCAGGGACGACAGGGAGCGGGAGCGGGCTACGGCTATAGAGAAGCACTCACACCTCCTGACCCGTGGCGATGTTCCAAGTCTTCCGGAACAGATCCACCGCGGGGTCGGGCTTGCTGGACACCTTTGCGAACGCGACCGTACCTAGGGTTTCCATGTAGTTCCTCAAGTAGGGCGAGTACTGAGACGATCCGAGACGTGACCACAACGAAAAGAAGCCGGGACGAAGACGGAACGGACAACGCAGCTGTGTCAGCACCAAAGGCGGTTCGAGAGAGGTACCACTCACCGTTCTGCCCCAATGACGGTACCAGCCCCAAGTCGCCCACGTTTCCCAAGCGTCATCTTCCCAGTTCGCGCGGTTGTGCCACGCATGTTCGGTAATCACCTCACGCACCGTAGGGCTCACCGACTCGACCGCCAAATAGTCAACGAAGCCGTCGAGTGTTCGCGCCAAAGCCGACTTCTGCTCCCGGGTCAAGATCGTGAACGCCTTGATCGCCGAGGTCAGTTGCGGAGACTCTCCCGCCGGAACAACATCTGGGTAGCAGCCGAGCGTAAGTTCATATCGAAGCACAAGGACCGTCGACGCAACAAACCTGGCTTGGCCTCCGTGTCGACCTCCATAGCAGCACTCTCGCCAGCAATGGCCCGCGCAGCCTTGTCGTCTGCCTCTCGCCTGAGCACCGCCACCTTCTTCCGCTGCACCATGACACGCCCGTTCGCCTTATCCAGCGCCGACTTGAGTATATCCCACTGGAACGCGTTGAACGTCGTCTTGGCCTGGCCCTCGGTGACCTCCGCGCAGTGCGTGAACGTCCAGGCAACGACGTCGGTGGGATCGACGATCTGGTACTGCATCAGCTTGTCGAACACGATGAGGATCATGTGCCGGTTCCGCTTCCACACCGTCGCCACCGCGCTCATGATGTCCGTGCGCGCATCCGCGTGCGACGGTCCGACGGAGGAGAGCTGGCCCGCTGCGAGGTTGCGGAGGAGGGGGAGGTAGCGCTCGATCGCGTTCAGGAAGTGCGAGAACGAGCGGGAGCCGATCGAGAGCAGCGACTGGACGGTTATCGAGCGCAGGAGGGTGTCAACACTGACATCCCCGACGACAGTCTCTGAGAGCGTGTTCCGGATGCTTTCAAGGTGTGTCATTACGTCTTCAGGACGCGCACGGCCGCGCAGAAGGTTGAGCACGCCTTGTGCGGATTCGTAATAGGGGTTGGCTGCACATACGGGTCAGAGCTGTGGCGGGTGCTGGTATACATACAGACGTACCTGCATCCTCGTACTCAAACTCGGGGCCAGGAGCTTGATCGGGCATGACTCGAGCCTCGGGCTCGGCCATGGCCTCGGGTATGATCCTCAGAATCCGGTCGTAGTACGACAGCCTAATCTCGTACTCCACAGCGCGGCGCATGAAGGACCGCTTAGGGTGGAGGGGAACGAGTGACAAATCGGTAACCCTGCGAACTCAGTGAGTCTATGTGTCCAGGTGTCAAAGCATATCCCCGTACCACTCCTTCCACACCCATGCGAAGCCGAAGTTACTCATGTGGACCGCGAACCACTCCGCAAAGCGGTGGGCAACCTCCACATCCAGTCCGTCGGCAAGCAGAGCATATAGCTTTCGGATAGACTTGCCAACCGCCGGACCGACCGTCGTTGGAGAAGACTTGCAGAGTTCAGTGATCAGCGCAATGTAGTAGATGGTTTTATGCGTCGACTCGGGAAGGATGAACGATGTGCCGAGGATCGTCTGTCACATATGCGTGAATATCCAGTGACTAGCATGATGGAGGAACAAACTGACCTCTATGAGAGTATTGTCCAAGTCCCATCCCTTGCCCTCGACGGTAGGTTGTGCCGGTGCACCTGGCCTTGGCTTGAATGTGCCGGGAAGAGTCCACTTGGGATACTCCAGTAGCAATCGTGCACAGTCCTTGCGGTTAACTTCAAAAATGTCAATCATGTCAAGGAGGTTCGAGCGCAAAATGAATCCTGCTGGTGTAGTCGGATCCGGGGTCACGTCGTCGTCGAACAGCCGAACATAACACTGCGGCCATTCTTCCTTCTTGACCTGCGCGTCTTCACCGGACTCAGTGGTTAGCGTATCAAGTTCGACGCTTTCCGGGGGAACGAGCCGCTCTGGGATGTCGAAAGGAGCCTCGGTCAGTGGGGGCTGTTCCGCATATGGTTGTGGAACGCTATCCGCGGTCTGCGAGAAGTCGCTGGTGTTGAGGGCTTGCAGCGCCGCCAAAGCACAGTCAAGCCACTGATGCAGGTCAGTCGCCACGTAGCATGTTAGGTGTGACGAAACGCGCACCTCCTCTGCATGTTCGAGCGAAGGTTTGCTTGAGTGCAACTGAACGACGGGCTGTACTAGAGTCTTTGCGTCGTGCGTAGTCTCAATATATGTCCTCAACGCGTTGATGAGTTTTGAAATGTCCAACGAGGGGTCCTGGTTGATGGCAGCACCAGCCTGGACACACTCCAGAGTGAGACAAGCACGAAACAAGCATAGCGGTTGTTCAACCCACGATGATGAGGCCCTCTGCTGCACAGAGCCCGGCTTTCGACGCGCGACCATGAGATACTCCAAGTTCGTCCAAAATATTTGTGAACCGTTCGAGGAGGTCGTACATGGACTGCACGGATACGACTTGCGCGGCAGTCAGGTGCGCGAAGAAATGGACCTGCAGAAGATATGGGAAAGGGAAGGGAAAGAACGAGAATGAGGCACGTACGAAGAGTCGCATCTCCCGCCATGCCTGCTTGTCCACGAACGCAGCAAAACCCTTCCAGAGGTCTTCCAGGACCTGTCTTCCGAACGATGAGGCTGCGCCTTCAGGGGCAGGACGGTCGTGTAGGAGTCGTAGCAATGCCGCATAGTAGGGGATTTTGAAGGGTTGTTCTGTGAGGCTGCATGACTGTGAGGGCAGCACACAGAGTGGGAGTGGAGGGATGCGCACCCTATCCGAAACCCCTCCGTGACGGCAGGGATATTAGTGGGTGTATGCTCAAAAATCTGGTTAGCCAAACGAGGCAGCTCTTGTACAGGATCCTACGTGTGGCGGTCTAGTTAGTGTGGTCGCGACCGCGCTTGTAGAAGACTCACCACTTCGCCATAGTGGATGATGTTCTTCCTCAGTTTTTGCTCGGGGGTCTCGTGCAACTCATGTCGCTCGAAGTTTTCTGTGTCCAGATGATTCATGTGTACCTGTATCCGTCGAGAGCACTGGACATGTCTTACCTCTTGGATGTTGGTGTCTCCTCCGGTTTCCGTGCCCGTGGTAGCTCATGGTGGTGGTGGCAGACGCAAAACTGAGGTGTGTGGCAGTCCTGAGCCCTCCGGGAGACTAGGAACCACTAGATTGAGGGTGTGCCTCAAGGCAAGCTTCCACAGACACCGCCGGGACACTGCAGTGACGCGAGAGACCAAGCCGAAGCGCCGACGTCCAACTTCCACCGTCATTCTTCGCCCATTTGGCAATAACCCCCCTTATTGGCCAAAACTGTTTGCAAACTGGGGTTGTCGCGCCTGGGCAAGCCTCGAGCCAACGCCGGTCCTCGACGTTGTGTCCTCTGCCCAATCTCTCGTTGTCGTCGGCGTGTCTTGCAAGGATCCAGAGGACGTCTGTCGGCATTGGCTCCTCGCGCTGGAGCTTGCGGGCTGCCCCGGTGAGTGTAGCTCTGTTCGCGGTCCCAGACATCGTCACCTCATGGTCGCGCCCAGTATGCAAGACACATGCCATGTAATTGGTCGACGACGACGGCGACCAGCTCTCTTCTGCGAAGGTCTTTCGCGACATGGAAGACATTGCAGCTTTCAAAGACTCAGGTGACCCCGAATATCCTCCAATACCGCGTCGTCGCATGCCTTCTCGGGGTGCGGATCCACGCTTCAGGCTTCCAACAAAACAATCTTGGCTCACCTCGCACTCACCAGTCTCATACACCTCTGCCTCCCACACATTGCCCCAGTCTCTACGCGCAGTGCGTCCTGTCAAGGCCGGCTACTCGTGCCCGTCCACGCTCTACTTCACCCCGCCCCCTCCTCCACCACAACACCCTATACACTCGATCTACATTCCAGACGTTGCGTCCTGCGCGGCACTTCAGCGCCGTTGCTGTCGCTCCGACACCTGATGATTCTACTCCTTCAAGTCCTCAATCCCTCTCTTCCACCTTTGCCTATGCTACAGCGCATCTGAGTGACGCACAGGTATCCCGTGTCGCCGCACAGACCGTGCGTCTCTGCATCCGCGAGGGCGAATTCGGAGATGCACTATACGTGGTCAACTCCGCGTGTCACTCTGTCCTCCGTGGTCCCCTTCAGCCCGAAGAAGACGCTCAACGTCCCACCCCCCAGCTGCAACCAATAGCGTTCGGTCGCCCGGTTTCTCCCCGTCTTGCTGCACATGCGTTCTTGCACGGCCTCGTACGTAGGGGCCATGTCCAGAAGGCCCAAACGTATGCGCGCCTGATGATTGAAGTGGGCATCCCGATACGACGCAAGACGTTGGAGAACGTGATCTCTACGGTGCGAGCTCCTCGCTCGTTACCGCGCTTCGGACCCTTCGCCCGCGTCATCCCTCGCAAGCGCGTCCAGTACACCGAATCTGTTCTGCAGCTGCACACAGGATCAGTTGCGGATGCATGCAGTCGCGCAGCTGTCGAGCTTCTCCAGACAGCCCGAACCTTTGGCCAGCAGCGGACCGAGCGCATGTATCGAGTACTGGTCTCTACCCTACTCATGCAGGGAGAGATCATCGTTGCGTCGCTTCTCTTCGTCATATTGGTCAAGGACTGGGAGCTTCGCAAACTGCAAGAAAGCGGCGCGGCTCAGGAGACTCAGCAGGACGAAATCTCGTACGCACACCTCGGTGTCTTCCGTCCTCCTCCCAATGCTCTCCTGAATGCGCCATACCCGGATCCGAAGGTGATGTCGGACATCTTGGACAACATTGAAGCGATGTTCGCTCGTGTTTCCGATGGGCAGCCGGACGCAAGGCTACCTGCCTACCTCCAGAGCTTAGCCTTGTTTGCAATGCTCTTAGATACAGGACAGATGCATACGCACCGTGTCGCCTCAGTGATCAGCGCTCTGTACCATTGTCCCAAGACCAGTGTGGAAGTCTGGATCATCCGAGATGGACAACCAGTCCAGATCAACGCATACGCGTACTTCCACGATGTCCTCAAGCGCCTGGTCCACACCCTAGGGGAGCAACGTCCCAAGCATCCTCCCCCACCTTTGGCCAGGCGGGCGTACAACGCACTCCTGAATTACTCCCTACGGCACAGGTTCTCTCCCAATATGGCCTCCAAAGTCTTGCATCACATGTGTGTCAAGCGGGAGCCTCCCATTCCGCCGGATACTGTGACATACAACATCTTGCTAAGGTCTGGGACCTTACTGCGGCGGATGCATATTAGCGAGGTTGTTCTCGCTGCGCTCCGCACGGGTAGCCAGGAAGTCAAGGTGGACAGTCGAGCCTTCGATGACCTCAAGGTCCGACAAGAGCCTTCGTCTCCCGTTGAACCTGGACAAGATCTTGCGGATGCTACCACCGCCAATGACACGGAAGACCCCCCTCCCTCGAACCTCCCTGCAGCTCTCGCTCAGCTTGAGGCAGAACCACTCGTCCTTCCCGAGGTCGTTGCATCACCTACCGCGAAGATCAAGGTGAACTCGGCTACGCTCACGAGCTTCGTGAACCACCTTGTCGCCACCGGCCGTCCCCACAACATCACGAGCATGCTCTTCAACATCCTGCCCGAGCTGCTCATCATCGATCACCCCGCGACGAACGGCCTCGTCGTCCCGCGTAAGCCGAAGGTCTCCCGCCAGCAAGCCTTGAAGCGCGCCGCGAAGCACGGACCGCACGTGTATGCCGCACTCATCAACGCGATGTCCAAGGCGGGCGAGGTCGGGCTCGCCGAGCGCATCTTCATCCTCGCCCAGCAGGCCGAGCGGGCGAGCCAGATCCCGGGCTTCGTCGAGGACGTCCCCCCTTGGCGGCTGACAGTCCACGCCTACACGGCGCTGATGCAGTGCTACGCACGAGTCGCGCACGGCCGTCTCCCGGGCTTCAAGCGCAGCAAATACCACCCCGGGGGCGCGCTCCTTACCACGGAGATGGCATGGAAGCCCAAGGCACGCCACTTCCGGCAAGGGTACGCGCGTTACGTGTACTCCGCGGGGGCGGGCACGGAGGGCATGACGCGGCGACAGGCGAGCCGGTGGAACGCGATGCTGCTCTACCGCTCGATGATGTCCGGCGGGAACGCGCTGCTCGCGCACATGCTCGCGACCAACGCGGACGCGATGCGGGACACACGGCCGCGCAAGACCCCGCGCCAGGGAGAGCCGACGTGGTTCGTGCTCCTGCCCGACGAACGCTTCTTCAACGCGGCCTTGAAGCTATTCACGCCCCGTGCGTCCCGGAACCGCCGCTCCGCGCCCTCCTCGCCAGCGCAACGCAGGACAAGCCCGGGGCGCGTGCGGACCCCGATGCTGCAGCGGCTCGCGAAGGCGATCGTAGCGCACGGGTACGGCTTGCCAGCGAGGTATCAATATCTGCTCAGCAAATCGTCGAAGCGGGTGTCTGCGAGGAATACGCGGAGGACTGCGGTGCGACGCCCATATGTCTTCCCGCCCGTGCCGCAGGATGATGGGTGGAGGTCTATGGCGGGTGTGTTGCCAACGACGAAGATCAGAGGATTGCCGTTGCGGAAGAAGATGCCTACGTGGATCGCTAGGAGGAGACGACGGACAGAGCACGTACGAGACGAGGTCGTTAACACTAGTTAGTACTGTAGCATAGACCGTATAATCTGGTTGCGTAGGATCCAAAAGGAGAATTCAAGGATTGAAGCCTTTGCGAATCGTGGCCTGATCATGGCCGAAGATATAGGTGGCGTCCACATCCATTGACCAGGGGACTATAGATCGAGCAACGACTGGAGAGTAAGGGACAGTTCGAGCACTCATGTACTCTGCACACTTTCGAGGTGGACAATAACAGATGTCTTGCGAACCTCCCTTGGTTTCCACTCTCTTCCGACCTCCGCCAGCTGCTGTACTGTCTGTTCCAAACGCTCCTGGACGACGTCGGGCTCGACCGCTAATGATGGGTCGTCCATCGCCGCCTTCGGAGGAGGGGGAAGAGCAAAGACAGCATCAACGCGCACACCGCTTCGTAGCGCCGCAGTGACAGCTTTCAACCCTTTCCATAGCTCGTCCCCTGCATACGCCCACTTGAGATCATGCACCTGCTTCGGGCGCAAGGGCTCCAGGTACAGCGCGACAGCCTGGTTCTGCACCGTGCGCTCCTTGCGCTCCCGCCCGACATCCTCCAGCAACCGCAGTGCCTCCTCCACAACCAAATCCCGCTCCTCCGGCGCGGTGCCCGCCTTCTGGCCCTTCTTCGGTGCGAACACGAGCGTGACGCGGTCGCCGTCGTTCAGGTCCTCGCGCGCCTTGCGCAGTTTGAACGCGAGGTCGCCCGCGCCGACGCCCCATGTGAGCTGGAGCTCCTTCTCCTCCGGAGCACGTCCGAGCACCTGCTGGACGTGCTTTGCGCGGGTGCGGTCGTAGCGCTCCTTGACATTGATGAGCTTCACGATCGGCTCAGGCTTCTCCGTCACGAGCTCGAGGTACTGTGTCTTGCGGTTGACGAGCTTGAGGACCTCGCGCAGGCGGGTGGGCGGGTCGAGTGCGCCCGTCTGGGGGTTGACGAGGCGCACGACAGAGTATGAAATCGCGTCGTTGCGTGGGTTCTGGAGCTTCTTCTTCTCCTTCTCCTTCCCATTCTCGTCCTCGAGGGAGTCGGGGGAAGACGCTTTAGGGCCTCTGCGAGCGAGACGGGAGCTGCTGGCGTGGAGTTGCCTGGCGTATCTTGAACGGAGTTGGCATGCAGTCGCAGCAGTCGCTCCATGCATGCGAGTACTTAACGGCGGTAGAGGCGCACTCAGGACGCGCGCGTTTGAAACTGAATGTGAGACGTACTGGCATCCTCTAACGGCCGCAACGATGTATGTCCCTCCAGCCACATTCATCATTGAGGTCTCCGCGGGTTTCACAATAGGAAGTTGTGTTGTTTCCGAAGCGGCATGAACCAGATGCGAGGGTGACAGAGGCGAACGTGGAGAGAATGGAACAGGCAGTTTGTTGGCAAACGCGAGTCGCGCTTCGAGTCGCGCCAAAGAGTCACGGGCGTCTGTGTTTCCTTTCTCAACCGCGCGCGATGTTCATCGACATCTCTAGTTCTTCCAAACCATCAATTCACAAGTCACTCGAAGGTGAGCAGCGCAATTTTGCGGTATGGCCCCCAGATACTGAATTATGTAGTCAGCATGTCTTGTGTATGGTGCCAGATGAACAGGGGAGACTGTAGGCCCACTGCCAGTGTCGCCCTCATGCCAGACTGTAAGTGCTGACCGGTACCTCGGTCGGTATGCAGCAAACCCTCGGTGATGAGTCAGTGAATTGTTTCTGAGCCGCGCTCTATCAACGGTGCAGTGACAAACTAATACTTTCTCGTCGGCACCGTGCCCGCCGTTTTCAAAACTCAACTGAATGTCCTTAATGCTTCAAGCCGGACTCTAGTCCTGAGCCGCACTCTGGACATCACCACTGAAAGCCCCGCAAGAGCGTGAGAAGACGCCCTACCGTCAAATTCAGTCGCTAGGCGCAGATCATCGGATCCACAGCACACCTCCCAGCGAGCCGCCTCGGTTGCTGGATAGTCTACGCATATCCCGAGCGGACAACGACGACATCCTAAGCGCCTCCGATACCAACATTCTCAACGTATGCACGTAAGTGCGAATCCAGACTGCCGAGCGTCGGAATTGAGCTGATCCACTAAAGTCAGATACCGGGACGCAGGAACCTCCGAGTCCCGCACGATTCCATTCCAGCCAGGCGTTGGCTTCGTGCAACTCGAAGCCGTTGACGGCTGGCCTCTTCAACACATATTGAAACTCTCCGTCAATTGGCCGCGCTGGCGATTTCCTTCTTCCAAGTCGGTCGCCGACGGTGAACAAGACAAATTCGGTTGCCCACTCCAATACAGTATCTTGCGGAGATGGTTTACGACATCCATCCACATGTGTCTTGCACAGCGACCCCTCCGGGCGGTCCTTGGCCAGCTTCGAACCATTCCATACGCCGGACGCTCCCCCTGCCGCTCACTAGTCTCATCATCAGGCCGTGTTTCAACGAACGGGTCGGCGCAGGGGACAGTCAGAACCTGCCAGAGCTATGCGTAGCCTCCGATTCTCTAGGGAAGGATGGTCGCTTGCTCGCGGTATAACAGGGAGACTCTTCTAACAGAGAACACCAGCAGCGAGAGGATCTCATCCGAATTCGCAATGCTCTTGGGATTGTTCTCCTCCGCCCTGTTGGGCACGACATATGCCTCGAGCATACCTCATGGTGATCTTTTACCTCGTGCGCCAACAAATGGCTCGTGTCTCTCCGCTCCGGACGACGCCTGTCTGTCTCTCCTGAGTCTATGCGTTTCCAGCATTGTGACCGGTGCTGTGAGTATCATCATGCCTTACTGGTGGTCGTCGAAGATACTGAATGCCCTTTCAGGTTCCCTCGAATGCATTCTGGAGTGATCGGGTGTGTACGGCTGCAGCGACGTGCGCAGGCGTGAGTTTATGCTATTATTCCTCCCCGACTACGCGTTTACATTGACTATGCCCACGCGCATAGATGAATTCCGTGCTTAATGCCGCATGCTGTGCCGGGACGTGCAAACAACCTCGGGATATGCAGAACCTAGACACGAATGTGCGTGTCTATTTGACGCATTTAACCGATGCAGAAATACAGACAGCTATTTCGCTAGATATATGCGGCAATGGTCGGCAACTGTGGCTCTCAGCCCGCCACCAACTGTGCTCTCGCTTGGCGTGAGTGTCTTCAATGATTGTGTGTGTACGTCTCTGACATAGATTGGCCAATCAGAACCCTTCGTCGACTGGTTTTACAATACCATCCAGATGACCGGTACTAACCTATGGCCTGAGTACGTGTTTGTCCGCCTACTCAGTCAACAACACTAGTAGCCTGATTCTGATTTTCTGATTGTAGGTCCGGCGATGATGTGCTGGCTGAATGGGCTAATATCGCGACATGGACAGCACTCTGCGAGGGACCCAACTGTGTCGACGCAATCGTTCCTTACAGGAACTTCAACGACTGGTTCCACTTCTCGGCCGGAGTCGACGTTACAGTACCGGGAACACCCCAGTACGTTGCGCCGCTGAGCACCGATCCCGCTGAGAACGAGAACAACATGACCCCGGATTTCTCTTGGCCTTGTGTCTTCAATGATCCGGGAGACTGCGGTTGGGACTATGGTCCGCCAACCCCGCCGGAGAAGGGAACTAACCTCGTGCTCCACGCCACCCTGACCCGTTCGGGGGGAATAGCGCACTTCGCCCTGTGTCTCTGAACATCTCAAACAGCGGGCGCTCTGACGGTTATCCATACGGGCGAGCGGAGCACCAGCCTCCTAATGTCCCCCCTCCTGTCTATGTGATGGGCAAGCCTCTCCCCCTCCATCTCAAGGGCCCCGACGCCTATGCAGTCCCGGAGAATCTGGACGATTTCGTCTTAGCGGACGAGTCCGATGGAATCCCAATGGATGATCCGCTCCTCGCGTCGAACCTAACCGGCGACGGTTCCTCTCCCGTAATCAATACCATCACTCCTGATATTTGTCAAGGTCCTATTGACACGCCCACTATCTTACCGACGCTGACATACTTCTGCGAGTTTCTGCCTAACATCTGCGCCAACATCCGCAGCCACTCGGATTGGCCGTCGGACGGCTCCGAGTCCATGATCCTCACTTACGATCCGTTCAGCGCGAGTACTGACCGGAGGCGGCGGGGTGTCTGTACGAGGGCTGTCAAGGACCAGTTCCAAACCAGGGTGTGTGACAAACAGCAGCATGACCCGTCATTTTGGCACGTTAGTACGCTTTCCCATTCTATGTCCCGCCACTCAGTGTCAGACTGTGTCACTCATCTCCCTTGCAGGTATCTTGCGACGAGTTCCCGTTCAACATGGTGCTCGAAGGTGGAGCGGCCAACGCCGTCATCAAAGGCGTTCCTATGCGCGAGCAGGGGTATCAGGGCTCACTCCAAACATCGGTCACCGAACTCCTCAGCACGTCAAACAACCTGCAGACAATCTGGAAGGGCGCGACCGGGAGGAAGTGTCATAAATGGCTGCTCAGACTGCTCGATACTACCCCTAGGGATGTACCAGCAGATGCTGTTGGGACGCTCAACTCGGGATCCGCTTTCTTCCGCAAGAAGGTCAACGACAGCGACCGTGGTAGCCGCTTCATTACCGACCGTCGCAGGTTGCAGCCTATGGGGCATGTGTGCTCGCACGAATGGAACTACACGCCCGCAGATCGCAGCGTCCATGTTCCCTCCTTCAACAAAGGCTACGATTGCAGACCCTGCAGGATTGGCCGGGTGGCATTGAATGCCTGCACGGACCCGGTCCCGAAAGCAGCCCCGCCCACATCTCCTCTGGCCCAGGACCCAGTCCTCGCCAAGCGCCAGGCTCTTCCCCCGACGTGTCCAACGACGACCACAATCATAGCATCGACCATCGCGGAAGCTACCGCTGTTGCGAAGGATTCCGCAGCGGCAGCAGCTGCTGCTATGGCCGCCGCCGCCGCCGCTGCTGCGAACGTCCCCGCAGACATCGCCCCAATCGCTGCTGCCGCAATTACCGCCGGCGAGGCCCTTATACCTGCCGCCGCAGCTCTGGTACGTGCTCACTCACAAGCTTCGATACCATTCGTTGATCATGCATTCAGGCGAACCCGTTGAGCAGTGTCGCCTGGGCCGAGGCTTTCTCTGTGGCTGAAGCCACCCTTGAAACCGTCTCCAACGCTGTATCATCTCTATGGGATTGGATTTTTGATGATGACGACGACGATCCGGTCAAGCAGGTGGTGAACCAGGTAGGCCCGATTGAGAAGTTCATATGTGCCGCGTTCCCTGATGAGGCGGCGTGGAACTTGCGTCTGCAGGTGTCAGAGGCGTCCAACTCGGTTTCTCAAGCAATGGACACCGCCAAAGACGTGATGGACCCCACCGTTCCTATTCCTCCCAACCTCGATCCTGCCAAGAACCCGCTGCTCGATACAGGACCGCCCCCAAATGCGCCTCCCGCCGCTTGCTTCGGCGCGGGTTCAAAGGGGTTCCTGAAGATTGGAGACTCATACATCCGGACAGCAGCGACGCTTCTCGATGCCGGGTCCAACGCATACTTCGGCCTCAACCTAGCTCCCGACAATCGACCGTTGCTCCCGTATCCCGGATGCCGAGGTGTTTACCACTTGGGCGTCGGGGAGCCTGCTGCCCAGTTTCAGGTCGATTGCTCCACGATGGAGTTCGGGGTCTACTGGAACGGCGCCAAGCAGACATGCTACACGTACGATATTGGTGATGGCTCCGCTTACCTGTTCTGTGCCAATGACCTCGGGAACGCTTATCAGTGTATTCGAGGCGCAGGCCTGAATGGTAACCTCATTACGGCATTCCTCAATTGGGCCACGTCCTGAGTATCGCCCATGGGTTCCATCTCCTTCCCCAGACCCACGATTGCCCTCCACTCATCTCCTACGACATAATATCAATTGTCTAGCGACGCACCTCTATCATCCATCCACCGTCGCCTAGCTTGGTCCTCGGTACACCTCATATGATGTGTCGTCATGTATTCCTCGTACTTCAATACTAACTTTAAGGGACATGATCGTCACTCATCAGTATTGTAGACGTGTTACTCCCGCTGATGAGGCTGGCTGGTGCACACCGATTGCACAGTTACTCCGAGATAACCGAATACTGGGAGGTTGAGCGTGCTGCTTGGGCAAAGCCATTCCTACCGGAGGCCGTACCGGACCCATACACATCAACAGAGCGGGGCAAGTTGCAAACCAACATTACAGTACATAGCATAGCATAGCATAGCAAGCGACATTGTCGGACTAAAGCACTAGACTCGGAGCCCTATGAGATCACAAGATAGCAAACGTAACACAGCGCAATGGAAAGCAACCCCATTATAGCCTTGGTGAGCGAACCGACGGTTTGTTGGTCGTCGATGAAGAGAGATAGCTGCAAACAGGGGACCAGACGCCATCAGACCGCTACACAGCGAGCAAACGGAGAACGCGAATGCTTACCAGGGAAGCACAATCGTTGTGCAGCATCTCCATAACAGATTCCCCACGCGGGCGCAATCGCCAATGACGATGCATCGACGACATCCCACGACGGATCGTTCGCCACTGTGCCAGTGCTTCAGCTGCAGAGGGGCGCATCGCCGGATCGTGTTGTCGCATGTGGAATATCAAAGGGGGCAGCACGTTGATATTCTTGAATCTCTTGAAGCGAGTGAGATGTAACTCATGTTCGTAGTAGAAATACACTCACGGTGAGAAACGTCTGGTAAAACAAGTTGCCGATGACGAAAATGTCCAGCCGGAATGGATCGTACGGGATGTCATCTGACAGTTCTGGAACCTCGCCATCTAGTCCTTTCGAACCGACAACCAACCTGTTGGTTTCATCTGGACTGAAATGCGATGAATACCCGAAGTCAATGAAGTAGTATTTGATGGGGCTCGACGCGCGTGAACGACTGCAATACGGCGCGCGAACCATGATGTTATCGGGTAGCCAGTCACGCAAGGTGGGGTGAAAACTCTGAGGATACATCGGCGAGGCATCCATCATGATGTTCTTGTATGCACAGTCACTGATGAACAATGTTGAGCGTTCTTCTCTCAAGACCAATGAAGAAGCAAATACCGGTGCGCGACGCCGTTTTCATGAAAAAACACTAGCCCCTGGGATTCGACGATCAACGTATGTGGCAGACCAGAAACGTGTCGACAAACCTCCAGGATCTGCTCGCCACACTCCAAGAGCTCTTCCACCGTCTCAAAGGGCGGTTTGTCAATGTATCGCAGGAAGGGCATAATGAGATACGTGATATTGTGGTCGTTGGGGTCACGGAGGACATCAAGGATAGGGACGCAGTGGTTTCGCGGGTCTTGCAGCATTTCCGGAGAGGATAGGAAGCGCGCGATTCTCTCTTCTTGGGACCCGGTGACAACTTGCTTAATGAGTACCAGTCTGTCGTCTAATATACGCCTGGCATCCATGAGATGTCCCCATAAATACTATCACCGTAGCGTATGAGTGTCTACTATACCGACAAACCGAAACGACCGGATACTCACGATGTTGAACAGATGGTCTTCTGCATGTAAAACGTTAATTGAGCGATCAACCCACCACGAGGGTCTCCACCCTGGCCGAAAACGGGGACGCAGACGGTACCCATGCGATATCAAGAAGTCATGTCGATCCCTCCAGCGAATCTCGAAGTCATTGAGTTGAGCAATGACATCATCTTCTTCGGTGTCCTCATTCTGAAACTCTGAGTCAGACATAGATGAGGTGGGGGGAAAGTAGGTTGACACGAGCGTGGGCCAGAGAGAGGATGAGCGCAATCCACCGGGTTGCGGGGAACCCAGCGCCGCCAACATGATGATCGTGGTCGAACATGTGACGAAAGAGGAAGTGAGGAACCGAATGGGGGGTACGCCTCCAATAGGAAACTTAGACGCCCTTACTTCGCCCGGGTGCAGCCCGAACTTGAATTGGAGTCGCAACTAGTACTGGTGACTTCCACCTTCTTTCACTCCTCACACCCACAGCGGGCCTTCGAGATACCTGCCAGTCAATAGATATTTCCCACCGGACGGCTCTCCTTGACACTGACCCATTGTACGCCAGCTGCTTCTCGTTTGCCACTGGTCAAGGATTCCGAGTGCCGGTCGCACCCTCTCGGTCCTCCTCGCCACGCAGAAAGCCATGCGGCCGCTCTTCAATTACATCAACGCCACAGGACGCTTCCGTGGATTCATCGGCGAGCTCGCAGAGCTCAAGGACGACATTGATGACGACTGAGCCCGCTCTATCCACTCTGACCATGGCAGCACGCTGACTCCCCGTCTCTATCCCCTCACCTCTAGCATACCCTCGGACGCTGCATTCACGACAGAGTAGAGCCATCACCGCCTGTAGACACGGCTACATTGCGCACAGCCCTCACGCCCTGGGAGCGGGGGAGTTCCGACGCGCGCCGAGGCAATCGTCGCGCGTACCCTCCCGCCGCAAGAGGCCCACGCCCGGGGGCGCATCCGCCCTCTAAAGGGCGGGAGGTTTATAACCCGTATCCCTACCGATTCTTAACGGTCAAGGGCGGCGGGGACTGTGCGCAATGGGGAGCCCGCCTCCGTCACCTCTTATTTCAACTCTATCCATAGTACCACCACCTACCTACCTACTCTACTACACCCACCTTACGGTGACTCACTATTGGCGATGGTCGTCAGCCTCGACCTAATCCCTCCCCCCTCTATTCCTGTTCAGCGACCCCCTCTCCGCACCGTTGCATACGCTAGCTACCGTGTACAGTTACGCCTACCATAGGGCGAGGCCCTCCAGGGCGTAAAACAAGGAACCCAAAAAAAAAAAAAAAGGATTCCGAGTCTGAAAATCACGTGATCTGCAAGTAAGTAATTCAGGCCCAACTGCAGCGGGTGAATAGAGATGATAGACAGAGCAAACAGACCAGTACAGAGTAGCTAGAACATCCACGATAGCAAAGATATCAAAGAGCACAAGGAAAGCAGGATCACAATCGAGTCCATAAACGTTTGCACGGCGGCGCGTTCGTCAGTGACGAAAAAGGATAGCTGCGAGCAGGTGATACTACGTAGTGAGCCTTCAGATAACCACGGAGCAGTTGATTCATGCGTACCAGGGAAGCAAGATCATTCTCAAACATATCTCCCAGATATTCGCCGCGGGGGCGCAGTCTCCACCGACGATTGACAGTCGACATCTCACGACGAATCTTTCGCCATTGTGCCAGTGCTTCAGCCGCAGAGGGACGCTTCGCCGGATTGTGCTGTCGCATGTGGGCAATCAGAGGAGCGAGCATGCTCAAGTTTTTGGCATTCTGCAGACTAGTGAGTGTCCCACTCATACTGTAGTAAGAGTTACACTCGCCTTGAGAAACCTTTGGTGGAACAAGTTGCCGATGACGAAGACATCTAGCCGGAATGGATCGTACGGGATGACGTCCGAGAGTTCAGGCACCTCGCCGTCTAGCCCTTTCGTGCCAACAACCAACCTGTTGGTTTCATCGGGACTGAACTGCGCGGATAGACCAAAGTCGATGAAGTAGTATTTTATCGGGCTTGGGGCGCGTGAACGTCTGCAATACGGCGCACGAACCGTGATGTCATCGGGTAGCCATTCAAGCAAGGTCGGGTGAAAACTCTGCGGGTACATGGGGGAGGCATCCATCATGATATTCCTATATGCACAGTCGCTGAGAAGCACGTAATAAGCATTCTTATCCCGAAAGTGTAGAACACAGAACCTACCGGTGTGCAATGCCGTGTTCATGTAGAAACACCAAGCCCTAGAATCCGACGGTCAACCCCGATGGTCTAACCAGGACCTCATAGACGAACCTCTAGAATTTGTTCACCGCACTCCAGGAACTCCTCCACTGTATCAAAGGGTGGATCGTCTATGTATCGAAGGAAAGACATTATAAGATAAGTGATGCTGCTGTCGTTGGGGTCACGGAGTACGTCAAGGATCGGGACGCAGTGGTTCCGCGGGTCTTCTAGCATTTCCGGTGAAGATAGGAAGCATGCGATTTTCTCTTCTTGACATCCAGTGGCGATTTGTTTGATGAGCACCAGTTTGTCGTCCGATAAACGTCTAGCATCCATTAGATGCCCCCATAGGTACTATCCGATATGAGTAGGTGCAGCTACGGACGAATTGATCTGACACCTACAATGTTGAAGAGATGGTCCTCGGCATGCAACACGTTGATTGAGCGGTCAATCCACCACGAGGGTCTCCATCCTGGCCGAAAGCGCGGCCGGAGACTGTAACCATGAGATACGAAGAAGTCATTTCGATCCCTCCAGCGAATTTCGAGCTCGTGGAGCTGAGCGATGACGTCCTCCTCTTCTGTCTCCGCATTCAAGAGCTCCGAGTCGGACAAGTCCATCACCAGCAACGATACAGGGGGACATAAACATGGGAAAGAGTGCAGTGGAACGCCGAACGCGACCCGTTCGGTTCTCGCAAATGAACACGCGACGAAGGCGGAAATACAGCACCGAGCCGCCGGAAGGCTGCCCCATAAGGCAGCTTAGACGCTGTGGACTTGCGTCCAACTACAGACGACACGGCAAGCATCCCCAAATATCACATCAAAGGATATGTGTCCGGCAGCCTACATGTCACGACTTTGAACAAAGGGCCCTTTGTCAGTGAAACATTTCACGAACATGTCATGCCCTCCAGCAATCATGTCAAAGGCTTTGAGATTGGGGGATGCATGCCGTGCGAGCCCACTGCTACAGACTGAAGCATTTGCCTCGATCTTCCCTACATCGGTGCGACGCGTCCTCCTCAGGACCACACCACCCATGCCCTCATCATAGTAAGTGCACCCGCGTACACCAGAATACCAACAACCCAACGCAGACCACAATGAACGCGAGACAGAGCTTGACACTGAACAGGGCGTTGCGGTAGTCATTGACGACTATGGTGCAAGGCACGACACCTGTCCAAAAGCGAACCTAGATAGAGTAGATAAACGTCCCCATCACACGTCCATGCATAATGAAAAAATCAACCCACTAGACACTTGTATTCGTTGATGACCCATTCGACGGGGTGGTACCGGAGCTCGCCACGGGGACGCACCCTCCAGCTGCGACTGATGGTCCACATCCCACTGCGAATAGCGCACCAGCGCCGCAGAGCTTCCGCTGCCGTAGGTCGTTTGGCCGGGTCCCGCTGTCGCATGTGATGTATGAGCGAGGCTAGCACATCCAGGTTTGTGTATTTCTGGAGTAGGGTGCCATAGTGGGGAGTAGAAAGAAAGCGGCTACGTCAAAGGCAACGAACCGGAGAGACCGAAAAATAACAGGCTCACATCGAGAAATTGTTGCCGGAACAAATTGCCGAGTATGAACATGTCCAGTCGAAACGGGTCGTAGGGGACGCTATCGGAGAGCTCGGGAGCCTCGCCATCTAGCCCCTTCGATCCAAGCACCAACCGATCAGTATCGCCCGGGACGAGCCAACAAGAGATCCCAAAGTCAATGAAGTAGTAAGTGACCGTAACCGTCGCTCGAGGTCGAAAGGGCGCGGGGGTGCTGGTGTCGTCCGGCAGGAGGTACTGCCAGATCGGATGAAACCCCTGCGGAAACATCGCCGAGCCATCCATCATGACGTTCTTGTATGCACAGTCCCTGATGAGGCGGAGTGTCAGACATTCAGCGTCGGCTATTTCGAGCGGGCTGAGAGGTGAACTGACCGATGTGCAATGCCATTATCATGCAGAAACAGGAGCCCCTGGCAAATCACAAATCACAGGTCAGTCCAGAATGGACAACTTGGCCGAGTATTACGCACCTCAAGTAATTGCTCTCCGCACTCCAAGACCTCTTCCACCGTCTCAAAAGGCGGTTTATCTATGTAGCGCAGCAACGGCATGACCACATAGGTCATTGGCTCCTCGTTGGGAGCGGGAATGAGGTCGAGGACCGGTACACAGTGATTTCGCGGATCCGAACGCAAGTCTGGAGAAGAAAGATGACGGGCAAGCTTCTCCTCTGGGCAACCCGAAGCGATTCTCTTGATAAACACCCCTTTTCCGTCCGAGATCCTCCTGGCGTCGATGACCAGCGCGCTCATGTGCTGTCAATATCATTGAGAAACCCTGGCAACCATGCGCAACGGGTCCACAGGACACTTACCGGCAGAAACATGTAGTCCTCCGCAGAGAAGAAGTCTAGGGAGCGGTCCTGCCACCACGACGGCTGCCAATCCGGCTTGTAGCGTGAGCGCAAACGATAACCGCGGGACTGCAAGAAGTCATAGCGATCCCTCCAGTAAATCTCAAACGCATCCAGTTGTGCGAACCGATCCTCCGCTTGCGTGGCAGGATTACCTGGTATACGCTGGGACATGGAAGAATGAGAAGGCTTTGCTGGCCGTCCTCATCGCGTAGTGCCAACTTCGCGTGGCGCATTCAAGCTCCGTCAATCTCGATTGAGCGTCTACCTGACCATACCTATCCGAATTCGAAGTTCGAACGGCAAGTTGCTTCCGAACTCGACGGTACTGCACGCAGAACCACCCGCATGATTAAATACCCCTGCATTCCCTCCCAGTTCGACGGTCGCTCCTCCCTAGGCACCTAGCCAAAACGTCTCCCTACGGAGGTAGCGAGCCCGTCGTCGGAGACGTCGACAGGTGAAGTTGGATGAAGCAACGATACAGACGATGTATTGCACACGAGCTACAGATACATGCATCGCCCCGACCTGATACACGGGTATCGTCTACCTGTCCACCAACAGTCAAACTACGGCTACAGCAGGTGCGCACGCCTCGATAGAGTCCGTGCAAGGAGGCAAGAGAAAGTAAGGAATAGTAATGTAGGAAGGAAGGTAAGTAAGTAGTGTCGACCGCGAGCGTTAGAAGAAATGGAAGCAAAGAAAAATCCGCCGCGGTGAGAGAGTAGACCTGTGGGTATAGTACGAAGAACGAACGAAGTGGAGTAGGCTGTCCAGCAAGCGACGAAGGAAGAAAATTACGAGCGAAAAGAATAACAAATCGATCTGGAAGGCATGGTCCATGTCCTAGTCCGCGTACAAGGGAAAGTGCGAGTGTTGGACGCCCGAGGCGTGTATTTTCAAGTCATCATGTCCCGTCGTTACTCGACGTCCATATGGGTGCGGCGATCATACCTCCATCTGCTGCTGTGTGCGGAACAGCACTGACTTCGAGGGAGTAAGCCGCCGGTATCCGCCGGTGTGTGCCTCTAGGTCCGCGCTGTCCTTCTCCGCAACGGCTTGTCCCTTCGTCGCTGCCCACATACGACTGAGGAAGTTGCCCGATGCAGCAGCCCGCGCGATGGCAGGCATAGTTGCGGAGGGCATCACCGACCCATGCCCACCCTCACGCAATTGCCCCGCAGAAGAGTACGAAGGCATGCGTGATCCACCGCGACCGCTACCGTGACGTCCATGGAGGAGGGACTCGTGAACCTGCTGAGGCGAAGCGGGAGAGGACCTTTCGGAGTCCGATCGCTCCAGGGAATCGCGCATCGCCAAGCGGTGTTGAATATCGGTAGTTGCGCCCCCGACCGTCGCGTCGCTCTTGACCGTGCACGTAGATGCGGCGGAGACTTTCCTGCCTTGCCTGTGCCTGTATACGTACGCAGCAGCGGATATGGGCTGGAGCGTGTAGTTCATAGGTCGGCGCGCATCGTCGTCCTCGGTCATCGTGACGTCCTCGATTTCGACTTCGAACTCCTGGTCGGATCCAGTGTCGGACGACCCCATGGACGAAGGGGACGACGAGCCGCTGTCGCAGGTCAAGCCGCCTTCCGATTCTCCGCTGTGACTCCTGCTACTGAGCGTGCTGCTCGACGACGCCCTGGACAGGATGCAGGGCCGAGACTCGTCCTTGTCCGTGGCAGGCACGCTGAGGTACTGCGACGAGAAGCGCTTGACGAAGCTCTGCACGCTCGTGAGGCTCGCGGCAGGGGACGGCAACGAGGGTGCATCAGCGTCGCTGGTGGGTGGCACAGCTATATGCGCCTGAACACGGGCCTTTGCACGGTTGACGGCCGCTGCACGTGTCTCCTTCGCCGTCGACTCCGCCGCTGCACGGATCTTCGAGCCGTTGGGCAGGAACGGAGCGAACTGTTGGAGGGCCTCCTCCTCATCAAAGCGAAGGTCATAGTTCAGGAGAAAGAGGAGCTGCTTCTCCATCAAGTTGACCTCGGCGAGTTCGAAGAGGCGCGCGTAGTTGACCCAGTTCTTGTTCTTCGGCGACGAGTCGTTGAGGTACTTGGCGGCCACAATGAGTGTCGCGAGGAACACGCGGTGACGCGTGCACGGCATCCCTAACGGACAATCAACATACATAAAGGAAGACGTGGGAGACGAGGACGGTTGTAGAGGGAGGAAGAGGTGGGTATATGCGGTCAAAAAAGGCAACGTACCTTTCGCCATCTTCGGAAGCTTCGTCCGCAAACGCTCGAGATAGATCAGCGTCGCGAGGAGCGTCGGCACCTGGACGTGCGAGCTCTGGCAGATGAAGATGATGAAGTCCTGGAGACTGGGAAGGTTGGATGCCTGCGGCTGAGCCTGGCCCTGCTGATCCTGATCGAACGACGTCTTGTGCGGGGTGTGGGGCGGAGTGGGGAGGTTGGCCTGGGGAGCAGGCTCGTCCGCGAGTTTGATGACGCGCGTCGTCTGGAGGGCGATGTACCTGATCATCTCGTACGAGACGGGCGAGCACATGAGGTTCAGCAGTTCGCGGTTGTGGAACGACCGGGGGAGGAGGGAGGCGGGGTGACGGAGGTCGGATGAGGACATGATGATATGAAAATTATGTGGGGATATATGTACGGGAAGGAGGGAGAGAGCGGGGACGTTAGCGGGGATGTGGGTGCCCGTCGAGGGCGAAAGCAAAAAGAGAAGAATAAAAGGGGGGCGGGGTGACGAGGACGGACGGGCGGAGCCTTATAATGGACGGGGGACAAACAAGAACACACGGAGACGCTCGATCGTGTCGCTCCTCGGGAGTTGGACACGGCTAGCGTGACGAGCGTGAAGAGAACCACCAGCTGTAGACCAGAGCAGCCACAGACGCGACAGCAATGCGCAAAGCAAGAACGATGGGGGAGATGACTGGGGATGCAGAGCAGGGCGAGTCACAGACGCAAGGGCTGCAGCCTCTCGCGCGCTGGTTCATATGCGGGCGCAGAGGCTGGCATCGGAGGCTGACCGACGGGGCTCCCTCGACCATCCGCAACCGAGTAAGGGCGGGTGCCACGCGAGTGGTGACAGCGCAGGCCCCGGTCACCGACCGATCACGAGTCCCTCCGTCGACGGACACAACCATCTCGAACGCTGCAAAGCCAGAGTCTCAGCCGATAGCCGTACACATCTCGCGACGCTCACCAACGAAAGAGGTTCAAGATCAAGCGGGGACGCCACGAAGCCGCCGGTCAATTGTTTGTTTTGCCGGCCATTTCGCTTATGTCAAGCGAGATCGGCTTGGCGCCCATACCAACATCCACAGTGCAGATCACGCACGCCCATTATGTTGAAGGCCTGAAGCTGTGTGACTCTTTAGACAACTCCTCGGAAAGAAGTGGAACCTCGAGGCGAAACGTAACACCTTGATAAGGTGATCACGGCCCATGAGACGAACATTGGACACGCATACAGATAAATGGTACATAGAGTAAACACAACCGTCGATCCAGCAGGAACAGGAACAGTCCAAGGCACAGAAACGGAGGATACACACAAGTCAGCATGCGTCGCCGATACCAAGCGATGCTTTTCAGAGGACCTTGACATACGCAGCCGGGATGAGTCCCCGCCGTCCGTCGAGCTCTCCCGTCCACCTACAAGTCAATCGCGTTCAGCGACCGTCGCCAGAAGCATCCTGAAGTCGAGAGCACAAAACACACATACCAGTCATCCGACGTCCGCTCCACCACCAACACACGGTCCCCCTCCGACAACGGCAAGTCTCCGGGGTCCTAATACCACACACATTCAGCCACCTTCCCTCGCACCACCACCCAAGAGAACAGCAACTCACATCCGAATGGTAGTCATACAACGCCTCCGCCCACTCCCCACTCTGCTGCGCCGCCCTCCTCGGCAGCGCCGGCGGCGGTGCCGGGGCGGGAGACGCCGCAGGCGACGGGGCCGACGCCCCCGTCGACGGCACGCGCCTCGGCGGCGGCGCAAAGTCGTTTTTGCGCTGGAACGCCGCTGGGGTCGGCGGAGCAACCTGCGCCGGGGGCGCGCTCTTCGCCGCGGTCGAGTTCCGGAGCGAGGAGAACATGTTCTTGCCCGAGCTCATGTCCACGTCGCCGAATTTCTGCGCACGGTCATGTGCAAGTTGGATGTAGGGACCAATTTGGCAGGAGGTTCCATAACGGACGACGGAGGTGCGGTAGTATGGGGAAAGTGGATGGTAAGGTGAGACTAAGAGCATGACCAGGGACGGGGCAACATGCACTCACCCTGCCCGGGACCAGTTTGTTATGCTCAGCGGGTACGTCCTCCGACGAGCTCGGGTTCCTCCTCGGCGGCGGGCGCGGAAACCCACTCTGCGCCGGGCTCGGCTCCGCCCCGCCGTTGTTCGCCCTCAGCGCGGCCGCAGCAGCAGCGACGCGCCCGACAGAGCTGCTGATCTCCGCCGTTGCAGCCTAACGGTCACCGGAAGCATTCCCCGGCCAACCCAACGAGCAATCATACGTCCCGCCATCAGCCACCCGCTGCACCCTTGCTCCCGTGTCGAGCAAACATCGTGAAGAGGCCACTCACCGGGTCAGGCCGCTTCCACCCGTTCGTCGCAGGGATCGAGGGCGCGACTGAAAGTGCCTGCTGCACCGCGGACGCAGCCGCGACCTTGCCCTCCGCCCCGCCCGCGCCGCTCCCAAAGAGGTCCGGGCGGGACGCAAAGTACTCGTCGAGGAGCGCGAAGAATGCGTCCTTGTCTGCCGGTGTCAGTCTTGCGAAGACCATCGTGGTGGTGTTTGTCGGCTATATTCGTCGCGGTCCCAATAGTCTGCCAGGTGCCGCGATTGTGGGTGAGGTGTTGGCACGGTAGGAGTGATAGGTGAGGGATGACAGCACAGAGAAGGAGAGGAGATAGAGAGCCTAAGAGCGATGAGAGCAAGCTAGCGGTACACGGTCGATCGAGAGTTCAGTCCATGGATATAAAGACAAGCCTTGAAAGCGGCTCGTCCAGAAGCGTGTTGGCCGGCGCGATGGGCGTGTCGCCTACAGGTCTCGATAATCCGAGAGGTTCGGCGCCCTGAGACCTGCTGGGACCTGACATGGAGGTGCGGCTGTGCAGTCTGTACGAAACATCACGCATCAACGCCCGGGGCCGTGCAACAAAGCAGCTTCTGAGGCAACAGGGCTCTCCCTCTGCAGAGTTAATCCTGCCCAACCCCACGATCTGTCACGGACACCGCCCAAGCGGTGATGAAGTGGGCAACACATCGCGTGCTGAGGTTCGGGGTCGTTCACACCATCATATTCGCCACCGAGGACTCTGACTCGAGTCGAGATATCGACCTTCGGCGGCTACACATGCAACCCGTAGTTCTCCGTACTACCGCCGGTGGTCAATTGATTTTGTCAAGTCGATCCTTGATCGACTTCCGCCGGCTCGTCTGACTTAGAGCTGTGCAGACCTGCATTCAAGTAGACGTCCTCGGGGAAGTTGGTCGAGCCCGTGGAAGTGATACGACGAGAAGGTCAATGCAGAAGGACGTCGACTCGTCCTAGGCCTGGTATACGTACATGTATTGGACCGGATTGCGCCGTGAAGGAGCAATAATGGCATGCATACATATGCGCCACACCTGGCATCGATATCGTCGAGCCCACACGCACCGGCGCTGCATGAGCGTACAACACAGAGGTATCGATAGGACGAAAGTACTGCGACAGAGATGAGCGATCCCCTACGTATACGATACAGCTAAGTATAGAGCGAGAGAGAGATATATGTGAGAACAGACAGAGAGGGACATTAAGCACGGGCGAGAACGACAGGAAAGCCACAGTATACAAGACAAATACGACGACGGGGCGACGGACGAGCGCGGGAGGGGGGGTGTCGCAACCGCAGTGCAGGAGGACACGACAGTACTAATAGACAGCGAGCAACAGTATACGTATAGGCAGCAGGTAAGAGCAGTGGGGTGTGGTTGGTCGTCCAACGCAGGCGACGAACGAAAACGGTGCAGGTGAGTATTGTAAGTACGAGGGAAAGTAAGCGGGATGGAACGACGTGACCCACTGCAAAGACGAACGCGACGCGACACGGCGCCGCGCCTCAATTCTGCCAGTTGAACAGCTCGTCCCCGAAACCATTCTGGTCGCCCAACAGCCCCTGCCCCATCTGCTGATGAGGCGCAGGCGTCGCACTCGCGCCCCGTCCTGGAGTCATCCCATCATGACTCGCCGACGGCGATGGCGCCATGAACGGCCCGCCTCCAGGGAACCCTTGCACTCCTCCGCCCTGCCCCCACATCTGTCCGCCACCCGCAGGCGACCCGCCTCCAAACCCACCGCTCCCGTTCCCCATCCCCCCCGCAGACCCCGGCGGCGAACCCATCCCGAACGCGTTCCCGCCCTGCCCGCCGCCCATGCCCATCTGTTGCATCTGCGCCGCGTACACCGAGTTCGACATCCCCCCGCTCCCAAAGCCCGCGTTCGACATCTGCGGCGTCATCCCCCGCTGAGCCTGCGCCTGCTGCTGCATCAACATCGCCCGCTGCTGCTGCTGCTGCTCCTCCGGGCTCTGGCCAGACATCGACATGCGCTGCCCCGAGACCGGCGACGGAACCGAGTCCGACGGCGTCCGCGCACTCCGCGCGATGCCCGGTAGGCCTGGATTTGACCGCAGGGCGGGGAACTGGGGGCCGTCGACCACTGGCGAGCCCATGACGTTCTGTGGCGAGCCCTGTCCGCCCGCGGCCGCTTGCGCCTGAGCGTGCGCCATCCGCTGCTGCTGCTCTAATCGCAACCGCTCTTGCATCATCTGTTGCTGCTGGTTCATCATCTGCGGGTTCATGCCGCCGCCGGCCGCGCTGCCCCCACGCATCATTTGCTGCTGCATCAGGAGGAGCTGGCGCTGATGGGGAGTCATGCTCGCGAGCTGCTGGGGCGTCATCATCGCGCGTGGGTCCCCCGCTGTGTTACCAGGAGCGAAGGATGACTGCATGGGCGACTGTTGTGATACTGGCGACATCCGCGAAGGGCTGCCGTCTCCGGAGTGTTGAGGAACGATGCCACCCGGCATTCCACCGCCTTGGGAGAAGCCGCCACCGATGGAGCCTCCGGCTTGCGCTTGATTACGTTGCTGCTGGTGCTGTTGACGCATCATATTCTGCGAAGCACCTTTAGTTTCCCTGTTTGAGGTTGAGAGGCGAACGAGACGCACCTGAGCAATCATCATTTTCTGCAGCCTCTCCGGTACCGGTAACTGCATGAACCCCGGCACCTGTTGGCACAGGAACTGGACGAAGGGATGGTTCGGGTTTTGCAGTATCTGGAGATGTTGCATCGCCTGAGGGCCCAGTTGGTTCATTTGCGCAGGGGTCAGTTGGGACATGCCCGGCATCGATGACGGCCCGGCGACATTGGGCATCGACATGCCCGAAGATAATCCTGATGGCGGCGACATCTGACGGCTCCCCTCACCGGATGGCATGCCCCGCATCTGAGCTTGACGAGCACGAGCGGCGGCGAGTTGCACATCGCCCGCCATGGCGCCTGGAGGCACAGGGGGTGGTGGCATAGCTGGGCTCCCTATACGGGGTACAGGGCCGGAGGACATGTTCGCGCCGGGAACTTGCTGCATCGGCTGTGACGGAGGATGTGGCGTGGAGGGACCCGCACCTGGAGTGGCGAATGAACCGGGAACCTGAGCTTTGGTCTCACCAGTATCACGTCGTTTGTGCATCCCATCCTGTCCCGGTTCCTCCGTACGCTCCCGCTTCGCGTTCCCATTAACCAGACCAGCCTGTTGGCGGCGGGCGATCTCCTTCGCGAAGATATTCGGGAGCTCCCTGTATAGCTGCAATATCCGATCCATCTCCGCAAATTCGACGACTGGCGGTGGCTGCATTACAGGAAGAACCATCATGTTTTGGCTCTGTGGATGCGTGTGGGTTGGAGTAAGAGCGCGCTCATGTGAAGGCTAATACGTACGACTTTGTGATTATCATCGGCCGCGGCTGCAAGCCATGTTAAGTTCGACTGCAGTCTTAATGAGTATCTGAAGACCAAGTCGTTAGCAGCTCTATAGCGGACAAACCATGGCCACACGTACTGATGAGGATTGGGATCCGACATGGGGATTCCGCGTGCTTGATACTCCATAGATACTCTGGAGACCGATCAGACTACACCGAGGAGCATATCTTCGCTCTGGCCACTGACCTAAGCAGGAGCGAATTAAGCTCGAGTATGCGGTCCACCTTGGCGTCTGGTGTCTTCCGTTGTGCGCCAACGTGTTGAGAGGATTGACTCGAAGAAAGGCCATCTGAGAGAGAAGGCTGGCCAGATTGATACGCAGGATCTGCCTTCAGGGTCATGGAGCCATCCGCTGCCAGCTCGCCACTCGATGTCGCCATGTTGTCTGTGGTTGGTTTCACCGAGGAGGTGGGCGTCTGAGTCGGTGATGAGGTGGAGGGGAGCTGGTGAGACGAGGACTGTCCCTCTTTTGTAGAGGTCGATGCTGCAGAAGACATTTGTGAGTTCGACGGGGATGTGCAAGGGCCCAAAGACAATTCCCACCGTTTGTCTGGGCTTCGGCTGCGTCATGAGAGGCTCCCTCGTCGTCGGTCGTGCTGGCAGGGCGGTCGGCCGCTCCGGTCTCGTCGTCTGGAGCAGTTTCTGGAGCTGAGGACAATTCGCTGAGAGGAGTAGACTGACGAGATGCCCTATCCACTTCTGCCGCGGCCTGATCGCCGGTCTTCTCCTCATTTCCTACCCCACTATCATCCGTCGTGGCCGGTCCTGGTGGGTCGTCTGGAGCGTCCATTGCGTTGTTCGGTGTCGCGGCATCCGGAGGGGGAGTCAAAGAGGAGGAGCTGTCTGCTGGAGGAGAGCGTGCGTCCGCGGGGCTGCTTGGTGAAGGCTCCGGTAGAGAGGGGTCTTCGGTGTCGCCAGGAGTGACGGGGCCGGGGGCAGAGGGAAGAGAGGCAGAGACAGGGTCCGAGGATGAGTCTGGCTGAGGAGGAGACTTGGAGGGCTCTGACAAGAACTGTTCCTGAGATTCCTGATAGAATGGCCTGGGATCACGCGCAGGGGATGACCAGTGCTGGAGGAGAGAGTGCTGATCGGAGTGGGGGGAATTTGGCAGGATCAGGTTTTGCGGTTTTGGAGGGCCGGGTATGGAGGAGGAGAGATTGTGATCGAGATGAATCATGGTAATCTGCACTCGCCAGATTTAGCGGGCAGAAGACAGAGCGGAGGTGGAGGACGAGCACGATGCGAAAAGATGGGGCTGCGAGAGGGGCGAGGCCGGAGATGCGGCAGGTCAGCAGCCGACGTTACGCCAGATCAGGCGGGAGGAAGAGGTCGAGGGCGTGTGTATCTCCGTGGAG
Source organism: Earliella scabrosa (assembly GCA_022605405.1). Lineage (NCBI taxonomy): Eukaryota > Fungi > Basidiomycota > Agaricomycetes > Polyporales > Polyporaceae > Earliella > Earliella scabrosa. Next base: position 2,767,511 of record JABYQQ010000005.1, on the reverse strand, counting down.
GAGCGCAGAGCAGCCTGAATTGCGGGCGAGACGGGGACCGGGGCTATCGAGCGCGAGGAAGAATGCGCTCTCCTGGGGCAGCAGAGTGGGAGCGGGAGACAGCAAGCCTGTGCGCGTGCGACTTTGCTGCCTGATTCGGCCATGTGCACCCACCGCCCGCAGCGAGAGAGCTGGTGCAGCGCCCATGTTGGCGGGGGAGTCTGTGCGCAGAGAACGTTGGGCGAACGTCAGTAGGAACGCTCCCTTTATACCCCCGGACTCTGGCTCAGAACCCTGCCGCCCCGGACTCCAGATACACAGATCTTGGCACCCAGCGAGCATTTACGCAGCGTGATCGATTCCATCGACCCCTCAGATCACGCAACCTATCTGCTTTCGGATCCGAGCTCGAGATGAACACGACAATGTCCTCCTCGATCTACCACCATACTATGTCATACAGGCACCCATTCTTCCTCTGCGTCCGCTCTTGCCCCTGTCGCCTCACCCGCGCCCACGGGAGGCGCATCCACAACGGCCTTTGACGTCCTCCCGGCTCTGGACATGGGACATTTATGTCACACGAGGCCGCCCTTCTTTCATACAGAATCCTCTTTTCTGCCGCATGCTGCGCCATTCACAACTAACGAGCATCAGCAGCCCCCAGGATGGCGCCGACTTCAGTCGCGAGCGTCATCGTCCGCAGATTCGGTCAATAAAGCAGCCCTAGGCCTTCTTGCCACGCTCTCATCTTGAAGACCTTCTGACTGCCCATGGGCGGCTCGGATGCAGATGGCCACCGTAGTGCCTGTCTCGCCATCCGTGCAGACGACGTGATAGGTTCGACGGCGCGGAAGCCGATGAATGTGTCATGGTGGACGTCCGCCCGTCTGTCAGTGCAGTGTCTTAGGTCACTTATCAGACCGCCGCGCGCCGGATGCCGCACTGATCCTGCTCACCGTGAGTCAATTACTCCCTATTCTACGAGTACAGGTCTTTGAGGAGTCATACCAACAGATCCGGTCGAGCTGGAGTTTTGACGAACGCATGTCACCGCGGACTCAAGTGATACACCGAGCATCGACATGCGCATGTGCAGTTGGCGAGTTTCTATCTGTGAAAACCAAGAAACGACGCTTGGTTCACCGACTGCACGAACGTCAGGATAGAGAACGAAAGGCGCATCACTTCAAGTATGATTGAAGATTTGCGACCGTGCGCTCGTATCACTGGTCCAGAGTCTGTACTGACAATGACATGATTTCGCTCATCACGCGCACCAATCTCAGGCGGTGTCAGTGGGAGTAGGAAGGTGAAGATCATGTCGTCCCGAGTTGTCATCACCGTGACCTTGAACGGAGGCTTCGTGGCTGGTGCCTGGCCAGGTACGGTCCTCGATCGGTACGTTCAAGTACTAGTTTGAGTATACACTGGCGACATGCTTGGGAGCCGAGACATCTCCAGACATTCTCACAAGTCAGCCTGTTGGAACTGACTGTTATGGGCGCATCAATACAGTATATTTCTCGTGACATCCAAGCAGTATCCAAGCTCATTCTGATATTCTGGCAGAAGTAGGGCAAACCCTGTACTTTATATGAGGCGTCCACAGTACATACTGAGTCTGACTCAGGCTAGCCATAGAGGCAAACAGACTACTAAAGTGGTTGCTTGTGGTTGGGTAACGCACGGAAATGCTGCCAGCTATGCAGTCATACCGCATCAGTATTTTGGGACCCACCACGGGCAAGCCTTGGAGTTCAGTAACAATGAAGCCCAGCTGCGGCCCAGATGCGATGGTCGAGCAGTTCAACTTGCTGCAACTTGGCAAGTAGTACACATAAGCGCCCATGGCTTGAGCGTCTCCAGTTCAAACACCGCTCGGCTTAGTCCGTGCGTCTCACCAGAACAGGGACTCGCCAACGACCCTCCAGCAGTAACGGACGGCCGTCAAGACCATGGTGAGTGTTGCTGCCAGTTCAAAGAGCCCCCAGAGCCACAGGCCAGGATGCCTATGAAGTGCTGCCCGCGATTTGCTGGTTGCAGCGGCCTTCGTTGTGCTTGGATGGCCGTTGCTCGTTCCGGATGACGAGACCGACCACTGACTCTGGTCCTGGTATCCTCTTATCAGGCCAAAGCTAAGGCAGCACCCACATCGTCGAGCGGCGGCAAGGCTGCAAAGAAGAAGAAGTGGTCCAAGGGCAAGGTCAAGGACAAGGCCCAGCACGCCGTCGTCCTCGACAAGCCCACGTACGACCGTATCCTGAAGGAAGTCCCGACCTTCCGCTTCATCAGCCAGAGCATCCTCATCGAGCGGCTGAAGGTCAACGGGAGCTTGGCGCGGGTAGCTATCAGGCACCTGGAGAAGGAGGGTCAGATCAAGAGGATCGTGCACCACAGCGGCCAGTTGATCTACAGTGCGTAATCGTCCCTTTCATCTCCGTTCCTCGGCATTAATGTGCGTTCGCAATCTGTAGCGCGGTCAACGGGCGGCGGAGGCGCAGAGTAGACTCATCATCATACTCTCTCCGTCAGATTCTGCTATCATTTTCATCGCATGCACGCATATGTATTACTCCACCACAAAACATGCCATGACATGCCCCAGCCTTCCACATTGCTATGCCCCTGTGTGAATTCCTGCTCCGAAGATTCCTGAGAGCCCTTCATTTGCTTGGACACACAGCCCCTCCAGGTCCTCGAGGCCCGCATTGTCTTCTGCACGTACGCCAGCGTCTGTTCTATGTGACTCGCTGACTTGCCCATTGCAGTGGTATGTGCATGAGCCACTGCTTGGTCTAACGGGTATTCACGCAGGTCATTTGGTCTGTCGGCCCAGGCGGTGGCACCTTCAGCAACACGGCGCGGCGTTATTCACGGATTGTCTCTCGCACGCTCCCACGCGTCCCTGAGCGGCGAAAACAACGTGTCGCGCCGGTCTCCGCACTGGCGCTTTGTGCCGCAGCGACTCGCAGCGCTCGTTGTTCTTCGCTAACTCTCATTCTTCATCATCGCATGAGCCACACAACACGCGTGATTTGGACCGTTGTAGGCCTTCGCGACCGCTTTGGCAGAATGCCTCTGACTTGTGGACCGTGCTTCGGCTAATCCGCTTTCGCCGCTCCGATCGTATAAGAGCCCTCCTCCTCCCCGCAGCATGCAAGAAGACCCCACTGTCTATCCTCGCCCCCGCTTGCTTCCCGCAGCTGCTTCCTGCAGATATCCGCAGATATCTTCCCCTCCCCTCTTATACGTCGGCTTGCGTCGAGATTCCCCCGCGCCATGTCTGCTCTCGCCACCACGACCCACCCCATCTTCATGGGGTCGCTCGAGCCAAAGGCCGTCCAGCTCGCCCGCCTGGAGGTGAACGCTCCAGTCATTGGTATGTGCGTTCTTACTGGGAATCGATTGCAGACTCTAAGCATCCCTATGACTATAGACTACTTCCTGGATACACTCGCGTATGCCGTGGCGAGCGCAACCATCGGGCAGCCGTACAAGGTCGCCTTCCAGTTGAAGACCCATGAGCTCTCGACATACGTCGCGAGGTTCATCAAGGGTGCCCCGAAGGACCTGCCGTTCCACGCTCAGATACTCATCACCGCCATCGTCTACCTCACGCGCATCCAGACACACCTCATTGCTTCGATAAACGGACCCTTCCTGTGCGAGCGCATCGCCACGGGAGCGCTTCTCGTAGCTTCCAAGGTACGTCGTGTACTGCGAGCTCCTCGCTTGACTCCCGAACTCATCTCTGGCTCCCGCGACCAGTATACCTACGACGTGTCCATGAAGGCGAGCCTGTGGAAGAACGCCGCGCACAACTTCACGACGCAAGAGGTGATCGTGATGGAGCGCGACTTCCTCCTCCTCATCGATCACCGCACGCACATCATCGATACGCACCTCCTCGCGCACTATGACGCGCTCCGCGAGCGCTGCATCGCGCACAACGACGCCCAGCGCCTGCTCTGGTACCAGCACTCCATCTTCGCCCACCGCAAGCCCTCGGAGCCCCGCGTCGTCGTCGAGTCCCCACCCGTGGCGGCGCTCCCCGAGCTCACATACCCCGACTCACCCTCGTCTGACGTCCTGTCGTCCGACGAGTTTTCCGACATCGATATGGACGAGGACGGGTACGATGACGAGGTCGAGGTCGACCTCGAGTACTCCTCCGACGAGTCGCCCGAGATCATTACCCCGCCGAACACCCTCGCACAGCCCGAGATGGCGGCCGCCGGGTCCATCGCCGCGAAGGTCGACGCCCACCACTACCCGTACCCCACGCCGCCGTACACCCTGCCGCAGCCGCAGATCCATCACCAGCAGGGCTTCGCGCTCTCGCGGAACGCCGCCATGGACGCGAGGATCCGCTTCTACGCCGCAGACCGCGGCAGGACCACCATCGAGGCAGGCAACTCGCCGCGCTACATTCCCTACTCGCCGTCCTTGGACCAGCCGCCCATCCAGCCCCAGCCCCAGCCCCAGCCCCAGGCTCAGCAGCTCCAGCACGCGGCGCACGCCAAGCTCGAGGGATACTGCCCGCACGCTGCGTGCGCACCCCAGTACCCGTGGCGCATGCAGCAGTGGCAGTCGAGCCTCTCAAGCGACAAGACGTGGGGCAACCTCGGCTTTTGGTAGACACAGTCGAGGTCGAGGCGCGGGCCGTCGTCGCCGCCATCGCCGTCGCTCGGCGTCCTCGCTGCAGTGTTGCACGCATCCACGCCCCCGCGGCGTGGAGACCCTTGGACAGACATATTGGCGTCTTGTGTGGGATGCGGGATTCGGTGCCTGGTCATGACGCCCATGGCACCGAGCATGTACCCTCGCCACACGGACTGTTCTCCTCTTCTCTGTTCTCTTTCCCCTTCTCCACCATGTCACCATCCGATCTTGGGATTCGAGTACGTTCTGCGCTTCCATCTCTCTGGCATTGCCTCCTGTACTTTACCCCATCCCTTCTCCGCCCGGTGATGATCGATGATCACTAGTGGTCACCGGCGACTCTCCCTGTCCAGGCCATATGGCACGCCCGGCCTGGTGTACGGTCTGTACTCGTATCTCAGCGTCTCTGTTGCGTCTGCATGTTGTACGCTTTCAGTAGTAGTGTCGCAGCTGTAGTGTCCTCTCTCTGATCCCGCGTCTGGGCCTTCTAGAGACGCCCGAACTCCAGTGGTTGGCATTTATCTCGCCTCCTTGTCTGTGTGCACGAGCGAATGGCAAACAAACGTCCGCAACAGCGTTGTGAAGATAGAGCACAAGACAATGTCTGACTGTGATCATCTTGTCAGATCCGGTCTGGGTACCGCAGCAACTTCTGGATGTCATCCAGCCTGAGGAGCAGGAACTTTGGTTGCAGCAACACGCCGAGGAAAAGCGGGCACAAGAGATGGGGACGAAGGGGTCGCAGAGGCTGGAGGCGATCTAGCATCCCTGTAGGAGCGTACTCGACCAGATGTCGCCTCCTTCAGATCTGCTATTGTCTCCACAGCAGACATTCGACTATACTGTGTCCAATCTACGCCCGACGCACGGAGAGCCCAGGCATCGGGCAAGGACAACAAATGAGCTTAGGATTCTGCGCGTCCCCCGCCATTTATGTAGGACCACAGAGGAAGTTGGGCATGCTACTTCCCGAGACTACTACCGTTTGCTGACTCCAGCGAGGTCGTGCAGGGTCTGTACTAAAAGGATGGCCGCGTGAAAACATAGCACGAGACAAGATATTGCTACACATCTATCTACCCCATCGTCCATTTTGCTCCCTTTCATGTCAAAACTAACGGCCGCGCTCATGATACACTGAGGGCTTCCTGCATCTCCTTGCGCCACCTGCGTTGAATATCGATCGCCTCTAAGAAGATCTTGTACTTCGCCTCGAGAAGCTTCTTCTCCTTCGGGCTCGCAGCCGGCTCAACCATGGTCCCAGGCGGGGTCATCTCAACCTACATCAATTATGAACGAGCATCGAATGATCAGTAACATCATTCCACGCCCGCCGGACATCATCTCCGGCCTCCATACTGCAGTGCGCGAGTGCCACTGTAATCGGAGACTCACCATGATATCCCAGAGCGCCTGGCCGCGCTTCTCTCGCGCGAGCTTCTCCGACTTGCCCTGCGCCTCCGCCGCGAACCGGCCGAGCATTGCAGCACCGAGAACGACCGCGGCGCCGCTGCTCTGCGGGAGCACGACAGGCATGCTGCACGTGTTCGCAAAGAGCTGCATGAGCATCGCGTTCTTCGCCTGCCCGCCGGACATGTAGATGGACTGGATGGCGTGCCCCTTTGCGTTCATCTGGTCGACGATGTGCCGGGTCTGGAGTGCGATCGCCTCGAGCGTCACGTTAAACTTGCGCGCGAGATCGGTGAGACCTGAATCCTGGAAGGATCATATTGTGAGTTGATTGTGATTGTGGAGATGAACGTATATCTCGGGGACGCACGAGCTGCAGGCCGACGATGGATCCGGTCATACGGGGGTCGGCAAGAGGAGAGCGGTTCCCTGTGTTGTATGAAGATCAGCCTGTGAGACATTACTGCTCAACGATGCCGAACAGACCGTGCAGGTCAGGGTAGAAGTGGAGGTCCTTGGTGAGCTCCGTGAGGTTCTCGGCCTTCACTTCGGAACGCAACCGTTCGAGCTCGTCATGAAGAACTGCAAGCCCCGAACGTTAGGTGGTTGCAGGAATTGCTGAGTGCTGGGGCTCACCCTCGTGGATATTTGTCTGCCGTTGTTCCGCTAATTCCTTCAACTTGGGATACGCAGGGTGGGTCGTGATCATGAAGTCTATGAGCTGTATCCTCATCCAATGAGCACGTTTCTTAGCGAGATGAAAAGGGGCGTGTACCTGACCCGTGGATGACTGGCCGCCTTCGTTCATCCACCAACCCGGGAAAACGACGTCCTTGTACGGTCCCCACACACCATTCACAAAGACGCCTTCCGGACTCTATGCCGCCTCTCAGTACGGCCGACACAGCCATCCAATGGCAGGCGCACCTGAACAATGTGGCATGTACTCGTTCCTGCCACGGCCGCCAACCGGTGGCGAGACTCGTCTGGAGAGGGAACCTCCTCTACGAGTTTTCCCTTCACCGTGTATTTTGCGGCAACGGTTCCGAGCCAGCCAGCATACCTGCACCATGTCATTCTCCCGTAAGAGCCTGCAAGAGCCTGCAATGTGGACAGAACTCACGCGTCGATGACACCGCTGCCAACAGGGGTGCCTTCGAGCAAGCCCATCTCCTCCGCGGCCTTCTTGGACAGCCCATTGCCGACAGGCATACCAGCGGTGAGGACCTCCTCCTGACCGAGCTGCGCGAAGTTGTTCTCCACGAACTCGCCGAGGCCGATCTTCTGGAAGAACTCGGGCTGCCATCCACCCTTGATGGGGACGAAGGAGCACTTGCATGCTACCGAGCAGCACGAACGGCGATTGTAGCCTGTTGCGCGGTATGTGAGGAAGTCGGGGAGGTCGAAGAATTGGCAGCGCTTGAACAGCTCCGGTTTCATGTTGTTCTTCAGCCATAAGGTCTTCGGGATCTCCATCTCAAGCTACTCGCGTGGTCACGATGCATGGCAGCACTTGGATAGGACAGGACGTACGCTCATGGTCCCACCGACGTAGTCGAGCACCACAGAACCAGTGCTGTTGATGAGGTCCGCCTCCTTCTCCGCGCGATGGTCAGCCCAGAGAATGATGTTGCGATCCCCGGTTTGACCCAATTGGTCGCCCCTGGTCACAACGACAGGGTCTCCGTTCATGTCCGCGACCGCGAGGGAGCAGGTCGCGTCGAAACCGATGCCCTTGACGTCCGATGGCGAGACACTGGCCTCCTTCAGACAGGCCTTGATGCATTTGCACATGCCTGTCCATATGTTGTTGGTCGATTGCTCGAAGATGCGGTGATCATCCGGATCGCGCCAGGTTGTGGTCTCCTCCGTGAAGGAGGCGACGAGGGTGCCATCGGGCTTCACGAGTCCTGCGCGGACAGAGCCAGTGCCGACGTCGACGCCGATATAGTAGGGTGTCTGAGACATGGTGATGGTCAGAGTCCAAGCAGCTGGAAATCAGTCGACGCGGTGGGGTGGACTGACCCTTGAACTGAAGACCTGGATATGCTTTCGGCCCGACTCCGACTCGCACTGCACCTAATAGACGTCATAAAATGTTTCTCCGGCAATTCCCGACTGGCCCTACGAGCACATGCCCAGATCTAGGCCAACTTCAGAGCTCAAAAGCTAAGGTCAAAGGCGCACTACTGTACATACATCCATGGGCTCTCACACACTTCAAATCATCATATCGGCGTGCATCGAGGGCATGTGGTCATGATGCATATGCAATGAGCTGCATACATAGCTTTTGTAACATCGTGCAGAGGTAGAGCAGCATACAACAATAAGTGCAGATCCCAACGTCAAGCCACTTAAACCTCCTTGACCTTGACGGTACCGCGCAGCAGACCGGTCTGGAGAAGAAATGTCAATCAGGGCATACCACACAGCCACTGTGAAATGGTGACGTACCCGGCGTGCAGCAATGAGACCGACTTTCTGACCGGGGACGGCAGAGCGGGCAATCGTCGACGCCTTACCAATGTGCTGGTGGTTACCACCACCGTGAGGGTGATCAACGGGGTTCATAGCAACACCACGAGTACGAGGCCAGCTATAGTGCAAAGTCAGCAACAAGATAGGTGGACGTGATTGGGCATGCACGTACTTGTAGCGCTTAGCCTTGAACTTGTAGTATGCACGACCAGCCTTGAGCAAAGGCTTGTCGATACGGCCACCGCCAGCGACGATACCAACGGTCGCACGGCAGCTGCCAGAGACAGTCTTCTTCGCGCCGGAAGGAAGACGGATGCGAGTCTTGTTCTCGTCTGGTGAGTGGCCGATGACAGTCGCGTAGTTGCCGGAGGTACGGGCGAGCGCGCCGCGGTCACCCGCCTTCTCCTCGACGTTGCAAACAATCGTACCCTCAGGCAGCTGAGCCACGGGGATGACGTTGCCGACCGCAAGCTGGGCCTTCTTGCCGCAGTATACGAAGGCACCAGTGTGGAGACCCTCAGTCGCGATGAAAGTCTCCTTGCGAAGCTTGTAGCGGTACGGGTCGCGGAAGACGACACGCGCGAGAGGAGCACCACTACAGCGCACTTAAGCATGTGTCTTCGCGCACTAGGGTTCGCATGGGTACATACCGGCCAGAGTCGTGGATAATCTCCTTCACAATACCCTTGACGTACCCATTACGCTCCGCGAAGTCGAGAGGACGGAACTGCGCAGGGGCCTTGTTGTGGTGGGTATGCGACTTGAACTACACGCATGGCCGGATATGTTCAATGGAAATATTGGACGAGACGAATGGGAGGAAACGTACGATAGCGTGAGACCGCCTTTGTGCCCGAATGACCCGACCCATTCTTGATTCTGAAGAGGAGAGTGGTAAGCAGTCTGTACTGGCAGGGGGATCGTAGTCGCGTAGGAAAGTCAAGGGAAGTGCATCCAGATGCCGCCGAGTCCATCCAGCCTTATGTGTGCCGTTTTCGATCGTAATTTCTCGCCAAAGCAAGCCAGCGACATCCGGAAGGGCGTCCAAAGAGGTCGACAGAGATACGGAGAGGCATACTCACATTCTTGCGTGTCGGCGGTGTTGTCGATGGCGTTGGCGGGCACTCGAGCAAATCCCAATGTGGCGAACGGAGGTTGCCGAGCGGGGACTCAACAGATGAGCGCTTGTGCGTCAGCGCTTCGCGATCGCGAGCTGATTTAGAGACCTCACGTCGTGGACCTCTCGTTCAAGTTTGTGCGATGCGGAGGTGTAGGCGATGCACCCTTCAAACAGATTCCTTTGAAGCCAACTGCCGACACTCTACTACCAGCGTCATCAGACCGGAGCACCCAAGCAAGACGCAGCCCTCACGCTCGCCGGTGCGGTTCCCATGAACGCCAGGCACGTGACTATGATGTACTTTAAGTGAACGCGCTTCCACGTAGGCTCTACTCACCAAGTCCACGACCGGCTCTCGATGCACCCCTGGCTGCTCCTGTTGCTCCCTCTACACGTTCTCGCTAGTCAAGAACGCCCTCGCGGTGTCTCTCCTGAATTGGCCGCGCGCTACGTGCCGACGAAGAAGGGCTCAGCGGAGACATGGCAATGTCTGGACGGGTCGAAGTCTATTGACTGGTCCGCGGTGAATGACGACTTCTGCGACTGCCCGGACGGGAGCGATGAACCTGGTACGCGGTTAATTACGTTTCGTGACTGCTCTACTCAGTCGCTCGCCGTGCAGGGACCAGCGCATGTCCGAAGGGCAAGTTCTACTGTGTGAACACGGGTCACATCGGTTCCTATATACCCAGCACCCGCGTTGGAGATGGATTGTGCGGTACGTTGCTCTATGTCATGAGTACTACAGCATATCTTACACGCGGACAGAACCCGAGTGCTGCGACGGTTCAGACGAGCCCTCAGGAGTCTGCAAGAACATCTGCAAGAAGGTTGGGGAGGAGTACCGTGAGCGTATGAAGGCGGAGAACAAGCTGCGCAAGACCGTACGTTCTGACTGTTTCTTCCCGACAATGGAGACTAGGGAAGTCTCATCTGTACGTTCACCACAGGGCTCCAAAATCCGGTCAACGTACATTGCGTTCGCTCAGAAGGAGAAGAAGCGTCTCGAAGTCGAGATTAGCCAGACCGAGTTGGAGATTGGCGTTCGTGAGAAGGAGGTGGCTCGTTTGAGAGGTCCGTATGTTGCCACGACTGCTTACTCCCTGCGCGTGCTCATGCGGCCCGAAACCATGCAGACATCGTGGCACGGTCCGAGTCCCTCTCCGCTGCAGCCCTGGAAGAGAAGAAGAAGTCCCGTAGGTCGCGCTCACCATGATGCACAACTACATAGCGTAACGCGTTCACAGCTCTGTACCAAACACTGATGACACACGTCACCGCACTCAAGTCCCTGCAACACGAATACAAGCTGCACCTCGAACGCGAGAAGACCCTCGGTGACATCCTCGACAGCTTGCGCACCGGCTACAACCCCAATTACCAGGACATGGCTGTTCTTGAAGCTGTCCGCGGCTGGGAGCAACTTGCAGGTCTTCCGCACATCAACGATGTCGCGAAGGACAACGAAGCGTCACCCGAGGAGGATACCGGATCTGATGAGGTCGAGGCTGAAGAGGAAGAGGAAGAGGAAACCGAAGGAGATGGTCTTTGGACCCCTATGCAACTCGAGCATCAACTGGACGAACTGCTTCGGACTGACTACGACGCGATTCTTCTTGAACACGACCAGCACGTTGGTGCGCCAGCATCCCCTGCGTCGATCTGTAAGTTTACGCCTGCTCCATTATTCTTGCTATCGCTAAACGTGGGTGGATTAGTGTACAACCTTGGCGAGTACCTTCCAGACGTCCTGATTCCCCAGTACGAGGCCGTCCGCGACCAGCTAGTATCTCTCTTGGAGCTCCTCGGCATTGCTGCTAAGCCACCTCCCACGAACAAAGGCCCAGGTCCGTCTCTCGAAGTTTTTGAACTGTTTCTTTTGCTTGACGCGCTACACAGACACTTCGAAGACCCAGAAGGCTTTGAATGATGCCGAGCACAGTCTGAGCTTGACCAAGAAGGAGCTGGAAGACAAGCAGCGGGACCTTGCGCGCCTCTTCGATCCCGAATGGTTCGGCGCCGAAGGCGAGTGGAAGAAGCTTGATGGCACCTGCCTCCAGAAAGAAGTCGGAGAGTGCGTGTCCTCGTCTTGTTCGATGCATCACGTGCTGATGGTTGCGCTACTAAAGCTACATGTACGAAGTCTGCTTGTTCGACGAGGCCCGCCAGAAGCCTCTAAGGGGCGGGTCGACCTTCAGTCTCGGGTACGTCATCAAGTTTGCTTTTGGTGATATCGTAATGTTCAACCCCTTGACGCAGGCGCTTCGAGGGTTGGAACAACGCCGAAGGGGTCGAGAAGGGTTCTCCTGCATACTACAGCAAGATGCGGTACACCCGTGGTGCCAAATGCTGGAACGGACCTATGCGCAGCGTTACGGTGCGTTCTAGGCCTTCTGTTCAGTTCACGCATTCGTGTTTCTCATCTATGCATTCGCTGGTCTAGCTCGACATGAGCTGTGGCACGGAGAACGCACTATTGTCCGTCTCGGAGCCGGAGAAGTGCGAGTACGCATTCAAGGTCACCAGCCCTGCTCTGTGCTTGCCGTTGACTACATCGGACATCAAGAGGGAGGAGCTCTAACCTCTGAATGCATGTCAGATATCTTTGTTGCATAAATGCTATCTTTATTGGTTGGATGTGCTTGAGTGCTTGGCATCTTCTGGAACCTTGTGAGCCCAGTGCTCAGAGTTGTTAAGTTGATGCTTTCCAGCTTCTTGCAGATGCAAGTGTCCTGGTTATCATGTTAGTACAACTTACGTCCTCAAAGTCCTCAGCAAACTTAGTATGATATGATGCTCAGCAGACCAGACTTGAGCAATTAAGAGATGGTGCATGGCACATGGTACATCAAGCATACTGCGTTGTCTGTGTGAGACCTATAAGACTTCTGCTGCCACCTCCAGCGGCATTAATTGCAACTTGTCATGGCCATGGCTTTTGGTTTGCCAACATGTGTTGTTTAGCTCCAACTTGAATGTCAATAACCATTGTAGATGACCTGCATGCTTGGCGTGAGAATCCTATACCCAATATAGCATATTGTAACCGATCACCTGGTGTGGGAACCATCATTATCCGGTAGTTGACAAATAAGGACACTCAGTAAAACAGCTTTTCCAACTTCTTCCACTCTTACTATCTCAACCACTACCTTTCACCCTGCCTGACCTCCTGTTCTGTGTGCCTAGGCTTACTGGTTCTTGAATCATTCAATCTGCAACACCTCGGCTGCAGATATCAAGCAGAACTAGGGACCCATAGGTATGTGACTGCACCAAATCCAAGATCAACCACTACTACAACTTATGGACAATCAAATTGTCCTCAACCAGCATTGTGCCAGACCCTGGCTACTTGCAGTCAGTCCCTCTCCATCAACTCAGAGAAAACAACTTGAAGCTGGCACTGGCAGCTGGAACTCCTGATCCTGACTGGGAAGGTGAGCTACTCAGAGATGACACACTAAGTAGTCACACCAGAAATGCTGCTGACTGATACACATTGTGTTACAGTTGGCAGTGCCATCCTACATCTGCACAGTGGTCACTGACTAGCAGAATTGAACTTCTGTAAGAATCACGCCTGAGAGAGCCCTTCAGCAGTTGACCATGTTTTATATCTCTAGATTGCACTGCCACTTACCCAAGGAGTCAGTCAGGTGGACATCTTCACCAAACCATTCATGTCTCATCCTCCAAATCACAACAATCACTCCTCGTCCTCCCAAACCAACCACATATACATGCACCCTAACCCGACACTGGGACCGGCCGATGCTGGCGACATCAGCAGTCTATTCGAACCTGACTATGCCAACGCATCTCGAGCTGATGCCAACTTGCCTCTCCCTTCCTGGACCGCCCTAGCTGGCGCGGCTGACACGTCGGACGAGGACGACGCGCCGAACAACGTGTCGATTGCTAATCCATTTCCTACCGTCTCTACGCCGCACCGACCTAGTATGCAGTCCACCGGGCGCTCGTCTCGACGCGGTGACTTCACCCCTTCGCAACCGTACACAGTGGTTCAACCATACGACAGACCTCCGGTTCGTCGCATTGCGAGTGCATTTCAGCCCCCTCCTACATCGACCGGACTTCCACTACTATGGCTGGCGCCGCCGGAGACACCACCATCTGTACCAGAGCTCTCGAACACTCCCTCAAAGAGGAAGAATGCCGACGTTGCAGCCTCGGATCGCCCATACGTGAAAAGACGGAGACCGATGCCGTCATCTGAGATGTCCGCCAATACCACTCAGTCCGCCAATACCACTCAGACGCAGGCGTCACAGCCCACAACCCACAGTTCCCCTCTCCAACTCAACGCCGTGTCGCCTCCAGTTACGGAGCTCAAGGAAGAGCTGCAAGCGAGGCAGAGTAACGACACAGCTGTGAGTCAAGTGGACGGCCAGACCACTACACAGGCGTCTCTCTCCCGCGGTTGGCGCAGCGTGGCCGTGAGCGTTCCGACGACGCGTCATCTCCGTCCTCCGAAACCGCGGCCGTTCATCTCGGAGAGCTCTGACCCCGCGCAATGGAAACAAGCCGACGACGCGTTGCAGACGCACGTTTCTCCTGTGCGCGTTCTCCCGCAGTTCGCGCAATCACCGAGGAGCGACCCAGGCGAGGCGCTGCGGCTGCAAGTTGCGCTACGCCACCTCGTAATAGGCAAAGAGAGCAAAGGAAAAGGACGAGCGCAGCCGGGGTGGACCGTTCCGCGGTGGTCGAACGTTGCTGAGCTCAAAGAGCGACTCGACAAGTTCTATGGCCCTGGGGACATCAACCGTGGCCTCGGGAAAGGGCCGAGAAACGTGAGTCTTGCTCTTCCTCTTGCAGGCACAGCGCGGACGAAGGATCGCCGCGGACCTGGGCCCGATGGAATGGGATTGCGTACTAACACATGCATTTGGCGATCGCCACACAGACGAAGAGGCCGAGTGCAGAGGAGGAAGAGACTGCCATTGTGCCCGATGTGGAGTCCGCTGACCCGCCCGATGCACCGGCGACACCAGGCACCGCGCCGACGGAGGACGAGGATGACACGGACGCGCTGCTCCAGGGGATGCGGCGAGGGAGGCTTGAGAATCCGAGCCCTGGCAAGGGAATACTGAACACCGGACGCCCCCACGGGCGGAGCAATTCACCGGAGATCATGTAATTCGGGAGTGGGCAGGGCTGACTGCGTCCGGTATCTTACCAGATGTGTGTCGCGCGACTCTCCCTGCTATCGGACCACGCGTTCCTCGCTAGAAGATGGCCACAAGATAGTAGAGAGGATCCGCGACTGGTTCCAGAGCGAGTCTATGCACGCTACTCTCTAGATACAGTAACAAAGTGGTGTAATGAACCAACGAGGGGCGTGGTTGGAAGGGCGATTGGCCCTCGAATGGAGTATCCGAGACGCGAAGGCTTGAGATGGAGTCCAGGAAACGTGCGACTCGGAGGAGGGCAGTGCAGGGGTGACGGGCAGCATGTCATGCGTCACGCTACGGTCACACGTGGCCGTCACCGTTCGTCACGGGAAAGGCGGGGCGGTGGAACTTGTTTTTCGCGGTCATCACGACCAACATCGTGCTGCTTCTCATCATCGCTACAAGCGACGCCCTCGAGTCTTCGCGCGTTGACCATGCTGGCTCTGGCCCCTCATCCGATGCATACACCCGTAGATGTCCCTCATAGAACCCAGCCACCCACTCCCAGCTCGTCAACACGACCCCCATTCCGCAAAGTCACCCCTTCATACTCCTCATCGTCCTCGTCAAGCCATTCTGCCCACTCCGCCCACCCATCATCCCATGCCGTGCCTCTGGAGGCCTCTTCGTCCTCACGACGCGCCACGCCACAGCGGACCCCCTCATCTGTATCCGCCCGCTCCTCAGTCTATGACGGACACGAGGACGATCCCTCTACACCCCCAGCCTCCGAACCCGAGGACAACGACTCCGAACCGGCTGTCAGGTCGTCCACTGCACCGGTCGACATCCACGCCTATGAATCCAGTACGCTCTTGCGTCTGCTGGCCACCACACTCACAGAGATCGCTTCCATGAACACGGACCGTGACCACTCAGAACCGTACCTGTCGTCGTCCGTGCATACACATTCCGGCCCTTCCGAGCCGCACCCGCCTATATGGAAGACGTTGACCGCTGCCTCGCGTCATGCGCTGTCCACTGCCTCCTCCCTGTCCTTCCACGCTCGCAACGTGCCTACAATTGCTCTCGAGGCGTACCTCACTCGCATCCAGAAGTACTGCCCAGCCAGCAACGAGGTCTTCCTGTCCCTTCTCGTCTACTTCGACCGGATGATGAAGCTAGCGAAGGAGACGTGTGGGAAGGTCTTCGCGATCGACATGTACAACGTGCATCGCCTCGTCATTGCTGGCGTGACGGTGGCGAGCAAGTTTTTCAGCGATGTATTCTATACCAACTCGCGGTATGCCAAGGTGAGCCCCATGCATCTCCGTTGTTTATGAGCGGCATCTCACCCGTTTGGAAGGTCGGTGGCCTACCACTCACCGAGCTCAACCAGTTAGAGCTCCAGTTCCTGCTCCTGAACGACTTCCACTTGATGATTTCCCAAGAGGAGATGCAGTTCTACGCGAGTAAGCTGATACAGCAGTCGCACATACCCTCCGGTGTATCATTAGCCTCTTTCCTTCCCGACTCATCCCCGTCCCATCCTCATGACTTCCGCCGGTCTCCAGTGGGACCCCTGAAGTATTTCGCCGCAATCGACGCATACCTCGCACATCTTGAGGCGCGGGCGCGCCCATCGCACCATGAATCCACTCACCCCCACCCGCTTTCGCACACCCCTTCACACTCGCGCCCGTCCTCGGAGTACAGACGCTCGACGAGTTCATACTCGACGTCGTCGACGTCGGACGCGGTCACAGAATCAGGGGAGAACGAGACGGACTTCGACGGCGAGACCGACGACGAGCCGACCATCCGAGCGCCACATTCTTCGGCGTCCTCGGAGACGATGAGTCTGCATTCAGCTGCCAGCGATGCGGACTCCGTATACACCGACGACAGCCGGAGCGAAGTGGGAGAGGACCTACGTCTCCGCCCGCAGGCGAACGGTTACCACCACCGGGACATGATGAGTCCCTAGGTGGACACGTGCACAGCGGGACTGTCCATTCGGGCGGCACACGACCAGCTTTGCAGCTCTTCGCGTGCCATAGACGTGCTCGGGATGCTGGGCAGGCGGCATTGCTGGGTTGGATGTTTTCATAGTAAGTACCGGACTTCACTTGTGCTCATTGCCAGCCCCACAGCATCGACCATGTACATACACACCTTAATCATGCGCCTCGGTCTCGAATTTCTCGTTGCTACATTGTACAGTCTTGTCTCCAGTCTTCTCTATGTGTCTGTTCATGCGCAAGTATATTATATCGAGCACCGGCAATACAGTTTCCCTCTGGATGTTTTGGATTTTTCGTTATCTGCTGGCCGCTGTCACTAGCTCCGCCTAACCCCAAGTCGTATCGCTCGGAGCAATGCTCTGAGACGGGTCTTGTGAGGCCTGACAATGGTTGCTCGTGGGGGTTTGTTCCAACTCAAGCCCTCTCCAAGGAAGATCGATTCATAGGTACTGTTGAATGGATGAGAAAAGTTCGCGAAGTGGTCCAGATCAGGCGTGTAGGATGACATTTATGGTGTGACAGGAAGTAAGAAGCTGTTCTTACTTCGACTATAAGGTGGCCTATAACGGGTGATGGATCAATAGATCAACAGCGCTTAGCCGACTAGATCACGGTCACAGCGCATGATGCGCTTTCTTTAGTTCTCTTTCTACTCAAGCATGCAGCCCAACGGCGACACAGCTCCCCAAGACGGGATGGAGGTCGATGCACAACCCGGACCATCCTCCAAGGATGCACGTGCTAGCTCCCAGCCAGAGCCACGCCCACGCGCCGCGTCAATGCCCACCACCCTGCGCGAGAGCGCGTACCAGGTTGGGTATGTATACTCAAGCAAGATGATGACCCACAGCTGCGCGCAGCAGCATCCTGAGCAGCCGGAGCGCATCTCACGCATCTTTGACATCCTCAAAGAGAACCACTGCCTGGCGAGGATGAAGCAGTTGCCGATCCGGCGCATATTGCGGGACGAGGCACTCCTTGTGCATAGCCAGACCCTCTGGGAGAAGGTCAACGCACTACACGGTAATGAGTCTTATATGTGTCATCGGCGTCCGCTGAGACTGACTTTGTGTTACCCCACAGCACTCACAGAGGAGGATATAGCCGCGTCGGAGGCCTACTATAACGACCTCTCGCTTTATGTTCATCCTTCGACACCGTACGCTGCTCAGCTCAGTGCGGGTGGCGTGGTTGAGGCCTGCCTTGCTGTGGCTCGTGGTGAGGTCAAGAAGGCCTTCGCCATTGTGCGGCCGCCAGGTCACCACGCAGAGCCCGATGAACATATGGGATTCTGCTTCTTCAACAACGTCTCGATCGCTGCCAAAGTGGTCCAGCTTCGCACACCCCTGAAGAGGGTTCTGATTCTTGACTGGTGGGTGAATCAATAAGCTGACGATAACCACGCTGACGCTGCTGTAGGGATGTCCACCATGGTACTTCAGTTTCAGGATTTATGTATTTCCGGGCGCTCATGGATCGCATACAGGTAATGGCACACAACGCGCGTTCTACGACGACCCCTCCGTGCTCTACATTTCTCTCCACCGGTATGAGGGAGGAAGTTTCTACCCTAATGGTCCGTTCGGCAGCATGGTATCGTGTGGGGAGGGCCCGGGTCTTGGTTTGTGCGTGGTTTGGACTGTTCAGGGTATAATGAACTAAGGATGATCCGCAGCTCTGTGAATATCCCGTGGCCAGAGAGGGGAATGAGCGATGCCGACTACATCCTCGCCTTCCAGAAAATCGTGATGCCAATCGCAATGGAGTTCGCGCCGGAACTCGTCATCAGTGCGTGGATATAGCTTTAGGTATTTGTGGCTGTACTAACCATAACGCAAATTCTGGCAGTTTCCGCCGGGTTTGATGCCGCGGATGGGGACGACCTTGGGGAATGCCATGTCACTCCTGCAGGCTACGCACACATGACGCATATGCTATGTTCCCTTGCAGGTGGAAAGGTCGTCGTTGCGCTAGAGGTATGTGATCCCGCTAAGAATAACATACATCATAAATGTGTGGCCGACGCAATATTTCCAGGGAGGGTACTGTCTGGATGCCATCGCCAACTCGGCGTTGGCCGTTGCTCAGGTCATCCTCGGTGAAGTACCGCCTATGATGGAACCTATGACTGCTTCGGAGGCGGCGACAGAGACTATCTATGCGGTCGCGATGGAGCAGAGCAAGTACTGGAAGAATCTGGACCCGAAGAAGTGCGAGCCAATGGAAGGTGTGTCCTGGTCCACCCTCAGCCTCATATGGGTCATCTGAACAACGCCCCATGCGTAGAGGTGGAGCCCCTTGCGATCTCCCTTCCTGGTAAGATCAAGCCAATTCTATGCTGGTCACATCCTGATGTCCATGCCATTTATAGAGCTCTTGAAGTCGCACCGCCAAGAGTACCTGTTCCAAAGCCATGGAATGGTTGAAGTTCCTCTCATGGCGCCCGCCCTCATCGAACGATTCAGCGGTCAGATCGCATGCACGTGAGTAGCCTACAGCACTGCGCTCCAGCACCACTGACACTTGCGTGTAGCCCCGATATCATGGAGAACGACACGCTTGTTGTCTTCGTACATGAGTTGTAAGGACGCTTCACCAGAGGTTCTCATAGGATCAGGACTTACGCCTGCCTAGCGGCAATCTCCGCCTAGAGCTAGACTCTGCCATGTATTGTGACGTGCGCGAGGAGCATTCGTACTTGGTGAGTTCAACTGCTCTACGGTCGTAAGGTACTGACCCATAGATGACAATTAGCTGGACTGCTCCAAAGAGCTCATTTCCTGGGCGAAGCGTGAGCAGTACGCTATCCTCGATGTAAACTTACTCGAGAAGCCGTACCCCAAGCAGAAGGTGTGTCACTAGACCCGCTATGCGACACCGTTCCCTCTGACCAGTGAGTGTAGATGAGGGGTGTTGAGGATCACGCTGCCGCCGTCTTGGTATATCTCTGGGACAACTATATCCAGTAGGTCCCATCGAGGGCACTGTTGATCAGCACGCTGACACAATTTTTCAGGCTTTCCGACGCGAGAGCGGTGATCTTTGTGGGCCATGGTCCGGGATGCGCCCCTGTTATGGGTTTGCTCCAGCAGCGCGGTAGGTCCGGTCTCCCATAGTTCGCGAGTGGAATAATGCTAAACTCAGCAACGTCGGATAGCATCCGGCGTGATGAAGACGGTACGAGGCGTAGTACAAGTAGTCGGCCTGCACAACGTCCCCGCCACACCGCGCGACATGGATGAGCTTCGCAAGTGGTACTACGAGGTGTGTCTCCTCGCCCCCTCTTCAATCCGCCTACTCACAAGCACCATCCCTGCATTCCATCCACTCTCGATTCACAGAACTCGATTGTCGTCGTTCCATCCAACCACCCTATCTTCCACAGCCCAAAGATGCTGAAGAAGCACGGTAGCCTCTTCCACATTGGTGAGCGATCCGTATTGCGACGAGCAGGAGCAACATGTGACCTTCTCTTATTTGCACGTACAGCGGAAGAGAAGCCCATTAAGCTTATCATCAAGGCGATGCCTGGCATCCAAGCCTTCATCCACGATAAACTCTCGGCCAATTCGACCCCACCCAAAGTCAACGTGAACGGAGACGCTACGCGGTGACCCCCAGCTTTCTCTACCGCTCCTATGCTCGTCCACGGATGGTTATCTATGGTGGAGATCGTGATCGGACCAGGACGCTATCGTAGAGCAGGCCCAGCGATGGCCTGGGTTGGAATTCCTTTCGTCTGTCATACGCTGTGTACTTGCTGTCAGATCGTCATGTTGTTGTTTGCATGCATCGTACACCCAGCATACCACAGGGCCCGACGAGGTCAGTATGACAGCGACGTAGCTTCAGAAAAGCACAGACGACAGCGGCGCCGCTACACATCCCAATGAGGCGTCTAATCAGCGCATCGACAACGCAGGCTACATCATATCTTCCTCTTCTGTGAGGACCTTCAGCTTCCATCCCTTGATGTCGTCGTCCGGGTCTTCCAGCGCCCACAGTATGTCTTCGTCAGTCTCCCCGTTCAAGCGCGGATGGTCGACTCCACCGTCCACGATGCCTTCGACCATGCCATCCACATCGACGTCTTCTTCCTCTTGTAGCATCTTCCGGCGAGCAATTTCTGCCTCATCTTCCTGTCTGTTTGTCAGCAATACAGCTCAAGGAGAAGCAGCTTGACTACGCACGATATCGAACTCGTCTTCATGCTCCTCGTACTCAACGTTCTCGTCGACCTCCTCAAATCCGGCCATGAAGGCACCCCAGCGCTCCTCTGTTGGACAGTGCCATATGAAGATGTTGCCCTGATTGGTGACCGACGCTATCGCCGGTTTATGAGGATGCCACTGAAGAAGGAGGGTTATGGAGAGCTTTCGTCTCAACGTGTAGGGAACGTACATGTACATATGTGAGTAATTCACGACCCCCATCTAGCGTGCTAGCGAGAAGTCCCTCTCTCGCAAGGTCCCAGATGTAGATCTTGTGAGAGGCGTCATCAGCGGCGCCTGCGCATCGACCGAGTCAGCATACAGTCCGAATTTTGTCTTGTGAGCACTAACCTCCAGCGAGCCACTCTCCATCGGGACTGTACGACATCGCATGCCATGCAACCTTGCTGATGGGATCGTTGAACCGGTGCGTAGGTTCCAGCTCTTGCTCGATGTACTCATTATCCGGGGAAGGAGGGGGGTACACCGGCAAGTTGAATTGTCGTAACACTCGGTCCGAAGAGTTTGTTACTATACGCCTGTGTTGTGATAATGAGTCGCGCACGCCTGCATTGGGTTTTGAAGGCCGTACCTCCCAGACGCCACAAACTCAATGCCTCTAATCGCCCCAGCTCCAGATATCTTGTGACGTGCTACCATCTGGCCGATAGCAGGAATGCCTTCAGTGACGTGGAGGGCTCTGTAAATGCGATGAACCCGCTGACCGTTTTGGTGCGTGTGTTGTATACAAGGAGGTGGCCCTGGGTCGTGCCCACAAAGACGTGCTTGCCCGACGGGTCGAACCGCGCCACTGTGTTGACTGACCTGTGAAGTCGGATGAAATCGTGCAGGGTCGTACAGTGTAGCGGAATACTATTCACCTGGCTCTTTGCATTTGCGCTTCTTCGTCACTGTCATCTTGAGGCTCATAGAGGTAGTCGCGGCCCTTGTTGTAGCGCAAGTCCTCGATCACCAAATCCCCAGAGATTAGGACGACCAGGATAATCTTGCTTTCCTCCTCATGAGTGGGCCGATAGAAACAACCGTGGCTCTGAAACACACCTGTTTCTGGGATGGAACGAAGCGGACGTGACTGGGCAGTCATACCGGAGAGTGGCCTTACGTCGAGGTGGATCCGTGTCGGAGGCAAGGTCCCATACTATGACGTTCCAGTCTTTTGAGGAGGTCAACACGTAGCGTGAGTTCTGCGACCAGCTGAAGAGATTAAGGATAACAACGAGGATGAAGGGGATACGCCACGCACTCGACACTAGTGATGCCTTTGACATGGGCTTCCAGCCACCGCACCTGCCCCTTGGTTTCCAAGTCCCATATGGCAGCCAGCCCGTCGTTCCTCCCAGCAGCAATGAATCTTCCTGAGGGGTCATAACGAGCTATGCTCGCAAATGATTCAAGCGAAGTCTGGATGGCAGTGGGATAGGGGGAGGTGAAGACGTCTGCTCCAGGTCAGCTACCCTACGCACGGAGCCATGTAGTAGCGCTTACTCGATATTACGCCGTTCATTTTGTGCTTGTGATATTGGGTCGCGGTGTATCTGAGCACGGATTTGCAGGAGATCAAAAGCATAGAGCGAGTCTGAGTCTGTCTACATACCTCAGAGTCAAAGCGCGGCGTCCGATGAAGACGCGCTTGAAGTCTTGTGCCACAGTCGCGTCTCCTGCCTCCACCGTGGCCACCTTCTCGACTACACGATAACGATTCGAACGATGCAAGAGGATGTGCCTGAATTCGCAGAGCTTCGTGTTCCGCGCGAGTTCGCTGAGCAGGTCGAGCAACCAGAGACGATCGCTCGTCTGGAAAACTGGAAGAGGAGAGCGCACGAGATACTCACCAGCCTGCGCGAGCACCTGCACGCGCGAGGAGCTCTTGAAGCGCGGCAGCAGGCGGAGGTCGTATACCATGTGGCCGCGTTCGACGGAGAGGAGGCATGGGTGTCGGGATCTGCTCGGGATGTCGCCGCAGGTGTGTTCTTTCATCTGCCCCGTTCGCTTGCATCTTTTGAGCATCCCGTGGCAGACATATTGTCCTCCTACATTACTCCAAATGCTGAACTCCTCGAGCGTACCCTGCGCGACTTCGTGAAGCCTATCTTCCAGCCTAATCCTCACCCTCACTTAAATGTTGAGACTGGTCGCAAATTATCTCGACCTGCAGGGGGTCCCTTGGGTCACCTAGACTACCTCGAAGGTCAGGAGTGGAAATCATATCCTGCTGTATCGAATGTACTCTCGTGGTGCACAACTCATGCCGACGTATGTGCGGAAGGTGAGGGCGCACCTGCAGTCACTGAAGAGGTTTAGTAGGCTCGCATTGTCGAACGACTTTGGCATCTCTATATCCCTCCAATCATGACATTACTCGACGATCACCAAGCCCAGTATAAGCTACGAGGTGTGCGGCTAGTCTCGCAGCTCTTGGAGGCGGCCCCTCCAGAACTTCTACGCCGCACGGGAATTGATACTCTCATCCTGAACGTGAGTTGCTCGGACGGTTTATTGCTCCACCTGTAACTGACAGTCTCATTCGCAGTCTCTCAAGACATGTTTAACGTTCCTACACAATCCCGAAACACCTGACTTGATTCGCGCAACCGTTGCAACCAACGTTCAACTCATCAAGTTGACCACCGCTCCTGGTTCTACGCCCCGCTTCGATCAGCTTTGTAGTTTGCTCGGAGACGGCATAATAGGTAACATTTGGGTATATGCCTCACATGAGCCCGAAACGCTGCAGGCTTCTGTGGATGCCATACCCGATATCGTGCGGGCGCTGGACATTGGTACAACGCGTTACCTGAAGGTATGTAAGAATCCTTGTCACTATAGTCCGCCTGGCTCATACATGTTCTACTAGGCATTGATTCCCCAGTTGACGTTCCCACTCATTCCCGCGCCGGAGAACGGTGCAGGGATTGTATACAAACGGTCGTCCGTAGAAGCTCTCTGCGAGGTCCTGCGGGTGTGCACCCCCCGGATTCACAAGTGGAGGGGCACGATTGCGGACGCTATTCTGAGGTGCTGGGCAGATCTTGCATACGATACAACCCCGACGGATGGTACGCACCGACGAAGTTAGTCCATTCTGACAATTATGATCTGATTTCTCGTTTATAGGCTCAGCCGAACTGAAGGCACAACTACGGTCTGCGTACATGCTGCTGCAGAGTGTGTGCCAGCCCATTGCCCCTGACCTCGAGGTACGTAATGCATATCCCTTGGCTTGGTGGGGTTCCGACTGACATGATTGCCCCGTCGGCAGGCGGATATTCGTCGTGTTGTAGCCCTCGATCCCGGGCTCTTCAGTCCTCTCTTCGAGGATCCAGCATTAGAGACGTGTGCTTGAAACAGAGATAATGCAATACTATCATACTCATCCTGCCGAAAGGACTGTCTAGAGATCAAAGCGGTCCTGAGAACGACTACCAGTGAGGAGTGGGTGTCGTCTTGCCCCAATTCCAAGATCGTGGCTATCGTTTCCTTCATGGCTTTTCGTCTCCGCGTAACTCCCGTCCCTGGATACTGTCCCTCGCGGTTGGAGTTGTACACAGTGATGTCTCTCTAGCACGAGTACTTTTACGCTCTCGGTGGCTGTGCGCGCTCAGCGGTTGTAATGCCTGAAGCGCGCGGGCGTTCTCCTCTTTTTCCAACACATCCTCGAGTGACGAGCGTTGAAAGGCGGGCCCGCAAGTCTGCACACAACATGCATGTCTTCCAGGTGAAGTAAGTCAGGCGCCATCACATAGACCTCTCCAAGACTTCGAGTTCCAAATCCGGGCATGACCTGAGTGAGTCAACCAACCCAAACGGCTCAAGATAGAAGGATCTATATAGCCTAGACTCTCGCCAGTTGTCTTCTCGATCCCCCAACACTACCTCCACTCACCTTGTTCCCTCACCCTCGCCCTCGCCCCCTCACCCTCAACATGGGACAGCGCCACCAGGCCTTCCTCATCGCGCGAGTCCGTCCACACGGCACCCCGCCCACCCACCGCGGTAACCGTCGCTGCATCGCTGCCTTTCATCACCAATGGTGCTATGGGAGTGGCCCGCTCACCGCCACGCGCCGTTTGGTCACCTTGATCAGCCAGCCTGAGAACGCGGCCATCGTGCGCGCCGAGCTTCGCGCCATCGATGGCAAGTATGGTGACTATGGCTCCGTCGAGCCTTGCATTCCGGACATTCCATGCCCTTTCACTGCATCTCTGCTCGCCTCCGCCTGGACCGTGGATCTGGACCACGACAAAGAGTACTATGGCAGTGGTACGACGCCACACAACAGTCTTCTGGAGGCGGGGATGGGTTGTTGGGACGGAGGTTCGTCCACAAGCCTGCTAGTTGGTTTGATGATCGCTGACGATTTCCCAGATAACAACGATGGCATATCCGTTATCGACATCACTGATCCCACGAAGCCCTCTTACTGCTTCTTGTTGGGCAAGACTCCTCTCGACGCTCGAGGATACCTCGGTGACTACTATCCCTGCGTTCGGACGGTGGCCGGAGTTGCCGATACCAAGGACGAGGGGGACCATGCTGAAGACTCGGGCGACGATTCCGAGGATCCAGACGAGATAGGTGAGTTGGTATCTTGCTGATGGAAAGCTCGTGAAACATACTGAAAAATCGCGACATACTAAACCAGCGGACGAAGCACCTGATGACGTGTGGCGGCAGCACCTTGACCGGTCGATCTCCAACCTAGATGACGTTCCCGTCATTTCTGCCACTCTACTGCGTGAAGCGTGGCCGGGGGTTACTTTCAAAGATGCGCGGAATGCCGCCACACTCCCTCAACCTGTGGCCGCAAAGCCTTCGGTAGCAGTGGTCCCGCGTCTCGCCGATATGGCATTGGAGGTCTCAGTCAAGCATGCCGTCCAGGACGGAGATACTGCTGAGCTTGAGAAGCTTATCTGGCTTCCTGGAAAAGCCGCCCTCGTCAAGACCGTTCTGCGAGGCTTGAAGCCTCTACCTACTGGGGTGATATCCCTCCTCTCCATGACGCTCCTGGAGCTGAAGGAAACGACGTGCATCGATCTCTCCGAACTCCAGCTATCTGGAACAGAGCTGGTCGAGTTGCTTTCCGCTTTTGACGATGTGTCGTCTTTGGACCTATCCTATAACGAGACTATTACCGCAGAGGATGTTCCTCACATCCTTGCCGCTGCACCAAATCTTCGCCGCCTCGTGCTCATGGGTTGTTCGTCGGTGCAGGATCAAAGTCTGCTCGATCTTGTCATATCCCAACCCTCTTTCTTCAAGAACGTGGAAGGCATCCTCCACCCAGCATTCCTCACGATCCACAAACCCGAGCACTACCCGTGCGCGTTCGTCTACCCAAACATCAACTCGTACAACTTCACATGTCACGTCCTACCGTTCTTTACCCCAGCACAGATCATCCAGGCAGTGATTGACCTAATCCCGTGGAAGAACGACGTAGAAGATTTCTACGGCATGAAATCGCCCATGGTTGGATTTGCAGTGTTCCAGGCTGCCGCACGCAAACCAAGCCGCAAATTCAGCCAGCGCAGCGTTGTGACGGTGCCCATGGTCTCGCCGCGTATCCCGCGCGGCGTGAAGGAGTTCTGGATGTTCGTATGCCACGTCCCTGACACGGTATTCAAGCCGTCTATCCACGGATGGGCGTTCGTGCGCTACACTCCCTTAGCCGAGGACCCGTCCAATGTCGCCGGCGGGACAGAGTCGGGGACATCACTTGAGGAGTGCACGTCTCCCAAGAAGTTGAAGGATGAGATGCTGGGGTACTGGGTTGAACCGCACGACCTGCAGAGCTTCCTGGACTGCATGCGGCGTGACGGGCGCCCTATGCCCTCGGACGACGCCGTGAAACAACTGGAGGAGTTGCTCGCGAAGGAGAATCCGGAGACCGGAAAGCTCTACTGTCCTATGATCAAGGACGATAGTCTTCTCAAGATCAGCCGGCGTCATCGGTGGTAGAGGACACCCCTCTCCCGGATGCGAGTTTCATTGTCAAGGACCGTGTCGTATACCGGCTATTGACCATGACATACGTATCATGATCAGCCATATCCCGAGATCATTAAGCCTTCGCGCCGGTACTGACGTTGTGCGTGTCATGAAACGCTCATATGTGTCCGAGCGTTGAGAACGGCACGGAATGCAGGCGTTAGCTGTCGAGTACGACGGGCGCAACACGAATAATAAGCGAGTACCTGTTGCGATAACTGGTCTACCAAGCATTGCTGTGAGTGCAAACAACCGCTTTTCTTCTGACTACCGCATGGCGACGTGAGTCCTCGTCGTGAGACATGTCTGGAACAATAGTGTTGTTGTCGACGTGGCTCGACTTCAGAATTGAAGCGCGCGCACTGGCTGGGCTCAGTTCTATTGTCTCCCAAGTCTATATCCGATACGGTTGGTGGGTCCTTCTGGTCCACGTCGTCACAAGTTCGAGTCCTGACCTACGTCTTCTAGAGCCAACACCCGCCGACTCAGCTTTCACCTCCATGTCCTCTCCTGTTAGCCGCTACGACGTCTACGCAAAGTTCACCCCGACTGAAGAATTTTGGATAGACAGACATGACTTCTTTTACTCTCGCGGCTATGTCCTTCGTCCTCGGTATAGACCTGGATGGATACCCTCGTGGCGTCTCGACCCAACTATGAACATTCTCCATGCTGAAGATCGCTTATCATTCCGCGTGAGTACTCAGTAGTACTGTTATCTGAGGGCCGTGACGCTCAATCCAATCGCCGTTCCAGCTAGCTTGTGACCAGGCCTATGTTATGGATGCGAGAAGACTGTCCGATGGCAAACAGGTTGCCATCAAGAAGCTGTCCAGCGACTCGAACGAGTTGCGTATCGGTGCATATATGTCATCGGAAGGGCTAAGGCAAGATACCCGCAATCATTGCGTCCCGATATTGGACGTCCTTGTCGATCCAAACGACCCCACCATGACTTTCATTGTGATGCCGCTTCTCCGCTACATCGATGATCCAGATTTCGATACCGTCGGCAGCATACTTGATTGCGTTGAACAGCTCCTTGAGGTGAATACGCAGTCTCCGAATTGGACATACCTGCGGAAGCTAACGATCACTGTAGGGTTTAGTGTTTCTACATGAACACAACATCGCGCACCGGCAAGTATCTCATAAACGGCTATAGTTCATGCCTTGAGCTCATTAACGTTTTCAGAGATTGCGCCTACAGGAATATCATGATGGATGCGTCCAGCATTTTCCCTCAAGGCTTCCATCCCATCACAGACATGTCGCTTCCGAACGACATCACAAGTACTGCCCCCGTTCTGCCTCGTGCAAGTGTTATCGTGCCGTACTACTACGTCGACTTCGGCATATCCACGCTCTTCGACGCAGACGACCGAGACCGACTTGTAACGGGCATGTACGGCCTGGATCGAGACGTTCCAGAGCTCTCTGACGAGATTCCTTATGATCCATTCAAAGTGGATGTGTTCATACTAGGGAATATGTTTCGGAAAACGTTCTTACATGTGAGTTCGCCTCGTGTGCGTCCTTACGCTCATCGCTGATGCTGATAGCAGAAATATTCGAATGTGGACATTCTGTCGCCTCTAGTTGCGCGCATGCTCGACCAAGATCCCACCGCAAGGCCCAGTGCGATCGAAGCACTGAAGCATTTCCGAGCGATATCAGAAACTGTCTGGACTCTGAAGCGGCTATGGAGAGCAAGGCGACGTGAAGAGCCCCTTCTGGCTATTCCGATACTTGATGCGGTATCTTTGGTGGGCATATCACAGGATTTTTCGTGCTACTAGTATGCTAACGCGGGCGTCGCGCGTTCAGCTCTCCACAGTATTTCAATCCCTTATTTAGCTATCTTCCGGCCGCGGCGGCATCGACTCCTGATAGTTGATTGTGGTTTGCTTTATGCGCCATCAATGTTAATCAGTACTGTCCCGAGCCTACAATCATTACGGGCCTTACCCAGTGAGTACTTGGTAGCACTGCTGCGACCGATCATACAAATTGGTCACCGAAGCCATTGTGACCGCATGACGTTGTTTCGCCCACGTGAGGCTCATGTTCCATGACACGGTCCGCGACTGCCGTGTCGCAGGGAGACTTTGCTGCTCACCTGCCTGTGACCTCTAATCTGGGTGGTCGATTCAGTGCAATTTGCATAGCTTGAGTTTGACGATGTAATTGATCTATGATCTGTTCAAGATATACCCAAACAGCCCCCTCGCGCCCCCCGACTGGCAGCCGGGTTGGCAATAGGGCGTCCCTACTCGAGTACTACTTACTAATGACTCTGAGTCGGCTTGAAGCTTCAAGTTGACAGATTATCAGACAGCTGCACATGAGTGACTGAATCTACTATTACAGCGAGGTGGATATTGCGCGCGGCACGTAGATACACAGTGGTGAGAGAGTGACTTTTTGCCCAGGACCTGCTGTTGCATACCGCTCATATACGATAGTCTCCGCTTTCCAGCGAGGCCAGTGTCCATCCATAGTGAGATCAAGCACCTACGCTTGTCGCGACATCTGGACGGTGAAGATTGAGCAATCGGCCTCAAAAATATCAAGCCGAGCAGACTCACTTCCGCAGGTCGTGCCAATGCTGCGCAGGCCGGGGATTGGAACCCTGTTCCATTCAATGCCGGCTACGGCTCTCTTGAGACGAATGCCTTGATCACGAATTGAACCAGCAACTAGTAGTGCGTCACCATTCAGTATAGTGTTGACATCATGCAGGGTAACAATTGACGATCTGACATACCACTGGACCCCGCCGACCAAGCAGACTGGGCGAACGATGGCGCAGGCGGAGGGGGCCTCATCAGTGTGGATGGGAGGTCGATCGGCTGATTGAAAGCCATATCGGTCGGGGTGGAGAAGGGCTGAGTAGACGACTGTGGAATATCTTAGCAGGCAGGAGTCACACACTCAAGATAGATCAGGGACGACTGTACCCTGAAGGATTGGTCCATTTCTGTGATTTTAGTGTGTGCACGGTTGAACCTGGTTGAGAGTCCACTCCACATGGCGTACCGCTGATAGATGCCGGCACGTTCGAAATCTCCAATGAGCCCTCTCAGCTCGCGGTCGTGTCTGAGATAGCGTTGACAGCGTCAGTCACGCAACAGTGGAAGTGTTGCCAAACGCACCGAGTGATGGTGCTCTGAATATCTTTCAGTAGCATTGGGTTCACATTGTTGAAATACTCTCTTTCATGTGGTTCGAGCTCCCTCAACCACGACGACCATCCATCTAGAATCCCATGGAAGTAGGTAATCTGCTCTTGGGAAGGTAACGTTGATTTGTAGCCTTTGATGATCGCAGACAGAATAGAGAGGGCGATGGTCGACACTCCCCAAATATTGGCCACGAGCGAGAGCCGATCCAGGGCCTGGGACGAGCTCGAGCTACTAGGGGGCGGCGGATAGTATGCGGTGACCGTTGCCGTATGGGTAACGGTGGTGGTCTGGTAAGGATAGCCTGTCGCCCGGTGTGGAATGTAGGGCATGTTTGCTGAGCGGCTCGCTATCTCAGTGTCAGCTGGACGCTCGCACCAGTAAGGCTACGGAATGGCAAGAAGCATACCGACAGTGAAGGGGTAAATACTGGACGTGCTCTCGGATATGAGGAGAGGGAGCTAGAGGGCAGCTGGAGTACGAGTATGTGACAATGACCTGGGTTGCTGACCCGTCGTCGTGTGTACTTATACGCTTGCCAGGTTCTGGTACATATCCTTGCCCTGGATAGATTTTACAAGGAGGTGCTGGAGAGCATACCTTCGGTCGTGTGTGAGCATCGCGCCTTCGGCGCGCGCGCTTTGCACAAAACAAAAGTAATCGCCGCCGCTCGGGTCCTCTGGTTGGTACATAGTGTCAATTTCGTTCACATGCGCCCACAAGATCTTACGTACTAAGATGATAACTGCCAAATCGGGCGGCTACTTCGAGCGATAAGTAACATGTTACCTTGCCTTCAAGGGACGACAAGTACTTTGGAGAATCTGAGAAAGAACGCTGATTATTGCCTGGGCCGTACCCGGCGGAATAATGGGCCCATCTTGGGTTGTTCGTGGGCACAGATGGGTCCAACGATGTCGTCGGAGAGTGATAGCATTGTCCGATGGCAAATTGGCAATGCTGTCGGAGTCTCAATTCTAGTCACGGAGCTGGAATACACGCTTCCACGGTTTGAGTCTCCCTCCAGGATCCCCAACCCCCTCACCTCTTGGCCCATCATGTCCTCCGAACGCAGACTCCCTTCTCCAGAGGACTTGGACGACGATGTGTATCTCGCGTTCACCCCCTCCGAAATGTTTTGGAAAGACAGACACGAACTCATTCTCTCGCGTGGATATATGTTTCGTCCCCGGTACAGGCCCGATTGGATCCCTTCCTGGAGGGTCAACCCCAATCTAAACATATTAGATGCAGAAGACCGAATGGGCTTGATGGTAAGGAATATGTTCCATTCCTCTAATCTCGGATACTCACAGCTTCTAGCCTGGACGCTCACACCTCATAGACGCCACGAGGATTTCAGATGGTAAACTGGTTTCAATCAAGAAGGTTGCTACCGGTTCTCAAGAAGTACGGATTGCGAGTCATTTCTCCACGAATGAGCTACGAAGGGATCCACGGAACCACTGTGTTCCGATATTCGATGTCTTCGTCGATACTCGAGACCCGACCATCTCATTCATAGTTATGCCGTTCCTTCTGCCCATCGATCGTCCGGAGTTCGATACTGTCGGAAGTATCCTCAAATGCATTGAACAGCTTCTAGAGGTGAGTCCTCGCTCAATCCGTCTAATTGGTACAATACTACATCTCGTTTTAGGGTCTCGTGTTCTTACATGAGCATGGTGTCGCACATCGGTAGGTCGACTATCACAGGTGTCCAACATTGCTCTGATGTTACGCTAGGGACTGTGCGTACAAGAACATCATGATGGATCCGACTGCTCTCTATCCGAAAGGCTTTCACCCTGAGTCACCGTTGGTGCTGGCCAACGACTTGACAACCTATGCGCCGGTCTTGCCCCGTGCAAGTGTGCCTGTGACATACTACTACGTCGATTTTGGCATATCGACTCTCTTTGCCCCCGAGGACACCAACAGGTTGGTGACCGGAAGAGCCGGACTAGACAAAGGCGTCCCGGAACTGTCGGACGAGGTGGCCTATGATCCATTCAAAGTAGACGTGTTCGTCTTGGGAAACCTATTCCGGCAATCGTTCCTACAGGTATGCTCGTGCTGGGTTCCTCAGAACAAATGCTGAACAGTATACCCAGAAATTCAGCAACGTTGACATGCTGTCTCCTCTGGTATTTCATATGACACAGCATGACCCGGCACAGCGGCCTAGTGCAGTTGAGGCTCTCGAACTCTTCAAAGAGATCTCTCAAGGTGTCTGGACTGTGCACCGACTATGGAGAGCCAGATTGCGTGACGAATCGCTGGTTGAGAGCTCCATTTTCGACACTGTGTCGTTGGTAGGTCACAACTTTCTGTCCGGCGAGGTTGGATGTTGACGAGATGTTGTGTTCTCTTCCCAGGTCTCCACTGCTGTCAGATCGATCATCTGACGGTATCGTCGTTCTAATGCTGTGTATCTTCCTGTGGTCTTGTAATCCCCCTCTGTTGTATCCATAATCTCTTGTATCACAAAGCCGGAACGTCCTTGTAATGCTCACAGAAAAATCGAGGGGAACGCAGCCAGAGATTGTGCCGCGACGGTGCGCCATGAAATTTCAAACTGTGGGCATGACGACAGGCTGGTCCGAGTCTATGGTTCGTGTGACTTGCGCGCGACGGGTAGCAGTACAGCCACTCACGGACGGCTTCAGAGTACAACAACCATGTGTCAGAGTGCTCTTCTAGGCTATATCGCAGAGGAAGACAATTGAGAATGCCGTCATCTTACAGTGACCTAAGGGTAGGCTGACCCTGACTGACTTGTTCTCGTCTGCCAGAATGGCAGAGAATGGCTCCACGGGTCAATGGCTATATGCCTCCTCCCCCTCACAGTGAGAATCCGAAACAATCGTCCTGTAGCGCCAAATTTCCAGAAGCCGCATGGACAATGGGACATCCTTCACGGTACCTAGTCCACCGGAGCCTCTTGAAGGTTGAATCATGACTCAGTCACCACGGTGCACTACTGTGACACGGCAAAGGCTCCCTTCGGAGTATCAGAGGAACGATTAACCCGACAGCCGTTAGTGCAATTGAACGTGTCCCACTCATCTAGCCCCTGCTGGTGCCCACGAGTGGTTGGTTGGAAGTATAACCTCATTTGGAGTCCGAGACGCGGGGCTCGGAGTTTGCCGGAAATATACTCCGCCGCAACCGAAACCTAACTTGGACGTGCTCCTGCAAGCTTGTTCATTTTGACTCAGCATTGTCCTCTCGTCACCTTCCGCTATTAGAACAAGACGACTGTTGCCCATTGCACGATAGGACTACAGGTCGCCTGGTGCCTATCGTTCTCATGGTGGACCCACAAACATGTCACGAGTTCAGAAGTTCTGCGACGGGCGCAAAGAAGCACAATGGCCCGCTGCGCGCGCATGGAATGGAGCATGTCAAAGGGCGGTGAGCGCTCCGCTGGAGTCCCTCACAACCATTCCCTCGGCGACACAACCTCGGACTCGTCAAGCACCTCCGAGTCTCTGGAGCCTCTGCCAACCATAGGCTGCACCTCGCCGTGGTCACGGTGCCCTTGACGCCATGTCTATGTCTGTCCCTCCTGTACCCGCTGCCCCTTGGGACGAGATATTTGTCAAGCTCACTTCTGCTGAGCTATTTTGGAGAGACACTTTTTCAAGTCTAGAGGGTACATTCTTCGTGCCCGCTTTCATCCAGGGTGGATACCGTCCTGGAGACAAGACCCGACCCTCAGGATGGATCGTATGGAGGATCATCTCTCCACGATGGTGAGGGTAGACCCACATCTCTCAGCCGCATCCCCCGTCCGCATCGCACGGACTCATGCTCGTTCAACCTATACAGCCGCTTCGCCCGCATCTATTAGATGCCCAGCGCCTCTGCGACGAGAAGCTTGTACTGATGAAGAAAGTCAAAAGCGACTCCCAGGAAGTACGCATCGCAAGTTACTTGTCCTCTGCGGGTTTGCGCGAAGACCCGGACAACCATTGCGTACCGATTCTCGATGTACTTCGAGATCCTTACGATGCCTCTCTATCGTTCTTGGTGATGCCATTTCTACGATGTATCGATCAACCTAGATTCGACACTGTGGGAAGCATCCTGGACTGCGTTCAGCAGCTGCTTGAAGTGGGTCACTGTGTCCGACATGTTCAAGTGCTGCGCTGACAAGTGGGTGTGTGCCATCCAGGGACTATGCTTCCTACATAAGCATAACGTCGCTCATCGGTCAGTCGATCTTCACAGTTCAGGTTCGTCTTTGACCGCTCACTGATACTCATGTCAGGGATTGTGCATACAAGAATGTCATGATGGATGCAACTGCGATGTTCCCGAGAGGCTTCCACCCGATTGCGAACTTATGGCTGCCGGACAATATCAATGCTTATGCGCCCATTGTGCCGCGCCATAGTGTGCCCATCACATACTACTTCGTGGACTTCGGCATCTCCACGCTGTTCGCGAAGGATGACACGGATATACTCGTCACGGGGATCGACGGGTTGGATGACGAAGTACCCGAGCTCTCGGACGACGTTCCTTACGATCCATTCATGGTAGACATCTTCGTCCTGGGCAATATGTTTCGGAGGCAATGCCTTGAGGTGCGATTACGGTGCGATCTGGTTTTGCAGCCCCGCTTACGTCTATCAACAGAGGTTTTCCAACGTCGATATGCTCGCGCCTCTGGTGCGGAAGATGACCAGTCCTGATCCTTCATCCCGACCGAGCGCCGTTGAGGCTCTTCGAATCTTGCGGAATATTCGCAAGGATGCCTGGACCGTACATACTCTCTGGAGGGCACATGTACGGAACGAGTGGTTGAACGTTAGAGCTGTCCTCGATATCATGTCTCTGGTGAGTTCCATGCCAGTCATACACATAACATGACAAGACGATGACAATGCTGACAGTGCTGTGTGGTGTTGAGTCTGGTAGGGTTGAAATCCTATCTTGGCTGGTTCGTGTACTTCTTATGCCCCCCTTAGAGATAAACTGCCTGTAGCATCTAGTGGTCACTCGGCCCATGGGAAGTCATATAGATGCATTCTTGGTTGGCCAGAACATAAGCATATCGGCAGCACTATAATGGGTATTGTGGCCTCTAACCCCAGAGCCTCATCTCGACCTGAGGGCCGAAGGCACGGTCACCCCGGACAGGGTTCGTCTCCATAATCTTCGCGATCTTATCCAAGTCTTCCTTCGTGAGCTCGATGTCCGCAGCGTACAAGTTCTCCAGCGTCCTCTCCTTCTTCCTGTAAGCTCCGTCAGTGCGCGACAATCGCGGGAGCAAAACAGCACAACGCACGATGAGCCCGGAAGCGGGATGACCTTCTCGCCGAGCGCGCCCACCCAAGCGATGCTGAGCTGCGCGGGCGTGCACTTCTTCTCGGCGGCCATCGCGACCAGCGCATCGACGAGCCGCTTGTTGTACTCCCAGTTCTGTGTGCGGCGTGTGAGAAAGACGGGGCCGATGGCTTCGGGGCAGCTACACGCACCTCGTCCTTGATCCGAGTCATGTCGCGATACCTGCTGCCGGCTGTGGAGCACTCTCACGTTAGTGTCAGATGCCAGACGAGAACAACAGAGACGGACCGGGGAAGTCCTCTACGCTCTTGATCTTTCCGGTGGTCATGCCGTGGGCGAGCGGTCTGGTTCGATCGTGAGTCTGACAATAACGGATGCGTATTCGGGGAAACGGACGTACGAGTAGGCTGCGATGGCGATGTCGAGCTCGGCGGCGGTAGCAAGCACTAAGGGTCATGCATGGTCAGCATGCCTTGGGGTAGCAATGAACTCGCTGCACATGCCTTTGATGGTCTCGTCTTCGTACGACATGGGGCTGATCTCAATCTCCGCGACGGAGATGGGATGTACCTGTGAGCAAATGGGAGAATGACGTCAATGCGCGCGGGCTGGCAGAGATCGATCTTCTTCGTGCCGCGCAGCGCAGCGATGCAGTTGTCCACGCTCTGACGGAGCTCTTCGGGTCTGTATCTCGGTGAGCATGGATGGTCAAGTATTTGTAGTGTAGCATACGTACTTGCACTTGGGGGCCCCCATCACAAATGCTCCCTAGTGGCATACAGCACGATTCAATCGTCTGCTGGACTTTCGCGAGGTGGTGCCAGGACGCGTACCTTGACTGAAGGTCTTGTCAACATAGTCGGGATATTTCTCGTAGAAGCGGGCCAGCAACTCCAAGTTGCCTGCAGAGAAGCCTTGGCCGTAAAACTCCGCTATGGTCGTTGTGAGCAACGAGGCACGTGTACGACACAGGGCAAAACGAGCTCACAGCTGTTCAGCATCATCTTGACCGGTCGCTCGCATCTCATAGACGCCACAAGGATCTCAGCCTCGAACTCATACTTATCTCGTTCTAGGTACAGTAGGGACCGAGCCATTGGCCGCTCGGAGGTACGGCCCGCCCAGGAAATCTCCGACATCTCGGGGGTTCGGCTTAGCTCGGCACTGTCAAAGACGCCATCAGACTCGGAGCCTCAAGTTGAACTCTAAATTGTGCAACCGTATGATGTTCGTTTGACCACCCAACCTCGACGCGTTAGCCCTCCCCCAATTTACACTATCCTCTCAATGACCCCCGAGATTCCTGATAAACAGCCTGATTCTTACGATGTGTACACCAGATTTACCGCCTCCGAAATCTTTTGGAAAGACAGATACGACTTTCTACACTCTCAAGGATACACACTTCGTCCTCGTTATAAGCCGAATTGGATTCCCTCCTGGAAAACGAACCCTACTAAGAACATACTTTACGCGGAAGACCGGCTGCGCTTGAAGGTACAGCTGATCATCCTACCGTTGCATGGATCGCTTGCTCATTGCTCTGGTAGCCTGGACGCACGCATCTCATTGATGCCACCCGACGTTCTGACGGGAGACTGATCTTGCTGAAGAAGGTAGCCAGCGGCTCTCAAGAGATCAGGATTGCAAGTTACTTCTCTACCGGTGACTTACGGAAGGATCCGCGCAATCACTGTGTTCCAATCTTAGACGTCTTCGTCGACAGTCAAGACCCCGCTATTTCATTCATAGTCATGCCGTTTCTTCGTCCTATCGATCAACCGGAATTTGACACGGTGGGAAGTATTCTTACATGTGTCGAGCAACTCCTCGAAGTAAACCCCCTTGTACGTGTCGTTGTGCTTTTGGTGAACTCTTTCTCAGGGTCTCGTGTTCATGCATGAGCACGGTGTCGCTCACCGGTGCGTTAGCTGTACAAGGCTGTCGACATATGACTAATTATGCTTCAGTGACTGTGCATACAAGAACATTATGATGGATGCAACTGCGCTTTACCCCCAGGGCTTCCACCCTATATCACCATTGTTCCTCCCTAACGACCTATCGAGCCTTGCCCCAGTTCTTCCCCGTGCAAGTGTTGCTGTTACGTACTACTATGTCGATTTTGGCATATCCACTACATTCGCATCCGGTGAACCCAACAGACTAGTCACCGGATGGGCAGGACTAGACAGGGACGTTCCGGAGCTTTCGGAAGAGGTGCCTTACGATCCATTCAAGGTGGACGTCTTCATCTTGGGCAATCTGTTTCGTCAAATGTTCCTTCAGGTGCGCTGAGTTGTTCCGTCAGAGGGCCATTATGTGGCTAACATGTTGTGTAGAAATTCAGCAACGTGGACATGTTAGCCCCCTTGGTATCGAACATGACGAAGCACGACCCTGCAGAGCGACCTTGTGCTGCCGAGGCTTTCTCGCACTTCAAACAGATCTCTCAAAGTACCTGGACTTTGCATCGACTGTGGAGGGCAAGGTTGAGGGATGAGTCGTTGGTCGCGAGCCCCATCCTCGACACGGTATCATTGGTGAGTGACAGGGCTTCGAGTATGACTGGGTCGCATGATGTTGACGTGATAATTCTCCTCACAGGTCTCCACTGCCGTCAGATCGATCATCTGAATGTATCGTCTCAACATGCTTTGTTATCGCGCTTTCTGCTGTGCCATACCTTGTATCAGTATTGTTTGTATCGTTCAACCGGGTCGTCCTTGTAATCCTAGGAGCGTGCAGCTCGATACGTGTTGCTGTCACGTTGACCCAGCACGCCAAGTGCGGCGTTGTACACGGGGTGTCTTAACGCAAGGGTTGAATAATTGTGGCTCAGAATGCCCCCGCCCTTGTCCATCGAAGTGACCTCCGGCGGACACGATGGAGCCATCGTTTCACGCTCACAGACTCGGTTTCCTGATAGCTCCGGCGGCATCGGCCAGAACTCGAAGCAAGCCGCTCCATACTGCTTGGCAGTGCAGAACAATAGGCGGTACTTCGTCGTCAGTGCACTTTCCAATTGACCGTACACGCACCCCAATTGGTATCGTTGAGAAGCACCCGCCGGCGCCGATGTGGTCTTAGTTACTAAACGGACCCGGTGTCGTCACAACATGCCCAGCCTGAGTGGAATGTCTACTTACCCATAGATTGCACCAGTATCATAGGTCTGTTAGTTAAGACGTTAATCTATCCACGTCTTCTACCATTGAATATCATGTTCAACCGTCGCCCCGGTGGTTGGCTGAGAGCGAGCCGGTGGCCGATACGGCAGTTCGGGCCAATCAGCATTGGTAGTCAGTATTCAAGTACTCATGCTGCGTCCTGGTCCCTTTCCCTTTCGAGAATCAGAACAAGCCCACGCCCTACGGATTGGCCTGCTCATATGTCTCATGATTATCCACTGAGACGTATCACGAGTTCAACTTCTGCGACGGGCGCAGGCTGAAGAAGCACGACGAAACACCGCCCGCCGCGAGAAGAGCGGCGGCATAAGCTCATCAGCAGTGACTAGTGACCCACCGCGACCACACGTAGTCTTACCAACTCGACGTTTGTCCTAGCTGGTTTGGAGCCGTGCAGTTGGTATCCATGTTTCAGAGATCGTGCCATTGGTGAAGCAGCTACTGGTAACTTGGTCCATGCAGACAATGACAACGTGCTTCCACATCTACGTCTAACCCCAGAGCCTCATCTCGACCTGAGGGCCGAAGGCACGGTCACCCCGGACAGGGTTCGTCTCCATAATCTTCGCAATCTTATCCAAGTCTTCCTTCGTGAGCTCGACGTCCGCAGCGTACAAGTTCTCCAGCGTCCTCTCCTTCTTCCTGTAAGCTCCGTCAGTGCGCGACAATCGCGGGAGCAACATAGCACAACGCACGATGAGCCCGGAAGCGGGATGACCTTCTCGCCGAGCGCGCCCACCCAAGCGATGCTGAGCTGCGCGGGCGTGCACTTCTTCTCGGCGGCCATCGCGACCAGCGCGTCGACGAGCCGCTTGTTGTACTCCCAGTTCTGTGTGCGGCGTGTGAGAAAGACGGGGCCGATGGCGTCGGGGCAGCGACACGCACCTCGTCCTTGATCCGGGTCATGTCGCGATACCTGCTGCCGGCTGTGGAGAACTCTCACGTTAGTGTCATAGGCCAGACGAGAACAACAGAGACGGACCGGGAAAGTCCTCTACGCTCTTGATCTTTCCGGTGGTCATGCCGTGGGCGAGCGGTCTGGTTCGATCGTGAGTCTGACAATAACGAATGCGTATCGGGGGCAATGGACGCACGAGTAGGCTGCGATAGCGATGTCGAGTTCGGCGGCGGTAGCAAGCACTGAGGGTCACGGGTCAGCATGCCGTGGGGTTGGCAGTGAGATTGCTGCACATGCCTTTGATGGTCTCTTCTTCGTACGACATGGGGCTGATCTCAATCTCCGCGACGGAAATGGGATGTACCTGCAAGCAATGTGAGCAAGACGTCCGTAGCATGTAGTACAATTGAAGCAACACGTACAGCGTGTCCGCGACGAAGAGTCTCCGCCGCGCACTCGGACAGCCCGATGTGGTCAAACTTGCCCTCGCGGACGAGCTCGGCGAGAGAGCGCACTGTGTCCTCAACGCTGACCTCGGGGTCAATCCGTGCGGGCTGGAAGAGATCGATCTTCTTCGTGCCGCGCAGCGCAGCGATGCAGTTGTCAACGCTCTGACGGAGCTCTTCGGGTCTGCATCTCGGTGAGCATGGACGGTCAGGTGTTTGTAGTGTAGCATACGTACTTGCACTTGGGCGCCCCCATCACAAAGGCTCCCTAGTGGCATACAGCACGATTCAATTGTCTGCTAGACTTTCGCGAGGCGGTGGGACGCGTACCTTGACTGCCAAGAAGGTCTTGTCAACATAGTCGGGATATTTCTCGTAGAAGCGGGCCAGCAACTCCAAGTTGCCTACAGAGAAGCCCTGGCCGTAAAACTCCGCTATGGTCGTTGTGAGCAACGAGGCACGTGTACGACACAGGGCAAAACGAGCTCACAGCTGTTCAGCATCATCTTGACCCCAGGTGGGAGAGCGTCGACGCCGCTCTTGATAGACTCGAATGCTTGTTCGTCTAAGACGGGCTTGTCGGACATCCTAACAGATCAAAGGATGGTTAGTAATGTAAGGCAGAGGGGGACGTGCAGACGGCGAGACAACGAACGTCATCATCATAAGTCCATGCTAATGAGGGCTGTCAGCATAGCGACGATCCAATCACAAACAGCTGCTACTTACTGCTACTTTGGCTACGACGACATTGGACGCCGTGCCTCCGAGAGTTGTAGTCTTCACCATGGCGAATCTGGGTGTGAGTGATTGGAGTTGGAGCGAAGGTGTGCAGAGGATGGTGCTTGACAGTATCGAGTCCGGCCCATTTATACGTGCGTGCTGAGTGCGCAGCCATCCCGCCCTCCGCTAGAATCCTGCAGGCTGCATTGACGGTAGATGGGTTTATCGCATACCGCATGCGGTGTACCTGTGACGAGTCGAGTGGACACAACGGTACCCACTCGCGATCCCGACGTAGAAGCGACGACACGCATACCGCATCCGGCAGGAGTTGTGTGGACCCACCAGTACCCACCCGCAACTCCGACGTAGAAACGGCCGTTTGATGGATTTGACGCCATGGTTAGATAGATCCGCCGCCGTCAGGACATTAGCATTGTGTCGACTATGCTGAGTTGGGTAGAAAGCGACTCAGACTGCGTGCCGCACTGGGCCGAGCACACCTTCGATCATACGCCGATCGGAGGAAACCACCTGAGAGTCCGGTCTTGCGCACACAAACGAACACTATAGGAGTGAGCGCTAGTGAGCAGTCCTGCTCGCCTTTGATTGGGATCCGGAGAGAGAGACGTACCGTGAGTGGGTCGATCGGGAGGTGATCGCAACCGTTCGGACTTTGATGTGGGTCAGCTATAGCTATACTGGCGCTCAAAGGTGGGTTCAATGATCTTCAATGATCGCCAGGCCACGCCGGGTCAAATCGGCGAGCGTTGGATAATCGCACTGAGACTACTATGTACCTGCTGCTACTTGTTCAAACAACGCATGCTATGGCATAGCACAACGACTCATTCACACGGGTTCGGGTTCGATGC
Source organism: Earliella scabrosa (assembly GCA_022605405.1). Taxonomy (NCBI): domain Eukaryota; kingdom Fungi; phylum Basidiomycota; class Agaricomycetes; order Polyporales; family Polyporaceae; genus Earliella; species Earliella scabrosa. The sequence goes on along the minus strand of JABYQQ010000005.1, from coordinate 2,725,864 downwards.
ACGGGCCGACGTATAGGGACCGACGAAACAAATATGTATTGCGGACTATAAACTATGCAGTACACACCAACCAAACGTAGCTACACAGCCTCGTGCAGCATGCTCACCGCGAGAAGCCCGATGCCGACAACGTTTGCAGCACAGGTTGAGAATCCTTCTGCGTCCAAACTTGTACAGCCTCGCGATGAACGAATGCGCGCCCGACAGGGAAAGCTTTGACATGTGCGGTGCGCGCCCGCACGCCATTTGTGGGCGAGTTTCTCACAGCGCCGGACTCCTACGTAAACGTCAGCAGACACCATGCGATACATTACCAGAAGTTATCGCAGCCGCGACCGGTTCACCCATTCCCGCCACTTGAACAGACGAAGGGTCTTGATGGATTCGTCTTGCCAACATGCACCAGACGCCTTGCACTTGCAAACAATTACGTAGGGACATACAGGACATTGAAGGCGGTACGGAAAGCAAACTTGACAGTTGGTTTTTGTGCTATTGAAGAGGGGTAACGGAGTCCGGAGACGAGGAAGGAACAACTTGAGGAAACGTAAGTCTTGCGGGTACGAAGACCCAGCGCACTTCTGCTTGACATTCACTTGTGCCCTAGGCTTCAACAGCGGGCCGCGCATCCAGCCAGAAGATCAAAGCATAGCCACAAAGCGAGCACATGTGGAGACTGTCAACGCACGAGTGCTTCACCAGCGAGAGTCGCCGTTCGCGGGCCCGCTGGTCGAGGGCCCATCATAGTCCCGACCACGGCCAGGGCTGCTACCCCTCGGAGGGCTCCTCGAGTAGCTCCTGCGCCTTCTGTACTCCGGTGAGTGGCGAGACCGAGGAGGAGGGCTGCGGCGGTCGCGCCAGTCCCTGCTATCCCTGCCGTAGTAGTCACGGTCCCGGTCGTCCCGGTCGTAACGACTCCTGTACGGGTCACGGTCACGGCGGTCCCTGTCATCATACCGGTCATCACGGCCAGAGTACGTGTCGCGACCCCGACGACGCCTGTGGCCCATGTACTCTCCCGGAGTGGGAGCATGGGGACGATCGGTGACTGAATAGTCGACACGGATACGTCGGCCATTCAGCTCCTGGGGCGATCGTTGAGCCACCGATGAAAACACGTATAGACGGATGGACGTACCACGCCGTTCAACTCCTTGATGCACCGCCCAGCTTCGTCAACGGTGGACATGGTAATGAAACCAAAACCGCGAGAACGGTCAGACTAAGAGCACAATCGTCAGCGTCAACGGGCACATACGACATAAGACATGTTAACGCACCCTCTGATCGTACACGATCACCACCTTTTCAACACGACCGAAACGACTGAACTCATCATCCAGGTCGCGCTCCGTCGTACGAATACTCAAGCCGAAAACTCCCAACACGTTGGAGGGATTGGGCGCCTGCTTCGCCAGGTTAGCATGCGGAGAACACGTGTTCAAGCAAAGGAAAACAAACAATTGGCGCATGAGGTGGACGACGGGGAGGAGGCGACCTGCGGTAGCTGGAGGACCTCACTGGACTCCGGGAACGAGAACGGCCTCGAGGAGGAAGATCACGGTCCCGAGAATCGGCGGCGGGAGCGGCGGCCGGCGGAGGGGGCTCGCTGTTGTAGGCCTCGTTGTAGGGGTCGGCGGCGGGAGCGGAGTCGGCGTACTGGGCGCACACAGAGCAAGAGAACCAACGTTAGTGAAATGCCATGAACGTCAGATGCAGTGTGCACACTGTCCGGCGCGGCGGGGACGACGTGGCACACAGCGAGGGGAACATGGACTCACCATGGTAGTTGGGTTTTGCAGGGGGGTTTGCGCTTGTTTGGCGGCCTAGTCATGCACATTCAAAGTCCGCGACGAGCGCTAAACCTTATCTGGAGGTCATGTACAGTTCTCAGCCACCGCTTGCCCCCGCGGACGCTAGTGTGTGTAGACAGACGACCCCGACCCGCAAATACCGGCAAGAGCAAGATGGTGAGCTCGCCGCGCTGCTCGACGTCCTCTCACATCGTATGAACGCTATCTCTGCTTCTAGGGTATCGACATCAAAAAGCACCACGTCAAGAAGGGCAACCGTACCGCCCCCAAGAGCGAGGATCCCTACCTGCTCTTGCTGGTCAAGGTACGCTCATTCCGCCTCGTTGATTTGTGACGTTCTCTCATGTGTTCCGTAGCTGTACCGTTTCCTCGCCAGGCGCACGGACTCCGCTTTCAACAAGGTCATTTTGTGTTGTGGTTTTGGAATCGCAGGTGAAGTGAACTTAACGCGTTCTGTCGCTTAGACAATCCTCCACCGTCTTTTCCTCTCCAAGACCAACCGTCCCCCCATCTCCCTTTCCCGCATCGTCAAGGAGACGCAGAGTGCGCCCGACCGTGACTCCAAGGTCATTGTCACCATCGGCACCGTCACGGATGACGTCCGTCTGCTTGAGGTTCCCAAGCTCTCGATCGCCGCCCTCCGGTTCACCACTGCCGCCAAGGAGCGCATCCTGAAGGCCGGCGGTGAGGTCCTCACCCTCGACCAGCTTGCCCTTCGTGCGCCCACTGGTTCGAACACCATCTTGCTCCGCGGCAAGAGGAACACCCGTGAGGCCGTCAAGCACTTCGGCATGGGTCCTCACAAGCACAAGAAGCCGTACACCACCTCCAAGGGCCGCAAAGTACGTGGGCGTTTGCTCTGCGTCTACACGTTCGAGCGACTTACGTTTCTGTTCAGTTCGAGCGCGCTCGTGGTCGCCGAAAGTCGCGTGGCTTCAAGGTATAAACCCTCGCCTCCAAAATCGGCGTGCAGTCGATGGCGTGCAGCAGAGACGGCGAGCGCAGTCAGCAGTCAGTCCTGCGTGGGGGTTTGGCTGGCAGTACGAACTACATGCATGCGAACAGGGTCGCACTCTCCACGATTGTTATGTTTACTTGCATCTTTACTCATCCCTGTATGGCCCTTGTACGGTTTACATGCTCTCTATAGCCCATGCCAACCCCATACTGTGCAGCTGCTTCCGGTAATGTTCGGCGATTGTACCGCAAGGTACTGTCGTCAGAGACTCTGCGTGTTCGTACTTTGTTCGACGAAAGGTCTCTGAAGTGAAGCACACGAAAGAAAAATCGCTCTCCATTCGCTACAACTTCTTGGTAAGGCTATGTAGAGGAAAGACGCAGAATAAAGGCTGGGGAACGCAGCATCATCATCCACCGAACATGTGCGCAAAAGTACATAGGTATAGATCTGACAATTACAACGCGGACAGGAACACAGCAATCAATACCGCCGCAAGTGTGAAGAGTCCCGTGTTACCCGCCCAGGCATGGCTACTTGCGTTAGGAGCCTCCGACGGACTAAATGCAATGCATTGTCAGTGCTCGTCGTCGAGGGCTTAACTATACAGGCCGCATGGAGGACTTGCCTTGTAATGGAAGAAGTGCCGGAAGGACTTGCGGACGACTGCGAGTCAGAGTCGGCGAGGGCGTTGCCGACCTTGCCCTCCGAATTGAACGCGCGGGTCGTGTTCGACTGCAACGCCCACTGAATACCGCCCATAACGTGGCCGAGGAACACAGAGTCCTACAAATCGACACAGTGCGTGCGTCAGAGGTTCCGGAGTCAGACCGGGAACGGGTGCAAACGAAGAGACCGTTGGACCGACCTGCCATGTCTCGTTCAGGTGTCCGAGCGAGGTGTAGAAGCTGCGACCGGCGGCCGCGCCAGCCTCGGTCCCAGCCCCGTGCTCCTGGAACCAAGCTGCATTCGTCGGGTGTCAATGTCAGTGTCATGGTGGGTCGTCGAGTGAGAGAGTGAGAGAGGTACCAGTAGGATGAGGCTCTCCTTGATCGAACTTTCGTGGACCGGGATCTAAGCGGGGGGAGCAACATATATATGAGCACCCTTGATGCCTCATAGAAGGTTAGGATGAGAGTGGACTCACCTTCATAGCTGGACTCATCTGCCGACAACACAACCACCGCACCGATGCTGCGAGGGTCCGACTTGAAGTTGTACCTAACGAAGCGCAGATGTCAATACGGACGCGCAACGCTATGTATACATTGACGAGGCGCACATCTCGTCGCGAACCTGCCACACCTGTGGGAGGTCGGACGTGCTTGGGTGAGGAGGGCCCACGACGTTGACGCTCTAATGTCTTCGCTCAGTCCAGTTGTGTTTCATGCACGGCAGCCGTTGCACGCTCACCGCGTTCTGGATCTCTGGGTGGTAGTCAAACCTCGCACCTACATGAATGTAAGCCCAATCTCAAAGTATGTGAATTCACTGCACTGACCGACTTCGTTCACGAAGAACGTCGTGTTAACGAGCGCGTCAGACGCGGAATGTATCGCAACAAAGTTGCCTCCGAGGTCCAGGTACTTTTGGAGTGCCGCCTTCCCACCGTCGTCGAGCACTGAGATCCGTCGAGGTTTGCTTGGTGCATTCATGGACAGAATATGAGAGCCTGCTCACCTTCGCCCGTGTTGCTCAAGAACAGCACTGCATCATACTGAGCGAGCCTGTCATCCGTGAACCACGTCTGATCCTCCGTATGGTCAAACGCGATGCGCCTCGACGGACCCGCCTGGAGCAGCGCGTCGACTGCCGTTGGAATGGAGTCGTGGCGGAACCCGCGAGTTGCGGAGTAGACGAGAACGCGTGCGGCGTTGAGTTGTTGCGCAGTTGTTTCGCCCATGGCTACCAAGACAGTGAACAGTAGGCTGAAGATCGTCGCTGCAGAGCAGTACATTGTAGACGTCTGTAGCTGGTCGTCGACGCGGCGGAGGGAAGGAGCTCCGCGCTGCTCAGGTCAGCGAGCGAGGTAGTTCTTGTGAGAGCATGCCGTTCTTCCGCCGGGATCATGGCACGCACTGCGAGGGGTGCGACCTCTTGGACTGCTCGGCGCTTACATACCATGCTCATTGTCGTCATTGCACTGCCACAGACTGTGGATGATGCGCAAGTTCGACTCAACTTGCATAACCGCTACAAGTCCGTCGCCCATATCTTCTACCAGCAGCGTACTACGTGTCACCTCATGGAACCAGATGGCAATGTGCGCCCAGGTCAGAACATTGCACTTTCGTGTCTGTGGAGATTGTTGACTGTTCGGTACGTACTAAGTATAAGTATTTCGTGCCATGGCATGCCATCGCAATTGACCCTACTAATCACCCGTTGGTCCCGTTTTCACCTCATGAAATCACCTTTTGCCAGACTGGTTGAGCATACGACTCAACCGGACTGGTCCTCCTCACGCATGTTTCTGCAAGTGGAAACGTAACATCAACTCGTCCAGAACGTAAGCCAACCGCCGAATCCCGCCGATACTCTGCTGCCTCATTGGATGACTATAAACCTACAGAACTACATATCTCGCTCATCAAGCTTCAGATCTGCAACACTGACGTCACCCCACCGAAGATCTTCTAATCCATCTTGAGTTGTCTTCCCGGATGTCGAACGACATACACGCTCATACACGCGTCATTGTGGGCGGACACAAATAAAACACCGGTGAGGCACGACCTACATCCCGCGAGGCTGCTCCTCTAAGCGGCTGCAGATCACACCACCTTTATCTCGACCTCGCAATCTTAACCTACCCTCCTTCGACATTATCTGAACTCGTACCACCCTGCTCCAGGATGCACCCTCGTGACGAATCCTCTCCGGGTGAAACGTCCATTCCTCGAATATAGTGTGAGTTCGTCCCACATCTTCACTTCTGATCCTCACAACATCCGGCCACTGCGGGGCGGACCAGCTTCTTCGTACCAAGTGGCGCACATCCTGACGGAGCACGCTCAATGTCCGCGCATTCTGTTCTTCTACGACCGAGGATCCCATCCTCCTCCGCGACAGTGTGAAAGTACTTCCTCTGCGCTCACCGTCAGGTCACGTACTCAGCCTCAAGACCGCACGGCGAGCACAAACTCCAGGCCCTCGACCCAGGTCCCAGCGCAAGCTTCTAAATCCTAACTACGCACGGCGTTCACAGCGGGGAGTATCTACCGCACGCTCGGTAGCACCCTCCCCCACATGCCGAACGTGCGAAGACACCCCGCGCCGACATCCCGCAGCGAACCGCCACGCCCGGGTCCGTTTCCCGCGCTCAACGTCCAACGTCCAACCGTCCGACACCTATCCTCGATATGCATCGGGCGCCCGCCCCCGCATCTCCGCACACCCCGCGCAAAATCTCTCCGAGCCTCCGCAAACGTGCACGCACCAAACGCGACAGCCAATGACCGCGCCGCGCCGCATCGTCCCGCGGAGGATGAGCGGGCGGGCCTGCTGATCGCCCGTCTGACCCCGGTCTAATCTCGTACCACGCTTGGGAACCGAGTACGGCAACTCAGTCAAAGTTCAATATACCGCACTGGGCACGCACGCGGGCCCGACCGTGCTGGCGCGTGTGCCTTGCCCCATCGCATCGCCTCCCCCCTCCCCCACGAGCCCGAGTCCCGCTCTACCCTCGTCCGGCGACTTGGCACAGTGACAGAAGCACCTACGCGACGAGTCCGCTCATTGTGCGCAGAAGGCGGGGATCTGGGATCGAGGCAAGACTAGGAATGTTTTCGCTCGAGCTGCAGGGGTTCCGATCCGAGCTCTACTGTGCCGCTGGTCGGGTTACGTCTCGTGAGTGCCATCCCAGACGACTCGAGCGCACCCAACGCCTGCACGGCCTCGGGCTCCAGGAGGGCGGCAGTACTACACGCACGGCGCGCAGCCTAACCATGCTGGTTCCAAAGACCTGACGCCGATGCCGTCTACAGACGCGACATGCTTTCAAATACCGAACGCCCATGCATGTCTGATGTTTGCCGATGTCCCGGACTCGTCATCGTGGGTGCGCTACATAGGGCACGTCGGACCCAAAGTCGACATTGCGGGAGAAGTGAGGGACAGGCGTCGGTCGGTCGGCCGAAGTGCACCGCGCTCTGCTGGTAGTACTGGGCGCTCTGGTGCGGACCCAGTGCGTACCGTCGCGGGAGGCGAGGGCCTAGGCTGCATGGTGATGCACGTTACCTGCTTCGGACAAGGCCCATGATACATCGAAGAGGAGAGCCAAACGGATCGCGACGTCTGAGTCTCGCCACGAAGAACGATACCACAGCCCCCGCGCGGGGTGCAGTCAGTGTAGTCTAAGCATCGCACGCAAGTACCTCAACCGCCGCGTTCTAGACTCGGCCTCGGTGAGTGCTCACGGATGCCATCGACAATGACATTGCCACCGGGATCGTACGCTGACTGCCGTACAGCCGCCGGTGGCACTGCAACCGAGGTCCGACGTACGGACTCTCGACGTCCGACAGTGGCACGACCATTCCTGGCGTTCCGCAGCGAGCATCTCCGGGAGCGGAATCGCAGCGGGCTTCATGGATCGCGGTCGAGGCCCGCCTTATTCGCCAGGCATGGGGAGCAACACAGTCCAGCTCTCCGTTCAGCAGCGCAGATCACATCCCGAGCTTCGCATCTCGGGGAACTGCGCACAGACTGAAGTGCCACACCTGAGTACTGAGTCACAGCTCGCACGAGCAGACACTGTCGGTACGGGTCATAGTCCACTTCATGTTTTCGGCGTCACCTTGCTGATGACACTCTCTTCAAGCTTGCACATGAAGGATCCCAGCGAGACATACAACACACGCGCCGCAGCAGTGTGGTGGTGCGATGCGGCATGCCCGAAACCTGGAAAGACAAACCGTCGCCCGCACTCAGAGTCATAACGCGGCCATCCAGACGTGGGACCGGACACGCAAGATCGTCACGGAACCTGCCCAACGTCCCCCGCGTCCTCCAGGGCGAGCCGCGGGGCCCGCCAGCCTCGCTTCCCCGCACACGTCCACGCTCAGCGCTCAAGCGCTCAACGTTTGCTTCCAGCCCTTACGGGAGCGCGGCTGACGTTGACGTTCCCGACGTCGGGCCGCGGGCGTCACACACTGACGTGTGGTACGTACGATCGCGCGGCCACGCACAGCACTCACCCAGTGGCATAGGACTACCCACTCCGACTTTGACGGACGCCTCACGCCGCCAGCCACACGACGCGACCACAACTAGTAGGGCCGAGTCCCGACCCGACCCACTAGTACCCGCTGCGCACGGATCTGCTCGAACGGACGATCCTCAGCCTTGCCGCCTGCGCCGGGGCCAGACACACGCACTGCACGCAAGGCGAAGATTAGGAGAGATATGGTTTTAGCACGCGCCGTGCCCTATTTCGGGCACCAGATGCTGATCATGATCACCAGGTGTGGACGTGTACACATGTATGTTGTATGTGCGCCTGGACCCTCCGGTGCGTCGAAGAGCCTGACGCCTACATGCCAGTGCATACTTGGTACAGGGTCCGAGCTCGAGATGGGCGGCTCTGCCGTGACCGGACCTGACGAAGATCCATGCTTGCTGCTTCACTTCGGACCTCGGGCGCGGGCAAAACTTCGACACCACAACCTGCAGCTGGCAGTTGCTCGGAAGACTCTTGCCAGCTGGCTTCTTCGACCTGACCGAGAGACAGGTGGAATGGGGCCGGAACTTGCAGCTTCCACAAAATTGCGATCTATACACGGTCGGGCATTTGACAGAATTCGTCACGGTGCGCCTCGAACAGGCTTCGCGGGTCCGGGGCTTGTGGGCGCTCCGAAGTCCGTCCCGTCGCGCCACCAACATAAGTATGTAGTAAGTATGTCGGCGCGCGTGCGGAAGGACCATGACGAGCCCGAGGAGGACCTAGGTACCCACCGCACCCGCCATCCCGCCCATCCATTGCAATCTGTCGATTAGCCTCTAGGATCAATTTGTCTGGGAGCCGCGCCCCCCCGAGCGCGGGCTTCCTCAAGGGAGGATTGGACGATAGCAGGCTGTGCCGGTGGGTCTTTTGAGCTACTCGTAGCAGGTTCTCTCTGGTACGTACGTATACGGGACTCTCGACTTCAATGAAAATCCTCCCACGAGAACGAGCGATGTCAGCAGCCTTCGAAGTTCGAATTCCGAGCCTCAGGCTAAGGTTTGCAGCGCGGAGTGCCAGCACCGAGTACTAGTACTGAGCAAGCTTTAACTTTTGAGTACCGAGCAGTACAGTCCGCTCGCACTGGTGCGGCAAAGGCTGATAAGAGGCCGGAATAAGCACAGAACTAGCTGAACAGGAGGTGGGAGAACGACAACACCACATATAGCACTCGTTCTTGGAACAGAAGGGCGGAACGTTCTGCGCGGAATGCGCCCCGACACGTGGACGGTGGAACAGCGTTCACAGACTTTCGCAGCGCGCGTTCGCACGCACGCGTCGATCGCGCTAGTCCCGCCGCATCGTACATACGTACGTACTGATCCAAAAATCATGCACACAGCGCGACGTGTCCAACAGTTCAGGGCTGCTGCCCATGCTCTGATTTTGCGGGCCTCCGGGAGCGCAAGTGCGCACGCAAAGTCACGGGCGCGGATTGGGCGACAGCGGGAACACGAACATGAGGCGGGTGGGAGAGCTTCTGCGAGGGACGTCTAATTTAGCCGATAGCACGTATCGCGTCATAGTGTGCCCTGTGGACAGACTGAGATAGCATGGCCGCCGCTGAGATCGAAACCGCCGCCACGCGCTGCCCGCCCGACCAGGTCCAGCTCGCGCCGCCCGCGTGCTCGAGCCTCGTCCAGCTGGCCTACATACATGGATGCGGACATGGGAGACGAGCGGGCACATATAGTTAGCACAAAGGACGGACAGCGGTTCTGCTCCACACCATGCGTACGCGGGCTCGAGCTTCTGCGTTCTGCGTTCGGCGATAGAGATAGAGATGGCAAATCTGCAGCCTACTTATTGCAGCTGGAGGCCGCGATGGGAATGCCGAAGACGACGGACGGACGTCCGGAAGCTCGCGGTTCGCACATTTCGCGCACGTCCATCCGAGGCGATAGAACGCCCCCGAGAGCGAGGGCCCAGGCTCCCAGGCTCGGCCTCCTTGACCTCGAGCTCTCCCCATCCGCGCACGCCGACGACGGATCTACGCAGGCGCCGACCGCGATATGCAGCTCGAGCTCTGCTCGAGCACCGTTTGCAGAGGTGCTTATTCACGAGGTGGAGCAGGCTCGGGCGAACGTGGCCCGCAGATGGAGCCAGTCAGGAACGAGAAGGCGCACGGCGGAGTTCCCATGGGCAGGCGTACGAACGCGTAAGTTTGACGAGGGGCGCGCCTGGGAATGAATGGGCGAAGCACTCGGCTCGTGCGAGGCTGGGAGCGGGTGATCGTGCTCATGGTGGGCGTGCACGCTGCGGCGCGGCAGCGTGCTGAGTACTCATAGTGAAGTGCTTCGCTGGCCGTGGCCGCACCCGCGCTGGCTTCGCCGTTCGCGGGCTTCGCTGAATGCGCAAGCAGACAGTGCGTAGTGCAGTTGAGGACACGGCTTTGCGTCGATGACGACAGGATGTGTATGCGTTGTGGGGACGTAGGATGACACATGTGTGCGCCGGGAGCTGGAGCGATGTTGCGATTAGCAAGCCAGGCGGGTCAGACGTACGATCAGAGTGTGGTTAAGCTTGCCGAGGGCGCGCGAAGGCGCGAGGAACGCGGGTGGCAGATAGGCGAATGAACAGGCACCGAGCGAGGGAGGGTTGTGACATGTCCTGCATGCAGGGAATCTGATGTACATGTACGGTACATGAGAGCGTACGTCTGTAACAGGCACAGGGAAAGAGGAGACGCGCTGCGGGGCCCAGGGCTCGCTATTATCTGCAGACGGCCGTGGGTGGAACGAGAAGGCGATTGTTGACAAGCTGAGGGCTTACGTGAGTGGTGTACATGGGTGGGCAATGTCGCGATGGGCGGGGAGCTGGTTGCGAAGGACGAGGAGGGCGGAGAGGCGGGGAGACGGAAGCGGAGGATGGTCATGGGGGACGCAGCGGATCAACAGAGGAGGATCGATGGGGCAGGATGGCCTCGCGGCCGGGGACGAAGATTCGGATGGAAAGAGAGGAGAGGAGAAAGACACACGGGCGACGGAAAGGAGCGATGGCGAGCTGCTGGTGGCAAAGAGAGGGCAAGAGACGAGACGGGAGGGGAAGATGCCGAAACATTCGCGCTGGGGCGAAAGGGCAAAAGGAGGAGAGCGGGCTAGACTCGATCACGCGAGGCGCGGCGGTGAGAAGATAGGCCGAACGGTCAAAATTGACTGTTCTCATCAATGGAGGGGAGCGAGAACGAGCAAAGAGAGAAGAACGCGGCCTGGGCCAAAGGCGAACGCGACGGGCGCGGACGGCGGGGAGGGGGCGGGGCGGGGCACTGGCAGGAGCTGTGCGCGTCGGGCATCGTCGGGCGCAGCGGGCGGGGGCCTGGGCTGGGAGTCGGAGGGGCGGGCGGAGCGAGCTCGAGGAGAGAGGGACGGGGACAGAACCTACTCCACCATGACGTTGTTTCGGGAGGGGGACCCCGGAGGCGGGGGGTGGCCGGGGTCTTTTTCAGAAGAGGGTTTGGACTCCGCTGATGTTCTGGTGTACATAACGACGTCAGCGTTCGTCATTAGGATCAGGGGGGAATTGGTGACTTCACGCAACTCTGCTCTCGTCGTCATCCTCTCCCGAACAGCTTCCTCCAACGAGACGGACGTCATGACCTCTCCAGCCCTCGCCAGCAGCCCACACCACCCCCACACCAGCGACAACGTCATCCCAAACAAGCACGACCCCTCCCCGCCCCCCGCCCAGCGCGAGCATCAGCCCGCCCACCAGCAGCGGCCCCCGCCAAAGCCCAAGCGTAGCAACTTTGATCTCGAGCCTAATCCCTTCGAGCAGTCCTTCGCCCGCCCGCCCACAAACGACTCCTCCCTCCGCACTCAGCAGCAGAGCCCCGACTCGACCACCCGCTCCTCCGCCTCCCACTCCTCCCACGATGACTCTCGCCCTCCATCAAAAGCACACGACCGCGACGAGAACGCGAAACCCACTCTCCCGCCCATAGACGCCATCAACTCGCCCTCCGATCCCTCCTACGCATGGGGCTTCTCATCCGCAGGCCTCTCCAACTCGCTCAGGTCGGGACCCCTGTCCCCCGCCATGCTCGCCGGCCCCCAGCCGAATAGCAACAACGACCAGCCCCTTCCAGCCTTCGACCCCACCTCCTTCCGAACTGGTCTTACTCCACGAACCGGTCTTACCCCTGGAACTGGCCTCACACCCATCATCGGCTCGGTCTTCCCCCCTCCATCGCCCGGGACCGCTGCATGGCTCAACCTCATGAATTCCAACGGTGCGCCCTCCCTCTCCAATGTCGCGACCATCACCCCAAACACCCTCTCTGCTATCACCGGTGCCCTCCCAGCCGGTGCACACAATACTTCCCCTACCAATCCCTCCCCGCTCTCCATGTCCCACACTGCATCCTATCCTCGCAATGAAAATCAGAACTCTAACGCGGGCTCGTACGTCACCTCTGCAGCCGAGGCTGCCTCCGCCTCGACGAACGGTCTTTTCCTCCTTTCGCAGGCTCACCAAGAGCTTACTAAGCGCGAGCAACAAGAGAAGGCCGCTGCTGCCAACGCACAGACAAACGGCAATGGACCTGTGGCCGTCAACGGCAAGCGGGGAACCAAGCGCAAGAGCACGTACGAGGGCTCACCCGTCGTCGAGAGCCCCGAGATGGCAGCACAGCAGCCTCCAGCGGCCAAGGGGCCAGCAAAGCGCACACGCTCGAGCACCACCGCGAGCACCAGCACGAATGGACGGGGCAAGCGTGGACGGTCTGAGAGCCTTGGTGAGGAGGAGGAAGAGGAAGACGACGAGATGATGATGCAGTCACCACCGCCGACGTCCAACGGGAAGAAGGGCGGTGCCAATCAACAGAAGAAGCCAGAGACGGAGGAGGAGAAGCGCAGAAACTTCTTGGAGAGGAACCGTCAAGGTAACCCCGCCTCCCCCGATCTCGCTTCCGGTGCGTTCACTGACACCCCCGCGCAGCTGCGCTCAAGTGCCGTCAGCGGAAGAAGGCATGGCTCGCTCAGCTGCAGGCCAAGGTGGAATACCTCACCAACGAGAACGAGCGGTTGACGTCTGCCCTCGTCGCGTCTCGCGAAGAGATCGCGCGTCTGTCCGCCCTCGTCGGCGCTGCCTCCGTCGGCCAGCCAGTACCACTCCCAGTCTCGGGCGCAGGCGGGAGCATGCCTGTCGGAGCACCCGTCGGCGTCGGGTCCTCCGTCAACGGCCACGGACCAGGAGGACCACCGGTCAGCGTCAACGTGAGCCTTCCACCACCAGGCAAGAGCGCAGTCGCGATGGTCGGCGGCGGCGGGCGGGGCTATGGCTACTAGGCTATACCCCTCGTGCGTTGGGTCCGCCGCGTGCGGACGGCTATTATAGAGCAGCACGCCGAGCCGGGGATGGTAGGTGTGCGGTTGCTCTGGGGATGCGGTCGACGCCGGCGGACCCCGTATACACGTCGGATCACGCTCGTCGGCGGTCGCGCCATGATGCTCGTATGCGTGCATATATGGACACGGACTCTGGGAGATGGCCGCGGTTTTTTGGGCCGCGTTGTTGTACATGTTGTACCCCCCACGTACCGGTACCTGTGTAGCAGGTCTGTTGCGGTCTTGCGCTCGCACTCGCCCTCTCACTTGCACTTGCACTCGCACGCGTATTCTGGGTGTATGCGGTATGTACGGTATGTTGTACATGTAGTACGGGCGGCCGCGGCCCACGGTCGATGGTGGGAGGGAGATGGGTCGATGCGACCGCGACCGCGACGGTGGAGGATGCACGCATGCGTTGAGCAGGCTTGGAAGTACATTAACGTATTATGAATATTGAAGTAGCGCATACATGTTTTAGTACCCGGTTTTGGTTTTTGGCGTATCCTTTTTGTCTCTGCTCGAGCACGGTACTGCTTTTCCAATGCTTATGTCTTCTATGACATACCGCGCCTTGTGTAGAGGGCATAGAGCCTGAAGGCGACCGGTTGGGCCAGTGATCTTGAGCTCGATCAAAGTCTTGAGCCACATCTTTGTCAATGCCTCTTCCAATGAACGTTAATCGCGATGTGTACCACCTCCGATGTCGAAACTACAGGAACAGCTACCTGGACTTTGCAGATTCTAAGGCCGGCCAATCAACGGCCCTTCAAGGCCAAGCATGCGGAGTCGGACCTATGGTCTCACCACACATCAATCAACGCGCCCGCTGTGCTGTGCAGTGTAGCATGATGAACTTGTTGTGGCGTTGAGTACGTGAGCGCCGAGGCACCGGGCGTCTAGGATACCATTTTGGGACGACGACTCTTCTGCGAAAAGTTATCGGCCCGGTGCTCTCCTTGCACACACCCATCCTCCCCAGCCATGCCACGAATACGCAAAAGTGGGTGCACGAAAACTTCTCATGGTACGATGGTTGGCTGACGCTCCCTGGGGATCCGCAGAGACGAGCAAGCGGGTGTCGCTCCACCACCGGGAGAGGATCAAGAAGAAGGTCAAGGACGCGCGGAAGAAGAAGAGCAAGGAGGCGAGGAAGAATCCGAACCAGCAGTGGAAGAGCAGTGCGTGTTTTCGCCCCTTATTGTGTCTCTGTATGCGGTGTGCGGTGTGCGGGATGTTGACCGTGGGTGGGGGGCAGAGCACAAGGATCCGGGGATCCCGAACAACTTTCCGTACAAGGACCAAATCTTGGCCGAGGTCGCGGAGCAGCGCAGGCTGGTGCGTCGCCGTTTGGGCTGTCTCTTTTCCTCCTTTCTCCTTGGTTGTGATTGTGATTGAATGAGGGTGTGGTGTGCGTAGGCCGCGGAGGAGAAGCAGCGCCGCAAGGACGAGAAGAAGGCCGCCAAGGCGCAAGCGGACGCAGAAGGGTCGGATGGAGGCGAAGACGGGGGCGATGTTGGGTTCGACGGTGTCAAGGCCCTCGCCGTGCGTGCCCAGGACGTGTCTGACGAGATGGAGGTGGACGAGGGGGGAGAGGCAGACGCAGCAGGAGAGGACGACGTGCCGGTGCTCATCAACCCCGAGCTGCCGAACCTCAAGGCCGTGCTGGACGCCGCGGACGTCGTCGCGGAGGTGCTCGACGCGCGGGACCCGCTCGCGTCGCGGAGTGCGCACCTGGAAGAGGTTGTGCAGGGCTTGGGCAAGCGGGTGGTGCTCGTCCTTAACAAAGTCGGTGCGTGCTCTGCGTCCTCCCTCCCCTCCTTATATGCTATGGTCTGCGTTACTGAAGCGCGAGCTAGACGCATGCCCCGAGGAGGCCATCGAGGCCTGGGCGACGACGCTGAGGAGGGACCACCCGACTGTGCTGTTCAGATCGGCCTCGGCATGTCTGCCCGTGCTGTCTGCAGATTCGGGGAAGGGCAAGGGCAAGGAGCGCGAGCGTGCGGACGACGCTTGGGGCCTGGACGCTGCTTCTGCCCTGTTCCGCTCACTAGCAGAACAGAAGCAGGGTGACGAGCCTCTGGCCGTTGCCGTGGTCGGCGTGACGAACGTAAGTTTTCCATCCACCCTCATCGATGTCTCCTCTGTACAGTGAACTGACACACGTCCGTACTCGCTCTCAGGTTGGGAAGACTTCCTTCGTCAACTCGTTATTGCGCAAGGCCGCGCTCCAGACATACCGTCTGACGTCCACCCCCTCAGACGCGCCGACGACTACGACCTACCCGCAAGAGGTGACCGTCGAGCTCGAAGGTGGGAAGCAGCTGCGCGTGATCGACACGCCCGGGCTCTCGTGGCATACAGCGGAGAACGCCTCCCCAGAAGACACGACGCGCATCCGTGCTCGTGATATCCTCTTGCGCAACAGAGGACACATCGAACGGCTGAAGGATCCATCGCCAGTCTGTGAGCGCAACTCGTACTTCCATACCACAACACCCCGCATACTGACCCGCTCTTTCACGCAGTGTCCGAACTCGTCTCCCGCGCTACCCGGGAAGACTTGATGCTCATGTACAACCTCCCGATCTTCGCCGACGGAGACGCAAACGCCTTCCTCGCGGGCGTCGCCCGCGCGAATGGCTTCATCAAGAAGGTACGCTCTCGCGCATCGTCGCATCACGCATCATGCACACTAACTCCTCTGGACTACGTTCAACAGAAAGGCGACCCCGACCTCGCAGGCGCGGCACGCATGGTCCTCCGGGACTGGAACACCGGCAAGCTCGCGCGCTACACCGTCCCCCCGACCGCGCCGTCCTCTACCTCTCCCTCCACCTCTCCGTCTTCCGACTCCGCCCTCGCAGAAATCTACGCGCGCGACGCGTCCGTGCTCTCGAAGCTCGCCACTCGCAAGGAGCGGCGCCAAGCGGGCGGGCTCGTCAAGCTGCGCGCAGGCGACATCGATGCGCGTCAGGTGGTACTCGATGCGTCCTACTTTGTGTCCTCGGACGACGAGGGCATGGACGGGGACGAGGAGGACGGCGGTACGGTAGATGACGCGGACGAGGTTGGCCTCGACAGTGAGGCGAGCGAGGGCGACTATGTGAGCGATGAGGAGGGGAGCGACGAGGAAGGAGACGAGGAAGACGAAGATGAGGACGAAGACGAGGATGAGCTCGCCGCCCCGCCCGCTCGCTCGAAGCGGAAACGTGCGCTCGCCAAGGCCCCCGCGCGACCTGCGAAGAGGGTCGCGTTCGCGGAAGAGCCCAAGGGCACGAAGCAGGCGCGTTCTGCTGCCGGGGCGAGGAGTACTCCCGCCGCCGCGAAGGTGAAGTCAAAAGGCGCCGACAAGGCGGCCAAGTCTGCCAAAAAGCCTGCAAAGGCCCCGGGACCGCCTGCAAAGAAGGTCGCCAACGCAGCGTCGTCGAAGAAGCCCAAGGCTGCTCCTGCGCCCGCAAAGGAAGGAGAGGTCGCGTACGACTTCAAGCAGTTTTTCTAGGCATGCACATGGTACATGTATTGTGTATGTATCTCTGCAGAGCCATGTATCTTCTAGATGTAGCGTTCATCTGGGATCTGAAGGCAAACATTTTGCGCGTGAATGACGTTGGATTGCATGAGGACCGTGAATGGATGGAGGATGCAAAGGATGTAAGGTAGATCACAACACGAGGGATACAGTACAGAGCGTGCATATCGGTGGCTAATGAAAGACGCAACTCTACGAAAATATGGTATACAAATGCACAGGCAAGCAACGTCCAGGTCCGCGGAGAATACAAGCAATCGTCTGCACAGAATATTGTGAGTAGTGTCCTTCGTTTCTCTTTTGTCCGATACTCGCTACCCCACGATCCGCACCGCGCACGTACCACCCTCCGCAAGCGGCCCCCGCGGACCCGCGACGCCTCGCCTGAACACCTCCGGCGCCCTCTCGAATGGTACGACCTTGCCCTCGTCGCCCTCTCCCTCGCCTGCGACGCCCGGCGGGCGCAGCCAGCCCGCCTCGGCCATGCGCATCACCGCCGCGAGCGAGTCGCGCACATCCTCCCCCTCGAAGTCGACGTCCGCCGCGACGCTCACCCACGCGTACCCAACGACGCGCCGCTCGCGCCGGCCGCCGCCTTTGGTGAGCACTGCGTGCCCCGACCTGCCCCCCGGTGCGCCTGCGCTCGAGGACGTCGACATGGACCGCTTGAGTGAGCGCAGGCCGGACCGGAGGTTGTCCTGCGCGGTTGGGATCGCGCGGTGCGGCGTGTCGCCGACGAGCGTCGTGAACTGAGCGTGCGAGATCGTGCTCTTCGTCTTGCTCGGCTTCGAATTCGGCCCCGCCACATCACCGTTGGCCGGAGCCGGCGATGGAGCAGCGGGGTCGCGGCTGAGGTCGATCGAGCCGTTGCGCGACGCGAGCGAGGCGGACGACCGCGAGGCAGACACGGTCCAGTCCATGGTGAGCAGCTTCTGCGCGGCCTCCCAGACCTGCACGCCGCCGACGGTGTCGAGCACCATGTCGAACGACTGGCCGTCCTCCCCGAGCTGGCGGAGGACGTCGAGCGGCTCGCCGACGCAGATGTCCTCGACGCCCCACATGCGGAGCCGCGCCTCGAGCACCGCGCGCCTGCTTAGCCGGGGCTGCTGTCCCTCCCGCCCCTTGCCCTTGTCGCTCTTCGTAGGTGACGGGCGGACAACGTCGATGGACAGCTTGCGCGTGTGCCCGTTGTGCGGCGACGACTCTGCGGGTTCGAGCATGGCGGATTCGGGGACCTGCACCGCGATGCGCACGCCCCGCCTGCCGAGCATCTGCACCGCGAGTGCACCAGCGCCGTCGTGTGCTTGCAGCACGAGAGCTCGCACTGGTGGCCGTGGGGTCTGATTCTGCGACTTGCTGCTCAACGGGGGTGCCAGGACATCGGTGAACGTGCGTATAGCTCGATGCGCTGGTACACCGCACAACGGGAGGAGCGCAAGCTCTTCAATCGAGAGCGGAGCTGGAGCAAGGGGCGAGGAAGAGTAGGGTTGTGACTGTCCGTTGACAGGCAGAGACTGGCTCCGTAGATGCGTCCTCCGGCGGGGAGGGAACAGTGTCGCCGACCGCGAACGGGGCTGAGGGGCGCGGTGAACACGATGTCGTTCCACCAGTATGAACTCGGCGAGTGCGCCGCACTGCGGACAAAGTCAGCTCCAAACTCATGCCATGGATTGGTGCGCCGCCGCGGCGACGTCACGGAAAAGTGTAGGTACAAGTAACTTACCTTCTTCACGTCGAGCAGCCCAACCACCCACTCCCCTCGCCGGCACACCTCTTCCCTCACCGCCCACCCACACTCGATGACCTTTCCCACAAAACTCCGTCCCGGGATGAAGCCCGCCTTCCCACCACCGATGCCCTTCCCACCGCCTCCTCCGCCGCTCCCACTCATCCCAGACTTTTCATAGACGATGAGAGAGTCAAGAGTTTCCAGACCGACGGCGTGGACCTGCACGAGGACGTGAGATTCGGGGACGTACGACGGCGGCGCGACGTGCGCGGTGAACGCCACGGGCAACGGCAAGGTGCCCTGCAGGTGTGCCGGCGTAGCACTCTCGCGCTTCTTCGCCTTCAAGCTCAGCGAGAAGGATCGGCCGAGTGAGAACGAGAAAGAGTTCTTCCGCGCTTTCGACGGCGAGCCGGACGCGGCAGGCGCGGTGCCATTAGAGATGGTGGTGGCGACGCCACGGATCACCTCTATCGTAACCATGCTGCTCTGCGCAACGCCTGCCTTGACGAGGTCAACGTGGCCGTCGGCACTCGCCTTGCCCTTCGCGTTGGAGTAGCCGGCGTGGGGGAGGACGAGACCAGTATAGCCATTCGATGCGGGGGTTGATGATGATGCTTGCACGGGGTTCGGGAGTGCATGGGTTGGCAGATGCGCATTCGAAGACGCGGTTCCTGGTCGGAACATGGACGACGCTGTCGAGAGGGAACGGCGTTGACCCCGAGCATACTTCTCCAGCCGGGCATCCGGGGTGCTTTCCGAGTGCGTCGACTCCGATGGCGTTTTCTCCTCTTGCAGATCGGGTTGAGTGGGTAGCGCAGTTCCTTTCGCTAATGGGGAGGAAGGAAGGGAGTGGGGTGGTGTTTCGGGTATGGGGGTAGTCGAGCGACTCGGCTCTGTACTACTAACGCCAGTGCTGCACTCCTCGCTCTCGTCCTCCTCCCACAATGCAGACATGCGTCCGCGCGAGTGGCGAGATCGTTTGCTCCTACGGTCTCCCTTGCCTCGGGAATGACCAGGTCTGCGAGCAGATGGAGCGGCATCTGTCGAGGGTACGCTCACCTGAAAGTCCGTCGGCAAGGGCCTTGGACGTCGCCGAGTAGGGCCAGATGCAGCAGGCATCCTTGGTGGGCCCAACCACTTGACGTCCCTCGCCCAGTCCTCATCCGTGTAGGTGAGTTGCCTCTTCGCCTCCTCGATCACCTGCTTGCGCGCTGCACTGCTCGCCGATCGCGCTGAAGAAGACGACGCAGCCGACTTGTCGCCGGTGGACAGCGTGCGCGGTCGCGAGCTGGACGCGATGGTGATGGTCTCAACTGAATCCGCGGGATGCTTGCTCCCTCGTTCAGAACCGACGGCAGTGGTAGGTCTTGTGGATGATGTTTGTGATGGGGCGGAGAAAACATCGTCACCACCGCTTGTGGACGACGCTGTAGAGGATATGGAAGTGTCTGAAGGAGTGCGCGAGACGGGTGTTGTGTCGTCATCGGGAGAAATAGGCGCCGTCGAGATGGGCTTGCCAGTGGTGCGATGAGGTAGGAGAGCGGAGGCGAGAGCTTGGGGTTCTAGCATGGCGGCAGATGCTCGAGATATTCGAGGCGATGAAACGACGGACGAACGGGGGGTGTAAAAGATATCTGTGCCGTCGTCGTCGTCGTCGTCACTGCTATCCTCCGCGTCTCCTTCGTTCCCCTTGCTGGACAGGCCTCTGCTCGAGCGGGACTGTCGAGCAGATGTGTTCACGGACGTGTTCAGTGATGATGCGCGGATGTGCGGGTCGTTGGCGTCACCATTATTCTTGACGGAGACGAAGGAGGAGGAGGACGCGATGGAGTGGATAAGGGTGCGCTTGTGCTATTCGTTCCGAAATTCGCGAAGGGAGAAAAGAGAGATAAGCAGGTGCGGCCAAATATAGCCGAGCGACTTCGCGCCAGCGAGCGCACTCACCGTGGATGTCCGCCGGGAGTTGGAGGGGCCTGGAGCTGAAACATCCGACGACGAAGCCCGGGATTGCGAAGGAGGACGAGGGGCGGTGCGATCCAGCGTCGCCGACGTCAGGTGGGTCTCCGAGTCGGAGTTGCCAGGGGTCGAGCTGTCAAGACCGGAGTCTTCGTATTGCCCTGGTATGACTCGTGTGGCGTTTGCGATCCTGAAGAGCTCTGAGCGGGTAGAGTGGTAGTCGCGCTCGGCGGGGTGGTAGTAGGACTGGGAGGGGCGGTTGAGGATGGCCTGCAGCAGCGTTGGTTTGGGCATCGGATGAGATGGTGAAGAAGACTGTGACGACGTGTGTATAAGTACACGCCGCGCACGCTGTTGAGAAGGCACTGGCAGAGGCAGCCATGCGTCCCCGGCCTCCCGAGCATCCCCCGGCTGGACCCTTCCTCCCGCGGCTACCGTAGCCGCCCATATTCAACGCGGCCCAGTTTGGCAACCTCCGCCAAGCCCGAGCCTCGACGCGATATTAATTGCGTCATCCCTTGAGTGAGAAAGAGGAACGTCGACTCACTGTAGTCACTGTGGTGGGGGCGAGGAAGAGAGAAAGAGCTGCGTAGGGCGTATTTCGAGGGCAATATATACGGGCTGAGCACCCAGTCGTCACAGTGAAGGGTCCGAATCCAGTATATCTCGAAGATGCGCAGAGCAAGAGCTGTCAGCATAACTCGACGCACGTCACTCCAGGAATGCATGCAGAGCGATCTTGAGAAGCACGCAGCACATCTAAGTTCGGTATGTTGCATCGAAGTTTCCGATCGATATTCCGTCGACGCAGTCTGGAACGTCCCCACAAGTCAACATACTCAACGCCCCACGTGCACAAAGAACCCACTCGATATGTACACCGTTTTTGTCCGAGAGCAAGTGCCGTATACATACATTACTTAGGATCAGTAGTAAACGTAGACCCGCGCCGCAGCACCGAGCAGCAAGCATTCGCAGACGGAGCACAGCAACGGAAAACAGAGAGCATCGCAAAGCGTCACCACATAAATATCCAACACCTCGTCACTGGCTCCCCACCTCGCTGTACGCCGGCGGAGGAATCGCCTCGTACATGTACGCAGCTTTTCCCGTACGCCGCGGGCCCTCCGCGACCGATCCTCCGCCATAGCCCGAGCTCGACGAGCCCGCAGCAACCGAGCCCCCGAACTCCGTCTCCGATGGGCTCATAACCGCGCTCGGTGCGTGCGCGTGTGTCCCAGTGCGCGATGTACTCGGACTTGTCGCAGTCTGGCAACGAACACCGAATGGTCAGCACCTTCGCCATCCAGTCACAATCCCGTTGAACGACACTCACAAAAGGGCTCAGCACCTGCGGTGCGGGCTCGTGCATGCCCGTCGTGGGGGAGTTGTCGCCCAGGTCGACAACGCCAGAGCGCGTCCGCACGCGCTTCGAGCGCAGGTAGAAGAAGATTGCGAGCCCGATGGCAAGCGCACCCACTACACCACCCACCACACCGCCCACGATCGGCCCTATGTTGGACCCGCTGGACTCGTTCGAAGTTGAGTTGCCGCTGGAGGTGTCGTCGTCTGGACCGCCCGTAGCGCCCGGGTTGGGCGCGCTGGTTGACGAGCTGCTCGGCGCGACCGTCGCTGTCTTGTCGGGCTGGTCTGAGGGAGGTAGAGAGTTTGGACAGTCAGTTCAGACTCATCATCGTGGACGAGCGACGACGACTCACTTTGAGAAGCCAGCGCCTCAGCGGCTTCCGCGTCCCAGAAACCGTTGACCTGGAAAACCCGACGTCGCGTCAGTACACCGGACGAGAAGATGTATGCTCGAGAGACTTGCCGTTACGTCCTGGTACGCCCACACAGGCACCCCAGTGTCTCCAGGGATGTTCGCTGGGAAACTAGAGAAGACAGCGCGCAGCGCAGATCAGCGATCGCCGTCCCACGAGGTACGCAGATCCCTGCCAAAAGCGACAGCGGTGCGAAGAACCAAACCAAGAGCACGTACTCAGCGATCGTAGTCACATCGTTGGTGCAGTTTGTCGAATAGGTGAGCCATCTGGAGAAGGAAAAGGTAAAAGGATATCGTGCTGACTGTAAGTAGTCTGTCGCAGCGGGAAAGCGAAGGTGGACGGTAACTCACGGGCGGATGTTCGCTGCGCCGCCCTGGCACGTCGCGCACGCGGCGAGCAGCGAGTAATACACCGTGCTGCACCGGCAGGGACTGACCCCGAGGTACGTGGTGTCCTTCCTCGGTCCTACGTACGACGCTCCATCTCCCAATGTGCCAACCTTCGACCCTTAAAATTGCGCGCATCATGAGCCTCGCGTTCGTAGAAGGGTGTCGACCAGATGTTCGCGCGGACAAGATAACCGCGGGGGGCAAACAAGAACGCAAGAGCCAGATAAGCGTACCTGCTGGGGTGTTGCATGGCAAGAGGAGGTACGCCGCAGTGAGACATGGGGATTGCCCTTTCGTGTTATTCATCTAATCCGTGATGTTGCGTACCATGAATGCCTAGCCAGCATCGGAGCGTGTATATAGAGATGACGTACCCAGTCGAACCCGTCGTCACAGACGGCGGTGGTCGTTTGCGCCCCCACCGCGGGCAGACGCGTCGCGAGCCGCACCGCGAGCGCGAACAACAGAAGAGCAGGAGATTTCGTGGAGATCATACCGAGACTCATCTAAATGTCACAGAAGCAAGAGAGGGGAGAGTCAGTCCAAGCCCTGGAAGGGGGAGGGGCGGAGGAAGGGAGGAAGGTCAGCGTGAATGGTCGTCAGTGTGAGGAGATGAATTTGCAGTGCGCCCAGTGGCACCCACCATCCTCCTCGAGTAAGCCTCTGTAAGCCTGTGCCGCACGCATCGCATCACGCCTCGCGCCGCGGGGGCGGGGACCATGAACCCAGGCCCCGAAGTTTGTTTCAAATTCTGAATCGCGTCGGCAACCAGGTACGTGCAATATTCCATCCCATCGATCAGCGCGATGGTGGGCGGCAGTGGCTGGATAAGTACTTACGGGGCTAGCACTCTCGCTCACAAGTCGTCTGTAAAGCTTCTGTAAAGTCGTCATTGCTTGACGTTTCGGTTAGCGTTGCGCCTGATGCCTGGTGGAGACACTTTGGAGACGCCCAGTGGCACCTTGGACGTCCGGTTTCACGAGCAGCTTTGGAGGTATGTAACCGATCAGCTATCGATGTCCAACTTTTGAACTTGAAGTTTGAACGGCCGGCAACGTACGTATGAAATGCCGGGTACCAGCGCGCACTCTATCAACGCGAGGCTTTGAGTCCGTGGCATCGGCGCGGACGGGGCGGCTCGCTCGTGTACACAGCTTGTGGTAGTGCCAAGCGATTGATGGAGGCCCGATGGAGTTGCGAACCCGCCTGCATGTATATACACGGCCAGGCAAGTGAACGAGCCTCGGGTCAGTTGCCGTCGAGTCGTGCTGAAAGTCAGAATAGTCGAGCCCCAGCACAATTTTGAAGCTTTTGTACATTAGATCAGTTCCGTTGAGATCAAGCCCAGGATAGACCGCAACCCAACCCCCGCACGAACGCATTTCCTCACGTGCTGATGGGAGGCACAGGACAAATCCGCCGCGGCCGTCACGCTGATTGCGCGGACGACGCGCGCGCGCGCGTTCTGCGATGCGCGCGCGCGTTCTGCGATGCGCGCGCGGGTTCTGCGATGCGCGCGCGGGGTCCGCTCGCGCGTCGGGCGTCGCGCGCATACTGCACTGCAGCCCACACGTAAACAATGAGCTCTGGCAATACCACAACATGCGCCGTGATTCATTGCTACGGCTATGAGATACATGAAGACTACCGAGAGGCCACTTCCAAGCTGGCCGGGGTAACATAACCTGCGTCCGTCCCTTGACAGGCCTGCATCGCGCGACGATTACCACCCATTGTCCTTTGACCGTCCGACGGGGGTAGACTACGCTGGGGTTCAATGTCAGTTGTGGAGCTACACATGTGCCAATTACGTACCCTTCTGAATGCGAGATACCGATGGGAATGCGGAGACAGGCGATGCTCACGATGTACTAGGTATCTTCCACGTTTATGAAGGTCAGTGACTGTGCGCTCGCATGCTGAGTGGCCACTTCCTTGAGACTCAAGGGTTATGAGACCTGCTCGTCGGGCTGGGGTATCAACAAGGCCATCGGGGCCTTAGGTCTGCCTTGTCGCCGTGAGTTTACCGAGCTGAGCGTATAGGACAGTGCACGTACTTCGTGCTTACTAGTGATTGACAATCTTGCCCCTAGCTACGAGATATCGACGTATATAATGCTATCCGGGGAGGAATCAGTACGTGGAGAGCTACTGACAGGGACGTGGACTCACTTCATCGACCAGATGGCGGCGCAGACTCTTGGCACCATGATATAGGCTCTTAAACTTCTGCGTCGCAATGGGGAAATCAGTTCGAGGTGGTAGCAAAGATGGTGGGCACAGACCAGATACGCAAGTTCGACTCAGCGATGTGCTGGGCTTGAGGAGTCGTGTAGACGATTATAGGGGGTTGTGGAGACAGGGAAAACAGCTACATAGACGCACCTTCAAGTTGAGATCGACACATCTGGGATCAAGACAAACAGGCATTCCTATTATTCATGCCCGACAGTGAGTTCGAGTGGAGGGATTAGGGGGGATATGTGGGACGGGCAAGCGGAGAGATGGCAAGTTCAAGGCAGAGAGGCGCTATCGGGAGAGATCGACTTACCGTACGAGCCCAAATGAGTGAGAATGAGTCAATGCTGCCCTTGTTGGTTTATTTTGTGGCAATCGGAGTGTGGGATGACCGAGAACGATGGGCGAGGTGATGGTTCAAGAGGAAGTTCAACGTGAATTAGACGCGCAGGCTCGTGTGCGGCGTCGTAATCAGTGTCCGATGTGCTTTGCTCACATTCTGCGCCGTCGCACACCAATGAACCAAGAGGATGACCAGAAGTTATGTATATGTTTGATTGATCCCAAAGAAAGCAGGAAAGCTCTTACTTGTTTGCGCGGCAGAGAGCAGTGGCAACGTCGAACTATGGACAATCATGGGCGCTTGAGACTTCGGAATGCAAGACCTCACGCTCCATCATGTGTGCGGGGCATGACAACGATATGCATTGGAACAAGTAATAGTCTAACATTGTATATCATTTAGTTCGACATAGAGGAGGGGCCGCCGAGGAGGCTGGCAAAGTAGTACGGGGACGACGAGGACGTGGTAGGAGCAGTGCTCTGCGGGGCGCCGTGGAAGGGACCATTCGAGAGGGTTGGCTCCGTCGCAGGTGTAGCAGGCAGAGAGTAAGATCTATCAGGAAAGTTCTGGTGATCACGGAAAATAACATCGTCAACAAATCTGACAGAGTAGAGTGAGACTTCATCTGAGCATTGCGGACTTGGGAAAGATGAAACTCACGTCTTCCATTCAGGTGCTGTGATGTTATTGCCCCATTGAATGATGTATCCAGCAAGATACACGTCAACCTGGCTCCAGAAGTCCTGGCCACGAGGCACTCGCCCTCCGGCTGTGGTCGCCGTCTTCCGCTTCTTCTGAGCAGGACCAGCTTGGGCGTCGACGCAGAGGCCACCCTCCGGGTCCGCCTCAGAGCCAGGCGTGTCTTCGTCGACCTCGGTTTCAGCTATGTTGAGGATTTGAGGGTTATCCAAAGCGAAACGACGCTAGGAGGAACAATAGATATGTCCTGTTGAGCATCACGAGGAACGAAGACTGTGGACGTACCAAGAGCGCATTGCGGATCGTGAGACCAGTTGGCAGCCCCTTCTTTCCAATACCGCCACGCTTGAACCTTGCTGCAGTCTGATTGGTGAACTGCGAGAGGGTGATGGGGTGCTTTCCGAAAACGCTGTTGCGAAGCTACAAAAGCAGTGATATGTTCAGGTGTTAAGATATCAGACAACGACGAAGGGTGCTCAGGGGGGACTTACATCCTGTCGGAACGCGTTGCGCACACTGGAGGAAACAGTCTTGATGATGCCTTGAAGAACCTTCTCTCTATGCGGGCTACCAAAGATGTTGTTGAGGCGTAAGACGACCTGCTCGTTCTTCAACGCATCCTGGAAGTGTCACACAGAGTAGCGTGGGCAAAGGTGTGGATGTGAGTGCGTTTACGCACTCACCTCGACGTCCTGCGGGAAGTCATCGCCCTTGTACTTGATGCGGTTGGCTTGATAGAGAAGATCTTGTATCACAGCACGAATGTTGCCCTAATCAGAACCATGGGCAGTTCAGTGAGTGTGACTGTCTCTATGACTCGGACGCAAGATGCACCTTTTGCTCGGCGGTAATCTTGAAGGAGTCCTCCAGCCGGATCTTCATATCATTGAACAGGCCGGGAAGGTCGTCGAGATTGGTTCTGGTGGCTGCGAATACTTGTTTGAGGTCGTCCAAGAGAGATATGATTGCAGCGAAGATGTATGTTCGAGTTGCAAGATCCGCTTGTGAGAGAGCGGGGCTGACAGAGCCGAGCTGAGTTGGCCAGCGTGAGGATGTGTTGTGTCAATACGGATATACCATGAGGACGTACATGAACAAGGGCCCTCAATCTTGCAGCGTGGTTGCTGTTAAGTCGGAAATCCTTGGCGATATGGTCGACAAACAGCGGCGGAATGACATCGTTCTTCTCAACGGCAGTAGCTGCGCGGGGGCCCGGGTTCATGTCGGGGACCGCAGATTGAGCAGTGTTGTTGGCAGTCATGGGGTCACGGGGGGGCGGGGTGGGAGAAGGTGTGGTCGACGAGAAGGGCTGCTCGAAAGCCGGATAAGATTCTTGGGTCGAATTTTGTCCCAACGCAGAGGAGAAGGAACCCGGCGCGAACACCTGAGTTGAGAGGCCCTGAGCGGTGAATCGGAAGGCGGAGTTCTGAGATTGGGATTGGGGACTCGGAGAGGTCATGCCGACAGGGTGAGGAGTGGCCGGTGCGGTCGATTCGCCAGGCTGGGGTCCGAACGAGCCCGCGGAGGAGTTCATGAGTGGGGGTGTCGAGCCTGGCTGAGGGGTGAAGGTGAAGGAGTTGCGGCTCAAGAGAGTTGGGAGACCGGAGACGGACATGATGTTCTGAGGACAACCGTCCATGCCAGGAGCCCCTATAAAGGGCGCAGAGCCGTCACGTGGAGTAAACGCGGTTTGTTGAACACATTCAACAAATTGTCGATCGTGTCGCGATCGCGTTGCGCGACGTGTCGGGCAGATATAAAAGTGACCCGAACACGCGTGCGAAACATTGTCATCATGCTCCCCAAACAGGAATACGCAGCCACAGACCTTTCTTTCTCGAAGGAGCGTCCATCCCGCCATCCGCGACCTCTGAGGTGAGCGCATGTTTGGAAGCTGGCACTATTGATGGTTGGACCAGTCGGGTGGCCGCTGACTTGTCACCTCAGTGTGCGTACTGGATTGTATCCGGGGAACTACTCTCAAATGGCAGTCCAACGGCCCAAACGACAAGTCGCGCTGGAGAGTATGAGACAACGGCGCACCTCGTCGTAAGTGCACGATCAAGCTGTGAGCAACAGGCTGATCATATTTCCAGCTTGTTCGAGGGTGGGATGCTCGATAGTCAAATGTCCGACTCGCAGGTCATTTGTTCGATGATCGACGGGGTCTCTTGTAGTGTCGAGGGCAAGAGTCCTGGAAGCGTTAATAGTGCAACATGTGGCAACCGTCCCGGTGAGTCTCACAATCTCCTTCAGAGGAAAAGTCGAGAACTTACTGGATACTATGTCCTCTACGCAGACATGGATGCATTGGGCGTGTCGGTGACCGTGGAGGAATGCACCTTCGATGACGTACCAGAGTCGCAGCCGCGAGAAGTTCCCGACATTCACACTCAGGAGCTTAAGGCTCTCATGGGCGAAAACGGTGTGTTATCCTCCTATGCGTGTTTCGGTGCTGTATGCTGATCTTGGCTATCAGACCGTTACTCTGACAGTGACTTGGAGGACCTGGACGAGAACGATATCAGCACAGTGGAGACGGAAACTCCGTCAAGTTCCGCGTTGAGCCACCCGTATGCGAAATGCTGCCATCAACAGCTGGGTGATCTGCCTTCGCGGGAGTTGCAGGCATTTCAGCCTATCACGGCTCTGCTACATCGATACCGCCAGGAGATCTCGGGCCTGAAGAACTCACTGAACCATGAGTTCGAGGAGCGCGTGGAGCTGGAACGGCGAGTTCGCTTCCTTGAGGGTCGGGTGTCACAGCTTGCGTTTGTCCTTGTGTCTCATGCGATAGATATTCCAGATGAAGAGGCTTCCCAATACGTGTAGTGGACCTGCAACGATTTGGTTATGAATGTTTGGCAACGTGTTTGTGCGCGTGGGAGCTTGTCAACTGTAGCCGAGACCCAGACTGATGCGGCATCGATCTATCTTGAAGACGCCTTTCCCTCTCCATGTCCTAAGGTGGTGTAACGACTCGGATGTCTCGGTCTCTCCACTCATGAATGCCCACGACTGTCGACATGAACATATCACAGTCAAGTATTTCTCGTCTGGCCGGGGATGTGTTGACTCCGACCCTGGAGACCGCTCCTATGGGACACACTCGACTGGAGGACATCGTGCCGCTGGCTCCTGTATAGGCTGTGAAGACGAGACAAGCTGAATGACATTTGGCTACTGTGGTGCAGTTTCGAGCAAACTCCTGGTGCGTTCATCACCTGTTTCCCCATCGTCGACTCCCAGAGAACTCGCCCCTCTCAAGCGGGATCCTCGCCTCTGTCCATGAGAACCCCTGCCCCCTCGACTGCCAGTCCCACGTGCCCTCCCAGAGACAGCTATCTGCTGTCGGAGCTGCGCGGATGCAGCTTTTCGCCCGAGGATTTCGCGTTGGACTGCTACCATGGTGATCTCGTCGGAGTTGAGGTCTGGAGAGGCTATCCGGAAAGGCTGCACATATAGAGCATCACGCATCTGAGCCGTGTTGAGTAGGAGGTCGTCCAGCGGGACGTTATGCTCCACCATGGTGGTGGTCTTGTTGGTGAGCAAACGTTCTTCACGAGTGCGACGGGAACCAGAGTCGGTGCACCCTCGGGCGTCGCAGTTGTGCTGGACGTTGACGGTGCACTTCAGATCCTATCATGTAATGAGACCATGTCAGTCTGAAGAAGTATGACATGCGCATACCTCAATACGGCACAGATGATATGCATTCTGCATGTCGATGTGTGGCATGCGGTACTTGGGATTCGCACGAGTCACGCTCGCACGATGCAGGAGAATCATGTTGCTCTGTCGATGGAGGTCCTCAGGCGTACCTCGCACTGTGAGAATCTCGTCGACACAGGCGACGTAAGTGTTATGCGATGACTCGGAGGTGTTCGGGACTTGAACTCCGGGCGGTGAGGATGCAATAACATAACCGCCCGGCTTGCAAGTGTCACCGTTCAGGAGCGTGACCTCGGTGCTTGTCTTGAACTCAAACCGGCTGTACTCCTCCGAGAGGCCAGGGAAAATCTTCGCGGACTTTGTCTCGGTCCAGCTGTGCAGCGCTGATTTGGCATATACACACTGGCCACCTGTGGAGAATATGAACGGGACCAGGCTGTTGGTGATGTCGAAATATGGCTACGCACTTTTGCGAAACTTGTCATCCATGTTTAAACCCAAGTATGCGGTCACTGTGCTCTCGGTCTGAGCTAGGCTCCGGGGTCCTTCGCCTACGGTACGCCAATCTCCTGCAAGAAACGAAAACGGTGTTCGTGACATGGATGAGTCCCCCTCCCGCACATCTCTCTCCTGCGGGCTGTGTTGGAAGTATCCGCCGCTCAGCAGGTGTCGGATTCTGTTCCCTTGTGCGAAGCCATGTGCGATGTCCCGCGAGGGCGCCTGGCGGTTCGAGTGGACACTCTTTGCACGAATGACCGCGTTGAATGACTCGAACGCCTCCGTTGCGAAGAGCGCCGCGGGGCCGAAGCGACGGATGTGCTCGACGAGGTGGAGAACCACGTGGTACTTGGATTTGTTAAACCACCGTACGTTCCATCTGGCGGCGCAGAGGAGGAAATGTCTGATTTCCTTGGACAGGGTGTTCTGTGCAGCCAGCGTTGATCAGTATGCGTTAAATAACTGAACATATATACCCACCAGGTACTCGTCAACCCCGTGAATGACAGGCTGCCATATGAGCGGTACGAGTTTTGACAAGGCGAGCCACGTCTCAAAGCACTCCGGGGACACCATGTCGTAGATCACGAACGGCGCGACCTGGGCAATCGCGCGAAAGTCCCTCCCCGTGAGAGAACCGGCATACTGTACGAGTGTGTGGCCGACAAGGGGAGAGATACCCAGGCCAGTCACATCGACGGAGGACAGTCGAGTTGCCAGGAGTTTCTTCTGAGTGTCCTTGTTCTTCAGTTTTGTCTGGACGAGATCGCGCCACAAATACTTGACAAATCCCAGCAGAACGACGTGCAGAACCTCGACTGGGGTGTCTTGATGAGCATCAAGACCTAGGGGCCCGGACCAAGGTTGTATCAACATTTGTACGCGTTGAACATAAGCTCCAAACGCCTCACCTTTGATCCGCCATATAGGATTTGTGGTGTTCGTTGGCAGTGCTGCAATGGCGGCATCCAGGGCGTTCTGCTTCGCCTCCATTCCTCGCTTTCCCTTGTAGGAGTCGAAGAGCTTGTTGAGGAAGGCTAACTGGAAAGTGTCCTTGATCCCCGTTTGCGTGCGCTCCTTCGCTATCTTTGTCTTGGTGCCGGGAACGGACGCCATCTCGAAATAGGACCTCAGTTGGCTGCCAGTCTCCTCCTTGGTACGTTTCTTTCCAATCTACACACAGCGTATTAGAACAACGTGTTCTGCTCAAGCTCCAGACCCATATACACGCACCTTTAAGAAAGCACGAACCCGCGTCAACATATCCTCCATACTCTCAAGCCTCTTCCCTCGTTTTGCGGCCTTCCCTTTACCCGCCCCATCGCCGTCCGCTGAGGTAGCATCAGAGGACCCTGCGGCACTCTGTATCTCCCTGTCTACCTCACTCTCGTCCGCGCGTTTGTCATCCCCTGACTCTCCAGAGAGTCCGCTCTCAAGCTCATCATCACCACCTTGACGACGATGCCTCCCGGCGCCGCCCTCTACCTCGTCCGCCATATCCTTGCCCTTCACCCAGCAATTCCGGCAGAAACGCTTCGCGTTCATGCCAATATGGGAAGCGAACTCGCTCTGCATGGGGTTATCTCCCAACATTGCAAGAACCCATGGGACCACGAGCACCGGCTCGCATAGTTGTGCATCCCATGCCCACACGCCCTCCCGCTGTGCAGACCTATGGGATGGTGAGACGACCGTCTTTCATGTATGAGATTAGTACTTACTCAAGCTGACTCACAACTCCGTCTATCATTTCCAGCGGCGGGGCCAGATTCGACGTGGTGAGAAAGTGGACATTGAATTCTTTTTGCACCTGTTCCCGAGGGAGTCCTGCTAGTGTGAACAGCACGCTGTTATGCTCGTTCCATTTTTTGGAAAGATTTCCGGAGGTGTCGTCGCAGTAAAGCCAGAGCGGCATTGACAGTACGCGGTAACCCTTTGCCCGACCCCGCCATATGTTGCCTTGAGCGGGTTCCGTGAGCGACCAGGAAGATGTGAGGCCCGTCTCGGGGTCAACGACCTCTACCACAGCAAACCGAACGCGTTATTCAATATATCTACGCGGATCGAGACTGAAAGTGGTATTGTGCACACCTAGGATGTCCGACGGTGACGGTAAATCGTACCGCCGTGATACAGTGTCTGCTTGGAGTTCCGGAAACGTCTTCAGCAGTTCGTCGGCGCGGATCTCGCCCTCATCCATTATGACGCGCCATCCTTCCCTCGCTTCTGTCCGAACCACCTCCATACGCCAACATTTCGCATACCATACCCGGTCACCACCGCTTGCTCCTTCGAGGCGGTTGAACCACCGTACAGGCATGCAGACCTGCCCGTCGTTTCGCATTGCTGGTTCGTGTATGTAGAAGTCGCGGTCTCCTAATCGAAGCATGGGGGTTAAGAGTTCGTTGGGCATCTCCTTGAGCCACTTCGATGCCTGGCGCGCCTCGCCAAGAACCTGCCCGCGTGTGTCCTCTGGATAGAAGTGTAGATGGGGGCGCACTCGAGGATTGGCCATCTCCTGCAAAGCAACAACATCTCAGAATAAGCAGCTTGAGCACGTATCATAATCTCACTTGTGCGAGGATTTGGGGGAGCGAATTGACATAGTATGTATGTCCCAGCGCGCCTTTATAGGGCACACTATCGATCCCGCATGCGCGTTGGAGTGCGGCATTGAGACCTAGCATCGATCGGACAGAGGGAACATCTTCCATCCCGTTGACCTTAAGCAGCCATAGGAAGAGATCAAGTTGCCGTTGGGAGAAGACGGATCGGGGGAGGTGCATCAGTACGTCGAGAGTGCATGTCTTCGGAAGAGCTGTTAACCCCACTCTAGTATGCAAGTAGCATGGACTCACAATCTTGTCATGCCAGGGAAACCAGTGCCGACGACGCTGATCGTCATCCCCATCAGGGGCAGCGCGTTTGCGTGCTCTAGAGAATGTTCTGTCCTCGCCATCATCCACTTCGAGCATCTATCAGTAGACAACACAGAATTTAAATGCTTGAACGCACCGATGACCTCTGGTTCACGCCACGGAAGTTCGTCTACATCATCCTCCTGCCGCTCCTCCTCTTGCTCCTCCTCGTCCGAGTTATCACCCCCAGTGAACCTATCATACAACTCCTCGCTCACAGACCGAACGAGTACGCTCTCCCAAGTTGTGTCCTCATTGGCCTCGTATAGGCTCCAGTTGATCGCTGGCATAGAGCCGGAGGCGGGGATTGCTGATGATTCCGATGTTGAGGCACCAGGGCCACCTGAGTTGCTCGAACTCGGGGTTGGTTCATGACCTGCTAGCGCCGCTAATAGCTGCGACAGGGAGTCTTCGACTACCTCGCGCTGAGCGGCATGTGCTGCTTCTAACGAGGGGGACCCATCCGGGCTCTTCGGGTGCTGCATCTGGAACACAAGCTGTTCTAAGAGACCCTGGTGGACCATACCGCCCTCGTGGGTTTTCTTGTAGTGCTTGCTGTGAGGTTTGTGGTCATTGCAGAGCGTACAACCGTACATTTGCTTGCCCTCCGCATCCAATGCACCCGGAATCGGCTTCCAGAAGTCTTGAACATGCAGCTTGGTCAGGCTATCAGCAACAACTATGAGCCCTCACGGACACGTACTTTGAGAGACTGATGGAGACACCATGGATGAGCTAGAGCGAAGATGAACAAACGGCAGCGGAGGATGGGTCAGGCAAAGATAGGCCAGACAGGGGCTGTAGTACACCGGCCGTCACCTTTCCTAATCGGGCCTCCCAGTCCTCAATGCCCCACCGTGCGTTGAGCATCTATACGCGTCGAATAGCATCAAGTTCAGCGACAAAATGCCTCACGCATATGGATCTCTGGAGCCCGACACGCGACGCTCACTGCGCGTGTCGCGTGTCGCGCGTCGCGCGCAGCGTCGCGCGTCGAAGAGCGTCAAAAGATGCTTCGCTTCGCGCGTCGCGCGAGAATGTGACTGCTCGCGAGCCCAGCGGTCACAGGTCCGTCACGGCAAGTCACCATGTGCTGTGGGAGGCGCCCAGGGGAGGCCAGCCCCGGGATGACCCATCATCGGGTTGGGCGCGGCACAACCTGGTAACCCACGTCCACACTTAGACACTCTCTGATAGCCCCTCCTTTAGATCATCTCTGGCCCGGGGCTATCCCGTCGCTCTATCAACGATCACAAACGTACTATCTGACTCTAAACTAGGTCCTGCGTCTGGCCGTGTATGCGTGCAAGGAGGTCAGAAGGAGGTTCGGAAGGAGGTTATGGGCCCCACGGCCCGCTAACCTCATACAAGATATCTCGGGCAGCGCGGGTCCCACCTCCGGGCTTCATGGTGTTGTGGCTGAAGGCAATCACAAGGCAATCGTTGATCATCAATGACTAACTATGAGCTTGCGAATTGTATACCCCACAGGCAATTGCAGACAAGTAGTCCAGGTGAAAGCGATAGTCTGTCGATAGTCGTCGAAGTCCGACTCGGAGTCACTAATAACGGGCGTCGGGCAAGGTGAGTAAATAAGTACGAATGTCTGTGTCTCCACTGGTCCACACTGGCAAGTCACCGGCAGTCATGAGCACTGGCCTGAGCACCATCATATCTCCGCGACTCCTCTGTACGTGGTCGAGTTTTCGTTGGTCGGTATTGACGAGTGGATAGGAGACGTGCCGGACGAAGGGAGTGAGGTAGGCGCTTGTGGATGTTGAGTTGCTCCTGGGAATGTCCGAGGGTCATCGGGATCCTGAGGATTGTCGAGCACAATAACACCAGATTCAATACTTAGGATTATCGTGACACAGTAACTAAAGGGGGTTTCAGATCATCTTGCCCAGTAACGATGGGCGCCGGGTGACCTGTAAGTCATCTGAGGAGTTGATCCCGGGATACAGGATAATCCTGAGGTAATCCCAGGATTAAACGGCGCTGATCGCGATTAA
This sequence comes from Earliella scabrosa, assembly GCA_022605405.1. Classification (NCBI taxonomy): domain Eukaryota; kingdom Fungi; phylum Basidiomycota; class Agaricomycetes; order Polyporales; family Polyporaceae; genus Earliella; species Earliella scabrosa. Next base: position 2,690,780 of record JABYQQ010000005.1, on the reverse strand, counting down.
TCGCCACGATTATGGCGCCCTTAATCGCGAGGATCAAGGGAAGCGCCTGGCCGGTAAAAATGCGCACAATGGCAGGGATTCGAACTCAAGCCATTCCGTTTCGTGAACAGCAACACGGCGCACATAACAACTGCGCCACTAGAGCTGGTAAGTAGTTGGGAGCTACCACACTATGTTCCCTACTCTACCCCTTGGACTTAAGACAAATACGTAGCTCGCTACTAGCTGTCCCTGTGCCATATGAGTAGATGCTATTCGCCTTCTAAGTAAATGCAAGGGGTGCACGCCCCCATTTGGGCCCCTCGTGATCCCAACTGAGGGTCAAGGATTAATATCGGGTCCTATGTTGAGTGGTTAAGTTGCAAAATGGCGGTTTAGTATCTCATAGAGGGTTCACACTGTGGCCAATGTTTAGTACACAGCTGCACAGTAGGAAATGAGGCTTGATGTACTCACAGCAACCGTAACAGACGGCAATAAGTACACTTGAGCTAAGTATGTGCTAAGTCCATGGGGGTAGAGCAGGGAACATAGTGTGGTAGCTCCCAACTACTTACCAGCTTTAGTGGCGCAGTTGTTATGTGCGCCGTGTTGCTGTTCACGAAACGGAATGGCTTGAGTTCGAATCCCTGCCATTGTGCGCATTTTTACCGGCCAGGCGCTTCCCTTGATCCTCGCGATTAAGGGCGCCATAATCGTGGCGATTAATCGCGATCAGCGCCGTTTAATCCTGGGATTACCTCAGGATTATCCTGTATCCCGGGATCAACTCCTCAGATGACTTACAGGTCACCCGGCGCCCATCGTTACTGGGCAAGATGATCTGAAACCCCCTTTAGTTACTGTGTCACGATAATCCTAAGTATTGAAGTCACTGACAATAACAGGAACGTGAGCGCGACACAGGGAAGCGAGGCTCGGATGGCACGCACGTAGTACATGGTCGTTGTAGGCTGTCGCCATGCCTGCTCAGACCTTTTCCCGTGGAACACCGGTTCGTACTTCGCCCTCATCAGGCTCTCGGTCTGGTTCGAATTCCATCCGACCCCGAAGGTAAAGGGCTTCGCGAAGGCTTCCGGATCCGGGCTTTCGTACATATTAGGTCGCTCTTTCCGCGCAGTACTCCAATCACCGCCCAGTGCTCGCGTCGTGTCATAGACCTGTCAAAGTTAAATCTCTTCTCTTCCAGGCGGGCGCCGCAGCACTGTACTATATGGGGCCTGCGAGGTCACTTACAGCACAGTGACCACGGACCGACTGTAGATGAGTCGGGCAGCTTGCGACCTCAGCAGATTTGCAATGGAAGTACGCTCCGGCTTCGAGACAAGTCACCGGCCAACGCCGCACATCCAGCATGCAAGCTTGAGAGTGACGCATATGGTACTATACATCGCTAGCGTCAACGCGTGCAGATTCCCGCACAAGACCGTGCCATCGAGCAATGGCAAACATGGGTTGAACATGTCGCCAATCACGCTAAGAGGGCAGTACGTGCACCAGTCAGCACGACATACGCGGTCTGGTCAAGTTGTAGTGAATGACGCGCACCTTAGCCCACGAGGACGCTTCTGGGTTCAAGAGTCAAAGACATGGTGAGCTGGGGAGGATTTGAACAAGACCATCCGGTCAGCCAGAAAGCTCACCTGAGATAGATGGTCTGCTCGTTCATTCAGATCTCTGGTACTACTCTGTATCTGCCACTCGTGGGCAAAGCTGTGGGATAACTTGGTGGGGATGGAAAGGTACGGGGGTCGTTAGGGTTCTAGACGCGACAACGTAAGCTCAACGCGCACGGTGATGTAGAAAGGTACACGGACGTAGAACAATGACGCTACTGTCGTAGGCATAACCTCTCCCTTCGAGCTTTCTGTGCCGTGAGTGGTTGTAGTCTTCAACACACGATCCCTCGCGTGCCGGTATCGAAGTGAGAGCCAGAAAGCGACGGTGCCGATTAGAAGCAGACCGAGAACACCGCCAACGACACCGCCAACGATAGCTCCGGTGTTGCTTGATCCTGGCGAGCCTGACACACCCGCGACGGGAGAGGGAGTACCCGATTGGGCTGATTCGGAGCTTGGCTGGAGGGAAACGGGTGGGATGTCTGAGGTTATGGCGTCAGGGGTGGTAGTAGCAAATGCGGTAGATCGAGTGGGTGTTCGGAATGTCGAAGGGGGAATTGCAGTAGCAGTCACATCGGGCAGATCTGCAGATAGACGGACGACTAAATCAGACTACTAGAGCGAGACCGTCAGAATTGGCATTAGGCTCGCCTTTGCTCGCATGCTCAAAAGCCGCAGATACATTGAACAAATCTGCCGTCTGACAACACTAGATGAGCACTGGTGTGAGTATAGAGAGGATCGATGGTCCTTGCTCACTGTTATATTGATCGGTAGATAGGCCCATGCTGGGATGGCCGTCCCGGGGGATATGTCTTCGGGGTAACTTCAAGAGGACATTTGCTGTGGTACCCACCACAAATGATTGAAGTCACTCACGATCCAGTGACCTTGTCAGTACAGTTCGTCGAGAAAGCGGACCAGCTGTCGGATCGACATGAGATCATTACGCTGAAGTCTCCATTGAATGTAGAACATACGGAAATATAGTCTCTGGGGTCGACGAGTTGAATTGGCACATTTGGCACGCCTCGATCAATGAGTAAGCGACAGTGTTACAACGGCAGTCGTCCTGCGCTTGAGGACCTAGATAGAAGCTGGTCGGAGCGTCGAGCTTGCGGAGGTAGACTGCATTTGTTCAACTTTTGGCTTGGAGCGTTCTCTGGTCACGGGCAACTTACCCTTAACACCCAAGCACGGAACTTCCAGGTAGACATAGACCAGGCAAGGATTTTGTCCTTTGCTGTTGGTCATCTGCGGCGGAGCATGAGATAAAATCAGCGATTTTCATGGGTAATGAGAAGAATAAAAGTGGTACCCAAGAGTACTCAGGCACACAATCAGCGTTGGTTTGCTGCGCCCGAATGCCTGGAGACAGGATGGTCCATTGTGCGAGCGCAAAAGTCACAACGAGAGCCATGTTAGAGAAGTTCGTGGCCTGTGTGGGTATGAGAGAAGGGCGCGCGGATGCTAGTGGGCGGTGACGGTTGCCAGACTCTCGACTTATAGCCGATGACAGATGCCTGACTATCGTTGAGAACACAACTTTGAGTAAAATCATCGCCTTCGAGATGGAATGCTGCCAGCCGTAAGTGGCATGAGACGGCCACTATCAACGCAGAATCGCCACAGGCGATGTAGCGCATTGTGCTTACTGTGAAGAGCTGCGCGCATACTCCTGGGGCTGTCCAGAGGGCTTTCGAAACGGAACAAAATGCGGAAGTCAGATGATATAAGATTGAGTCAAAAATCTCGTGATGCACCTCGGTGGTTCATGTATGCAAAGCCGGAAGCCGGAAGCACCAGGATTGCCCGGATTTACGACGCAATCAATAGAACGAGGGTGCGCGGCTTCGAACAACGTGATGAACGCAATTCGAGTTCGCCTTCATGACACCCGGACTGCCGAGTTTTGAGAGACGACTCAGTGATCGCACGAACCGTTGCAGAACATATTGGGTCAATTTCTGGAAAGTTTGAGGTATGGTACCGCATCTTCGAAGAGTCGGCAGAAAGTGTCGTAATAACAGACTGATAGTGCTCATCGAATCGCTTGGGCCAGTGGACTGCGATCCCGCTCCCAGCTAAAGTTGAGATGGAAGTTGAAACCAGCAAGATTCTTGACGGTACCACTGTGATGGTGTCAGCTGAAGACCGTTAGAGTTCATATGCCCGCAGTGAACGTTCTCGCCGATGTGAAAGTCTTCTGACGGTGAGTATGATTAAGAGGTGATATCCCGAATGAGGAGAGCAGGACGCATTCTTCCCCGCCGCCGTACTACTTACATTACTGAGTGCCTCGCAGATCACTGATGCGGAGCTATGGATGTCCAAGTTGAAACGTTGAAGTTCAGGCGGTTCGAAGTTGCCTATAATCTGCCGACTCTGCCGGTGTCGGACCCTGGATCGGAGTCTATTGGAGGGATCGTCTTGGCGCCCTGCATGAGGCACGGCGCGCGACGAACACCACGAACCTAATAGTAAGTAGTCGCGTTTTGGAATCTCAAGTTGACGACACATAGTATCACATTACAGCGTGCAGACCTGGAGACACGTCGCCTAAACGAGCCAAGCACACTAAGTAACATCCAATCGAAGTACGGAGTCTGGCATCTGTTCAAACCTCGGGGGCACCATGATACCTAACCCCCGGTGCAGGATACAGAGTGTTTGCCTGCGGCATGAGGTTATACTGGGGTCCGACCACCGGCGAATGCGGCGCGCCCACCAACGTGGCGTTCGACGTGAGGCTGGCAGGGGATGGCTGGGCAGGGAAGGTACTCGGGTCATTGGGATTCTGTAGGATACCGGAGGGTCAGCCTCCCAAGTGAACTCAGGGTACGCGAGATGATACGCACGTAGAGCAAGGAGGGCACCGTGGGCGATAACGGCACTTCCTTCGGTATCGCATGAACAACCGTCGGTCCGAACTCAGGTTCCACCGGTACTTTCGCCTCGGATATGGGTTGTACATGCTCGACCAAGGTGCTCGCCGCTGAACGCGACTGCCTCCGATGGCGGAGTATCAGCCAGAGTACTACCGTGCTGATGAGTAGGAAGCCAAGGACTCCACCAACGATACCGCCTATCATCGCGCCATTATTGTTGGAGCTGGAAGAATTGGATGATGATCCGGCAGTGGCGTCAGACGGCTGGGGCTCGAAGGGAGTAGTTGTTGGCATAAATCCGAAGGAACCGTCGGAGTTTGTGGTGGTCGGCTGTGCTATCGTCGATGGCAACACCGTGGGCGTAACATCAGGGTAGTCTGCATTCAAGTTCGTGTTCGGTACGAGTCAGAAACAAGATACTTGGTGATTGTGTGCTCACCTTGTTCTGCCACAGCGAACGCCGCGGAAAGATTGAACGAGTCGGCCGCCTAGTGCACCATGTCCAGTCCCACTCAGACCAGCAGCGATGTCGAGTACTCACCGAGACGTCCAGGAACGCCCACGCTGGGATCGCCGTCCCTCCTGGGATAGCCAACGGGTACCTTAGCGGCAACGATGGTATGAGCAACAAACTGGAACACAGCAGCAGTGCACTCACATCATGGAGGTCCTGGCAGTACAGTTCTCCGAGAATCCTGACCAGCTACCGACGATGAACGAGCATCAGTTGTATTGTTCTCGTTGATGTTCATCAAGGGTAGGCACATACGGCAAGATGGTCTCCGGATTCGAGGCGTTGAACTGACATTGCTGACATGCCTGGACCATCGAGTACGCCACAGTATTGCAACGACATTCTTCCTGTCTAGTTGGGCCTAGGTAGAAGTGCGTCGAGTCTGGGAGCCTGGGGAGGTATGCTGCATAGCCGTCAGTTCCCGTCAGTGCCTTGTCAAATCATGCCAAAAGACAATGAGCGTACCATCGGTGCCCCAGCACGGATACTCTAGATACGCATACACAAGGCAAGGACTCTGGCCTTTGGAGTTGGTCATCTGAGTGCGACAGAACAAGTTAGTCATGTCTGGGGCAGAAAGAACAATGCCTACCCATGAGTATTCTGGCAAACATTGAGCATTGGTCTGCTGAGCCTTAGCGCTTGGGATCCGGATTGACCAGAGCGCGAGGACGGCAAGCAAAGCCTGTCGCGTAGGAGAGGTCATGGCGGATGAAGGCAGGAGGGGATGATGCACACGCAAACTTCCGTTAGAGGACGGCGAGACCTTTTGGTACCCTCAGAGAAGGCGCCTTCATTACGACAAGGAACGGCGGCATGTCATGGTTGGACGTAAATTTCAGCCCTAATCTATCCACCAGTGGTTGGCGGAACCCTAACACGCAATGTAGGCGGACCATCAGCTGTCAACTTGCATTGCCGGGATGTCAGACTAGTGATCACGTACTGTCTGGCCGGGTAGCATGCATTGACCGCTCGGAGGTCATGAGCGATGAGGGAATCCTCACCGTACAGTTGCTTGTCGCATTCCTCGAGGATCACGAGCCATGAGGGGTGCATGAATTCACTGCTGCGCACGAGGCGAAATGTCGGCTTGTCAGAGGATCAACCCCAGATGACAGTGGCACATACCAAGTGACACGACCATGAAGGCGGGGCATGGATGTCGCGCTCTCTTGGGAAATGACGCTGACGACGACCACGGGCTATGCGTTCGGACCGGCTTTAACGGGTTGAAGTTTCCTGACCCTGTAGCTAGCTACCACGTCTTCATGGCGGTTCTGTTATTGAGAAGGCTGATGCGGACAAGGGCGACCTATTGCCATGAGAAGATGACCAACGCAAGCAGAAACGAACGAAGGAGAGAACGCGCATCCCAAACCTTCTAACGCCCTTGACTGTCGCGTCTAGCGCCAATTTGACAGATTGACCAGCCCATGATCAAGCATCTCTTTTGCCACAGGGTCTATGTGTACACGCATTCTTATGCAGTATCACCGCATGCACTGGATGATCAAAAGGGGAAGTCCGAGCTCTTGTCCTCCTCGCTGATGACGCCCTTCTCGATCTGCTCGGCGTGACACTTGTCGAGATACGGCAGGATGCTCTCATACGCCCCGCGTGCCTTATACCTGGATACTCGTCAGCACACGCCGCACAACCACGCAGCCAGATACACCAGTAGCTCACCGCGCAACGTCCTCCGGCCAGCTCCGGATCGCACTTGCCATTCTCCCAGGGACCCCAGGCTCGCGCACCAACTCGTCAAGCCGCGTCTGGTAGATCCTGATCGTGAACATGATCGCCCCCGTGCGAGGGAGCCTGCGCAGCGTCTGCCGCTCCGTCCTCAGACGGAATGTTCCTGGCGTGGCTGGGGTCTTCTCATGTGCGTCTGAGGCGTGAAACCCACCGTCCTTCGGGATGGTCTCGTCCCCTTGCATCGTGACGCTCCATGCAATCTCGTCCGGATCGACATCGAGTAGCGAGCCTGGGGCGGGAGCGGGCCGGCGTGCCTCCGGTTCCTGCACGACTTGGAAGAAGTAGTTATTCCGCACGACGGGCTTGTCGAGCGGTAAGCGACGGAAGAAACGTTCCAAGCTGATCTGAAGCTTCGACTGGTCTGTGCAACGCATGTGAGTAGATTCGAATTAGCAGAACGACACACGCACATTGCGGGACACTGCCAGACAGGTGTATATCTTCGAGTGGCATGCCCATCTTATCCTCAAGCCTCCAGAATCCTGTGGATCTCGCACTCGTAAGCAGAAATCGGGGAGGAGCATTCGACCCCAGACGTACCTGGGATACACACAGCACCAGCCTGCAAGTAGTAGCGTCCGTCCGTGCCTTCCATCATGAGGGTGAAATCCTCTTGTATGCTAAGAGGCCTAGCGTTGGTCTACCGAACTCGTTCGTGAGGATGGAAGTGGACTACTCACAGCATACGTGCCACCTTGAGCGGGTCCTCGGAGTCCAAGGAGTATGTCTCCTTGAACGGGGTGATCGTGATGTCTTTGATCTTTCCTTCGCCATACCACCCGTTCTCATCGTCTTCTGACACAGGATGTCGTGTGACGCTGTATACGTCAGGATAGCGGCGTGAAAGATACTCCGCTACCTCATACATGCATTCTCTGGCTACATCGCTGGCGTCAGCGGCCCTCTTGGGTCACGGAAGACGGCACGCTCACCAGCTGCATGTCCCGAGCCGACAATACCCGGCTGTGCGTCATTGACGAGCAACAGTCGTTCCCCGCTCGTTCGAATACGGTAATCGCACACTTTGTGGTACTGGGGAAACTCGCGGTCAAGCTCGAACCATTCGTCGTAGGGCATGGGCCGTATGCCCATGGTCACGCTGGGATGACGTCAGTACTACATATCGTATCAGTCGAGAGATGGAAGCTCACTGGTATTCTCCCCATCTGAAGGGTCTATAGGGGATCGGTTTCAGCGTGGTGAAGTGTTCCTTGCTGGCCTCTATCCGCGGGTAGTCGAACTTGACTGGAAGCCATTCTGAAAGTCATGTCACGCAGGTTCAGAATCTAACAACCTGCATCAGATTCGTTTCGAAGTACTCACCTCCTGGTTCGCGCTCCTTGTCGCGAGTCTTCTCAGGCGTACCAATCCGTGCCGTGTGACGCTGACTTGTCGGCGAGCGCTTGCTGCGCTTCACCGAAATGCGAGTGATCACATAAAGGACCGCTGTTGCGACGATTCCCAGTAAAGCGAGAGGGTAGGGCCCCATGCTGAACACGGCGGAATCCAATCCAAGAATGTCCAGCACCGATGTCATCGAGGATCTGCGATATGGAGCTGAGGCACAGCGTGCGACTCTGAGCTGATCACGATGCTCGAAGTGAGTGAGACAGGCGAAAGAGGGCCGTCCCAAGATGGCTCGAGTGTGCGCAGTCCTGTCGACTACACCGCGGCGACTGTCGAGTGTCGAGGGGAAAGAGAGATAAGTCATTTCATGAGAGGTGAGCACCGCCTGAGAAAAGAAGCAGAGGTGCTTGAAGCCTCGTGGACGGTTCCCGGTGGTGTAGCTGCGATTCACACCTTATCCATGCGAGACAACCGGTATCGGTACAGTTGGCACTACTACTGTTTGTGCACGCTTGTCAGACCAACACCATGCCGATGCTAACAGCTATTATCACGTACATAGCATCGCGGCTAGAGCCACCTGGATGAAATAGCCAGCCTACAAGTCACTTTGAAGGGTGGGAGCAAGTTGGGCGGTACTGGTGGTTACCACATAGGATTGACTCTGACTTTTGCAACGTGCCACGTGGCACCGGCGCTTCACCGCTTAGATGCACACCTGCGGCCTCAGCAACGTCAGTCGGACAACCAACTGTGCATTGAACCCCAACAACAAGTTGCATGGCTACGGTGTTGAACAGACCAGGGTGAACTAGCATTAATATTTACTGCCATTCGATAATATCGGCATGCGCGCCTAGGCCTAGGCCTGCCACAACTCTTCATGCCAGTGATAACCGTGACAACACTTCAGTCCTGCCACCTTGAATCCTTCTCCCTTGCTCCAGCCCCCGAGCAGGTTGACAGGCCTCCAGGACGCTGCCAGTATGCACTCCCCCCTCCGGATATAAGATGCTCCCACTTCCCGTTCTAGCGCAGTAGTTGACCCCTCACGCTCACATCTCCAGTATGCGTTTGTACGCGGGTCCGCTGCCGTGACGTCTCGGACTGACCGTGTCCACGCTATGATACGGGTGCGTGATCGTCGAAGAGTCTCCAGACACGGATTCTCCGCGCACTAGCATTTGCCGCGACATCGCCATCGTCGGAGACGGGGACGGCGCGCGCGACACGAACGGAGGCGAGCCAGGTGGCCAAGTGCGAGGATCGTCCGGGTTCTGTAATTTCCCCAGCAGGGAGCGCGAGCAAGTCAGAACACTCGACCAAGACACGGTGACAGAAGGACGAGGGAGTGCACGTACGTAAATCACAGACGGAGGGAGCGTATCAGGGCTCTGCAAGTTCGTGCTCGCTGCAATGTCGCCCAGGGTTGGCTTGCGCGCAAGCTCCTCAAGCGCACGCCCGTTCCCTGGCATGCCAGTGATTATCGCAGTTGGGGGCCCCGTGCTGGCACGCGCATACGCAGCACGAGCGACCTTCCTTTGGCGGAGGACGAGGTAGAACACGAGCGCACAAATGAGGAGCACGCCGAGCACGCCACCGACGATCCCACCCACGAGCGCGGCAACAGTGCTAGGGTGCATTGACGCCGATGGGTCTGTATCGGACGTTAGCGATTGGAGAGACGAGGGGGCCGCGTTGGTCGTGTCTGGTAAGCCTGGACGAGCAGGATGAGCTCAGCTGAAAGGAGAGAATGCATAGACTCGGATGTCTTCTTGCCTTCGCGGGCTTTCTCTGCCGCCTCCGTCATGTTCAAGACGTCGTCTGTCTGGGCGGTGGACCATTCTGTCAGAGACAAAGGAAGAACTGGTCAGACACGACGAGTTGCTCACCACCACGTCGAGAAAAGCCCAGGCGGGTACGGCAGTTCCGGGAGGTATCGCATTTGGGTAGCTAGCGGATCCCAGCGATCATCAGGAATGGAAAGGCAAGTTTCGCATTACGTGCACGTACCCACTGATACTCTTGCTCGTACAGTTCTCCGAATACCCACTCCACCTATCGAACTCCCCTCAGCTCAATATTCACGAGTTGGACGCGGGACGACTGACGGCAAGACATGCAGCGCGTTGTCCGAGCTGAACTGACACCGCTCGCACGCCTCAACCAGCGAATACCTCACCGTGTTGCACGCGCAGTCGTCCTGCACGAGCGGTCCCAGGTACCACATACTAGGGCTTTGCAGTGGCTGGACGATAGCTGGCGCGGGCGAGACAAGCTCAGCACGAATGGGTAGCAACAGAGCGTGGAACACAAGCTCGACGGCGTACCGTTCGTGGACCCGCTGCACGGCACGTCGAGGTACGCCGCGACCAAGCACGGATTCTGGCCCTTCGAGTTGATCATCTACGCGCGATGCCAGGTCCAAGCCCTCCGTGAGTACTGAGCAGAAGAACTCCACTATGTGAGTACGTACCCACTTGAACTCGTCAACGCACTGAGCAGTAGACACCTGGGCCCACGTCTGCAGCACGCTTCGCGCGAGAGCCAGCCATACGAGCCTCACAGAATGGAGCAGCATCGCGACTGGGAGAGGAGCCTGTAAGGTTACTTGCGGGGAGCATCCACAACGTATCCACTCTTGATAACTAGACGTGTACAAAAGGACCCCCGGGTCACGGTGTATGCGCATGTGCGCCGCCGCGCATATAGGGTCGGAGGCGCGGCTTGTGAGAATCTTCCCTTGTGGGTGTCCTGCACCGACGCGCACTGTCTGGATTCTGCAGCATTTGTGCAGGTCAGTCGCAAGCGAGGATGACACGAGACACGGTACGACGCACCTGCTGCGAAAACCATCGACTCGGTGAGCGCACAAAGAGGACCTCATCGCGGCAGCACAACATCCCATCAATCGTCATCGTCGTCATCACATTTCTTCATCTAACAACATCGCGATCGTAAACAACCCCCCTGTGGAGCAGCCCACTCACACCTCAGGTACTCCACTATACACCGAACCGGCATATCCAGGACCACCCGCGCCCCGCCCAAAGGTCGCGTACTCCCCCGACGCAGAAAAGTTGCGCACATGCCCCGACAGCGCGATGCTCGGTCCAGGCGAGGCCGCGCGAGGCGTCAAGGGAGGAGAGACCTCCGCCGGATACGGATACGTGCGCGGGTCATCCGGGTCCTGCACGAACAAACAGACAGACGCATCAGCTCCAATCGGCCTCTTCGAGTTGGAAGACCCTCCGCGCACGAAGCAGAGCGGGACGTACGTAAAGCACAGACGGCCCAGAAAACACCGCCGAGCTCGGGCTCTTGTAGCCCGGCGAGTCCAGCCCCTTCCCGAATCCACCTGCGGCACTACCACCGTCCTGAGCGACACTCGCCTCGACCATCGGCCGCTCGGAACTTGAGGAGGCGCGCGCGCGATCAAGCCCGCGCTGACGAAGAAGCAAATAGAACACGAGCACGCCCACGAGGAGCATCCCCACGACGCCTCCCACGACGCCGCCCACGATCGCGCCCACTTTGCTCGTCCCTGCCCCTTGGCTTGCGCCTGCGTCTGCGCCTGCGCTTGTCTCTGGTGGGGACGACTCGGATGCGGACTGGGACGGGGACGAAGACGAGGACGAGGACGGAAATGTGACGAGCGTCGAGGTGGAGGATGAGAGGACGGGGGTGGCGGTCTGGTCTGGCAGGCCGCTGTTGGCGACCGTCTGTGCGTTAGTTCTATTCCACTGGTCGGCGAGCTACAGACGATGAAGTGAGCTGGGAGGGTACGAATGGAGAAGGAGAGCAGGGAGTGGAGATCTACTCACCGTGATGTCTATGAAAGCCCAAGCAGGAATGGCCGTTCCGGATGGGATTGGATTGGGGTAGCTGGAAGTTGGAGCATCCCTCGGTCACGTACTCGCGTGATACTGGGGTCGACGGCGGGCACTCACCTCGAGATACTCGTGCTCGTGCAGTTCTCCGCATATTGACTCCAACTGCTCCGCCACCATCGTCGTCAGCCGCACGAGTTCGTTGAGAGAGGAAAAGACAGCACTAACGTGATCTGATTAAGACTGACGTCCAAGGGATACTGGCACCGCGCGCATGCCTCGAGCATCGAGTACATGACCGTGTTGCAACCACACTCGGTCTGGGAGCGGGGCCCGAGATAGTATGAATCGCTACTGGTCAGTCGGGGTGTGAAAGCTGATAATGAATGATCAGTTTCGACTTGCAGCATCGTCGATATGAATTCCGAGGTGTGAACGTACCGTCTGTGGGCCCATCGCAGGGAACATACAAATAGGCCACCACCAGACACGGACTCTGACCCCGGGAGTTGGACATCTATGCGGGGACAAGGTATAAGGTTAACCTGGGAGTGCGAAATGGACGATGTGACATACCCATGCGAACTCGCTCGTGCACTCTGCATCCGTCATTTGCGCATGGCTACCTGAGAAGAGAGAGGCGTATTGCACGATGGCAAGAACGACGGTGAGGAAGAACATCGTAGACACGAAGTGAGTGCGAGCGAAGACGGCACAAGAGGGACGGAGGATAGCACAAGTCTAGCGCAGCGTGCGCATATAGGGGGTAGTTGTACACGGCGCGCATGTGGGACACATGAGAGACTCATCGCGCCAAGAGTTGGGAGAAGTATGTGTTGTGGGTGTTTGTGTGTCCCCACAGAGGTTCAGCGCAAGTGCATTGGCGCGAGCAGGCTTGCGCCCGTGTTATCCGATGGCCGCTTGCAACATCATGTCAGGCTAAGGGCACCGTTGGGAACATGCCCACATACCTTGACATACCACACAACCGCGAGGAGTCGCGCCCATGATCACAATCTCTGATGAAAGTACATAGACCGTACGTGTCGGGTACGAGAGAAAGTATACAGCAGCGCACCGTCTGCGAGAGATCCGCAATATCTCGTCGGAGGACGGGCTGGGGATCCATGAGGTCCATGAAACTTGAAGTTGAAGAGGCAGTGCAAGTTGTGATATTGATTCGAGTTCTGCATGCAATGTCGCCCATGTAGAAGACATTACATACTATGTCTGGTGCAACACATAGGAGCGAGGCGGTAGACGAATCGTAGAGCACTTATAATAGTAGTGGCTGGAGACGAAGGGAGACACGGAGTGGGCGCTTCGATGAAGGCTCTTCGAAAGGCGGAGGGACCAATCCGCGTGATCCCAGGCTCCCATCGTAAGTGCGTCGAGTTGCGCGGAGCTGAATAAGGCGAACTTCGTGAAATGAAGCGAATAGGGTCGCTTCAACGACGGACCGGCGGTAGTCGCGGAGGACGGGATGACGAGAAGGGGTGCCTGGGTGATCTGCAGGGAACAAGGCCAGCGACGAGCTCGAGGCCTGGTCCCCGCCGCCCGAAGGAAGGGAGAGTCGAGCAGTCGCTAGAATTACGCAAGGAGCACCCCGTTCTGCACAGACGCATCCAAGCGGGGTGCTCTCTAAGCGGAGCCTCGTGGCGGACGCTCGCGGACTGACGCGACAGCCTCCGCTGCATTAGAACCTCGGTCTGTGGCGGGTCCAGACACCAGACGGGAGCTTCGCCCGGCGGAGGGCTAGAGAACGAGGGGAGGAGCGTCCTGCAGGAGCTCGTCCCCTCTATTCACCGGAAATGAACGGCCCTAGGCGGCCCGGGCGAGGGTGGCAGCCAACAAAGCAGTCGCATGCGGAAGGTGACCGTCGGAGGGGGTGAAGGGGGGCGGAGAAGCTGGGAAGTGCTCCTGCCAGTGCTCCGAGGAAGCGTCGGATTGGATGGTGCGAGGGCCCACCCGGGGGTGTGGAGACTAGGTCATCTTCGTCCGCCTTCCTGCCCACAGCGCGTTCTCGCAGGGCCACGCTGGACGCCGATGCGCGAGTACCTGGGCGGGAGACCGACGGAGGTGCTCTGCATATCCGGATATAGAGCTGCGCGACAACTGTGGGTATCGTGTCCGGGACAGCATGAGGCTATGCGACGTCTCCGCGGTTCACATCGCGCTCCTCTCTCAAGCTCCTAGCGCCAGCCGATATCGATGCAATGCGGAGCGCACGAGAGGCCACGGGACGAGGTCAGCACTCGACGTTGGACGAGCACGCAGCAGACCTGGGAACGGGGAGGACAGCAGTGAACTGGACCGGTGCAAGCGACGACGGCAGGCCACCTTCTGCGATCGTGCCCGGGTCTCGCACCCGTCTTCTCGAACGGCATCAGTTGCCAGAACGCTGCCCGTTGCACGACGTGGGCGGCCGTCTGCGTTCGAAACAGATCCGGCCTCGCCCCTCGCGTGGCCCGTCCTGCGAACATCCACTTCGGTGTCCTGACATGCACGCGACCGTATGGCGAACCCCCCGAGCCAGCGCAGATCGTCGTCATTGCCGTCCAAAGCCGCACGGAAAGAGTTTGGTCGGGAGGGCACAGGAAGCAACTGGGACGGGGGATCTCCATCATGACGCCGGGCGAGAACAGTCGAGAAACACGCCCCCGGGGTGGTGAGCTGCTCGTGGTCCGTGCCTTTGCCTTTTCCGCCCCCTTTCGTCCATGTCGGGCCTCTTCAAACGTATGATGCCCGGGCGGCGTGTAACTTCGGCGGAAACGCTGCGGAGACGTGGGATTCGTCGCGAGCTCACGGGGCCTTGCGCGGACGGCGCTGCTGCACGCTCTGCACGCTGTTTGTCGACAAAGACCACCTGGCGGTGTGCTGTACCGAGAGGCCGAGGAGGGTGGGGGCGGAAAGCATGCGCACGGCTCGACCGGAAGAGCAAGGCCGAGCGAGGAGCGGCGAGCGGCGACGCGCGATGGCGCCCGTGTCCCGCCTAAGCTCGGAACGAACGTGCCAAATGCGGAAGGCGGTCCGGCCCGTGATTGAGATTTCTTTCAGATCGGCTCGAGTACTTGAGCGAGGCTTCCTTGACCAGCATATCCCACTTCCCCTCCCCCACACACTGCCATCTCCATTCGCCCCGCCCACGTCGCCCCCTCCGCCACCATGAGCATGTCCGTCGACGACCTCGTTGCCTCCCTCAACGCTAACCACATCGGCCAAGAAGCGATGGAGCTCGCCGCGTTGCAGGTACGTCCCCCGCCACCGTGCCGTTTGTGTCATACCTCGAACAAAGAACCCGCAGGCCCAGCTCTCGCAGACTCTCTTCGCCCAGTCCATGTCCTCCTTCAACACCCCTCGGAACGGTCCGTCCAACACGCCCATCTCCCGGACGCCATCCACGAGCATCTCGCTCGACCCTACCGAAGCCGCATGGGTTAGGAACAGTGCCTCAAGCACCAGGATGCGGTGCTCGATCGACGAGTCCCAGCGGGAGACGGATGATATGGACGAGGACGAGCGAATGGTTGAGGATCTCCTTCTTGCATCCCCCACATCCCCATCCAGCCCGTCTGCCTCGTTCTCCCGCGCCTCGGGTGCCACTCAGCCTTCATCCTCGGCATACCGCCCCCGAAAAACGAGTCTCTCGATGCACATGAAACCGCTCGAGCACGCCCACCACGACCTTCCCTCTCCCAACACGTCCCTCTTCACCACCACTGACCCGTTCTACCTCGCCTCCCTGCAGAGCGCGCACAGTCACGCGCCCTCCTCGTCGGTGTTCGCGCAAGCAGGCCGTCCCTCCGCCCACTCCCCCTTCCTGAAGCACCACCACATGCAGTACAGCTCCTTCGGCCACGGCTTCCAGTCCGTGGCTCCGGACGTGCAGCCCCACCACAACATGTTCGCCGCGACGGCCGCATTCACCTCGTGAGCGCCCCCACCACCGTCAGGTGTCTCACGCGCTCGAGTCCCATCCCCCGTACATATCATCTCGCCAACGCCCACCAACCCCCCTCATGACCAGTCAGTGTATCATAGACTATCATGAGCCCGCCACAAGCGGTGCGCGCCACGATGGATCATTATCTTCCGGTTCCTCCGACTCTCTTCCGACTCCCGCCACCCGCCACCTGCCACCATCCGACCCGTCGATGGCGATTTTGCCTTCCACGGGCAGGGGGACCGTCGCGCGACGTGGACGCGGGGTCGCAGTCGAAATGGGAGCTAGAAGTCCGGGGTAGCGATGCGACAGCGGGGAGCATCGCGCAGAGTGGGGCGATGTTGATGCGGTGCGGACGGGCCCGGCGGCTCCCATTGCTGATCCCGGTGCTTATCTGCACAGGGTTGCATGGGAGTGGGAGTCTTGTCGACATGGACGGATGGACTCGAGAGCCCCTCCCGCTGTCCATCTGGTGGCGGAGGCCCAACCACTGCGGTGTCGGTGTCTTTGACCTTCCGCATGAACGTTGTGGACCATATCGGACGTTGCATCCCTGCTCCGGTCTCTCAGTCTTCCAGTGCCGCTGCCGTCATCGCACGCGGCCGCCGTCATGCTCCTGTCCATTCTCCGCCTCCGCCCCCCGCAGCCACCTCTCCGCAATCGCCGTTCAAAACCCTTTGCTCGATTCGCTCGGAACCCTAATAGCCAGCTGCATAGACTCTCTCAAACTCTCCCTCGCTTCGCTGCTGTTGTTGTTGCTGCTTCTAAGTTCTGCTACCTACAAAGCACCGTTCGGGTCCTGGATCTTTCCGACGCACGCTCGCGCAGACCGTGTTTGACGTTGCGAACGCTCGCCTGATACATTCCGCACCGTAGAGTTTACAGTTTCCCCATTCCCCCGCGCCCCCCTCTCGCATGTCACTGTGCTTCGTCTGTTTTGCTAACGCTGCTGCTGCGCCGAGTCGGACTCTCTCACACACTCATCCATCGCATACATCGGTACATCCATACATATCTGTATATATCCTCCGAACGCCTTCTCCGGGCTCCCACCCCTCTCTCTCCGCTCTCCTCTCTCAATTCTCAATTGAAGTAACAGTGCTCGCTCCCACCGCGCTGCGTTCCCGGCGCCGGGCTGCATGCGTGCATACATTTCTGTCTCGCCCTGATCCCATCATCTCCATGACATCCTTCAGTGCTCCCGGCATATTTAGAAGCTCACAGGACGTTCTGCTCAATGAATCGAACGAGCTGAACGCACTCGCGCACGGCTCTGGCGTCTGGACGGAGGATGAAACACGCCCAGGGTGTGTGCGGTTGCGCTAGCGCTATCGTGTGGCCAAGCAGGGCAAGCCTAAGATCGAGTGCGCGGTGCATGTGTACGTTGAATTCCGGGCTTCGTCGGGGGACACATGGACGACCTTGCGTGGGGCCCGGGAACGTCCCACTCATTCCCTCTCCCTTCCTTCCCAGAGGGCTTCTGGTGCGTCCACGGGACACCCTTGGCCGGTGTTGCAGGCCGCATTCGGTGCGCTGGGTGCCGGAGCGCGCGACGTGCGTTCCGCGGTGCGCGTTCCAGTGATTGTACAGTAGCTGGCCGCTCTGCGTCCATCCGGATAGGACGTAGCCTGAGATGGTGCTGGGGACCGGTGGGTGAGAGCCCGCGGCCGAGAGTTGAAGCTCAGGGCACGGAGGGGGAATAAGTCGGGCGTCGCGCATCGCGCAAGGATACGGGAGCTACATACTAGCGCATAGAAGTGAGCTGAAGATGTACGGCACTTTGTATACGCACCGCAAGCTCAAGCTGCCATTCCAGACATCAAAAAAAGCTCAAGGCCCAAGGGGAGGACCCGCAGTGCATGTGCTAGGCCGCTCGTCGGATGTCGGACGTGCGGCGCGCCGACGTCGATGTCGCGATTGTGGTGAATGCTCCTTTCCACTTTCCTCCACACGAGCAGGGCGCTCCGCGTGCATCGAAGACGAAGTTGACGAACGCCGAGCTCGAGGCGTAAGTACTTACGCGTGAAAAGATCGCCCGGAGCTCGGTGATCGGTGATCGAGGAGGGGAACGAACGGGACGGTCGGAGGTCGGGACGGGCGCGCCGGAGCTGTCCCGAGGTGCCCGACTTCCGAGACAATTGGGTTGCGGGGCTGTTGAGACTCGAGAGATGCTGGAGTCTGGAGGGTGGGCGCATGATGGCTACATCAAGCATCAAACCACATTCTTCACTCGATGCTGTCCTTTTGGCTTCGTGATTCAATGATTGGCTTCGCCGCCGGTGTTAGGGCGTTGAAGCTTGAACGGGCCAGGGCGATGATTGTAAACGTGGAGGAACCTGAAAAGGCACCTTTCACTGCGGTCCGGTGAACAGCCTTTCTTAAATTCTTTTTCCTTCGACGTCGACATTTGCTGCCCGAACTCCGAGCTCTGACTCTGCGCTAGCCTCTTTCTCTGTGAAGTCCAGAATCGCGGGTGTTGCTTTGTCTGCCACATGGCCCAAGAACGAAGAAACGGAGAACGGGGACCGGGGACATCGGACCTGCGGCGCGGTGCTGCGATTTTTGATGGTGCGGGACGCCACTGACACGATCGACAACCTGTGCGTTTGACCTTGGCACAGGTTGCAGCTGAACGCGACCATCGCGATCGACAGGGGAGGGGAGCTGCACTCCGGCGGATCCTCCGTCGCGTGGCTATGGCATGGTCGCGCTATGTAAGTGTGACCATTGGGTAGTTGAGCACTGTGCAATCGACAAGGTGTGTAAATATGTAGTAACGCTAACGAGTTGTTTGCTGTTGGACTTACCTCAATTCCCGTCTGGAGGCCTGCAGAGGAGTTGTCTGTTGCTCATGATAGTCGCGCCAAGCGCCCACATGTGGCATCTTCAAGTTCCGTCCCTTCCGAACGCTTCCGAACCTCCGACTGAACATCTTTTCGCCACAGATCTCACCAGGGAGCCCGCGCATGCCGCCATCGCGTGTGTTGCGTCGTGGGCTTCCTCGACATATGGCGGAATCTGGCAGTGGTCCCGTGGGGCGCCGCAGTTCAGGTGAATGACTTGACCTGTGAACTCGAGTGCTGAAGCGTACCCTTATTGAGCCCCTCGCATACGGATGCGCAAGCCTGGACGCATCCACTTCAAGCCCCTTCAGAGTTCTCGACATCGACTGAGCGCTCGTCTTCCCAGCTTCCTCGACACGACGATCATCGTTATCCGTTCGTCATCCCGACCCATTCGAGGCGATCTGCGAGGCACCGTCGCGCTCGAAGACGGCCTTTAATACATCGCGATCTGCACGCGGTCGCACGCCTTCACACGCTGTGGCGGCTGGCCAGTTCGCCATTTGGAGCACCCAAACTTGATCTCCGCCCGCCTGCACGTCTTGTGAGCTATTGTGAGTACTTCCGTCACCTCCGTGGGCACTCAGTACTGATCGCGGGCGATGTCGGAGACAGGAGATACGCCGAGTTGCTGGGATGGATCATCGTGTTCTCTGGGGTTTCATTGTCGCGATAATCATCTATGTCGCGCATCGTGCCATCGCCGCACGCAGGGCTGCAGGGACAAGCCACAATTATGTTCATGCCGGCCGGCCACAGACTGAGAAGACGCGTGCAAAGGAGCGTTCCCCAGGAGGTACAGCCTCCGTGCGCTGGTCATGCTCAGCAGGTACTGATTGCGTACTCCTTCAGAATGGACCCCGGTGAAATTCGATTATCCGCGCATCGAGCCAAGTACAGAGCACTTCAGCACGCTCAGACCGATTCCGTACCGGCCGTTCAAATGGGGGGAATACCAGTAAGCAATCTCAACGAAGGCGACGATGTTCGCGAAATGTTCACGAAGGGATGCATCATGCCACCAGCGTGACCATGGGCATCCGATCCATGCCTTGGGATGAATGGATCGAGCTCGACCGGGAGTTCGAGCAGTATCGCAGGGTGTGCGAGTACCGCATCCGGACGAGCGGCGCGCGCGTGTTGCAGATTCACGAGGCGCAGCCGGGTATAGTCGAGTCGGGACACGCAGCTGGTGAGTGTCCAGCACGTCGCCGCGTGCTGTCGCTGACTCGTGCGAATGTCCAATGGTGTAGCGAAGGAGTTCATGTACGAGGTCGCCGAATACCTCTCGCGCCGCCATCCCGACGTCTACAGCGTGACGCGACATACCCCGTCTGACCGCGAAGACGAGAATGGATGGTATGGTGAGGGCAGGATCAGTACGATCACACTGATTCCATTCGAAGAGACGTACAACTTGGACGTGGACGAGCCACTCAAGGTCGCGCGCATGCTGTACGTGGTGCGCATATACGAGTGTTGCGCGGGCGTGAGCTCACGGCGCGTACCTCAGAGTACAGGAGGACTTCACCATCATGCAAGAAGGCTCGGACGGACGCTATTATCTCCAAGCAGGGGCTCTGTGTATCGCAGGTCTCGTATTATCGATCTGTGTCCCCTCGAGTCGCGAGCTGACGAGATACCCGCCAGGCTCGTGGAGGCTGGAAGACAAGATCGGCATGCCACTCGAGGACATCCACATTTCGGGCAACGTCCCACAATGTAAGCCCACCACAGCCAATCTACGCATACCCACGGACTCACCAGCGCACCCCGCGAACTTGCACATGCACACAGACAAATCCAAGCTCCAAGTGAGCATGGACCGCTTCTTCCGCCGGCTCCCGCTCGACAAGCCCGTCGTGCGCAACAACTACGGCTTCCAAGTCGTCCAAGAGCCCTCCGCGCGCCGTCCCACACCCACACCAGGCTCCCTCCTCGCCGTCGACCCAGACGAGCTCGCGTGGGCGGAGACGATGAACGGGGACGAGCTCATGTCCGAGTACGAGCGCGCGCGGCACATCAACGACCAGGTGGACTCCGCGCCCAACGCGAATTCGAATTCGAGAGCGGAGGCGAGCCCGGGGACGTTCCGGCTGAGGACGGAGCGGCAGACGCTGCGCCGCCTCCCGCGCACGGGCGCGGTCGTGTTCACGATCAGGGTGTACCAGACGCGGCTGGAGGAGCTCGTGCGCGAGCGGGGCGTGCCCGGGCGGATGGCGAGCGCGATACGTAGCTGGCCGGAGGACGTGGCGCGGTGAGTCGGCTGTTTCCATTGTTTAACCTGAGGGTGCGTGGTGAGCGACGACTGACGAGCGACGCGTGTTTGCGGGGCTGCAGGTACAAGGCGCGTGGGGCGTACGAGAGCATCTTGCCGTACCTCGACAGGTGCCACGCGGAGCAGATCGAGCAGGGCGTTGTCAGCGAGGACGACAGGACGTCGGTGTTTCCGTTCTGAGACGTGGGAGGGCATGGCGGCGCGTGAGGGCGCGTTCGCGACGGAGACGTCGGTGTGTTGAGCAATCAGAGCAGCAGACGTTAATAGCCCGCGGGGGGTTCAAGGCTGCGTTACATGCGCGCCGGTGGCTGCAGCGACCGGAGCCACATCTCGCCCTATGGTCCCTTCGCATTTGATTTTGACCAATAGTAAGTGCGCCACTGCCACAGCCGCACCCTGACGCGCTCCCGCTGTGATGGCTATTCGTCCAGACTTTTTCCCGCTGTCCAGTAACGCAACGCCCTTGTGATGCGTATGGACCGACAGTCAGATGCAAAAGGCAACGTGCCTGGCCATGGCCCTTCTATGGGGCGCCAAGCTCCCGCAGACTGACGGCATCCCGACTGCATCAAAAAACGAACCACATATTAGGCGTCCCGTCCCACACACTAGCCCACAGCGTGCCTTTGTCACAGATCCTCTCGGTGCACTGGGGCGTTGCACGAAGCCACACGTGCACGCTATATGTAAGTAACTGATCTTCAACCTTCTCAAGACTCGTTCTCCCGCGCCCTCCCACTCATCTCAGGCTACAGGCCCGTCGCGGGAATGATGGCAAGACTCCCTCTGCTCGCCCTTGCGCTCACCCAGTGGACTATCTGGTTCTCTACTGTCAAGGGCCAGCTCTCTAACACCGTGTGTGTAGACGAGTACGAATGGGTGAGTATCCAGTCGCTCACTGATCTACCATCGATCGACGCGTTTACTGACTCGCTGGCTGGCACAGATGATCAATTCCAAGGGACAGAACCCATGTCTCGTCGCCGCCTACCTCTACATACCATGCATAGGTGCCAATGCAGGTCAGTCTGTGGTGCGGTCCCGTCGCTATCATGTCCTCACTGAGCGACTGGGCTAGCCAACATTGGTCCACTGACCGACCCGAACACCTGGTATCTACGCGTGAGCGGGATCGACGAATGCACTTGCAACAGCGTCGTGTACTCTGCGCTCGAGGCGTGCGGGAGGTGCCAGTGGAACTCGACCGTCAACTTGAACATGCTCACGTGCGTGTACCAGTAGGAATCCTTTTCTCCGTGTCTGGAATTGACATGCACTGCATTCTGTAGCTGGACGGCATGGCAGGAGAACTGCAGTGTCCCACCTGTCAGCGGGTGAGTGATGACATCGGCACCGCTCGTCCAAGAGGCTTCGCTGACTCTGCGTCGTAGATACCCCAATCCAATTCCGCCCGGCACTGCGGTTCCTGCGTGGGCTTTCCAGGACGTGACGGTGATTGGTTCTCTGGGCGCACGTCGATCTCAACTGATGCGAGGGATCCGTAGAGCAATGATCACTTCAATGTGTCTGAAGCATTCGTCGTCGCTAGCGCAGGTACGATCATGAGTATAGCGCATCTCTGGACTGTCTCTTACTCCTCTCAGATCTGCCCGATACCACTGCATCGGCTAGCCCGACACCCAGTCCCACCCCGGGGTCCTCATCTTCTGTTTCGTCTTCTTCGTCCCAATCGTCTTCGTCGTCATCTTCGTCCTCCGAGTCCGAGTCGCCCACCCAAACGTCAGACTCGCAAGATGGTCAGGCGACCAGTCGATCCTCGACGAAGATCGGTCCCATCGTCGGAGGAGTTGTCGGAGGAGTCGTAGGGGCGATCGCTCTCGGCGCTGCTGCCTTCTACCTCCTTCGTCGCCGACAGAATCGGGCAAACGCTGCAGCAGAGCGCGTAACCATAGTCGATGGCTACGAGGGCCAACGACAGTTCGGGCCCGAGTCGAAGAGCCTAGACATGGGCTTCGTCCCTCCGATGATTTACGTGCGTGCATTTCCATTCAGCCGACTCGGACGTGAGCGTCGCTCAGAGTCAGTATGCATGACGACTCACGTTGCCTCCCCTGTTTCTCTCTCGTAGGACCCTAACGACCCTCGCACGTTCCCCACAAACCCGTCTCCTGGCTCCATGCTCCAGTCGACCGCACCTACTCTGGTTGGCTCAGGCCAATTCAACGGCCCCTTCGCAAGTCACTCGAATCTGGGGTTCAACACGAATGGCGCTGTGGCTGCATACAAAGGTGCTCCCGAGGTCTGACCTATATGTATCGCGCAGCCGAGCCGGAGCTCCATGTATGCATGTGTTCACGAATGTACGGCGGTCAGGGCGGCCCCAATGGGAATGTGTATGATCCATCATGTCCAACGAGTCCGAGTCTATAGGATCGATGCATAGCCTGATGGACCGGGACAATAGGGACACCGTCCACAGGATAGTACCTACCGTCCTTGCACCCATCGGCAACCGGGGGGAACGATGACCAACTTGAAGTGCCTGCTCAGGCTGCTCGCGCTCGCTATTGAAACCTTGTACGTTCCGCATCCGCTCTACGCAGTATGTACACTCGAGTGATCAGTGTCCATGCTCGGACTCGGCTCCTCCAAGAACAGCGGCGTGAGGTGAGGCACAAGCGGCGCGCGTCCTGCAAACCCCACGAACGTCTCGACATAGAAGCACGCCAACATGTACTCCATCTCCTCGATCATCTTCACACTTTCGCCCACATAGAGCCCGCGCGACCGCCTGAGCACCGGCGGACACCCCGGCCACGCTACAAGTACCGTGCGGAGCGCGTTGAGCGCGCGGACTCGCTGGCGCGGGTCCGGGGCGAAGAGTCCTGTGGCCTTCTCCGTCGGGATCGACTGCACTCCGTACACGCCTTGAGCGGGGAAGATCTCGCTCAGCTCATCCTCGCACTGCGCTTCCTCCCGCCGCGACCCCCTGGGGCGCATGAAGCGGTCCACTTCGAGCAGCTCCGCGCGGAACCCGAGCTCGAACATCTCCCACAGCACGAGCGGGGCGAGCGTTGAGGATACGCGGGCCAAGCGGTGTCGGTGCCACAGCACGGGCTCCCTCATTACGGGATCGAAGTCCTTCTCGGGGAAGACGTCGCCGAAGACCTTCCTGATCTCCGAGAGGCATTTTGTGACACTGTCGTAATCGCGAACGTCGAGGAAGGATGACCACACGTGTGGAGGAAGCTGGAGCGTGCTGGCCTCGGAGAGACGGAGCATGTACAACCAGACAGGCCGCGCTCGCAGCCAGTTCATGAGGAATCGTCGTTGTTGCTCAGACGTTTGGAATAGTGCTATGCTTGCTGGATCAGGTATCCAGTATCCCCACGGTTTCTTGCAAAAATGTTCCCCCTCCAGCGACGGGGGTCCAACGTCCTGCATCGCTCGCTGCCATCCCGGAAGTGCTTCAGGCATCCATTCGTGCTTTACTTCGGCGAACCTGTTTCGCCCCAGGACTTGAGAAGGATTGCCAGTCGGCTGTCTCTTGCCCTTCTTGATATCGTCTGCCAACAGAAGAATACGTCAGTCAACGGCAATGAACACCGGAGGGGGACCGGCAACCACGCACACGGCTTCTGCTTCCGCGACGAATGCCCGGGGACCGAGGCCGGACGAAATCTGTACCGGGATATATTCAACTCTGGCATCACCCAGTTCGCGGGCGTCGCGGCGAGGGGATGGAGGTTGGCCGCATGTATCTCCAACTCCGCATACCTCTTTGCACTCCACCCCTTGCTGGTCTGAAAAGTCCGCGCGACGGCGTTCTGCGCGATATCCTGGTAGTTGTGCCCGCTGTTGAGCATGGCCGCCAGATGCTGCTCCCCAACCTCACCATGGTACACCACAGGATCCCGGGGATCGTCGATCAATTCGTGACAGATGTCGGTGGGCGCCCTGCACTTGACGACTTGACGGAGTCGAGTGGTCTCCGGATCGACCGATGCCAACGAGCGCACGTACCAAACGGGCAGCCCGGCGGCACCGAGCCTGCCCACCACGTCTCTTTCGCACGTCCACGCGCCGACGGTCGCCTGCACCGGGGGCGCCCTGCACAGTCCCAGCAACTTGGACTCGGACACAAGTGCATGGAAGCGCAGGTACGCGTCGGCGCAGATCCAGTGGCGCTGCAGCTCTGCGACTTGCAGCGCCTGCTCGGAGAAGGGCGCGGGCATAGTGCGCAGACGGGCTAACGCCTGCCGCATCGCGAGCTCGTGCCAAACAAGCTCTTCGCGCGAGGGGTAGCTCGGGTCGAAGTCCATCCAGTAGAGGCTCAAGTGCCTCCCGGCGCAGAGGCTCATCTCGCCTACCAGCGCTGAGAGGCGGGAGAGGTACTCGTCTCGCAGAGTGCCTAGGCCTTTGATCGGTGTGCCAGTCAGTGGGACGAAGTCGGAGCGTCGAGCGGGGATCCACATGGTGGAGTGCGGGTGAGGAGGGTCGATCCGGATAGGCACCGCTGCAAGGTACGCGAAGCGTCTTGTGTATGGCTGAGGCCACTGGAGAGGGTCGTGGACGCCATAGCGGAAGTCCTTGCGCATGCGGACTTCCACTGTTCCCTCGACGATGTCGGGGACGTAAGTGTCATTAGGAGTGGTAACTAGAAGTCGTCCATCGTCACAGGTAGCCCCAACCAGTCCATCGGCAGATGTCATCCTGTCGACTGAGGAGGTGGTTAGATGTTCAACTACGAGTGTGCGATAGGAGTTTGTCTCGAGAGGCACGTACCACTGGAAACAACTAGACGGTGAATATCAATCATGATGTCCACGAAAGAGATAGGGCACGATGCGCCCGGTTCGATGAGTTGTGCGGACCGCTGCCCAAATTACTGATACTCAGTGGTCACCTTGCGCCGTCTGTACAAGTACCAGATTATTGAGGTTGAGAGACAAAAGGAAGGCGCTTGCGAACTGTGCCATCAGTTCGAGTTTCCCCATGCCCCTTCGCTTACGTAGTTTCTCTTCCACATACGGGATCCATTTGTACGTATCGTGACAAGCTAGCAAAATTTGATCAGACTCTGGGAATGTCCGCTATATACTATGTAACGTGCAGGGATTGGAGTGCGCGAGGAGAGTGGGACACAAACGATCAGCTGAAACCATCAAAGCTCCCAAGAAAGCCCCGCGATGATCTGCGCCGCACTCGCAAACGAAAGCTCAGCCATCGTCTCCCTCCAGAGCGCCGCGGCCGCCTTCTCACCGTCGGGAGTGTACACCATCGGCGCCATCCTGCGTCTCCATCGTCAGCGCATCGAACTAAACGATCGGTCTGAAGTGCAACTCACGGCTTGATCTTGCACTCTGACAGATACTGCCCATGCGTCTCCTTCCCGTGGTTCACCGCCGCGTCCGTCAGCGTGCGCGCGCCCACGTCCGTCGGACGTCCGAGTACCCGCTTGTACCCAGAGAACATCGCGCCCAGCATCCCGCTGTTCATCTCGCGGTGCAGGCTCGAGCCGCGGCACAGCCCTGGGCTGACCGCGTTCACGATCGCGACCGTGGGCGGGACGCGCTTCGCGAGCTCGACGAGGAACAGCTGGCCGAGCAGCTTCGAGGTGATGTACCGCTCGATCGCGTCGAAGTTCTTGGGGTCGTCGAACGCGTGGAACAAGCGCGGCTGCTTGCGCTCCTTGAACTTGGCCTGCGCGGACGCGTCCGAGTTGACGATCACGATCCGGCCCGGACTCTGTTGTGCTTTGGCTTGGACGACGGGCAGGAGGAGGATCGTGAGGAGGGCGGTGGAGAGGTAGTTGACCTGCACGACCTCGTCGTGACGGGTGACAGGGTTGAGCTCGAACTGGCTCTTGAAGAGGCCTGCGTTGAGCACGGCCATGTCAAGGGTGGGTAGGGTCTTGCAACGCTCGACGAATGCGATGATCGAGTCGTAGGACGACAGGTCGATCTTCCAGACTTGAATGTCGCAGGCCTTGCGGCCCGCGGCGAGATCTTCGCGAGCGGCCTGGCCCTTACGTTCGTCGCGGACGGCGAGGATGAGGCGACTCAGGCCAAGGTCCAGCAGCTGGCGCGAGCACTCGAGACCGAGACCGCCATTCGAGCCGGTAACGATGGCTGTCTTGCCTCGCAGATTGAATACGGACGGGTCGAGGAGGGGAGGAGTGACAAAAAGCTGACGGTGGAGGAACGCTGATTGGGTCGCCTCGCACTCGGGCGAGTGGTCGAATTGCTTTTGGGTGTTGGCTGGCATTGCGGGATGAGGAGTACTGAGAACGACGAGGAGGCTTGCTGTAAGGCGACATCCTGCAAGGTGGTATAATATACTCGCAAACTTGACGGACTTCCCAGCTCACGGCAGTCTGAGGACGAGTAGACGCGTTGTCGCGGCATTGAAAGATGTACTCTGGTGGACGCGTTGTCGCGGCATAGCAAAGAAGCTGTTTCAATGAGCGTTGTTGCGCATAGCAGAGAAGCGAGCGGTGCGCTTTGCCGCGCCGCCGCGTGCGCATAGAGCTGCGGATCGCTGGGACAGCCGTCTTGGCTAGGTTCGGAGTGCAAGTGGGTCGGCCCTCGTCAAGGATTGAACATTTGCAAAACGCCGCCAAGCGCGTCCTTCCTTTGATTCTAGTTCTTTGAGCGACGTCGGTAGGCTCTAGCACGCAGTTCACTGTCGTAGCAGTAGGTCAACAATGGGTAGTGGATTTGCAATTTCTGTGTGTATGCGTACCCCCGGCCAACTCCCATGCAGATCCACGCCCACGTTCAACGTTCAATGCTTGGCGGGGTGCCGTGTCCTTCACCATGGCCGTCGCGATTGGTCGTCGCGAATTGCAATGCGTCGGAGTGGGAACGTATCCATGCTACGATAAGAAGGTAGAGGCTGGCATAGATCAGGAAAGCCCCTACGAGACACACATGAGGTAGGAAATTGGGAAGGAGTAACGCTCTTTACACACCTGTCGACGAATCGATATAACCAGCGCGCCATGCTCTCGTCCGACCGCGAAGTCTTCGGCCCTTCTGAGCGTGACCCAAAGGCTAAAGTCTTTCTGACCCGACGATGACTTCCACCTGACTTCCACCGCACCCATGATCTGTGCCGCACCTTCGTTTGACCGGTAGATCGGTCGGGGTTGTCTGCTGGTTTGCAAAATGCCTGTGTCCGATGATCGAGGAGGTGTCGGAAGTTGGGTGGTGAAAGATTCGGAGCACAAGAGAACGTACAGATGAAGAGCGCGAGGGCTGTGTGCGAAGGGCGGTACATGGGCGAAATTGTCGAGGTGTGCAGCTTGCTCACATCCTGCGCTTCTCATAGTATCAATCTTGCGAGGGGCTTCTTTGTGGCCTCGTCTGCAAAACGTTCGAGTGCGCCTAGAGCCCACATTGTCTGGTTGGCTTCAGTGCTGTCGCGTGAGATCGTTGTGGCCGCGAACTGGTGGCTTCTCCAGTCTGATCGTTGGGGAGGTGACATGGTCATACGAGTTGAGTCGAACGGACGAGGGTGTGGACGGGGGTTGTGCGTAAGACGAGTGCCCGACGGTGGTTGGAGGACCTGGCGAGGACCAAGTGCGACAGTCGGCGCGAGGCGGGATACGCGCCGCGGAGTTTGGTGACCAATCGGGGCACCTACGCCACCTGGGCCTAGTCCCTGGCGGCCTCCTGACTGCTTTCCTCACTCTCGAGTCGTCCGTCGTCAATGTCGACCTGGACATTGACAACATTCCTCAATTTGTCGGATTTTTGCTGCGTTGCTGCTTGTGTTTGTCGCGCTATTCCTCTCATGTTCTGTGCCGACTTCAAGTGTCCTAACCGTGCCGCTGGTTGAAGACTGCGGCTGAAAAAATGTCTCGCAAGTCATTCGCAAGCCTCGCAAGCCTTGTGTCTCTGCGCGAATGCAGGTGTGAACGCGGTGGGCCAAATTATTGTAGATGGGGCCTCTGGTGTCTCCGCGAACACGTTCTCGACATGGTCTGGGGTCTCGAGATGCTGATCAAGCTTCAAAAGCTTCAAACACAATCAGCACCAAACACGCGAAGAAGACGCTGCTCACGCAGGAATTATCCACACCACACACGTCCGCAATCGCGGGCCGGGACACGGGACCAACCGATACGGTTGGTCGCGTGTAGGGCCGAAACTAGCCCAGGTGCGTCCGTCCTCTGAGTTCACGACCATCGTTCCTTTCCATGTCAGTGTCCAAATTCAAGACCATCCTGTACAATTGGTGACTGCTTGCATTCGCACACCTTGTCTTCATTTAATATGTGATATGTGTCGGAACCGTCCTGGTTGAGGTCTTCAAGCTTGAGGCTAGGACGCTGTCGTCATGCACGCAGTCTTGAGCCAACTCTTGACGATCTGAGTGGGATGATCAGACGTAATCACGCAGTGGTTCTATAAGGCATGACTTGGGAGGATGTGGTTCAAAAACGACCACGTACCTTCCCTGGCGCTATCAACTTGTCATGGTAGCGCTGGTGACTTGCAGTCACAGCATGTCACGTCACCTATCGAGCTTGCGCACTTGTATCCAAGTCCGTGAGGCGGGTCGTGGTGAGCCAGAGGAGAGCCCGCACCGAGGGTCCCCGATGTACATGGCTCTGCTCTTGAGCATCAAATACACGCGCGATGGTCACGGACTGCTTGATTGGAGTCTGGCGCACTAGTCGCTCGAGCGATGATTATGGTTTAACCAGGAAGGTGTCTGACAAACGAAACCAGAGCGGGCAGTGTATGCCTGTGTGTAAAGGATGGTGGGAGCTGCTTGTCAGGGTTTACGCCCATGTGTGCTCTGAGTCATCTACAGCGCTACTCTCGAAGCCCCCCACGGCGCCCGCGGTTCGGACTGGCACGCGGAGTTTCATGCCGTTCCTATGTGGGGAATAACATCCCCCAGTCCTCGAGACAGGACGACTACGCTTTTACCATCATCTCTCCGCGCATTTGCTGGCTAAAACCCGACGTTATGATGACGAGTCAAGCCATGATCAAGCCATAATTGCCTTCACCCCAAAATCCGGGCCCCAGGCCGGTGAAGCCTCCGATCTTTCCATCAATCTCGTATCTCCAGACTCACTGATTGGCTCCTAGTGACCGAGGCCAGCAACGATCGGCGGAGCGGACATGAAGGCCAGCGTCGGCGGCGGAGCACGAGGCACAAGTGATGAGGCTGCGGCGAGAGCGTTGTCGGCTGGCGCGTCCCGTCGCAGCTGCAGGAAGTCGACTCGCCAAACAGAGGTACGCACACACGCCAGGGTCCTTTCCTCGTCTTTCCTCTTCGCAAAAATTTCAGTCGTACAAAATAGCCTCGGTCATGCCCCAGCCCCCCAGTCTCTCCTCTCTCTCTTTCTCTCACCCATCGCCCTCCTTCCTCTCTCCCCCTCAGCTGCTTGCTGCTCCCTTGCCAGCGCCGCTTACCTCTACACCTCTCTACCTTCTCTCCTTCCTCGTGTTCAGAGTAGTTGTTGGTGTCGTAGTTTTAGGACGAATAACAAGCGGATGCCTCGGCACCCCGACTTTCAATACCCATCGTTCGCATTCGTCATCACCCGTTCAGACTTCCCCGACATGCCTCGCGGTCCCACTTACCGTTCGCCCTTGCGGCGTCACCACCCGTACACGATGGCGGCCCGCTCTGCCCACAACGCCCTCAAGGTACGTCGCATCCACGCGTCGCTCTTCCACCCACTGCTGACACGGCCTCCATCGCACAGGTCGCAGACGCCGTTGATCACACTGGTGGCCTCTCCCTCTGCTTCCAAGGCCCTGAACCGGCTCGTCTGGTAAGTTATCACCGTGTCCGACGCGTCCTCAATCCTCTCCATCGCCATCGTCGCCATACTGACGCGTCACGTCGCGTCCCTCAGCAGCCTCTGCTCGTCTACGGCCGCCAGGGCGCCATCGACGGCGACCTCTCCGACTACGAGCTCGACCGGCCCCTCGTCGACGACGAGCACGTCCGCGAGCACGAAGCGGCCCAACCCGAGGCCGCTGCAGAGTTCGAGCGCGAGCGCAACCTGCTCAAGGCCGTCGTTGCCTTCGTGGTGAGTCCTCCCTATGAATCTTTGTCGACATGGTCTTGTACATATCCTTTGGCAAACACCCCAACCTTCCCTCCCTCCTCGTCCTCTCACGCCGCCTGCTTGCTCGCTATCAGACTCGACGGTGGCTGACCACGGTGCTCACCGCCGTCGTTCTCGCAGAACATGATCTTCGCGCTCCGTCGGCGGTACCTCGCGCTCGTGGCCGCCGCGGAGTACCTCAACGCCGTGCACGCGAGGAGGGCGAACGCGGACGGCCACGACCACGGCCACGACCACGGCCACGACCACGGCCACGACGCTGCTCAGGCGAAATGAGTTTCGTCCACATGCGCCGTGCTGTCCAGTGCGCAACCTGTAGGTGATCAATGCCGACGGACTCCACCTGTCGTGAAGTGCCGATGCTCCGGCTACCGTCGTTGACGTTCAGGACTCCATTCCCCGTTCCTCTTCTCATGTTTGCTCGTTTTACTCGCTGCCTCTCGGGCCCAAGGCTCTACATACCCCATCTCACCAACATATAGCCTCAAGTCTTCTTGGTGTATCCTCAGCCCGCTATCTTGCACTCGTCGACGCTATCCTACATGCCGTTGTATTCCCAGGGGTCGTCAACTGTCTCGGTATTCTCTCCACTTCCAGTACGAAATTCGTGTAGCATATATGCTCAAGTTCTAGGCTTCCGTTGTGTTCTGCAAATCCCAATCGAGCTGCACGTGTAAATTACTGCTGTATATAGGAAGTACACTGTTGAACGCAGCTAGTGTCTTGTCACCACACGCTCCCCGCCATCATCGTACGAACAATGAGTCGAAAGCAACATCCGAACAGTTGCGATACTCGGGTCCTTCAAATCCGCTCTAAACCCAATCCAACGTCTGCATACCACAGCACCCGCACCCGTTGACATGATGCATGATCGCCCGTCGAAACCGCTCGCCCGCTTGCACCCACATGCACACCATCCACACAACTACCACACAACCACCCCGGTGCCGACTCTACGTCAACCACAAACCAAACCACACATCATCTTACGTTCAAGTTCAACATTCGACGCTCGCGCTTGACACGCAAACGCCCACCCAGGATGATCAGGATTCACAAAGAAGGATGCATACCAATTAACGGAGTAGACAAGACAATAAGAGGAGAGCATAATCGAGCCACACGTGCGCCGGGCACCTCAGCAGTACGCAGCCCTCGCGCGGCGCGCAGACCAGTGCGCTACTCGGGAGAGCGAGAGCGAGAGTGGGGTACGGCAGACAAGAGAGGGAGCGAGGGGCACTCGACTCCCAAAGTGTATCCGCTACGTCGTATACGTGCTGGTGGTGGTACCTGATGTACGTATGGCTACGTCGTCGACAATGGGGCCATAGGGGTGGTGTTAATCTGTGTAAGAGTCACAACTGGTCAATCAATCGGGGTAGAGAGAACGAAAGCAATAAAGAGAGTATTGCTACAAGGCCCCGCCGCATCCCGTGCGGCGCTCGCACCCGCGCCGACAGCAGCCAGTCAAGGCTGCGCGAGGCACAGTGAGGGTCGGACTGGGATTGGGGGGCCGAAAGAGCCGCAGGCTCTGGGGGTTCGTATGTATGGCACAGTGAAGGTGAACTGAACGCAGAGTGCGGGTGTAAAAGCACAGTGGAGAGGATGAGGGGAAGATCGGAGGAGGGGAGGGGGGAGGGGATACAAAGGAGGAGTCCGTGCGCGGGATAGGGAAAGGGGAGGAGGGAGGAAGCGTTCAGTCCGGGACATGGGACGTCATAGGGATACGGGATTCGAGGCAGCTAACAAAGCGAACTGTGTCCATGCGATGACAGAAACACCACGGACGACATATGCGGCGCGAGGGGAAGGCGCTGCAGTGCGAAATTCGAGTCAGAAATAAACTGGGACAAGGGGCTCGACGACATACCCAATAACTTATATATCCAACACCCCTGCTTGCAACTTCTTAACTTCAACACCGAGGCCGATAGTCTGTCGACCCCTCTTCCGCTCTTCTTCCATCCGGAGCCTCAGCTTCTCAAGCTGCCTCTCCTTGGGAACATAGGTGCGCTCCCTCGGTGACTCCGACTTCGCAACAGCACTCGACGACGCATTCACGAAGGTTGATGAGGAGCGCGCGTGGTCAGGTGAGCCCAAACCGGTCGAGACAGACGAATCGCTCGTGCTCGAGTCGAAACATCCGCCACCAGACCGGGGTGACCACAACAGCGACGGGACAGGTATGAGATTCGTGAGCGTCTGGAACGAGAGTCGTGCAGCAAGCGTGGGGGACATGAGTGATGGGAGAGACGGCGAAAAGGAGGCGGGAGGGGACAGCTGAGTTTCGGGGGAGGGCGCGGGCGGACTCTTCACGTCCGGATCCGCAGAGGAGCGGGCCGTGACTGTGCCGGACCTAGAAGCCGCGTCGGCTGTAAACAGCAGAACAGACATTCGAATTAGACACACACATACTCGAAAAATGAGCGCTGTAGGGAAGCCTACTGGAAGCAGGAGGTGTCATGACAGGGATGGCACTCGGCCTTGGAAGAGCCGAGCTGCGGGGAGGCTGCGGGATGAACGACGCTACCTTGGACGGCGTGACTGGCGACGTACGAGGCTGAGGGATGAACGTGGGAGCGGTAGCCGCGCGCTTAGGGGGCGGGGTCGAGAACGATGCGGGGGACGTGACGATGCGTAGAGGAAGTGGAGAAGCAACCTTCGGAGGCGTGGACATAGAAGTGGGTTGAGGAAGCATTGAAGGCGAAGACGACCGCAGGCGAGGGATACCGGATGGCGAGGGGCTAGTGCGCTGCGACTTGAGCTGGGGGAACGTGAAGCTGGTGTCGGCCTCGTCCTCGTCGATGGGCTCAAAGATGCAAGCCGACTTGTTGGAGGAGTCAGGGGTGGAGGCGGTCATCGACGTATCCGGTGTGCTCATGTCCGCATCGTCCATGTAGTAAGAAGGGGGCGGGTTGAACGTAAACTTAATGCCACCCTCGTCAACCTCACCGACGAACTCCTCATCATGGTCATAGCTGGGATCGTTCGACGCTTCTTCGTCCTCTGGCTCTTCCTCCTCCTCTACGATGTCGAGGGTACGTTGCGGTGAGCTGACCTCGGGAGACACGACGATCTCGCCAACGTCGGAGGGCAGGACAAATGGCGGAAGATCGTCGTCGTACTCGACTAGGGCCTGAGCAAAAATGTTCTTGTTGCTCTCGACGGAGTGCAACTTCGAGTCAAGCGGAGGCGAGTTGTCCACATCCTCGAGACAGCCGAAAAAGCGGTCGATCTCTTCGCGCGGAGGCGGCCTAGCGGGGACCGGGGCCGGTCCGGAGGGGAACGTCCATACCTTCGAGAGCGAGGCATGGCGCGCGTGCGTGGGCTCCGCAGGAGAGGGAAGAGGTGACGGCGACGCGGAAGGGGAGCGACTGATCGTCAACGAAGGCGCAGAGTCGGCGGAATCCGTGGAAAGCCGAGGGGTAGCAGAGCGAGCGTACTCCATCACCGACTCATACGACGTGGAAGTCGGATACGCATACTCGTCGTCGTCGTCCTCATCTTCATACCGTGCAAGTTCGTCGTCGTCGTCATCAGTCATATCATCCTCGTCGACTTCCTCGACGGCTTTAAGCTCGGGACGGTGGTTGTCATCAATAGACTCGACGTCGGTGAAGGTACTGTCCGAATCGATCGAGCGGAAGCCCAGGCCACGGCTTTTCGTACGTATCATAGTGCGAGAAACCGCCGAGGTGATGGGGCGGGCGGTAGCGTCGAAAGGCCGTGGAGTGTCGAGGAGACCTGCGTGTTCGAGCTCGCGCTCCATGTCCTCGCGCTGCTTCCTCTCTTGAAGGAGTTCCGCGCGAAGGCGCGCACACTCGTCCTCGACTCCGCGCATGCGCTCAATCTCGGCCTTCAGCTGAGCGACTTCTTCCTCCGAATTCTGGAGCTCCTGAGATATGGCATCAGAACGCGCGTGAGCTTCTTCGACCTGGGAGGTGACATCGGCGATGGTGCGCTCGAGCGAGGACTTCTCAACCTCAAGGAGACCGACCCGCTGGCGGGCAACCCAGGCATCACGGCGCTCCGCCTCGACGCGCTTGGCGTGCAAGTCGATTTGGCGTTGCAGGTCGGCTACGCGAGTGCGCCACCCATCAACATCTTTCTTCAGCTCATCCCGCTCAGCCTTCAGGTCAGCGATGAGCTGGAGCATTTCATCAGAGGGCTCGGAGGGCGAAGTCGACGAGGAGGTGTCAGAGGCGCACGAGACGGGGCGCGACCTCGAGGAGCGCGAAAGCGCCCGCTCTAGATCAGTGATGCGCTGCACGAGTGTCTCGTGCGCCTGGAATAAAAAATGCTGCTCGCTCATAGAGAGGGGACGGCCACGCTGGAGACCGAGCTGGCCGAGATCCATGCTACCAGAGCTTGAAACGGACGTCGAACGACGACGGTCTATGGTAGTGGATGTGGGCGTCATGTCGGGTGTGGGAAGGCCGTAGACTGACATCGTCTGCCCCTCTCCGTTTGACACGTAAGAGATGCTGCTGCGCTTGCTCGGCTGAGAGGGCGCCGAAGTGTCCGTCATGAGGTTGAGCGAAGGCCGACGGCCGGAAGGCAGGGGCGAGGGAGTCGGCGAAGACGAAAGAATCAGAGACTGCCGCTTGTTGGTCGCGGCGTTGTTGCTAAGCGTCGCATTCGCGCCTTGAGTAGAAGCCAAGGTCAAAGACTTAAGACCCGGACGCGGGCTGGGCGTAAATGAAGATGGCGGCGTGGGCAGCTCAACTTGGACCGAGCTGCTCATCGCCAGAGAAAGGGGGCGGAGGTTGAGGCTCGCTGGCCGAGGGCGAGCAGGGGCGGGCGTAGGCGCAACGATAGGAGACTCCTGTATGGGACTTGCGACAGTCTCCTTGTTCTCTTCCTCTTCTTCCTCCTCCTCCTCCACAAGAGTGCCAAGGAGCTCACTCGAGGGGGTGGATGCCATGAATTTGCCGACAGAGTCACGCTTGTTGCTCATCAACGAGTTGAGGCCTCCGTTGAATCCAGCTCCCATTCCAGGGGGGAAGGAAGGCTTCGAAGCTATATCTCATCTTAACGGTGACAGTGCGCAGCAGGACTGATGATACGTACGAAATTCAAAGCTTCGCTTTGGAACGTCAGGGGCATCCAGCTCCGGAATCTCAACAGAAAAACTTCCGCCCGCATCCTTCCCCTCCAAAGCCATGAGCGCACGTCGGCGGATTGAGTCCTTGTCCCCAAGGTTGATGTTGTCGTCCGAGCTGGACAGGGGGATGCTCGGGAGGGAGACGCCCATCAAATCAGCCGATTCGCGACGAGTGGACACCGAGGAACGGCGTCGGTGGTGGGAGTTACGCTTGGAGCCCCCGAGAGAGCTGCGAGTGGGAGAGTGGGGAGGAGAATCGTTCATAGTGATAGAGACAGGAGTGGGTAGAGACACGGGGACAGAAACTGAGCTGTTGCGGGAGTGGGAGCGTGAATGGCGGTGAGTAGAGGGCGGGGGTGCGCCTGCGGGCGATAGGGGTTTGCCAAAGCTGAACGAAGTCATCTGCGGACGGATTTTGTGAGCGTCGAAGACGAAGGGGGGAAGATAGGGACACGCAGCAGTGCACATTAGCGGGAGAAGGACTGCCAGATGGGGCGCATGGCCAGGTGGCGGGCGTGATTGGGCAGGCAAGCACGCGCTGTATAGGCTGAGCGCATACAGACAAACATGTCCGTCTGCGCCCGCAAATGCGCACTGAAGCGGCGAAGCGACGGCTGGTACATACCCTCAACCGTTCGGCGTCGACGCCGTCCTGCATGTTGAGCGAGTCGTGGTCCATGGAGACGTTATGGGTTTTTTGATGATACAAAACGAGAGACAGTTCCGTGACGGACAGTGGGGAATCAAAGGAAGGACAGGACCACGGCGCAAGCCAGGGAGGACCGCAGGATCCGGACGAGGAGGAGATGGCAAGCCAACGCTGGAGACCAAGCGCCCCAACATCCCCCAGCAAATACTCCCACCGACTCCCGGAGATTGCCGCCACCCATTATGGCAGCACGTGGCAACGCCCTCCTCGGCCTCGAGTCGGCATCTCCTCCGCAAACTCGACATCCCGCATCCCCGCTGCGTCCACTCGAGACAGTGCCACAGCCGAGCCACAAAGCTCGTCTTCTTTCCTCTGCCGCATAACGCACAGGAATTGCGAGCCTGCAGCACCCCACGGCCCCACGCCCAACTGCACGCTCTCGACTCGGCGCGCGGCCCGAGACCGTTCCGGAGTAACCTCGTCCTAACTCTTAGGAGCACGCCGAGCACCACCGCAGACAACCATCGTACGAGCAACCATGGCCGCTGCGCTGACGAGGCTGAAACCAGGCCGCACCGTCTTCTTCCTTTGCGACGTCCAGACGCGATTCCGTGCGTACCAGATAGCTTCGATCGCCGACGTATTGTTCGCATCTACTGATCTGGGCAACCCATCTCCAGGAACCCTCACGCACGGCTTCGACCATGTCGTCGCCACGAGCAGCAAAATGCTGAAGCTAGCTAAAGTCCGAACTCGTCGCGGCGTGCTGTGCGTTCCGCTGACTGTATCTGCCCTAACAGATCCTCGACATCCCGCTCGTGATCACCGAACAGAACCCGCGCGGTAAGTCTCCTCGGTAACCTAGCGGTGAACTCTAACATTCCGTGCTGACTGCGTTTCTCCCTACGCTGCTTCTCGTCCACGCCGCTCTCACCGCACTCGACATCATCTCCCGGGCCAACAGCGCTGGGATCGACTGTGCCCGAGCTCAACACCGCGCCTCTCGGGCCCCTCTTCCTCGGCGCGTTCGAGAAGACGGTGTTCTCCATGGCGATACCGCCCATCCTCGACATTCTTCAGAAGCACGACTTCAAGTCCGTCGTCCTCTTCGGCATCGAGGTTCGTCTCCACTCCATGCCGTATTTCCATTGACTTGTTGACGTAACGATTCGGACGGCCCTGAATTTGCGGCTCGCTTCGTTGCTTCGACAGTCCCACATTTGCATTCTGCAGTCCACCTTTGACCTGATCGAGCGCGGCTACGACGTCTTCGTCCTCGCCGATGGGGTGTCCAGCACGCACGCGCAGGAAGTGCCGATCGCGCTCGAGCGCATGCGCCGCGCCGGCGCACAGGTCACGACGAGCGAGAGTGCGGCGTTTGAGCTCCTCGGTACGTCCGCTCCTCCGCCGCAGATCTCCGCATCGGTAGGTTAAACTCACGGACATGGACTTCTTCTCAGGCGACTCCAACCATCCCGAGTTCAAGCACTTCACGCGCATGGTCCGAGAGGAGAAGGAGAACACCGAGAAGTCGCTGCAGGGATTGCTCGGGACTCCCGAGTCCAAGCTGTGATTATAGGCTGCTGCGGATAGGGTCTCGACGTGAGACAATGTGCAATTGTACGATGTGTAACGGATACAACCACGGATGTTGATTGTGTATGTACAAAAGCGACGCTGCCCAACAAAGACATCTACATATGATACATTTTTGTGTGACATCTACGCAACGTAGCTCCAACAGGATAACCAAGACTACGATACCGACTATGTGGGACAACAAGATAGGAGCCTATAGAGATACATACGAAATTGAGGAGAGCGAGTGCAACAAATTGAAGCTATACATACAACATAAACGACGCGAGAGCGAGCCGCAAGTACAACGCAAGTGACTCATCAAAGTATGCAATGCCAAAGCGAAATGAAAGCGGGAGCAGAGGATTAATATAGAGCCGTGATACTATCGATAAGCCATCAAACACGAGGGGTCAAGAAACTTCCGCCAGGATCTGCGGATCCGACATCGGAACGGGACTGGAGCAGAACGCGTGAACCTTGCAAACGAGCACAGAGACCAACCAAGAAAGTATGCAGGCAACTTGTGGGCCATCCTGGCCACCCAGCGACGGCGACCGTGACGACTTGGGATGCCCACACATCAACGACGAACACTCACAGCTCACAGCTCACTGCCCGCGCGTGAGGAAGTGGGCGACGGCAATAAGGGCGAGATAGCGGCGCCTCAACTTGTAGAGCATGTTCTAGTGTACGACACGGACGCGTTAGTCGGTCTTCAAGGAGCATACGAGATAAGGCTAGGTGCCTACCACGAAGGCGGCCGCGACTTTGGCTGTTGCACGCGTCGGCTGCGTCTCCGCGTCCTGCTGCCAGTTTGCATGGGGGCCGAAGAAGTCTTCATGACCGACAATTGGGAAATCGTGGTCATAGGGCGACTCGAGCGGGTCGGAACGCATGGTGCCGCACGCGGTGGATGGACCCTGGACGAGGGGTACAGAGGATGTTGAGGTCGAGCTTGAGACCAAGAGCGAGGAGGAGGAAGGTGAGAGGGAGAGGGACGCTTTACATACCTCGATACGCGTCTCGAGCTCCATTCCACCCGCATACGCAATCTCCAGTCGACCACAAGGGTTGACGGTGATCTTCGGCGCGACGTGCGTCGTCGCTGTGAACATGATAAACAGGGGCGAAAGAGGGCACACGTACCAGCAGGCGGTCCTGGTCCTGTCGAGGGCGACGGGGGTACGGATGGTACCGGTCTACGTGTGAGCCCCGGTACCTCGGCAGACAGCCAGAGTCGTTAAGAATCATGCCAGAGGATAGAATGACGGCGGTGAACGACGGATACGGAGGGTAGAACGGCATATATTCCAACGATACTACAATACCAGAGGAACGATGGCAGGACCTAGGGCTGGAAGGAGGGAGGATGGTGGTAAATGAGGATACAAAGGAAGGAAGTCAAGGATGAAGGGGTAAGGGACGAAGATTGGGCGATGGCGAAGGCATTATATAGCTGCAAATTGCTGAGGAAGGATGAGGAGGGATATGACTGCGAGAAAGTGAGGACGCGAAGCGCTTACCTGTCTTCGGTACCATCGCTTCCAGACGGTACAACGCGCGTGTCGAGCTTCTAGTCCGTCTTTGCTTCCTAATACGTTCAGTCGATGTCCTATAAACCTCTCCGCTTCATTCCACAATGGCGACTGGTCTTCCTTCAACGGCGACGGCAAGGCCTCTGGACTCTGACCCTGCAGATAGGTCTTCGCGTTCGATATAACGGCGGTTCCTGACAACATGGTGGTGATACGCGGGCGATAGTTTCTGGGTCAACTTCTCCAGTCTTCGTCATCGACATCGATTTTCAAGAGAACAGGGTAGCCAGAGGGAGAGTCGAGGCTCCGAGTGGACGTCAAATTTCCGTGGCCGTTCGACAGATCTCCAACCCCCGCCCATTCCAATCGGAGAGGAGCGTCTAGGTCGCCACGAACGGAGCTCTCGTCGAGCACAAAGCATGATTTTATTGGCTGGACAGATGTACGAACAACACACCAGCGAGTGTTGTCTTCCCGCCTCTGCCACTGGCAGAGCATCCTACCACTGGCTGCCTGAGGACGACTTGCCTAGCAAGTCACGGGAACCTCACTGTTGTGATAGTGACGGCTCGAAAGCGAGGTGAGCTTGTCTGCAATACTGTCTGTAACTTCGCGCCTCATTCCGCTGCATTTCATGAGTCCATCGGTGAGATTCACCCATGGACTCGTGGAATGTGGCAAACGCTGCAACTATGGCATAGAGGCGCCGTGGTCCTTGGGGCGTCACTGTGGCCGGGCCGGCGAGGTTAGGGCGGCCCGAGCACCCGAATTGAACTCCCTGGTATGCCAGTGAAACGGCGTGAACGATCCACGAGTGTTAACCTCGTTACATTGTACAAGGTTAACACTCGCCGATCCCTACGTCATGGAGGCAAAGCGTCCTGGCTGTAGGCGCAGAACGTCATCTACACCCTCAGCTCGTTCCCAGGCTGAGGTTTCGAGAAGAGGGAAGTTGTGTTCATTTGGAATGACGGACTGAACCTAAGGCGAAGGTAGAAGGCTCATATTGATAGATTCTCATGCATCTTGGCCTCGCCAGAACACTGCCAGGCGGTATACGCGAACGTGACGCACGGGGAATGAATTCACTCACTAGCATTATCTCCGTCGGCGAGCCGCCAGTGTGGATGGCTATCACTATCGTTGAATGAACGATAGTACTGGATGTTGTGGGCAGAACAGATCCAGTCGCGCACATTTGACTCGCACGCTGTTTGCCCCCAACGCGTCGAGATGGATGAGCCACCCTGTCTGCAGCAGGGATGCGCACAGGGGCACAAAGACACCGTCTTCTGTGAGTTGAGATACGAGAGCCTTCTCCCGGATACTGTGCCAGGGTAGAGCGCCGGATGGGTCTGCTGACGAAGGCTGAATGGGGAGACGGAGGCTTTGGTTCCTAGTGTTGACCCGAAGGCCAGAGGGACAGGATGCACCTGGACGCACTATAACACGACGGTACGATCCTCGATGCCGGTTATGCTTCTCGGGCTCCCTCAAATTTCTAGCGCGCTCAGCGCCCGCGAGTTGTCCTTCTCTCCTCCATGCCATGACCACCATATCTTCCTCCGCCTCCAAGACAGACATCATTACTCGACATTCCTGCCTCCAGTGCGCACTCGAACCTGTCCTGTAGCCATCGACAAGCTCGACCGTGAACCAACGCCCGCGCCGCTCGCCTGCTGGTCCTCCCTCTACGGGATCAAGTTACCATTTCAAGCTTGGACCTTCATTTCCGACGGTATCGATTGTGCGAGCTCGCCTTTTGGACTCGCTATGCCTATTCCAACCACGAGGAGCAAGAATCTCGGGAGCCGCGTCAGCCCACTTCTTCGCGAAACCCGGTGCGCCAATGTCTCATCTCATTGATCAGTCTCCTCGACACGTCGGCAAGTCCTACGGATACTTGGCGAGGTGTCCAGATGCCGTGCGGATCGTCCATGCGGGCCGCGTCGCGTCCTTGTGTTCACCGCTCAGTCGTTCACGAAGTACGGCGTAGTGCACCAGCCTCGTACCGTCACGGCACACCTCGTACTTCAAGCGAACAGAACGCTCAATGGTCGTACGGCTAGGGTCACGATGGTGAGTACTTGCTTCACGCTCCACTGCAGGTGTCTTTACTGTCGGGGTATCATGCCCCTACCTAACCCAGTTGCAACGGCCGCAGGACAAATACAGATCGTACAATGCGAGAGGCACGCCCGCAGTTCACCCAAGGCCCGTTGAGGTTGTCGCGATCCCATCGAGCGTACTTTGTGGAGGGGATTTTCGGGACCAGAAGTCTTGATCCTGGTCATCGCTGAATATGGACTCATGCTTTCTTCAACGTCGACCCTTGAGCATGGATCGGCTTGCAACGCGATTGCCCCGCTCGATCTCTTTGTCCTGCCTCGCCGCCGCGGCCACGAAGACCCTGTGCCCCATTTTCCGCCCTTTCTCCGGAGGTGTCGTGCACATGTCAAGACGGTCGACTCGGCGTCGTGACGAGGCGGAGGATTCCCCGACAGTCGATGGGTATAACAAGCTCCTGCTGTGGAGGTGGCGTGCGATGGGCACGCGTGCGACGGAACCCAGTGAGTGCCGCGACTCTCCGGCCCGAAGCCCTCCCATATCTCCCCGCACCCATCTCGACCGCAAGCAACGCCCGCCGACGTGCACCACGCCTCCTCCCGCACCCTCCACGCCTATCCGCAGGCCCCGCCTGCCATCCGAACATCCAGCCTCGGTAGCAGCCGGTGGCCTGGTATTGCCGCTTTCCGTCATTGTGTACCTCCGAGCGGGGGGCGCGATCGGATCTGCAGCCAAAACCATCCGAATATCATATTATCTCACACACGCTCGTATTTCGCATACACTTATGGACCCACAACTTTCGGCTTCATGGACGACTTATGCGTTTCCTCCACTACTATGTGCGAACTCTCCTTCGTATCGCACGCATTCGGTGGTCGAGTCATTGGATTTGGATATACATTTCTAGTAGATGTATGGTGTAAGTACTTCGTGGGTCAGATGGATGCTATCTATTGTACAATGCAAGAATGAGTCTTCGGTCACAGTTTGGACGAGAGGATGAGTAAGTACATGAAGACGGAGAGGCGTGTAGCAAATGCAAGAAGCCAAGATAATAGACAATATGTTAGCAGTATGATGCGGGACACTGGCAGCGATGAGATAGACTACTATACAGCAGGGACCTA
This sequence comes from Earliella scabrosa, assembly GCA_022605405.1. NCBI lineage: Eukaryota > Fungi > Basidiomycota > Agaricomycetes > Polyporales > Polyporaceae > Earliella > Earliella scabrosa. The sequence goes on along the minus strand of JABYQQ010000005.1, from coordinate 2,647,631 downwards.
TAGGATATGTACTTTGCCGGACAGCACTAGCCAAGACAACAGACGATGCGATAGAGCAAGAAAGCGAGGGAGACGGAGTATCATTATGGGCGCCCACCGGCACTAGGACGAGGGCAGCAGAGCGGCACAACCGGCCTTACTTGAGCCAGCGTGGTTTGAGGATCGCCAACTGACGGCGCAGAACGCGCAATAGTTCCTGATCGACAATCGCTGTCAGTAACTGCCTGTCGTTCTGACACATGCGCGATTCGCCGAGACGCAAGTGCCACTCGGAAGCTAGTATGGAGAAACTCACATCGAGCGCGACAACAAGTTTGCCACGACCCAACTGAGGCTCCGGCCCGTGCTCGTGGGGAGTGTCGCCATCCTCTGCAGCTGCTGGAGGATGGTGCTCGGCGACGTCTTCAGGTGTTGCAGCGAGCCCCTCGGAGGTCGGCGTTGATGTTGGCGATGGCGATGGCACGGAGGGGTCCAGCTCGAAGTTCGAGACGTCGTTGTCGGGGTGCGCAGACTCGACGTCCACAGGACGAAGTTCAGTGGGTCGCTAGGTCAGAGAGGAACAATGAAGGCGATGGGAGACAGCGATCAGGCAGATGACGGGCATACCAGTAGAGGAGGAGGAGGCAAAGGCTCGTTCGTCTGGGTTGCGCTGTCCTCGTGGAGGTTGTCTGGGCTCGTGTTGGAGGTCAAGTTGGCGTCCAAAACCTGCAAAACACGTCGACACGTCACCTCGGTGTGAGCCAGACGTGTTGAAAAAGGCATACATACCATGAATGCGTCCTCCAGGCGACGTCGAGTCACCCGCGCATATGGGTGGAAGCGGCCAAGGTGAGCCTGGCGGTACGCCGGGAGCCTGTTCATGACGAAGCTGAAAGAGGGCCAAGGGGGATCGACGCGCATGAATTTGATGGGGGCGGGTACACAACGAGACAGAATAGTCAAAATCCCAACAAACAATGTGAAGTACACGGAAGTAAGATATAGTAGACGAGAGTTCTGGTGGCACAAGGCGGGCTGCGAAGCGAATGGAGAGGGTAGGGGAGAGGAGCGGAAAGGAGGACCCGGACAGAGTCCGTTGAAAATGAAGCGACGCGTTGCTGACGCGTTATATAGTTGGGAATCGGCGGGGAGACGAGTCGGAGCTGGGCCCGCAAAAAGCCGCGTCTGCGTTAAGCAGCGCGAATGCTATTGGGCCTAATCGTTCGCGGATCCAGTGCGCTGGGCCCGCTTGCTGCGCCTTGCCATCTCCCGCGATCCTGGTTTATGTACTCCCCTCCGGTAGATGCCAGTCTTGCAACCTCACATATCTAGAGCCGGAGATCAGCATTAGAGCGTCATGACAGCATTCTCGAGGCGAATGCGATCAAGAGGCGAAACAGGCCGTCTTGCTGTGAGGCAGAACGAGAGTCACGGTCACCGTGAAGTGGACGACCATGATGAAGCTCTGACCCGACTAGGTGCATTGCAGCACTTCACCAGCAGGACCAGGACCTGCACCAGAATCTGCTGCTGACAACTTTCATGAGTCCCCGACTACGAGACTCAGAGGAACACTCTTCGCGCGCGGAAGTCGCGATCGGGCGAGCACGGTGCCCAGGTGACACGATCTCAATCCTGTCCCAGTTATCCCACCATCGCAGATCCGGCCCCCTCAATGCCAGCGCACCCCAACAGAACGGTCCCCCACGACCTGCCACGATAACCAATGCCTGGATTGACATTCATGTCTTCCATCCTAACACAGCCTGAGGGCCGTGACACGACCGAATAGTCACAGCAATGTGACAATGTCACGGGCGTCTATGCGTGAAGGCAACCGGTGTGACAGGTGCGTTCTCTCATACCAAACGCCTCCACACGGAATGTGCTAGGTCTCTAAAGCTCATGAGTCTGCTTCAACAACAGCCCCGCATTGCAACTTGCGTGCATCAACGGGACTCGAGGTCCACTTCAGCAAGCCGAGCCACAAGCTCGTCAAGATGAAGCAACCTCAAGAGGACATGACCCAGCGTGTTGAACAACGCATGAATGCGGGAGGAACATCTCGTGAAGACCGCAAGCGTGCCTCAAGCAGAAGATGTGCGAAAAGTGTAGAAAATGACAAGAGAACATACCTCAAGATTTATTGAGTTGCGCGAAGTTTACGCGACTCGGCCGACAGAAAGACATGAGTCTTTGAGGCCACCAACCATGGAACATTGGGAGAGATAAGTAGCTTGTCGTTGATTGTGTTCACTGAGTGGTCTTGAGCCTCGAAGGAGCGATATCACCGGTTGGCTGCATACGGCTGTCCGATGGTGTTGTTCTTGAGGATGCTAGTAAGCTTCGAGGAGGGGGAACCCTTGTCGGTTTGATTTTCAAGACGACTGCCGGAAGACTTGAATGTCTTGCAAGACGATTGTGGCAAGAACAGAAGGCAAACCAGCGCAGTGGCCGATTTTTTCAGCCGCAATTTGTGGTTGACTGAGGGAAGAGTCCATGTCGCCTTCAGGGTCCACCCAGTGCGGGATATACAGTCAAGCAAGTGTCCGAGGGGTCCAACATCAAGAGCAGCGTCGGGACGAGTGAGCATTGAGCAAGAGGAGGAGACGACAAAGGAGCAAGCAAGCCTCGTGGTCCAGCATGGTCCATCCCTGGATCACCAAGCCGCCGATCGGTTCCTGGCAACTCCGGTCTCCTCTCCCGCCAACCAGCCCAGAACCAGCCTGTCCAGCCTTCCCCCAGCATCCCGTCACTAGTTCACCCATGCACGACTGTCGTACAGCAACATCCTGGTCCACCCTTCCTCTTGACTTGTATTCGCTCTCGCCGACGAACAAAGACCCCGCCCTGCAATCACCACCACCAACACTCAAGCTCACCACCGGGCAACAAATACATTCAACCTTCACAGGTGAGCACTGCGGTACTGCACACCGAGCGTCGACGACGCTCACCGGCGTGGCGAGAGCCATATTGAATGGAGGAGTGTGCGCATCCTGGGCTCCCACTGCCAGAGCGAGCGTCCGCGACGCTCGCCGTGCTGCCCTCTCCCAATCCACCGGGCGCTCGCCGTGCTGCCCTCCCCCAATCCGCCCACTCCTACGTCCGCCTGGTACCGGAGATGCGCATCGCCCGCTGCCAGAGCGAGCGTCCGCGACGCTCGCCGTGCTGCCCTCCCCCGATCCGCCCACTCCTACGTCCGCCTGGTCCTGGAGATGCGCATCTCCCGCTGCCAGAGCGAGCGTCCGCAACGCTCGCCGTGCGCCCGGCACCCTATCCCTCCCTGTATCCGTGCACACACACACTCTCGTAGTTCTATTCCGTCCGCCGGAGCGTTCAGTGTACGCATGCTCAGCGACTGTACCGTCTGTTCACATACACACTCTCACAGGCCCGACTGACACAGCGTTGTCGTCCCATCACCTTCACGCAAGGTTGTAAATCTCATCCACAATCGCGAGCGTCGTCGTCTTCGTGGACAGCCATCCCCACACACATCTCTCGCCAGCAAGCGTCGACGACTCCGCTCGACTGTATGCCCTCCCCGTCGCATAATCATCACCACGCCCGAACAGTGAACATCATTGCTCCTGCCTCCGCCACACACGTTTCCTCACGCCTCCTCGGATCCTCCACCGTTACGCGAAGCTTGCAGACTCTCAAGAAACTTCAAGAGGATCAGACTTCAAAATGATGAGTAGCCAATCGGATGATATCCCTTGTGAGTTCTCTCCCGATACATAACAGAGGCGACCGGTATCCGGAGACCTCCTAGACCCCTCTACAGCCCCAACAGCCAGGTCGCCGAAGAAGAGGCATTTCGGATCGCTCTAACCACTTGCCTCCCGGAAGTCGGCGTTGCCTTCTTGAGGCACCGACAATGCCAGGAGACGCGTTACGCCCGTACATCAAAGGCTGTCCCGCATCCGCCTAAAGGCCGCCTTCAAACAAGCTCATTCTAGATCGATCGCCTTGGGGCGCTGGCTTAGTGCCGCGATGCTGATCCCACAACGCGAAGAGGTCGATACGTCATGCTTCGGAAGTCGAACCTCGTCGGTCGGCAAGGTCTAGCTGGTTTACGCTAGCTTTCGCCATCAGTCGGCGTCTTCTTTGGTACGTTTCTACGATGTCTGTCCCGGTATATGCCAGCTCCTCCGGATCCAAGGTAGAGGTGCAGCTAGGTGCAGTCGGTCAATGTGCACGGCGCGAGCCTTCGGATGATACGTATCGTAACAAGTGTATCTACAGAAACCAATTCGCATCTTTCCACAAACGTCAATCGTCCACTGTACAAGGTGTCGTGTGACTGCGCTTAGTTGCTTCCATCACTGGGGCATCTGAACCTTGCAAGTTGGAAAGAGTGAGTGCTGGTAGGTGCTGGTACCAGTAGGGACTGTTTGGCAAGAGCTTCTGCGACAAACAGAGCCACGTGGGATCCGGGCCGGGTTCAATGAGGTCAACTGCCGCTTAGAGAGCAAGCCACTTCTGCTCAGAACCACACAGCACCTCTCGCGTGAACATCTTTCCACTGCTTCAAATCCAGCGTACATAGCAGCTTCGGCACAACCTCATCCTCAACAACCGTACACGCAATGTTCGGAACCCTGGTCCATCTTGGCATTGACGCGGCGCTGCTGAGCGCATTTCTCGCGGGGATCAGGAGGACAACGGGCCTAACGTACGTCGTCTGGATGCTCCGTGCATGGTCGCGAGCTGATGTAGGCGGGATCTTTGCAGACCGAAGCTGTCTGACGTGCCCAACAAGGATGTCCGACGTGAGTCCAGAAGTTGCGCCCTTGTCGTCCTTGCGCCGACTAATCACCTCGGCTGACATGCAGAGCTGCTCCGCTCATACCTCGAGTTCGGTATGTCAGAGCAAAGCACACCGCTAGACCGCCACTGATGCTTGAAGGAATGTAGGAGAGTATCTCTTTGACTTTGCAGTCGTCATCTGCGGGGTACGTGCACGCCGATCTTGTGTCTCAAGTCTCCGCCTCATCCCGATTGTATGCAGCGTTCCTCCTCGTTTGAACGGAAGTAAGAAGCACCCCACATCTCGACATTGCATTTGATGAGGCATGCCGCATCCCTGTACGTTCGTGCTGTTGCCATCGTGCCCTTTGCCGTCGCTTACTCCCAGCCAGTCCGCCTCCTGCCTCGCATCCCGCCTCGCTATCTCATACGCTTTCTACACCACTCTTCGCAATCCTGCCGCTCTTTGGATGTTGATGGGATATTTATAGCATTGGGTCATATAGCACCCATGTACGCGCACGTACGTCCACGATCCAGCACGACCCCTCTCGCCCTTCCCTCTGTGCGTCTTGAGTGGCACTCGGTCATCCGAGGAAGTTGTACACGAAGAAGTGCAGTACGATTGACCCAATGGCGAAGTCTGCGAAGGCTCTACGACATAGCCCCGTTCATGTTAGCCGAATGTACCTGGACCTGCAATGGCATGACGTACCGTTCCGGAGACACTTCTTTGAACTCGGTTCGGTTGGCGGGGTTCACCTGCGCACGGAGGGATGCTGCAAGGACGAACTGCCCAACGCAGCTCGCGAAGCTAAGCACATGCCCACCATAAGCAACACGACCTGAGATTCATACTCGCGCAACATACCCAGCCAGGAATGCATTGAAGGGGAAGTTGCTAACGAGGATGCAGTAGAGGAATTGAATGATGCCGGAGAGCATGAGGAAGACCAGGAACGCGTCGATCGTCTTCAGCCGCGAAGAGGTTGTGTCGTAGTACGCCGACCATAGGGACAGCAAAGGGCTCTGCTTCGAGCTCGCTGGCTTCGCTGGCGGGGTCGTTTTCGAGGTAGGCATGAAGGAATGTGGACCGGGAACGAGCGCAAGGATGAGGTTGACGTGGAGAAGCGGGCGCAGTTGCCTGCCCGAAGCGGGAGCTACGTCGCGCTAGACGCTCAAGGTAGCGCGTCCAAAATTCGGAAGGCGCCCACAGCCAACTGCCGGTCTCTTCCTCCCTCTTCGCGTGCTTGGTCTCGGTCTCCTCCGCCTCTGCCCTCCTCCGAGAATGTCTGGCCTTGGTCTGAGACTTGCTGCCAGCACTTCGCGCGCTGTGCGTGTCGCGTCCCAGTCATGTCGAATTCGGTCAAGGGCGTTGCACGAGCGCAAAGAGCTCTCGTATCCAATTGAGGAGGGGTTGGGTAGCTTCCTTCCTCCTCCTGCGCTCAAGATGATCGCGGAGGACTACCAGCAGGGGCTTTTGGACAGGTTAAATGACCAGGTCCGGGGTGAGTTGCCAATACCCTGTCTTGACGTCGTGACGGTGTCCATTGAACATCGAGCTGGCACTTCGCAGGTACCGCTCTGGAGAACAAGAGCATAGTGCAGACAATCATCGACGCCGCACGAGACCCCAACAAGGTCCTCGAGTTTAACTACGCGTCAGACGCTCTTAACAACTCGTTCTTCCTGGAAGGTCTAGTGCGTACCCTCCGACCCACTACTACTCTCTCTACCTCGTCTGACACTCGCATCAGAAACCTCCACCGTCAGACGCGACGTCGCACGAGGGGCAGCTGAGGTCGACCGACACCCTCCTCCGGCGCATCCACCACGACTTTGGCTCGCTCGCGCACTTCCAGTCGAGCTTCAGCGCCGCCGTCCTCGGCATGTTCTCCTCTGGCTGGATCTGGCTCGTCTCCGACGGGACCGGCCAGCTCGGTATCGTCCCCACCTTTGGCTCCGGCACGCTCCTCATCCGCTCCAGCCAGCCCTCGCCGACCTTCCTCGAGTGGCAGCGCCTCGTCGGCGACGCCGTCGTCTCACATGCCGAGTTTGACCAGGCCCCTCCCCCGCTTCCGTCCGCAACCTCATCCTCCGCTCACTCACACGTGGACGCGCCGCCGCACGCAAGTTCGCCTGTGTCCGGTATCACGCACAACGCGCCCCCGCTCGACCCGCATACTCCCGCTCGAAGCATGTCCACGTACCATGCGCGCCCCAAGGGTGTGTACCAGCACCCCGACGAGCTCCAGCCGTTGAACCACACGAAGGTGGACTTTAAGAAGATCGGAGAGACGCTCTACCCGCTCTTGTGCGTGTCTGTGCACGAGCACGCATGGGTGGGCGCGGGGTACGGCGTGTGGGGCAAGGAGGAGTACATGAAGCGCTTCTGGACGGTCGTCGACTGGGAAAAGGTCAAGACGCTGTACGACCGGGTCCCGGGCACCAAGAAGAGGGTCTGAGCTCGAGGGCCAGGACGGGTGTGAGACAGAGGGGTGTGGGGGTGGAACGGGAAGCCATGCACGCATACTTGGCATTTCCACTCATATGGTCGTTGCTTGCTGCATCATCGCATCTCTTATCGTCATATAGTCACTAGAGTCCAAAAGTACACTTAATCTTGTTGGTTTGCTCAGCACGAACCCGCGGATGACTGCGACCACACTGCTCATACAGCCTAGAGTACATGCACGGTAATCCATGGTCACCATCTCCACTCGATGTTGCCGAACGAGCTGCCCCGCATGCCCTTGTACGGCTTGTACGCCTCGCCGGTGAGCTTCAGCTGCTCGATCTTAATCGCGGAGAAGTTGTGTTGCGGGATCTCGAAGCGTACGCGGAATGCGCGAGATGGTCGCGGTGTCTCCGCTCTAGGGGCAGCACAGACACTCAGCATACATATACATGCGAACCCAGAGCGTGTGCGTGCACTCACGTCGACGTGAAGGACCCTCGCAATGTGTAGCTCGCCGACGGCGCGAGTGCCTTCAGCTCCCAAACCAAAGTCTGCAGTCTCGTCAGCATCGCGGTTCGGTGCACAAGCGAGCGGATCAGATACTCACCAGAGTCCTCGGGTTGTACGTCCACGACGCGTTGTGCGACGCAACGCAGTTCGCCCCCGTCGCGCCCTCGCCCAAATACAGCTCGACGAACACGTTCTCCATCGAGCGCGTCGTGAGGCGCGAGCTGAGCGTGAGGTCTACGGACCCTCCGCGCTCGTCTACGGTCACGCCCGTCCGCAGTGCGAGGGGCACGGCCGTCTGGGCGACCGCACTTGCCGTGGCGGGCGCGAAGCGGTACTCCATCAGCTTGAACTTGCCGTCTGGAGGCACGAACGAGAGCACACGGTCGCGAGACCAGCGCTGCAGCCTAAAAGGTGGGATGTGAGCGAGCTGGAGGGAGCAAGGGGAAGACATCGCGTACCGAACGCAAGGGTGAAAGGAAGAGTCCTCCAACGACCGAGCATTTGAGAAAGTGAGGAGCAGATCGGGGGTGCCTGCAGCGAAGTCAGTTGCGGGACGGGTAAATGCTGCACGTCCGACGCACCTGAGAGCTTGCAATTCGAGTCCACCCTACCCCACACGGTGCTCACCGCAGGCTGTCCGTTCCTGCAAGCCACGGGTCAGCAAGAACGTGTGCTGCCATCAAGGGGAGAGGAGGACGGAACGAACTTGTTCACGATGGCCTCCAGCGTTTCGACCACGTCGAAGAAGATCTCGTTGTTGTTGTACCGCACTCCGGCCTTCCGCCACGGTATTGGGGACGCAAACGGATGCGAGGTCGCGGAGGTGCTTGCGAGCCCGGATACACCAGCGACGGAGAGCACTTTGTGAAGCAGGGTAGGGGGCAGCACGATATCCCGCAGAGCATTGGATGAGGTCGTAAGCGGGTGTCCGCCAGAGTCAAGGGTCTCCTCGAGCAACTGGAGCAGGAATGCGCGATGGTGTCACTAGCTTGCACTGTCAAGAAGCGGTCGTGCAGCACGCACCTGGTATACGATATCGAAGTTATCCTTCAGGGTCTCCGCCGACAGATGTCCAAAGTACTCGCGCAGGATGTCGACAAACGTCTGGAGGAACGCGAACGCGTACAACGGGTCCACTGCCATCCCTCAGTGCTCCCGCGTGCCCGAAGCGTAACAGAGCACGCTCACCGTCTCCGCTCACAGGACACAGGTATCTGAGCTCGCCGCGTTTGACATGGCAGCATGCGCTCGGGGTCTCGAGGTTCAGCCCGGGGACGTATATCACCGGATCGACGTCGCTCTGCCGTGCAGCGTTCGCGAGGGCGTTGTTGAGCGCGTCGATGTGTAGGAGTGGATAGGCGGGAGGAAATGAGTGGAACCCGGACTGGACGACGGCGCGCCTTGCGAGCGAGTCAATAGATGGAGATCGACAAAGGCAGAGAGAACGGACCCCGCGTTGTCGAGGATGATGAGCCCGTCAATAGCCATGGTCGATGTTCTGAACCAGACTCGAGTGAAGTTGGACTGCGCATGCAGATGCTGGTACGAACCAAGTACACACTGCACGCGCGCGTCGCGCGATTCTATGTCATTGCGTCACCGCCCCCGTTGGCGACTCGCGTATGCGCGCGCGGCGGGGATGCCAAACTTTGAACGTTTGGACACAGTGAGAACCATTGCAAGTCAAAAGCACATCCATATGATATAGCCGTGGTGCAAGATACATTGAGGCGGGAACAGCTCTCGGATACATACTCGCAAGCTCTTCCCACATACCCAACTCTCCAGAAACCCTCCAGTCTCGAGATGATGCGCTACATGTGCATATACATACATGGCCAGCACTAGATTCAGCGACCGAGCACGAACACGTCGACCGACGCCAGGAAATCATGGTAGGGTACGCACCCGCACCCTCCCATCGTAGCAGACACTCACACAAGCCGCTCGCCACGGTCCACATCCATCCGCAGTGCGCACACCAGGCCGAGGGCTGCCCTACCGGTTCACGCCCTGGACCAAGCCCGTGAAGCTGTCCGGCCGCTGCATGACGTCCACAAACTGGTTCCACTCCGACAGCCCAAACCCAATCGACGCGCCCCACATCGAGCTCTCGTCCGCCGGATGCACATACGGGAGCTCCTGCCCCCCGCCCTCCCTGAACACCTGCGCGTGCTGCGGCAGCGGCTGCTGCATCGCCTCCGCCTGCTGCGTCGCATACCGCACCATCGGGTACGACTGGCTCGTCGTCGCCACCGTCGGCGAGTACTGCTGCTGCTGCTGCTGTTGCTGTTGTTGGGGCGGCGGCGGCGGGAGGTGCCCGTGCGACTGCGACTGGGGCACGGGCCCCGACGACGTGCGGTGCGGCGTGTATTGCACCGCGTGCTGGGGGTGCTGCTGCTGGTGCGACTGGTAGTGTGCGGATCCAAGGTCCGGCTGGGACTGCGACGTCCAGCGCGTCGCCGACACTGGCGCCTGGGTAGGTGGAGGCGGCGGCGCGGGCTGAGAGTGCTGCTGTGGCGGCATGGTTGGACGCGATGCGACCTCCGGCTGACCTTGATACCCCGGAAGCGCAGCCTGGACAAGGGTCTGCATCGCTCCGTCGTAATGAGTGTACCCAGGCGAGTCCGCGGACCTCGAGTATGGCGCATCCTGGTATGGAAACGCGAGTGTCCGGACGAGGCTCAGCACCTGTGCCTTCTTGCGCTCGCGCTCGTCTCTTGACAGCTCCAACAGCTCGTCCGAGTACAGCGGGGCGAGTGCCTGGAGGATCGTCAGCGCCTTGTCCGCCACCGGCATCCATCGACTCTGCTCCAGCGATGCGATCGACTTGCGAATGTTCTCCCGGAAGAGACTTGCCGCAGGCTGATCCGGCTTCGTGATCAGCTGGAACGAGAAGAACATCGCCGCGGAGAAGACGTGGAAGGGGCCCCAGTTCATGTGCCCCGGTACCGCGAGCGCAGTGTTGGAGAGGAAGTCCGGGCGCGTCTGGCCGACGAGTGCGATGAGCTGCGAGGCTGCACTGACGGCAATCTCGAGGCTCTCTGGCACCTTCGCGTACGGTCGATGGAGGGTGAAACGGATGTGGTGGTACGCGGTGCGAATGATCACACTCTGGACACCTAACCTGCGGACCGAGGTGATCGGGCTCGCGAGGCTCCGTGCAATGCGGTACTCGTCCAGGTCCAGCTCCGGTGGGAGTGCGTCGTACCACTCGGTGAGCAACTTGTCCTTATCCTGCACGGAGGAATAAGGCACTGCACGGAAGGAGACGGCGTCGTCCATGATGTCTCCGAGGACGTACGCGAGCTTGAAGAGCGCGATGTTCGGGAGATACAGCCGCTGGGACTTGTCAAGCGTGGGGTCGCAGTATGTTGGCAGCTGGGTGTTGAAGTGGTGCGACGCGATCGCGAGTGGACGGCCAAACATGAACGCTTGCCAACGTTCGAGGAGAATGATATGCCACCATGCCCAGCGCCTACGCTCCGCGACGCTCTTTTCGAACCTCGTTGAGCCAGGGTCTCGGTGCAACCCCATGGCGGTACCGATGGTAACAAGTTCTCCACGGACGCTCCACGTTTCCTCGGGGTCTTCTTTCGCGAAAGTGAGGTAGTGTGAGCGCACGAGCAACAGCTCGACGAGCTCAAGGGAGTAAGAGCGGCCGGGGCTAACGGAGTCCCGGCGGTAGCGGTCGAGCGCGCAGCGCATGATGTTGTAGCACTTGCTCCCCAGCTCCTCGCACGTTTCGGGCATGCCAGAGAGCAAGGGGTGCCGAGGGGGGAGGTAACGCGCGGCAAGAGCAATGAGGATACATACGGTCGCGAGGATAATTCGGTCTCCGTGCTTGCCACTCTTGAAACGATCCCAGCCCACCAGCAGAGTGGGCTCGGTGACGTGCCGATACACCCAGTTGCAGTACTCGAAGTAGTACTGAATCAGGCCGTCGACGATAGGTATGGGAGGCAACTGGGAGATGAGGTCATGATCCCAGTCGCCTGATGATCCAGTGTGTTCGACGCCCTCGGATAAGGTGCGAGACGGAGATGCAGGGGTCGGCGGGGAGGCTGTTCGTTTTTGGTCGAGATCGTCACGATCAGACGTCTTAATGAGATAGTTCAAGAAGTCAGTGAAATAACATAAGATGACATGAAGGCGATCGGACTCACGGTGATTAGATGGGAGGCGGCACTAGTGGGGCCAGCATAGAGTCCTCCGGAAGCTTGCTGCCCAAGCATACCGGGGGTGCTGGTCATGTCCACGTCCTCATTTCGGTCCTTATCGTTGAGAGAGCCCTCGGGGTCTGGGCTAGCCCTTGACGAGACATGGCTTTCGTAGAGAGGCGGGAGGGACGGGATTGAGTTTCTTCGCAGGTGCTCTGCAGGAAAGGCGTTGGCTGGCTGGCGGGGAACGGGCTGCTGATAGATGTGGGACTCGAGGAGGGCGAGAGATTGACGGATCCGAGAGAACTCGGCCGCTGGATCGAGCGGTGTGCGTCTGATGAGCAGCAAGAAGACGGAGATGAGCTGGATTTGCAGAAGGGGTGATGGAGAAGAGACGGATGGGCGTAAGATGAAGACGTACGGCTGATCGACTGCCCCACGGAATGCGGGGTCGGACTCCTGGCCTTGGTAGCAGAGGGCGGTGGTGCCTGGGGAGGACCAAATGAGGAAGGCGTCGGCAGACGACAGCGACGACGAGCGAGACGGACGGACCTCTGAGCACACACGACGAGCACGGACGGTTTCTGTAGATCCGAGGACCGCGAGGAGATGTGAATCAGCCTGCGGACTTCCGAGGAGAGGAGGGCCCGCCCAGGCGGGAGACACGGCCACCGTCTGGGCAAGGAGAGAGGGCGATCTCTGTCTGAATCCGCTCAGACGCACCTGTCGCACTTGAGCTTGCTGTTTCTGCACGGCTCGCAGTTGATCGCCTTCCGCGCCCGCTTGGGAGGCGGGCGCGCATCCGAGCCCCCGTTGTCGGCCGAGTCGCCTACGCCGTTCGCGCCTGGCGAGCGCACGCGCACCTGCTTCGTCCTGGGGGCCGGCTGCGAGCCAGAACCGGACGCGGCGACCGCGGAGAGATGGCCGTTTGAGTTTCCGGGCTGCGTCGCAGGCATCCTGACGTGCAGAGTCGGACGAAGGGAACTGGGGGGGCGATAGGAGGGCTGTTGGCTTATGAGAGGGCGGCGAAGGCGGTGCGGGCTCGGTGGAGACTGTCGGGGCGAGGCAAGCGGGGGAGTGTCGCAGCGAGGACGACGTCGGGGACGACAACGGCAATCGACGGCGACGAGCCACAATGGGAGCCTTAACAGCCAGGCGCCTCAGGCCTCCCCCAGCAGACGGCAATCCCACTTCTTTTTCCTGACAGCTGCAAGCCTCTGTCACCCAAACGCACTCTACCGCATCCGCCTCCCGCTTGATTGGCCCCCGTCCCAGCCTACCCCCGCCGACCCAAGTCCACTCGCTCGCCCTCCGTCCGACTGCGCTCCGGAGATCGATAGGTCTTCGCCATATATGGCAAGGCTCCGGTCCGTCAGCCTCCTGCCACCGCTGGACGGCGCTGGTTTGATCTCGACCCGCCTTCGCACGGGCCAGCCGCCGCAGAGTGAGCTAACGCATGTAGAGCAGAGCGAGCAGACGACATGAAGGTAGCAGACGAGGAGCGTCTGCGATGTCTGCAGCGGTGCAGATACCGGTGGGGATCAACGTTTATGTTCCTCAACGATCAGATCTTATCCTGCCCAGAATCTCCGATGCATGCTCGTCTTGCCGGCGGTCAGCTCCTCGACAGACTTGGTGTTATTGAATGCGATCGGCTCCTTTTGGTCAGCGACTGATGCGCACCGTACGCGCACTCAAAATCATCAGCCACGATGTCCTCGCCAGCCGGCATGAACATAGCCACCACGCCGACCAGGACGTGCATCATCCTGCGGGTATGTAGATGAACTCGACATACATAGCCAGGATTCGCATCTGCACCATTGAAAAGAACGGGAACCGGAGTTCTCTTTGCTCCTTCAGCCGCCGCCGCCGAGCTGTACATGCGGTACCCAAACCACACAGCTAGTCGTATGTACCCTGTCCCACCTTGACGCACCATCCTCGACATATGGCACAACCGACACCACATTCCCCCCGCCAGCTAAACCATCAGCTCCTCCATGGCGATCGTTTCGGAGACCCTGCAGCGTTCACGCGAAGGGAGCGGAACCCGTTAAAAAGTAGGATATGTACAACTAGGATACACACGAGATAAAAATGTCGTCTTCTGATACTCTACATCCATACATTGAGATTCCCTTGCCACGGACATCTAGTGTCCCTGCTTCGTCGCCTGAAGAGCGCACAGCGCAGCTAACAAAATTCGGGTGAGCCAAACGCGGAACACAACGTCACCCTCGAACCAAAACAAAACGCAACGTACCTCCTACCCCACTTCCGTCCTTCGCGAGCCCGATCTCGAGCTTCTCCTCAACCTCCTTCCCAACAAGTTCGCGCACAGAGTCGCGCAGACGCGCATTGAAGTTCGGATAGTGCTGGATGAGACTTGCCACACGGTGTATTTGTGAGCCTTGCGCTCCCATCGCATCAACCATCGCGAACTGGCTCACCTGCCGTCAACGCCGATGCTGATCTTCTCCTCGTCCGTCGCAAATCCACCGCCCAGCTTCGCACGTCCGGTCTGCACGAGCACCGCGGCGACCGCGCATCCGCTCAGCCGTGCCGCACGGTTCGCAACGAGCGACGACGCCCAGCGCACGACCGCCGCATCGTGGAGCGAGACGTCCGCGGGGTCGAGGGCCAGTCGCTGCACGATGATGCCCTGGATGCGCTCGAGGCGCGCGATGTCGTCAGCCGACAACTTGTCGAGATCGGTGAAGTGAGCTGATTGCCAATCGGGCACGTCGGCTTCGGTTTCTTTGCCAGAGATTCCGTTCGCCTTCGATTCTGGGACATCAGCGTTCGCCACCGGAACAACAGGTACGCGGCCGGTCTCCCACGCATCCTCCACCTCCGACATGATCGCCGTGTCAAGGCCGTAGTGAGTGTTGAGAGGGCCACTTGAGCGACCGTTGAACAACAAAGGTTTTGGTGCTGCGTCGATGAGGGATAGGAGAATGTTGCGAACAATTTCTCCCAGGTACATCCCTGAGATAAACTTCTCGAAGGCTTGCAACCGGGGGTTAATGGATTGTCGATCCACCTTGTTGTCGAAAGGCGTGGTAGGAAGCACCGTGCGCTTTAATGTCATTCGTCTCAGCAAGCTCTCCAACCACTCGCCATAGCTGAGAACTCACAGTGTTGTTGAAGGCGCCCCACTCCGTGTTGACGACCATGAAGCCTCCCTGCTGCCGTGCTGGAGAATCGCCGAGCTTCGTGATGTTCTCGACGCGCTCAACGTATGCGCCGTTGGTGCCCGTACCAAAGATACTGCCTGCGTCCAGTAATTAGCTTGATCCTCGCCGAGCAAAGCGAAGAAAACCCACCGAGGATACATCCACCGCCGGTGTAGGCGCGAGAGAGCAACGCCCCGACAGTCTACCAAACTTAGCTAGTACGATGAGAAGCAGCCCAGATGTACTCACATCGTTCACTAGGGCTACACACTTGACATGCAGGTGCTTCCGGTTGAATGCATCCTGGAGCAACTGTACGACGTCATTGCCGATGGCATTCTTGGCTGCAAAGCCTTTCGTCCACGTCAAGATCTTCCCTTGGTTCAGGGCCGTCTGCTCGACGGGGAAGCTGAACGTAAGACCGAGGGGCACGGCCGGCTGGTCTGACATTGAAGGCGATGGGGAAGCGAACGGGTTGGCCTGTTCGGTCGAGGGACTTGAGGGAACAGCGGAAGCATACTCCGTCAAGAATGCATCAACCGAATCTGCCAGATAATCTGCACACACAAAGCGTGAGTTGAGAGAATACAATCACGCACAATTCAGTCGGGGAACATACCGAATAGGGTAGTTGCCTCGCCTGTCTTCAACGCTTCTGACACCTTGTACTTCTGTTGCCGGAGAACAAACTCGTGGTTCCCGAGCAACTCGACCTCACAAACTCGCCTGGAGACCTCATCGGTCACCCAAGCATGGATCATGATGACGACCATACGCACAGATTGGTTCCGCCGAGATCGAGAGCGAGGAAGGTGCTGAAACGAATACCATATGAGTAAACAGGTTTTGGAGTCGAAGCGACGAAGGGGATGGACCAATCCGGCAGATCGGATGCTATGACGTCTTCACACTTCCCCGCAACAGCCACCGAATGCAGACCTTCGCGGTCTTGTGACAATGGACGCAACCAGGAACCGTTGAAGCATTCGCGCGCGGTGAAGGCACGCGTGCATGCTTCTCGTCAGGCAGAGACGTGGACGGGCAGTTGCGCGTTGTCCTCAACAGGATCGCAGGGAGCTGCGCTCACGAACGCGGCCAATCGATCGCTATTACGCCGAATATGCGTAATCTCGGTCGAAAGACGTAGCGGTGCTTCTTGATGCCAACGCCGACCTGCCATATTGAGCGCGCGCACATCGGTCTCGTACCGGTACGCGTCAATACGGAAGACCGCCGCCATATGCGTCGCGATTGGAAGCAAGGACGGACGAGGATCTTGGGAGTGGGACAGGGTCCGAGAGGTGGTAGCGGACGACTGCGAGGAGGGCCCGTATCCACGGTCAAGCAATAGAGGACTCACCCGGTCTCAGAGCCGTCTGGTACTCCGGTCACGAATGTCGGGCTGGGGGCGTTAGAACAGTCAACACGATCTCCTCATGGCCACTCGTGGAAGCATACATCATGGCCATCGGGTGATTATATTCGCTGAGACCGAGTTTGAAGTCGTCGAGGAAGTGGGAAGTGATGCGGGTGAGATCGTCCTTCGTGAGACGAAACTGGTCCTCGATCTCGTCGAGGACGCGACGCTCGACGTCCGGACAGGGAGCATATACGGCGGATATCTTTGGCATTGCGGGCGGAATACTCGGCAGCGAGATAGCGGGTGAGGTGGAGGACGACGATGAGAGAGAGGATGCCGAGAGAGTTGGACGCGCCCCCCATCCTGCATCGACACCTTATGACATACTGCCCCAGTCACGTGCAGCCAGAAGAGATCGCCTTCCCTGCCTTTTGTGGCAGGATGTCCCTGTGAACGCCTCCATCGGTGCCGTCTTCTGCCCGCTTGGCTCGCATCCAGTCCACAGCTGGGTGTTTCCTGCGGCCCAAAGACCGACAGTCTCAATGATCCTGCCGTTGTGCACTGTCAATCCAGAACTCTCTTCGGCCGCGAACGGCCCAGCCTGTGGCACAGGCAGCTCATGTGTTACTTGCTGAACGGCGCAGTAAGATGGGCGAGTACCCGGTGACCGGTCCGTCGAATGGTTGGTACCTGGAAGTACAAGCTTCTCAGCTCGCTCGTCGCGATTGGTGGCGAAGGTATTGATGTCGCCCACCTACCTCTCCTTACTCCGGACTTTTGAGAGTGGCTGCCACGTGGTGTCTGCTGCCCCCACTCCGGCCTGTCAGTGGAAGCTGCCTGAGTCGGTCTGTACGCGGTGTGTGAGGGAATCGGAGGGATTGTATAGATATGTGCAAGTTACCTGGCAAGTTACCGGAGATCGCTGAATCAAATGCTGTCACGACTCGCAACTTCGAAGAGAGGCTGCAAGTACCGCCTAGTACCGCAGCCGATGTGCACAAGCGCCCGCTCGCATCGGCCATTCCCGGCGACGCTTCGGGCAACACGACTCAACTGCTCTGTGACGACCTCCACGAATCACCCTCTTTTCTGTACGCACCGTTCTCCCTTTACTCGTGGGTTGACCTCACCGTGCTCTCCAGCTTCCAAATGGCCTCAAAAGCAGTCGCTGCGACGGTGGTAAGTGGCCCGCAAAAATGGGCCTTCAGGGCTGGAGAGCGTTCGTGACGTTTATTGGCGGGTGCTCGCAGGATTTCGCCCGCATCTACACCTCGCTGGGTCTTGGCAAGGGTGAGTCTCTTGATTATACGCGGAGTGGTAGGAGGGAGCTGGGGGGTAGTACAGGGGTGCTGACCCTCACGGCAGAGACCATTGCATCCCTCCAGGCGTTCCGCAAGCGGCACGCCGACGCACAGCGCATTCACGCGCAACTCGCGGCCCAGCCGACAACCGTCGACCTCGAGCACTACCGCTCCGTGCTCCGCAACAAGGCCGTCGTTGATGAGGCCGAGAAGATCCTCCGCGACTTCAAGCCCGTCACGTATGACGTGAACTCGCACATCAAGGCGATTGAGACGTTCGAGGCTAAGGCGGTGAGTTATCAAACATTCGAACTACGTGGCGTGCAGTCGAGGCAGGCGAAGGGAAGGAATGTACTCATGAACTGGGAAACAGGTCGCGAAGGCGAAGGAGACCACGGAGAAAATCGACGCTGAGCTCAAGGATCTCCAGGCGACCCTTGCCAACATCGAGGAGGCGCGTCCCTTCGAGGAACTCACTGTAAGTCATTTGTATCTATGCCAAGCGAGACTCTTGCGACCCAAACGCGCTTCCACACAGGCGGAGGAGGTTGGACAGGCGCACCCACGTATCGTCGAGGCCGTCGAGACGATGATCAAGAAGGGCAAGTGGACCGTGCCCGGTACGTCGCTTCACATCAAGGCTGTCTCATGACCGGCATGCACTGACCGCGCATTTGCTCCACAGGCTACAAGGAGAAGTTCGGCGACCTTTCTCTCATGTAAACACCGTCATCTTCTGCCCTGCTATAATAGATCCTGGAGGCGCTTGACGTTCCTTCTTATGCGAGCAAGTCCGAGTATCCAGAGGGGCAGAACATCGGGTGTGTTCTTGTCGCAGGAACCCCGGCAGCCCATCTGCGTTTGAGAGGCTCTGTAGGACCACTTATCAGAGTCACGACTTCAGTTCTCTGTCAATGTGCGTACGTCATATTGCGGTTTGTGATATCGTGGGGACCTCCAAGAAGGAGTTTCGCAGCCCGGCATGTCACGTCAGTATTGCAATCACCGCATTCGCCCTTTCCAGCGAGCGCACGGCGTGTTAGAGCAAGTCCGGAGATTCCAGTCTCAGACCCGTACAGTCCCAGATTCGGGCATAGTGTTACTCAACGCCGAGCGCTTGACCAATCACCTCTCTCCTTGCTCTCGCATCCTCTGTTGTACCAAGTTGTCGAAGGAGGTATGACGGCTACATGATTGCCTAGGCTAATAGGCTATATAGAAGAAGTCAAACATCCGCATATTTCTCGTCCCGCACGCCCTCCAGATCCACCGGAAAGAAGCCGAGGTAAGCCCTCACGCGTCGTAGACTGCTACGACACTCACATTTTATACAAGGGGGCAGCGTTGACATCGCCGTAGCGAGCGTGGATCTCGTTCCAACAACTCAACTACGTCCTTGGGAGTCTACAAGTAGCGCTATGTGAATTCGCGTCTTCAGTCTATAGACAAACTTCGCTCATCCGTAGTCTGTCAATGCACGCAGGTGAGCCGTTCAAGTTCTTCTCGTGCTCAAGCGCGGCCGTTCTAATAGTAACTGTTTTTCGCCACATCGTGCCACATCGTGCCACATCGTGCTATAGCTCAGACAGAAGATGGTCAAGACTCGGATTTACGCCGTGGATGACATGAGAACATGAGAGAATCGGGTGTTTGTAACCGTCGAGGCAGATATAATCTACACGATAGAACTATCAATATCCGACAGCTCGATCCTCGTGGCCTTCATGTCGCATTGTCCAGTCTCGCAGGTCTCGCAAGCGTCAAGGCTTTGACTTTCGAATTGAGCCGACGCGGGCTCCGCTCCGAGGCATAATTGCGCTTCCTTGCGCGCCGCCCGTGTCGTCGTTTCAGGACTGCCGCCACAGCCTACAGGCGTCCCGCATCACCAATTGTGGCAGACGGGGCGCTCTCGGCGTGTCACACTGGCAAGAGTGAAGAAAGGCGGCAGAGGTGGCGAGAGGCAGTCGCGGTGAAGGGGCCGGGTCTGCGGGGATCTATAAAGGCTCAGCGTGCTGGACGGACAACACAGCAGCAGTCTTCGACCCACTCCACTCGTACTCTCGCAGCCTCAGCAGTCTTCTTCCTCTTTGCACACTCTCCTCCACTACTCACTCCGAGCGCCATGTTCTCCCGCGTCGCCGCCCTCTCTACCCTTGCCTTCGTCGCCCTTGCGGCCGCCGCCAGCAACTGCAACACCGGCCCCGTTCAGTGCTGCAACAAGCTCGAGAGGGTACGTCCCAGACCTCTTCCTTGATATCGTGCGCGGGGCTACCGTGGCTGACGTGGGCCAAATTCACAGGCGGACTCTGCTGCAGGCGCGGCGATCCTGTCCGTTCTCGGCGTGGCTGTCCAGGACGTGACGGCGAAGATCGGGTTGGAGTGCTCGCCCATCTCTGCGGTCGGGGTCGGGAGCGGCAACACCTGCTCTTCCCAGCCCGTGTGCTGCGAGAACAACAATGTTGTGAGTGCTTTGTGATACGGTTGGTAGCGCGTTACATGGGAGGCTCACGATTGGCGCTGCGCAGGGCGGACTTATTTCCATCGGCTGTGCCCCCATTATGCTCTAGACGATCTACCTTACTTACTAGATGACGTACTTCGCTCGGTTGGAGCGGTAATGTGCTAGCGTACACATTCGCAATGTCTTGACGTTGGTCCTGGTGAGGGGGTGGAGTGTGCATGGGGCATGATGCGAGGCCCGAGCCAGACCAACGCTGCTGCTAAGAAAGTCGGCGGATGTCCTCTATAACGTATCTGATACGATGTCGTTGGGTGTCTCGGGAATGCATCGCCGGGCCAGTACAGTGAGTCTGAGTGCCTGGCGACCTGGTGTCAAGCCTTGGACCAGTCGTACTAGTGGCAATGAAGTGGCAGGAACGCAGGCTGGTTCGCTCAGGGATGCGAGTCCGCAATCACTGGTGTATTCGGTCGAAGCGAGGTGCCACTGAAGAGAGAGGCTCACTGCTGAATGACAGAGACTGCGTGATGCTGGCAGGTGCACCAAGTGACAGGGACATTTGCACATGCAAGAGTCAACAACCATGCCATCCCGTTCCAGAACGGCAGTGAATTGGGTCAGGACATATCATCGTCGGAACCCTCTCTGCAAGGGCCAGATGATGTCGTTCTGTGGATGATATAAGCCACGGTTGCACGTACGCAGAGCAACACTCACCAATCACGCGACCCATTGCCGCACAGGCGAGATCCACGCTCGTTGCCCTCCAGATCAGGAACTCGACTTCTCCATGGCCATTCACGCACGGCTTCCATACGGCTTCCACACGGCGTTGTCGTGCAGCTCGACGAGCAAATCATGCCAGACTTTCCCCTCCGCCGTATTCTTCCAATATGGGAGAGCGTCCACTGCAAGGCAATTCTTACGCCAACGAGCATCGTACGCGAAGTGGAACCTCTTCCATGCCGAGAGAGTCGTATAGTCTGAATGGTAGAACATGCACTTGATGGAGGCGGGCCACCGAGCGGGAGGTTGAGTCTCAGGAAATGTTGAGGGTGGGCCATAGGGAGGAGATAGGCCGCATAGAACACACTTTCAATCTGGGAGTATGGTGTGAGTGGGTACATCGCATGCTTATGAATATGTGCAGCACATACGTCGTCTGCTACGGTATATGGGACGGTGCGATCTGACAGAGCCCATGCAGACATATAGGGAAGGGTGCCCTAATCGCACGCACGTCGTTAGAAGGTGCATACGGCCTGGCAGTAACACACGTACCCATCGGATCTTCTTGAACGAACTATGCTCGGGATCCTGAGTGCGTATGCATGAGCGAGTTTGTGACTTTGTCCAAGGCATCATGGTAGACTCGCCAGCCAGTCCGGTCGCAAGCACTCTAGCGCGCCTACCAAAACGGGACAGAAGGAGGCGCGAGCTTGCGATAGTACCGGAACGGATGGGGACGAGCCTAGCATCATGGCTGCACCTGCGTCGCATCAAGGAGACCCGCAATGTCGAAGTCGTGAAGAAGACCGTGGACACTCCTCGGCTGATGCGCCTCCCGCCGCACGAGTGTGATGACTGTGTGAGTGGGAGTGCTGGCAGCACCATGGGGAAAAACGCAGAGTGAGCGAGATGTCCGCTCTGGGATCCTTGAGAGATCACCTCTAGCCAAGACAACATTGCCGAGACTGATTTCATGGTGTAAATTTCCGATGCGATCTTCCTCAGCTGTGTCGCGGAATGCGTTCACAGGTAGAGCGAAGAAGTCAGGACGTCCTCCTGGTGATAGGGAAGCGGGAACGGTGGACAAGAAGGGCGAGGCAGAGTGGTGAAACGGATGGTTGGCGAGTACGACGCCCCGAATTTCGGACTGATGGCACTTGCGCAGGCGAATGCAAGTGCGCCGACGACGTTGATGAAGTTGACCGCGTTCTACTCGATATCCGACTGGAGTGGGCCAGCCCAACGCCAAATGTATTGGTCCTCTTGTTCTAGCATCTGTGCATCGGGACCGGAGGTCTCCTGTTGATGGACAAGACGAGCGGCCTGCATACAAACCTTCGCCCAACGCTTCCTCTCCACAAGTCTCTCCACGTACTCCGTGTGGTCTGTCTCGAGGTCAAACTCATCGACGGTCAAGACGCCGTGGTCAAGGAAGAGGAGCATGATGCAAACCGCAAGGGGGATAGGAACAACGTCACCGAATGTGTGCCCCACCAAGTCGTGAGATAACCATCGGCGACCATCGAAGTCTGCAGCGATCCGTTCTTGCACTTTTGCGCCAACCATTGGCTTTTCATCACCGGTCGACAGCATATAGTCTGAGCTTTCCTCCTCGGACTGTGACGTGGTCTCACATACCTCGGATTAATCGCGAGATCCGTACACGGCACTAGAATGGTCATGATAGACGGTGTTCGCCATGGGTCGGAGGTCGATATTGTCAGATGTGACCTGTCGCAGCGTTAGGATATCATTGCTCGATCAGCATGACGAGACCACAAACGACCGTTCAAACGTGCATGCGCCTTCCGTTGCTCTGCGCCATCTTGAGAGTTAGTTCCAGCTATTACTTCATGTACGTGCAACTGGGAGGAGGTCAGGAGGCAAAGCCCGATTAGGGTTGTACCAGTCTAATCTGGGGCTTCTCACTGTTGTGATCAGCCATTCGTCAGACAAGTATTCCCCTAACCAAAGGCGCTTCCACACGGGCGCACCCGCGCGATCGTCGAGACGACGACCAAGATCCATGAGGCGCTTGACTTTCCTTCTTACAGTGTGATCACCAAGAGTGGGAGAATGCCGGATGTACCATTGAGGATGCCTTGGTAGCCTTGTTCTGCGTTTGCGAGGCTCTATAGGATTCCCAATGCGCACGAACTATGGCTTAGAACAACAACCTGAGCCTTGAGTATCCGTGCAGTACACGATAAGTATTACACTCGATGATGTGCAAGGGGCAGCGTTTCGAGTACAGGAGTATGTCATTGTGCTGGGTGGTGCGAGTGGCCGTGGCAGAGGGTCCCAGAGCAGGCGTAGCGGCAGTATCAAGCGGCGCAGGCCGGGCAGAGACAGCAGCGTCTTCTAGAGGAAGACGGCGCATGGGGAGACAGTCCGGATGCGAGGGAGAAGCGGATGGGTCGATCGTTAAAACAGGTCTTCCAGTGTCATCTGTTTTACAATATCCTGTGTATGGAGAGAATCAGCGTCAAAGGATATCCCGATGGAAGATGGCGTGGATGGGGGGTGACGGACCGTATTGGACACCATCTGGACGAACTCGTCAAAGCTAAGCTTGCCATCTCCATCCTTGTCCGCCTCCATGATGGTCTTGTCCACGATCTGTTGCAGCTGCCCGTCTTTGAGGTTGTTGCCCACCATCATCTTCAGCACGAGGAAGAGCTCGCCATTGGAGATGTAGCCATCTCGGTCCATATCGTACACCTTGAACGCAACTAACATGAGGAATGGTCATCGCGGTCAGTGCTGTGATGCATTATATCAGGTTGGCGTGCAGGAACGCACATTGTAGCTTCTCTTCTCGTCCTCCTCGACTGCTGAACGCGCTCAAGCCTCCTACGAACTCCTGGAAGTCTACCGTTCCTCCACCGCTGCACATTGAGAGTGGGACCAGATGGTTAGAAAAGAAAGTACGATGAAGAAGAGCGGAACTGACTCTTCGTCGAAGATGGCTATTAGCCTGGACGCAAGGGGATTGTTCGCGATCTGTGGCAGTTGCAAGAACTCTTCACGAGATATTGAACCCGAACCGTCTCTGGAAGGTCCAAAGGTGCATTCAGAACCTGGGCGATTCACACGTCTAAGAGAGGACCGCACGTATCGAGCTTCATGAACCGCTTCTTCAACCGTTCCAACTCGCTTGCGTTGACTGCACGGGAAACTGATGAGCTCTGTCCGCCATATAATAGACGTGTAAGAATGCGTACAGTTGGTCCGCTTCTGCATATCCTCCATAAACTGGGATGCTGCATGGCCGGAAGAATAGTACCTCGGTCAATCCGAGGCAGCAGAGTGAACGGAGGGAATTGACGGACGTGACTGCCCCATCTTTGCTCAATCGTGTGTATTACAGGTATCAGGTCGTTGTTCGTGTAGATTTCGGGGAGACTTGCGGAGGTCCAGAGAGCACAGCGAGACAGAGGCAGAAAGACAAGACGATAACGCGTCGGGGTGTCGGTACAGAGCCCTGCACATAAAGACGCCGTGGGAGAATGCAGTCCCAATGGGTTCCAATCCGATCGTGCGGGCGCTGGGCGCTTGTCCACACTCACTGCTCTTCGACACAGCGTCCACATCGTGTCCCGCGACGAGGACAGTCATCCCTGCGTGTGGAAGCATGAACGGAAGACTCATGCATGGGACACGCACCGCCCACCTGCTCAGACTATTCATACACTTTCCTGCTGCGACATCATACCCGCTTTCCAGAAGACTGGGGACCAAGAACGGCACCACGCACTGCCCTGCGAACGCTCAACCGCGCTACCCTCTCAGAGCCTCCGCACTGCAAAGGTCATACAGTACTGCATTCTCGGCTTCTGGTCAACGCGCGGGCGGTCAAGTGGCGGACTTGGTTTTGTCCGACGCGCAGAAACGAACGATATATGCTCTGTCTACCCCTCCTGGCAAGGCTGGCGTCGCGGTCATCCGCGTGAGTGGACCGGACGCGTCGAAGGTGTGGAGAAGAATGGTGAAGCCACGGAGAGACAGGAAGGGCAAGGCGCGCGAATGTGAACCCGAGCCGTGGAGGATGCATCGGTGTACCGTGATTCATCCGGTGTCCGAGGAGGTGCTGGATGACGGGCTCGCTGTGTTCTTCAAAGGTGCGTCTATGTATCTTCCTCTACACCCGCTCTATGCCTCAAGGCTGCCGCTCCACAGGTCCGAGGTCGTTCACTACGGAAGATGTACTGGAACTGCATGTACACTCTGGACGCGCTATCATTTCCTCAGTGTTGAATGCTATCTCGTGCTTCCCATTCTGCCGCCCTGCGGAACGCGGCGAGTTCACGCGTCGCGCCTTCGAAGGGGGTCGACTCGACCTGACACAAGTAGAAGGTCTCAGAGACCTCATAGATGCAGAAACCGAGAGCCAACGTAAGCTGGCACTCAATACAGCCAGGGTAGGTGAGGTTTGGTGACCGTAGCGTTCAGATCGCGTTAACCCGGGATAGGGTGCTACAAGAACACGCCTGGAACAACTTCGCAATGAGGTCATTCACTGTCTAGCTCTTGTGGAAGCATTGATAGACTTCGGAGAAGGCGAAGAGATCGAAGAAGGGGTCTATGACAATGGTGTGCATCGCACTTCTCATGCCGATTGATGCTAGCTAAGCAATGGTATACCAGCCAGAAGTCGTGTACTCAACCTCCGAGACATCATACAGCACCACCTATCTGACAATCGTAGAGGAGAGATCATGCGCTCAGGTATCCGACTGGCAATATTCGGGCCGCCCAATGCTGGCAAGAGTAGCTTGCTGAACTTCTTAGGTACGTACATGTCGCTACCGTAACGTCGAGCTGATGCTCACTTATGTCTAGCACAGCGAGAGGCGGCCATTGTGACACCTATACCAGGCACGACCAGGGACATATTGGAGCTCTCTCTTGATATTGGCGGCTTGCCAGTCATCGTGGCAGACACGGCCGGTCTGCGCAAGACAGATGACGTAGTAGAATCCATCGGCGTGGATCGTGCGAAGGCACTGTAAGCTTCGCATCCTCCTTCTATGCTTCTTCGATGGCTGATCTACATGCCACCAGGGTTGAGTCCTCCGATGTCTCGTTGTGCGTGCTCTCAGCACCTGAAGTGTTGGTCAAGACAGATGGCAAGAACTGGACACTCAACATGCCTCCCGCGGTTGCTCCGCTTATCAAGGACGATACACTATTTTTGCTGAACAAGATGGATCTTCTAGCCGATGCACCCCGCTCGGCGACCTTCCCTCATACAACTTGGATGTGCAGCCTCGGTACAGGTCAAGGGACGCATACATTCATGAAGCTGATTGGGGAAGATCTTCAGAAACGGTAAGGAGGCTCTGACTGCAAAGTGGTATCCCCGCTGACCGCTTGCAGGTACCATCTACTCAACGAGAGCGGCTCTACGCCCGAGGAACCTCTCATCACACATGCTAGACACCGCGCCCATCTCGAGAGCGCGCTCCGGTTCCTCGAAGCATTCCTTGACACACGTTAGTCCTTTGTTGCTTTGCCGCAAGTTCCTCGCTGACACAGTTATGGCAGCTCCCGAAGACGTGGTCCTCGCTGCGGAAGAGTTGCGCTATGCAGCTCAGGCAATAGGCAAGATCTCTGGTCTCATTGATGTAGAGGACATCCTGGACGCTGTATTCCGCGACTTCTGCATCGGGAAATGAACATATGCGACGCTTCACCGTCTGCTCTATGCGGGGGTGCGCCATGTCCATGCTACTTGTATCATCCACCACGCCCTGTCCAACCAGTGCGCGGCTCCACTGGGTGAGCACACAAGTATACCAGCCTTCGTAATGAAGACGATGAACAAGCAAAACAACCGACAGGAAGAGTTGGAAGGCAGAGACCGATGTATCATCCCGCCATGTATGACTTCAGCGAGGAAACCTGCAAGAGTACTTGTCCCTTCAGCAGCGTGCGGTCTTTAAGCCATGACTTCAACTCACCACGAAGAACAGATCAAGTACGCCCGAGACGATGCGATAATCGTCGCGTAACTTGAGTCGCCAAAATCGGCTCATCCACGACACGTTCCTACGGAGCCCCCTGTATTCTTGGAGGACCTCTGCGGCTGACGACCTCGATGCAGGGACGATTTGGACCATTCGTATCACCATGGGCTCGAGAAAGTCGACGTTGGCGTATTTCTGCTCCCGTCAGCGCGGTCATGCGCATGCTGCTTTAATGAGTTCGACACACCTGAAGCAGGTTTGTTCGGACAAAGTTTCCTATAATCCATATGTCCGTCTTGAACGGATCATACGGTACGCTGTCGGATAGTTCGGGCACGCCTTTATCGAGACCCCACCGGCCTAGGACAAGCCTGGCCTCATCCGATCCCGCAAACGCGGTAGACAGTCCGAAGTCTGTGAAGTAGTACCGCACGCTCGTTGTCCTGCGGGGGAGGGGATATGCGCTTCGGGAGAGGTCCGGTAACCGCGACAGGACGATGGGATGGTGTCCCGCAGGGAACAGCGAGGACGCGTCCATCATGAGATTCTTGTACGCACAATCTCTGGCACAAAGTCAGCGCAGTGGATACGCGTGGCAGATGTTGCAGCCCATATCCTTACCGATGTGCAACGTGATGGTCGTGCATGAAAACCAGACCCTATATCGTGACTTGTTTCATTGTCTATCCTCCAAACCTCCGAACCGATGAACGCGTACCTCGAGTAACTGTTCTATGCATTCGAGAACGTCGTCCACGATCTCAAAAGGAGGATCGTCGACCCATCGCAGAAAGGGCATGACCATGAATCTGGTGTTCGAGTCAAGAGGATCTTCCAAAACCTCGAGAATCGGCACGCAGTGGTTACGGGGATCCCGACGAAGTTTCTCAGATGAGAAGTAGGTGGCGATCTTCAATTCTTCCGAGTCACAAGGGACCCGTTTGAAGTAGACCAGCTTCCCGTCAATGGCGCGCTTTCCGTCCATGACATTCACCCTGTGCTATAGGGTACCATGATCAAGAGTTCAGGAATCGGCAAGCCGGGGTGGAATGTCGTGATGGCTCACTGGTAGGCTGTAGCCGTCTTCCGCTTTGAAGACCTCGCTCCTTGGTTTGCCCTTCCAGGAGGGTACCCAATCAGGGTGGTAGCGAGGGCGTAGCACGTATCCGCGCGATTCTAGGAAGGGCTGGCGCGCCGCCCAGAATTGTTCCTCCATGGTGAGTTTGGCGAAGAGCTCCTCGGCACCTTCGAGCTGTCGCTCTAAAGCCGCAAGTGTAGGTGACATGGTGATTCTGGTCAGAGTTGCCAGTGGTCGAGAGTAATTGTCCGAGTCTGGTGTGCTGAGGAAGCAAATGTCGGGGGCGGGGACAACTGCAAGTTCGTCTCCGACACATGCTGGTCCTGCGCAAGTTAAGCACCTTTGCGGCGCCACAATTTATCGCCGTCAAAACGAATTTCGGTTGTGGATGATAATAGACTCTGAAGGATTCAGCATCGTGACATGCATTCAGAGAGACGGAGAACTCACTCCACCACCCAAGTGCAGGGTTAAATTGACATACAATCATCGAGTCGGGGAAATGCACGCACCATCTGCACGACATGCCACCACTGACCCGCAGGCATTCGCAGCTTTGCCAAATAAGTTTGGCTTAAAATCATCATGTATCATGGACCGATGCTTCCCAACTGGATTGTTGTTACACATTTCGCGGCACTCACCGCATCCCTCATTCTCAGACCCTCCCCAAGGGTCGCTGCCCTATTCCCTCCATTCTTCCTCTCCCTGATCTTGCGTTATGCCCCAATGAACTGGTGCACATCCCGCGTGCTACTCAGCGCCTTGATTGAACCCATCTCCAGCCGGGCGGGTTGGGCGTGAAGTGACGCGGCGACGAGGTCTAAAACTCGCCAATCTTGGTGCGCGCGCAGGACGGGCGCGTACGCGGCGTTTTGCAGTAATGTGTAGTAGTTCGAGAGCAGGACGTCGAGTTGGAGCGGCTTGTATAGTGGCGTGTGTAGCATCAGCGCCGTTTGCAATGGATACCCTGGGCGATGGACGGCTTGGGGCAGAGGCCCAAAGTTTGGAATGGCGAGAATAGGTCAATGACCGCTGATGCCGATGTGCTTGATTTCGTCCTCCCCCAACACGATCGACACTGGTGCGGATTGTCTCCGGAAGTAGTCGACCTCGCACGAGTGGAGGCACTTGATCATCTACGACTGTCGCAAGCGTAGTGACCCTGATAGAGTCGAGACGTTCAGTTCGGAGGGGCTAAATGATGTTGTTCTGTGGAAGATGAGTGGCCATCATCGCATATACACAAACTGAGACGAGGCGCACCGATCACGCGGTCAATGGCCGCACAGGCGAGATCCACATGCTGTTCTCTTCTGGTGTTGTACTGGACCCATCCACTAGCATCCATCACCTTAAGCCACACTGCGTTGTCGTGCAGCTCAACGAGCAAGTCCCTCCAAATTCTTCCCTCTTCTGTGTCCTTCCAATATGGAAGGACCTCGGCCGCGACAAATGGCTCAAGCCAACGAGTAGCAGACGAGAAATACTGAGATTTCAAGGCGGAGAGGCTGTCCAAATCTTGTCCGTTAGCCCACTTATTGATACAAGCGGGCCACCGAGCTTGATCCTGTGTTGCGGGATACGCGGTGGGCTTGTCAAAGGTGAACGGGAGAAGATAGGCTGCATAGAAGATGCTTTCGATCTGAGAAGAGTCGTATGAGGAGTTATTCCGTGGTTACGAGTATGCAGCACTCACGTCATCCGCCAGACTATGTCGTTCGTAATCGAGCGAGAGAGTCCGCACGGACATATAGGGAAGAGTACCCTGATGGCACTCACATCTTCAGAAAGTGCATACACCCTGCAAGTAATACACATACCGTTTGGAACGATCTATGCACCTGACGGACGTGTTGGTATGATCAGTGAGGTTGGAATCTCACCAAGCCACCGAGGACGCACCTGCGGCGGATGAAGGAGACCCGCCATGTCAAAGTCGTGAAGGAGGCCGTGAACATTCCCCAGCTGGTGCGCCTTCCGCCGCACCAGCGTAATGGTTGTCCGAGTGGGTGTGTCAGCGCCACGCGGGAAAATGCGGATTGCGCGAGATATTCGCCCCGGGATCCTTGAGAGATCATCTTTCGCTAACAGGATATTGCCGAGACTGACGTCTTGGTGCAGATATCCTAGCTCCGCGAGATACCCAATGGCTACGTTGAGACGTCGAGATCAGCTATCAATGTAGCGTAGAGAGCGGGCACGCAGATTTACCTCGATATACATCTCGGAATGCGTGTACAAGTTCACTGACATCCTTGTATTGCGATAGGGTGCGCTTCATCGGAGAGACAGTGACGATTTCCACGCGATCACTGATGCTCTGAACCAAAGGAGGCAGTTCTTCTGGATTATCGAATCCTCGCACGGACTTGAGCACACTGCCGAGCTTGATCATCCTGAGACAAGTACTGTCAGTTGAGCGAGCAAGAGCAGGCACGCCGTGGAACGTACTTATCGGGAAGAAAGAGATATCGTTTGCGCTCGTCGGGCCCACTTGCCATGAGCTTCTCGATGATATCGTGCTGATACGCCGGGGTTGAGACATCCGCATAGTAGGATTTCAGCACGAACGGCCCTTCAAATACCCCGTCGGGCCTCTCTCTGTACGCTTCCCACAGACGCGACGATCTTCCAACGATGGACCGACGACCATCAATGAGGCGGACCAGGAAGTAGCGACCAACACCAGGTATTGTCATGAAGGTCGCCTCACGATACGTGTACTGTGCTGGTGCTTCAGGAGTACTTGGTGTGGCCACAGCCTGACGTTTAGCAGTAGGACTGGTCTCGTCCGTTCCGCCGCGCTTCGTCGCACCTGTGGACGTGGTGAATTCCTTCGGAGTGGTAGGAGGCGTAGAGACTGAGGATGCGCTTGTAGTGTGGGTTGTCGTGCTGACGGGTGGCATGGACTCCCTTGGAGGTGCAGTGGTGAATGGAGAAGTCGCTTGACGGAAGTCAAAAGCAGGATCCACGCCGAGGTGATCGTCGTCCGCTACTGTCAAGCCGAGGACCAGGCGGATGATGTTCATGACCCCGACAGTAGAGCCCTTCTCCAGCTCGCATCGCTCCACTCCAAGAGGGTCGGCTCGGAGAAAGACGACTTGACGCTTTGTGAAAGCAAGGCTGACGACGAAGCGAAGGTATGGCTGGGTGCAATACTGCTCTTGCATATACACCAGTGATTGGAGGATCCCAGCGGACTTGCTGGTGCATCGGTCTTGCCCGGAGAGGCGAATACCGGGCCAGCAAGCGTAAGATGTGTCAAGGTAGTCCGCATGAAGCTTGTCCGCGACCTCTGGAGGAATCCCCACGGTGACCTCATTGGTCTCCGTGGCGCGAAGGAGCCGCTGAAGCAGACTTCGAAGGGCATCGTCGTCCACTAGGTCGTCCTGAGATGAATCCCAGTCCAATGAGTCGTAACCCTGGAACGAGGTGGGTTCTTGAGTGTCCATGGGTGGTGTTGCCAGTCTTTCGTCTAGGGTCTGGGATGGAGGATCCCCTGAAGTGGGGACAATGGAAAAATTGTCATCGCCAGTTGGACAAGACACGCTGAAGTGAGGGGTCGATGTCTTGGACAGCAGGTGCGGGAACACTTCGCAGATGGTACGAAGAGGCGAGGTCACTTGGTGGAACTCCGCGATACGCTCTTCCTCAGCCGCGTCGCGGAATGCGCTCAAAGGCAGAGCGAAGAAGTCAGGGTGGAGGTCCTCCTGCTGATTGGGGAGCGGGAACGAGGGGCGGTGAGGGCGAGGCAAAGTAGCGAAGCGGATGGTTGGCGAGTACGACGTCCCGAATTTCGGACTGATGGCACTTGCACAGGCGAATGCAAGCGCGCCGACGACGTTGATGAAGTTGACCACGTCCTGCTCGACATCCGCCTGGAGTGGATCGGCCCAGCTCCAAATGTATCTGTCCTCGAGTCCTAGCATCGGTACTCCGGGACTGGAGGTCTCCTGGTGGTGGACACGACGCGCGGCCTGGATGCATACATTCGCCCAACGCCTCCTCCCCACAGGCTTTTCCAGGTACTCCGTGTGGTCTGCCCCGGGGTCAGACTCAGCAACGGTCAAGACGCCATGATGGAGGAAGAGGAGCATAATGCACGCTGCCAGGGGAATTGGAACAACGTCGCCGAACGCGTGCCCCACCAAGTCGCGAGACAACCATTGGCGACCGTTAAACTGTGCAGCGACCCGTCGTTGCACTTCTGCGCCAGCCACTGGCTCTTGATCATCGGTCGACAGGGTGTACTCTGCGGATTCCTGGGATCCATACATGAGACCACCATGGTCACGATACACGATGGTAGAGAAGTCGATATCGTCATGTTTGACCTGTGTTGGCGTGAGTATATGAAGACACAATAGCAACCATGATGTTACCAACGTTAGTTCTCTTGCTCTTGCTTTGCGCCATCTTGAGAGAAGCTAGCAGTGTACAAGATACGAGAGTCTACGACCCCTGAACGTTGCCTGAACGCCACCGAATGGCCTAATCGGGCTATGGCGAACATCGTAGCGCCGGCAAACATTACCTTCAAGGGAGTGTCAAGTACGGTCTTAGATGTGAAGAGGGCGCGCACCAGACGGACTGAAGACATCCTTCAACGCGCCAATATTGAAGACTTCAGATTCAAGGAGACAACTAATCAAATCCTCAGCTCCTCCGCGGGCGACTCCCACGACCACCCGACCAGGTCGCCAAACGTCTTCACGACCTCCTCCTCCATCGCCGCCCTCTTCTCCCCATTCTTCCCCTCCCTGATTTCCCGCCACGCCGCCACACATTCATGCACCTCCCGCGGGTTGCTCAACCCAACAACGACCGGCATACCCAGCTCAGCGCCCTTCTTGAACCCATACCCAACCGCAAGGTTCGGCAGGCCGCCCGCCCAGCCCTCCGTTGCCACCTCGTTCGCGCGCCTCGCCGCATCCTTCAGCTCCGGAGACCCAGGGTGCCAGCCGGGCGGGTTCGGCGTGAGGAGGCCCATGCTGAGCGGGGACGCGGTCAGGAGCTGCCCGATCTTGGCGCGCTCGCGCAGGGCAAGCGCGTACGCCGCGAACGCGCTGTTCTGCAGTGAGATGTGACAGTACGAGAGCAGGATGTCGAGCGGCTTGTACGGCGGCGTGTGAAGCACGAGAGTCGCGAGACGCAGGAGTGTCTGCAGTGGGTAGCCTGTGTTATGGACGGTTTTGGTCAGAGGCCGACTCGGAGTTGGCTACTAATGGGTTAGGGATGGTACTGACCGCTGATGCCGATGTGCTTGATCTTGCCCTCCTCTTGAAGCTTCCGCAGGGTGGCGACCGCGTCGAGGACCTTCTGGTCGCCCTCGCCCCATACTTTGCCCTCCTGCCCCGGCGCAAGCCCGTACTCGGCGCTGTTCTCTGCGAGTATGGTTTCTGGCTTGCCGGGGGCGATCGGACCGACGGGCGTGCACATAAACTCGACGTCGTGCACGTACACGGTGTCGAGATAGGTGGTGTGGAGCCGCTCGAGGCTGCGCTCGACGCTCTTGCGGATCGTCTCCGGGGAGTAGTCGAACTCGGACGAGTGGAGGCCGTACCGCCCGCACTTGGTCATCTACAAGTTGGGCAAGCGCGACCCGAACGACACACAAGACCAACAATGTGACATAGGGACACACAGAACAATAATAGAGCAGTCCCTGGTCATGAGCCGATCTGCGGGACAATGGGCGGGAGAAGACGTACTAGTTTGTATGACGATCGGGGGAATATGGGCTCGAGGACCTTGAGGGCCGTGCCCAGGATGATCTCCGACGGCCCATAGTATGGCGATGTATCAAAGGCGCGGATGCCGTACCTGCGACGCATTCCAATGGAGCGAATCAGCGCATCGTGAATGAAGTAAGGGTCTCTGTGGCGAACCGGAGCGCTAGGCGCACGGTGCGGACCGGGGTATCGCCTGCGATCGTAGCCTCTGAGTTGTAGTAGTTCGAAAACGTTGCGGCACCGAGGACAATCTCTGGCAGCGCCAGAGGGCCGATCTCTTTCTATCGTCGAGCCATCAATTATCAGAGATGAGAGCGAGTGAGAGATTGCGCACCAAAGCCAGGCCTTCTACCGGCGTGTCTTCCTCACCATCGGGAATGTCTTCAAGCAACGGAAGTGCAAACACAGGCTGCACTGATCCAAGCGGTACGACCATGCTGTCTACCCGAACGAAGTCTGTGATCTACTGCAAGATGGAGGTGAGTGCGAAAGGGCTGCAACCGAGGACGGTGCGCATCTTGCTTCTTATGCGCCGGAGGATGACGAGATGGTGCGCTATCATCATATTTCTCACCTCACCAAGTCACGCGTGCATGCGTCACAATTCGGCCCAGGGCAGCGACAAGCACGCCGCCTGGTCTGCGTGCCGGGAAGCGCACACGTAGAGAGAGCGCGGACGGAACTCGTGGCATTGGAGGCGCGACAGGTGGTACAGAGGCTTGTGATAGGAGAGGCTGTCTACATCGCAGACCCCAGCACAGACAGACGCCTCACAGCTTCTTCCGCTCCCAGCTGCAGCACAACATTGGTTGTCACATGGAGGCAAGGACGGGGGCAGGAGAGAGACGTACTTCTTGTCAAAGTGCTGGTTCACGGTGAGTATCTTCGTGTTTTCATCCGGCTTGATGTCGTTCCAGGGTGTCGGGTTCTCCTTCGTCCAGACGACTGAGAAGATCGAGTAGGCAAAGTTAGAGCACCGTTCCTGGCGCGAGACGCGTATGGTGTGAGTGAAACAACGCACCAGTAGGACCGCGTGCAAGACGCGCGAGGTACCAGCTACCACCCGCTACGACGATGCCGACGACAGCATAGCTAGCTCCGGAATGAGTCCCCCTTCTCTTGCAAGCACGCACACATCACAAAACAATAGAACGCGGATGTACAACTCACATAGGAATTGCCTGTTCAGCGCACCCGCGTCGTTTCAGCACACGGCGAGCACGAATGGACATGACGACACGAACCTCGACGGCGAACCAGTGCTTCATGAACCCGGCCCTGCGGAACTGTGACATGGTGGCGAACGGCGACGAGAGCAGAGAGGCGCAGGCAGGAAGAGACGGAGAGGTGGTCTGAATTCAAGACAGGACAGGACAGAGAGTTGCGGTTCGGCGGGCGGGCGCCTCGCTTTTCGACTTCTCCCGACCGACCGTCTGCGATTCCCACGGGCCCGCCTGGCCGTCGTCTCGCCCAGTCCAGTCGTTCTACTCCCATTAGAGATGACTTCATTCCTGACGGGGCCTGATCAGTGCTGTGTGGTTCAAAGTTCCAACACCGAGACCCGCTCAATTGACAACCGAGCATAGCGGCGGTAGGGGTGTAGGTGATGTTCATGTTCAGGCAGAGCGAAGTCCATTCTCGACGCAGGCCACACGTCGTGCCTCGCGCGCTGGCCTCGTGAACGCAATGGCCAGATCGAGCTCGCACACGAATGGCTAAGAGACTGCTATCGTCTCGTGTATCGAGCCACCGCCACGGAAACATACATGAACTATTAACTATCATCGGCTGCCTGCAATCCAGATGCGGCGTCCATTGGCAATCGCCACTATAGGTGCTCTAGGGGTGGGTGGGCTCCGGGTATCTGCTGCTACAAATGGAATGGGCATCGCGCGATTCGAGCCCAGAAACAAAACCACCTCGACCACCCTGAACGCGGCCTGCGTCATCCCACTCGACGTCATGGTCTAGAGCTGGATTCAAACCACGCTCGGGCAGGACAGGACAGCAGTAGCAAAGGGTGTATTGTATTGCGACAACAAGACGGGGGCACAGCGCACATCCACACAGATAGCAACTACACAACTCGACACATCACCCACTCCTGAACCATCTTGCGAGAAGCCATCACAGCCGGTCCCGGCCAACCCCCACGCACTCGAACGCCAAGTGATGACAACTACGCAGAGGCCTGGCTGAATTTTTGCACCCGTTTCATGCGGCTCGCAATCTCCGCACGCAGCTCGCCCAAAACGCTCCGCCCGCGCGGAGATAGGTCCGTCTGCGAGTCCGCCGCGACCAGCACCTGATCGATGAGCGTGTACGGCAGCCACGTCGCCCCGGCCGTCTTCGCCAGCTCGTCCGTCAGCCGCGAATCGCTCTGCAGAACAGAAGGGGCAGTGCAGAGGTAGGAGGAGGGGCGGAAACGGAGCGGGCGGGAGCCGAACAAGGGCCGTCAGAGAGAGTTGGGAAGACAGAAGACGAGCACTAAAACCCGTCCGCAGCGGGGCACTCACTCTGCGCATCATTGCCAGTGTATGGTCCAGAGCGGCCTCCAGCACCTCGTATCGCAGACACGTACGGATGAGGTATTCGGCATGGTGCTCCTGTGTCCCGGAGAAACGGTTCGGGTCAATATGGTCTCCGTACGGTGCGCCCACGCGAGCCCTCGCCCTGTTTTGTGGCCATCAATCAACAACGCACCTCAAGTGTATGGATCAGCCAAGGAGGCGGGGGCGACGTCCTGTCGAAGCTCATGATCGTCTCCAGTGCGACCTTGGTATACCTACAATCCGTCTGGGGCCCGTCGTGGCGTTCGAGCGACTGCCGGAGATACCGCCAGCCCTTTTCGGCCGGGGTTCCGGCCCAGGACGAGACTTTGTCCGTGAGCAGCCAATCAGACGTGTCCTCGCTCCTGCAGAAACACAACGTGAGTGCCTGTCCCCTGACCCGATGACCCTCCGCGGCACTCGAGGGCACGGACAAAGGGCTTTTACGCACATTACGGCCTCTGGGTTCCTCGACAGCCTGAGACATCGTCCGGTTAGATGGCCAAAGAGATCAGTCATGTCCACATCGAGGCTCCGTGCTGTTGCCATCGCGGTGTTGAACCGGTTCGCCTGCGCGAGCCGCAAGACGATCGAGGGAGGGGGCAGCGCAAAGTCTGCGAACACGATGGGCACAAGAGACATCAAACACGGTCGCAGGCGGGCCTAAACCGGTGAGAACTCACCACCAGCCGACAACAACGTGGGGTCCCTCCGCGCAAGCTCGACCCGCGCAGACAGCAGCGCGTACTCGTATTGCATGTCCTTCAGTTCGACCACCTCAGAATCGCGCTTGCCCAGAGCGTACTTGCTCTCCGGGATATGTTTGGTCAGCCTGCGGCGTTTTCGGGGCTGCGAGGGGCCGGGTGCGATGAGTATGACTTCCATTCCAGACGAGAAACCCCGCTCACCTCGTGCCCTGTCTCGGCAGTGATGGGGAGCGTGATCCACTGGCTCTTGGGGTCGACGAGCGCAAGGGAATTCATGGCGACAACGTACGCCTCGAGCTGCAGCTCAGCGAGCTCAGCGAAGGCCGAGGCGTCACCCATGAGGACCGCCAGCTTTCTCGCCCGTTGATACATGGTCAGCGCAGCTGTGCACCCGTCAGCACCGCTCAAGTCTCCGCTGGAACAATGAAGAGCCGACGCACCGTTCCGATAATCGCTCCTCGAGACATACCACGTGTAGAGGATCCTCGAGTAGAACGGCCGGATGCGGGGGTCCGCATTCCGGGCCTTGAACGCGAGCGCATCCTCCACCTCATCGGCCAGCCCGGCGAAGTTGAGCGCCATCAGCCTGTCCACCGCGTTCTCCTCGCACATCCGGTACACGAGCTGACTAACGCAGTCTCTCCTCCTGGAAGAGTACTAATTAGCACACGCACAGAACGACCGACTGCGCTCCATATCGAGCAAAATTGCACATACAATCGCTCATTGGGAGCGGATATGAGAGCCGTGTACGCGTCCTCGTATTGCCCCAGATCCGTCAGCCCCTTGATCACGTTGTGCCACAACGCCGACGTGTCAAGGCCGGGAGCCGCGACGGAAAGCGCGAGCTGTGTGAAGAACACATCGTGGTACGTGCTCAGCGCCGCCTTGAACAGATCGGATACGTGCAGATAGAAATCGAACTGCGTGGGGAAGAGGCGTTCGCCTGGGAGCACGATCGCGAACGCTTCCTGATCGTCGAATGACAATGCAGAGTGCGGGCCTGGGCGAGCGGGGGCATCAGATCAGTCTAGTCCGGTGCACATATGGGGCAAGTGCTCCATGGACTCACCAAAGCTGCCTGCTAAGATCTCCATCGCAGAGGCGGCGTCGTCGTACCGCCCCTCGTCTAACCACAAACGGCCTAATACGTACGTCACCCCAGGCGTGCGCGGGAGCCATGCCAAAACCTCCCTCGCGACTTCGCGATAGCCCAACAGCCGTAAGCGCTCGCAGAAAAGCACCTCTTGACGGGTCGCGTGAGCGGGGGACAGGGACTGGAGGAGGCCAGTAGCATCGAGGAAGCGATGCGCAGAGACGGGCAGGCCCGATGAATGGCCATAGAGATTTGCCAGTCGGTGCACCAATGAATACGTCGGCTGGAATCTGGCGCCGCGACTAGCGGAAACGTGCATGTTGCGCAGTTTCGCGACTACATCGTCCTCCGCGCCCGGGGCGCCCAGCGCGGCCTGAGCAGTCGGAGTCGCGTTGTCTCCAGCGGGATGCCGCGCCACATATCGCAGCATTTCGACCCCGCGAAAGACGACAAAGATCTCGGCCAGCAACCCTGGGTCCCACTGGGGCAGGTCGTCCGCGACGAAAAAGAGGAGGGTCACGAGTGCAAGCGATATGTCGTAACGGGCGTGGACCGTTGTCGTGACGTATGAAGCAGTGAGGGCCTTGGACCACTCAGGGCTGATGGGGCGAGAAAGGAGCTCCGCGTCTTCTTCCTCTCTCTTCACCTCCTTGTCGAAGCCGCCGATAATGTCGAGAACATAGCGAGCTTTCTCCTGGATCTTTCCGAGTGTCTGCAGGCGGCCAGCGATCCAACTCTCCAGGCCTTCGTCTACCTCCTCATGGAAAGAAGCCGCTCGAACTTGGTCCTGTATGATGTCCGCGTACGTGAAC
This sequence comes from Earliella scabrosa, assembly GCA_022605405.1. Classification (NCBI taxonomy): domain Eukaryota; kingdom Fungi; phylum Basidiomycota; class Agaricomycetes; order Polyporales; family Polyporaceae; genus Earliella; species Earliella scabrosa. The sequence continues at coordinate 2,608,796 of JABYQQ010000005.1, read as the reverse complement.
GCGATTTCCTGGTGAACGACAGCGTGTACCCTGCTCTCGAGCGATTGCAGTAGACGCGGGCCAAGCCGGCTGCGCATCGTCCAGAGCAGGTCCAAGAAGGCGAACTGGTCCTCCACAGGCTCGGAAGCAGACAGCTGCCTTTGTAGCCGGAGAGAGATGTCTTCACCGGCGAGAGACGCGAGGCGCTCACGCTCGACGACGAGGATGCCGCGCTCGGGGTCTCCCCGCCCGATGGCTAGGGGCCAGCGGCCATTACGCTCTATCTCACGGCAACGGGCAATGAAGCCCTCCCAGTCGCGCTTCAACGCGTTCCAGTAGTTCTCATCGAGTGGCGCCCCGGTTCTGGGGTCCTTCGTACGCTGCACGGTGCAACCCACGACAGACGCGATTTGCTCGCCAACTGTGGAATAGGAGACTAGAAGTTGAGGTGGGTAGGGTGGAGGGAGGGACCGACACGCGTCGGTGTATTGGTTAATGGCGGACTGTAGGGTAAGGGGAGAGAAGGTGCCAGGCCGCATGATGGCCTCGCAGAACTTGTCGGCAGTAGAGCCAGGCGAGAGAAGCAGCTCGTCGAGGTAGGCAGGCGTCAGCTCTGCCTCTTGAGCATAGGTTGCAGAACTCCAGCGGCCGTACAACGCTTCGTCCGCCGTGTCCCATGGAAGTAGCTTGATTTCGACCAGGGACTGACCTTGCTTGTCCCACAGCGTGTAGAGCGTGTCGTCGAAGACACCGAAGTCCTGCAGATGGCAGTGCACACTCGTCTCTGATGCCTCGAAGACGGCGAGCGAGCGTAATACATCGCCATCAACCACGAACAGCGTAAAGAAGCCGCCAGAGCTGAGCGAACCTTCAGTTGGAATGAAGACCAGGACGTGTGGGTCATCTGTATGCGAGGGCGTAAAGACGCAAAGGAGATTCTGCGGTTCTGGTTGGAGCAGAACAGATTTGACAGGCGAAGGGGACGCGCGACTGGGAGCGACGCTCCGACCCGGAGCCGTGGACGGGAGAAGGTGTTCCGCAACGCAACCTCCTCTCGCGGTCCACATGCGGAGATGCCGGTCTCGAGATAGAGTCCAGACGTTCCCGATATCCGTCGGCTGTGGATGGCTGGACATTGAGATAATATCTGAGCCGCCGGGAGGGCCAGCGTGAAGGAGGGAGGTGATCGAGTGTAGGAAGGACCGTGCATCGGCTTTGGATTCGCGCCATACGTCTGATCGGCAGTGCAAGTGCGTAAGGCATAAAGCTTAGATGACGAAAGCGTATTTGCTTACCATCTGTTGTGTCACCACCGAGTGCTTCGGCCTCGAGCCTGATGAGAGAGCCGTTTGGCTGGGAAAGGACTACGCAGTGTGTGCCCTGGACTTGGACGAGGCCCTCTCCGTAGGCGGACTGAATGAGATACTCGCGATACCACCTGCGGTTCGCGTTGGGGTGCCAGAGTGGCGCGCCCTCACGGACTGGGATGACAATCCGCCACAGGGAGCCGTAGCGGGTGATGAGAAGGACGTGGAGTTCTTCGGACTCCCAGAGCATGATCGAGGGGGACGGGAGGATCTCTGCGGGGAAGTCGAAGCGGAGGGGTGGGATGTCGGAAGAGAGGGAGACGAGCTCGAGCACGAGACCCTGGTGGGTTACGCGCAGGAGAATGGTGCCTGTGAGGGCCGAGTGGAAGAGGGTGGAGAAGGACGCGTGTTCGAGTGGGTGGCCAGGCTCATTTCGCGGCGGGAGCTGTGGGATGTCCTTCTGGGTCGAGTAGACAGGAATGGGCTGCGTGGGTGGGAAGAGGGCGGAGAGATGGGACGCGACGAGGAGACTGGGCTCCATGAGAGTGCGCGGAACTGGAATGACGAGGTACGCGGACAGGAGGCGAGGACCTGGACCAGCAGCTACGGAGACCGGGCGAGTGGAGAGTGTGCGAGATGAGATGGCTGTCCGGGCGCGAGCAGGCGCGAACGAGTGTCAGCAGAGACGCAGTCCTCGAGTCCCTGCACCCTGCCGCCTCCTGCCACTCAACGCGTCCAATTGTCGCGCGTCACGGTCACACCGCGTCTGTGACATAACGGTCACGCCCGGGCGCCGAAGAGGCAGCTGTGGCAGGACCCCTGTTAATTGGCTTGGGAGGCCGTCCGAAAATGGCCCGGATTTCGAACATTTTGTCGGGACGATTTTGGGCTGTCTTGTCGGGATTTTCGGACCGTACCCCCCTCCAAAACCTCCAAAAATGTCGGGATTTGGCGGACGGCAGAGCCAGAGACGCCCAAAATTTCGCTCGAAATGGTAATTTTGCTCGCTTAACGGGCGTTAGACCGGTTTGCGAGCAAAATTCGGCCTCCTTGTCGGGATGATGGGCATGGCTTGACCCCGGATTTTGGCCTATTTTGGCCTTCTTTGTCGGGATTTTGGCCCGGCCTGACGGCCGGATAACGTCCCATCTTGTCGGGATTTTCGGACGCCCTCTCCCTACCATTAACAGGGGTCCTGCTGTGGCCCACGCTCAGCCTAAGCCTTGCTGGTGCTGCCTCCCGTGCGCGCGTGCAAGCAGCGGCAGGCAAGATGTGCCCCAGGAGGTAGGCCGCCTGCGCTTCTCTCGCCCAACTTGTACCATCACTCACCACCGCCAGCGTTCGTGTCACGTTCCAGGTGTCTTGCCCTAGTCATGGATCAGTTGTCTGTTTCCAGCCCTCTAGTCCTATTCTCGCGATCGTACGTAGCATCCGACCACGCGCCGGCGGCATGGGCATCCTGTCACCCTCGTCGCACACATTCGCCCTTTGCCAGACTCGCCCTCCGTCAGGCTGAAAAAATGGAATATCGTCGACTCCTAAACTTCCCCGGCCGCGCGATCGACGGTCGCGTACGTATATAAGTTCCCGTTCGTCCCGCTAGCCAGAGCTCAGTAAGACCTAGCACTCGGCAGTGGTTCCCCTGCATAGACGGTTCCAGTTTTTTCTCCTTTGCTTGTACATTATAGCCCTTTTCCTTTGCATCCCGCTGACCCCCGCCCCATGGATCCCGGAATGACCACCTTCGACGCCATCGTCTTCCCCGCGGACGACCGCCCGCCCCATGTGGTCCCGCTCATGACGAGCATCCTCTCCCCTGCCAGCGCCGCCCAGCCAGAGCCGTACCGCTGCGGCCGCCTCCCCCACCCAGAGGTGTACATGGACTACATTGCCGACCAACTCGGCTCGTGGCGCTACCATGTGCGTGCCTCTTTCATCTCATCTCCCCCATATTAATTGCCGGACTCGCTGCTAATTCGCCGAACTCCCCATACTGACCCCGAATCCCGAACTGCAGCTCATAGAAGCCCTCGACGGCATGATGAACAAGTTCGCGACCCCCTACATCGCCTTCTATCCCGTCCTCTCACGGGATGGCATGCCCTTCCCCGTGAACAAGTGCATCCGCGAGATCCAAGGCCAGATGTATGTCGACGCGCGGGCCTGGCGAGGAAATCTCGTCGTGGCAAAGTACCGCGACGCGGACTATTCGGCCATGATCGACGCCTCGATGGCGGACTTCCCCATCATCAAGAACTACCTCTCCACCCACCTCGCGCCGTCGTAAGGGTACGTCCTGCGCACTCTCTCGATCTCCACTTCATTTCGCTCATGTTCTCCCAGACCTCGATCGTCACGGTGCGCGCCTTCTGCTTCTGCTTGGCAGAGGCTCCATGAACGGACAGCATTTTTTCGGTCTGCCGGCTCGAACAGTTTATGTAAACGCTCCCTTTGACCGACCCGCGTCGCTGGCGTACAGTACATGCGTTCATAATAATATCATCACGTTGTATATATTCACGATCAGATAACGCGCTGAGAGAGAGCTGAGACTCGCTTGCGCCGTGGCATCAGAGCTCTTCATGTTTCGCCGCCTTCTCCTTTGCCTTGCGCTCCCGTTCCTCGGCCGCCTGTGCTGCCTTCTTCCGGTCGCAATGTTCCGGCACGGGACTCGCAGGGTCGATCGGGGGGTGCGATACACGCCCCACCTTGTGGTACTTGTTCGAGTCCGAGTAGAACTTCTTCCAATGCTGTACGCCCTGCCAGCCATCACACCAAACATGAGCCCAGCGAACCCACGCGCGCGCACAAACACACCTCTCCCGAAAGGGGGCTCGGGGAGGGGGGGTGCATGCGGGAGTGAGAAAAAATCAGGCCAACGCACCTTCATCTCGCTTTCGCTTAGCTCGCGGAGGTCGTGCGTGAGGTGCGTCTCGAAGCACCCGGTGCCGTACGCTCTTGCGGCATCTTTGCCAGCCCTAGAGAGTGATGAGAGAACAGCCGTGAGCGCCCCAGCGTGCGTCCACGTCCACGGATCGACGGTAGTGCCCAGCACGCATGCAAGGTAGACGCACATCATATGATAAGAGCCGCCAGGGCCGTAGGTTTTGCGGTTGCTGCTGACGTCGTACACGTCCCCGTCGATCTAGATTCGCGCAACACTCATGGTGAGCTTCGCGGGTACACGCATGGGTGCGACACATCCCAACGCAAACATGACCTACAGCGATGTATATCGGTTTGACGGGGTCCGTGCCGTCGTACTGCGCGAGCACTCGCTCCGAGAACAGCCGTTCGTTGGTCTGCGAACGTTCCCGAAAGCCGGACGCGCACCCGTCCAAGTCAGCGACCTCTCACGCACACACGCCCAACAGACACACGGCCGACCACGCGCCCGTGCGCGCCCGCGGTGGACGAGGGAGCAGCACGGGGAGGAGCGTGAGCGGGATGTCCCGGAGAAGAACGCACCGGAATGAACTGCCTGAGGTTGGGCATCTCCATCTCCCACAGGAAGCTGCCGGTGAAGAACTTGCCCGCGAGAACGACGAACAGGGTCGCGTAGAGCACGAACTTGAGCAGGCCCATGCAGCCGACCTCGACCTCCTCCGTCGGGTCAGGCTCCTCAGGCCCCACCTCTTCGCCCCGGGCGAGCTTCTCCTCGCGCTCCTTCTTGCGCTGCAGCCATTCCTCGTGGGCCTTTTCCCGCTCGGCACGATACTGCGCATAGCTACACGCGCCCACAGAGGGCTATGGGTCAGACTAGGGCGGGTCATGAGGGCTCGGACATCATAGAGGAGACATACGCGAGGAAAGGGCGGTTGGCCTGCTTGGTAGAGACCTGTCTGTTAGGGTCCACTGGGTCTTGGACGGTCGGGTACTCGTCCTTGAGCGGGAACTCCGCCCAGGGCGAGCCGGGAGTCTGAGGGATGGGCTTGCCCTCCGCATCCTTCGGAATATCCTTGAGGTTCTCGGGGCGCCTCCGCTTGGGGCGATCGCCCTCGGGGTTGAGGATCCAGGACATGCTGCTAATAGTTTATGTCAAGCACGAGCACGAGCACGAGCAGAGAGCGCCGCGCAGAGCAAGCGGGCGGATAGGAAGCAACACAGGAGCGCAGCGGTGCAGCAGCAATAGCGCCAGCGTCGACGTGGCCGTCCGTGGCAGAGCGTCGTCCAGAGCCCACGATAAGCCTCCCGCGTCGCTCGCGGGTGTGAAACAAGAGCTCACAAGCTCCCACTGCCCACGTATGCGTCTGTGTGCGCTGTTCGATACCTGCCATATCCGGCTGCGGACGCCCTGTTGCATCGTCGTGTTGCTCCTGAGTCCAGGCGCGCGCGAGAGTTCCCACCAGGACGACGCCCTCAATGAACGCAACGCGTCCACGGTGTCGGACGAAGTTCGCGTCGCGAGCAGGTTCGAGTCCGCGCAACTTCATTCAGCCTCGGACGCGACCGACCCCCGATGCCCCCGCGGCACAAGTGCCTCTGAGTGCCTGCCCCTCGCCATGCCGCCGCGAGGGTTCTGATTCAAGCGGTGGAGCCAGCCAGATCCACTGCTGGGCAAATCGTTCGCCCACCGACCTTGTCGTGCATCGGCCGTGCGAGTCCCAATCCATGTCGTTCCGCATCCCCTGTTTTGGCCGGGACCGCAGCGCGGCCGCCGCCCAACGCCAAGGGGCAGCCCATGATGGCCCCGAGTGCAGTCCATACACGACCGTGTCTATGATCCGGGAACACATCCCAGGAGCTAAGCGGAACACATTGCCCCATATTCAGACACCGTTCCAACCCAGCGAAGATTGTGGCTACAGACTTCGGACCGGTCTGATAGCAATTACAAGAACGAACCATGTATTAGGATGCTATCGAGAGCACAATGGGACGTCGTATATTAGTATCACCTGTAAGGTATGATAGATGTTACATTGTGTGCGAGTATAGAAGGAAGTGTCAAAACGGTGGGATGATGATGGAGGAGATGTGGCGGATGATAATACTAAGATGCAAGAGTTACGAGGACCAGGCCCGAATAGAAAGAATGCTAAGTGTAGATGACGACGAGCGATGATTAGTGAACGATGGACCCCGCCCAGTGCAAGAGAAAGACGACAAAAGGAAGGTAGCGACGAGAGACAGGACGACCGAGCCGTGCTAGGACTGTACTATGGAGACATATGTGTGAGCGAGTGCATGATGGCATGTGCTGTTGCAGAGACTGGCATGGGCATAAGATATCAAGAGCGGAGATGAGATGCATAGAAGTGCGCAGACCGACGGACCAGGAAACTCTCGACCACATTACCGGTCGCCAGTTGTCGGTGTGCGCTCTTGAATGGCTGCTCTTTGTGATACCGTCACGTATGCCCCGCCAACCTCTTCCTCGCCTGCGCTCAGTCCAGGTGGAACACTCGGTGTTGATGCGCTCGAGTTCATCAGGGGGAAGTCCGCAAGGGGACCGTCATCCTCCTCGACGAGCTTGATCTTCAACGCGAGGAACCTCGGCGTCTTGATGAACTGTCCGAAGAAGTCAGTAACCAGATGGGATAGAGCATGGAAGGAGCACTGACCTTGGGGACGGAGTCCGTTGCCATCAACCGGAAGACGTGCGTCTGGATGCGCTCGTACAACCGAATCATGGTCTGGAGCTGCGTCGCGTTGAAGGCGTTCGCCTGCTCGAGCTCGACGCGACCTTGGAAGGTCTTGCCGGTTAAGCTCTGGATGACGTCGCTGAGGTAACCCGACAGCTCGTTGCGGAGACCGTGGTCGATATTCAGCTCGCTCTGACTCGACGGTGCCAGGTAGGTGTTGTAGATCACGAACGCCTTCTGAATGAGGGCCTCGTGGTGCTTCTCCATGGCAAGCTGGCCTGGGGTTCCCTTGCCGCCTGTCCGAGCAGGAGTGGGGTTCGCCGCAATGGCGCTCGAGGTCGTGCTGAACGACTTCTTGAAGTCCTGGACATCGAGGTAGAAGGACAGGTTCTCCTCGCAGAAGTTGCTGCGGAGGAACTCGCGGAAGAGCGCACGGAGCTGGGGCTCCTCCATGATGAACTTGAGCCGGTCGGTGTTCGACTCCTTCTGTCCCTTCTTGTCCGCATCGTAGCTCGCGTTCAACTTCTCGGTCATCGAGATACGACGGTGAATCTTGGCGTCGTTCATCGCCCCACCCTCCGCAGTTGCGGCGTCGGTGCTGTGGTCTTCGGAAGTCCGCGCAGCGTTCGAAACGTTGGCGGCAGAACTGTTAGGGGATGGGCGAGCGCCATCGGGCATGTCCCAACGAGCAAGACGACGACCCTCGTCAGTGACCTTGTAGATGGCCTTCGCCGTGCAACGGAACTCTCCATGTTGCTGTAACCCGAGTTAGACGTATCCGACTATGGACAAAGATGGAGATGCACGAACCGAGATGGATGAATTCGCGCCGCCTGCGGCACCACGGACAGTGAAGATAATCGCGGAGTCGTTGTTCTTGCGCTTGTCGGAGACGAGGGTGATGAGACCGAACCGCACAAACTGCGCCGCCATCTCTGCGGCCTCCTCACGACCGATAACGGAGGTGAAGTCGCATAGCCACTCCAGCGCCGTTACCGCGGCGAAGCAGTGCTTATGGACGACCGACCCCTTGCCCGCCCCCTTCTCCGACACATCCATGAGGGCGACGCCCTTTGAACGTTCATGATACTTCTGGAAGGCGTCCATGTTGTCCATGTATTCGGGAGGATAGTTGGGCGAGCGCCCGACGAAGCGGCGGAAGAGGGCAGTGATGGCAGAATGGGAAACGATGATCTCGTCATCGACTGACCGTCGCTCGAGATGCAGCAGCTTCATGCAAATCGGCTGCGATGAGAAGACGTGGGCAAGGTGGTCGCCGTTGATGCCGTTCTTGCTCATGAAACGCTCGAGAACGTGGAGACCCTTGGGAGTGAGAACGTAAACACCACGCTCCTTGAACAGGTTCGAGCCGGGATCCGCTGCGTTCTCGATCAGCCGAGCGTCCATGAACTGTTGACACATTGCCTTGGCCATATCGCGGGTCATGGAGAAGGTCGTGGTAGTCGTGGTCGTAACGATGCGGGAGGGTTCTCGAGGATCTGGCCCACGATTCGATTGCGAGAACTTGAGCGAGGCCAAGTTCCGTGCTGCGTCATCTCTGCACGCAGGGCATGAGAAGAGAGGAGGATGGTGAGCAGATAAGGGGACACGTACGTTGTGAAGGAATTGGGGAAAGTGCGGAAGTACTGCCTGTTTGTGGTGAGCTCCAGGGAGACGATGAGGGTTGCGAACAGATCCAGGGTGTCCTAGGAGGCGGAAGAGAGTGTGAGAGGGAAGTGAAGGCTGAATGAAAGGCCACGAGGGACGCACCTTGAGGAACGGTCTGCCGCGTTTTGTCGTCTTCATCATGTGCGACGAAGTCGACTGGGGAGCGTCTGCTGGAGGCATGGCGTACGGAACGAAGGGGGAAAAGAAAGAGAGAAACGAGGAGGGCGAGCTGGGAGGAGAGACGGAGGGGGAGGGGCAAGGAGGTGGATGGCGGGCGGGACGAGGAGTCGGGGGAGAAGATGAGGACGAACGATGACAAGAGGCGAGGTGGGCGTCTGGACGAAACCCGTTGGCAACCCAGATTTTCGACCTAAATTCCCACGTGCCGCCTGGCGGTCGAGACACGCGAAACAGGGCCGTCGCCCGAAAAATCTTCATTTAGTCTTTTTGGACGCGCCGCTTGATCCTCGCGGCCGGCGGCACGGGGGCGGCAGACGAATCGGGCCTTTTCCTCGGCGCCGCCTCGCGACGCGCCGCCACGCTTGTGCGCAGCGTCCGGCCCAGGCTGGACGGTGCGGTCGCAGCTGGCGCGCCTTGCCCGTCTGCGTCCGGCCGAGCTTACGTTTCTGGTCGACGACGTTGTGCGAGGCGTATCCAGGGTGCACGCATCGGCCCCGCTGCAATCACCGCCATCACCTCGCCCGCCCTGCGACAAACCTCGCCGCCCGCCTCATGGCCGCTGCACGACAAGCCCATTGTTCGTGCGGCCACAGGCTGCCACTGCATGGCCTCCCGCTTCCGTCTTCCGAATCACCCGACCCATCAATGCCTCCCCCATCAGCCGTACCTTTCCAGCAACCGATCACAGCGCCTCTCGATCGCCTCTCGGTCCGTCTCCGACAACGACAAGAGCTCCAGCTTTCCTCCTCTCAGCCCGAGTACAACGCCGCCTCCATCGCATTATTCTCCTTCGTGACCGTCTTCAACGTTCAGCCTTGTCCATCCATCCCCCATGCGCGCCGTCCTTGGCCTCGGTCTCGCCAAAATCAATGCGAGCAGCAGGGTGGCGTGTAATATCACGGCCGCCCGCTAATTTCCGCACAATATTCGAAACCGATCTCTTTGGGAGCGTGCTCCACCTCTGACTCGTTTCGTATGGCCAGTATTACACGTCCCATTTAGGCTCATTTGTGAAATGAGAGGCGGGATGCCGCCCCTCGCCGCCCTCGGTCTCCGCGTTTCAGATGTCAAACTCCCTCCGCGCGTCGCACCTCCTTCCCAAGTCGGGCCATGGTCGCGACATTGCCTGTATACGGACTGCTGCGCCAGACCACTGCGTCTCGACTCTGCGTACGCGCCTTGCCCGCGCTCATGTCAGTGCGCCTGCCACCAATGGCCCAGCTCAAAGTGGCATCTTGTCTGCTCCATTGATGTCCTCCGTTCTCCGCCGTCTCACTTGTTCGTGTGCATGCATAGTCTCAGCGTTATCCGAGCACGAGGCCGCCTCAGGACTGGCTCTTGAACATCTATCCAAAACTCTGAGGAGATCTCGTCCCCTGTCAACACGTCGGACGTCCATGCGTCGTCACTCCGGCCTTTTGCACTCCCCTTCCGGCAACTTTCTGTCGCAGTTGACATCGACTTTACGGCAGGTTGCGGTGCTGCTCTGCAGGGTATGTTTAGGTTTCCTCGCCGGTTGATTGATCTCATAATTCGTATCTCCCAGGCCCCGCTTGCTTCGGCTGCTGCCTGTTGCAAGGTGCACGACATGCGGTGCGCGTTGTGCACGGGCGACTTCGCCATTGAAGACTGCCGACCCCTGGAGAGAAACGGTAACGTAAGTCAGCAATTGCTGATGCAAGTCTCACAGAGAAGCTGACAGCCTGCGCCTCATTTCCACATACTGCGTCCGGGCTTCGACTGCAATCGACGTAGTGTGGCCATCTCCGGTTTATTTCTGGCACTCAATTGTGCTGGAGGTCATTGTAGCTCATCCGCACGATGCTTGCATTGCCCGGTGCGGAGTGTGCCGCAGTCCCGTTGTGGCGTTCGAACCAACCTCCACCTCGTTTCTTCTCGCGGCTCCTCCTACGAAGGCATCTATAATTCCAGCCCCTCGATCCGCTGACATACCGTAGCACCTCCGTTTAAGCCCCTGGGGAGGGGCTACCATACGCCCGTGCCCTAACCGCCGACGCAGGGTTGCCCTCCGACCTGTCTCGTATCGACTGTCGGACCAGAAGTCACCCGTTGCAGCACCGTCCCCTTCTCCGGCCAACCACATCAGGCCATTGGGACCAACCTCGGCTCGCGGCGGCCGCGGGAGATGCATCATGTCCCGAAGCGTTTGCGTTTAACTCTGGTGCTTATTCGGTTGTGGGTGTCTCTTCTTTCATTTCGAGCACAGCTTCTCCCATGCTCGTATCCTCGTGCCCAACATGGCGCTCCAGAGCTCCAGGCTGCACATTCGCGATCATTGTCACCGAGGGATGTCGTAGGTGCTGACCAGTGCCCGTCATCGCAGAACGCCCTGAGAATCCAGACCGCGTCCACGGATGACGCCGCGTTCCCACCAGCGCGTCACCTACCCTTGCGCATGTTTGAGGCGTGTTGTTCGTAGCGCATCCTTTGTCGAGCATGCGCGCCCACGTTGACCGCTAGAAAGCATTGTTTCAGACTAGGTGTAAACTTCTGTTCCCAAAAATGTAATGCGTACGTAGCGGTCTCGGACTCCCATGCAACATTCTCGTCGGGACAGAATGCGATGTGTAAGTAAGTAGTAGTAGCCGCGGACCCGGTCTTCCCGTCGATCTCAAGCTCTTCCGGGACACCGGGGTCGAGATGAAGGTTTGTGACGGGGGCTTAACGCCCGTGACATTAGGTTAATTAGGTAAGGTTTAGAAAATTCCAAAATAGAGTTATTGGTTACCCGAGTGTCACACCTTCTGTCACGGGTGGCACCTGTTGCTTAGCGCTTGAGGGTGACGCAAACCATGAGCACTGCGAACATCAATGTGAGTAGGCACCATCTACATTGCTCCAAAGAAGGTGGTTAACTTGTGTACAGGACGCTTCTGCCATACAGGCGCTGCTCGATCAGCTCAAATCGTCCGAGGTATGGCAGAAGGTAGCCAACCCTACGCCTGAGGCTACACTCGCTGTGCCGCCGACCGCCAGTGGAAGCACGACCGGTCATGTAGCTGCGCAAGGCACATCGTCTTCGAATGCAGCCGCCGACGCTCGCGCAGGCTCGTATCAGGGGACACACGATGGCCTACAAACGCCTCAGTTCTCCCGTGAACCCCCCATGTATGAAGGATCGTCGAACGCAGGACGCTCGGTGGCATCGCTTCTCTCCCAACTGCAGGCGTCTGGCACCTTCAGCGCGGCAGCGAGTCCGAGCGGCACGTCCGCGTCCGCATCCGCACCTACGCCTGCAGCTGCCCATTCAGCCCACAGCCATCCGTTCTCCGGGGGCTCAGTTCTGCCAAGAACAGACGCGGTGCTCCCGTCGCCCCCAAAGAGCACCCATCCGCCCGCACCCCACACGCCTCGCCAGAATCTGCGCGCGTGTACGTTTCAGCAAGCACTACCCCACCTCGCGCGACTGTCCGAAGATCCAGAATTCGTGAAGGCGCTCACGGCGGTATGTCGAGCGATGATCACGGCCCGGCGGACATGCAGGAGCTGATCCCCAGCCGTTGGTCAGATGAGGACCGAACAGGCCGAGCTCGAGCGTCAGCTATGGCGTGAGCGTCGAGATATCCAGAGAAAGCACGAAGAGCGGGTCAAGGCCGCACGCACCAAGTGAGTCGCAGCGAGCATGTCGACCTTCCCTCTGCCCTCCGACTTCTTGCACCAGCTCTGAGCGAAACCTTGCTGACTTACGCACCTTGCACGCTGACGGCAGAGCGAGCATCATTGGGGTTGGCCTGACACAATACGAAGCTGATGTTCGCCTAAGCCATCCATATTCCTCGTCCCTTCTGATGTCCGTATCTGATAATGAACTCGTGTTCCGCAGGCGTTGACAGACTCGTTCCGCTCCGAGCTGCTCAAGTTTGACCGGGAGCGAGTGCTGCCTGCGTGGGATGGCCTTGTGACCAAACAGCAGGCTGCTCTTGAGGCGCTCGGTGTCCCCGCCATGTTCCCCGCAACGGAGGCCCCGGATCGAGAGGTACGGCCGGGCGCACTGCCAATGCCCTCTCTCATGCCTTCCATGGATCTGTGCTGATGGCGAGCGCATCTACAGCGGCAACAGAAGGTCATGCAGGTGCTGGCCGGACTTGTAGGGAACGAGGGGGATGGCCGCGTTGGCCTACTTGCCTGATGCTCATGGTGGATGAAGACCATGTCGAGCTGCGCAGTACGCGCATCGCGCATCGGGGATCCCGCCATTGATCATCCGTTTCATAGCCCGCCCCTGTCATGTCAGGTCCCTCCCGCGCACAAGTGAAAATTAAATGATCTCCATCGCAGGTCGCAGGCTATGCACCAATGTCATTGAACTGGAATTGGCCACGTCTCAATCCGGACGTTCGGTACCAGATCAGCGTTATGCACGGCGGCGCCAAACGTTACTGTACCATTTCGACCCATTATTCATGGGGTGGGACATGTGACACCAAAATTCTGAATATTCATGCTCGGCGACCTCCCTGTGACCATGGGACAAAACGTAACATTCTCTTCAGTGGCTTGCAACCCCCTGCCAAAACGCGTCAAGCGCCGTATAAGCGCGCGTGACACTCAGCTGCGAAGACATTCAGAGGGCCTCGGGACGCGTGACGGACCTCTTATTATTCACCTTCAGACCCCCTTGGGACGCGTGACACGAAGAATGGGTCGAAATGGTACAGTATTTCTCATGGTGGGCGTTCCTCGGCGTTCTTCGTTACGGATGCCTTTTGTTCGTGTGCATCTCCATCCCGTAAGGCGCGAGAAATTTTGCAACTGGGTGTGCGGGATTACACCCGGTATTTTACGTGGAGTTGTCGCGAAACTTTGAGTGACCGGTGGGATGGGGTGAACCGTCGTGAGGCTGCTCTGAGAAGATTGGAGGAGCTCGTCTGGTCATCTCCAGTGGCTATCTGGAATCTGAGGCATGACTTATTCGTGTTAGGTTCCTTGTGGCGGATCTGTGTAATTTAGGAGTCTAAAGCAAGGCTAATAAGTACCTCAGGGAGCGGGCCAGAAATGGAACTCGAGAAGGTCCTCCCCGCCACTTCCGATGGGCGCCATGGGCGGCCCCGCGAGTTCTAAGGAGGCTGCGACATGTGTGGACGCATCTGAGTGAGGGCCACGATTGCGGACATGGCGGGCGGCGAGATTCCGTGGTGCACTCGTTCCCGCGTGGGTGCCCGATGTGTGGAACGATGCACTAAGCGAGATCATTTAGGCAACAGGACCCAGGTGATCGCGTCTCTGCTGCGTCTGGCGGACGGCCTTTCGCGGACCTGGTCGCCACAGTCTTAGGCAGACATCTTTCGGCCCTGTCCCTGTTCCCTCTCGTCCTGCTCATGCGTGTCTGGTCCAGAGCCCCTTGTCCCACTATACCCTCCACTCTCTCTGCGCTCTAGACTCTCTGCCTTCTAGCCATGCCGTACGTCGACCTCGTCTCCTCAGACGACTATGCCTCCATCTGGTATCAGACCAACTCCCCCGGAGGCAACGTCAGCGGCTTCGATCCAGAGAAGCCGACGCTCGTTATGCTACACCCGCTCTTCCTGGACGCCAGCTGGTGTCACCCCCAGCTAGACGACCCGCGCTTGCACGCCAACTACAACATCATCGTCTTCGACACCCGCAACACGGGCAAGTCGCTCTTCAGGCCGTCGGGACGTCAGGATTTGTGGGTGACCGCGGCGGACTTGGCGCACTGCTTCTATGTGAGTTCTCATGCCAGTTTAGAAGAGGGCTTTGCCGGTGTTGAGCAGGCACGCGGTGCAGCATCTGCAACTTCCCCCCGCACACATCTTCGCCCCAGAGCTCTTCTCGTGGGCGGCCTTGCGATTTGCGTCACTGTGAGTCCAGACGTCGATCCGCGACGGCCCAACACGCTGATCGTCGCTCTTCCCTAAACAGCTTCCCGGAACTGTGCCTCAGTTTGACGCTCTGTAATGTGACCCCACAAACAGAGTGAGTGTTCCGTTCAGGGCCCACGAATCCCATATTCACCCCTCGCCTTCCCTTCGAATCAGGCTCAAGTCAATATTCGATGCATTCGAGGAGCTCTGCCACCTCTGGTGTTACGCGGAGGACCTGGAGTCTTTCGAGACAGCGTGCAAGGAGTTGATCAACTGTTATGCACTGGTGCGTGATCATACCACCTTGACTTCCCCGCATCTCGCGTGTTCATGCATGCTTCACAGGATGCACACCCAGACATGGTTGACGAAGTAAGCTGGAACCACAGTACATGCGAGAATGTTGCTGATGTACGCCGTGCCGTGTTCACCAGTTAGTCGCCTTCTGGGCAGTACACTATCCACCGTTCAGGCGAACGTACGTGATCACCATGGCCAATCTTGTACTCAATGTAAGCTGTGGCCGACTGCGGGAAGGGTGAGCGACTGAAGGCAATCGCGTTTCATGCCACAGAGGACTCCAATGAATGCAGATGAACTAGCAAACGTCCGGTGCCCCATTCTTATCATCCAGGTACAACTCTCCCACACGTTGCCTGCCTCGTCTCGGTCGCACTGACTGTCCGTGCCAGGCTGAGCGTAGCCAAACACATCCAATGGAGTACGCACAGCAATTACGACAGGCATTGGTCAACGTCCCTAACGGCGCCCAGCTGTTCACCGTGAAAGGTAACAGGATCGCTACCATGACTTAGCATTGACACTCACCTGGACTTGTGGCGAACCAGCTACTCACGGTTACCTAAGCATCCTCTCGTCGTCGATCGTCAATCAAGTCCTCAACAAGTTCCTCGCGCGCCAGCCCCCAGTTCGGAGTGATCTAAAGTCACCCGAAGTCCCTCTACAGGACCGGATGAAGATGGCCCTCGACCAGCTCTCCGACTTGAGAGATGACCCCACCATAGGCGAGCGCGACCCAGGGTCACCCTTGTCATTTTGCTGTGTCACGGAGGAGGTCCGCAAGAGTCAGGAGGAGCTCTACCAGCTGTATGCCGAAGGCATGCACAATGCGCTATCGCCGCTCGCCCCGGACGGCCGACCGCTACGCAAGTACGTCGTCCTGCGCCGTCAACTTGACGTGAATTGTTGCTAATTCCTTGTAGATACTCGGAGCGGAAGGACGAGCACTGGCTCGACTCGAGCACCGATGGATTCTCGTATGCGAGTACGTGTTGTCCGCCTGTCACCTTTGCCGACCTGCTAAACTGTGATAACCTTGCCAGACGTCAAGCAGTTGACGGACCGGCTGAGCGAGGCGAACAAAGACAAGAAGCGGCCGGGGAGACGCCAGCCGGGCGGTCCCGCCGCCGAACAGGAGACGGTGCTCTTCATGCCTTCAGAGCCGGTCACGCAGGAAGTGCAGCAGGTCGCACGCATCCGCCGGGCGACCGTCCTTCCCCAAAGTCCTGCAGACAAGCACGTCATCAAAGGCTCAATGGCGAAGGTTCTCGCATCCGGAGCAGGAACAAGTCTACAGCGCAGGCTGCTGCGTTAGACTCGTTCTCTCGTCCAGCTTGCTCTATCTATACTCATTTATTGGCTCCTGGCTCGATGTCTTGACCACAGCTCAGGCTCTCCGCTCGTTCGTTGTCCCTATTGATCCATGGGGAGCATACTTACCTCGCGCCTTCCGATCTCCACGCGGAGCTGACCGGATCTCCACCCATCCGCAAGGGTATGGGCATTTGTGACCGATCAGCTCGACTCGCTGTACCACTTGTACTCTACGATATCCCATGCTCCATCTCTGAGGTGTCTCCGTACTGACTGCACTCTTGATGATACCTGTAGGCTTGCGGGCCGCTGCGAGGCCCATTCTAGTTGGTACGGTACTACATGTCACGCTACTCACTCGTTACCTGCTACACACTCGATACGCTCACTAACATACATAGCTAGAGAAAAGTACCTAGACGCGTGGATCTATCTGCATTATGCGATAATTCCATTCCCTGCATTCTGGACCCTGCGAACCCCCATGCAAGTTTGAGATGCTCTACAATGCGGAAGGTTGAGCTCACTGGCAAGAGGTTGCATTCGGCCTCATTGGAGGCTGGCACTCCCATAGGCCACGTCGATTGCAGACGACTCCTGTCGTGATGCGCTGACTAGACGTTCATTGTGGTGAGTGTGCCGTACGCACATCAGAGATAGGTAAATCTACGGCACAGACGATCTACCCATTTTGGACGCTGCTCTCAGGAAGCATCTTCCCAATGTCGGACCACCCAATCGTCTCGCTATACGGTTGGAACGTCCCGGGTGTGGATCCAGGAATAGTCGATTCCGTACCTGTCGCTCCGTTCATGCTCCGAAGTCTGAACCACGCGTGGGTGATTTGCCAACGAGATGGGATGCCACCCTTGAATTTTTGAAGATGTCCACCGTCACGACCACTGAGAAGTACCCTGACGTATGTGCGATTCCCTCTGCAGTAGTCTTAGACCCCACAAGTGTCTGTCTAGGGTCTAGACGTAGCTGTGATATGGTGCCCATGCGTCCGAACCGAACCCTACGAACGCATTTCCGGGGTCGCCTGCAAGATGACTTGCGGTGCCGCCGCCTCATTGTTCCGCGGGGGATTCTGGTCGGCTCTGGTCACCGGTGAGGGGAGGATGAGCTGTCGGGCCTCGATATGTGCCTATCCTCTTGGCATAGAGGGATGTAACGACTGTCCAGACGCGCCTCTCGAGAAGGTTCGATAGAGGGAGGCAGTGCGATGGTTGCAAACACGAGGCAAGAACCCAAGGGTCGACGGTTAGACAGCGAGCATGTCCTTGGTGCAGCGTGCGAGACCGGTCTGCCCAGATCTTGCACGCATGCATTAGTTCCTTTACCGCTGCCTTATTTGAAGTCTATCGTCCCTTGGTCTTTTGAACCTTCTGCCTGCCGTCTGGGATCGCCCTTCCATGCATGCCCCGCATGTTCCCTGGGGGAGCGGAGGATCTGGGGGTTCAGTATTCAACCGTTAATCAGCTGTGTTAGGAGGGGTAGGGCTACGTACTGACATTGACACCCGCAGTGATGGCTAGATGTGAAAGACCCAGGGCGAGAGCTGGCGTGCGCTGCGCAAGCTCGTGGCAAGCCTTGTGTTTTCAAGTGGCAGTTCACCAGACTACACTGTTCCAGGCGAACCGCAAATGAAAGCTGAGGTGGCTGACGTGCCACATCGAACGGGAACGGGAATGCGACTCGAGCTGGGAAGTTGGCATCACTATAGCGCGAACAGGAGAAATCCAGAGGTATCATTATACATACATGCTATGGTATAGCCTCTAACCGCATGGCCGATTCGCCACCCATATCACAGATAGATAGTCCCGAGGCGGACACGCAAATACCACGTACACGAACGATGGAACACGCGCTAGTCATCCTCGCTGTCCTCACTGCTGGAGTACTCGTCATCGTCGCCGAAGTCGGCACCGCCACCTACAAACTGGTTGAGGCTGACAGGCAAGCGCTCCGTGACGGGTGACCCAGCACCCAGGGCACCCATGAGGAAGTCCTCGTCTTCGAAGTCGGCCTCTTGTTCGGGTTCGGGTTCGGCTTCTGCTGGTCCCTGCAGCTCTTCCTCGAGCTCGACCTCGAACGCATCCATGTCGATGGGGTCGCCCTCGGGCTCTGGCTCGGGCACGCGAGCAGAAGGGACAAATTCGATCTCCTCCATTGTGATTACAGGCGCCAGAGATGGCGCGGCCACTGTTGGCGGTGGAGGCGGGATCGTGGTTACATCGTCCCACTCTTCCTCGTCGGAGTCGACGGTGGAGGGTATTGTTGTTGATGGTATTGATGGTAGCGTGGAGGACGTAGGCGCAGGGCCCGAGATGGCTGTCGTCGTACCTGCCGAGAGCGGGGGAGGCAGAGAAACGGCGGTTGTAGAATTGGGGAGGGACAATGATACAGGCTGTTTGGGCGGCGGCGGTTCTTTCTTCTTGTCCTCGATCTTGGGTTTCTTCGGTCTGGGCTGCACCGGGCGACGGATCTCATGAACCTCCTCCTCAGGTGGCGGGCGTTTGTTCGGACCTTTGCTCGGGGCCGCAGGTGCAGGCGCCGGAGCCGGCGCAGATGTGATCGTTGCTTTGCTCTTCGACGGTTGAGCCACGGGAGTAGGCTTGGGTGGGAGAGTATGGGCAGACCGCGGGGCGGGTTGAGAGCTCGATGCCAACGGGGAAGGTGTGGGGGCGGGAGCAGTTTGTCTGGACTTCTGGGGCCCAGAAACACGGGAAGCGGGTTTCAGCTTGGGGTCGGGCTTGGGTTCCTCTGGGATTTCGCCTTCGCTCTCTTCCTCCTCATGCCGGGCAGTAGTCTCTTGTGGTGCATACGAGCTGGAGGAAGAAGAGGACGCTGACACCCGTGCCGGGGGTGGAGCCGCTGCATGGGGGTCAGTTCCAGTACCAAGCCAGACTACCTGCACTCACGGGAAGTGGCAAAGCGCGGTGCGCGCACGGTCCGCTTCTCATGATGGAGAGCAATGTATGAATCAATCTTCTCTAGTGTGAACGTCTGTGGCATAGGCAATAGAGGTAGGTGCTGCGTCGGCAGGGAGAGGGAGTCAGGTACGTACCCCGAGTTCTTCGTCGTATATCAGAACACACTCGATGTCCCGCGCAGGTTTCTCTTGTCCGGTGAAGTGTACACCATTCTCACTCTACCAGAGAGACTCGAATCGAATCATGAAGTTGATGGCGGGGTTCTTCGTAGCGAGACGCACCTGGGTGCTGGGCCGTACTACGCTGACGCTCGTGGGCCCATCCTTCGTCTGTCTGGCCTCGATGGTGCCAGGCTTAGACAAGTCAATGGACTCCGGCTTAAAGTTGTCTGGGAGAAGTGTGAGGCCACGGAGGATCCAAGCAATGTGGCGAGACAACCACTGACATCGCAAGGAGTAGAACTCTCGATCTCCGAACTTGCTCTGATTTTGGCCACCCTCGGACTTGCGTGCTTTCAAGACACGGCTCAGCGATGGACCAATGGAAACTTCGTGCCGTCCGGTGGGCATAGTGATGTTGGGTGCGGTGGTAGTCATTCTGAGAAAGTCGCCAGTAGAAGAGGACAGATATGCAGGGAGCCAGGGCCAGTCAGTCGTGAACAAGGCGAGCACCCATTCAGCTTCAGCCACCGTGGCGCGGTGACCGCTGGGCTAACAATAGCATCATGATCCAAAGCAACTGTATACCAAAACCAAACAGGACAGCTCATCCATGGCCGACTAGCTCAGCTGGTTAGAGCGTGGTGCTAATACAAGTCACTTGACTGGACTACGCCAAGGTCGTCGGTTCGATCCCGGCGTTGGCCATGAGTTTTGTCCCTCCTTTCGTGCTTTGACCAGCGCAGGAAAGCATGCTTTTTCACTGTCAGGGTGAGGCCGCACGGGTTACGCACGGGGGCAGACTCAGAGTACTGGGGATTTGTTCGGCGCTTAGGGTCACTCAGCGGAATCCAGTTCGGAGGTGCTTTTCCAACGCAGAATCCGCGATGCTGCTCACTGTGACCACATCACCGCCCACGATTGTGTTAGCGACGTTCAACGGCACAGTTAGCTGTCGGACACATCTTGCAAGACGGGGCGGTCAAAGTAGGACACGACGATTCCAGCATGGACTCTGATCACAACCAAATCATCTCAGAATTGCAGGCTGAATCATTGGGGAATTGCCCAGTACTCTGAGTCTGAAGGCCACCCCCGTGCGTAACCCGTGCGGCCTCACCCTGACAGTGAAAAAGCATGCTTTCCTGCGCTGGTCAAAGCACGAAAGGAGGGACAAAACTAATGGCCAACGCCGGGTGAATCGCCCACTGACCTCCGGGCCCCCTGTTCATTGGAACGGGCTTTCCTTACCATGTCGTTCGCAAGTTTTTCTTATCTAGACATGTACAACATCGTCACAGAGGTGTCAACTATAGTACTTCCGCAGTCCATCACGAATCAGCTTGCACTCAAATGCATCTAAGCGGACATCACAACGTAGGAAGTTATCAAGTTCAGTGGCAGGCCACTTGGACATGACGATCATCCTGTGCTCACTGTCAACTCCGGCAGATACGAATCTGTCGATTAGACAGCCTAACGTACTGTCCACCAGCCGAAGGAAGACGGCGACCTCTTCCCATCGCCTCTCATTCCCAAAAGACGTCGATGAGTGGGTATTGCCAGTCCCATGGGGCACATATGAAGGCGATCGCATCTTGAATAAGGCATAAACTCGAGGTTAGCGGAAGTTCGAGCGGTTGGCTTGTAGAGCTGTACAACCCACCCTGTTTGGCTGGAAGGGAAGGCCGCCTCCGATCACAGTCTCTGACTCGCAAGAGGCTATGGAAGGAGTCCGTTCCTTTGCGCTACTTGAGACATGTGGCGATTGATTCTGCAGAAGGGCATGAGTTGAACGCGGATGGTGAACGCCATGAGAGACTGTGAGCTGGTACGAACAATTATCCCAGTGTCATGGTGGCCCGAGGTGCAAGGGTCCGAGGATGATTGGCACGGGATCCTTCCATAACGCCTCATCTCCGTGCGACACCGGTAGAAGAATTGTGCGCAATAATACCGAATCGGCCAGTGTCGCTGATACCGCGCGAACGCCGGATACGCCGAAACGACCTGCTCGTTGAACAAGCGATACGCGCAGTAAGTGGACTGTAACAGTGCGAGGAGGCATGAACACGATAGACATACGGACGAGATCAAGTTGTCCAGAACTGCAGGGTCTTGTGAACCCCAGGTCGCGCTGAGGTTCAAGTGTTTGGGTACAAACTTCCAGATTAACTTCTAGGCACGGTCAATGTAGTCAGCAGTGTCGTTGTAATAGGTGGAGTGGTGGGTGTACTGACCTTCGCAAGCTCAAAGTCGTCCCGGTCGCTCGGGCGCAGGCTGCGGTAGACTCTCTGGTAGCCATGGGCGGGCTCGGGTACAGCCTCACGAGCGCGTTGAAGTCGTGTGCGAGGCCGATCTGGGGACGTGAAAGACATTGCACGATGATAGAGATATCTGCGTGTACCGCCGACGACGGAAGGGGGTCACGGCGAACGCATTTATACGAGCGCGGACGTATCTGGGACGGGCTGTTCGGCATGGGATTGAGAGCGAGTACCGCAGCAGCTTGAGATTGCTTGAGCTCGTCGTCCCTGCGATTGCGGCGAAACCCGAGCAAGCGCCTCGAGTTGAGAGTGGATGGGCGAGGTGACGGTGAGCCTGGGCTGCAGCATTGGAAAGCAATGAGAAGTACAAATGCTATATGCAGGAAGATACACAACAAAACGATACAACACAGCTGGCGACAATTGAGCAGACGGAGCGTCCGCTATGCTTCCGACTTTTTCTTCTTCTTCTTTTTCGTCGCATCGGCATCTCCGCCCGCTGCAGCAGCACCTGCCGCGGCCGCAGCCTCCTCCTCCGCCTTGCGAGCCTTCTTCTTCGCTTTCCGCTCCTCCTTCGTCTCCTCTCTTGGCTGGACCCAGACGATCAGCGACCGAGCACCCCCGAAACGACATCAAACGACCCACCTTCTCCTCCGCGTCGACGTCCATCGCCTCGCTCTCTCTCCGTTTCCGCTTCTTCTCCTTCTTCCTCTCCTTGTCCTCGTCCTCTCCGTCGACGTCCATCCTCGCCTCCTCGATGCCCTCCGCGATCTGCTCCTTCTCCGCGCGCTTCTTCGCCTTGCGCTCCTCCTTCGCCTTCTTCTTCTCCGCCTTCTCCGCCTTGACGTCCATCACCGCCTTCACCGCCGCCTCCATCGGCTCGCGCTGCGTCGGGACGAGGTCGACCGCGTCCGCCGCGGTGTTGTACGTCTTCGTCTCGCCCGTCATCTGGAACCGCGCCTGCTTCTTGCCCGCGAACGCCGACCGCACCGTCGACGCGTCGCCCTGCTGCTCCAGACTGTGCAGCCGCGCCTCGAGCTTCGCCCGGTTGTCGAGGCCTATTGACGGCGCCTGCGGCTCCGACTTGCCGTCCGCGTCGGAGAGCGCGTCGACACGAATCGAGAGCGCCGCTTTTGTCGCGACCATGCGCGCCATCTTGCCCTTGAGCTTTGGCGGTGCCTGGCCGATGAGGGATGCCTGGGGGAAGCGCGTGTCACCGCGAGACTCTATAGGGCGGACGGAAGACGACTCACGTGGTAGATGAGACCGTACTTGGGCGTGTCGTGCTTGGTCTTCAGAGCACGGAAGAGCGCCTTCTCGGCACCGAGGATCTGGATCGTACTTGCTGGGTGTTTTGCGAGAGAGAGCAAGCTGCCTGCGTGGCTGATGAGCCGTGCGCCGACGAGGTCACCAACGAGAGCAGTGAGGTTAGGTGCAATCGCGTTCATGCGATTCCGGAGGTACTCCGCAAGCTGTGTGCGGTATGAGGAAATGGAGATGACTTGGTCACATAGCGAGTTGATGTGCGCCATGTCGGATTCTGAGATGTCCGTGCCCATAGAGATGACGGCTGCCGCCTTCAGCGTCGCCTCAAGGTCTTCGGGAAGGATGGCAGCGAAGTCGGTCGTGGCAGCATTTGTTCGGAAGCCTAGACATAGTAGTCAGTAGTTGAGTCGCGTCCTTGTCAGTCTCTAGAGAGGACTAACCCATCTGCTTGATGACCTTCGCATACGCAATGTTGTCGACGATGATCTTCGCCATTTCCGGGAAATGCCAACCGTACCATTCCTGATAATACAACGTTCGGGAAAAGCACGCTGACGCGTCGGCAACGAACTGACCTTGACACGCATGGCGTAGATGTTGATCTCCTTGTCCAGGTCATCGAGAAGCGCAATGGCCTGCACAATCATGGTATCGACCTTGTCTGGAGAGAACTTGAGCTTGAACCTGTCGCACCGTCAGACCCTTGCGGAACAAGACGTTCACGAGCAGACGCACCGTGATAATGAGTGACTGAGACCGAGGCTCATTGTTGCGAGGTCCTTCGGGTCAAGGCCGTCAAGTAATGAAGTCAACTGGGAGCGGATACCGTGGAACAGCTCCGTCATTTTTGGCGAGACCACCTTGATTCCGAGCTTCTCCTTAATGGCCTTGCCTGCGTGTCGACGTTTAAGAACGACGAGCAGCGACGTCAATGGTGGAGACGACGCACCCAGAGCACTTTCGAACACGGCTAGAGTCTCCTTGCTCTTTCCCTTGCCGACGACCTCCTCAGAGAGGAACTTTTTGAGCGATTTGCTGAGCTTCTGCTCATGCAGCGCAGTGATCTCCTCTACCGCGGTCGCGGTCGAAGTGAACCGGTGAATAGCTTTGAGCTTGAGACTATTCCATGAAGTTCACGATCGCACACAAGTCGCATTGGACCGAATGCGAGGGTACACAATAATGCAAGACAATCAGCTACCACGCCCTCCACCTCTCGCACCAAAGACCACTCACAGCTTGTTCGCCTTCTCCGGAGTCTGAAAGTCCTTCCACACATCCTCGCTCTCGAGCTTCCCCTCGTCCGTGAGCTTGAACAGACAGTATCCGAGCGACGTCTCGTACAGAACCAGCATTTTCGGCGTCCTCTGGTGCGCAGCAGCAACAGTACACCAGACGGCAAGTGTAGACGGCGAGAGACGGAGCGAGAACACTGAACAGCGACCCCAGAGACGACTTTGCAGCCTGCGCCCCGACCGCGTGCCGAAATTTTGAGCAAAGTGCGCGTGGGAACACGTGCCCGAGTCGGGCAGGCGCGATCGCGCTCGGCGTCTCTCTGTCCGTCGGTCCGCCTGCGCCGTTGACCTCGTTCGTTCGCGGGTCCGGATTCGCAGTCTGATTCTGAACGCAATCCACGACTCGACCTCAGTGGGAACTCGGGAGCCGGGGTCTGTCTCCTCCTTGTTCTTGTCCCACCATGTTCAAGTCTGTAGCGATATTTACTGCGCTCGCGTTCGGCTGGCTGGCTAGTGCTCAGCAGGTCGTCCTGGACGGGCACACGGCGTTGCGTCCAGCGGGAAACTTCACGGTCTCGACGCGTTCCTTGGCCTCCGTCAACACTCGGGACGAGTTCCTCGCGCTCTCGCACCCCCGCTTTCCTGCCCACCAACTGCGCATCAAGAAGACCGAGTTCTGCGACCCCACCGTGAAGTGAGCGCCGCTGGTCTAGATCTCCTCCGTCTTCACGCGAGGAATGTGTATGTGTGTGGTGCTGAGATAGAGATGCATGACAGCACGTACACGGGTTATCTCGATGTGGACGGCGGCGCGAAACACCTGTTCTTCTACTTCTTTGAGAGTCGTCGCGACCCCGCGTCTGGTAAGCCCGGAACTGCGCCATAGGTCTTCTACTGCTACTAACCCTCGTTAATTGTCTATTGATACCAGACGACGTCATGATGTGGATCAACGGAGGCCCCGGATGCTCGTCCTCCATGGGGCTACTCATGGAATTAGGTATGTGCAATCCGAACATACTCTCTGGGCACTGCCTAACTACATATCTAACGCTACACAGGACCTTGTAGCATCGACATGAAGAACATCTCGAGCAACGGGACGGTCTGGAACCCGTACTCCTGGAACGCGGAAGCCAACATCTTCTTCCTGGATCAACCGTCAGTGCCCAACATCTCTTCTCTGTTCATTGCCATGTGGCGCTACTGATCCACTGACGCCAACCACGCACAGAGTCGGCGTCGGATTCTCGTATGCAGACTTTGGCGAGACAGTCGAGACGACGGAGGACGCGGCGAAGAACGTCCACGCGTTCCTGACAATCTTCTTCGAGACGTTCTCCGAGTTCAAGGGCCGCCCTCTGCACCTGGCTGGGGAATCCTACGCTGTGAGTCTCAGGCTCCCACAACATCAATGTGTTGCATACCCACAACGGATCGGACTCCACGGCGGCAGGGACGCTATCTGCCCGCATTCGCGAGCTACGTCTACGACCAGAACCAGATCGCGCAGGCAGAAGGCCGGGAGACGCTCAACCTCGCCAGTGTCCTGATTGGCAACGGCATTGTCGACATCTCAACGTGAGCGCGTTCGCCTGCATAGTATCGTTCGATGATGCCTACCTGTGCTCAAACTCAAAATACAATCCGGCTCCTCACAGCACCTATCAAGGGCGCTACGAAGTCGAGTGCGGAACAGTCTCGCTCGACGTGCCGTTCCAGAAGATCAGCACCTGTGTCCGCATGAAGACCGCGGTTCGTGGTCGAACCGGTTCCATCTCGAGTCGAGCATCGCGCGCCTGACCAACCCCCTTTTCCGCCCCCCCCCCTGTGCTCCTGCGCTCAACAGCTTCCACGATGCCAGAAGGCGCTGCAAGAGAGCTGCGTCGAGATATTTGACGAGATCAACTGCAGAGCTGCGCACAACTTCTGCCAGGACCAAGTGAGCGGCGCGTTCGAGCACAGCGGTACGTACAACGTCGCGGGCGCCCACGCCATTCTCCGCCATCCGCGCCCACTGATCCGCGCCCCACCCCGCACGCAGGCCGGAATTTCTACGACATTACCAAGGTGAAGTGATCCTACAGTTGTTTCCACAACACAACCTCCGGCGGAGACGCATCCGAATCCACCGCACCTGCTAACTTCCCACCCACGCACCCTCTTCAACAGGACTGCCTCGGCGACCTCTGCTACCTCGAAGTCGGCGCGATCAAAACCTACCTCGACCTCCCCTCAACGCGCGCCCTGCTCGGCGTCTCCTCCAGCGTCCCACCCTCCTTCAGCTCGTGCGCACCCGCAGTCGGCGCCGCGTTCAACGCGCGGCTCGACAAGTACGCGGTGCCGTCGCAGCACTACGTCGCGGGCCTGCTCGAGCGCGGCGTGCGCACCTTGTTGTACTCGGGCACGTACGACTGGCAGTGCAGCTGGTACGCGACGAAGCTCTGGCTCGACAAGCTCGAGTGGACGGGCGCGGGGGCGTATCGCGCGGAGGCGTTCCGCGAGTGGCGGGTCGACGGGGAAGGGGGAGGGGAGAGGGCGGGGGAGGTGAAGACGGTCGGGCCGCTCACGTTTGCGACTGTGCGCGGGGCGGGGCATATGATGAGTGTCTTCTCTTTTCTCTCTCGTGCTGCTGTCTTGGGGCTGATGTTTGCGTTTGGGTTTATACGTCCCGCACGACAAGCCCGTGGAGGCGCAGGCGATGGTCTCGCGCTGGCTTGCGCAGCGCGAGCTATAAACCTACTGGAGCACGCAAGGAGCAAGCAAGCAGGAGGGCGTGTGTGCGTGCGTGCATGGTTCGGGGGCACCCCCTCGGGCTTGCGGGGGAGCTCGGAAAGGGAGAGTGCGTTATCCCGGACACCTCGGGCATGGGCTATCGCAACGACTCACGGGCGGCTTCCGCAGGCAGCAGAAGGGAAGAGTCAAGGGTGGTGTATTATCTCCGGACATTTCACGACGCGCAGCGCGAGCGAGCTTGCATAGTTCCCCGTCGCTCGTTCTGAACCTTGTTGGAGATTCTGCGCGGGAACGGGGTACGTATCGTGAACGAAGGAGCTAAGTACATGAGTACAACGTCCAAAAGCGTGCAAAGTGAAGCTTTCAATTTTCGCTTGGTCGCGCGACTACAGGCGTTGGCTCGTGGCTCGCTTGCGGCAGAGGGAGCGGCGGGCAATTCATGTCGTGCTGCCAAGAGGGGCGGCCAGGCACTTGAGATCATGATGCGGGTGTCGAGATCACAAGGCAGCGCCGGGGGAGGGCGGGCGTCGTGATTGGCTGGCATCGCCGGGCCCACAGGGGGAAGGCCGCGCCGGGAGGCGGGATGAAGGGAGACGCGCGGGAGAGGAGAGGGCGAAACGAGGGAGCGGAAGCGGGCAAAAATCAGATCAACGCGCGAGTGTCGACCATCATGGGCGCGTCAGGACTGTCATGCGGCTCGGTGAGGACGGCGAGGATGGAAGGCGACTCGCGAGCGCGAGCGGAACAGCTGGCGCACGGACGGACAGGGTGGGCGGACTATGTTTGTCTGGCAGTGCTATAATTGCTGTGATTGGTGCGAGCAGCGAGCAGTGTCAGCTCGAACGGCGAACGCGCAGTCTGTGATAGGATTTGCAGCGGGGCCGTTGCAGTTCAGACAGTGATCAAGGGAGCTGTGAATCTATTACGCCCGTCTCAGACACGGACGTTCACAGGCTGTTCCCAGGCGCCTTCACTCTCTCTCAATCAGGCAGGCGTGATAGCCTCGGCGAGCGCGGCGGGGGCTGCTCTGGCGGGCGAGCGGGGTGCGCAGGGCGTGCGGCGACCCCGAGCAGCAGCAGCAGCGTGAGTAAGAGGCCCGCTGTGTGCTGGAGGAGCGATCGAGGAGAGGAGGAGGAGGGCGGGGGCGAGGGAAAAGTGATATTGAGGGTCGCTATGGGGATGAGCAATCTGCCGGTTTCCCCGAACCAGACTTGCGGTATGGCGTGCGGGCGAATCAGCAGGAGGCTCGTAAAAGGCGACGGGGTGCAGGTCGACGCTCTCCATCCCTCCCCCTTCTTCCTCCGTCTCTTTTCGGTGCTCAAGGTGCGTCCTTCGTCGTCTCCGCTCCCGAGGCCGCATGCTGACCGTCGCCGCCTTCGCCAGTCACTTCGGGCTGCCCGGTAGCGCCCCTGGACCACTTCCATTCGTTTCGGCATTGCCCAACTCGTCCTCCAGCAGGCTTTCAACTCCGGCAGTAAGCAACCAGCCTTTTCCTAATGCCTTCCTTCGCCTCCCTTCTTGCCCTCGCGGCGCCCATGATCGTTCTCGGTGCCCCCGCCCCCATCAAGCGCGATACGGCAACCAACCTTCTCGTCCTGAGTCAGTCCCCTCCATCGCCCCGTCTCTCTCCTTGTCTCGTCTCTGACCGTCTTCTCCAGAGTTTGCGGATGTTCTGGAGCAGTTCGAGTCAACATTCTACCAGCAGGCCCTCGCAAAGTTCAAGCCCGAGGACTTCACCGTCGCTGGCTTCGTGTCTCCCCAGATCCCCGTAGAGCAGTTCGTTCAGATCCAAGCTGATGAGGCTGCACACGCAACTGCCCTCGAGGTCAGTACATCCTCCTCTTTTTTTTCTCTCTCGGTCTCCCCCTCACACACTCTCTCGATTCCAGGCGACAATCCAGTCCCTCGGCGATACCCCCATCACGAACTGCAACTTCGACTTCGGCGGCGCATTGAACGACGTCAAGACCATGGCCGCCACCGCGCGTGTGGTAGAGAACCTGGGTGTGGCAGCGTACCTCGGTGCGGCTCCGTTGCTCGACGACCCCGTCCTCCTCGTCGCGGCCGGCTCGATTTTGACCACTGAGGCCCGCCACCAAACGATCCTTAACGTCCTCAACAGCGGCACGTCCATCCCCCAAGCCTTTGACATCGCCTTCCTCCCCAACGAGGTCCTCGCCATCGCCGGCGCGTTCATCTCAGGCTGTGATCTCGGGGTTCCTGGTGCGTTTTGTTTGGTTCCGGCTCGTGCTGATGCGCCCGGACGCTGACACAGCACGCGCACACAGCCAACACGCCCTTGTCCGTTACGAACACTGATGTCGTCCGCCCCGGCACCCTGCTCAAATTCGAGTCTCCCGCCATCAACGGATCCGTCCCCGAGAGCGTACGTCACCCTGTCCCACCGATCAATCTACCTCCAGCAGACCCGTGCTAACCTCCCCCTTTGCAGGAGCTCTTCTGCCAAATGCTCGTCGGCGGCATGCCCACGTCCCTCCCGCTCCCGCTCGACCAGTGCGTCGTCCCCGAGGGCATCGAGGGCCCCGTCGCGCTCTTCGTCACCGCCGACATGCAGCCGCTGAACAACAACGTCCGCGACCGCGCCAACCAGGCCGTCCTCGCCGGCCCGACCATGGCCTTCATCGACACCCAGAAGCAGCTCCTCTCCCAGCTCGCCCTCGCCGCCTCGGGCAGCGGCAACAACTCGGCCAACGACGGCACCACCACCGCCACCATCACGCCCCCCGAGGCCAGCTCGATCATCGCGAGCGCGTCCGCGGCCGCGACCGCGACTGCGAGTGGCACTGATGGCGCTGCCGCTGCGTCCCCCACGGACGGTAGCGCTGCTGCGCCCGCGAGCCCGACGTCCCCCGCGGGCAACGCCGCCGCTGCGCCCGCCGAGTCCGACAAGACCGTCGTCGAGGCGCCCGGAACCCGCAACCTGTTCACGGGCCCGTCCATGGACGGCAAGATCACCGTGAACGGCTGGATGCCCGACCAGCCCCTGCTCGAGGCGTCCTCCGCCTAAGCGGTGACCACGCTCGGACTTCGCGCTAACTTATCCACTTTGTTTGTTGGCGGGCGGGCAGCCCCCGCAACTACGCGTATTGTTCTAGGGTACGACGCCGCGGACACTCTTCCCTGCCGGGACATACGTACGCACACGCACACACGGACCTTACCATTGGGCTGTAGAAGGACTGTTTCCTATCTTATCGCTGTCGTCGCCCCCGCCGTCGAGCGCAGGCTCCACCCCTATAGGCTTAGGCTAGACACAACTGGTTGCTGTTTTGTTTTCGTAATTCGCTTCATCTGAACCCCCCGCCCTTTTTACGATACTCAAATCTCACTCTGCCGTCTCTCGTCCCTCCTCCGCTGCTGCTGGTTTGACGCCCCTTGGTCTTTGCTGGTCCATTTAGGTTTGTACCGTATAGTGTTCATTTGTATGGTACGCTTGGCCCAAAAAGTCATCCGTTAAACTGTATGGTCCCTCTGCGTGTGCCCGACCGCTGGTCTCAACTTTCAGGCTCCTCTGCTTTGTCGCCAGAAGTCGAAAACGTGTGGGCGCAAGACATACTAGCAGGACAGCGTACGGTGGTAGATACATCAGACAGCGAGGACCCGGAACGGATCCGACCCGCCGCCCTCGAGGCCAGCGAGGACGGCCTGGCGCACGGCCCCGAGGTAGTCCCCGAGCCGCCGCCCGTCCTGGTTCGAGAAGTCGTCGTACAGCCGGTAGCGCGAGTCCGCGACGACGTTGACCAGCGCGAGCGCGTGCTTGACGTTCCTGCGGCGAACGAGAGGAGGGGCAAGCGAGCGAGCATGAGCACCGAACGGATCCAGATGGACACGAGAGCAAGAACGGGACATACTCTGGGATCCACCGGCGCGAGTTGACGAGCACGGTGTGCACGCGGAGGATGAGCTCGGGGACGAAGATCTGCCGTATGCGCGCAAGGTCGCGCCGCCTCCGCTCGCCTGGGTGTGGGTGCAGCCCATCGTCAGCAATCCACCCCGTCACGGAGAGTGCCGGGAAGGGGGGAAGGGCGAGCACTCACCGCCATTGAGCTCCGCATCAGCCATGAGCCAGTCCGTCGTGAGCAGCTTCACCGCGTCCTCGCGCGCGTGCTCGACGAGGCCCCTGTAGTCCGCGAGCCACGCCGCGCGCGTGTCCTTGTTCATCTGCGGCTGCTCGAGCGCCGCGCACTCGACGACGCGCGCGAGCGTCTCCCACACCCCGAAGAACTGCCGGTAGTGCATGTACTCCGTCGCCTCGTCCTCTGGGTCCTGCAGGCTCCCGAGCTCCGGTGGAAGCATGTCCAGCAGGCCCTTTGCCAGCTGGATCCGTCCGCGGCCTGTGCAAAGTTGAAGGAGTGGGATGAGGACACGGGGAGAGCAGGGGTGGGGATGGGAGCGTACCGAGGAAGTACCGCAGGATGACGTTCGCTTGCTCGAGCGCGGTGTCGTACGTCGCCTCGGTGAACGTCGTCCACTCGATCGAGCGCACAAGCAGCCACTCTGCGTCGGTCGGTGCGGGCTCCAGCCCGATGATGGAGGGTAGCGGGCCCTTCGCCGGCGGAAGGATCTATAGATGTACTCGGTCTAGCACCGTACACAATGTAGCAAGCGATGAGGGTCACGCACCGTAAACGCCTTCTCAATCGTTCGCTCTGCAGTGACGACCGCAACGCGTTCGACGTCGAGGCCATGGTCGCGGGCACGTACGAGTGCGTGCTGTCGTTCTTTTGCGTCGCCGGACAACTCGAGCGACGTGAGGAACATCGCATAGCGCTCCACTGCGTTGTCACCTAGTGCCCCAGCATACATGGCAATCAGCTCACGCTGGCCGGCATTCTGGGATGGAATGTGAAGTGAGTCATCTGAGGACGGTGCGCATTAGGAGTCGCGGCGTACCTCAAGCACCTGCAGGTACGCCTCGAGAATAATCTGGGTGGCGAATGGCGAGACAGGGAGGTCAATCATCTGGAGGAACAGGCACAAGTGCGCAAAGAAGCGGGTCATCGTGGGGTACCTGCACGCCAGATCAGCGACGAAGACACTGGGCGACACATGGTAGGCTTACTCAGGAGCTGAGAGGTATAAGCCTTGCTGCAGACCATTTGCGAACGACTCAAGGAGCTCGTCTGTGCGGTTGATAATGATATGCAGCTGCGACACATGATATGGGTGGTCTGCAGGAGCGCTGTCCACGGTCACGGTGAGCTCTAGTCGCGCGCCACATTCGGAAAAGGCACATGGACTGCTAACTCACCCCTCAGCAACTTGCACGTTTGACAACGCCTGCAATGTCTGCATAACTTCCTCTTCCCATTCATCTTCCTCACCGGCGTCACGCGGCTGCCCGTCGACCCCTGCAGTGACCCCACTCTCGAGTGCACCCAGGCCGCCTTCCCAGAAGCACTCTCGCTCAATGTTCGCAAGACCTGCGCTCAGTCGCTCCTCACATGCGACACTAACCAGAGCCCATAGATGGTCTTCCCATGTTCGACAGTGCGATTTCAGCGCGGTCGATGTCGCTGGTGTGGGTGCGAGGGCGGCGTAGAGAGCACGTTCGGCTGCAGAAAGGGTAGGCTGTGTCCGAACACCATGTAAGTGCGGCGAGGTGAAGAATTGAAGTGGACAACGCACGTTGAGTGCTGCACGATGGCAGACCGTCTTCCACATTCTCCTCCGCACGTTCCCGCGCCAATGTTGTGAATCCTCCAAGTCCTCATCGTCCATCGCATCTTCGTCTCGCGGTTCGTTCGCTGAGAATGCAGTCGCTTCAGTATGGTTGCCATGTATGTACACCACGCACATGCTCACTGACCGATTGCACGCCACTGGAAGAGAAGTGCGCCCCGGATACTGGCCGCGCGCCAGGACTGGTTTGCTTTTCGACACAAGTCAACAGCTTCTTCCAACTGGCCGGCCCTTACGTGTGCGAACAGTGCTTGGAGGACTGCCTTGTCGTAAGCCTGATTCATGGTTGCTTAGCACAAGATATGGCAGAGACTACACGGAAGGAGCCATGCGACGCTCCGTACAACTCGCGCGTTCATGAGGAAACCAACTCCCTCGGATTCCGGGGAAGCGCAGTGTGTAAAAATTGGAGAGGCAGACGCGAAACATCTTCGTGTCTCCGATCGCAGACTGAGGTCACTTACCGCGTCATCCGGGGTTAAGCCCTTCCCGTCCTCCCCATCCCTGTTCACTGCGTCAGGATCCAGCTCGGTCACCAGCCCCGCTCCTAGTCGTCCGGTCCGCTTGCCCTGCAAGACTGCGTTTCGCGTGAACCGCCAGTATCCATTTGTTGCGCCTGGTGTTGTTGGTTGGGGCGCGGAATCGTGGAGCCATTCTCGAACCACCACGAGAGCGGAGAGAAGTGGTGACGCGTGCATGATGGATTGAGCGAGTGTGGCTGGTGGCGTGTATGGGTTCGCAGCTAAGAGATCGCGCGGGTGGGGATATTCGGGTGGTGTGGTTTTCCGTAATCTGGCGGGGCATTGGCAGCCAGTTTACGAGGGATTTGCGAGATACGTACGACATAAGAGCCTGTAGTAGAGCCCATGTGTCGCTCTCCATCTTGAGAGCTTCGAGCTCGTTCGGTGAGACATTATCCAGCACGGCTTCCTCCTGTAGTTCAAGCAGTCTGCGTAGATGCATGTGAGTAGTAATTCAAAATTCATTCTCCCCATACAACTCACTGTCGTTGGCATATTTCGCGAAGTTTGGGCGCGAACCCGGTGTCAGGATGGAGGAGGTACTCGAGGTTATCCTTGTTTTTCTGACAAAGCGAGAGCACGTCTGCAAATAGTGCGTAGAGCTTCTCCGCCATGCATATGCGTCCCCGTCGGGTCGAGTAGAACGAGGATGTCGAGCGGGAGAAGAGCAAAGGTTAGTGGACGTCGGAGACAAGACGCGACTACCATGTTCCTGCTCAAGCGCTCATGACGCGCGACGCGCGTGTAGACGCCCAACGCGTTGAACGCTTGGGATGTCCACTTGGCACTAGCAGACCTTGAAGTGTACCTTCAAGACCTCGCTAGATCCGAGCATGGCGGAGCAACCCGTACCTGCCGCATAGCACCAGATGCACCGCTTGGGATTGTTTCACCCTAGTACCAGCAAGAGTTGAACCCTGAATAACCCGGTTTGACTGCTCCCAACTTCAAGCTTCAAGTTCGTCCGTCTTTCATACATCCTCCTCTTTCGAACTTATGAGCTTCGTTCGAGTCACTAGATGATCCTTCGAGGTCCATTTCCGACGGAACTGCGGACACGTCATCCACAGGGTCTCGTTCGTCGTCCGTGTTTCACTGGACAATCGGAACATGAATTGTAGTCGCCGCGCATCGTCGACCCTGGAGCTTGCGCATGGGACCCTCCCGTACGCAGAATGCCTTGCGATACACGTTGCTGTCTGTGCTCGGATTTACAGCCCGGCGTGTATTTGAGGAACGCGGCCACCGCCAGTTCTGTCGTGTACATTGAACTCCTCTGTCTGCCTCTCGCTTCAGGCCATGGCCAAGTCGGACACGGACTCAGACTCGGACTCGAAGAGCCATCGCACGGATCCGGCTTGGTCCCTCCCAACGCCCCCGCGCTCTCCACGCCTACGCCTTCGGATGGTGCCCCAGCCCACCGGCATGGCGAGGCAGAACACCAGCTACTCCTTCACCCACCTCATTCTCCCGCAAGACAAGCGAAAGTTCGCCCAAGCGAAGGTATGGCGGCGTACACGGCTCAGAAGCCTCGGGAGCGGCTCCCTCAAGCCAGAGGCGATCTTCCATGAGCACTTACTGTCTGCTTGGCCCTCTATAGGCCCTCATGCAGAAGGCGATCCCGGAAATCCTCGATCTGGGCCACACTTGGGGCCAGCAGAGGCCGCAGCGTATCCGACGATTGCTCGCGACGGTGTGTGTGACCTACCCCTCCTTTCTTAAGTTCAGTGTCCTGACCGGGTCTGGTCGTGCTCATCGCCGCAGGTTCTATCTGCGTATCCCGTTTTCAAGAATTACGAAAACCAGTGGCCGGTACGCTTTTACTGCAGTACCCGTCTGGCCTGTGTCCGCTACATCAAGGCACGGGGTCATCATGAACCTGGAACGACGCGGACCAGAGAACCCCGGACTTGGGCCAGCGCGGACGCTCATACTGGTGTATCTACCAACCCCGCAAGCGTGAGTGGTTGACGGGCGTTGTTTATGATGTTGCTCATGGTGACTTGCAGGCAAGTGAAGGAAGAGGCATGCAGTTGAGGAACCACACGTTGGTGACGTCGTCAACAACGGGCTCTCTGAATAATACCTCGGCCTCTACCGATCTCGACGACCAGCCCCGGGCCGATGCTATCTCGAACTCAACAAGCGCTACGTCGACTACTGATAGACCTGAGAACGTTCGTCAAATACGCTAGAGCCGGTGCTTGAGATATGCTAACTCTCGCGTTCCCTGTAGCGCGCCCCCTGGGCCTCTTTCGGTTACGATCAACGTCGTAGTTGGGATGCCCCTGGTCTCCAGCACATTGATGTTCGAATGTCGAGCTTCGCTAATGCGACCAATGGGCCCGGAGAACAGGAAGTGCGCGCGTTTTTGCGTTCCATCGAGGCCTCCTTCGAACCTTTGCTCGATCGCTTCCTTCGCGCTGGGGTCACGAATCGGACGCGGCTACGGATACTAGCGGAATGGTCGGCGAGCGAAGTTGATGCATTCCTCCTTCGGGACGTTCACCTAGACCCATTCGAGCGGAAGGTCGTTGCGGACGTTCTCAGTAAAGTATTCCGCGGGTCATAGGTGAGCGCGGTGTTGTATGGGCTGTACTATGATGAATGGGTGAATGTTGCACGTTTGCAGGCGTCTAGAACGTCGAGCTGGATCAAGGGAAGCGTTCCTATGTTCGAGTTTGACCCGGCCCTGGCAGTGCTACCGAATGCCGCATCTGTACCCTGAGTGGCCGGACGCGGTTGACGTTCGAACACTTCCAGGGTACAAGTCACGGTTGCCGTAGCGCAGTGGCTTACATTCTCTCTGCGACACATCCTTGGATGACAACCCGCCTGCTTGTTGCACGAAATTATCCAAATTGCGGCTGCGGCAGAGTGCATCCGTACTCTCATTTACACACTCGCGCGTCCATCCCGCTTTGTCTGCTGTGGTGAGTCTCAGACATCTCATTCGAGGTAGTGCTCGGGACCTGACATGTTCTAAAACCACTCAGAGACACTGAGATGGATTCCTCAGAGTCTGCTCCGTTGCGATATGCCTGGGGCCTCCAGACGTCGCAGCACCGGTGAGCAAGACGTTCTGGAGTCCGCTTGCTCTGTTACTACTGCGAATGCCTGTGGTCATGTAACGCCTATAAATTCGACGGCGGTCTCGATGTCAAGACACAGTGTTCATCCTGTCACTCAGCTCTCATGACATTGGCCGACTCAATGATGCCCGACATTACCATTGCTGACTCAGTCCTCCCAAGTACTCCTCCCTCTCAACTCTCAGCGTCTCTCAACTTTCCGAACTCGCACGCAGACAGGGTTCACAACTCTGTCATCCTCATGCCTGTTCCCTCCGAGCGCGAAAACTATTCTCGCTGCTTGGCAACATACATTGCCCCAGAAGACAAAGACGCGTTTTTGGAAGTCAAGGTAATCCCTCCCACTGCAATATGGGCCGCACGTTGACACTCATGTGAACACGACTCCTAGGCGTTGACGAGGAAAATGCTCCCTAGATTCCTCGGTGTCACACTCCGCTGGACCGAACACGATCCTGACCGCAAACAACAGCTGTTCTCTACTGTGTGTCACTCCGTCTCTCTAATGATTGATTACTGACCTCAGGCGCGTATGTTTAGATCCTGGCTGCATATCCGGCCTTCGAAAAGTACGAGAATATATGGCCGATACGCCTTTACTGCCACCAGCACTATGGCGAGCTTCGCAGGCACAGGCGCAGGCGTGTGTTTGAGAAGACAGTCTCCCGGCAGAAGACGTGCCATGGGACCAATGTGTGTGGGGTAAGGCATCCTCTCGATCGCTGCGGATCATGACGTTCACGGTACGAGGCTACATAGGTCGCCAGTCAATCCGGAAGTCGCGGTTCGTCGGTGACAGCTGTCCCCTGTGTCTCGACCTTGGACGCAAACGAGCACGAAACACAGTCTGATGGGTCTGTCCATCGGGACCCCAGTGTGCCAGCTGATCCTATCGTCGACTGCAATGTATGCCATGTATCCCTTTCTCAATCGATCAATCGCTGATATCACTTTGTGTCTCAACCAGTCCACACAGGGAGATTGTCCAACCCGTTGCAACCCGACACGTAACCTCAACTCGGACGGAAGAGGCTCTCCGTGTCCTCGTCAAGCAGTCGACCCTGCAAAAGAGATGCTGCAGTTCCTGCGCTCGGTCGATCCCAGTTTCGAATGCCTCCTGGACCGCTTCGTTTCCGCAGGGTTGAAGGATATGTCACGGCTCCGGGTCGTAGCTGGATGGGACGTAGACAAGAAGAACCGGCTCTTGCGGCAGGAAGTTCGGTTGGATCCCTTTGAGTGCCAACTGGTGTGTGATGCGCTCCGAGCCAGATTTCCTGCTACGGATTGAATGCATAGTAGTGGCATAGGAGGGTATACTTAGACCAAGCAACTGCGGTCAATGAAGTGGACGTGGATAATGGGCCCCGAGGGTGCACGGACATGGTTATGATATCGATGACGGTGCGTCAGTGTCAGTGACAGGGTTGATCCTCCGCGCGACTCATCTTGCCCATAGGCTGTATGACTCGTTCCGCCCGACGTGGACGCAGCGATAATATCCGAACCTTCGGTACCGTAGTACTCAGTAGCTGCGGTATGGGCGTCGGCCATGCGGAGGGACCCGAAACGGGAGCGCACTTGCTTGCTACACCGACTTAGGCAGTGTGGTAGATCCGAGTCCCTGGCCGCTGCGGTGAGCCTCGCATCGATCGTCCCAGTCTGTACTTATCGGATAGTGTACTGGGCAGGATCGAGACCAAGGATCGCCAGCAAGGTTGCCTCGGACTCGGACTTTGAGCCTATGCAGCTTCAGCATTCACCGAATGACTCGGTGAGTGCAAGCTCTATATGACTGTTGCAGAGACCTATCGTTTGCTAGTACTATTAGCCATGTCCCAGTCTATAGATATAGACTCGCGGGCAGGGCCTCTCCCAACCCCTCCCCTCTCGCTGAGTGCAATGTCCCAGCAATCGACAGATGCTCCGCCACTCCTACGTTCTGAACATTCAGCTGCGACTCGCTCGCCATTCATCCCCTTGCCTCCCACTGCGGAAGAGAGACATAACTTTAGCTATTGTTTCGCCACCTACATCGCCGAAGAAGACAAAGACCAATTCATGGGAGCGAAGGTACCGTGTTGTCTGTGTTTCATCTTCGGGTGAAATGCTAAACCTTGCTCTCAGGTGCTCGTGAGGAAATTGAGTCCGATGGCGTTGGATGTAAGGCACACCTGGGGACAACAAGATCCTGATCGCAGACAGGGTCTGCTCTCAAACGTGCGTTGCTACCGATACGCTCTATAAGATTATTAATGCATACCGCCTCCGCAGATCCTGTCGGCCTACCCAACTTTCGAAAAATATGAAGACTTCTGGCCTATCCGCTATTACTGCATCCGGCATCATTGTTTTTGTCGCTCTGCATTCCACAAGACGCGAAGAAACACAGCTCGGGCACGGGCAGCACGGGTCACAAAACGCGCTCCTGTCAGAACTTCGATAGTAGTAAGTTTCATTGCGAGCGGATGTTGTGTCAACACCTATGGCGTTGACACAACCGCACTGTAGACTCAGCATTGGAGCCGCGAATCCTCGGTCACACTCGTTCAAGAGAGCGCGACATTCAACGGACCGATCCCTCGCGAGAGTCCTTGTCCCGATGCGCCAGGCGATCCTCTCCCGGAAACTCCGGTTTGTCGAACGCACTGTTGCATTGGCGTAGCTGACTGTGGCTCCAATAGCCTGCGTCCGCAGCTCCAGTGGGATGTGCGAGTGCTGCCCCCGGTCAAGATAGTCGTCACATGGCCACCGAACACAAGGAGCTCCGTCTGTTTTTGCGCACCATAGACGACGCTTTTGAGTGCCTTGTAGACCGATTGGTCGCGGCAGGACTGAAGGACATGACGCGGCTGATGCTTATGGCTGAATGGGACGAGGCCGAGCGGAACGAATTCTTGCGAAAGGAGTGTCGGTTGGATCCATTCGAGTGTAAGGTGGTTTGCGATGCCCTTCGCGCCAGGTGTAGTAGTCTGTAGCCA
Source organism: Earliella scabrosa (assembly GCA_022605405.1). Taxonomy (NCBI): domain Eukaryota; kingdom Fungi; phylum Basidiomycota; class Agaricomycetes; order Polyporales; family Polyporaceae; genus Earliella; species Earliella scabrosa. The sequence goes on along the minus strand of JABYQQ010000005.1, from coordinate 2,569,722 downwards.
ATGTGATGTGATGTGCTTGGCGCTTGTCTGAAGATGACATAACTGATAAGATTAGATCGAGAGGGATGCGTCCAGAAAAGGAGGACGAGAAGCGAAAGTTCTCGAATCTTCGCGTCTGGTCTGTGTTCTGCCTGCGTCGGACGCCTCGACGATGATAAAAGTGCTGTCTGCGCGAACCAAGGAAGAGTTCGCTTCAGTTGCTCTGAATTCGCAGCATCCATACTCTGTCCCATAATCCCCTCTCTCCCGTGAAAACTATGGCCGACGCCCTGAAGGACCAGGGAAACAAGGCTTTCCAGGCCAAGGACTATGACAAGGCCATCGAACTGTTCTCACAAGCTTTGGAGATCGACCCCAACAACTTCGTCCTATGGTCGAACCGTAGTGCTGCCAAGGCCGGGAAGCGGCAATGGGCTGCCGCGCTTGAGGACGCGGAGCAGGTGCGTCTGCTCAACATCATGTTCTGAAGTCCTCTATTCACGCAGCATGATTGTGTCCTAGTGCATCAAAATTAACCCCACATGGTCAAAGGGTTACGCGCGCAAAGGCGCGGCTCTTCACGGTCAGCGAAGATACGACGAAGCCATCCAGGCATACGAGACCGGTCTCAAGATCGAAGACAGCCCCGCCCTACGCAAGGGTCTCAAGGAGGTCGTCGATGCGAAGCAGGCCGACGAGCGTGGCGATGGTGCAGAAGCGTTCGGACTGGGCAAGCTCTTCGGCGACCCTGCGCTGCTCACGAAGCTCGCCAATAACCCCCGTACCGCGAAGCACCTCGCAGATCCCGCCTTCATGCAGAAGCTCAGGTTCTTCCAGCAGAACCCAAAGGCAGCCGAGAGCGCGTTGCAGTCCGACCCCCGCATGATCGATGTCCTCGGTGCGCTTATGGGTCTCGACATGCAGGGCTTCGCGCGCGAGGAGGGCTCCGACGAGCTTCCGCCCGGCGTGAGCCAGGCCGATGTTCAGTCGACATCGCCGCCTCCGCAGCCGGCCGCATCATCGTCCAAGTCGCCTGAACCCCCGAAGGACGAGGATGTCGAGATGGAGGACGCAGAGGAGGCAGCGGCGAAGAAGGAAGCGGAGGCAGAGAAGAAGCTCGGCGCGGACGCATACAAGACGCGCGATTTCGACAATGCTATCGTCCACTTCCAGAAGGCATGGGATACCTACCCCAAGGACATCACGTTCCTCACCAACCTTGCTGGTGAGTCAAGCGTGACTAAAGCTCCGAATGCTTGCTCATTTACTCGCCTCAACAGCCGCGTACTTCGAGAAGGGTGACTTCGACGAGTGTATCAAGACGTGTGAGAAGGCTGTGGATGAGGGTCGTGAAGTACGTCATCCACATATCTTCCACTTAGCGAGTGCAAGCCTGACCGTTGTCGTCTAGCTCCGTGCGGACTACAAGCTGATCGCGAAGGCGTACGGCCGTATCGGCAGCGCACACCAGCGCAAGGGCGACCTCGAGACCGCGATCAAGTTCTTCAACAAGTCGCTCACCGAGCACCGCACACCCGACATCCTCAACAAGCTCCGCCAAGCTGAACGCGACCAGGCCGAAAAAGCCCGACTCGAGTACATCGACCCCGAGAAGGCGTCTGCCGCGCGTGAGGAGGGCAACGCGCTCTTCAAGAAGGGTGACTTCGCGGGCGCAGTAAAGGCGTACACGGAGGCGATCAAGCGCGACCCGAAGGACCCGCGCGGGTACAACAACCGCGCGAACGCGTATACGAAGCTCGCCGCGCTGCCCGAGGCGCTCAAGGACGCGGAGGAGGCGATCAAGGTGGACCCCAAGTTCGTCAAGGCGTACATCCGCAAGAGCCACGTGCTGTACGCGATGCGCGACTACACGAAGGCGATCGAGGCGGTGCAAATGGCGGCGGACGTGGACGAGGAGAAGAAGCACGCGAAGGAGATCGCGGACCAAGTGGTGAAATGTCAGCAGGCGCTGTCCTCGCAGCGCGAGGGCGAGAGCGAGGAGGAGACGCTCCAGCGGGCGATGCGGGATCCCGAAGTCGCGGTACGTTCGGAGGGCAGCTTGGTTGATGATTCACATGAGGTGCTCACTTGCTATGGGATAGAAAATCATGGGCGACCCGATCATGCAGTCCATCTTGCAGCAAGCACAGTCGAACCCGGCAGCACTACAGGACCACATGAAGAACCCCACCGTGCGCCAGAACATCATGAAGCTCATCAACGCTGGCATCATCAAGACGCGGTAGTCCTCCGCGTTTGCGATGCTGTTGTCGGGTTACATGCTTTCTCGCTCTCGCTATCGGGCTCGGACTCTGCGGAAGTCTATCATCAATTGTATTTGTATCCTGCTATTCGCATGTGTAATCCAAGCTTCTTTCATACGCTCTGACAATGGGACTGCGATCCCACCCCGTTCGTCACACTGACTTTATCCCGCTGTAGACGTTCTCCCTATCTCCCCAACACATCAGGCTTGTGGTCACACCGGTCGACAAGTTCCACTCCCATTCGCTCGCGCACATCCCTGATCCCTCCGGATAAGGTAACTCCGGATTGAACTTGCCGGAAGAACAACGGGTCCGTCTCGTTCGTCAGCCCTCATCGAGCAACCTGACCGGGTTCGGGAGGTCGAACGATGTGGATGGACAGCACGCGGATCTGCGTACAGCCGTGCTGTACGAGCCTCCGTGGAGCTTGATACTGGTTGACGCTCATCCAGGACCTTTGAGGACAATGTGACGGTGGCCAACCTCGCATGGCGAGGCGATGACAAGGACCATGTTCCGAGGGGCCCTGACTTGAACTTGGAAATGGATTGGGAAGACAAGAAAGAGTGCAATGTCCATGCTGCGCAGCACCGACGTACACATTGCGTCGCCGACACTCGAGCTCGCCGTCCGGAGGTTGTCAGAGTTAATGGTGCTCGAATCATCGATCTTACCCACTGTCGATGACCATGGTCTTGAGTCTGATGCATGATGGTTTGGTGTTGAACAGAAGTGTCAGGCGCCCACCCGGCAATATCCGGGTTATGGGGGGAAGGGTGAACCATCCTGACTTCGATAGCAAATTCGTCCTTTCGCATCATGTCATCCGATATACGATGCCCCATCCTGTTGTTTGCCGAGAAATCCAGCGAACTCGCTACCTCTGCTGTCGCTACCACATATCTCGACACCGCGATATTACCCTACGTGCCCGCCGACGACAAGTTAAGAGTGGCTGCACTGGAAAATCGCGTCCGCGAGAAGGTCAAGAAGATAGCTCAGGATGAGCAGCCTCATGCCTGGTATGGATCAGATAGCAGCATTATTGTCGATATATACCAGGTGCGGTAGTGTAGTAATCGCTTGGTATAGCATCTATATCTCTCTTTTACCCTGTATAGCTTGCTGCTCCTATCGTCCCCTCAGGCGCATCACACCTAGCTCGGCAGGAGGCATACGCAGTCGTTGATCCTGCATATCTGGAGGTTCATGCATCCAAGATCTTCCGCTGCGGCCTCCTCAGGAACGTGGTTGACCCGGAGAGGCTTGTTGCCGTCGTCAGTGAGTTGTACAGATCCTGTGCCCTACCTCTCCGTAATGCGGGGCTCACATATTATGTTCTCTCAGCCAGCGCCTCCAGTTCGCCCAAAGACGCATTCGATCAAGCCAGCAAAGTTTACAAGCTTCTTTGGAGGACTCCGCGCTCCATCACGAAGCAGAAGAACAACGTCAGGTACCTTGACCCCGAATTCTCCATTCGCCGCGCAAACCCGGTCATCATGATCCGAGAAGAGTACGACGCACTATGGGAGGAGATTCTTTCGCGAATGGAGGCGCATGAAAATGGAAAACCCGTCCACGGCATGGTCGTCATTGGCCAGCCCGGCATCGGTGAGTGGACCTGCATATATTGGTAAGCCTGTCGCGCCGACCAAACTAATGCCACAAGGAAAATCCCTCTTCGTTCCGTACGCCTATGGACTAGCGTTACAGCTTGGAATCCCCACGCTGTATTGCCCGTCTCCGGAGTGTTACTGGATTGCGGACGACAACGGGTTCAGGGAAATATTCGTGAACGGTCATCAGTCATACTACCCGACGCGAGACATGTTGATATTTGTCGACACCATCAAACCACCCGAACAACTGAGCAGCCCGGGTCTCAACGAAGGCTTTCTTGTCCAGGTCACCTCCCCCGAGGACGGATGGAAGGATTGTGCGAAGGAGCGAGATGCCGATGCATGGGTCATGACGACGTGGAGCCGAGAAGAGATTTCTTCACTGCAGTACGTAGCCGTTGATCTCCCATACCGTTTGATCACGTTCATGATTGGTTCTTCAGGCAGCTCCACGAATCGGTGAACCGCGCACCGTGGACGCAGAACCCGTGGTTCACACCTCTCGAGCTTTACGACCTCCTGGGTCCGTCCCCAAGATCCTGCCTCAGGAGTGCATATCAACGCATGAAGCCACAGACTGGCGCCGCCCTCAATGCACACCTGCTCCGTGGACCGCTCAGTCAGGAGTTGGATCCCAGATACCTATTCGCTGATCCGCTTGCGTTCTTAGAAGCTTTGGATTCCAGTGCAACGACGTCGTTAAAACAACGGCCCGGCTTTCACGAATTCTTCTTCGCAACCGGCCGAGTCAACCCGCGCCGAGTCTTACCAATCCCCGTCTTGAACTACGAGATCCCGACTCAATTCCTTCGACTCTGTCTCGCGATGCATTATCGGAAGATGCTGAGACTGTTCGGAACCATGTCTTCGTTTGCCCGGGTCACTGCGAGGCTCTTCAAGCCGCTCGCTCTCGATCTCCTTGTTGAGGCCGAAAACGGGCTGGAGTGCACACTCGACGACAGCACGACCTTTCGCCTCGGACCTGGTTTGACGGTTCACCCCGACCTCCTGGACCCGGCCCGCTTCACGCCTACCACCACAGCTGCGTTCAAGCCTACCGACAACCATATCTATGTCGTTTCTGAGGACCACCGCTCGATTGATGCGTTCGTCGTGACCGAGGACATGAAGCGCGTCACCCTCCTGGAAATGACGGGTGCAGACAGGCGTGATCTGAAGTCTCGAGGAATCCAAGGCGTCATCCAGATGTTCGGGGAGGCAGCTGTGGGGATCAACTGGAGCGTCGTCTTTGTCACACCAGAACAGCATGGCCAGAAAATAGCGATGGGCGGCCACCCACTGAAAGCGGTGCGGTGCCCGCCTCCGTGCTACGAATTCCCGCCTGGCTGCGTTGATATGCAAGCTACAGTAAGCTTATTGTGGCAGTCCACATGCTGAGGCCTCTCTCACTTTTGTGTAAACCAAGCGGGTCGAGCCAAACAAGAGAGCCTTGGAATGGACGAGCGCTGAAGGAGAAGATCAACCTGCTGTGAAGAGGCAGAACACCGTGCGTCGTGTTTGTCACGCACGCTATAATATAAGGCTCACATTCATGTGCATCAGGACATGCGACCGTGACGTCTCATCCTTCAGAACCCCGGCGGACACACATAACGACGCTGCGTGCATACTGAGTGGCCAAAGCTGTTCCCCCAAGTTCCCATAGCAACTTAGCGAGCCGCCCCTCGCGTGGCGTTCCCCACCCATTGTGACGTCTATCCTCCGCGGGACTTGGAACGGTTCGATCTTGCTTCCGTGCTGGTGGTGACGTCGAAGCGTGGTTCGTGCAGTGCTTCCGGACCCCGGCACCATACATGTCTCTTCGCACCGTGCGTCAGAACATCAAGAAGCTCTTCAACGCTGGCATCATCAAGACACGGTAGTCCTCCGTGTTTGCGATGCTGTCGTTGGTTTACATCCTTTCTCGCTCTCGCTATCGGGCTCGGACTCTGCGGAAGTCGATTATCAATTGTATTTGTGTCCTGCTATTCGCATGTGTACTACAAGCTTCTTTCATACGCTCTGACAATGGGACTACAATCGCACCCTGTTCGTCGGCCTGCTCTTATCCGGCTCAAGCTGATCTGCTCAGTGAAGTATCTCCCCAACACATCAGGCTTGTTGTCGCACCGGTCGACAAGTGCCACTGTTATTCGCTCGCGCACATCCTCCCGGACAAGGGAAATCCGGATTGAACTGCCAGAAGAACAGCGGGTCCGTCTCGTTCGTCAGCACCTCCCCGAGCAATCTGACTGGGGTCGGGAGGTCGAACGACTGGCGAACGATGTCGATGGACGACACGCGGATCTGGCCCCAGCCTTGTTGTACGAGTGACTGAATGCTCGTGCCGTAGATGTACTCGCGGAATCCTGACCAGCGAATGGCCGATGCGCACTGGATGGACATGTAACTTATAGGTGAGGCGGAAATGCGGCCGAGGACGACGGAGGGACGCACCATCGGGCAACTCTCTGCGTTCGTGTACAGGCTCAGCTGCGAGAACGCTGCTTGCACCTGGTTCGGGGTGAAATTGAACGGGCCCGAGGGATCCGTCAGGATAGACGTGCAGTTCTGGATCGCCGCCATCTCACCTGCAATATGGAGGACGGAAGCCTAATGTGAGCAGCATGCAGGCGCGCGGAGACAGTATTTGCTTGTGCTCACCGTGCAGCGTCGGGTTTGCGGTCGTCTGTCTGGAGTTCACCCCGAGACATACCAGCTCTCCCAAGCCCGGCGCGGTGTGGTTGACGATCGCGGTGGCGAAGGCACTGAAGGGACATGGGGATACGAGCTCGGCGAGGGCGGCGTTGGCCCGACGCATCCAGAATGCGCGCGTGCTGAGCGAAACGCTATTGATGGATAGCGTGGAGTCTGAGATGACATCCTGTAGCGGGACTTGCGCTGCTGTTGTCCCGAGCAGGAGGAAAAGGCTGAGCAGAGGGTCGGGGAGTTGTAGCTGCATGAATTGACGTGGGGCTTGTACGGCTTCAACTTGGGGTAGGGTAGGTAGAGTGAAGCGTGTATGCTCGCATTTAACATGCCTGACCTGGCTCGGGGCCTGTACACATCGGACGAGCTCTCGATGATTGGCGTGGGATCATTGATCTGAATGCATAGTGCGGAGGATGTGCGGTTGCCCCTGAGATCACTGGGCACCGGTACGAGACAATCAGTCGTATGCGACGACCCAAAGCCCGGGCTCCAAGAGCACTCGTGGACATACCGTGGAACAGACTAGTTGTATTTACTTGCGTGGTGTCCTAGCTGGAAGGTGTGGATTGAGGTTCGCCGGGAACTGGACAACCAAACATAGTGCACCGTTCCACCAGCAGATACATATATGTAGGAGCTCCAGGTACGAAGCTAGACCGAGCGGGCGGGCATGTGTACGGCATTGCTGAGACATTTCTGGAGGGGCTCGACACGGCCGCCGAGTAGACGTCTCGCCGGTCAAGCACAACGACAGATCTATAAGACATAAGGATACATCATCATCCACGTATATCGCTACAAGAGGAGGTGCGAGGTAGAGCAACTACACACGAGGTGCAACTGAGGTGCAATGTTATGATGGAGCTTCCACGACGACTGCCGCGTTCTGTCGAAGTCCCGCGGGTAGCTGGAAGTATGGTATCGTGCGCAGGGTCTCCGGTGCTGGACCGTCCGCGTCCAGCCTCTTCCGTGCACGGTCGGTCTAAGTACGTGATCAGTGCGATGACACGTTTCACGCAGAGCATTGTGGACCCACCACCGCTGCACTCGCCATCCCACGCTCGAGGCCTTCCAGTAGTGTACATGCCTTGCACAATTCGTTACTTGACATGTATCCGCATCGACGACAGGTTTCTAGGACCCAGCGATCAATAAACGTGTCATAATGCCACATAGTAGTAGAACGTACGTTGCGTCTTCTGTGTTGCCTTGATATCTTCCTTGATTTCGAAGGCTTCTCCTGAATGAATAATATCGATGATTGCACTTGGTCGTGCAGCCTCCAGGTCCTTCAGGAAGGCTCGTGCGTGCCCACGATATGCATCGGGAGAATAGATGCACTCGGTGGAAAAGTAGTCCAGTTTCTTGAAGTATGCATACCTGCATTGGGTATCACCGGTGGGCAATTTGTTGACACAGGGAGCAAGCGATCCGGCTTACATGACGATCTCCTTCTCATATGCATATTTGAAGGGCTTGGACCGCTTAATGGTGTCCTCACCTTGTGTGCAAATGGACGTGCATCGCCCTAGGCGAGCGATGTCTCCTCTCATGACTAGAAAGAGGGGCGTAAGGGGACGCGAAGCTGCAGAAACCCAACAAGGTACGCACTGTTCATCAAGACCGTCTCCGCGATATCGTCAGCGTTATGCCCTGTGACAATGTGGTCTACGTTCAATATTGCTGCGCCTCTGTCCAAAGCCTGTCTCCTGAATACACCGCAGAAGGTGCAATTATTCTTCTTCCCGATTTGAGCGACGATTGCGTCCATCGTCCATCCATATAGTTCATCGTAAGAGAGGATCTTCAAAGGCATATCGTACTGTTGCTGATTGCGCTTCACAGTCTGCAGGACAGTGCTGAGGGCTCGTCGAAGTGAGACAGCGATACTTCACGCACCTCGAGCGAGTCATCGCGGTAGCCAGTGATCCCCTCGTCTATTGACAACAGGAACAGCTCGAGACCGTAGTGGTATCGCTCGTTAAGTGTCTTCATGACATATGCTAGTACAGTAGAATCTGACCGACGCTCAGACTCCAAATTCCGCGTTTACCAGACCTGACAGAAGCGTACCTTTACCACCTGAAGCACCAATAGCTACGCGATCTCCTGGCTTGAACAGTCGCGCCTCGGTAATGGTGTTGTGCACTTCAGTCTCAAAGACATAGAAGAAGCATTCCTTGCATATCTGCTGGCCGGTCTTTGGCCGCTTGAGGATTGCGCGGGCATTGTTGCAGAGAGCGCAACTGCGAGGAGGCATGATCGACGTTCAAGTCAAAGTCGAGCTCGCGTACCCGAGATGATCGGGAATGGCTGAAGGCGCCCATAAAGCTTTTCTACCTCGGACACACTCCTCCACTCCTGCCGCGTCCTGCGTGCTTTAGCTGTTTTGCTTCACATACTAGTCCGGTCATGCCCAGAGAAAACAGGAAGAGAGGAAAGAAACATAAGAAGAAGGCAGAAGAAGTAGCCGACCAGCATGAAGACTATGTACCTCAGGACGAGGAGCCTGAGCCAGATGCCGGCCCGTCGTGGATACTCCCAGCCCGGGACAATACCGCGCTCGACCAGAACGCGCCGTTTGGATTCGTGGACGCGGAGGTCAAGGCGTACTTCCGAACGGTGGACGTGCAGATTCGCGAATGGCAGGAGACGAAGCCGGAAGTGGAGGCAGACGAGGATATTGACCCTAACGAAGGTGCGTCCCACTGCGTCCGGTTTACCCTGCGTCTCCTTACATGAGAGCATGTAGACCGTCGACTGTTCTTTGTTGCCGCACTGCAAGAAATGTCTGGCAAGGAGAAGCAACTGGCGACAGATCCTGACTGCTCAACTATCCTGGAACGCATGATTCACTCCATGGACGATTTCGTGCGGCGTGTGTTTATGGACAGGCTAAGCGGCTCGTGAGTTATTGCACCATTGCTCGTATCGCTGCGCGTCTCAACTGATGACAGTCTCTTAGATTTGAGCAGCTGAGCAAGCACCGTTTCGCGTCCCATGTCTGTCAAACATTGCTCACTGTGGCCAGTGAGACCGTGTCTCGCGAGGTGTGTACCTATCGAATCTACCCATTCGGTTCCCTCATGTCCCTTGAAGACTCGTGGGATAATGCCCCCTCCACCGGAATCGCAAGACGAAGACGACGGCGAACTGCGAACCCTCACACAACTCGTCCTTGACGCTTGCGAGGTATGACAGCGACCTCTTTTCAAATTGCCCATACTAAGCCTCGCTACCGAAGGAACTTGTGCCCGCTCTATCATCACTCAGCATGGATCCATTCGCATCTCACGTAGTCCGCGCCTTACTGGTACTCCTGGCTCCCTATGCCTTCAATGCTGACGACACCAAGTCGTCGTTGGTGCGCTCGAAGAAAAGTGCCGCCTACAAAGCTCGCCAAGGATCCATGAAGTCTGTGTTCTCGGACAGCCAAGAACAAGGCGAAGGTCAAGGGAAGAGACGAACACCCAAAGAGTTCCGGCAAGCAGCGCTGAAGTTCGTTGCCGCATTGCGAGACCAATTGGGCGAAAATGAAGTTCGATCATTAGCAGCCAACCAAGTCGCAAGCCCTGTATTGCAGGTACAGTCCTGTTAGCATGAACGTCTCGCATATGCTGACAAGCTCTCAGATGCTGTTGGAACTCGAGGCGACTTTTGGTCAGGCAGACATACCGGGGTCTCTCATGGACAGAGTACTGGTTGGAATGATCACTGCCATTCGTGAGTGACTTCAGCGCCGTTCATCACGGACAATCCTGAGGGTTTGTGCGTAGATGAAGATCCCGACGCGGAGGTGCCCGAATCGGACTACTTGACGACGTTGCTCCGTGATCCTACAGCCTCACATCTTCTTGAGACACTTGTTAGCCGTTCCCCGGACCGTGCCTTCAAGATCTTATGGCAGACATACTTTGCGGGCAAGTTGCCGAAGCTCGCGGTGCATCCGGTCGCCAATTTTGTGGTAGCGAAGGCATTCGAACGGGTGGACGAAGAACAGCTGGCTGGCGCGGTACAGGAGCTGCAAGGGGTCGCTAGCAAGATCGTCAGTGGGTAGCTTCCGCAATTCGCGAGCCATGACTGAATGACTGACCTCTCGACCCATGCAGAGAATTCTCGCACAGGCGTATTCCAAGCGCTCCTCCATCGTGCAACTTCTTCACCCACGAACGCTCAGGGTGTGCTTGAGGTGAAAATGGCTCTTGTCATCCCGGTTCCCAACTGACCACAACTGCCGCAGCTCATTCTGAGTGCATTTGAACTAGAGGAACAGACGGACAAGTCGCTTTTAATTCCTGCAATCCTCCGGCTCAAGTCACCACAGGTCAGTACCATTAGTTTATCCACTCGAGCATATCACTCACGCCACGTGATAGGATTATCGACATGCCCTAGCTTCTGCATCCAAGCCAAAGGCTGAAGAGCCCAAGGACGAGCCCCGCCACAAACGACGAAAGACGGAAGATCCTATAGAGCCCACAATCCCGGGTGCTCTCCTTCTGCAAGCCATGCTCCGGCTGCCGTCTCCTCAAGTTGACGTTGTTCTAGACGGGTGCGATCCCATCCCCTCCACGTCTAATACATCATACTCACGCCCCCCGACAGCGTACAAGCCCTCAGCATCGACGAGCTCACCACGATGGCGCACCACCCAACGAGCTCCCGCGTGCTCGACGCGCTCCTCGACTCACCCACCGTCCCCTACAAAGCCAAGCGCAGGTTCGTGATGGCCTTTATCGGCCACTACCATGTCCTTGTCGACGACCGGATCGGGAGCCGCGTCGGCGACCGCTGCTGGGCCGCGGCGGATCCGTACCTGCGCGAGAAGATCGCGCGCTCGCTCACCCCGCACGAGCACGCGCTCGCGGGCTCGTTCTACGGCAAGTTCTTCGCGCGGAACCTCTCTTTGCACGTACTTCGGCGGGACCCTGAGAGGTGGAAGAGCATGCAGGCCGCCGCGAAGCAGTCTCAGCCATCCGTCGTGTCAACTGCTGCGCAGGAGCCGGCTAAGGCTTTTGCACAGAAGCAGAAGAACGGCGGGGCGACGGCGGGGGACGATGCTCCCTCTGCCTCAGCACCCGTAGAGAAGGGCAAGAAGAAGGCCCAGCCGCAGGACGAGATCGACGCACTCTTCGAGTCGACGCTCGGTAAGGCTGTCAAGAAGGCGGACCTCGCTGGTCCGGGAGAGCACGAGACCAAAGACCGGGAGGACGGCGCGTCCAAGTCCAAGTCAAAAGACAAAGACAAGCTCAAGGACCGCGGCGGTGCGGACAAGAGCGAGAAGAAGGGCAAGAAGAGGAAGGAGAGAGAGGAGGGCGGTGCGGACAAGGACCTCTCGGACGTCTTGGGCGCGATCCGCTCGGCACCCAAGGAGGACAAGGGCCCGAAGAAGAAGAAGCGTGCTCACTAGCCACCATGACGGCCTCTTGTGTGTTTGTGCTCCGCGCGAAAGTAGCTTACATAGCGTGGATGTAGGAGTAGCGAGCTGCAACTCGATGCTTAATGAGACGCCATCTACCATCACCTACGATGAGACACGGAGCGTGCTATTACATACAACAGGCCCACAAAGATACACAGCGAGTAGGAATACAGAACAATAGATGAGGTCCTCACGGGATAGGTCATGTGCTTTTATGCCATCGTCACATCGCCGTCGGCATCTGGTCGAGGGGCGCCGCGCTCTACGGAGTTGACCAGCTCTCTGCGAACCTCGGGGCTGATTTGCGGATGAGGGTTCACTCGAATGACGTCGAGCAAGGCATCCTTTTGGTCCGGAGTCAAGTCGGACGCATACCTGAACGGCTCACAAGGATCAACACATCAACCCAGTAAGCGAGAGAGATCACCCGCACCTTTGGCAGAACACGAGCAGACTCTGGTGCCAGAGCACGGGGAGCTTCTCCGCGTCGCCCGCCTTGCGCGCCTTGTACGTGTTCGAGAGGCGGATGAAGTGGAAGACGAGCGCATCGACCACTTTGTAAGGGAGCGCGTGCTTTTTGTCGAGCAGGACGCGGATGAATAGCGAGTTTGCGCCTGGCGGGTGCTCGCATCAGCCTACGACCCCGATAGCATCGGGTGTTCACATACCAGAGTAATCCATATTAGCCAACCGCATCAGTGCCGCTGCTGAGTGTCCCAGGGGAATTTTGACCTTCGCGAGGACGGACGCGACGATCGTGGCTTCCTGCAGCGTGCAGCCGGTCTGTATACGCGCGCGCTTCAGCCGCGTGGAGCCATGCAAGAGCTGGAGGTGTGCTCACGTTGAGTAATGGGAACACGATGCCCTTGAAGACGGCGCCAGGCTTATACATGGCGCGCTTCAAGCTTTCGTAATAGTGCACGTTGAGCTTCCGGTGATTCTTGTTTTTGCGTGCACCTTCGCGCGTGAGCCGGATGTCCTCGCGGATGGCGTCCAGCAGGACGACCTCGAGGAAGAGCCGGGCTTGTGGCGGCTTCATCTGCGAGATGAATATACGCGTCGCGGCATGGCATGCTTGTGGTGACCAGTTTTCCGGGTGCGTGAGGGCAAGTATGCGTGACCATTGCGGCAAGGATGGAATGATCTTGAAGGGCTTTGGGAGCGGACCCGACTTGTACCGGGTGAGCATCTGACCAACTCTGGGGAAGTGATTGTAAGTGAATGCTCGCATCATTACACGCGCAGGCGCAGTGCGTACTTGGTGTAGACTTCCACGACTTTGGGATCAAGCCCCGCAGCCGGATCAGGTATGCGGTCGGGGTCTGCACGCCATGAGTCTAAAGGTCGATTGTATATGCGGTGAAAACCGACCATGATGTCTGTCTTGCACTACCTCCGTTGACTTCCCTGACTCGAGGTTGTCTAGCTTCGAAAAGATGATGTCGGCGAGGGTTCTCCGCTCTCCTGCGTTTGCGGGCAGCATCGCGTCCAGTGCTCTCATGTCATCTTCATCAACTTCCTGTACGCGCGCTCGTCATCATTCTGTGTAATGTGGTGGGAACCATTACTCACAATCTCTTCAATCTCTTCAATATCCTCGTTCTCGTACTGTTCCAAGTCCAGGTCGTCGTCATCTTCCGAGGCCGGCCCCCGAGGAGCGGACAGATGATGCTGCTGGGCTTCCTCATCCTCATCGTCCAAGTCGTTTTCGTCCAGTTCCTCCTGCTGATCGCGTGCAAGCTCGAAGATGCGCCTCGAGGTCTTCGGGTCTAGGATAGCCTGGTGTAACATCAGTATAGGCCGGCCGGACCGAAGTGTCTTGGACATGTCTCACTTCTCCGCCCTCGCCCTCGTCCTCGTCCCTTGCGCGGGACTTTCTGCGCCGTCCTGGCTGTGAGATGCGCCCGTACTTTGCATATGTTTCGTCCTCGCCGATTTGCACATGGAGTGGGTCATGCTTGGTTTTCGCGTTTGCCTTCGGTACTTTCGGCATGGTCGGGGATGGATGGTCGTGCGAGAGCGATGGAGAGGACAGTCAGCAGCGTCAGCAGGATTGGCGGAGAGAGGAGAGGTAAGAGAGCGTGAGGACGGAAAAGTTGCAAGATTTAACGAGATCTCGATCGGAGAGCCGGCTAAGAGGCCGAGGAAGGCAATCGAGCGCGGCCTAAGAACGCGTCGGCGTCTGGAGAACGGGCACTGGTCGGTACATAAGCAATTTATAGCGGACGCTGCCCTATCGCCTCTCATACGCCCCGCCCGCGTCCGCTCCCCTCGTCTCCTGCCAGCTCTTGCCCTCGTCCGCCATGTCCTCCAAGACGCAGTCCGTCAGTCCGGTATGTCCCTCGCCAATCACCTCCATCTACTTAACGTTTGCCATCTGACGCGTGACGCTGGCTGTCCGTGTTCTTTCTCGTCATCTACAAACCTCGCCTATGATCTACTCCACCATTCAATTTATATCTCACTACTACCACCGTCTATGCAAATCTCCATCCATTCACAAACACCGGCCGCTCACAGTTCACCTCTCAGATCCGCACGCTCGACAAGAGCGGCAATGTCATAAACACTGTCGGCTTCCAGCGTTTTGGCTTCGACTGCGAGGTCCCCTTGGATGTCCTTCGGTCCCTCTACCTCCGCCCGCACTATGTCAACACTGCATCCGAAGCAGACGACGAGAGCGTAGAAAAGCAGGCCGAGGAGGTCGTCCATGCCAAGTTCACCGGTGCTTACGCCGCCTACCAATCAAAGTCGATCTTCCATCCCGACACCCAGTCCATCTCGTACACCACCCTCTCTCGTTTCCCTCCCGTCAAGCTCCTTCCCCCTTCCCAGCGCAAGCGCATCCTTGTCACCGGTGGCGCCGGCTTCGTCGGTTCGCATCTCGTGGACCGTCTCATGATCTTGGGCCATGAGGTCACCGTCCTGGACAACTTCTTCACTGGCTCAAAAACGACCGTCAGCCACTGGGTCGGCCACCCTAACTTCGAGATGGTCCGCCACGATGTTGTTGAGCCATTCATGATCGAGTGTGACCGTACGTCGTCCGCGCTTTTTCGTCTTCTCTCTTCCCAACACAGTCGTTTCTCCCGCAGAGATTTACCATCTCGCTTGCCCGGCATCTCCACCACATTATCAGTTCAACGCCGTGAAGACCATCAAGACGTCTTTCATGGGCACGCTGAACATGCTCGGGCTTGCGAAGCGGACCAAAGCTCGCTTCTTGATTACCTCAACATCAGGTGCGCGTTTGGTACATCACAATTGTCGTGGAATATGCATTGACTTGTACCCAGAGGTGTATGGGGACCCTGAGGTTCACCCTCAGCACGAGGACTAGTCAGTTTGTTTCCTATTGCTTCATGGCGTTGTTCCTGACATTACTCTAGCTGGGGACACGTTAACCCGATCGGCCCTCGTGCTTGCTACGACGAAGGTAAGCGTGTAGCAGAGACGTTGGCGTACGGCTTCCACCGTCAAGATGGTGTCGACATCCGCGTTGCGCGTATCTTCAACACCTACGGTATGTTTTTCCGTCATCTCTTCGTTACACTGGATCACTCATACATGGTATCTAGGCCCTCGCAGTACGTACACAAACGTACTTACCCATCTCGTGTACTCTTGCTGACATCGTCACAGTGAACCCATTCGATGGCCGTGTCGTCTCCAACTTCATTGTCCAAGCTCTGCGCGGCGAGGACATGACCGTGTACGGCGACGGGAAGCAGACGCGCTCGTTCCAGTACATCCACGACCTCATCGACGGTCTCATCGCGCTCATGAACTCGGACGAGACCCGTCCCGTCAACCTCGGCAACGGCGACGAGTTCACGATCGGCGACTTTGCGGAGCTCGTGCGCGAGATCGTGGAGAAAGTCCAGCGCGAGGACGGCATCGAGCCCACGCGCCGCGTCAACATCGTCTACAAGCCCATGCCGGCGGACGACCCGCAGAAGCGCCGCCCGGACACGACGCGCGCGAAGCAGGTGCTCGACTGGCAGCCGCGCTGGACGGTCCGCATGGGCCTCGAGGAGATGGTGCGCTACTACAAGGCGAAGATGATCGAGGGCAGCCTCTGAGCCGCCGATCGGAGCACGGACACGGACACTTCTCCATCCATCTACAGCACACACAACCCGCCCTGCACCGCGCTATGCAACCTCCAGGTTGCTGCGTCTAGAGAACCGTGCCGGTGGCGAAGCTTTCCACTTGCTCTGTCATGCCATGGACAATGTTCTGTTCAGTTCTGGGTCTCGATCGTGTGGTGTAACTAGCTCTCCTTCTCTCTCCCCTGGTCGCTCGCAGTAGAACTCGCAAACGATGTACATACATAGACGAAACTGATACGTACCCAACATCACACGCCTCATGTTGACGCATACACTACACGTACCTGCCAATGAATAGATGCTATAATGTCGTTCGAACGCATGCCTGCGTTCAGACATCGGGCCATCTGACCACGCGCCTCCTCCGATCAAGCGCACAGCATTGAGTCGGGCTCAATTGAACGATCGATCAAGGTGAAACTACGTGCCTTGGCTTGCAACAGACAGAACTCCAGTACATAACCACACTCCAGCTCAGCACCAGGAGCTATACACGACGCAACCCTCTCTCTCAGAGTTGTCGATAAACATGTCGAACAAGCCCCGCGACAGGAATACTAATAGTAATGTGAGATTCGTCCCAAACCTGAGCTCGAGTCTCGAGTGACCATGGTGATCGTCAGCCAGCGAACTCGAGCTCTGTAACCCACCAATCCAAACAAAAACAGGCCTTCGACGCTGCCATCAGTACTGGCACTACAGCTGGCACCAACACCAGCACGGACTCCGAGCCAGACCAGCTAAAGCTCGCCCGAGTCCGACAAGGTCTGGCCTTCCTCTGCCACGACCTGCGCACCTTCTCCGCCAACGCGGACGCAGCGGCGCGCCTGAACGCCTCCGTGCACGCGCACTTCCTCGGCGCGCCCTACCTCTCCGCCGCCGACGCGGACTTTGTGCACTCGTGCGCCCTCTCCGCTCTCCGACTCGGACTCGGGGAGTCAGATCCACTGGCAGAGCGCGGCGGGAGCGGGAGCGGTCCCCAGGCTCAGGCCCAGGTCGCTGGTAGACAGCCTGAGCCCGAGACCCTCCCGCAGTTCCTGGAGAAGAGCATGGACGCGCTCATGCAGACCCGCAAGGCGAAGAGCGAGCGTGACGCCGCGGACGGCGGCGGCAAGCAGGCCCGGGACTTTGTCGTGTGCACCTCGCACGACCTTGCGCCGCTCCTGCAGGAGGCCTGCGGGTTCCCGAAGCAGTACTTTGAGACGCGGGCGTTCAAGGATGCCTACAAGCGTTGGGAGAAGGAAGTCAGGAAGGCGGCGAAGAAGGGACGAGGTCCAGCGTGACGGCAACTACTCACATCAGGAGGGCGCTTCTGCTCCAGCGGCTCCACCTGGTACCGGACGGAGCCCCGGAGCGATGGAAATCCCCCCCCATCATACGGAGATCGCGATCTCCATCACGGCCCGGCTGGAGACAGGTGTCTCCAGCTGGAGATCGCTGTCTCCAGCCGGGGCTGGTTGGAGTCGTCCTCGGCCTTCCCTTCGAGTGTACATACCAAACCGTGTCGAGGCATGTATATGTACATTCGACAGCTGGAAGTCGTTGTTAACGGGCCAACTACCCTCGTGTGGCGGACTAGTGCTATGGGCGCTACCCGGAGTAGGCCCATTCTGGCGTCTTGCTGAGCCTTCGCACAGGTCTCCGGCATGTCCTCTGTGCTCAAGACAGCCTACAGAGGTTGACTAGTAATGATATATGCGACAAATTCGAGAGTACGACAAGCTCAGAAATGCGACGGAGACAGCGTCTCTGGATGGAGAACATGTCTCCAGCTGGAGACACCGTCTCAAGCCGGTGATAGGCGGATCAATCAAGATCAAACCGGTTGGCCCGGAGGCTCCGGAGATGTCCGTCTCCGTCTGGAGGAATACCGGGTTCCTGATGCACCTTCTATGTAGGACGGGAACCGGAGGGTCGGTCTCGAGCACACAACGGAACGTTGAACCCAATGTGGCCGATAGATTGCCAGCGTGTATCTGCAGTATCGATATCGATTGTACGGACGTGATGCATCGAACGTATGGTAGCAGTAGTGGGTGGGCGCAAAGAAACAACGATGAGAGGGGGGAGGATACGATGAGAAACATTCGAAGACTACAATAAGATATTCCAGGGAAGGCGTGCATGTAGAGTACACACAGTATGCAGAGGAAACAATGATGCGAGATCGAACTAATCTAACAGGACCTGTTGCGTGAAGGCGAAGAGAAGTGCATGCGAACTAGAAGACGGCTGCAGCGAGTCGAGGCCAATGTCCAGCAACGAACACGCGCTCAGTCCACCCTCATCGGAGACATCGGCATCTCCATCGGCTCCTCATCCTGGCGGTCTTGCGCTATTCTCGTGAGCGGACTGGCACCATGCGCGCCGATTCCAGCAACGCCTCCGTCTCCACCACGCTTGTGCCGCCGACCGAGGAGGGTTGCGCCATCCAAGTCCAGCTCGAACGGCTTCGTGGTGCCGCCGGTTCTCCTGCCACGATCACGCTGGCCAGCCCGGCCGTCATAAGCGTCGCCCTGCACGGCACGTTTCGCCGCCACCTTCGCGCCGCTGCCTGCGGGGGGCTGCCTCGGTGCTGCCCGGTCCTCTTCCTCGTCGCTCTCGTTGAGATTCTGCAGGAAACCGCGATTTGCGCCGCCCTTCTGAGCGCGTCGACGTGCACCCTCTTCTTCCATGCGATGTACGGCGTAGGTGATGTCGAACGCCTCCTTGAGCGTCGCGAGGCCAGGTGAACGTGCTTCGCGTACGCCGCCGCGTGCCTCAGCGAGGAGAGGGGAGTCGAGAGCGCGCGGTACAGAAGAATGGGGTGTAGGTTGGGGTGGTGGTGCAGGAGCAGCAGTAATCCACGGGTGTGCGAGGAACTCGTCGATGGTGTATCGTTGCGCAGGGTCGACGCATAGGAGGTGAGTGATGAGGTCCTTGGCTGGGATGCGAGTCAGTTCCATATGTGACACACGACGACTGTGAACATACCTGATGCGCTGATTGAGTCCCACCAAGGACTCAGGAAAGTATAGTAACCACGAGCGACCTTCTCCGTGAGGACGTTGATACTCTCGTCGTAGAATGGCGGGAACCCGCAGAGAAGGGTATAGAGGACGCATCCTAGCGCCCACATGTCGACACTCTTACTGTACCGTTCATCCTTGACGATCTCGGGTGCAGTGTACCCCACGGTGCCGCATGGCGTCATCGTCTGTTCATCCCACACCACCTTACTCAGACCGAAATCAGCGATTTTCACTCTGCCGATACCGCCGCCGCCGACGCCAGGGATAAATTCTCCCTCATCCTCCTTATCCTCGTCGAATTGTTTGGGTGGCGGGTTCTTCGAAGGGACCATGGGTATACGCTCGAAGAGCAGGTTCTCGGGTTTGATGTCTCGATGCACGACGCCACGTTCTTCGTGAAGGTATCGAATGCCCTGCGCAACTTGGACGATGACGTGCCGGGCGAGGTTCTCACTGAAGTACGTTAGCTTCACTATTTGGTGGAATAGTTCGCCGCCTTCCATTACTGCAGTATGCACCGGACGTCAATGCCAGGCCGAGAGGACGCGAGATTCGGGATATACGCACGCTCGAGGATCAGGAAGTAATGTTCCGGCGACTCGAAGAAACCCAAGAGCTTCACTATTGACGGGTGGTTGATGCCCCGCATGATCTGAACCTCTGGATATTGGAAGAATGTGAGCAGTCTAAGGTGGATCTGAGGCGGACGACACGCACCCTTGAGGATATTTGCCCTCTACATATAGGGTGGAGCAGTTGTCAGCCAACGGACCACTATACGCAAAGTGAATGCACCTCAGTGACCCGCGGCTTTTTCTTAAATTCGCGGTTCAGGTGCTTTTCGCCGGCCTGCATCCAGGCGCACGATACAGGTACATAATGAATGAAGATGAGGTGAGAGAGGATGGGACACTAACCTGCGAAGCACTCAGTTCATACTTGCGCACGACCTTGACTACGAAGGTGTGGGTCCATATGTATGCGAACATCGACCAACCTAGGCCAACGTACCTGCAACCTTCTGTCCCGATCGGAGATCGATGGCCTTGTAGACATTGGAGAAGGCACCACTACGAAGACACGTCAGCTATGGCATTCACACGGCCCAGATGCCCCTCGCGATTCCGCGGACAGCGACGCGTCGACGTCTGACAGTGAGGACGGAGCCATCCGTGCCCATCGGACTTCAGCGAGGGTAGTACGATAGGGCGCCAGCTGCGCACAGCATGGAAAAAGATTGCAATGTCTGTGTTGCGAGATCTGTACGCCATGGAGACAATGGGAGAGCAATGTAGCGCGCATGCGGCAGCCCCACCGGAACAGAAGACAGACACAGAATTTCGACAGAAACGAGAGTGGTGACTCACTCGCCCATCTTCTCAAGGAGTTTGTAGTTCTCGAGGCCCTTGTAGACTGGCATCTTGCCCTTAGCCTCGCGCTCCTCCTGGACGATCTGTTCTACGTGTTCCTTGTACTTGGGAGACGCGTGTTTCTGTTGTGTTTGCTGCTGTTGCTGCTGAGCTTCTCTGTGATGGCGGCTCTGCTGCTCGGCGGTGCGCTGCTGCTGCTGTTGCTGCTGCTGCTGCGTCTGGGGTTGCGCGTAGGAGTGTTGGTAGGAAGCGTCATCCTGGGGTCTGGACGAGTGGTGGTTCTTTCCATGACGGATGAGATCTGATGCGCCAAAGCGGGTCAGCTGGGCCAGAAAAGGAAATGGGTGGGACGCACTCTTGAACGCGTCGACGACGCCAGTCCCGGTGGGCATGGCTGCGTGTGTGCTGGGAGGTGGATGTATGCGCGGATACGGGGACGGGGCGGAGGAAGAGAGAGAAGCGGTGGCTGACGCGGGGCGCGGACAGAGTGATTTGAAGGCGAGGAGGGAGAGGCTGCTCCATGGCGTCATATGCATCGGCTGTCACTACGTCATTGCACTCGCTCACTCAGCCCGCCAGAGCTTGCGCAGGGCCCGCCGCATGCGTCTCTATCTCTCCTGCTCCACCCGCCCAACACCGCCGGCCTTTTCCTGGCCCTCCGCTCCCTCCACGCATCCATGGCCTCCCCGCAGCCTCCCCGTCACCACTCCATCCATCCCAATGACGACTGGCAGCGAGACATCCCAGCGTTTGCGGTGTCTCCCTGCGCGCGTTCTCTATCTGCCCCCCATCGCCGCCGTGCCATCCAGGCTGGTCCCAGAAGGTGACCCGAAACGTCCAGTCCGCGATCGGCGCAGCTTCGTAGCTATCCTTGTCGCGGCGCGATCGTTCGCACCCTCCACTTGATACTCTCCTTGCCCTTTCTCCACCACTCCGTCACGCGTCGCCATGCCTTCGCTGCTCGAACGACAGGAGCAACGCCCACCTGCCACCATCTTCGCTCAACGAGGTATAGATCCAGCCAGCGTCTCGCCTCCGAGGTGACAGGAAGCAGAAGCAGCGGCCTTCTGACGTCCAAGACGCTTGTCGCACGCGTCCTACGGGCTCGGTGAGTGCAGTACATAAGTAGCATAACTGTACGGTAGCACAACAGGCGCAATAAATCAACGACAAGCCGTCCTCCCCGTCCTCACTTGTCCTTGCCGAACTGCTTCTGCATTGCCATCAGCGACTCCATCATGCCCTGCGCGACATAGGTCAGCGGTCAGAGAACACGCAGGAAGGAGTACCGGGCAGACCTTATCCCGCAGGTCGATCCCTGCGTCCTGGAACGACTTCGCCATCTTCATAGCGCTCTCCCTCACCTCCGTCTTCGTCAATAACCGGATCATCTCCATCTTGCTCGGCATCTGCCCGGACGTCACATCCACACCTGCGAGACCCATGCACACGCAGAAAGCCTTCAGTTGAGCTCACGCCCTCATCAAGCAAGTCCAAAGCATTCACCACGCACCGTTCTCCTTCAGGAGCGTGGTGAACTCCTTCATGTAGTCCAGCACCTCCGGCTTATCCTGCAGGAGCCTTAGGACCATCTGCTGGTTCTCAAACATCTGCTGCAGCTTTGGATCCTCCTCCGCTCTCCTGAGCGGAGTCGACGAGAAGGACCGCGTGCGCAAAGCTTCCCTTGTATAGGAGGCGTGTTGTGACGAGGAAGGAGAGTTCCGAGCAGAGCTTGTCAACGATGGTGAGTGACGTAGAGCTGCCGTGTGTGCAAGCCGGAGAGCGGGGATGGCGAGTGCACGGGTGACTGGAACGTGTGGAATGCACGCGCGGCAGAGCATCTTGGACAAGCAGTGAGATGAGAAGAGGCGGAAGAAGGAAGTTCAGAACGGTGGTAATGAGCGAACGGAAGAGGAGGTGAGAGGAGCACGCGCGTGGGAAATGACGCGTGGGCGCGTTCCGTAGGCGAGACGCGTCGCGTCGGCGCGCCTGCCGCACTCATCCCGCTCAGCCACCCCCTCAACGCGCTCCGCTTCCATCATTGCCCTGTAATCGCAAGTCGCGACTCTCGGCCCATTCAGTTCCATAACACGCGTTACGAGAATGGAGGATGACTACTACTCAATCGAGTCGATCCTCGCCGAAAACCAGAAGATTCAGTGCACGTTCAAGACCGATGTGCTAGACATGGGTCATCTTGACGGTGGCAAGGCCGGGGATGTACGTGCGCGTGGTTGGATGCATGGGCTGCGTGTCTGAGGGGTCAATGCGATAGATCAAGCAGGGGAGCAAGGTCCAGATACCCCTCTGGATGGCATACATCCTCATCTACTCGTCAGTAACCCTTGCCCGCTCCTCGAAACTGTGCACGTTTACCGCGTGCGCAGAGACTATGCAGACTTCACCATCCCTCCTCCATTCTCTGCGCGGGTTCGGAACGCTTTGAACGCGGAACCGAAGAGCGTACGTCTGTCTGCACTTGTCGGGCAGGGAGGCCCATGGTATGGGTTCGGGCGGATGATCATGCGATTGTGAGTGCCCATCCCAGTAGTGCAATGCTTGTCCATGACCTCGCATTACCAGACTGAATGACGAAGCTGCGGCCGAACTATCAAAAGTCCTCACAGAGGTATGTCCCCCCTTGCTCACCCCGTGCATCCCAGTAACAACCTCGTCCTGCCTCACTTCACCCCACCCACCCCCATCGCGTCCTGCGGTCCCTTCTATACGCTTCACACGGACGGTGCTTCCACAGACCTTCCGTGCCCGCCTGCCAGAAGTGATCGATCAGGCGCAACACTTCGCATCCTTGCACGGCACCGCAGGTGGCGCCTCCCGTGGGGGCGACGCGACGATTGCTGCCTTCCGCGAGGGGATGGATGGCACCGAGCGAGAACGTACGTGGCCATTCCACCGTCCTGTTTTTCTCCCTCTTCGTTTCGTATCCCGTGTGGCTGGCCCGTAAATGTGTGCTGACTTGTCCTACGTGGGGGAGCAGTGTTCCAGCTGGCGCAGGATAGCGCGCGGAAGACGAAGGGATGGTACGAGACGAGTGACCGAGGGCGTCGGTGAGATCTTTGGCATCGGGTTGGTTCCAGCTGGTGGTGTTGAGGATATGTATATAACATTGGATGGCTCATTCCGTTTTGAGTTTCGAGCCGGGCTCCTCTTGCGCGACCGTGTCTTCGTCCTTCTCGGCCTCTTGAGGGGGCGCGTTACGCAGCTCAGCTACGAACCTGCATGTCACGGGAAGACCATCCCTCAACACAACGGTCACACTTGCTTAGAGGAGTGGTACGAACCATTTCACGCTGGCCCAGAGCCCGCCGGTGATGACCATCAAGAAGATGAAGTGCACGCTTCCGCCGGACAGGATGAGGAGCGCGAGGAATATGAGCATGAGACTGGCGAGCACGGCATCGACGATGTATAGGAAGATGGGGTTGAGGGAGGAGCCGGGGGTGAGGATGTTTGCGAAGAAACCTTCCATAGGTTGAGAGGGAGGGGGATCTTCAGGCGGGCTGGTGGCCATAGTCGCTGTGAGAGATGATCGGAAGTATATGGACAACTCGGATGCAGCAAGCTGAAGACTCGGGGGACAAGGCTGACCGGTGACGAGAGGAACAACTCAAGAGTCGACGACTCAACGCTACTGACACAGTGACAGTACTGTGCGGGGGTCTTGCACGTGACAGAACGCGTACAGCGCGATCGCGACTTGGCGCGTCTACTCCTTCTCGTCTCCTACACCCAAGAGCACGAAACAGCATGGACGTGGACAGCGACCAACACCATGCAGGACCCTCGCAGCCCGTCGCAGGTCCATCCACCGTCCCCCCGCCGCCCTCGACGGCCCCGCGCCCAGCGCCCGAACGGTCCCTCCCCAGCACGCACTACTACTCCGTCGAATACCCCGGCTTCGTGCGCCCTCGCTCCGCGCCGCTCGCGATAGACCGCCTCGGCGGCCAGCCCGCGATCGACAGCGCGTTCCGCCGCGCGACGGGCCGCGACCGCGTCGAGTCGCTCCTCGAGCTGCGTCTCCGCAAGGAGAACCCGTACGCGCACCCCATCCCCGGCGAGGTCGTGCCCACGAGCAACATCGTGCTCAAGGTCGTGAAGCGGAGGCGGAAGAGGAGGGAGGGTGAGCCTGCGGATGGCCCGATTGGAGAGTATACGGTCGAGGCTGTGGGCGTGGTGCCCAAGACGGCGCGGTTCAGGAGTGAGTGCATGGTTGTCCTTTGGCCTGGCTCTGGTCCGTAATGGGAGGATGCTGAGGTGCTTGTGTGATGATGATGCTTGTGGTAGGTATGGCGGACTTCCAGTACCAGCCGGATATGTCTGACCCAGTCGCGGAGTTGCGCAAGGCGATGGACTCGATGGACGGTGAGTAGTTCTGCCCTGGTAAATGCATGACCCATCGCTCATATTGCCTCCAGTGGACGGTATTCTGAAGTACCATATACCGCCCGAGAAAGAGGACTATGTCATCTCCGAGGCAGCTCCATATGCTATGGAGATTGATCCTCAGCTGCTCCCCGAAGGGGAAGCGTCCACCACCAATGTTCGAACCAAGAGCAACTTGCGACTGTTCCCGCCGCCGCTGTTCAGCCGACAAGGGGTCCCTCAGAACTACAAGTGTGTTTCTTCTCGACTGACTGTCCGTCGGTGGCACTGAAGTGTTGCACAGCTACAAGGCAAACACAGCTTCCGTGGAGACTATCGTCGTGGACGATGACACGGGCGAAGAGAAGAAGCGTCTCATCAATCGCATGCGTTGGAAAGGGTTCGGACCCATCTCGATATCGTACACGGAGAAGAACGTGAGCAAGTGCATTGTGGCAATGCCCAATACGTCCCCTTGACATGATCTTCCCGACACAGGTTCCAACGAAACCGTCAGCCACAGTGGAAGAACAACGGGAACAAGCGGACAAGAAGATCCTCAAGCGGTTGGAGGAGGTGCGCCGATATGAGCTTAGGCAGATGTCGCCGAGCATGAATTCCTCCTCCTTCACAGCTCTTCGAAGAACGGCCAGTCTGGACGCGTGCGGCCATATTCAACCAGTTTCAACCGTTGGAAGTGCGCGACATCATAAAGTACGTGACGATAACCGAAGCACACGAGCCTATACTAAGGCTGTTGAAGCTCCAAATACCTCTTACCACTGGTATCCTATGTATTCGAAGATGGACCATGGCGAGACACATACGTTCGCCTTGGGTACGATCCCCGTCAAGACCCAGAGGCACGCTTGTATGCGCCATCCACCATCGTTGTCCTCGGCCCCTTGCTTACTCTTCCTCTTCTCGTGATGCATAGCTACCAACGTCTATATTTCCGAAACATCAACCATCCCATCGTGCGACCCTCCGTTGTTTCTCGCCGCCAAGAGCAGCGAAACGAGTCCGCCCAAGCACGATTCTCCGGCATGGACGAACGCCGCTCGCATATATTCGACAGACAGACCGTCACGTCCGAGACGGCCGCCTTCCAGCTCTGCGATATCACGGACCCGATGCTCAAGGAGATGATCGAGGCCGATGACGAAGACTCCCTCCGAGACGTGTGTAACGAGCGTGACGGATGGTACACGACGCACGCCCTCGAATGCATCAAGACCGTCCTGCGCCACAAGTTCTTCTCCCTTCTGCTGGGACATGTGGCGACTCAGGAGGAGTGCGAGAAGCTCCTTGTACCGCAGGAAGGCACGGATAAACTCCCATCAAGATATAAGTCGAAGTTGAAGTTTGGCAAGCACAACATGGCGAAGGGCGCCCTACCACCAGAAGATGCTGCGGTGAGTCTCGTCGTCCGTCGTCCTTGGGCACGTAATCTGAAGATTGTTCCCCAGGCACATCGACTCATGAACACTATCGAGCAACAGAGGAAGACGTTTCCCACACGATGACGAAGGATCTCATGTCTTGCGGACTCGCCAGATATCGAATTAGAAAACATTGCGCACTCACAACCCTGTATCCCTAGCACGCGCATTTCGTCTTGTCATGCACCGTCTGCAATACTGTTCACCGCACGAAGACCATGATGTTTTTGGGCTTTTCGATTTCTGCTCGATGAGTCCTATGCATAGCGGCCAATGCATACACAGCATGATCGTGGGGGTGGTGTTTTACATGTATCGACGTCGCCTTGCGCGACAAACGGGCCAGCTCTCCTCTCGAAGAGTCATCCTCCATACAGAGTAGAAGGGTAGGGAGATCATGATTCCGCCTTCTGCTCGACGCGAGCTTTTCTCTGTGCGCGACACAACCGATTCGTTTGAGTACAACCCACCAGTAGAAATATGGTCATCACGCACCGAGCCAATCAACGCGTACTTTGCGTTGCGGCGGAACTGCAAACAAACACATCCCCTTTAGACGTCACCAGCCTTCGTCTCCCGATCATCTCAGCGCACCTTGGGGTCAACCTAGCGCACATCGTCGCATTCAGCATCCAAAGCAAAGCGTACATAGAACCTGCACGTACACCCTTCAACGACCGCGTCCTGTGGCTCTTGGGCTTCTTGATGCCGTTCCGGTGAGCCTTGCGGTTCTGGTTGTGGTTGGTATGGCTAGACGGCAGTACAATCAGCATTGCTCTACACATGCAACGTGTCGGGGCAGCTGTAGCACGCACTTCTTGGACTTGGCCATGGCGACGTCGAGTGTGGGTCTTGAGGAATGCGGCTGCTACGGCTTTCCCTACAGGCGCTCTTCCTGCCTGGAGTAGTGCAGTGTGGGAAAATGGCAGCCCAAGTGGCTGAAGAACTATGCAGTTGCTCAGTTCGGCATGCTCCGAGCCAGCCGCCGCAGCGTGGTTCAGCTTCAAGTTCAAGCTCAAGTTCCAGTGTAGACCATCCCATCTACCAAAATTTCCGTACCCATGACATACAACGAAATGAGATTGAACGTGAAGGAGCACCATGACTGGCCAACGCCGGGGCCGAGCACCACCCTCTAACTCACACCGGCTGTATACTTAGATCAACGACAGGAAGCAAAGACAGGCTATACAGAAGACGATGAAAACCGCGCAGCCGGTCAGCGTCGACATTGTAGCTCAAGGCTTCGCGATGCACAGTGTGTCGCCTAAAGGGGGGATCGACGAAGACACGCGCGCTAGCGTCATGCTGCAAGTACTTATTCTTGAGGCTCTGTCCAGCAGCGACGAAATGACCTTTCGTCGTGGGTCCGAGAAGCACGGACTTGTGACTGATGAGTGACTGATTGCCTACGTGCGTGATGATCTGTGACAGCGCTGGCGTCTACATACAGCGCCATCCGCAACGGCTGAGGAAGAGTTAGTCTGCTACCAATAGCGCCTCCGAACCGTAGGTCGCGATATCTGAGTTTGTCAGCACACATTTGATCTCCGACCACGCGTTGAGATCTATACACGAGCGCTTCCCGGACGCGTCGCGCGTCGTTAGGGACCTTCAAAGTTCACGGCGTTTCGTTCGGCCTTGCAGAAAGGACGCAAGCGAGGCGACATGATTTGAATTACAGCGTACATCATCTCCAAAACCAATACAAAACGTCCCCTACAGTCCAACCAATATTGTTGTGCATGCGAGAGAGCACAGCACTCAGCTTCTCAGGCACTTCCTCTTCGTGCGCGGGACGTATGTAGAGACTGGACTTGCCCTGAAGCCGGAGTTGACATGACCGGGGAAGGGTAGCAGAGGGAAGGGAGCAGTGAATCCGGGAGCGGGGAGGACGCTGAAGCCCGTATTACTATGGGTCCGGTTTGACTGACTTGAACGGACTCGTGGAGGTGGCGGCAGTATTAGAGAGGTAGAGAGTTACTGATAAAGAGGGCTGAAGGTTTTGAATGAAGACTTCATCTGGTTGGCCCTAGTCAATGGAGGTGTAGCTGCCTCCATCGCCACTTGGAGAATGTGCATCGTATGCAGGGGATGTTGCCAGGGACTCGATCACAGTGCTAGGCGAGATATTGGCACAGGTAGTGAGCGGAGATAGGTCGCTAGACGCAAAAATCGCGGCCGCTCCCCAGCGTAGAGGTGCGGAGTCGCGCGAAGTCATAGGGAGAGCAGCGGGAAGAGTTCAGTACTGCAGTGGCAGTCGCGACGTCACTGAGTGCACGATGCACGTGCCATCTTCTCCTTATAAGGGAATCTACCGTATAAGGCGATTCTCCTTATAAGGAGAATTCCCTTGTATGGTGATGCCGAGGCTTCGGCATTTTCGAAGTCCGAAGAATGGCTGATCTACGGTCTCGAGGGCGCGTTTGATAGCAGACGTTGTAGGACCGTCCCTTCCCCCTTCAATAGGTCCGTCCAAACGTCTGCCTAGGGGAGACAAAGGAAGAGTTGATTAGTACTTAGTAGCCTTCCAGACGTCCGTTTATGCGGGAAAATTTCACATCCAATAGTTAGAAGTGCACCTTGCAGTGAGTATGGCAGGCACTGCAACGTCAAATACTTACACTGTTCTCATCGGAGGCTTTCCGAGTCACTGGCACTAGAACGCACTCGGATAAGCTTCAAGTTATACCTGCCAAAAAAGACTTCAGATTACTTTTAATTCAAAACAATCAGGCTTGTCTACACGCCCAGGTGTGCACCGGGCGTCCTAGATATTTGGTCGGAAGTTATCTGTCGGGGCGGCGCTGGGTATCGGACGGTATCTGGCGGCTGGCGCCTAGTCATCTGGCCCATATTGGTTTGTCCACTGACATCTGTTCGATGTCTCGCCCAAGACCCTCCAGTATTGAAGCGCCGGTCAGAACCCTCCTACAGATAACTTCCGACCAGATATCCCATGCTCCCGGCGCTCACCTGAGCGTGTAGTAAGTAGACTCTAGAGCGGATCTTATCGAGCAGTTTCTAGTAGGTTATGGTTGGAAAGGATGTTGCGCAGTCGTGTAAGTACGGGCGTCTCACTGTCACTCCGGAAGCTCCGGCAACAATGCCCGAGTCACGCACCTCAGTGAAGCGCTGATCGATTGGATCGGGAGCACGACGAAATGTCATTTCGTCGCTGCTGGACAGAGCCTGAGTCATATCGTCGAGGACAGGTACGGACTTCCGTCAGATATAGATGCATCCAGGAACATCGATATACATAACACCTAGTCTCCGTTGCCGACCGTGTTGAAAAGATTAACACCTGGGCAGAGTCGTACGGCATCCTAGGAGAGGCTACGGAGGCACTCAACAGAGTCCTTGGTAAGAGCGCGCAAGAGGGCGCAGAGGCTCGCCTCTGGGCAGCTCCCAGCCCCGATATCAATGAGAAGAACTGGACGAACTTCCAGCTAATCGTGTGCACAAATCGACTCACTCGTACTCAAGCTCACCGTATCATCCCGGGCAACTTCTACGTGGAGGCGGGATCCAGCCTGGGAAGGAGAGCGCTCGGGACCCATCTCTCGCCGAATACTTCTGCCCAGGAGGTTCTCGACGTGTGCATGCTCATGTAACGATAGGCAGCCGCATCAATGTGTACTTGTGCTACGATGAACATGTTGTCCTGGTCCTTCGTATCGCTCGCGCGGTCGATATCGTCCGTTTCCTAATGCATGAGCGGGAGTACTAGTGCCAACATCGCAAAGTTACGCAAACGTCATCGCCATCCGGATCCCGAAATGGTGAGAGAATGTCCATATAGGGAAGTGCGCGAACGCGATGAGCTCGTCCTGCGATGGTGAGCCTCTGGTGCGTCATAGGTGAGCAGGACGCTACATATACCGGCGACCGTGTAAGCGGGCTGTGGTTCAATGCTCCTCTTCGTCCCTGTCATCTCCTCTCGCCGCTCTTGCATAGCAGTCCTCTCGTCCCCTCGACGCGCCATGTCTTCCATCTTGCCCGACACCCTCAACCCTTCGACGCTCCTCAGCAAGCGCTTCAGGCCGAATCAAATCCCAGATCTCTCTGGACGCGTCGCCCTCGTCACGGGTGGCTCCGCCGGTATCGGATACTGGGACGTCGCTGCCCTCGCGAAGCACAACGCCAGAGTACATTTCGTCTCCGCCAACCCGGACCATGGCAAGCAGGCAGAGGACGACCTTAACAAAGCCTTGAAGGAGAGCGGCTCCAAGGGCTCCGTCGTCTACCACCAGCTCGACATAGGCCACCTCAAGAAGGTCGACAGTTGGTCGAAGAAGTTTGCAGAGCAAGTGGACCGCCTCGACATCCTGATCGCGAACGCTGGCATTGGGCAAGCGCCGTTTGGCATGACCGACGACGGGATTGAGCGGCACTTCGAGGTGAGTTCCCGAGGGCTTGACGTTGCCGTGACTCGTGAATGACCGCGCACATACCGCATATATCCAGGTTAACAACCTTGCGCACTATGTCATGGTCCTTCGCCTGCTCGACCTCATGAAGAAGACTGCATCGTCGGCCCCGCCTACTTCCGTCCGCATCGTCATGCAGAGCTCGGAGATGCATCGGTTCGCACCCAGCGGGACCAAGTTTGCGTCGAAGGAGGAGATCAACCAGAAGGGTGACGGCGTGCAACTGTAAGCTCACGGGTTCCTGGCAATTCGCGCGAGTTCCGTGCTGACGTGTCGTGATTGGCAGGTACGGCCGAACGAAGCTGGGGCTCATTGTCTTCGCGCAAGAACTTGTCCGCCGTAAGCTCACCGACGCAAGTAAGCCCATCATCGTAACGTCGGTTCATCCTGGTATGGTCGACACGGAAGTCCAGAACGCTTGGTCCGAGTCCTACGGCCCGTTGGGTGTAATCGTTGACAAGCTAAGCCGTCTCGGAGGTAAGAGCGCGGAGGAGGGAGCGGAAGCTAGTCTGTGGGCTGCAGTCAGCGCAGACATCAATCAAGACAACTGGAAGGAGTACCAGGTACGCGCATATGCTCACCAGCGCTGATCACAGTTCGCTAACATATCCGTGCCACTGGAAGGGCAAGTACTATACTGAGCCTTACGGCAAGCCGGATCAGGAGAGTAGCCAGGCGAAGGACCGGACGGTTGCCACCAACTTCTGGAAATTGTGTGCCGACCTGACGCAGGAGCTTATTGGCGAACGGCTTGAGTAGGAGCTGTAGGGAAGTAAAATTTTCGCATGTGTTCTGAAACTGTAACATAGTTAGCATGTTAGTCCATCAGAGGAATAAGCCAGGATCCTGACTGTACCATTGAGGTTGGCACTGGGATAATATGAGATGCGTTACTCAGGGGGAAACACCGATCGGGGTACAACGGTGTAGGTGTACGCATACGTGTCAGTGTTTGTCGATACTCGGATGTGCAAACGTCCTGTTGCCATTAGTCAGGGAAGTCACAGTCGCTGTAGCACCGTCATAAGCCAACACGTACCGGGATTGAGGCCACGAGGAATATCGGAGTCGGAACAAACCACAATTGCAAATCAACTTTGTCAATGCCGGCTGGGCGACATGACTGGTTGGATCGGGTCGCATGCCTGCGTACATGCGTTGTCATCGTAGACTCTGATATAGCACTACTACAATGCGGTCAATTTCTCCATGACTTCGAAACAAAACACACCATTAGAAACAATGGCTAGATGCCGATTTGCGAAGGTTGCCCTCACTGCGGCTACATCAACTCACACCCACGGTGACCCACCGGTGGTGTCAGAGCAACTCCGCAGCGCAGCTGATCTCACTACAATATGTCCAGCAGACTCGAGGCGCCGGGAGGCCGTCATCCCGTGGGCGCGAGCCATGGTCGAGGGAGAGTCAGTGAATGGGCGCTCCTGACTACGTCGGACGCACGCGGCACAACTGGGAGGAGTGTACGTACAATCGGAACGGATCGCCCAGTCTATCTTGATGCGCGAATCGTGATCCAATACATTCGAATTCGCGTCTGTACTTCGTGTCGCTTAGGCCACGAGCGCTGCCGCTCCTGCGGCAGAGTTCTGATACCGTGTAGTGGGCTGTGTTCTGGTCTTGCCTGGTTGAGGGCCGAGGCACCCGAGAACGACGGTATGTAATGGTTGGTTGAAAAGTTGAACCGCCTGTTGTTTGATATCAGCAACTTTTTGAAAAGTGATACCAGAGGCTCATAATGGACGCACCTGTGCACCGTGTTAGCCCGCATGGACAGCTCGGTAAAGATGCCTGCATGACACTTACCGCTCCTCCGGGGTTCGCGGAATCGCGTCAACGCTCTCGCAAATCACCGTGGAGGCTATGTTTGCTGTGATGCCGCGGCTGGCTGGCGCAGCATTGTCATTACGACTTCCTAATGCAGAGAAGGAGCACGGAGGAGCAAAGCTAGTGACATGATTTAGCAAAATACGGGTTAGGCGTGAGTCGCTTGCAACATCATCCACCTCAAACTCGCCTAGCCAAAGGCGAGTGGGCGAGTGACAACGTTAGTCAGCTGAGAGCACGCATTCGCGATCGTGAGCATGCAGGTGACGGAGGAGGTAAGGTCGCCGGTGGTAGTTTCGCCGGAACGGCCATGTGCCTTCACCGACGCTTGGTCGTCCATCGTGGTTTAGTTGAGGTGATAGGTGCTGGCCATCCCCTAGCGATGGTAAAAATTCCCCGCCCTGTGAACAATTGGATAGAGAACGCTTCCCTGTGAGTACATCGCGAAACCACCAGTGACTGGTTCGGGATGGTTTCTATGGTGTTCCTGCGGTAAGTGCGCCATGTGCAACATGGTTCTGGCTTGATCGGAGCAGCTCCATGCGGTTCGACATCCGTCCGATACCTTGTGGTCAGAATATTGACACCCATCCCCTCGATGCTAGACTTCGATGCTAGACTTGGACAATTCGCATGCGGGTGAATGCAAGGAACCTCCGCGTGACTAAAAGGAATGCGAATCTCGGCCGGCCCTCTGCAATCTGCGGAGTACTGTGAGCATGAGACCAAAAATAAGATAGTCCGAACCGATGACTCCTCACCGGTACAAGGTGAGTTATCTCATTCATTCGACGACTTTGATGAAGGGACAGACGGCTGGTAAAAGATCACATATTATTAAACTCCCTGTAACCCGTTTAGGAGGTGAAACTGGCCGACCTTGTCCGATAACCTCTCCCAACGTGGCACTGAAAATTCGAACATCATGATGAGCGACAGGGGATGTACAAGTTGGAGGCTGCGTACCATCCGAGACTTACATCATTTCCTTATGGTCGTTCGGAGCGTGTTGAAATCCGTGCTTCGAGCTTGTATGGTGTCCAATCGTCAACCTCAACATCATGCCAGTGGCTGCCAGTGGTCAACTTGTCGGACGAGGGCCCGGGCGTGGCCCGGGCCGACGGGGGCGCCTGATCGGTACGGAGTTACCCGTGTCCCACGCTCAAGCCTGACCAATCATTGACCAGACGCCTTTGCGTCCGCCACAGAGTCTTGACCGCGTCTGCAGTGAGCAGTGAGCACAACTTGTCATTCCTTCCGTTGCCCTCATCGATTTTCGTTCATTCCGCGAATGTGAGTAGATTCATTTTTTTACATAGCCGGAGATGACTCAGAGTGGAAGCGGATGCTCGACCTGCAAAAACTTTTGACGCGGGGTCGAGAAGACGACTCTCAATGTTCTAGATACTGCTGAGGCTTTATGGCCTATATCGACGCGTTCTCTCTCTATTTCACGTTCGCTGACGCGTAACAACACATCAGTTAGCCTGTCATGGACCCAAGAAGAGCCCGCGACCCACGTCTTGCCCGTCAAGACCCACGCCTACAGCAACGGTCGCACTCTAACACGCCATCCGGTCCCCCTCAAGGACACACCCAACCAGGTCCCCAGCATCAGGCACCTCCTTACCAGGCACCTCCTATGCAGGCGTCCACCTCCCAGGGATACCCGCCGCCTGCACCGTCAAACTATACCCCATATCCCACCGCCGCACCGCCTCAGTATCCCGGACATGACGCATCGAATCAGCAACTCGCGCAGGAGGCCCAAGGTGCATCGACGATACCGCAGAGTACACCATCTCCATACAAACCGCGTCCGCTGTTCTGCGTAGTATGCGCAAGCAACCAGGTGCGTGACCTTCTTAGTGTTCCGATTTCCCGTAGATTCCCAACGCGTCTCCAGAACCGGTCTATGGAGGGTCACTTTGTCCTCGCGTGCGTGCGTCCCTCACCTCTGTGCTCTGGGAACGTATGACGAACGTGCGTTGCTATCCAGTAAAGCCGGCTTTCGCGTGTGTTCGTCCGGCACTGGGTCGGCAGTGCGGCTACCCGGTCCCGCGATCGACAAACCCAACATTTACCCCTTTGGTACGCCATACAACGATATCTATGAGGAGCTCCAGGCGCAAGATGCGCGATTGTGAGTTACATTTTCCGCTGTTCCGCGCTCTAGACTGACCTTTACCCAGGTATACTGCCAACGGTCTCCTGCAAATGCTCGACAGGAATCGACGTATCAAGCTGGCACCAGAGCGTTGGCAGGAGACAAAAACGATCGCCGATATTGTGATCACTTGCGAGGAGAGGTGTTTCGACGCGGTCTGTGATGGTGAGTGGCAATTCTCATATACTTATCTGCCGGCGCTGAGCTCAGACGCCAGATCTGCTCACGAGGGGCGGTGATTTCAACAAACCCGTTCACATTATCAATATTGAAATCAAGGATAATCACGAGGAGGCGCATATTGCAGGAAAAGCAATTGTAGATCTGGCCACGGCGGTGAGTTCTCAACCCCGCCCTGGAGGCGTTTGACATGATGACCATTATGCCTCCTCGGACCCGTGTCCCATAGATTGAGAATGCGAAGGACATCGACGAAGAGATCAATGGCATCCTCCAGGCCCACCAAGAGAAGCATCCCCACAGTATTCTACACACCATCGCATACTACTAATATTATACCACATAATTCCTTGGTCGTCACCACGTAGTTCCCTTGCTAATGGCCGTTATCCCATGACCGCCTCCCCTGTATCATTACTGGTTCCGACTCTCCCACCGACTCGCACTGTCAAGCTCGCTATCTTGCTGTTGTACCTGTGTACGGAATTGCGCAATCATTGGCTTCGAGCTCGATTGAATAAGGAAGACTTCCTCTATTCTGTGATGGCATAGGGTTCGTGCTACTGATCTGGATAATCTAGTGCCATCGAATGGATACGTCTGATTCTTCAAGGCACATGCTAACTCGGTTTCGCTGATTCCTCCTACAGCACAAAATCCTTGTCTACATCCTCCAGCAGCACGAGAGTGCCGCGGTGCGTCAGGCGGGAATACTCGGACGCGGTCAGTCTGAGTCCCGTGATCGCGTTTCCAGTGGTACGCGCTTGCCGTAATCCCGGCCTCCGGTGCTGTCCGCCATTTTAAAGCTCGCAACTGCGTTCTAATCCATGGCTCATTCTCTCGACTTGATTTCGCGATTCTGCGCTGCCTAGAGCGACCCCAAGCCATCACGCGAGCCACCAGGACCCGCATGCATCCGTCCTTGGGCGTGTGAATCGAAGGCGCAATAATCACCACCCTGCTCTCATTCATATGCAATCCATAGTATCAGCTCTCTCTCCTTGCTTGGAAAAGGTTATATAAGCTCAGGACATGGACTACGGCTGAGAACTGCTGCTGATTTCACTCCCCCACATCTCTCATCCCCTCCTCACACACATCTCTCAATCTTGCCGCTATGGGACTTCGTCTTGGAGACATCGCGCCCGATTTTGAGGCTCCCACCACCAAGGGTACTATCAAGTTCCATGAGTGGATTGGTAACTCATGGGTGCGTAACAACAGCGCATATACGGACTGATCGTGCGATATTCATCCTCCCCTGCACTCCAGGCCATCCTCTTCTCCCACCCGGGTGACTTCACCCCCGTCTGCACCACGGAGCTTGCTGAGGTCGCGCGGAGGTAAGTCCACTGTACTGGAGCCATCGCGCCATCTGGAAAAGAGACTAATACCCCCGCGATGATCTGCAGGGCGCCTGACTTCGAGAAGCGCAATGTGAAGCTCATTGGGCTCTCCGCGAACGGCCTGGCCGACCACGAGAAGTGGGTCACGGACATCAACGACTGGGGCAGCAAGTTCGGCCCGACGGATGTTCAGTTCCCTATCGTATGTGTCCTCATACACTGTTCCGCCGGTCGCGTTGCGATATGCGCACATCGACGGCATATGCAGTTGGTCTGTGCTGACTGTATGCACTCGATCAGATCGCCGACGAGGACCGGAAGATCTCGACCCTCTACGACATGCTTGACTACCAGGACGCGACGAACCGTGACAACAAGGGCCTTCCCTTTACTGTAAGTGCTCGACTTCTGCTTCATGTTGATTAGGGGGGAGGTGGAAGACCCTGCTACCCGAGACGAGCGTGCCGCTGACCACATCTGCGTCTGCTATATCTAGATCCGTACCGTGTTCATCATTGACCCCAAGAAGGTAATCCGCCTTACGCTGTCGTACCCCGCCTCCACTGGTCGCAACTTCGATGAGATCCTTCGGTGAGCTTCTGGCACAGCATGCTGCGGCACGGTTCATGCGCTGACGCCTGTTGTGTGCAGCGTCGTTGACTGTGCGTTCGAGTCTATTTTATGTCCGAGACATCGGGGGAAAGCAAGCTGACGCCGCAAATGCGTTTGTCCACGTAGCCCTCCAGATCGGTGACAAGTACCGTGTAACCACCCCCGTGAACTGGAAGAAGGGCGACGATGTCATTGTCCACCCCTCGGTGTCGAACGAGGAGGCGAAGACGCTATTCCCCGACTTCACCATCCACAAGGTACGTCCACAGCACTGAGCTGATTAGGCATACGGAGTTGACGTATGGCCGCGCAGCCGTACTTGAGGACGACCCCTCTCAAGGTCGAGTAAGCAGATGCGACCGAAGAGGAATGGAATACGGCATGTACGTGAAGGAGTGTATTATTTTGTGCTGTAATTGTGAATGGATCCCTCGCGCCCACCGTCATATACCCCCGCTATGCCCGGGTAACGCAGTATCATCGAAGTGATGGGAACGCTTTACGGAACCTTGTCAGTGCACTCTGTCAGCCCAGCGTTGATAGGCCATCGTAACGGTGTCCGCCGCAGCACCTGAAGCGGCCACCAGTGCCGAATTCAAACCGAGCGCTGATGACTCTAAGGTTTCCGAGGCTTTCGAGCAGGAGTGCGATGCGTCGTTCGACGGCCAGACACGGCGAGAGTTGTGCTTAGTCGCAACGACTGCGTTTCAGAGTACGGAGGACCGAAATTTCCAGCGTATCCTTCAGGGTCCAGTACCGTAATGGGTTCATGGCACTACTGCAACAGTGCTGCAAGTTGTCCGTCCTGGATTGACGGCGATCGGCAGGAGCTGAAAGAGGGCCGTTCGCCGAAAGACCGTCAAGGAGAGATAGTCATCCCGATGATGGCCCAGAGCCTCTCCCTCTACAATCAATTGGGCGGTGCGCGGCTGAGCGTGTGCTTGCCCATTGACATCACAGTTTGCGTTGAGCGTGACAACATGAGTAAAATTGACGGCGGAGGTTGCAGGCGAAGGGCCATTCGGGGATGAATGCACCTGCCGAGAACGCAGACATCGTCGCAGTTGGCCAAAAGGTGAAGTGGCCTGGACGGGAGAGATTGTTGCCCGGCCCACGTGCGGCGCACGCGAAAATGGCAGCGATCTGGCTCCGACGTCCACGATCGCGCAGCCACATGGCACGGACGTAATGGGCGCTCGTCCGAGAATGGCAAGACGCCACGTGGTGGTACTACGCGACGCGCGTTCAGCTCAGCGGAGAACCGCATTACGCGTCCAGGGCTCGGTTTGCGATCTCAGCACTCTCCTCCTCCTTCCATCTCGTACGCCCGTCACCGCCCCACATGGCTACTGCAGACGGAGGCGCATACAGGTACGTACTTCTTGGCTTCCTTGGTGGGCTTCTCCCTGACATCTCGTCCGCACTTAACCGGTAGCTACTCCCTCACCGTCTTCTCTCCGAGCGGAAAGCTCGTGCAGATTGAACACGCTCTCGCGGCGGTCTCGTCAGGAACTACTAGTCTAGGAATCAAAGGTCCGCACGCCGCACTTCTTCCAAGGCTTGATTCCGGGTGCTGAGGCTGTGAGCAGCGTCGAATGGCATTGTCATTGCTACCGAGAAGAAGTCCTCCTCCATCCTCATAGACGACTCGATGATAGACAAGGTGTCCGTCATATGTCCGAACATCGGCATTGTGTACTCGGGGATGGGCCCCGACTTCCGCGTGCTCGTCGCGAAGGCACGGAAGAGCGCACAGGCGTACTGGAAGATCTATGGCGAGTACCCTCCAACGAAGGTGCTCACGCAGGAGATCGCGAATATCATGCAACAGGCGACACAGTCCGGGTACGTACTCGCTTGCCTTTCGTGGAAGAAGGGATATAGCTGTCATACCGCTGGATCTGGATGTTAATGAACCACATCAAATAGCGGTGTCCGACCGTACGGAGTTTCTTTGTTGGTGGCGGGCTGGGATGTCACACGCGGACCCAGTCTATACCAGGTCGATCCCTCGGGCTCATTCTGGGCGTGGAAGGCGAGCGCGATTGGGAAGAATATGGTGAACGCGAAGACGTTCCTGGAGAAGCGGTGCGTGCAGTCTGTTACGTCGTGACTGACATTGGAAATTGACCGACGCTGTTGGCTCAATGGCGATCTGATAGCTACAACGACGACATAAGCCTGGAAGATGCCATCCACAC
Source organism: Earliella scabrosa (assembly GCA_022605405.1). NCBI lineage: Eukaryota > Fungi > Basidiomycota > Agaricomycetes > Polyporales > Polyporaceae > Earliella > Earliella scabrosa. The sequence goes on along the minus strand of JABYQQ010000005.1, from coordinate 2,530,621 downwards.
CGCCCTGCTCACGCTGAAGGAGGGCTTCGAGGGGCACATGACGGAGAAGACCATCGAAATTGGCGTGGTAACTGTTCCAAGCGAGGCAGATCTCGCTGCGGGCAAGATTGAGGGCACGGGGCGGGTAAAACCGACATTCCGGAAACTGACGGAGGAGGAAGTACGGGATTATCTGGCGATGTGACGGACTGTGTCGCGTGTATCTGCTGTGCGTTGTAAGTTACAGAATGTGGGATCACCTCGTCTCTGGCACGTTCTCTGATGACCGAGCTGGTTTCAAAACACGGTGGTTCGTCGCGGCGTGTATCGCGTGCGCCTGCGCAGGTGGGTCGCAGTGTGTCGTGAGCAGGATGATGATATGATCATGGGCATCCGTTCGCAGCTCAGTGGCGGATCCTTTGAAGGACGTCGTCCTGACGTGGTCGGTCGGGCTGCTCAGCCCGAGCGCGTGCTAAGTGGTGCTGTTGCTCGCCCGGTTGACGACGGCAGCGGACTGTGCCAGAAGACGAGAACGGCGGGGATGCCGCTAGCCCCGTTACGGGTGCGCACCCTGGCGCGTACGCGAGCTTTCGTTGTCGTGGCGGTGGGAGGAGCTGACGGTGTGCCCGCGGTCGCAGGATCATGGATGTGCGCGCTCGCGAGGATCACTGTAACGGTTCGCGCTCAAGCGTCTCCGTCGGAGGTGTTTGGCGTGCGCGTGTCGACCTCCCGCGTCCTGGCCATCTCCACATCAACACCGCAGGACCCAGACAAACCCCACCGGACCAAACGAGCAGCAAACACAGATATTCTAATATCTCGCTGCGGCTTGTCCAGACGCCTGATTATCACCCAAGCGCGCCTTGATGCCGTCGATGGTTTCCGCGGGGCTGCAATGCAGTCCTGACTCCTCGCTTACGGCGGCTCTATACTTGCCCTCATCTCCGATCCACTCTGGTGATCGAACAAGCTCGTAGCGTAATGCGTGATAGAATCCCGGATGCGCACAGCTCGCGAGCCCTGGGCAACCTTGTCCATTCTCGGTCCCTCTCCCGTTCTGGTCGTCTGCGGTGAAAATCACCTTACGTCGTGTGCGACACAGGCACCGCGTTGTCGCTTTCGGGACTCGATTACTTGCTGCGTTTGCTCCTTCTGCACTCTGTTTCACGACTTCTGCAGTAGCCGAACTCGCAATGGCCTATAAATCCTCTCCGTCCCTTCCCCTCCTCCCCATTATCCTCCCCGTCCATCTCCTTTCCCGTCCTCCATCTGTTCAGCGTGCCGCTTCACCCCCAGCCTGCCCTGTTCCCCGCACTTCTCCGCCCGCCCGCCCGTGATGACCAGCAACGTTCCCTGTAGGTGTTCCGGCCGAAGCCGGATAGCCCGCTCGGACTCACTCGATGCTCTCTCTCCCCAACAGCCAACGGACGTGCCATGCAGTTCGACCCCAGCCTGCTCCAGCCCATAGTCCGGAGCAAGCGCACACCCATCGCTTGTACCGAATGTCGCCGGCGGCAAGTCAAGGTGCGCTCACCGCCACCGATCCGCCCTTCATGATTGACGTCCTGACCTTGCGGTGCTCTCTCTCTCAGTGCTCGGGCACGACCCCGCGCTGCGAGCGCTGTCTGAAGAAGAACATCGAGTGCACGTACATGTCTCTTAGCGAGCAGCGGGCGGCCTCGGGCGGGTCCATCTCGCGCTCCGGCACCCCTGTGTCCACGTCGCAAGCCCATTCGGGACACGCGCACTCGCATTCGGGTCGAGTCGCCGCCCCCATGGGCTGGCAGCCCGGCGGGCAGGCATACGGGAGCTCGGCGTACGCTGCTATTCCCCAGGGCTGGCGCGACGACTCGCCAGCGTCTGGGTCGGGCCAGTATGCGCAGGGCACGCAGTCGAACCAGACCTACGCTGGTGTTCCAATGGCGTACCAGCAGGGATACAATCAGCCGGCCGGATTTACACAGGGCGGGAACTCAAATCAAGGCCGAGAGGACTTGTACGCCCAAAACTTCGCGCAACAGGGCTTCACGGGCGGGTCGTTCAACGCGTACGGGCACGCGATGTCAGCGACAGATCCGAGCTATGCGTACCAAGCCGCACAAATGGGGACCATGTCTGGTGAACAGCCAAAGTGAGTGTCAAATCCCCGTGGTCCTGTGACGGGCGTACTGAGACCGTGGTGTGGTTCTGTCAGCGCGGCGTATGTCGGTCAATACGGCCAGCAGCAGATGTTCTTCGACCCGACTACCGGCCAAATGATCCCTGCGGACGTCGCCGGCCAATGGGCCGACAACAGTGTACGTGATCGTTGTGGTGTCTCTGTTGCTGACCGCTTACGCTCCACTTCGCTTCGCAGAATCCCGGCTTTCAGGGTCACAGCTTCCCTGGGCAGCAATAATCTGACAATGAACCATAGTAATCTCATCTAGTCGACTTCTACTCAAACACCCCCTTCTGTCGCCCCCTTCGACGTCATTCTCTGTCACTCTATCCGTGCACTTTCTAGAGGACACGGCTCATTGTAGCATATATTTAACAAGTGTATTCACGGCATTCCTTCACGCATTCGTATTCCATCGCTGTAGCACCTAGATCACGCCCTCGCCCCCCACCACTCCTCTTTCGTGCTTCTGTTGTATCTCTACGATTCCGTATTCTCGTTCATGAGGTTATCCATCTGGGTATCTATGACCAAGCATCATGCGTTTCCAGCACGTTCATCGAATATCTATCCAGGTTCCGACCCGAACAGCATTGATTGTCAGGAGTGCTGGTGTTTCCCCCAGCGGTGCAAGAGTAAGTCCGACTCAGGCGTGGTGCAGGAGCGCACAGACTTGGAGCGAAGAGAGCCACGGTGTCTCACGGCGCGCGCGAGACTCGAGCCCTGGCACGGCCTGGCATCAAGTTGAGGGTGTGGATCTGAATCAGGCCATTGCCAAGTCGTGCGCAGTCAATTGAGCTGCAAGCCCACCTGCGCAACACCCACAGGTCGGTGTCAGAAGCTTATGTGTAGACGAGGGACGCGATCGGGCGAGCCCGAGATTGCCGAGCGATCGCTCGGGGATTCGAGCGGCCGCGTCATGTCGCTCACCCTCACCGCTCCGAGTGCGTGTCCCACCTCGTATGAGTAACTCGCGCGCATCCCAACATCCAGTGTTTAGTCACAATGTACTCACATTCAACGTCAACCTCGTTGGCCATTAGCTCGTCTCCGACCGGGGACTAGCGCGTGCCTGATGGCTTCGAGCGGTGAGTTGAGCGATGTTTCATGATCAACTCGGATGTCTGTTGCTCACTGTTGAGAAGGTAGCTCCGAGTTCGCAAAGGTCGGCAATATTCCGCTGAACCGAAAACTCGAAAACTTCTATCTCGGTGGACCCTGGACCGCACGCGGCGCCCGAGCTTCTCGCATGTTACTCGCGGATTTCTTGCGTCACCGTCCCCAAGGGCGCGGGGTGGATGATATGATGATGCTATCACAAGCTTCAGCAGAGTGCTGCGTCGGGTAGAGGAAGGAGTTACCATACTGGGCACAAGGCGACCGTTCGAACCACGGCGTGAGCGGCGGGCTCAAGACGGGAGTCGAGCACTCGGCGGGGCAGACGGCCGAGCGAATACTGACGGTGCGAACGGATCTGCGTGATGGCTTGTGCATTGACATTGGACCATAGACAAGGCTTGGGGGTTCGGGACCGCATATCGACGTGCCCGCACGTACTCGGCATGGGGCCATGGGCCTGAGATTCGTACGCATACTGCTAGTGGGTCGAAAAGCATGTGTGCACAGAATGCTGTTGGCGAGGGCGCGTCGCCCCGGGGCAGGAGGTGCCGATGATCGATATTCTTCTAGCCTTCTGCAACGGGATGAGACGACCCAGTTGACTTCATGTGCCTTCCTGAGAGGCTTCGAAGTGGGCAGTAGGCGGGAGCGAATACTCCTTTGCAGTGGGCGTGCAGCGTACCGGCGTGGCTCTCTCCGGACACGAGGATATGACTGTATGGAATATACGTGATTTCATTGTCCCCGCTTCTAGCTCGGAGCAGCACCTCGGGGAAGCCGTAATAATCACCACTCACGGATGCTCAGCCTCGAAGCCATCCCAGCCATGCGTTCCCGCTCGTTCTTGTTGCAATCGATGATCCAGCAACGGCCGTCCTCCGGTGCATACGGAGAAGTTCGTCCTTGTTCGCAGCGGCACCGCGTAAACCGCAGTGAGATATCTGTTGTAATTTGTCGGGCGTCGAGCGTGCGGTAGCAGCAACGGATAGAAGGAGCTCGGAGTCGGAAGCCAGAGAAGAAACCAGAGAGAAGACCGGTACCAGCGGGCGAACGCGTCGGCGGCGACAAATCGAGCCGTCGTCGCACGCGCTCGCATTGTGCGCCGCAGGTGTGGCTGGCGGTACGAAGAAGTATGCAGTGGTGGTAGATGGTCAGTGTGGTGGGCGCGGAAGTTCGAACCAGCCGTACACTGTCTCCGAATTACTGAGGCCCTGGGCTCAAACGAATCCAAGGCTCAAGCCGCCCACGCCGGCGGTGCTTGCAGCCGCGAATGGGGGTGATCGCTATAACGACACGGCCGGCACGAGCACGAGCCGCAGGACGCGGGACGGCCATCGTATTCTCCAACTTCGATTTTGACACGGGCGCACGGCTATTGAACGGACACACCACCACCAGTAGTCCAAAGTCCGAATCGCAGCTCCCCAACAATAATCGTACACAGCTTCCCAACGGCGATTCTGCTCCCAAACGTGCGCCACAAAGGCCTAAAGCGGCCAGTCGAGCTTCTCGCCGTAGTTCCAGTGGACGGCCTTGACGGAGGTGTACTCCTCGAGGGCGTAGCTGCCCAGCTCCCTGCCTGCAAGCGCGCGCAATTAGCGCTCGTTCCCGAGACTCACAGCCTTGCGTTAGGCAATCCCGCTGTTGGCTGGATGCCAACAGTTCGCGGCGGTCACGCCTCAGAGCTTCGCGGGCGGAGTGGGGCGGGGCGGGGCTGCTCACCTATGCCAGACTGCTTCTTGCCGCCGAAGGGCACGTTGTTGTTGAGCAGGTTGTATTGGTTCACCCAGACCTGCAAGTTCAAATTGTGACGAACACGACCGATCAGCCATGCGCACTGCGGCGAGCGACGGGAGCGGGGACGGAGTCGCTGGTATTACTGCGCGGATGACCAGGGCTCGAGCTGCACTGCAGTGTGGCGACGCGACGTGATTTTTGCAGACGCGGCCATGCCGATTTGCAAATGAGGTCGTGATATGCCCGGACATGTGTGCGACCTCGGCCTGGGAGTGGATGCACGGACACTAGCACTGAATATGCACTCACCGTACCTGCCTCGAGCGCCTGGGACACGCGCATACATTGCCCGGCGTCGTCTGTGGGTGGACACCCGTCAACGATCAGTCAAAATGCCCGAAAATAAGTGTCGGACGTTCCGGACGTCCGTCGGCCGGGATCGGTCGGGGAGGGTCGGCTCTCGGGGCTATCAAAGTGACAGCACGCAGACGGCACCCTGACCAGCTCGGCGTGAGTTGGAGGGTGAGAATCATCGAGTTGTCCCCGACATCTCCCAGCCAGGGGCGCGGTTGATGCGCCCTGCGACCCTCATTGACGATCTCGATTCACCGTCCGGGAACCACGGAAGGCAGGTCAGAGAGCGCAATGATAGGTGACACGTACTCGAGTGCAGACCAGCCCCAAGACCGTAGCTGGTATCGTTCGCGAGCTCGATTGCCTCTTCCTCCGTCGTGAACTTCGCTACGGCGAGCACGGGTCCGAAGATTTCGTCTCTGACCTAACCGCCCGCAGAGCAACCGCGGAGCACCCTCGATCAGTTCAGCCCGCACAGCATAGCGTTTGGACTCACGATTTTCATGTCTGGCTTCACGTCAACAAAGACTAGGCAGTGTAGCGCTCAGGTCAGACGTGTCAGATCCCGTCTGCACAGATTATGCGCTTACTAGTGGGATCCACATAGTAGCCCTTTCCTGGACGCTTCTGTCCGCCGAGGATGCACTTGGCGCCCGCTTGTTTGCCAGCGTCAATGTAGGAGAAGATCTTGTCGTACTGCATTTTCGAAACCTGGGACAACGGTGATCAGCGTTTTTGATCCGAGGTGTACCTACGATAGCCCGCGGTCCACGGAAGAGAGATTACGCACCACAGGACCGCCGCCGTTGGAGTCGTCGAAACCGTCGCCGATCTTCAGCTGCTTGAACTTCTCGACCACCATCTAGGTAGACGCGGAGTTAACGAGATGTACTGCCAGTACGACTCGGGATGCAATACGCACCGGGATGAACTTGTCATAGATGGTGTTTTGCACAAAAAGACGAGAACCCGCCGTGCAGTCCTGACCGGTGTTGTACAGGATGCCCAGCGCAACCCAGTTCGCGGCTACGCAGCAACAACTCAGAGTCACGCGACAAGAAACAGCAGGCTAGCGGTCCACCCACCTTGGTCGAGATCCGCAGACTCGAAGATGATCTGGGGAGACTTGCCGCCGAGTTCCAAGCTCACCTGTCGCACGGGACAGATCAGCGTACGCATTAGCAAGAGCGCTGGAAGGAACGCGCGATTTACCTTCTTCAAGTTGCTCTTCGCCGCGGCCTCCATGATCTTCCGGCCGGTAACCGTGCTGCCGGTGAACGCGACCTTGTCGACATCCTTGTGTGCCGAGAGCGCAGCGCCGCCGACGGGGCCGAGCGACGGGACGGTGTTGACAACGCCTGGAGGGAACCTGCAGCAAGAGGGAGAACCAAGAATGTCATGTGGATGATGCGGATGAGGGTGGAGATGGTGGGGATGGTGAGAAGAAGAGTGAGAAAAGGGAGCTTTGAGCGCGCGGTGAAGCAGAACCATACCCAGCCTCGACGATGAGTTCGGAGAGTTTCTGCGAGGCGCAGCGGTGTGGAGATGGTCAGCATGCGGGCGGGCTATATGTATGCAAGACAAGGAAATAATAGGGTTCGATGGAAGGTACCGGTGGCACAGGACAGTATCCCAATGACGGATATGTCAGAAGCTGGCTGAAATGTAGGAAGTTCGCGTGATGTCGGCGAACGTCCCCGGGGGCGACGGGGTATACTTGGACACGGAGAACAACACGCACGGACCGACAACGTCGGCGAACGCGCCGCAACAGACCCGCGGCAGCTTGCGGCAATAGGGCGTCCTTTCCGGTACGGCGGCAAAGACTCGGAGGACACGAATGGCCAGAAGACTAACAGCTCTGGACACTAGTAAAGAACGCCGTGCGGAGATCAGGCACTCGCTGTAGCACGCAAGGTGCCTGCGATGGAAGACTGCTGGCTGCAGATCTCCTCCCGCGAGCGACGGCGTTCATGTGAGGGGATACGAACATCACCCAAACGGGTAACCCCGCAATTCAGCGAGAGCTTCCGAACGGGAAGTCTGTGTGTTCGGGCGGGAAGTGCGTGTATGGCTTATGCGCAGCAGCGGCCAGGATCTGGAAGACCGCACGAACATACACAACACGCACCCTCCGCCCGTGCGCTCATGAAGCGCACGCACACAGACGTCGTGTCATGACACACGATGACGTCGTTGCAAGGTCCGATGCGATCCCAGACCTTGCGAGCGAGCACGGTGACATGTCTGGCGGCCTGCAAGAACATAGCCGGAACGTGGTTAGAGAAGATGCTTACGAGGGCGGTCAGCGGCGTAATCTCCGACGGCTTCATCACAATGGTGCAACCACACGCAAGCGCCGGCGCAACCTTCCACGACCTGCAGGCGCGAAGTGAGATGCAATTCCGGCTGACAGTAGCAGGGCACATACCACATGTTGATAGGGTAGTTCCATGGGATTCTGTGGAGGTAACAGTCAGCGGCCCAATCTGACGCTGCGGAGTGACCCTCGAACGGGTGCCGAGGAGCACAGACATTTGGCCACAAACGCCGATGGGGTCGTGGCGAGTGAACGCAAACTTGGTTTTGTTGTCGACTTCGATGGCCTGTGGGAGCGAGCATCGTCAGTGCACTGTTTCACAGCACGAACGAACTTTGCTGCTCAATCCAGACTGTTGTGCAATCCAACGTGTACGCCACAAAGGGGGTGACCGTACGATCAGACTGAACTAGCGAGCACGTTCGAAGTTCCAATCAAACCACAACGCGACTAATTGCACGAGTCCCAGGACTTCGGGAGCGATCTTTGCTGACTTAACCTACCTGGCCAAGGATCTTGTCTGCCCAACCAGCATAGTAGCGGAGGCACTGGACGCTGTCACCGATATCAAAGTCCCTGTGGATTGCAGCATTAGACGTTGGCTTCTGCATCACAATGACATAGTGCATACCGCGCAATCTTGACGGGCTTTCCGTTGTTAAGAGCTTCAAGCTCCGCGAGCTCCTGCGCGTCGCGCTCGATGAGGTCGGCGAGTTTGTTGAGGAGCCGAGAACGCTCGAAGCCGGTGACATTCTTGCCCCATGTGGTCTTGAACGCCTTGCGAGCAGCGGCAACCGCGACGTCAATGTCCCTCTCGGAGCCTAGAGAAGGACGTGTTTGAGCGTTTTGTCCCCGGGCTTCTGTGTCGACCAAAACACGGGGGTGACGGAGATCGCCCGCGAACAGAGCGGATCGGTGATCGCGACCGCCCAAAATAGCAGGCGTGGTTGGGTAGCGAAAGCGAACGCCTACCTGCGACAATCGAGCAGATGACTTCTTCTGTCGCGGGGTTAACACATCTACGAGGACCGTCCGGTCAGCGCCGTATAGTTCGGAGACAGTGTGACGAAGACGGAAGCCGCGGACAGGCCCCGTCCGAGGACGACGACACGAACTGGATGGTCTCGCCAGAATCGACTGACGGCACAAATTCGTTGTTTATGAACAGTCCCGTAGGCACGGCGATCTTCCGGCCGGTGGCGGGGACGGTGAGGGTCACTGGCTGGGCCATGGTGTGCAGACGATGGGCACAGATGGTGGTCGAGGAGAGAAGGGGGTCAGCAGGACGCACGGGCGTCGAGCAGCTTCTGGGCGTGGCTGAATATAAGGAGCGGCATAGGGACGGTCGATAAGAGGCTGCTGCATGGGAAAGAGCGATGGAGAGCACCTGGGACCGAACGCCTCTCACCATCGTCCTCAGCTGAGCGGGCCCGGCGGGGACGAGCGTTGCCTGCTTGGGTTCGCTTAGATAAGATAAGCCGGGAGACTGGGACGGATGACCCTATGCTAGGGTTGGAGTCTGGTGAAGAGCGGACCGTGTGCTCGATCGCTCCCTCCATTGCCCCACGGTCGACTCGCGCTATTTACGACGCTGCGAGTCGCGACTGTGCCTCCCTGCTCTTGCTCCCGACAACGAGCACGCGCCCGCTCGACATGTCCCCCGCCGTCGACGTCTAGTAATGCAGCCCTCCCACCCGTCCACGAACCGGTACGTCTTCTATTGTTCCGCTCACCACAGGCGACCCTCATCATATCCGCCCCACTCTCCAGTCCCGACCCTTCTCGAGCGCTGAAAGTCAAAACGCCGCCGCCTGCCTTCATTAACCTCGATAATTGCAAGCCCATCCTCTCCACCACCACCACAAACACCAGCACCAACTCTAGTGCCAATGGCAGAACGGCCTTCGTCTTCACCTCATCGCGTACGCTCCGTGCGCTCCAGGACCAAGAAGACAACGGTCATCGCTACTCTCCCCATTCCCCGGCCACGTCCTCACCCTCAAGCCCTGCCACCCCCAGCTCAGAGTGCTCGCTCTCCGATGGCAGGGCCCGGGCTTCCCTCACGCTCTCGCAGGTCGCCAGGCATTCGGAGGGTGCGATGAATGCGCGTTCTCTTCTTGGTCCCAAGATGAGGGCCGCAGGTTTCGTGAATCTTCCAAACACCCTCGGCTCGCGTTCCGATCTCAGTTTTCCGAGCACCCCTTCGTCTCCCTCGGTGTATTCATCGGTAAGTGGCTATGTCCTGCCTACGCCGAGCGATCCACCGATCTTCCCGCCCATCGTCTTCGTCAATCCGACCGCCGTCACTACTACGTCCATGTGGGAATACCAGAGGAGCATGAACTGGAATCTATTATCCCAAGATCACGGCAGGCAGGCTGGGGTCCGCTCCAGTAGGACCAGCAGCCCCGCTTCTACTGGATCGAGCGAGTTCACTCCCGTCGCTCCAGCCGCCTCATCTTCGTCGCCGCCCGTGTTGCATCCGCCTCGCAGGCCTGGACTCCAGCAAGGCTCCCGCTCATCAGGTTCGGATTCGTCTGGCATATTCTCCTCTACCTCTTCTTCCACCCTGCTGTCGGGTTCGTCGACATCGCTGTCGTCGGTCGACGAGACCGACGAAGGCGTGGCGCTCGAGCGATCCAGGTCAAACAAGGGAAAGGCCAGAGCCCAGGAGGTCGAGCCTACCGAGTTCCCTTTCCCTGCGTCCTGTGACTCGCCGCGATCCCAAGGCTCTTGCCGCTCGCATGGTTCTCGTGCGTCCAGTGCGACTGTATCCCCCACCGTTGTGGCCGCTCCGCCAACAGCCCACCCTTCTCCTCTCCTACTCATTCCTTCCTCATCGTCGTCCTCCCGTCGGCAAGGCGGACAGCCAGACAAGCCTCCCTCTCCGAATCGGCCGCGTCGCTCTTCGGACGAGAAGCGCGAGAAGGCCAAGGCCAAAGCAAAAGCCAAGCAGCAGCAGGCCGCGTTCGAGCCAACACCTACGTTCGCGACTGCGAAGCGGCCAAATTATAAGAGGCAGTACAGCTTGACAGAGTTGTGCGACTCGTCTCCGTTTGTCTGGATGACAAACTCGGAGATGTTCGCTCCCCCTGCGCCCATTGCGCGGTCACCTGTGAGGACATCTGCTAACAGCATGATGTCCTCGCCAGCGGTTTCGCGACCACGACCGCCTATTGACCCGCCCGACCCGCCATCGACGCCCTACCGCCATCGGCGGCACCACACTACTGCGGACGGTGGACGGGCGCAACCGCCGGACCCGAGCAGTCGCGTCCACCGTATAGTGAGCGCGCCCATCCGCATGCCTACCATCCGTTCAGAACCAGGGTCGTCATCCGATCGGGAGAGCGACCAGGCGTGGACCCCGACCCGAACTACGAAGGGGCGCGATCGTGGCCAGACTGACAGGCGTGTCGCGGGCAACGACCCTTCACGCGCACTGCTCCCTGCGGTCGATATTCACGATCCCCGATCAGGAGACAACGTGTCGACCGGACGTGGTCCAGAGCCTGGAGGCGTCGCGAGCGCAGCCCGCGGCCGCGGCCGGGACACTCGAGGCAAGGTCTTGGGCGCGTCGGAGACGGCGGAGGAGCGAGCGACGGCCCAGGCGCAGGCGGAGATGGACAGGGAGAAGGCTAGGGCTCTAGAGGAGCTCGCCGCTCTCACTCTCGCGCACGCTGAGGGCGACTACGAGTTCGCGCATCACGTCACCGCGGAGCGCGAGCGTAACAAGGTGCTCAAGCAGGTCGGTTGCTATCATGTTGCGCATAACGTCATCGCCCTTTACTGACAGCAGCACTCTTATGCACAGAGGCAACGCGTCCACCACAAGCTGCGTGGCAAGGCGCTGCAGGACGAGTGCCAGAGCGAGTCCGAGGTGACGATGGTCGACCAGGATGGCCTGGCTGTCACCACCGTCCCTTGAGTGCTCGCGCTCATTCCTCACCATAGTGCCAAGACGTTGCACGTACGCTCCCCGCCCCATGCCCACCGCCTTATGTCTCCACCCTCCTGCTTCTGTCTTCTGTATCATCTGTATCCCCACGTATTCCTCTCGTGCGTGGATTTAACGGGCCATTCACGATCCTCGATGGCCTTCGTGAACATGCACGTTGACTCGAGGTCCGGCCCATGTGTACATCAGCTCTCCTCTCCGCAGTCCATTATTTTCCTGTAGCCTCTCATCGCACCACTCTTCCCGTCCTCATACCCGCCACCCGTCATTCTCCCTTCCCTGCCCTTTCCTTCCACCCCACCCCACCCCGCTCCTCATTGCCGCTCTGTGTTTGCGTTTCAGAATCTACGTCTCCCGGATCGATCTGCATATATCTCGGATCCTGCATCGTCGCACTTCAGTTCCTCCCTGCACTGCTCGTCCTCCATCCTCCCACATGCGCATCTTTTTATTAGCTCTGCACACGTCGTCTCTCTCTCCTCCTTCATAGGCTCACGGTTGTCGTCGACATAAGTATTATAGGAGTTTCCCCGCTGCTGTCTTCTTCGCTGTCGTCCCTCCCCCATTTTCGGCTTCCCTGCTCCCGAATGCAGGCAGTCCTACCATAGACGGTCGACGACACATGTACATCACCCGCCCCACGAGCCTTTCTTGCTATCGTGCACGACCCTCACGCCCGCTACGCTCCCCACGCCCCGCCGTCCGCTGCCCTTTACCCCTCCTCTCTCCTCTCCCCGAATACCCCCTGGGCCCTCTTCACTTACGGAGAGGGCTTCGTAGCTGAATTCGTTCCGGCGAGCCGACCCTACTCGTGCGCCCTTACGCTCCCCCCGTTGTCCCCCAGTTGACCCCCCCTCTCGGCGTGCACTTCTTCCCCCCGTCTCCCGCCCGGTACGAAAAGAAAGCGGACGTTCCAGACACACTCGCTGTAGCCATACATATACACGACGGCGCGCCGCGCTGTGTCTGCACTACTAGTATACATCGATACCTTAGTGCAATGTAATCGCTTGCCAAAACGCACGCAGCGCCCCTGGCCCCCGCCCACTCGACCTTGGTGCATCCAAACATCGACGTTCGGTCTGGACGCGGTCCTGGGCCTCGATATTCGCGGAGAAGAATCAGCGGAACGAAGGTACGCTCACCTACAGGCTACAGCAGTTCCTCTGACAGCGACAGGAGCTATCCTGCTCTGACGCCGGTTCCCCGGAGCGCGTGTCGTCGCGGCGAATACCTGGGAGGGCTGTGGCGCCAGGCGGTGGGAAGGGCAGACCGAAGGGCGGAAGATGAATATTGAATGCAACGTCGCACGTCACTTTTGCAACCCGAGGGGGGTTTTCGAAGCGCGGCTTCGTTGAGAGCGCGAGTCTGGCTCCTGAGGGGCCTGAGGTCTGACGACGGGTCGGTCTCGGAGGCTTGCTTGACTGACAGCTTCGACGGCGCGGATTGGCGAAGCGATTCGTATTGTCGAAGCCTGGATTGGTTGGGGCGTCAAATGCGAGAGGTCGCGCGCGCGGGGAGTTGTAGGGACGAGCGACCGTGTCGACGGCCGGCCTGTCCTTCGTCCTCTGGATGTGGTAGGCGTACACGCTAGCTTGGTTCATGGCGACTGTCTCCCATGCGCGGAGTCAGCAGGTCTGCAGCGCGCACCGATGATCCGCTTAGTACGTGAAGAATACGTTGAACGTTGAATGGGAGGAGGCTGTGTGGACCGTGGACCGCGCCTGCATTGATCGAGAGGGCGCTAGGAGCACATTTCAAAGTGCGTGCTACCGTACGTTCGCGAGACCGAAAGAAGCCGAGGCTTGGGAAGGAAGAAGCAGAATGTCTTGCTGGGCGTGCACGAGTGAAAGTGAAGACGAGGCGAAGGAAGAAGGTCTTGCTGGGCGCGTCCGCCGTGAGGACGGCAACGCCGCTGTCAGCGACGGAGAGTGAGAGGAGTCCAAGAGAGTGTCGGCTGGGATCGTTTGGTGCAGCATCGCAGCGAAGGTGCTGAGAATACGGTGCGGGGCAATGAAGGCGTCCCGGTTAGCAGAGGCTACCACCATGCGGGCAGAGCTATCGAGACGTTCCGTCGGATGAAACGAAAGGTCCGGAACGCCAGCAGCGGCCAGCGTGAGGGATGGCCCGGTGCCGGCGTGCGGCAGGCTGCGTTCAGCAACGTCCGCACTGAACTTGCGTACGAGCGTCGAAGGAATGACGTCGTCAGCGACGTTTTGCGCGGCTAGAGTGTGTCAGCCGAGGAGAACGCATCTGGTGAGCATATACGTGACATGGGCTGATTCCAGCACTCAGCGTGGGTGACCAACAGGATCCTTTGCGACAGAGTTCGCTGCGTACGTGCGTGCCGGTGTTGTGCCGTGACGTTCCTGCTGTACACATCCGTCTACAACGTACCCAGCCGTTTGAGAGGTCAGCGTGGTTTAGGCGCAAACACACCCCGCCCATGACATCACCTTGAATAGCTCAAGAAGAGCGCTGATATGTGTACAGTCTTCCCCCGCTCGATGGGTCACCCCGCTCAGTGGGTCGCCTCGCACCACAGCTGAGCGCTTTGTTGGCGTTCTGGTGCCACCTCCCGCCAAAAAGTTGCCCTATAAGGCAGGTGACCCATCGACCGGGGTGACCCATTGAACGGGGGATGACTGTACATCACGAATCGCATGCGACCACAGCGCGAGCGGTTGAACCGGTCCCGTTGAAGCGGACTGCGGGACACAAACTCTAATAGTTAACTAGGGACGGTGCGACGTCGGTCAGTTGCGTACTAATAACATGGTCATGGGTCGCTCAGTGGCGTTCCTAGGCCGGCTACAGAGAGGCCAGAAGACAGGTAGGGTTGTGGAGAGACGCACCGCTCGAACCCATGCGCCGACGTATGGATTTCATCCGTCTCCAGTTCTATTCCGTACCGCCCTCCAGAACCTGACGACGGTGTGGCATTCTGCCGCAGCGCGCTAGACAAACTTGAATGTCATGTAGGCTCAGTATGTCAATGTTAGCGTATAGATGATACTCACTGTAGCCCAGGGCTGTGAGCGGCGACGAGACGAACCGTCGTTCGAACGCCTGAGAAGATTGGGGGACGAGGAAGGTAGGTTTCGAGGTGCAGACGGAAGAGGCATAGAAGCCTGGAGCTGGCCCCCTTATAACTGCTCGCCGCCAATGACGACAGTGGGATTGCCCGCGTCGACGAGGGAGTGCCTGTGACATCAGCGAAAGGAGCCTCACGGCGGCGGTCTGGCCGCCATTGAGAGAGCATTCTTCCGCAGATTTGCATCGAGAAGCGTCGGATGGTAGCGAAAGACGGCGAGTCCGTGTCCAAGACGTTCAGCTGGAGCCTACTAGCATTTGCCCTGTCAGTGCAGGAGCAGGCTGCACAGGGGATGGACTCCGCAGAGATGCATCTAGACCACCGGTGGAAACTTCATATATCATGACGCACATTGATGGACGTCCTGGCCGGAAGTAAGCCAGTTTGTAACCGCGGCCTATCCTGCTGGCAGAGTAAGCACACACACTATGTGCGCATAGCAATCACTTCGCAGAACAACTTACCGTAGCTAGTCATGCGAGTACTGCACGTCCTAAGCAACTGGTAAAGGCACCTCCCTGTATCCCAGAGCGGCGCGGGGCCTACGGATCCGTGCGTTGCGGTTCGTATGTCGGAGGTGGTCACTTGCAAGTTGTGAGCGCCTCCCGAACCACCTGTACCATTCCAGGAAAGGCAGTCGTGCGCGTCGCCCGCGACGCGTCACCTTCAGTACACGCCCAGCGCTTCCATACCTTTTGCACTTACGCCTCCTCCTCCTCCGCCATGGTATGTTCTCAGCGACGCCCTGGAAGTCGATATTCACGCGCAGACATAGTTCAGGAACACCTACGACTCCGATAACACCGTCTTCTCGCCCCAGGGGCGTCTCCACCAGGTCGAATATGCTCTGGAGGCCGTGAAGCAGGGATCGGCGGCGGTGGGCTTGCGATCCAAGACGCATGCGATTCTTCTCGCTCTCAAGGTGCGTAACGGACCATTGCGAACGATTGAGTGTCTGCTGACGCGTGCATATGCTAGCGTTCGTTTGGAGAGCTTGCCTCGTATCAGCAGAAGATGTACCGAATAGATGACCATGTCGGCATTGCGATTGCTGGTCTGACCTCCGACGCGCGTGTGCTGAGGTGCGTACACTTGACTTCGGTCGTCTGTCATTGCTGCAATTGGGCCGTGTAGCAACTTCATGAGGCAACAAGCCATGTCTTCCCGCATGCTCTTCAACCGCCCTGCCCCCGTAAACCGGCTTGTGGGTGCGATTGCCGATAGTAGGTCCTTACTTCCAATTCTATGGGTCTATCACTCACAGCATGCGGACAGAGGCGCAAGTGAACACTCAAGAGTACGGTCGCCGTCCATACGGTGTCGGTCTCCTCGTGATCGGCCAGGACAAACAGGGCCCCCACCTCTACGAATTCTCTCCATCGGGCAACTCGTACGAATACTACGCCATGTCCATCGGCGCACGGTCACAGAGCGCAAAGACGTACCTCGAGAAGCACTACGAGAGCTTCATGGACTGTACGTATGCTCTTTGTCTTCGGGCCCTGCCATCCGACACTCACCCTCCGATCGCACAGGCACATTGGAGGAGCTGATCCGCCATGGTCTGCACGCACTGCGCGAGACCCTGCAGCAGGACAAGGAGCTCACCATCAACAACACCTCCATTGGCATCATCGGCCCTGCCGGTGCGGAAGAGGCCGACGTCTCGCCCGAGGGCAACTTCCGCATCCTCGAGGGTGAGTCCATCGAGGGCTACCTCCGGAGCATGATCCCGAAGGACACTGGCGAGGCCGCGCCGGCACCACCGCCTGCTGCAGGCGCGCCGGCAGCGGGAGCGGGCGACGAGGATGTTCAGATGGGCGAGTGAACGTACGTTGTACGAACAGACAGACATACATAGCATGTAAAACTAGCTCTGACGGTTGCACTTCCTGCTCTTCTCTGCACAATCTCTCATCAGGCATGGATCTGGTGTATGACTCTGAGTTGAGGTGACTAGCGATATGTCGAAAGCAAATACAGCGAGTATTATATGTAGCTCTACAGGTAATCCCTCCAAAACCAGCAGGTTAAGTGACGCTGCTAGTGATTCGTCCTTTTCGCATTCTGCAACGCCTGCCGCCACGCCCTCGCGGCTTGCCCTGGTCTCCGCAGAGATACGAGCAGATGGATAACGGTCGTCAGCAGCATCACACTGCCCGCCTGGTGTGCAGCCGCAAGTGGGATCGGGACCAGATACAGGAGCGTGGAGATCCCGAGCAGGACCTGGAGGTTGGCCATCGCGAATGCAGACGTGGCCATGCGCTTCGCGAGGGGAGGCAGGACCGCGCGCAGCGCAGGGTTGAACGTCGATGCGTACAGTGCCGCAGTTGCGCAATACGTCGTGATCGCCTGGAAGAAGGGGGGTGGGGAGTGCAGCGGTCAGCCCTTGTACTGTGCGTGCCCGAGACAGCCTGTTTGGCATCGACGCACCAGACATCTGTGGTTGAACTGGACGGTGGTGGGGTTCTCGAAGATGTTGCGCCACCAGATGTCCGACCGGTCGGGGCTCTTTGCGTACGCAGGGTCGAAGAGCTCATCTGCCGGCGGGGCGATGCGGCCACCCATGAGCGGGAACTCGTTGTACAAGAGGCCCGCATCAAGGCCCGCGACGAATGCGCCTGTGTCAAGTGTCAGATCGAAGGCATGACCCGGTCGTAGCTCTGACATACCAGACAGTGCAGTCAGGAACACCAGCGCGCTGAGGCCCTTCGCGTTCCTCGCGAACCGGCGGATGTGGGGGTTGGCCAGGATCTCCTTCCACTGGCTCCCGTCCTTCAGGCCGCTCCAGATGCCCTTCTTCGCGAACCGCCAGTCCATGATCGCAGACAGCCCAGTGCCGAACATGCCCGCATACAGGACAAATGCCGTGCCCAGGTGAGCCGCGAGCCGGTACTGAGACACGCGTGGGACAGCTCCGGGGGTCTCCAGAAGTGAGTCTTCAAGTCCAGACTTGACCATGTACCATCCCAGTGCACCCTGGGCGCCGATGAGGAGCGCCATGCCGACGAGGTTCCGGGGGAGCGAAGCGGTGAGCCGTTTGCGGAGGGCGAAGTAGGCTAGGGGGACGACGAAGCCGATGCCGATGATGCGACCGAGGACGCGATGGCCCCATTCCATGTAGAAGATGTTCTTGAACTCGTCCAGGGTGATGGAATGGTTCAGTCTGCATGCATACAGGGGACGCTGAGCAGGGGCAAACGGAGAAAGTAGATGCAGAGAACATACAGCTTGAACTCGGGTGTCGCCTTGTACTTCTCAAACTCCTCGTTCCAGTCCGCTTGGGTCAGAGGAGGGATCATACCGGCGATAGGTTTCCATTCCGTTATGCTGAGACCGGACTCCGTCAGACGGGTGACCCCTCCGACCACGATGACGGCAAAGACGAGGGCCGCAGATCCCAGCAGCCACCCTCCGACCGATGGAGGAGACAGCACCGGGAGCTCGTTCGCGGGGATCTCTGCGGCATTTGAGGAGAAGAACCGCGGGTCGAATGTACGGCGCGGCGCAGCAGCTCGGAATGTTAGGTTCCTGCTCGGACTCCAGAGCGCAGGCTTCTTGAGTTGGGCGTGAGCCCATCTTGACGGATTGCTACGAGCAAGGGGAGCGAACGGCGAGAGCTTTGGGGTTGTCTGGTGCAAGAAACGAAGAGGCCCTGAGCCAAAGCCTTGACGCGGGAGGCTCGCGAGCGTAGCACGGCGGCACTCAAGGGCTACGCCTCGCGCGCATAGCGAGAACATCCCGGTTATCCTCGTCGACCTGTGCGTGTCGCAATGAGAGCAGTGAGTAGCGTTGGGGGTCGTGTGTCGACGTCAGGAGCACTCAACCATGCATGCCGGTGGGCGAGACCGGGACCGTCGAGAGCGCACGGAGCCGCCGAGTTGGACGCGTCGGCCTGGATCGCGTGCGCGCGTCTGAACTTGTCCGCACACATCTTGGACGCGATCCAGCTGCGTTCCAGATCCCCGCTTCATGCTCTCTCTCGCGCTTGCACGACGAATAGCGCGGCCGTCATTGGTCGCGACCCCCTCGACTGCGTTTGCGCGGTGGTACGCCGCGACGCAGGCCAACTTCGAGACGGAGGGGGAGAAGGTCATTTACCAGAAGCTTACGGAGACGTTCAGCCCGACGGAGCTGCAGGTGCAGGACGTTTCTGGTACGGTCGTGCTTGCTGTAGACCTTGTCGCTATTTGGCTGACTGTGCATATGCTCTCAGGCGGATGCGGGACCTTCTATAACATCATCATCGCTAGCGATGCCTTCAAGGGTCTGCCCTTGGTGAAACAACAGCGGCTAGTCAACCAAACCTTGAAGGAGGAAATTCAGGGAATTCATGGGCTGCAGGTGCGTTGCGAAGACCTTACAACACATCCTGAGCTTAACGCACCCTTGCTCTCGTCTTGTAGCTGAAGACCATAGCACCGAAGTAGGCTTGCACGCCAGCTGTTGGTACGCTCGGACGAGCACGGGCACGCTGTACGTCTCGAAATTACCATTGTGCGAATTCCTGACTCCATTACATCCTATCAATGCATAGCTGCTATCGAGCAGTGTGGCAGAGCGAGGATTGTTGGCTATTACAATAATACACAGCGTGTCTACGTTACATCCAGTGCTGAGTGTACAACATGATTGTGAATGGCGATAGGTAAGCAAAAGATCAATCCTTTGCGTTCAAGAAAGCATCCAATTCCGCATCGAGGTCTTCCTGTGTTGCTCTTGGTCGCGGTGACCGTTTCCCTCGAGCTCTATCCCTCCCGGCTCTCCCACCTCTTGAACGACGCTCAGTCAGTCTGTCGTCTGGGTCAATTGGGAACTTCCCATCGTCCCATGTCCTTCCTCCTCCATCTCCTCTGGAGCGCGTCGCACGACGAGGAAGCTCCGCCATTATGCGTGATGCGAGTGTAGTTGGATGCGCACGAATGGCAGAAGTACGCTCCAGCAACGTCCGTCCGTCTCCTCCGATATAGTCGGACCGCATCTTCGACGGCGGAGACGGCGGTCGCGCGTCCTCGTCCTCGGCGAGGAAGTTGTCCAGCTCCTCATCCAGCTTAGCCCTCTCCGCCGCCTCCGAGACGGTACCCTCCGGTCGGCGACGCTTCACTGGTGGGGGTCCTTCTTCGAACGTCTTCCCAGCGTTTTGTCCGTACTTCTTGTAGAACTCGCTCTCCTTCTTCGCCCCGCGCTTCTTGACGTCATCCACCCTCGCCCATCGCATCCGTAAGATGCCCTTCAAGCCTTCGCTCTTCCCCAAAGTCGCATTGATGCGGTCCTCAGCAGGCCATATCGCAATAGGAATGGGTTTGGCGGTGACGGTGCTGTCTTCAAGGGAGGGTTCCTCGGCAAGAGACTTTTGCAGGGTCCGAAAGGCGGTGCGCGCGTCTGCTTTTGATTCGAAGACGAGGACACATGTGGTGTCGTCTATCCACTCGAGACCCAGAGGGTGTGCGTCGAAGTGGGTGGCATACGCAAAGATGTTGGAAGTGGGGAGGTGGGAGATGGGGGAGCCGTGAAGGAGGATAGCGTTCTCTCTGTACGGAGATTCTAGTCCTAGTTTGAGCACAACGGCATGGAATGAGAGCAGTAGCCCTCTCACACCTGTCTCGTCCATGTCTACATCTCCCGATGCGTCCTCGTCGTCCACTTCCTCCCGTCGGCGCTATCCAGGGGAAGTCGATGGTGCACATTGGAGTTCGAGAACAAGCAGGAATAGCAGTCCACCGCATCAGAGGTATCGTACTAGCGATCGTATATGTGTTCCGAGCGCACCTTTCCGCCTCGCGACTTCGAAGCTTCAGAGAGAAGGTAGACCTTCGTGTTACCGATGCGGTCTACTAGAGAACGACCATTGTCGCTGGGTCCTGAGGCCGCGGAGATGTCCTCGGTCAATACTGGGTCGTCGTACGGAAGTATAGTGACGGAGGAAGAGGAGTCGAAAGGCGAAACATCCATGGTGGTTAGGGTGGCGGAGGACAAGTACAGAGCGCGACGCGACCGTGGCGTTGTATATTTGGCGCCTACGCGTCTGGGCGTCTAGACGCGAATTTTGGTAGAGCGGCCCGCGGCCGGAAGACTGTTCCCTCCACTTGCCCTCAACGGCCACCAACTTGCACGCTCTTCAGGCACCGTGACCACTCCTGCTTGCTCGACTATCTGTTTTGGAAGATGGCAGACACCTCTGAGGCCGCTCCAGTGGTAAACAAGAACAAGAGGCATAGGAAGGAGAAGCGTGCGTCTGTCATGTCTGATGCATAACTTACCTTCACCGACGTAACGACTGGATAGCATGGGACACGGACGACATTGACCAGTAAGCCATTGTCTAGCACAATGTACTGTAAGAGACGAGGCTAATACTTTGCATCACAAGTGTAAGCTCGTGCCCTCCCGTCGTCTCCAATGTATCATGACATCTGTCTCCAGTGGAAAGTCGACCCGTTCCAACCCACCGACAACAAGGCCGGACCATTCACCGAAGAGTCTTCTTTCGCTACGCTGTTTCCGAAATACCGGGAGAAGTATCTACGAGAAGTGTGGAGTGCCGTTACGCAGGCTCTCGATCCTCATGTGCGTCCCCTCCCTTGTCAGCGGTAGCGCATGACCCCTCATACGTTCCGCCTAAGGGAATTGCTTGCACACTCGACCTCATCCACGGATCCATGTCCGTGCGAACAACACGCAAGACTTACGACCCATACATCATCCTGAAAGCGCGAGATATGATCAAGCTTCTAGCCAGAGGAGTCGCCATTGGTCAGGCCGTGAAAATCCTGAACGACGACGTCGCTTGCGATATTATCAAGATTGGCAACATCGTGCGGAATAAGGAGCGGTTTGTCAAGCGACGACAGAGGATCATAGGGCCCGATGGTAGTACGTTGAAGGTGCGCGTTGTACTGACATCGTTCTGGTCGTTCCCCCTAACATGCGGTATCAGGCGATCGAACTGCTCACGCAGTGTTACGTCTTGGTGCAAGGGAACACCGTCAGTGTCATGGGACCATATAAGGGACTGAAGGAGGTCAGGAGGATTGTCCTGGACTGTATGAAGAATATCCACCCTATATACCGGATCAAGGTGCGCATACAACTCTTCCGTACGAACATCTGTTCGCACCCGCTGACTTCTATGTAGGAGCTTATGATCAAACGTGAACTTGCTAAGGACCCCCAGCTTGCGACAGAGTCCTGGGATCGTTTCCTACCTAAATTCCGCAAGCGGCACCTGAAGACCTCCGAAAAGACCGCGCGCAAGAACGAGCGGTTACAGGAGAAGAATGAGGCGCGGAAGGCCGCTGGCTTGCCTCCTCTTGAGCAAGGCAAGGAGAAGAAGGAGAAGAAGGTCTACACGCCCTTCCCGCCCGCTCAACAACCTCGCAAGGTGAGCCCTGGTCGGAGGCACCATGGTTCAAATCTGACACGTTGTCCTCCAGGTCGACCTCCAACTGGAGTCTGGAGAGTACTTCCTCAAAGCGCACGAGAAGGAGGCAAGAGAAGCCAAGAAGCGTAAAGAGAAGGTAGGACTTTTTGACTTATTCGCGAGGTACGCTGACTGTTCTTTCAGCAAGAGGAGGTCACTGCAGAACGACGGGCCAAGCGCGCCGAGGCGTTCGTTGCGCCTGAGGAGGATGCCGCGCCGACCATCGAGGAGAAGCGCAAGCGCAAACATGGACAAGACAAGAAGCAGGACGACCCTGAAGTGCACGAGGAGAAGTCGAAGAAGAAGAAAAAGAAGAAGCGGGACGAGGAGGAGGACTGATGGTGACCCTTTGTCTCCCTAGTTACTCTAGATCTGCTATCATGTTGTACCGCGCGTTCTATCCACTGCATGTCATATCATTGTGATTACTCTGTAGGAGTGTGTATGCAAAGCAGGATGGAGGAGCTAGACCAAGTAGCGATGTGACTCGGCGGCGTTACTTCAAGCCTCTTACGTGACAACGCGGGCAGTCACTACATACGTCGGGCGGGTGCGCGATTTGGCCTGTTGTGCTTGCTCCCGTCACCACCCACGTCGGACGAAAAGCCTTCTATTGTATTCCCTCGTATTGGCTCGCACTCCTCGTCTCTCTGTCTCTCTTATATCCTAAATCGCTGTGCTCATAGACGACGCCCCCGACAATGAACAAGAACCCTTTCGCGACAGCAGCGTACACTCCTCAGCCTCCTCTTCCTCCAGGTCCGCCCCCTCCTCAACCCGCGCAACACGACTACTCTGCCTATTGGGCCGCTATTGCTGCTGCGCAACCACAAGCAGGGGCAGCTGGCGCGTACGGTGCGCAGTGGAACGCGTCACAATCCGCTCAACAGGCAGCGACAGCTGCTGTTGCGGCCCGCCCCGCTGACCAAGCGCAACTGTACGCCAACTACGGGTATGGTCCCAACTGGCAACAGCAGCAGCGGCAGCAAACGCAACAGCCTCAGCAGCACTACCAACCTCCCCCTCCTGTCGTCCAGCCCCCGCCCCCACCCCCGCAGCCACAGGCCCAGTACAGTCCCTACCAGCCCCAGGCAGGAGCGTATCAACAGCCCTACGTGCCCCCGGCCCCTGCTGCCCCAGGTGTACCCCAGGCTGTTCCTCCGGTTCCCTTCCAGCAGGGTGCGCTTCAGCCATTCCAACAACCCCAGCAGTACTTCCCCCAACAACAGCAGCATCGCCAAAACCGACAGCATAGTGTACACCATGCTTCTCCTCAGCAGTTTCCTCCCGCGAAGCGTCCACGCTTCGATGGCCCCAATCAGCATCGCGTACCCCCTCCACCTCCGCCCCAGTTCCAGGCCCCACCGCCGCCGCCGCCTATGCAGCAACCAGGCGGGTATGGTCAGGGCCCTCCTATAGGACAATATCCACGAGGTGGAGGTCCTCAATCTGGTGGTCGCGGTGGCTATCAGAACAATCGCGGAGGGAATATGTCTGCGCGTGGCCGCGGCGGGTCAATGAGCATGAATAGGGGCAACAATCGCGGCCGTGGTGGTGGCAGCTACAACAACATGGGTGGACGCGGCGGCAGCAACCAGAGCGGTGGTAGCTTCCGTGGTCAACCCTCGAATCGTGGGTACAGCAACCGGGATAACCGGCGCGGTGGAGGTTCGTTCAACAATCAGGGCTACTCCTACAACCCGCAACACCAGTCGCATCAGCAGCAGAACTACCACCACAATCACCACCAGAACCAGCCGCATTCCTCCGTCCGTGGTCGCGGCTACAGCCATTCGAACCGGGGAGGCCGACATGATTCTGGTTCTACGAGCGGTCGTGACAACGTCAGCACCGCGTCTGGCAGCTTCACGACTGGTAAGAGGGACGAGAATAAGCGGACGCTGACAGACTTTAAGATCGTGGGGCTCAAGATCCCCGATCTGAATTGGGTTTGGGGCGTATTGCCCGAGGCTGTCGCTCCTGCAGTCAAAGACGAACCCAGCACGACTCCCGCTCCCAATGACGCGCCTCCGGCCGTCCAGCCATCTGATGGAGCCCCTACAGCGACTGCTGAGGGTGCCAGCACTGGCGCGGACGCCGTGGCTGCGGTTTCTACTCCTGCTCCTGCTCCTGTTCCTGATGCGTCGGCCGTGAAGGCGGAGCTCGAGGCTTTGATTCCTCCGCCTCCCTCACGCGTCCGGATGTACTTTCACACTCCCGTTTCTCCTGATGACGCGCATCCCATCTCTCAGTCTAGCTATGGCTCATCTGTTCCCAATGCGCGCAAAGGCAAGCGCAAGAAGCTGGAGGATGATGATGGCGACTACGAGGAGGGTCGGGGAGCTCCCCCACCCCCGCCAGGTCTCGATGGTGGCGGAGACTATGATGGGATTGGCCGCGACAGCGTAGCCCCGAGCGTCGCTGAAACGACGAGCGAGGGCGATTGGTTGATGGCTGCCATTGGCGAAGAGGACGGGGACGGCGTAGAGATGCATGTCAGCGAAGTCGAGCACTTCCTGGATGGCGAGCCTAGTGGAGATTATGGTAAGCGTCCGTCCATCCTCATTGAGACTGCGCATGTGTGGATGAGATCATTCACACACCCTCGTTCGCACCACTGATTTGGCTCTTTTATCATTTGAAGGCAATGAGTATATGCAAGGGGATGGACACGACGGTGAAAACACAATGGGCGACGAGGATGCGCAGGGCTCCGATGTGGGCCCTGATGACGAGCACTACACGAGCTACAGTGCTAACGGGCCACATGATCACACCGAACATCCTCTGGTCAATGGCAACGGCCATGCCGACGCGCCTTCAGGCTCTCAGGAGCACTCCGAAGGCGGCGCTGGTTCGCAGGGTACCTCGAATCAGAACTCACAAGAGACCATATCCTCTACTCCTCCTGTGCATCCGCCAGGAGAGATTGTTCCTTCAGCAGATACCTCCTCGGCTCCCGCAGATCCCTCCTCGCAGAGCGCGGCGCCCAACGCTGATTCCTCGGAGCCTGCTCCGCGCTCTGGTGTCGCGCCCCTGCAGGCGATGGATTCCATTGCTTCCACTGTCCCGGATTTGAACCAAGAGTATGCTCAAAACTCCCCCTATGCGTCTACCGTCATCGAAGGCGGTGAGGGTACCGAGCATCAGGATTACGAGGCGACGCAGCCTGCCACCGAGTTTGGAGAGGGGAGTGCGTACGGGGGCGAGGGTCCTCCCCCCGACGCGGCCGTTGCTACCAATGTTCTTGGAGAGAAGATCCCCTCCGCGAATCGTCTTTCTGTGTCGTATGCAGGAGCCACGAGGAGGCTCGTCATTGACGCGGAGGTCGTGCCTAAGTTGAAAGTCTTCAGGGCTGAAGGCCGTATTGAAGTCACTGTCTCTCTCATGGCCGACGAGCGCGGTGGATTCAAGGGAATCGCGGTGAGTATCGTCCTTTGTTTTTTGTGCTACTCAATGAGACTGACAAGTCCGTATGCAGATGGAAGGGTGCTCCGAAGAGAGCACCTACGTGTCCCTCGAACTTGACGAGCAGCTGGACAACGACCCTACTGTTCCCCCCCTCTGGAAAGCCACGATTCCAACCGAGGTCCAGCTTGTGCTGTATCTCGATAAGGAGAAGCCGCTCTCTGAAGCCCGTTGGGTCAAGACCGGCGACGTCCAGGAGTGGCTCAGGAGCGAGTTCGGTCGGATGTTCTGGGTAGCCGGCGACGCCGCCCATGGCTGGGAGAAGAGGGTAGAAGTGGTTGACCCCGATCCGGTATGCGACTTGTTCACCCTTGATCTCAACGATGAAGCTGATCCGCCTTCCCGTAGGCTCCGACGATTTGGACGTTACTGGAGTCGTGGGCCACCAACTCAAACGTCGGACAGCCCACCGAACGTCAGCGCTTCTTGCGCACGCATATGGTCGAGACGGACAACATCCTCGAGATCCTGCTGCGTCTCGTCCGGGGCGAGCGCTCCACCTTCACCCAAAACGCACCGATCACCCCGCCGTCGATATCGGGCCCTCTGCTCTCTGCCCTTTCGCCGGGATCCGCACATGGAGCACAGCAGACACATGTCTCGCTCGCCGTGCTCGCGATCTTCCGCCTCACCGTGGACTATGCAAAGGCGGCTGCTGGAGACAAGGGCAAGGCCGAGGCCGAGGAGCGCGTTGGCGAAATCATCCGGAGCCTCCCACATCATCTCATATACAAGAGCCTAGACGGCATCTTCAAGGAATGGAGGGTGGAGAAAAAGGGCGGCCGCGTGGCTACCTAGTATACGGCCGGGGTGTATGCGGCGGGCGGGCGATCTGTTTGTCTGGACGTGCTAGCATTTCTTGTACCTCGCGAATATCTTCTCCTGCTTCTAAGCCTTGCAAGAAACTCCTGAACCGGCATATACTGTTCCTTGACTTGGAACCAGACGAAGTGGTCAGCAGCTTAACCATCGAGGTGCTGGTGGGATGGCAATCGGTAGGGTCAGATGTGCAAGTGATGCATTACGGATCACAGCGAGGAGAGAGCTAACACTACCTACGAGTAATACAATACAGAACCAGCTAGTATCTACAAGCACTAGGCGAGGGGCAGAACCAATAGGAGATAAACAGAACGCGAAGAGATACGTAGCCGGGCATGAGAAGTCTATGTCGTACGTCGTGAAAGCAGGAGTAGATCAATAACGAATCGTCCCCGCGTGGTGAGGGATCCTCCAACAGCGCAATAACCCACCCTCCTCCCATCCTCCACCTACCATCCTCCACGATCCAAACACACCATCCGTCAATCACCTAACCACACCCCTCAACAAGGAAAGGGATGCTCATGTAGCACATGAGCTCAAGCCGAGGCCTCGTTTTTCGAATGCGAGAAGACGTCCTTGAGCTTGCCAAACAGGCTCGTCCGCCGCTTCTGGCGCTGCGTGCTCACAAAGCGGCTCGAGACCGTGTCCTTGCCGTTCGCCTCCTTGCCGTCGCCCGCCTTGTCCTTCTCGCCGAGCTCGCTCGCGCCTGACTCGACCGACGAGCGCCCGCGCGAGTGTCGCGAGGACAGTGACGGGAAGCGCATTTTCTTCTCCTTCGTCGGCGTCGCAGCCTTGCCATTAACTGTCGCGGCTTTGTCCGGCGAGGATCCGTTCGTCGCGGGCTTGGGCGACTCGGCCGAGCCGTTCGACGTACCGTTGACGGCGGCAGGCTTCTCCTCTGCGGGAGCGGCGCCGTTCGTCGCGGGCTTCTCCTCGGCGGTGCCGTTTACTGGAGCGGGGATGTGCGTGGAGGGCTTGTCCTCCAGGGCCACTGTTGCAGGCGCAGTGCCTGCGACCGCTGTCTCGGCGGTCGCGCTGCCCTCTACGATGGTAGTTTCGAGCGGCTTCGTCTCGGAGACGTCTGCGACAGGTGCCGTTACGGCATCGGTAGCGGGTTCGGTGCTGAGAGGGAGGACGGGCACGGGGACAACAGGGGCGACGGGCACGGGTTCGGACGGGAGGACAGCGGTGCTGGTGACCTCAGTCGCGGGCTCCGGCTCTGAAGGCGCGGGCGCAGGGGTAGGCGTCGGCGTCGGCTCGGGTTCAGGCAGAGTGGTAGGGGTCTGGGGCACATGAGGGGAATTGAGAGCCAGAGACGACGGCGAGGAACATCCAAACGCACCTCGGTTGCAGGAGTTGGCGCTGGGGTCTCCGCTGTACCTGGGGCAAGTGCCTCCACCATCCGCACTGCGGCCTGCTTCGCGGTCTCGAGAATGCCGTTCGCCGCGCCAACCGTGCTCTCCTCCACCTTCGCAGGGAATGTCTCGGCCTTGGTCTCGGGCTCCGGCGCGGGTGCCGGAGCAGGGGAAGGTTCTGGCGCAGGGCGCGCAGGTGCGCGGAAAACGTTGTTGAGGTTGCCCATGGGGTCCATCTCGGTCGGCTGGTCGTCGGTGGTGGTCCAGCGGCCGTCGACGATGTATTTGTAGGAGATCTTGTCGCCCCACGGGATCCGGACGGTGCCTTCGAAAGATCCGGAGGGGGTTTTGGTGAGGTGGTGCGAACATGACCACTGTGCGGATGACGTTAGTGTTCAGATTGGGAGCGCGTGCGGGGCGACCAAGGAGAGGGGATGCGGTACGTACGCCGTCGAAAGTGCCAGTGACAATGACGTTGGAGGCGTCGGGGTGCCGCCTGAGTTGGAGGGTGTGTTAGTGTCGATCGGGGATCGAGAGCGGGTGTTGTGGGCTCACCAGCGGAAGGTAGCTTGGTAGAGCTCGGACATTATGGTTCGTTTGGGTCGTAAGTATGGGGAAGGAAAGACGTGGGCTGGCAAGAAGAGGAGGCGGAGGAGGTGGCGCTGCTGGCGCGACAAGCTGCGGGGCCGCAATGGTGGACGAGCAATCAGAAGGTGGGGCGCACAGTTAGGCTCGTCAGCAATGGTCGGGCGCTTGATGGGGGACGTCGGGAAACTCACCGCGGACGCTGTGTGCGACGACGAGGAGAAGAAGGGGGATGAGAGAGCAGACGAAGGGCGGGACAGGGAAGATAAAGCGGACGCGTGAGAGCCGCCTCCGATTCAGTCTACGCGAGGGTTGGGCCCAATTCCGAGAGAACCGTTTCAACTTTCGCATTCAGACGCGTGCAGCCGCGCGCGGCAATCCTTCGCTGAGCTCATTCGCCTCCTCGTGGCCCAGCTCTGGACTCGTCGCTGCTTATTGCCTCCATCCCACCCCAGCTCCGTAGCCTCACCCTCGCCACGTTGCCCGACATGCTCGACCTCGCGCTCGAGGAAAAACTCGACGAGCTCGACCCGCTCCGCCATCTGCGCGAGGACGACTCGGACCAGGACAGCTCGGCGCACCTCGTCCCCGCTCAGCCGCCCTCCATCCGCGATCAGACTATCGAGCTGACGTTCCATGCCTCCGCCGACACGACCGTGTCTGCGCCTGTCACGATAAAACTCGCGGTCGACGCGTCGCCGGGGTGCGGAGGTATTGCATGGCCGGCGGGCGAGGTTCGTGCGCGCGCCTTCTCCCGACGTTCCTCGGGATGCGATCCTCCTGATCCCAGGTTCTCGCGAACTACATCGTCCATCGGGGTTCTTTGGAGGGAAGGAATGTGCTCGAGCTGGGAAGCGGAACAGGCCTCGTTGGACTCGTCGCTGGTGTATTGGGGGCGCGCGTATGGATCACGGACCAGGCGTTCGTACACTCTCCCTGTGCTGTGAAGTCTCTGCCGTGCAATCGTAACGGTTCGTGGCGGTTCATCACAGGCCCCTCCTTGACATCATGAAGCAGAACGTGCGCCTGAACAAATTGGAGTCTTGTGTCACTGTCGCCGAACTCAACTGGTCCGCTCCATCGCTTCTGGTTTCTCGACGGAACGCTCACACTACTGTCTCCTCGGTAGGGGCGAACCGATTCCCCCAGACATACCGAAACCTGACCTGATCCTTGCGGCGGACTGCGTCTACTTTGAGCCTGCCTTCCCACTTCTAGTCCAGACACTCACCGATCTAGTCACCGACAAATCAACGGACGTCCTCTTTTGCTACAAGAAACGTAGGAAGGTGAGCGACCACACTGCTGTCGCCCGTTCTCCTTGCCTGAACTCATGCACATGATGCACGCGTGTAGGCGGACAAGCGGTTCTTCACTCTACTCAAGAGAGACTTCACATGGGAAGACGTCTCCGATGATCCACGGCGTGAAGTATATTCGCGCGAGGCAATTTCCCTCCTTCGCCTATTTCGCAAATGACAGCTGCGCGCGAGCCTTGCGCGACATGCGTGGGCATGTTCTGAAGATTACTTACACTGAGGCTTCCGTTATACGGGACCGTCGGTGTACCAAACATGTGAACGCCGAGCTTCTTCTGATGGACCCGGTCATGTCTCGCTCTTTCCCGCAGTTCTGTCGGTTGGTGTTTCAGCAGGTGAGTGAGGCTTGACATATGTTCGGCCGACACTTAGTTAATTGCCTTTCGTTGCAGTACTTCGCTTGACATGCGCTCCCAGTAGAGTGGGCACATATGTATGACTACGTGTACATGTGTATCAGTGTATCTGTTGGATGACTTCGATCGAGACTTTGTAGCTGCTGTGTCTGTATATTCTAGAGGTCATGCTAGACTTCGTTGTTGAGAAGAAACCCATTCGTTCAGTCATTCTTGCGCTTGATGCATAGGTGTATTCCCTTCAGCCAATCAGGCTGCGGCGATTTCATCAGGTGACGTTCGGCTCTGTTCGGCCGAAGTCTGTTCATAGTCGACCCCACAGTCCATATCGAGTCAGACTCATAATTGCATCCCATCTAGGAGTCTATTTAGTCTGCTCTCTTTCTCTGTCTCTCATCTGTGTCCCTCCGCTGCACATCCGTCCCAGACTCGCAGTACCGCACAAAAACGACGCGCAACGATGCCCGCGCCTGTCTCGCAGCCGAAGACGCTCTACGACAAGATCTGGGACGACCATGTCATGTATGTCCATCGCTTTACCGCTTTCGCACTTGCGATGTCTGCGAGGCCGCATGCTGACCTGCCATCCTCAGAGATATCGACGAAAATGGCCTTGCGCTCATCTACATCGACCGGTGCGTACCTCACCGACCCTAAGCGACTCACGACGGCGCCATTAGAAATGGCAGGACGCTGACTGGCGCTTGGCGATCTGCAGGCACTTGGTCCATGAAGTGACGAGTCCGCAGGCGTTTGAAGGACTGTGAGTTGATTTTGAAGTTCGCGTATGAGCGCATGCTGACTTTGGGTAACGCATCTGAAGGCGCACTGCGGGACGTCCCGTACGCCGCCCGGATTGCACTCTTGCGACCGTGGACCACAACATCCCGTGAGTGCCCAATTTCTTGCTAGTCTATCACGTTCCTGTCGTCTACAACGTCCCCCGCTTGTGCACCATCCGCCCTCAATGTATGGGTGTATACAAACATTCGACTGGCCTCCATCGTCGCCTCATCGCTACTTCCCATGCATGTTCAATGAATCATAATATCTGCATGTTATCCGCGTAGTTATCATCATATTGGATCTCGTGATTAACAACGGGCATATAGGACATCTTCACGCAAGAACTTCACCACTGTCTCGGAATTTGTGGCCCAGCCAGACTCTCGCGCGCAATGTACCACCCTTGAGGAGAATGTCAAGGCGTTTGGCTTGACGTACTTCGGCATGACCGACAGGCGGCAAGGGATCGTACACGTTATTGGTCCGGAAGAGGGTTTCACGGTAAGTGACTTGTCCAAATCGTTGCAAGCCCTGCCCCCATTGACGCACAATATCAGCTTCCAGGCATCACTTGCGTTTGCGGTGATTCGCACACCTCCAGTATGTTGCCAGTCTTTCTCTTACCGTTGTATGCATGCTAACGCGATGCAAACGCGTAGCTCACGGCGCGTTCGGTTCCCTCGCCTTCGGTATTGGAACGTCCGAGGTCGAACACGTCTTGGCCACTCAGACTCTGCTGCAAAAGAAGGCGAAGAACATGCGGGTAACCGTTGACGGGACCCTCAGCGAAGGTGTTACGTCCAAGGACGTAGTCCTTCACATCATCGGTGTCATCGGCACAGCTGGTGGGACTGGCTGTGTCATTGAGTTCGCAGGGTCAGTCGTCCGCAGCTTCAGCATGGAGGCGCGCATGAGCATGTGCAACATGAGTATCGAGGGAGGAGCTCGCGCAGGCATGATCGCTCCGGACGAGGTCACCTTCAACTATCTCCGCAATCGCCCGCTCGCACCGAAGGGGGAGGTCTGGGACCGCGCTGAGGCGTACTGGCGTACGCTCAAGACGGACGAGGGTGCCAAGTTTGACATCGAGGTCAACATCCGCGGCGAGGACATCGTTCCGACCGTCACTTGGGGAACCTCCCCGCAGGACGTCGTGCCTATCACTGGCAAGGTCCCGAATCCCGCGAACTACGCCGACGCAAGTAAGCGTGCTGCCATCGAGCGCGCCCTCAAGTACATGGGTCTCGAGCCGGACACGCCCATGGATGAGGTCAAGATCGACAAGGTCTTCATTGGTTCATGCACGAACTCTCGCATCGAGGACCTTCGTTCCGCAGCAAAAATCATCATTGCTGCAGGCCCTGACGCCCGTGTTGCCGAGGGTCTGTACGCCATGGTCGTTCCCGGTTCAGGTCTCATCAAGCAGCAGGCCGAGGCTGAGGGTCTCGACGCAGTGTTTAGACGCGCTGGTTTCGACTGGCGCGAGGCCGGGTGCTCGATGTGCCTCGGGATGAACGAGGACCAACTCTCACCAGGAGAGCGCTGCGCGAGTACGAGCAACAGGAACTTCGAGGGTCGTCAAGGTCCCGGCGGTCGCACCCACCTTCTCAGCCCCGCCATGGCGGCTGCCGCGGCACTGACAGGGAAGCTCACGGACGTGCGGAAGTTCCTTGGCGCGGATGCAGAGGCGAAGATCGCTGCAGGACCGAAGTTGAAGCTCGCCAACCCTACCGAGTTCCTCACCGATCCCGTCCTCCCTCCTCCGGAACCCGCGACTGCGGTTGACGCTACGGCACCCGCTCCGGAGAAGCCCTTGCCGGCAACAGAGTCGTCGTCGAAGGTTCCCAAGTTCACCGTCCTCAAGGGCATCGCCGCGCCTCTGCACATCGAGAACATCGATACCGATATGATCACTCCCGCGCGATTCTTGAAGGTCTTGAAGCGGACGGGTCTGAAGAACGCGCTGTTCGCGAACCTGCGGTTTGGCCCCGACGGGCAGCCCAACGACTTCGTGCTCAACCGGGAGCCGTACACGCATGCGAAGATCCTAGTTTGTGACAAGCACAACTTTGGCTGTGGTAGCTCTCGCGAGCACGCGCCATGGGCTCTGTGAGTCTATCATGCTCGCTCGTCCCAGTCTGACATCTTCTGACACGTCCGTCCTCGTACGCAGGAAGGACTTTGGGATAATGTGCGTGATCGCGCCGAGCTTCGCGGACATCTTCAAGAACAATACGTTCCAAAACGGCATGCTGCCCGTCATCCTGTCCGAGGAGCAGTGCCGCGAGCTCGCGGAGGAGGCGGAGCAGGGCCTTGAGCTCGAAGTTGACCTGGAGAAGCAAGAGGTGCGCCGCGCGAGCGGCAAGCCTGCCTTCTCGTTCACCGTCGACCCCTTCCGCCGGCACTGTCTGCTGAACGGGCTGGACGATATCGCGCTCACGCTGCAGAAGGCGGATAGGATTGAGGAGTTTGAGGGGAGGAGGAGTCAGCTGTGGCCGTGGTTGGACGGGTTTGGGTACAAGGGGAAGAAGATCCCGGTCTCTGCGCCCAAGCAGGCGAACAAGATGGATTGGTGAGAGTGGTTGGGTTTTCGGAGGTCGCGGTGGATGTTGTAGGATCTAGTTGTATCTCAACCAACTCGCGTGCGCTATACGGAAAGAAATCTTTACGGCATACAGTACATGTCGATGGAAGAACCCCGCGAGGACTCTGGTATGGAGCTACACACTAATGGGCGCCTGTGAGCTACTTTGAGGCGCTAAGCGCTAAGCCTACTTCTACTACTTATGACCAACAACTGGACTGCCGTAGAACGCGTTCCAACGAACAACGGCTCACGCACGCTGGCCATTTGCTGCTCAGTACACCCAGCATACCTGTAAGCTCAAATATTGCTCAATGGTCCAGTGGAAAACTTCCAAGAGACTGCTGACGCAATCATCCCGACCAGCCTGGATCCTAACCACGTACCTTTGCCTGCGGCCTGGTTCCACATCCAGAAGGGTCAGGAGAGAACATCATGGCGCAAGCTCACACTTCTAACCTCGCTGTATTGTTGACAGTGTCGAATTTTACCCCGTCAACAACTGGACCTCTATGGCGAGTATGCCTGAGCCACCGACAAAGAAGCGGAAGACTTTTGCGCCCCCTTCGACAAATCAACTTCCACGCCCATCGGTCTCTGCAGAACATATAACCCATGAGCTGACGCAAGGGAACGGTGAGTAGTATTGTTGAGGCCGTTGCATCATGCACTAATATCTATTAAGTCATCGCCGTGGTCTCCAACGAAGAAGGTGTGTCCGATGTCGTAAATAATCGCCTCTGGTGTCACGTCGTCTCATGAGTTGGTCAGAAAAACTACGGGTACTGCAGCCTGCGCTTGGGCAAAGCGTCGTTGCTCAGAAGATGACCATTCCTCCAGGCTCGCGGCCGCACCGCGTCGTGCTCTTTGTTGTCGAGTGCGTTGGCAGTGACCGCTGTCGAGAGTCGCGACAGAACGTGCTAACCTCTAACCTCTCAGTGACACAATATCTATCAGCAAGTACGCGGAGACGTTGGAGAAAATGGAGTTCTCGGTTGGCGCTTACACGCTCGCCATGCATTCCTCGGGATTCAACCAATGGCCTACGATCCTTTCCAACGACATTGTCGTGGTCGCGGCCAATGTGAGAACGCTTCATTTTCGTCTCTGCCGCATTGCTTACCGAGTTCCCCGCAGATGCTCCTGGACTCACTGAACGATGGATACATCCACCTGTCTCAGACATGTCTGCTGGTCATCAGCGACGCACAAAGAGTGGTACCCATGGTGACCCAGCATCCAGTTCTGAAGGTCATCACGGACTTCCACATCAAGATGCCTGACGGCCCCAAGATTCTTGCTGTGCTGACAAGCTCTCCAAGACGTTGGGCGTCGCTAGATCTCCCGTATCTAGAGGGCCCTCTGCGTGCACGGACCTTCTTTGTGAGGACTGTGGTGCCTGACGCTTGGCTTGGACCAACAGAACTAGTCCTTGAATACAGCGCGTATGATCCGGAGGACGCAGAACCGGCGGTCTCCGCCAAACTGCGCTCTATAGACAGGAAGGGGATGATCTTTCGACCCCACCACTACCGTCGTGCAGCCCGCATTCTCTCGGAGCTTGGGCCATTCGCTGCAAGCTTCTACTGGCTGGAGGGTATCAACGCTGTGCTCAAGGCGAATCCGACGGCCTCTGTACGAGCCAATTTGGTTGAAGTGAAGAACAAGATACAAGAAGAGGAACTCGATGCTAATCCGGACTCGCCCAAGTACAATGCTACTCCGAAGCTCACGAGGGTCATCCAAGCTCTGCATATCGCGACCCACTACGGTTCAGCATTCCGTGGCGCCGTCTTCGGTGCGTCTCTTCGTTGTTGGGAATGTGCCCGAATGGTTGATGACGCGAACGCCTGGTAAACGAAGTCAAGGATAGGGCTGTGGGACACATCCTATCCGAATTGTTGAACAAGGCACTACCGTTCATCCGTTCTGCCACACTGTGTGGTGCCGAATGGCGCCGCCCAAACCGTAACGGCGGGGTACGTTTACTGGCTCGCCCGGGGATACCGCGACTCATCTCCAATTCAGAAAGATCTTCTTTGTGGATTCATGGCTGGCACGCAGAATCTGCTCGTCACAACCAAGTCGTGCGAGGATATTGACGTCCCTCCTCTTAGTATGGTAATCAAGTTGAGTATATCACTAGTCGCAATGCAATGCTGCTGAAGTCCCATCCTCCAGCTTCGATCTGTTTGACGACCAGCTCTCCTACGTGTACGCGAACGCCCATAGCAAAGGACAGAACGCTCACTTGGTCCACCTGGTTGAGCAGGGCAACAACGAGCATCGGCGCATTCTGACGAGATTCCAGTCCGTCGACAGTGATGTCCGCGCCTGGATAGCTGATCTCGCACGAGGCGGAGATAACCTGCCTCCAAGAACGATGTATACAAGCTTGGATCCGTACCGTTCTGATGGGGAAGAGGATGACAACGACCAGAACTATATCTCTGACTCGACGACGAGTGCGAGATTGTACAAATCCGACGTCGTGCCTGCGACCTATCGCTTCATCACCGAGTTGCTGATGACCTCCCCAGCAGGAGACAAGGCATCTATCTCTGTAGAGGAGCAAACAGAGGAGGAGGATGAAGAAACCACCTACCGGTTCTCTCTTACATTCCCAGCAACTACGCGTCTTCCTGTCGTTGTAGGCCCCTTCAGTCGCTTCAAATGGCAGGCGAGACGAGAAGCCTGTTACCAGGCATGTAGCGAGCTGGTCAGAGTTGGGCTTATGAACACACGGCACTTCCCACAATCTTCTACACTCGCCCTTCCTGACGTCCAAACGGCAAACACGTCGGCAAGGACGCACGGCTATCCCCGCAAACCGCCCGACTTCTGGTCAAACTCGCCATCGGGTCCCGCCACGACCCTCTATCCCACCATCATCGCGCCGGACAGCCTGGACGACGAGGCATATGCGCCCGTATTGCTGCTAACGAAAGCGCCGCTGCCGCTCACGCTGGACGTCAACGTGTACTACTGCGGTGCGCGGGCGACGGTGCATTTCTACAAAGCAGAGCCTCTTGAAGTCACCGAAGCACAGCTCAAAGCGCTCCATGGCTACACCATCCGAGTCATGAAGTCGCTGATGAACAAGCCGTTTGATTGTCCTGATGGCTCTCTGCTCCTATACTTTGCGCCACTGGATTCGATGTGGCACTCAACCCTCTCTGCGCGATGGCCCCTGCTATCTCTAGCAAAGCACATACCTTGGGATGCCGTACAGTTAGCGGCAGACTATTTCTCCATCCCTCTCGTCGACGGGAACGCATCTATTGACGACAGAGCGCGGGATGCGATATTGCTGGACCGACAGGTCGAGTACACGATGCGTTACTTTGTGGTCAAAGTTCGACATGACATGACACCGCTCAGCAAGGCGGTAGACAGTCCGGTACGATGGTCGCGCAGACTCTGCATGAGCAAGGGGGTTGCTGATATGTCTTGTAGCGTGAAGCCAACTATCCAAGCTTTGTGGAGTACTGCAAGGCGCGCTTGAAGGACTTCCAGGGGGTCGAGGACGAGAGCCAGCCGATGATCGAGGTCAAGGTGGTTCCGGGAGTCGTCAACAACCTGCATCCGACGTCGGCTCCTCCTACACCTGTCTCCAAGGCGCCGCTCAAGTGTGCGTACTGGCGTTCGCGTTGCGAAACTGTGGATTGACTCTAGCCCTTACGCAGACGTGATACCGGAGTTATGCTACAAGTTCACGATCCCCGCTAGGTCAGTAAGAACACATAGGCGACTTGGTTACAAGACCTGCTGACCGGGAAACCGCATATATACAGTGTCTTCCGAACGTTATGGCTCATACCGTCCATCATGAACAAGATCGACAGCTACCTACTCACAAAGGAGCTGAACGCGAAGCTCTTCCACAACACAATCCTCGAACAACAGCTCCACATCGCGCTCTCCACGCCCTCTGCGTGGACTGAGACGAACTACGAGCGGCTTGAATTCCTAGGCAAGTCACCCATGCCTGCTGTTCAATCCCTTCCATACCTTGCTGACAAGTGATACAGGCGACTCCTTCCTCAAAGTCGTAGGCTCCAACTTCATCTACGGCACGATGCCATTGGCCGACGTCGGTAAGCTGCACCTTGCGCGACAATCAATCATCGGGAACAGGGTCCTCCAGGAGGGTGCGGCGCGTGCCGGGGTGCCGTCGTACATCCAGGCCAAGCGCTTCGTCGCGAAGCTGTGGCAGCCCCCGCTCGCCTCGTCCGCGACTTCGCCTGAAGCACAAGCCTCGGCAGTCGCCGAAGACGTGGACGGCGACGTCGAGATGGGGGAGGAGGACGCGACCGTTGGTGAGAGGACGGATGGGGTCGATACCAGGGACAAGGGCAAGCGGAGCAAGAAGCAGCGCCAGAAGGACGAGTTGAACACGCTCTGGCTGGGCGACAAGGTGTGAGGTTCCTCTGCGCTATCGATCGCACCCATGGTGTGCTGACAACTCTGCAGACGATCGCGGACGTGGTCGAAGCGATCCTCGCCGCGTCGTTCCTGTCCGGGGGACACGAGGCCGCGCTACAGACTGCTCGACGTCTGCAGATACCCTTGCCTGGTGTCGGGCAATGGTCGGACTTTGCGCGGCTCGCGATCGAGCATGCAACAAAGGTGGCAGACAGTCTGCCTTACGCGCCGCTCCCGCCAGCGGCGACGGTCGATGCGCTGCAGCGCATCATCGGGGTGTCATTCTCGCGCCCAGATCTCCTGGGGCAGGCTCTGGTGGGTTCTTTCCGCCTGCCCAGCTCGTTCGGGTGCTTAAAGCGTTGGTCAGGCCCATACCTCCATGCAGGGCACAAACTACGACAGACTCGAGTTTCTAGGGGATGCCGTGCTCGACTTCCGTGAGTGCGCTCGCGACGGGGGATATCATGCGAGGAGCTACTGACGCGGTCCCCGGAAGTGGTGTCTCGGTACATCTGGGAACGCTACCCGTTCCTGTCCCCCGGCGGTCTGACCATGCTAAAGGTTTGCACCATCTCCACTCCCGCCCACTAGTGCTGCCAGTTCCGACTGACGCTGCGTTGCTCGCCAGTCCGCCATGGTGTCGAACTTGACGCTCGCCGCGTTCTGCGTCCACCAAGGGCTGCAGCAGTACCTGAAGATGGAAGCCAAGGACCTCGGCGCGACGATCTCCAAGTACATCGACTTTCTCGAGGAGCTCCGCAAGAAAGAGTACGACTTTGCCGCGCGAGAGAAGCGGCTGCCGGGGCAGTACTGGCTCGACATGCCCATGGACCCGCCCAAGGTCTGTTACTCTCCTTCCATCTCCACATTCACATGCGAGTGCATGCTATCTGACACTCGTCAACGTGCAGTGTCTGTCTGACGTAGTGGAGTCCATTCTCGGCGCCCTCTACGTCTCCGACAACTTCTTCGAACTCGGCGTGGGTGTCTTCTTCGAGCGCCTCCTGAAACCGTTCCTCGAGGCGCACATTCGCCTCCAGACGCTCTCCGCGAACCCGAAGACGACCCTGCTCGAGTTTCTCCAAGCGGAGGGATGCCAGAACCATGCGGTGGTGAAGCAGCCTCACACGCGCCAATACGCACCCATTCAGGTAGACGGTGCGTGACCGTCTTCATGTGTTTCTGCTGGCGTAGGGCGTTGCGTGTGCTAACGCATCGTCTGCCTCAGTTCTGATCCACGGCAAGGTTATCGCGAGTGCGACAGACGGATCTCCGATCATTGCAACGCGGAAGGTGTCGCTCGCCGCGCTCGATACGTTGGCCAACGACCCTGAGCTGCTCTCGCGCACCTGCGACTGCAGGTCGGTAGGTGGTAGCAAGTCAAAGACACAGTCGAGCAAACGGAGCGTCGGAGAAGACGAGGAGGCGAATGACATGGCTGCGGAGCCACCGACGGATTCATCATCCATGGTGATGGACTAGGAGAACACGCAGACGTTGTGCGCACGCTTGCCACTTGCCACTACTAGCTTGCACTCAGAGGTCACAAACCGAAGTAGCGCAGGAGGCCCATTTGATCTATTCCTAGTGTGCTGAAGCGTGTACAGATTAGCTGAACTACAGTAGTGCGTTAGTCTTCCCATAACTGAATCGAGATGGATGGGGCAGCTTCCCGGATGCGCACAATGGGTAGTCCGGTACAAGATGTCAGCTTTACGATCACGATTGAGCTCTAGATTGAGAAGCGGGTGATACAACGGGTCCCGTCCTCTGTTGAGTCGAACGGCTGCAACACCTCGTCGGCACCAAGGGAGATTGCATCAACCCAGGCTGGCTGGCATGCGAGCGTTGTTGGCCGCGACGCGGTTGAGGTGCTGAAGAGTGAAGAGCAGCTGAAGGAAACAAGGACGTAGATAGATGGAAGTAGCTCGTGGAATTGGAAAGAACTCGAAGGGACGCAATGAGGCAATGACGCCGCGGCCCGGGGGATGGAGCAAAAAAGGCCACCTAGACGCCCATGGCATTCCTGCAATGCGCAAGGGCAGGACCCCCGAATATCCCCTTAGAGCTTATATGCCATGGAGGGTCATTTTCGGTTATTTTTGGAGGCCATTTTGGGGGCCGTTTTCGGTTTTTCGCATGTAAGCTCGCCCAAAATCGCTCATTTTCGGTGATTTCTGGCATATAACGTCCACTAGCGCTCCGGGCGCTTATTGTGTATGACATCGTCGATTTTGAGAGTAGTGAAGTATAGTGTTGGTTAGTTGGTGTGCCGACGTAGTGATAAACGTCAGAGTGATCCGAAGTAATAAGCAAGGTATTCAACCACCACAGCATCAATAGTTCGACCCGGCAGAAGTCGGCACCTCAGCGGCCGCGATATTCGGTGATCCGGGGGATAACACCTAGCGGCCCGAGGGTCAATTTCGGGCCTATAACATCGGCCCTCCGGACCCCGGTTTTCGGTGATTTGCATACAACTTTCCGGGCCCTCCGGGCCCGTTTTCGGTTATCAGGGGATGTAAGCTCTAGGGGAATATTCGGGGGTCCTGCAAGGGCAGGCGCAATTGCAAGGTGTCGCTCAACGCTCTCAAAAGAAGAGGAACGCAGCAGATACTGTATCGAGCCACTGGAGGATTTGATAGTGCTCCCTGGTGAGCAGCAGTAGCAATACTTGAGATTGCGTGCGCATGCTAGGCTTGCAAAGGACTGGGGTAGCGCACGGGTGATGTTACAGAACGCACGGCCATCTAGATGTCTATTTCTAGCGGGATGCAGCATGTACAGATTAGCTGGTCTACTGTAGGTGCGCGCCAGGCGTAATCTATGACGCGCCAGCGGACTTGCTCCTGCAGCGCGCGTCAGCCTTCCTCCTCCAACACCCCACAGCCCGAATAGCACCAGAGAAGAAACGTACAGCTGGTAGTATGCGGCGACGAAGGGAATGGCGAAGCCGCTGACGAGGTAGGCCACGACCTTGACACCGAACGTGCCCTTCTTGTCGTAGTCGAAGGGGATGTGCTGCACGCACGGCGGAACGAACGTACCACGTCAGCGGACGCCCCACTTCCCAACACAAGCGCAGATGACGAAGCGCACCTTGTACTCGCCGTGCATCGAGCGCACGGGGGCCGCACGCGCGCGGACGGTGACCTGGCGGAGGGGAGCAGCAGAGCGGGCGAGGAGGGACATGGCGTTGGAGACGGAGACGGAGGGTGGTGGTCGTGCGTGAGGAAGGCGTGGGAATCATGCCTCGCGTCCGGGGGTGCATCATATACCGTGCACGCGAGCCCCGACTCCGAGCGGCCGTCCGAAATTTGCTGGACAGCGCACCGAGTCGACGCACAGCGAACAACGCGCCAGCCAATCGTCGTGCAGAACGTCTCGCGCATCCCGGCGCTGGGCCGGAGCCAATGATCGGCCTTCGGAGATAGACGCGTGGGAGCCGGCCAATCGTGCGTGCGCGTTCGTGCACTGTCCGTCTCCGTCCGACCTGATCTCCGTTCCGTCGCCGATTCTTCCCGAGCGGTCATCTCCACACCGGCCGATGTTTTCCGAGAGGCCCGAACTGGACGATAGTGAATCGAAGAAAAAGTGAATTGCATGTATGGTGCATGTATGGGTAGATTGTGGACGTGTGAGATGCGAATACAGATAGCAGGGGTGATGGGAGGAGAGCGCTGTCGGAAAGCGATTGGGACGACGATTAACGAGACCAGGTATCGTACTTGAAGTAGATTGTGACGGATTCATGAATGTGTTCGTGCAGATCGGTCATAGGAGAAAACGAGCCACGGGAGGAACCGGACTGTACATTCACGCCACGGCAAAACGGGAATTCGCGCGCAGCCTCGCACCAATCTTGTAGAAGACGAATCTGTACGATCGCGCATGGTCAGCCAACATCCCCGAGGACAGCCCGATATCAGATACGAGAGGTGGACTCACGGGAGGGGTGCCATGAGGGTGGCCAGTCCTGCCAGCAAGGCAGTCGCACCGACCGTGCCTAGTCGGTCGTACATCTGCCCGGCAAAGAGAGGGAAAACCGCCGCGAACGTGGATCGTACCGCGCTGTTGGCTGCCATCGCGCTCGCCGCAATTGGTCGATAGGCAGTGACGAGATACGTGAACACGGCGGTGAAAATGAACACCGTTCCCGCTCCGAACGGTATTGAGCCTATGATAGGCCCGATCCAGTGCACTTGCTTGTACGTCGTGAAAGCCATGATGAAGAGTCCTAATGACATGTCGGAAGAATGTTCGGTGAACGGAACACGCAGGAGACTGACCGATTGGCGCGAGAATCCCCCCGACCTGGCCAGGTATGAGCCGCACTTCCGGAGGGGGATCTCCCTTCAGGGACTTGGCCTGCTGTGCGAAGAGTCTGTTCCAGAACGGCTGAGACGCGAGGGCAATCATCATGCCCAGGCCGATTCCCAGGAAGCTCAGCCCGACAGATTGCGTGTTGAACCCATGCACTTCTCCGAAGATGATCGGGAACGCTTGGAATGCAAGGTACAAAATGCCGAGGAGGAGCGCGGACCTGACGATACGATTAGCTCGTGCGCGCGATAACAGCGTAGCGCAGACAAGCTCACCATATATCCAGCGCAAGGGCCATACGTTCGAAGATCAATAACTCTGTGCAAATCAGCACCATTCTCAACAAGTGTGAGGACTCCTGGAGACGTACTGAACGGCGTGTATATGCTAAAGAGAACCATGTGGAACAGACTATGCTCTTGTATCTCAAGAGGTGCGCGGCACTTGTCATCGCCCGCGTTGCGCAATCTGTTGTCCGCCAAGTGGTGAGATATTGCTACATTCCGCACCAACGTGACATTCAATATACCTTCTGGCTTTATGCTTGAGGATCACTGGTACATACGTCTCGGGAACGCACTACGTTTGGCTATGTGAGCTATTATTCTTCGAGAAGGTGGACGTCGGACGTACAGTGAATAAGAGAATGATCTGGACGAATTGCCAAATGAGAAGGGCGCGGTAGCACCACCTCCAGTCGGTGTTCTAAGTTTGAATCAGTATCTGATGGTCTGTGAGCGTGAGGGCTACCGACTTGGACAATGAACCTATGGCGCAAAGAGGATAAGCTCGAAGTCCTGGCAAATACCGTAGTTACTTACCCGCCAACCAAGGGACCAACAACGGGTCCGATGAACGGTGAGATCGTGTATACTGCCATGGGACTAGGCACGCGCTAGCGTCGACTCAGATCGCTCTGCGAGATGTAAAGAGGGAACTTACGCAGCGACGGTGTCATTGTCGAAGAGGTCGCTGACACTTCCACCAGCGACGCTCAGGAATGCGGCTCCGCATAGTCCGGTGATGAAACGAAACACAAGGAACGTCGCTGCATTCCCGATAAGTGAGAGCGTGTCATTGCGCGAGCACCACATAAGATACACGACGCACGTACCAATATCCGGCGGAAAGGCGGTTGGCCATGTCAACGCGAAGAATAGAACATACGAGGTGCGGTAGATGACATTCCGGCCGTACAGTTCGGACAGCGGTCCGACGACGAGCGGGCCAAGACCCAAGCCCATGACGTACAGACTGATGCTGAGGATGGTCACTTCATGAATCGTATGCAAGTCTTGCTCCAGCCCGGGTTCTGTGAACGCAGCCTGCGCACCCCGAGACGCGTTCAATCGCGAACGAGCCAAGACGCGATGGGACATGCACTCACCACAGACGACGCGAAAGTCGCGCACAGCGAAGACACGCAGATCACCAGCACCGCGAGCCATTTCCTCCACAGCGGCAAGCATTTTGGGTCGTCCTCCGGCTCAAGCTGGACAAGGTGGCGGTCCGACCGTGCACCGGGCGGGAGAACACCCTCCGCGACCTCCTTGTTGGCTTCTGTGGGCGCCTTCGCGCTCTTTTCGACGTCAGGGTCGTTGAGCGTGACTGTCTCCGAGGGAGAGCCCATCGTGCAAAGGGTGTAGACGCAGGCTTGGAGGACCAGGGGAGACACACAGTGGCGGCGGGAGCCCGCGAGAGCCGGCAGAGGGTTTTATACTAATAGAACACATGAGAAGACGGCGGCAGGCGTCCCACGGCGAGCGAGTGGTCCTCCTCGGTCAGCAGTCGAGTAGGCGTCTGTCAGCCAATCGGAGCACCTTATAGGCGTCTAGATGGACTTTTTCGGACATCGGCCGCC
This sequence comes from Earliella scabrosa, assembly GCA_022605405.1. Classification (NCBI taxonomy): domain Eukaryota; kingdom Fungi; phylum Basidiomycota; class Agaricomycetes; order Polyporales; family Polyporaceae; genus Earliella; species Earliella scabrosa. Next base: position 2,486,592 of record JABYQQ010000005.1, on the reverse strand, counting down.
GTTTCAGTGACTCATCACACAAGTACTTACTCTCCATCGTCCAACGCCGTGTCTCATGTATATCATATACGTTGTTTCCTTCAGTCATTCGCCGCTGCCGGGCTCATGTCAACTCATGTTCAACTTCACCACAGCGTTGCAGCTAACATTGCTCACCTGCAAGCCACGGTCGACCTCCTGTTCTGCTGATCAGGTGTTGCAGCAATTCGACTCAACAGAGGACGGAATCTGTATCACCGTCTATGCCCTCAGATCGCTTCTCGCTGGCCTTCGAGAGGGCACGCCGGTACCACCGCCCAAGTTTGACTTCGAGCTTGAAGTTTGGAACAGCGCTAGCCTTTCGCACATTCTCAACGCGGGGATACCAGTCGATGGTCACTCGGACCCAGCTGCCGCTGTGAGCGGCCAAATCAGAGTCCAGCAAGAGCAATTCGATGCTACGTACTCGATCACGTCCTCCGTAAGCTAGAACCTGTTGCGCCTCGGCACTGGACGGCGGCCATACCGGTTCACGTGTTCAATCAACACATACGTCGGGACAAGAGGAAGAGATCCACATTGAACATGTGCAGCCAGCGGATGATGCAAAAGCCCAGGCCCTGAGCTGACATCGTGCGTGTGGAGCACCAGTATATAATTGTCGATGACCAAACACCACTGTACAATTTCGTATCGACTTGGAACACGACCTGTAGAACACTAGTACTCATATAGCCTTGTTCATCTTCTCGGTGCGTACCTGCCAGCCATGTTTTGGAAAGCCAGGAGCTGAACCAGTACTGCCGTCCCAGCCTTGCGCCATCATTGCCACGGCATAGAGCAACGAGCCCGATCCTGGGAAGTATGGCGTCGGGACCCTGACCCCGCCAATGGGCATACCGACGTCGTCGAATTGGAACAGGGGATGGAGGAGCCAATCGATCGCTCTCTCAGGATCCCCGAGGCGGGCTGCAGACATTGCCAGCATCGGGAAGTCCCACCTGCGAAACAGAGCAAGTCGTCATCACTTTCAGCGCCATTTCAACGACGATCCGGGCACATGCCCTGGTACCACTCACCCCCAGCAATTCGTGATATTCCACTTCGTCCACACCTTCTCCGCGGTCGCTCTCGCGATATCCAGACTCACGTTCGCCGTCTGCGGCAACCACCCATAGAGCCCGACCAGCGCCGGGTGGTCGTTCGTGTACGTTGGCGCGTCCCAGAAGTCGTTCGAGATGCCCTCATACACGGCATACAGCCCCCCTTCCATCGGCAGCGGAGCCAAGTTGTTCCGCACCTCCGTCCATGCCGCGGGCACGTCCTCCTTGAGCCGCTCCATCCACGTACTCGCGCGCTCGAGGCCGAACCGCCAGTATGCGAGCTCGAACGCGGCGTTCCGCGTCGCGTTCGGCGCCGTGTCCTCGCTCACCACGTACATCGGCGGCCCGAGGTCGAAAAAGCCCGTGCTCGCGTTCCGCTTCGGGAAGGCTGCCATCCAGTCGGCCGTGGCGCGCACGACGTCTTGCCACTTCTCGAGCGTCGCACGCGATTGGGTTGAGCGGTACTCGTATTCGGCGAAGACGAGCGGATGCGGCTGCTGCCAGATGAGGAGCTCGTTGATCTCGCCTGGGGCAGACCGCCCTGAAGGGTCTGTCATCTTCGACCAGCGCGCGCCGGCAGGGTAGTTCTGCTGAACTTGCGCACGACGGATGGAGGAAGCAAGGAAGCGCGAGTAGACACTAGTGGTGCGATTGAGGAGGTCCCAGTTGTTCCAAAGGGCCCAGTGTGCGCTGTGCCAGAAAAACATCTCCATGTGGAATTTGCCGAACTGGGATGGAATCAGGTTAGCAAAATGAGCGGGGCGACGACTGTGGAATGCCGTACTCACCCATCCGTTGTTCACCAGCCCAGACTAGGCACGAGGTTCAGTAGCGTTCTGGCGGACAAAGTATAGATTAACCTGGCTCACCTCTTGGGGAGGTGTGTCCCCCGCCTCGTTCACCCGCAGCAGATACTGGGACAGAATGATGCGCCGTTGGAGCTCGTCTGCACGTAGGTCGGTGGAGCCCGTGGCGACGTCGACAAACCCATTTTCCGACCAATAGTCCTGCCACACCTCTCGTGACTGATTCTCGATCTCTGTCGCAGATGGGAGGACAAGAATCGGACGAGGGGAATAGGCCACCGACAAGCGGAAGGATTTAGCTGACCCCTCGGGAACGATCGCATATCGATGTGCGTCGGGTGACAAACGCGAGATCGTGAAGTTGTCCCCTCCACCGATGAACGTGAGGACGGTCGTGTTTACCATTTTGTGCGTAATGGTAGCGTCGACGTTGGACCCAAGGCTCGAAGACATATCCAATGCTGTCGTGTGCTTGTCCATCGCGCTCCATGCTCCTACAAAAGGAGCCTCGAACCCTGCGCTCCCACCGTGCCACGGGAAGTCAAGGAAGAGCCCCAGCCGGCCACGCTGGAGGAGGGGGGACGTGATGACCATCCCAACGGCGTCACTGCTCTCCGCGACACTCGTTCGCACTCGGATCTCCGCGCCCTCCCAATGGAAGGTGCTCGTGATGGTTCCCGTCCACAAGTCCAGCTCCTGCCGCGTCCTGCCAGTGTCCAGTGCATCTTCGGTGACGTTCATGACGTTCCCCTGCTCGTCCCTAAACAGCAGCCCGACCCGTCCGAGGTTGATGCGATTCGGATTGGCCTCGAGCCAATTCTCGAGATCCGGCGGGCCACCGAAAGCATACTCGACTCCGTTCCAAACTTCGCCGCGGTACTGGTCGATGTCCGCTTGCGTCCTCCCAGGAGGGAAGGAGTCGTTCTTCCAGCCCCAGTCGGACATGATCGCGAAGGGCAGGAAGGTCTGCAGACCGGTCACGTCTGCACCGAAAGCGAAGTGTCCGTTCCCGACTTGCATAGGTGTGCTTGGGCTCGAGGCAGTCCGGACTGGGTTGTAGCGCGAAACGACGGCACGACGATCAATGCAGGCGCATGTCGAGTCGAGGCCGAGGAACAGGAGTGTGCATGTGAAGAAGAAAGGGAGTATGTGGATGTGCATGTCTGGCGGAGGTGGGTGAGGAGGAAACTGCGCTGACGATTGAGGGGCTCGGCGACTGGCCTCTATGACTTGTAGAAGCCTCGCCGTGCTCTTTCTATTCGAACGGAGAAGAGGTTGATCTTCCAGCGCAGATGATCTCATCCCGGCCCGAATATTATTCAACGACTGCCTGGTGACCACGTCTATGACAGAAGACTTCCTTCAGAGATGAGCAGAGACGAGCAGTTGATCAAATCATCTTGGAGCGTACATGGGACCGAAAAGTTATTCTTGCGCCACGATAGATTTCCGAACAGTGATGGGGCTGAATGAATGAATGTGCGAAGCGTTGAGAGTTGAAGTTGGCGGATGATACACACCGCTATTGAGTGGCATCGGGCACTGGACGGCCAACGTTGGTTGTATTGAGTCCACTAGCTTGCGAGACATCAAGTGGTGGTCCTGGTGGCGAGAAGGTGGTAAACAGACAGGCCGACCGGCCGGCTCTTCGTGATGACTTGCGCGATGTTCACGTTCCTTTCCTGAAAGGCGCTTGAGACGCGATATGCGCCCCCGATGACAATTGCGACACAAGCCGAGGCCTGAGCTAGACAAAATGCATTACTCGTGCCGGTCGACCCGCAGCAATAGCAGGCAGACACGAACAGAGAGAACATACAATATGATATCGACGCCCAAGACCATAGGCGTCCAGCATCTACGACGCAGTAGTAGCCTTGCTCGACGACGGGACGACCTGGTTCGGTGCATCCGAGAGAACCAAGTTGCGCAGCTTCTCGTTGCGCCGCGCGACCTTGCGAGCCTTGCGCGTCGCCTTCCTCTCCAGGCGGGCCTCCGCGCCGCGGTTCCGCCACCTGCGCCTCATCTCCGCCTTGCGCTCCTCCACGAGGTGCTGCTGCCACTTCCACGTCGCTTCTGCGCGGGCCTCGCGCTTCGTGCGTCCCGCGAGGTGCGCGTACTCCGCCTCAATGAACTCCTGAAGAAGGGCCTTGGTGCGCGCTTGGTAGGCCTGCCAGCGGGCTTGCTTCTTGGCACGACTGTGCGGGTTCGACAGCTCCGTCTGGAGATGCACCTCTAAGGCGGCAGAAGAAGGTACGGCGACCTTCTCAGGCTTCGAGAGGGACGTGATGTATTCCTGTTCAGAAGGTAGCCGCGGGGCCGGGGAGAGGAAACTGGATGGTAGTGGTGGAGGGGTGTAAGTCACCTCGTTGACGGCATCCTCGGTGGTGTCATATGCACTCGCTGCAAGACTGTCAGACATCAGAACATCATGCCGTTGTAATGAGACGCACGTTCAGGACGCGTTACAGCGTTCCGTTTGGGCCACGGTATCCTGATCGACACATGTGTCTCCTCGGAATAGTTGGGGAGACGAGGGGTGGTGTTCACAGCATATCTTCTCCAGATCCAATACCCTCCCTTCTTGTAGAAGTAGGGCTCGGACGTGGTGAGGCGGGACGCGAACACGCTAGGGAAATCTGTTACTTGTACGTCGATGCGCGCGGACAACATACTCGTACTTTTGTACCTTCGGGTCTGTTGATTCGCCCTCGGGAGGGTACTCGTACTTCCCAACAAGGAGCTGGCACTGCGAATACGGCACAGAGAGGCCTGTCGGTGCATTGGCCTGCGGCACGTAGCCCTACATGCCCCGTCCGTCTCTCATAAGAACAAGGTTCAAAGAGGAGCAGTTTGCTACTCACCGCTCTATTGATCTCCCTCTTCAGTATTACCCTATTGCTGAGCTTGTTCACCCTGAATACCTCATGTACCACGCTCTTCGTGTCACCCCTCAATCGAACGAAGTCCCCCGGAACGATATTCCAGTACTTGATCCTATCCTTCGGCTTCGTGTCCTTAGGCTTGGGTTGCCCAGGCATGAATGGTCCCCGGACGAGAAACCGGGGCACAGGCAGTAAGTGACGGAAGTTCCGCGTGAAGACTTGCGTTGTGGCCGCGTAGGCCAGCTCTTTGGCTGTGATAGACATGACAAGAAGCGAGGGCGCGCCTGTCGCCTGAAGAGGACTGCGGTGGAGAGAAACCGCCCTAATCACAGTGGGTCTTGCACGCAAGCCTGAGTACTGGTCCGAAGGGTCGAGCACAAGGCTGCATCCAGCGCGACAGCTCAGAATTTCCACCAAGCGCCTTACGTAAGTCCCAGTGACGCGCACACGCGACCGCGTCAGTCGCGTCGCGTCCCTCGAAACTTGGATGCATCGAAGTAGGTCAGTCGTGTATAATCCGCGATACAGATGATAGAGAGGCCTAGGTTATTCAGAGCAGTACACAGTGGAATAAAATACAACATAGCTCCCAGAGCCTCACTCAGGTTACAGGCATGCCTGCACGCGCCGCAGCGTGGTTCCAGGCCGTAGACGAGCTTGGTTCCTCAGCTTCCAACGTCTGACACGCACACAGAGAAGTCAGACAATGGTGCGGCAGCGACACAGAAACGCACGCACCTCCAAGAGCATGCCCACCACGCCATCAACTTCTTCTGGGGGTATACCACCACACCCTGCGCTGATGAGTCTTCGATACTCGGCCATCCTCCCTCCAGTCCCGGCCTCCGCCTGGAACTTGACAAGCTGATCGAACATGTCCTTCCGACGCGTGCGATACCCCGTCAGCTCCCCTCGTAACCTCTCACACTCCTTGCGCAGCTCCTCCGGGTCCGCCGGGATGTCCGCGTAGAGCTCGTGTAGATCTGAGATGGGCTCCCCGGCGGAGACGAGTTGTCCACCAGCAGCCTCTCGTATTGCACGCTCGCGCTCCTCCTCGTCCTTGATCCACTTCTCCCAGCCAAGCCTGAACCGCTTCCCCATCTTGCCCCTGAGCTCCTCCTCCAGTTGCGACACAGCTTGCTGCGCCGCGGGGAGTCCCTGGGCTTGGGTCTTGAGGTGGGTTACGGTCCGCTGCGACTCAAGGATCTCCGACTGGATGTTGGTCAGAAGAGCGTTCGCCTGGGTAAGGTCGCGGTCTTTCTCCTTCAACTCTTGGTCGAACGCCGCCGCGAGGCTCTCGAGCATCATGGTGACGTCGCCAACACAGCGCGTGGCGGCTTTCTGACCTGTCACGGAGTAGTGCAAGGATGGGCGCTCGCCTTGTGTCAGAAGGGCATATGTCGCATTCCCATTGGTAGGGCCGTCGCGCAAAGACAGTTGACGGGAGGGAAGGACGGGGGAGGAGCGGAAGCGTTCATCCTCAAGGATGTAGTCCTCTGTGGTCTTCCCGTCCCTGTTCGCGATCTTGGGATCCGCCCCGTGGTCTAAGAGCAGTTTGACCAGGCGCTTGCTCCGACACCGGGCGGCCATGGTTAGGGCAGTCTCGCCATCCTCATCCTGGAAGTTGATGATATCCGCGAGTTCTCGGGGATAGTCCGCCAGTCGTTGTAGGACAGTCTCCATGTAATATCGGGCGGCATGCGTCTTGCCCTTCGACATGGCGACGTCTACGATGTGATGAAACACGGTGCGATTGCTGTTGTCGATGTTGAGAGTAGACCGATGGAGGAGTTCGTACAGCTCGGGGAATTTCCGTACGTCGTAGTTGTTCGCGAACATGACACTCCGCATCAGAGCCGTCTGACCTGCTTTGTTCACCTTGTAGATGTCCGCTCCAGCCGTGAGTAACAGCTTCACTATTCGTATGCGACCCATAGCGCTGGCCCAGTGTAGTGCTGTGTGCCCATCGTCGTCGATGGCCATGTTCGGATCGAAATCGGGAGGGGGGTTAATCAGGATCTCGGGTATCTGGTTGGAGTCGGATATGAAATATTCAAGGATCTGGTCACCGTAGGCAGCCTGGTCCGTGCCATTGGCCCCGTACGCTTCGGATTCGGACTCCTCTTCTTCGTCGGCAGGTCTGTGCTTGCGCTTGCGGTTCGGCATGGGAGAAGGGGATCGTTCGTCTTCATCCATTGCATTCGAGGCAGACGCAGAGGGACCAGGGCTGCTACGGATAGGTGATGGTGTGCGAGAACTCGAGGATGCTTCAGAAGGAGAAGGGGTCATTGTGCCATCCTCCGAGCCGCGTACAGACAAAGTCTCCACATCGGTAGCGTCGACATCCTGTGCTGTTCGTTTTGAGGATCTTGTGCTGACAACAGAGTCGCCTGTTGGCTCACCGCCACGACGTATGCTCGCCTTAGAAGACTGAGCGGAGACCAGATGCTTTGGGGCGAGAGGGGGACTCTTTGCTTCGGGTTGGAAGTCAATGATGGGTCGCAGAGACGCTTCGCAACCATACTGTCTGCAAAGCGCGAGCCCTCTCTCCAAGGGAATCCACGTGCCTTGGAAGAGTTAATACGAGAGGCGCAAGGAAGAGACAATCATTGTGCAACTGACCTTGATATTTGCCGTAACCACCCTGTACCTTCTCATGCTCCCCTTTCTGCACCTCTCTCTCCAGAATACGGGTTCGCTGTGGCTTGTCGAATCCGGCGACTTTGAGGATCTGAGTCGCGTTCAGCCAGGAGTCCGAACGCCTCCTCATGACCGCGACCCCTTTGCACATCCTACGAAGCGAATGAGACAAATTGCACGAGCAAGACGCGTCATAAAGCGCACATCTCGTAGACTGGGATACCACTGTATGTGGCCTGCATCAAATAGGGTATCAGGGTGTTCAGCATTGTGAGGGCTGTGATGACTGAGATGCGTCCCACCTTGAAAATCTGATTGTCTGGCATTGTCTTGCTGGACGTCGAGCGCAGTGTACCGGTTCCCTGTTGCGAGGTGCGGCGTAGTGCCCAATGAAGATGGTGAGCGCGAAGGGCAAGAACGTCGGAGCACAGAGATGGAGGGATGGGAGCATCACCCCGACGCGCCCACCCGTTCACGCGTTAGCGCTCGTCGCAGCTCTCACGAGCACGCGTCATGTCCCCTCCGCCAAACGCGGAACTTGGCTCTGCTTCGCGACCAAGACCTGGTTCTCCGTATACGGGACAATCTGCTCTTGTCAGGCTTTTGTTTTGCTTCAGTGGATGTATGCGTCTGACTACCGGCTTCATCTCTGCCTGGATTGTTCATGTCCGCCTGCTCAGGATTGTCTACCCACCATGCAACTTGAAGCCTTGCTGGTCAGCCTCAGCCACAAGCGTGGCAATGGCTGGTCATGGCGCGTAAACCACTGTAGGCCACAGTTGTGTCATATGCTGGTCCTTCTCTTCATCATAGCGGCAATGAAATGCGTTCACTGTGCACGCGTCCGACTGTCTGTCGATTCTCCTTGGCTTCTAGCGTGAACGGAGAGGAGACGCGAGAACGCGCGGACAAGGGGAGGCGACCGCGTGTCGGTCACGTGTCCACGCTGCCAGACGAACTCAACTCGCTCCGTTGGGCGAGTCGCGCGACCGCCTCTTGCTTCCGAGCCTCCACTTGACCCTTCGTCCGCACCCCGACGACCGTCGCGCCGCCCCCGTCGGCGCCCATCCGACCATGCCATTCAACTGCGAGCCTCTCTGTCATTTCGGGGGGAGGTCAGCCTTCTTCACTCCCACGCGTCACGACGGACTTGCTGGTTGCTGACGGTGGTTGTCTGCAGGCTGTACTTCACCTCTTTCCCCCACCCTGCACCCCGGCCCGAGGTCCTCAATGAGCTAGCGCAAGATCCCGCTAATCTTCCCGACGTCCGTGGAGTTCCTAGGGGATCATCCTCAGCCACACCTGACGAAGATGCGAAGTATTGGTACTTCACGATCGACGACCAACTACTCTATCTGTCGTTCTTCCAGGATTGGGGCCCGCTGAACTTGGCGATGGTATACAAAGCATGCATCTTGATTCATGAGATCCTTCAGGTATGTTCTCCTCTAACACATCCGTATCCCTCTCCACTAGACACCGTCCACGTCCACGTTCAGGATCCCGCTATCATCACACACCGGATAGTGCTATACTCTTCGAGCGATCCTCGCAAGAAAGCCAACGCGGCCCTCCTCATGGCGCTCTACGTCGTGCGTAGCATCCTTTGTCCCTAATCGGCGGCGTGTCGCTAATGTGCCGCAGATGATTGTACAGCAACGGCCCCCATGGGAGGCTTTCCACCCTATCGCAGAGCTTGAATTCATGCCCTTCCGAGACGCTGGACGGGGACGCTCAGACTTCAACCTCAGCATTCAAGACTGTCTCTGGGGCATCTACAAGGCCATGCAGAACGGTCTTTGTGATATGAACGAGTTCGACATCGAGGACTACGAGTATTACGAGAAGGTGGAGAATGGTGATTGGAACTGGTTAACTCCGAACTTCATCGCATTCGCGTCCCCCGTCGACCCCATATGGATCAAGCGGGAGAAGGAGAAGAGGGAGCAAGAGAACCAGGCGATTGCCTCTCCGAGCTCGCCCGCCAAGGTCATGGCTCTGCAACGGAAACTCCCAACGCCGTTCCAGAACTGCTTGGATTACTTCGAGAGACAAGGGGTCAAGCTGGTTGTGCGACTCAACAATCCACTCTACGACGCCCAGCTCTTCCGAGACCGGGGAATCAATCACGCAGAACTATACTTCGACGACGGTACCAACCCAACTGACGAAATCGTGCGGAAGTTCATCGACATGGCAGACGAGGTGATTGAAGGCGGCGGTGTAGTCGCTGTCCATGTGAGTATGCACGACGAGGGTGTCTCCGTACGACTGACAATGCTCTCGTTCAGTGTAAAGCAGGCTTAGGAAGAACGGGGACGCTCATCGGCGCGTATCTTGTCTGGAAGTATGGCTTCACGGCCACCGAAGCAATCGCCTTCATGCGCATTGTGCGCCCAGGCAGCGTTGTCGGTCCTCAGCAGCAGTACATGTATCTGAAGCAGCTGGAGTGGACTAAGTGGGCTGCGGTAGACGAGATGCGCAAGCTTCAGCAGGCAGCCGTGGTGACCGCTACCAAGGTCGTCGCGCCCGTCACACCTCCTGCGGAGACTGAAGACGAGATGGACGTCTTCACTGAGACCACTACGACTACGGTCGTGATGACATCGACCGGGTCTTCTGCGCCAGTGCCTCCAGTGACACCCAGCAAGCATGTCGCTGCCGCCGCCGCCAAAGCCCATGCGATCGCACCCCCAGGCCAACCTCGAAAGACCCCGGCGGCGAAGAGGGTCGCGTCCGACTCCGATGCAGAGGAAGACGATGTGTTACCCGCGCTCGGGGCAGCTCCTATCCCTATACGACGGAACAAGGCAAAACCTGCCTCCGCACGGTCAGCCACTCAAAGGGTTCCTGCCTCCGAGCAACGACCCACTCGGGTGACTCGGTCGGCTGCTACCGTAGCTGCGAAGAAGACGAGCACGGCGCTTGGTGCGACGAAAGCCAACAAGGCGAATGGTCAACTACCAAACAAGATCCCCCGTCTTGCGAAAGACACTTGCGCTCGTGGAACCGCAACCGGCTCCAAGGACGCTGCTCTTCCATCGGCACCTGCGACAGCCACCTCCGGACGCCCTTTACGGCCCAGACAACCTGGCTCTCCGACTCCGTCGCGTCTTCCTACCCTTGTCGGTGGCAAGCGGATACACCACAATTCCACCGGGTCTGTCCAAGAAGCGCCCGCTGCCGCAGCAGCGATTGTCAAGGCTGCTATGGCGGCTTCGGGTACATGGGTTGCAAACAATGCCTCCTCCGTCGTCGTTCCCGCCTCGAAATCCGAGCGTCCAGGTCTACGAAGCATTCGGCGGCGACGTAGCAGCTTCAGTGCCGCAGACGTGGTCGCATAGGATTCGGAGCGTGCGGTGGCCGAGCGGGTTTCGGACGCATGCTGTCTTTTCTGTCTCCCCCTAGTCTCGATGCGTTTCTCAGTCTATTCCACAGGATGATTGGTTCGTTCGACTTGCACAATCCTTCATATGTAAATATTTATCGCTGTCATTGTACACGTTGGTTCCCCTCGTTATCGTCGTCATCACCACCCATTCCTTGCACATCCTTTATATCCCCATCTCAGCCACTCCATCTACACTCCTCCCCTGCAGTCCCCTGTCATCGTCGCATCTGCCGCATGCTACATGCTATCACGTTTTCACGAGATGATCTACTCTGATTTACGAGGACTGTCTAAGGCTTTGGGCATCTACGTTCATCGCAATCTGTACATCACTGTCGCGCATCATATCCGCAATACACATTTATCACGTCTCTGAAATGTCACAACGCGGGTCTTGCGCTTTCGCGGGTGCTAGGATTCTCTAGTAGCAGTATTAGTACACGTTTCTGCACTTCTCCATCCCCATCGTGATCCAATGTCCCGCTCAGGCCGCGGAATATTTGTGCACGCACTCGAAGAACCAACGTAGGTCCTCCGGGTCCACTCCTGGAGTGATACCATGTCCCAAGTTGCAAATCCACCCCTTCGGTGCCTTGCCTCCTTTGAACCTCTCACATACCCGCTTCGCCTCGCGCTCGATCGCTTCCCTACCGCCGTACAGAACCATGGGATCCATGTTCCCTTGAAGCGCGACTTTATCGCCGACGGCCGTCCGCGCGTCCACAGGGTCGATGCACCAGTCGATGCCAATGACATCGTAGCCAGCCTTCTCCGCTAGCGACGCGAGGGCCGAGTTTGCGCCCTTCGGGAAGAGCGTCATAGGGACGGCGGGGATGTTCTCCGTCGCGAGTTTTGCACGCACGCCAGAAGCGATGCGCTGGAGGGACGGCAGGGAGAACTCCTCAAAGTGGTGCGGAGCGAGCTCGCCCGCCCACGAGTCGAACACCTGCACGAGCTGTTGCGCATGGAAGGATGGAAATGTGTCTGGCATGAGTGAACTGTGAGCACTGGAGGCTGCAAATGAAGACGCACCTGGGCACCAGCCTTGATCTGGCCGACGAGGAAGTCGACGCAGACGTCCGCTATCCTGGTGAGCAGCGCCTTCGATTCCTCGGGATGCTTGAATAGCCACGTCTTGCACTTCTGGAACGTCTTCGTCCCGCCGCCCTCGATCATGTACGAGAACAGCGTCCATGGCGCGCCGCAGAAGCCGATGAGCGGGACCTCTCCGTCGAGCGCATGGCGCGTCTGCGTGATCGCCTCGTAGACGTACCCGAGCTCCTTGTCGACGTCGACGACCTTCGTGAGCTTCTCGACGTCCGCGGGGGTGACGAGCGGGTCGGGGAAGTGCGGTCCGGGGTTCATCTGCACCTCCATGCCCATCGCTTGTGGGACGACGAGGATGTCGCTGAAGATGATGGCGGCATCGATGAGCCCGGTGTACCGCCGGATGGGCTGGAGGGTGATTTCTTTCGCGAGCTCGGGCGTGCGGCAGATCTCGAAGAATCCGTGCTTCGCGCGCACTTCGAGGAACTCTTCGAGCAGTGAACAGCTTCGATGTCAGTGCGGGGTTCAGCCTGGTGGATGCGTGGAACGCACCAGGCAGATATCTCCCTGCTTGTCGCATGACCCATACCGGGGCGCGTTCGGTCTCCTCACCTGCATTCCATTCGCATTTGATAAACGTGTTCTGAGAACACTCTGGAGCTTCTCACCTCGCGCTGCGCGCAGAATTAGGTCGTTCTTGAGTGCAGGAAAAGCCATGGTCTGTGTACTGCGAAGGCGCGCGTACGGGGAGGAGGTCGTAGAAGCGCGAAGGCAAGGCGCGGTCTTGGTGCAGTGGGCAGGTCTTCAGACGGGCCTTGGATGCGCTTGAGAAACGACGGGTACGTGTCCGCGACTGGCTGGGACGACGTGGAAAGCCTGAGGAGGATGAAAGGTAATCCGGGACCTCGCTGAGGCCGACATCGTGACCGCGACTGGGAGCTGTGTTGCCGTGAGAGGGCTGCTTGCCTCTTGCTCTCACCTCCCGCCACTCACGCCTCCAGCTCTTTGTCGTCAGTCCCACACCTGCCTCACTACATCGCCCGATCCATTCGTCCGCCTCAGCGCTGTTTCAGAATGTCCATCACGAACCCGACGCAGCTGGTCGAAGAGTGCGCGCGTGTGTCCCGGCGGTCACAGTGCGAAGCCACTGATCTCGGTCTCACTGACCCCAGGTTCAAGAAGTCGGGCGAGTTCGACCGCCTCCGGCGGGAGCTGCTGAAGGAGTTCCGGCAAAGTGTGGGTTCCGCTCGTCTCCTGCCGACGGTGCGTGGATAAACTTCCCCTTCTCAACGATGCCATCCTGCAGGAGGGGGTGGCCGCCTTCCTCGCGCGCGTGGAAGACATCGCGAAACAGAAGCTCGCGTCGGACCCCAAGCTCCAGTACATGCCCGAGGCGAACGTGTCGAGGGAGATCATGCAGGAACTGGACAGGTGCGCCGTCGTGCTTCCGGATCGCCCCGCGGTGGACAGAACCGAGGCTATTGTCCGCTTCCCAGGTACCCACTCGTGGACCGCGCGGTGCAAGACTTCCCTCTGCTCTCGGACCCCTCCTTCAAGGCCGCAATGAGAGATTCGATTCAGAAGATATTGCAAGAAGACCGGAAGGCCGCTGGACAAAGTATGTGTATTGCTCGCCTTCTGGTGCTTCTCTCCCGGCGGCTGACGACTCCTGCAGCAACAACTACCAACGGTACGTCTCAGGCTACGGCACAGGGGGGTTCTGCTGTCCCATGGAAAGCTGGCGGGACTGGTGTCAATGCCACCAATGCTGGCAACGATAGTGACAGCGATAGTAGTGCAGAGAGCATGGATATCGAGGAATATAGCAGCGACTGAACCCCATTTCTTGGAACTTACCTTTGCTGGTGCGACGGCGAGACGTTGAGACATGCTATGGACGACAGGCGACGATATCGATGATTCACAGTGCTGCCATTAGTTGAGGCTTGGTCGGGGCTGAGCGTTGAGGACTTCGACCTTGACGATGATGCATCTTGCCACTACGATAGAGATAGTGCGACTTGGGGGCTCGATTGAGAGAACGTGTCGAGGTTCAGAAACACAGGACTCTCGTGTATTGAATCACTGACTCGATGTCCCTCTTCCAGCTAGCACCAACGCATCGTGATGGAAGTCCCTCGCTAGCTGTACCAGACCACATACGTGGTGTAACGATAAAAAGGTCAGTGCATCCCGCCAAACACGACTCGGGTAAGTTCACGAGTATTGACGGTTCAACGTTCAATCTCTCAGCGCCCTACAAGGCGACGAGTTCTTGGATTCCCTTCTTCGCGACGACAACCACGCCCAGAAAATACATATGCAGTCCCAGTTCTGTACTGTCGCAGCAACGTCCGGATTATTATCTGTACACGATTCTCGTCACCAATTTGAACGAGGCTCTGCCTCGCACCAACCAACAACCAATTCGCAGACGTTCTCGAGAGCTCGATACCCAACGAGCGTGCCATCCCGCGCGCTCCAGAGCGGGGCTGATCCCACAGATCCTTCTTCGATTGTCCTGGAGCTCGAGCTAGACCACTTCGACGTGGCCCACCTTGTGCTCAGGCTGCGAACCGTCGAACTTGGAGAGCTGCTTCAGTCGACACGCTCAGAGTGAGACAGCCGCGCGGGGGTGCCCAAACGGCAGTTGGAAGTGGGAGGTGGCTCACCGAGTCGCTCTCGATCTCCGGGGAATCGGTGACGTCGACGTCACTCGCGTCCCGCTTTGTGTCCTTCGTGGTGTCGATGCGGATGGTGATGCCTTCGCCGCGGCGCTGCGTTCGACATGGGCATGGTGAGCTGCGGAGGGAGACGGATGGGGTGACGACCGACTCACGAATTGGGATGCGGGCTGCATCTCCCGCAGCGAGACTGAGGCGTCGTGTGATGACGCCTCGCGCAGGCTCTTGCGCGCGTTGAGCGTTGCCATGAGCGAGTTTGAGTAGACTATAGGTGGGCGTGAGGATACTAGTCAGGGAAAGCCTGGGGATCGTGACACTCACGGCGGCCGATGAGGAAGTAGAAGCAAATGTAGACGAAAGAGTTTGGCAGGGTAAAGAAAGTGATTAGAGATATACACGCGCAAACGCTGATGGCGAATATCAGTAGTTTGTCAATCGTGAGGGCTGAGGCGGGCCACCTTGTCAGTAGGCCGGTGTTCACAGCGAATATGATCTGCGTAGAACGAACTCGATGAGCTCGCACAGTCGGATAGTAGGAAGTTATGGTGATCTCTCTTACCAGCTTGTTAATGAGTGTGTTAGATCGAGCGAAGTTGGTGCGCGATGTGTGCAAGAGGGTGCACAGGATTGCTGCGATGAGGACATCGGCGGCGGCGGCGAAGACGTTCATGCAAATTGACAGGGCCTGTGAATCCAGGCGGCGTATCAAGAGCCATCCAACGCACTAAGACGGCACCTCGACACCTACCCGTAGCGCAGTCAGATCCATGAACGTGTTCAGCGAGAAGCTGACGAGACGTCAGTATCAGCATGGCTGGAAATATCGCGAGAGGGGTGCTCACGCCCGGATTGTGTATGCTACAGAGACACCGAACTCAGCGGCAACTAACAATGCCTACGGAGGTGGTCAATGCATGCATAGATCAGGCAGCGAACATACGTACGACAGGGATGAAGAGATACAGCCTCTTCTCGCTGAGCCTGTAAACACGCAGGGCAAAGAAACTGCATGACGGTTAGATGCGGTTACCGGAGGATCCGTTGATGAAACCCACCTCTGGACGAACAGCCCTGTGAACCCCTAGGGTCGATACATTTCAGGTGTAATGCCGGAACAATAGGGAAGATCTTACGTTGAACAAGACCTCGACGACGATGGTTCTGCATCTGACGTCAATTCCGCAAGTTGCAACGTAGTCCGATCACTCACTTGTTCAGCATCGTCATAGCATTGGGGTTGCCATATTCCTTGACCAAATACCAATATACTTGGTATGATCATGAGCCCATGAACCAATGAGCAGTTGGGTATCGCACGTACTGCTATGCGATATAAGAGCCTGTGTCCCTTCAGTTACGCTTTCTACAGGTTAGCAAGGACATAACGCACCTGATGCACAGAGTCGGACGTCCAGACTACCGTGACCTGCCCACGACATTCAGAATGGCTGGTGAGAGCAAACTGCAGGACCTCACTCACAAGCAATTTGATGATCCATTTATCTCTATTGTAACGAGTGTAGTAGTAGTAGACCTGCGAGCAGGAGACTAGGGAAGTTCAGTGACAGGAAGAGGTCTCACGACCACACATACGAACCGCCATAGAGGCTGCATGCGACGGTCCAGTGGTCAGGAACGCATGGGCTTAGGCGGTAAATCGAGACTTACACTCCGGAGATAATCACTCCAATGAGGAGGACACCCATCCTAAATAGACGGTAGTAGTTCAAGTCGGGCGCCGTTAGGCAGAGTACCAGGATACACACGTTTCATCGACGATAGTCATGGTGAGCAGGGGCAAGTCGGGTGGGTAGGAGGGAGGGAGAGGTCGCTAAGGCTGGGGCCCTGGTAGAAGACATGGCGGGGCACTGGTCGTATATGACCAAGGACCCGTCAACCGAAAGACGCGTTAGGTGGATAGCAATCGAGCAGCGCCATCGAATGTTCCAGGGAAGGGCGCCGCATCCTGGGCACTTGGAGCGGACCCAGCAGACTGAACAGAACCTGTTATTGCCTGTCTTCCCATCGACTGAGCGAACATCACTCCTGCGAGCCCGGGCAGTCCACAGCTGTCCGCTGAGCAAACACAGACTCTTCGCTGTCTGAGTCATCTTGGTGGAATAAGAATCTGCAGGCGTGCTCAGAGACGCAGGTCCTTGGGTGGATGTTCAACGTCTTCTGATGCAGGCACCGCGACGACCGGACGGTAATGGACCTACGGGAACGGGAAACGTTGGTGTGAGCCTAAGTGCAATTCCTGGGCTCAATATCGTACCAGGAAATGCGACCGTCCAAGAGAGGGGACTCTTGATGCTCGCATTGGGACCCGGCTTCGGCTTCCATGTAGGCCCTGTCCCCTCGCGTATGCAGCTAGAAGTGCCGAACTAGCGGACAAAAGGGAGTCCAGTTCGGGGATCCCATACATTCGGGACGCACACCATGGGGAGACAACGCGTGGTTCACAAAGATTATCGGCCAGGTTGACCAGACGAGGTGGTAGAACATCAACCGGATCCAGCGGCCTTCAAAGGAGCACGCCTACGAGCGCTAGAGCCACGCGGCACGTGGCGTTAGCCGTTTTCCGTGTCCAGCGAGGCAGTCGACGCGCCGCGCTCTCCTGTGTCCTGTGTCCAGTCTCTGCGCTCTGTCCCTCTTGTTCTAATGGCGGTCAGCGTGCATCCTTCTCTGTTCTGTCGTCGCTGTTCTCACACGTACCCAGACCCGGTGCTCCTCCGCTCTCCGCGCATTCTCCAGGTCATGTCGCGCGCCGCGGTCAGTCGCCAGTGGGCTCTTCTGTCTCTTCTCCGCATGCTCATCGAACACCCTCAGCCCGTCCGCATTCGCGGGCCCGTCACGATGCCTCGCAACAGCGGCCGAGTCGTCATCAACGCCTCCACCACCTCCGCCGGCGGACCCCAAGCTCAACAAAATCGTTGACGACATCTCGGGTCTCACCCTTCTCCAGGCAGCAGACCTTGTCACCCTTCTCAAGGTGCGCTCCCACCCCATTACGTGCCACCCCCGTCGGACCAACACACTAATATCGACCGTCGGACACAGACACGGTTGAACATCCAGGAGATCGCCATGCCCGCGGCGGCGCCAGCAGCAGCGCCCGCGGCCGCACCAGCTGAGGAGGCTGAAGCGGTACGTCCCCTCCGTTCGTTCTCAGCCGAAGCTCCGGAATGAACGCACACGCGTACGCATGGAACCCGTAATCCTGCAGGAGAAGCCGAAGGAGAAGACGGTCTTCAACGTGAAGCTCGAGGCGTTCGACGCCGCCGCGAAGCCCAAGATCATCCGCGAGGTCAAGGCCATGGTCCCCAACCTCACGCTGATCGAGGTACGCCCCCTTCCCTCTTCCTGTTCTCCCGCTCCGTTCGACGCTGCTCACGACGATCCCGTTCCACGCGCGTCTTCCACCCCTCTCGTCCTGTCACTGCCTACCCGCATACCCTTCTTTCTCCGTGCTCTCGCCCTTCCCCCTCGCAACCGGGCGCACGCTCGCCCAGGCGAAGAAGTTCGTCGAGTCGCTACCGCAGACTCTCAAGGAGAACCTGTCGAAAGAGGACGCAGAGAAGCTCAAAAAGACGTTCACGGACCTCGGCGCGACCGTCGTGCTCGAATAGGCGTCTCCCTTGCTGTGATAGAGCGCATGAGTCTAGGTCTAGGGGCCATGTCAGCATCGTACATCTTACACTAATGGTCATACTACTGCCTCCACTCCTCCGTGCGTGCGAGTCTCTCGGCCTCATGTCCTGGCGGAACGGAAGACCAGTCGCCGAAGCCACTCTTCCGACTCGCCCGCTATATCTGCCACCGGCGGGGCGAGGAAGAGCATACATTTCCCCGTATGCGACAAGCCCCGCTTGAGGCACCATGCGGCCATCAGACTCACGGGAAGGACGAAGAAGTAGGGTCATTTGGTCATTGTCCATGACGACAGTACAGCGGATTATAGCAACTTCATGTACAGACGCGGGCAGCGGAGCCCGGGATGGCTACAGAAACAGTAGTAGGGAGTACGAGAGTAGGAGTACGGGAAACGGCAAGAGCGTTGATGGACAGAGAACGAGGGAAGAAGAACGAGGGTTCGTCGGCGGGAGCTGCGCGGGCGCGCGCAGAACGTCTCCGTCGGAAAGCGAGAAACGATGCGGAGCGGGAACGGGGTGGTGCGCTCAACGTCCGGAGACAACAACGTTTGCCCAGACGTGCGGGCGTGCAGGGGCGCGTGCGCTTTAGTCCTCGGACAGGTAGCGGTACTCGAAGCGGAAGTCGCTCTTCTTCCGCTGGCACCACGAGCCTTCCCAGTCGAAGTAGACGTACACGCCCTGCTCGTACTCCTCCGTGATCGCCTGCGGCTCAGAATGCCGCTGGAACCACGTCAGGTACTTGACGTGGAAACGCCATGACTGACGTTTCAACTCCTTCGCGGCGAGATATCTGCCGTCGCGTAGCGAGGGTTAGGCACAAAGAACCGAAGCCAAAGTGGCGTGTGGGGCGAGACTTACTGCTGATACGTGCCAGGGTGGTAGTAGAACACGTAGAAGAGTGTCTCGACGTCAAGCTGCGCGAAGATCCCAGGCGTGTTCAGCAAAGGATGCGGCACCTGCGGGTAGTACGAGGGTGTCTGGATAGGGTTTCGAGGTACGTAGTACTTCGGCCTGGTTGATTGAACATGACAACAGGTCAACCGAGTGTCTCGACGTTAGATCAACACACCGACTCACTTCTCGGTGTCCTGTGGCTGAGGCATACTTGAGTAGCTACCCTGCAGCAACTTGTGCACTTGGTCCAGGTTCGACATCCGGTGGGGCGCTATAGTGCACAATTACCATTAGCATGTCACGTCTTCCACGCCACCGCACTGACAAAGGTGACGAACGGCGTTGTGAGTTTACACGCACGTACCTTTCTGCTTCACGGTCTCGAAAGACATCACCAAGTCTGACAGCGAACCTGGGAACGCCGTCGCGCGTTGTTGCTGTGTCTGGTTAGGCAGTTGCGACTGGGCTGCGGATGGTGGCCGAGCACCAATTGCGCCCGGCCCGAGCTTCGTAGGTTCCGTGTTGTTGAGCGACACACCAGGCGGAAACTGTGGCTGCTGCTGGGCGGGATGCGGCATGGGCGATGTGCCTGCAGATGCGCCAGGTGCTGTTGCCGAGGTCACGGGTAATGCTTGCGCGTGTGTCGGCAATGGCGATGGTGTTGGTGGAGCCTGTACCGTCGCTGTTGAGATTGCTGACAATGATGAGACACCGTTCGTTTGCGAAGACGACGACGTTTGCTCTTGTTGTGCAGGATGCTAGTGACAATAGAAGGGTGAGCCTGAGTCAGCGTGGAGCCAACGTTGCAGACACGCACCGGCACGCCTGGTGGGTGTAGTGACGTTGGCGAGGATAGCGATGCTACGGACACATGTCAGCCAGAAGCCCCCCTCGGCTCATGACATACTGATTTGCTAAGAACCGACCTTTCCGTGCTGCGGGGCGCTGTGGAGAAGATGTCGCTGCAGGGCCGCCGATTGAACTGGGAACCGCGTCGAGAAGCGCAGGGGAGCCGTGAGCAGAATACAAGGAGTCGTCTGGCGGATGAGATACGGACGCAGCAGACGAGAGCATCGGACTCGTTACAGAAGGATGCGTGAGGCTCGGGGATGAGGTGACAGCAGAACGCTGATCTGGAGGTATAGAACTTGACGCGGTTGTTGATGCTGACGGTGTTGGAGGAACAACAGTCGCCTGCGAGGAAGGTGCTGCCGATTGCTGTGTCTGTACAGACACTGCAGGGGCAACGGCAGCAGCAGCAACTTTGGCATACCCTGCTGGAGGATTTCGAGGGGGTAGTGGCGTCTTTACCATACTTGCTACGGATTGTTGCGCGAAGTTGGCATGTGGAGGTGGTTTCGCCGCTGCAAGAAGCGTCATGATGATGAGGGAGCAATATGAGATAGTACGACGTACGTTCCGCAGCTATTGATTGCTCTGCCGAACGTCATCAGTACTGGGCAGAGATTGACTATGAACGACATACTTCGTTGTTGCAAGGTAGTAGCCGCTTTCTTCAACACTGGGCTATCTCGTTTGTTACTACTTGCAACACTCTCCTCGTCGTGTTTCTTTGATGGTGTTCGTAAAGGTAGGTCTGTGATACAGCGGTTTAGATTGAAGTAGGGATCGTCGGAAGAATGACGCACCTTCACTCGCCTCCTCCGATTCCTCACTGTCACTCTCGTCGTTCGGCATTCGGAACTTCTCCTCCTCTTCATCGAGATTGAGGTCATCGTATACGCCTTCGTATTCCTCAAAGTCCTCGTCCTTCCCAAGGCGTGAGGAATTGTTCATCATACGCGTCAAGGGGGAACATACCATATTGCTGTCCACGAAGTACTTCACGTCGTCTTGTAGTGCTGTTACCTTGTCCGTGGCCAACGAGCCGTTGTCGAGTAACCGAAGAATGATCTCCAGTCGACTGATGTGCCACTTCCGTCGTTCGTTCAGCCTCTCCAACGCCTCTAACCGCTCTGCTGCTGCCCCACCCGCCTTGTTCTTCTTCTTACCCCCTCCTTGCAACGTCTCAATCTCCGCTTCTGCCGTCTCCACCTGCACCATGAGCTCATCCATCATCTGCTGCACCCATGACATCGTGTCGACCTTCTCCTGTTGTTTGGGGTCGAGCTTCGCAGACTGGGTAAGGCCCTCTTTCGAGAATGCCTTCGTCTTCATCTCTTTCTCGCATGCTTTGAACTTCTCCATTTGCTGAGTACGAGACGCGTGTTACAGGAGTTGGAAGTAGCCACGAGACACCGAACAAAGTCATTAGCATACGCAAGCCGTGGTATAGCGAACACACCGCCAGCCGTACGCATCCTCCTCGCTGTAGGGGCACACAGAGGCGGCTGTAACAAGTGGTGTGAACATAGACAGATACTCACTGTCTCAATCAGCTTGCGGTTGTCGAGCAATGCCGACTTGTCCTTGATGTCATTGCTCGCGACCCAAGTCTTGATTTGGTCCCGCAACCGCTGAAGCTTCTTGATTTGTGTCTTCAAGTCAGTCTCCAGCTTCTCCTTCTGCGTCTGATTTGTAGAGGCTTGCATCTTGTCGTATATGCTCTCGAAGAGCTCGACGCCCTCCGCGACCTTCTTCAAGGTACGGTCAATTTCCGCTGCAAATACAGTGGTTGAACATGTGTTGCGGTGGTACAAAGTGAACCCAGACGTACTTTGCAGCTTTCTTGCTGCCATGATGCAATACGAGGGATGCTGGAGTAGTCAGGGGAGATATACAGAGCAGAGGGTCAGAGCGCCGAAACGCTCGGATGATGGGAGGTGTATTTGTCCCCCAAATTAGGCCTTTGATCACGTGACATGACTATATATGGCGAGCACAGACATCCAGTACCACGGTGGTTCTAACTTCTAAGTGGCTAGTTACTTGGAGAGGTCATCATCGTCTACAAACCACGACATGTATATACAGTCGTCTTGTAGAGGATCCATGGATGATGTCAGCTCACACAAATCTGGAACGCGAGTGCCGCCCAGACTATGGAGGCTCCTCGGAGCCTGGAGGCGATGGCGGTAATATATTGGAAGGGACGAATGGTTCCCAGTGGCACCCGAGCTCGCGATACAAAGTATAGATGCAGGCTGTGTACATCGATAGCTATGTTCTCGTCTTGGAGTCGATGGTATGTGGATTCGAGATAGCTTGACGAGTTCGTTGCCGCCTCCGATGTAACGACAGGTATCGGAGATACAGATATCGACGCCAGTATACGAGTAAGGATGTACTTGGGAGGGACTGCTCTAGATCTTAGAAGTTAGCGGTATAGGAGGACAGAGGACTCTAGGAGGATTGCGCAGCATGCGACCAAGGTGGCAACATCTGAATATCAGGCTAGCATCGGGGGTACGAGAACGTTGCCATGGTGAAAGGATTCCACGTCGGAACTTGAGGCAGCAGTCGACTGAGCGCAGGAGAAGCCACTGCCTCCCATGGAGGCTCCGGACCAGAAGCCGGCGTAAGAAATCAGGAAGTGGAGAGTTGGCAGTGTTGAACAGGAACCGTGTCGGATCATACGCCCAGAGCCCAACGACGAGCTGACTGAAAGTTCGGCGGTTGAGACGGTTGAGACCAACGAGATTGAGATGACCGTGTCACTGTGACTGGATGAGCAGCGAGATCTGAGAGTTGATGGGATCACTGACGTCAATCCCGGCCGGTGGCTGCCTGACAGAATGTGTTTGGCACATGGACCAGCTACATGGCAGCGTCCACACGTCGAGAGAGCGGAGGCAAAAACGGCCAGGAGCTAGTGCGGGAGCTCTGAGGAGAAGAGTGGGAGGAAGAAGAGTCTGAGAATGGACGAGACGGGGATCGGCCGGGGACGCTCACCGCCATGAGTCGCGCGCTCTGATTGGCCCGGTGCGGCGTGATGAGCCGTATTTGGGAGTGTAACAATTGGAAGCTATCCGTGGGAAAGTTGAGGGGCAAGGGCGAAGAGGATAGTCGGACATGTCTCGCAGATAATACACCCTGCGGGTTCCCTTCTCGTCCTCTCCTTCGCCTCACGCCCTTTCACGACATTTTACTATCCACTCGCTATGAAGTCCCTTCGCAAGTCATTGAATGGCAACAAGGACCACCACCACCACCACATCTCTACTCCTGCTCCCCTTCCCGCTCTCTCCAAGCCCTCAACTGCTATCCTACCTCCAAAGAAGGTCATCAGGGCCCTCGGCTCGTACAAGTCCACCGCACCACAAGAGCTCTCCTTCGAGAAGGGCGATTTCTTCCACGTATTGGTCGATAATGGTGGATTGTGGTATGAAGCTCATAATCCCATGACGGGTGCTCGAGGACTCGTTCCTACCAATATGTTCGAGGAGTTCACAAAGGGCGCACCTACGTGAGTACTAGCATACACTTCTTGTATGTTCTTGAAGCCCAACTGTACTTCAGACCCCGTTCTCCCAAGCTATCCAGTCCCGCCGATCGTATGTCCAGCATTTCGAGCGCGAAGATATCCCCTACTTCCCCGAAGCTCAAGACATATTACGCCATCGTCCTCCATGACTTCGCTGCAGAGCGAGCAGACGAGCTAGACGCGAAGTCCGGAGATCCCATCACCGTCGTCGCCCAGTCCAACCGTGAATGGTTTGTCGCGAAACCCATAGGTCGTCTTGGACGTCCAGGTCTCATCCCAGTGTCCTTCGTTGAAATACGCGATCCCGCCACAGGCAGAGCGGTCGAGGATGTGATGAAGTTGATTGACAGCGGGGAGCTGCCTCGTGTGGAGGAATGGAAAAAGGCAGTCCTCAATTACAAGGCGAACAGCATCTCGCTGGGTGTTTTGGATGACTCCTCGTCGGCACCCTTCCGACAATCTACTACTCCTATCGAACCGACTATCATGGTGCAAGGTGCAACGCCACTACCTGGGCAGTCGGAACAGATCCCAGAAGAACCGCCTCGTCCTCCAACACCCAAACTCCTCCCTCAGGGCATCCTGCTGTCCGCGGAAGTCAAGTCGTATCACTACGAGGCAGACGAGTACTGGTTCCGAGTACACGCTATCTATCAGCCGTACGGTGAATCTCGCTCTCAGTCCCTCCCTCCTGCCAAGGAACTAGTCCTATTCCGCTCCTACAACGACTTCTATGATTTCCAGGTCGAGCTGCTCGACACATTCCCATACGAGGCAGGACGTCCGGATAGTAGCACTCGGATTCTCCCTTACATGCCCGGTCCCGTGGATGTCGTCGACAACGACATCACCATGAGCCGGAGAGAAGAGCTCGACGAGTACCTCCACAAGCTATGTGCGTTGAAGACCTATGCCCGGTATATCTTGGAACACAAACTCGTCCGGTCGTTCTGCTCGTTGAAGCCTGGCGATGGCGAGGTCAATGTGGAGCCGCGAAGGGGCGAGATCGACGCATTGCGCAAATCCTCGTACGAAGGGGAGCGACAGAGCTACGCCCACCCCAATACTGCCGCCGACCAAATGTCTCGTTTGCGTGTCGCGCCACATCCCGAAAATCGTTTCAGCGAAGCGTCTCGCTACGAGGAGGAGGACGCGGACATCGCCCCCGTCAATGGAGACTCTTACTACGGTCAGCCGAATGGGCACAACCGATCTCAATCTCGAACAGCCAATCATCAACGCGCGGACTCCCAGAACTCATTCCGCCGCCCGTCCGACACAATACCCCCTCGTTCCCATTCACCCCAAGTCTCATCGACCTACTCTCGCACACACTCTCCAGCACCCAGTCGCGACATCCCCAGAAGTCGCACACCGCTGGAGATTGATCCACACGAAGCGAACGCGGCGTCTCGCTCTTCGCTGGCATCGTCACACGACCCTTCGCCAGTATCAATGCGCTCCTCACAGGCGGGATCTGTGCAGACCGCAGCGACGTCCACATCAGGACGTTCGCGCTCAGCGTCGAACGCGGCATACAACCCCCCAATCTCGGCGACGAACCCTAATGCCGCGTTCTTGAAGATCAAGATCTTTGACCGTGTCTCGGACGACCTCGTCGCTATCCGCGTGCACCCCAAAGTCACCCACGCACAGCTCATGGACAAGGTTCAGGCTCGTCTTGGCGGGAACGTGCTTGCCCTGCGATTCCGAGACAGCTTGAGCAACGAGTTCGTGCCGCTGGAGAACGATGGGGACCTTCGGGGGTGGCTCGACAGCACGGATCGACACGTTCTCTATGCGGAGTGATCGCGCTGCGGTCGTGGCGGTGGCGCCTCCACGCGGGGCAGGAAACCTTGACTTGGGCTGGCTCGACTCGACATCGCACATACATACGATATATATTGCGGTACGCGTACATAATATCTTCGATTTGTTCTGACACACCACATAGCCCCCGACCTCTTCATTGCTTGAGAACTATTTTATTAGCCTACGATGTTTTCGTGTGTATTCTTGATTCGTTCTGTTCGTATCCATCACGAGCTAGTAGTTCGTCACGACTCCGTTCCCTCATCTCACTTAGGTTTGTGTGCCCCCTGTAGCACTCTGTACTTTTGATGCTCTGTACTCGCGAGTCCTGACATCACTATCGCCGTTCCCTATGCGTTTCAGTTCGGCAACTACAACTCTGCCTCCGACTCACTCGACCTTGCAGCTGGCCGCGGAACGAATCGCGGGTTTGTTGGTGGCGGTACCACGAGGTGACGTCCCGATTGGGCAACTGTCGTGGATGCGACCCAGCGAAGAAATTTGAGCATCGTGACATGATGGAGTATTTTGCATATCTACAGATTCAATAGAGTACCCATGCCTGACGTCATGAGGCAATACTAGTTTTTCAGCACGGTCTTTCATGAGCACACCCTGAGAACAACATTCACACCGATAAGTTGTAACTTGCGACCACGCTCGATACTTCGTGAGCATCTCAGCGCTGCACTCATTCACAACTGGCGTCAGAGCGGAGAGCTCGCATGCGAACCATCATTATCCAGTGCGGGGAACTGCGTCATGCCGCAGCGGGCTTCACTGCCAGCTTGTAGCATCCGCTAGCATCTGCCGTCCCCTCACAGTTCCTCGCATGCATACTTGACATGTGCCAGCGGGCCTGCGGGACGTGGGCCTCAGGCGGGCGAGCTGGACGTGAGACCTCTGTCGTTTACAATCATCTCGTACACGGTCCTGCCTGAGACCGTACCGGCATTAGATGCGGTGAAGTTACTCAACCTTCACCCACCGATTGAGCCCTCTCAATCATACAGGGGGAGATTCTTGCATGATCACTCCAGCTATCGCGTTACCCTCCGGGAATGACGGTGGAAACCATGGAAGTCGACGAGGTCGCCGCTTGGCCATGGCCGGCGTATATAAGTCCACGATGCGGAACAAGCGCCGAGCACTGTACCGCTCAAGCGTGCTGCAACCGCGTTGCAGGTCGCCTCCACCTCCTAGAAACGCCGGTACTATATTCCCACATCGTCCACGTCCTCGCAGCATGCTCTGACTGCTTCCTACGATCTTTTATTGCCTCACGGACCGATAATACCACCAACGGTTGCTCCTGCCTGCCGGAGAGATGTCTGAGGGAACCGACGCCTCTACCTCTTCGGGTAGCCCACCCGACGCGCCCGTTATTACTGTCCAGCCCACCCCTGACGATAGCGGCGTTCGCGACATTCTTGCGGTTGCTGATGAAGTCCTATCTCTCGAACGGAAGCACGCTACCGAGAAATCTGAGAACGACGAGGCGCTGGAGTGGCATGAGGTCATCGAGCTGCAGGCCTTCAGCGAGCGGAAAGCTTGGATAGAGGAGAAAACCAAGGTGCGTCGGCATTTGCGAGCTATGGTCATGTGCTCTATCTGAGTTTGCCGCAGTTCCTTGAACAACTTCCTCCGATCGAGGTCTTCGTAGGCCTCGATGCAGTACGCGCGTCCGCAACTGAGGTCGATGGGCTCCCCACGCGCGAGGAGTTGCAGAGTTGGCGGAGAGAGCACGACAGGATAGAGAAGGAAACGGAGATATTTGACTCTGGTGAGCTGAAGAAACTGAAGAAGTTCACCAAAGGTATGTGCCACAATAACCCCAACTGAGCCGATGAAGTAACGGTGTGTCACCTCAAGCCGCCGCGCAACGGAACCTCTCCCCTGCAGACACGGATCTCATCGAGCTCACCCTCACCACCATCTATGCACTAGACAAGCTCCTCCACCTCTTACGCGACCGGTCGGACAATCTAGACTTGTTGGGCGTCCGCCTCACCTGGGAGGAACGGAGGATAGCAGCATGGAACGACCTACACAAGCTCCTAGACGACCTGCGAGCCTTCCTGGCGACACGCGCTCGATGGTCCCCTTCAGTTTACGAGACCCTAGAGCCTGACGACCCGAGCCCTGGCGAATACACCCCGAAGAGACGAGGCTCCATTGTTTCCATGACTTCCGAGTCATCTCGCGCCTCTATTCCTGGCTATTCTCGAGGCGCGCGCTACAAGCTCGCCGAGGCACTGTCGCAAGAGGCAGCGCAGTTCGCTAGTCGGACGTCTTCCCTGAAGCACACGAAGATCGTAACAGCCGGAAAGGCTTTGGATAAACTCATCGACGACAGCCGGAAACCTGTCCCCGACGAGCTCTTGGACGAGCAGGACAAGCTCGAGAATGAAGGCATTGCCGAGATGGAAGATATAGGCAAGTTTGTCATGCAAATGGTCATGCAGTGGAAGAAGTAAGATTTGTGCGGCCACGATTTATTATGGAATGCTCATGCGTTTTCAGAGCTGACGAGTTTTACGTCGAGACCCTCAAGGACAAATCCGACGCGCAGACCCTCCTCGAGGAGATCGAAGTAGCGAAGTTCAGTCATCCGACAGCTCGTCAAGATGCGAATTTCATGTCTCGAACAAGTGTTCTCAACAAGCGCCTGCTGTTACGAGGCAACCCCTCCACTTCCCCGATGTTCCCTAAACCGGAGCACCATCACTTCCCCGAGCAGGCTAAGTGTACGGCAGCGGTTGTTGAGCAGCTCTCGTCTGAGATGGCCGCAGCGCTCCAAGCGGTCAGGAAGGTGGAGACGTGCGCGAAGGAGTACCACGCATCTCTGGAGGCGGTCAAGCAAGTCGAAGCGGTTTGCAAGTCAGCCTCTGAGGTCTCCTCGACCTTCCGCTCCATAATCAGCCGACTAGAGCATGGTATCACGACCTCCAACGGCGATGGCACGCCGCCAGACCTGTCCACCGAGGCATGTCTAGATAGCGCTCGGCACTCGGTCTTCCTATCCTTGTATCCTTCCATCCTCGAAGAGCTTCGTCAGGCAAATGATGAGGCTGGGCCTCTCCTCTCCAAAGCACGTGCCGCGCTGCTTCGCCTGGACTTCCCTGGAGTAGATTCGCAGTTCAAAGTGGATGCAATCGCAGCGGTCGACACTCTGGAGGACAGTCGCGCTGCCGCCGCGAAGGCGAAGGATTCGGTTGCGGCACGCATCAACGCTCTCACTGACGTCCGCAAAGTGTGGTCCACGATTGGCCAGCTCTTCCAGGAGACGGACGAAGTCAGAGGCGAGATAGTCGACGCTATGTCTCGCCAGATGTGGCGTCAACAGGTCCGTCATGACGCACCGCCTACACCCGAGAGCCCCACGACCGCGCTTCCGTCAGTTTCTACTTCGCCTTCAGAAGTCCTGGAGCGACTGGCGCTGCTCCGAGGACGAGTCGCGCAGGAGGTCACCAGCCCCCTTTCCTCCCTCAATCCTTCACTCACTCCTGCTCTTCGTGGGTACCTCACCCAGTCGACGGGCGCGCTAGAAGCGTTCCTTAACACCACGAGCGACACGGCACGTTTCTGGGATGCCGTCCAGAACCAAGCGGCGATGATGGGCGCAGTGCGAGATGAAGTGCAGTCGTTCCAGATCAGCATTGAGGACCTCAAGCTCCGCTTTGACAAGGCCGCTCAAGACGTCTTCGCAGGAGCTCTCGCAGAAGATGCGGTTGCAGAAACAGAGGCTGCGCTCACCCAGGATTTCACCTCCACCAAGGTGGCGATCCAGACGTTCCTGGATGAATTGCCCCGGCGCATCCCCTTCGTTGATGAAGCGAAGCTTGTCGGCCTAGCGAACCGAACTGCACCGAAGCGCCGCGCCTCCATCGCAGGAAACCTCAGTCTGGACTTCATTCAGCAGGCTGCACAGCCTACTCTCCCCTTCGACCCCGCCACGCTCGACAAAGGCGTCCGCACTGACTCTAACACCTATAGCATGATGCTGTCGGGTGCGATCAAGACGCTCGAGTCTAAGGCGGACTACTTCCAGCTCGCAAAGAAAGCTCACGCCATCGACGTCGTGATGGGTCCGCTTCATGACCAACTCAACCAGGCTGGCGAGACTATCGCAACAATCCAAGCGTCTCTCACGCAGGGCGAAGAGCGTCTATCCTCCGAACGCCTGTCCGAGCTTTCCACCTCGCTTGAGGAAGCTGTTCGTACCCATGATGCATCCATCGAGCGCTGTCTCTCCCCTGTACGGTCGGCACTCCATGCCCTTCGGTCCACACCCGGCATATCGGAGGCCGGAGCCCGAGATGCCGTCGTCTCTGCACGTCAGAAGGCCGTCGAGAACGCGGAGACTCAGTTCACAGCGTGGAAGAAGACCATCGTCAATCTGAAGCAGCAGATCATCGATGCACAGAAGGCTGAACTTCACCGTCTTACGGAGGAGGCCCGCTTGCGTGAGGAGCAGGAGCGGCTAGAGGCCGAAGCCGAAGCGCTGCGTGCTCGCGAGGAGGCCGCCGCTGCCGAGGCAGAACGCCTTGAAGCGCTGGAGCGGGCTAGGATTGAACGTGAGAAGGCGGAGGCGGAAGAGAGGGAGAGGAGAGAGCGTGAAAGGGCGGAAGCGGAGGAGATCGCGCGTCTGGAGCAGCTCGCCCGCGAGAAGGCTGAGGCTGAGGAGCGGGAGCGAAGGGAGAAAGCGGAGGCTGAGGAACGAGCGAGAAAGGAGAAGGCGGAGGCAGAGGAACGAGCGAGAAGGGAGAAGGCGGAGGCAGAGGAACGGGAGAGGCGTCTGCGGGAGGAGGCGCAGGAACGGGAGAGACAGCGGCAAGAGCAAGAGAAGTTGGAGAGAGAGAGGCTGGCAAGGGAGAAGGCTGAAGCTGAGGAGAGGGAACGTCGAGAACGAGAGAGGGCAGAAGCAGAGCAACGTGCGCGCCAGGAAGCAGCGGAACGAGCCCTGCGCGAGGAGGAGGAGAGGCAGCGGCAAGAAGCGTTGCGTTTGGCTGAAGAGTCGGCGATCCTCGATAGCCCTCTCGAGACAGTTGACGAGGTCAGCTTTAGTGTCGCCGATGCTGACGGTAAGTGGAGAGTCACTTGCGCAGTTCTCTGGCTGATATGCGAACATCCTTCAGATGTGTTCGCTGTGCGGACGGCGCCTGCGGTGGCGACTGGATTGAGTCCAGAAATGAGCGAGTTGAGCTCGCGAATATTCTCCTTCCGCAAGCGTCTACGGTCCATTGGCATCAACGAGGCCTCCAGACCGAATGCACGAGGCGGCTCCGAACTTCCAGACGATGGCGTTAGCAACACAATGACCGACGCGTTCAATGCGCTCTCTCGCGAGGTCGCGACACTTCCGTTATCCGTTCCCGATGAACCCGTCGTTGACGCGGATTTGCGCTCGTTGCGACGCGAAATGGAGGCATCGAAGGAGATGCTCACTAAAGTCCACCAACTGGCGGACTTCACCGTTCTTCTCCGTGCATGTGACGACGCGCTCAGTGACCTGCTCGAGCACATCGACAGTTATCCATCCCCACCCATTGGATCCCTGGCTGCCGCTCATCGGTCAGACCCCTCGCTCATCCCCGAAGAGCAGCTCTCCGCCCGCCTTGCTTTCACTCGGGAAGCATTGTCTCGTATGAAGACGCTTGCCCGCGCTCTCTCCGACGACCCACGCGTCCCGGCGGAACACGAGCGTATTCTGCAGACATGGACCGAGTTGGAGGCGATGGCGCTCGACCGCATCAATGGACAGAAGTCTCGCCCTGCGAGCGTGATCAGCTCTGGGCGTAGTAGTCGCGCGTCTGTCATCAAGAGTTCCTCACACTCCCTTGTGAAGGACAGTCCACGCGTGCGCGCGAGCTTGGATGTTCCTCGACCCCGCCATAGCCTTGACAAGAAAGGTAGCTTCTCGAAGTTGTCGGCGTCACCCAAGTTCCTCGTGCCAGCACCTCCGAATCCCAATGTGCGCCGGGCAGCGTCGGGTTCCTCCGTCAGCACGGGACCGCCAACTAGGAGCTCAAGTCGCATGTCTATCGCTTCGTCGATTCGTTCAGTCTCAGGACCAATGTCCAGCTCGGGAGGGAGCTCATCGTCTTCGCTCTTCGGGACGACTTTCTCTTCGAGGCAGCGAACAAGCAGCGTGACCTCGAATAGCTCATCTTTTGCGACACCTCCCATGATGAAGCGTCCTCTGCCGCAATCTTCAGCTGCACGCCCAAGAGCACAGACAGGACAGACCCGGACGAGCTCTCCAGCGCTCTCAGACGCGTCCTTCCCCCAAGGGCGGTCGAGTCTCAACCTCCCGCGGCCACCAACTTCACACTCCACATGGTCCAGGGCGCCGCGGCTGTCGTTTACATCAAAGTCGCCTCCTTCCATTCCTCGCTCACCAGCCCTTCGTCCTCAACGGAAGCCATACATCGCGAACCCCAAGAACAAGCTAGATGTTGCCGTAGGTGATGTGGTGAACAAGTTGCCTGTAGACATCAAGGTCGAACTTGTTGCGGACACGTGGAAGGACCAGAGTGGCAAGTATTGGATCGGTGACACCGATCCCAAGCTCTGCTTCTGCCGCATCTTGCGGTCTCAGACGGTGATGGTGCGAGTTGGTGGCGGTTGGCAAGAGCTTTCCAAGTAAGTGCGTTCGTCCTGCGTCCACAATCATGCTGACCGCGTCCCTGTCAGGTTCATCAAGAACCACTTCGCAGATGCGTTTAGACTGTTGCCAGATGCTTCGCCACCCCGCATGGGTACTCGAGAAGAGAAGTGGATCAGTTCCACATCTCTTGCACAGGCGTCGGAAAGCATGTCGCCGTTGGCGCCGCCCAAGACCCCTGAGCCGAAGAGCCCATACTTGCCTTCGTTTGCCTTGTCGACGCCCAATGGCACAAGCCCTCAGTCTCTCAAGGGCTCTGCTTCTCCCGGCTCCCCTTTGCATGCTCTGCAGTTCATCCGACGCGCCGAGATGGAGAGCTTATCGTATCGTCCGGAGACACCGACGCGATCGACACGGAGTGGGGCATCATCAGTGCTCAATACTCCCGCTCGCCATTCCCAGCCGGTGTGGCGACCATGATATTATTCTCTGTCACTGTTGTTTGTCACGATTCGCCCTCTGTTATATCGCTGTGCATCAAGACATTGTTTCGTATCATACGCACATGGACGATCTCGCTGTGGATAGAGCATGGTATCGTACGTGGTCTTTTGGCTAGCAGTATTTAATGACTTTGACGATGTTGTTTGGCGATGTACGTTTTGGATATGACCTGTTTGATGAACGTACCGAATCTTACACTAGCTGTCCTTTTGCATGCATACTTTCCCCCGCCATTATTTCGTTCCTCTCATCGCTCCGTGACGCACTGAACTCTATCAGACAGGACTTGGTAATCGTTGGCCATCATCGTCTGGAATATCATGTTCTCAATACAGCATGATGCTTTCGCGCCTTTCTACGTCTACGTCAAGGACCAACTCGATGTGTGCTACCTCTGCCTTCGGCGGACCGACTTCTTCAAGCACTCTACGCCCGCATGGTATGAACTAGGTCGTCAGCTGATCCTGTCCCCATCCACCCTAGCGCTCCGGGTCAATCTGAAGTGCACTTCTCCACCATTGCACGCTAACTACAGAAACCCAAGACGACTCGGGATTCCAGCGCGGATGCCGTTCCAGGTTCACGGAGACCCGAATGTCTATCGAAGGCTGGAGAGAGGCTCCGAGTCCGTGGAGCCGTGCCGAGAATGAATGAAGTAGGTGGACGAGGCTTGCCATTCGTCGTGATATCTCTGACATGGTGGGAGTCTAGGTGCGAAACGTCTTTCGTATGGGAACCTATCGCCTCGTATATATCCTAGCGTCTTCTTCCTTTGACAACTTGCCAACATCCCCTGCGACACTCGGTGTCCACAGATGCCCGCACCCATCGCCCATCCGAAGACACTCTACGACAAGATTTGGGATGACCACGTCATGTATGTTACCCCGCAACTTGCTCTGCGCGACGGTGTTGATGCCCGGACTTCTGGGCTGTTGTGCCGATTTACACTTCCCTGGATTCATGAACAGCGAGATCGACGAAAACGGCCTTGCACTCATTTACATCGACCGGTAAATGTCTTTGCATGCACGCCTGTCGTAGCACGCTAACTGATGTGCTGTTGGTAGGCACTTAGTGCATGAAGTGTCGAGTCCGCAAGCATTCGAGGGATTGTGAGGCGACTTTAGGTTCGTGCATGCGTCATGGTGCTCACATGGTGGTTATTTCAGGCGCAACGCAGGGCGTCCCGTACGTCGGCCCGACTGTACTCTCGCGACTGTCGACCACAATGTCCCGTGAGTGATATTCTTAGGACGACCTCTCGGCTCAATTTATGGGTCTCCGTCCACGAGACATATGCGCCCTTTATGCACATCCTTTCTTGGTCTCACATCAATTGTTATTCTAGCACCTCCTCGCGGAAGAACTTCACGAGTGTGGAAGACTTCGTCACCCAACCTGAGTCTCGCGTTCAATGCACTACTCTTGAGGAGAACGTGAAGCTCTTCGGGGTGACGTACTTCGGGATGACCGACAGGCGGCAAGGCATTGTTCACGTCATTGGTCCTGAGGAAGGTTTTACTGTAAGCGGTTCTCTCGTCTAGGATATACGTGGGCGTGTATATTTACGAATTTATAGATCCCAGGCATCACATGTGTTTGCGGAGACTCGCACACGTCCAGTATGTGGTAGTACTCACTTTTCGCAATTCCTCCTGACGTTTTGGACTATCTAGCGCACGGCGCGTTCGGCGCCCTCGCCTTCGGTATCGGGTCCTCTGAGGTCGAGCACGTCCTGGCTACCCAGACGCTCTTACAGAAGAAGGCGAAGAATATGCGAGTAACGGTCGACGGGACGCTCAGCGAGGGCGTCACAGCCAAGGACGTCATCCTCCATATCATTGGTGTCATCGGTACGGCTGGTGGTACTGGCTGCGTCATCGAGTATGCTGGATCAGTCGTCCGCGGGTTCAGCATGGAGGCGCGTATGAGCATGTGCAACATGAGTATCGAGGGAGGAGCTCGCGCAGGCATGATCGCTCCGGACGAGGTCACCTTCAACTATCTCCGCAATCGTCCGCTCGCACCGAAGGGGGAGGTCTGGGACCGCGCTGAGGCGTACTGGCGTACGCTCAAGACGGACGAGGGTGCCAAGTTTGACATCGAGGTCAACATTCGCGGCGAGGACATCGTCCCGACCGTCACTTGGGGAACCTCCCCGCAGGACGTCGTGCCTATCACTGGCAAGGTCCCGAATCCCGCGAGCTATGCCGATGCGGGCAAGCGTGCCGCGGTCGAGCGTGCCCTCAAGTACATGGGTCTCGAGCCGGACACGCCCATGGAGGAGGTCAAGATCGACAAGGTTTTCATTGGCTCGTGCACGAACTCTCGTATCGAGGACCTTCGTTCAGCCGCGAGGATCGTCCTCGCTGCAGGACCCGAGGCTCGTGTTCCCAAAGACCTATATGCAATGGTCGTTCCTGGCTCTGGCCTCATCAAGCAGCAGGCGGAGGCCGAGGGCCTGGACGCAGTGTTCAGACGCGCTGGCTTCGACTGGCGCGAGGCCGGGTGCTCGATGTGCCTCGGGATGAACGAGGACCAACTGTCACCAGGAGAGCGCTGCGCGAGTACGAGCAACAGGAACTTCGAGGGCCGCCAAGGTCCCGGCGGGCGCACCCACCTCCTCAGCCCCGCCATGGCGGCGGCCACGGCACTGACAGGAAAGCTCACAGACGTGCGGAAGTTCCTGGGTGCGGATGCAGATGCGAAAGTGGCTTCAGGCCCGAAGGTGAAGCTCACAAACGCTAGCGACTTCCTGACAGATCCCGTCCTTCCTCCTCCGGAGCCGACAAGCATACCCATCCCCACCGCACCCGATGCGCCAAGGGCCTTGCCGGAGACCGAGTCCGCCTCGAAGATCGAGAAGTTCACCATACTGAAGGGCATCGCCGTGCCATTCCACGTCGAGAACATTGATACCGACAAGATTGTCCCCGCGCGGTTCCTGAGAATCATCAAGCGCGAGGGGCTCAGGGATGCCTTGTTCGCAAGCCTCCGTTTTGGCCCAGACGGGCAGCCGACGGACTTCATCCTCAACAGGGAGCCGTACACGCGTGCGAAGATCCTGGTCTGCGACCAACACAACTTCGGCTGTGGCAGCTCTCGGGAGCACGCGCCGTGGGCATTGTGCGTTCTGTGTCCAGCTTGATATGACCAGGTCAACGCTGACGCCGCTGAAACCTTGTTCTCGTCTGTAGGAAGGACTTTGGCATCATGTGCGTTATTGCGCCCAGCTTCGCGGACATCTTCAAAAACAACACGTTCCAAAACGGCATGCTCCCGGTGATCCTTCCTCAGGAGAAGTGCACGGAACTTGCCGAGGAAGCGGAACAGGGCCTTGAACTCGAGGTCGACCTGGAGAAACAGGAGGTGCGGCGCGCGAGCGGTAAACCGGCCTTCTCGTTCACGGTGGACCCCTTCCGCCGCCACTGTCTCCTGAATGGACTGGACGACATCGCGCTCACGCTGCAGAAAACGGCACAGATCGAGCAGTTCGAGGCGCTCAGAAGTCAAACGTGGCCGTGGTTGGATGGTTTCGGATACAAGGGGCAGAAGATACCGGTTCCCGCGGCTAAGCAGACGAGCAAGATGGATTGGTGAGTCGGCGAGGTTACGCGGAATACCGGCGAAACCGTGAGCCGCTGCCACTCTCGTCATAACTTCGTAGCGCCGCTCTTGAGCGGCAACCCCCGCTACCTTCTAAGATCTTGAAGGGACGTGGTACAGTGTACTTACTTCCAGCCCAACACGCAGTGGAACTTTGGCCGGCGTAGCGCGATTCCAAGGGTCCGGACTCCGTCTAGACATGGAGAGGCGGGATGTATGAAAACGGAGACCATATGCCCTTCGCATCGACGAGTACTCAGATCACCTGAGCGAGCAAGTTGCAGCCAACCATGCCTCACCGCAGACTCCTAAAGAGTCCCCGTCGAAACGATGCAGGCCCGCGAACGAACCGGGAACTGACCGGGAAGAAGGGAATTTGAAGTGTCACGTGGTGGACACGTGATTTGTCGAAAACGCACCAGGAGCGCAGATTTGAAGCCACCAACAAGACCCACTACCTTAGAAGGTAGCGGGGATTCTCGTCATGAACATAAGTCAATCTATATGCTGTCGGTGACCTCGGCGAATTCAGTACAGTAGAGTAAAGCGTCCGTGCTTACGATGTAACAAATGTACGTGCGAAGATCTTGGATGTCCATCAATGTTGACATTGCTGAGTGTACGTCAAAATCTGATAGTTGCATTGTAAGCTATTGTAAGGTGGGAGGATGTATGGAGGATGCAGGCTGTGGCCGACGATGACGGGCGCAGTGGAGCACGTGGAGAGCGGACAAGGCAACGGGATTGCGATCCAAGGGGCGCTGCGTCGCTGTCGGTCATGTCGTATAGGAGCCCACCGGAATCTTGAACCTGATCTCGAACCCATTCCTCCCTTATACCCCCCTTGCATGCTGCGCCGCTCGACGGCCCAGCTCGACGACCAGAGGCACCCGCAATGAGCACCCTCTCCGCACAACCGGGCGCTACTCTCGGGGAGCGCACGGCGGCGATGGGTACGTTTCCGTCTTGCTCGAACGATGTGCAGCAATGAACGATGCCCCACCCAGTGGCCCTCTCGCCCACGCCTCGTCCAAATTTTGTACGACGTGAAACGGATCAGATCCTTTCATATTACCAGTCCGAGCACGCTGGGCGGCCGTTCGAAGACCACACGTCGGGTGATGCTGTCGACGGAACCTCCACCTCCGCCTCTCAATTCCCGACCACAACCACTCACCCACAACCTCGACCCACTGCCCGGCAGGACTCCTCCTTCTCCTCCGCATCGGACTATTCGTCCCAGTACTCCGAGTCGGACGACTCCGCTTCCGTCGCGACGCCCGCGCCCGCATCCTCCGCCGAGCAGTTCGAGGTCCACACTCCACGCGTAGACGCGGACCCAACGTCAGAGAAACAGCCCGCGAGCGGCCACGGGCACAGTGTCGCAGCCCGGCACTCGAGGCGACCCAGTGCACCCACGGAGGGCGGTGCGGACCGGCGCAGAGTGGCCATCGTCGAGATGGACGGACCAGTGGGGCGAGCAACGCCGCGCTCTGTAGGGCGTAAAAGGAGCACAGGGCTAGACGGCAAGTCTTCTCTTGATTCCCCGCATCCGTCCTCGATGGCTGGTGGAACACTCTTCTCCCGCCGTGGGGTGCATATAGGCGGTCTAGCGCTCGTTGCACCCGCAGACGCGTCTCCGAAGTCGTACACGAACCTGACGCCGCCATCTACCGCACCCGTCTCGTCTGGCAGCGCACACGCCCCGCCCTCGGCCTTCGTGCCCTCGCACACACGCTCTGCCTCCGAGGCTGTCGACAGCTCGGCCAGCAGATCGCGTCTCCATCACAAGTCGTCCCGTGACATTGGCATCGTCGGCCTGAGCTCCGCCTCTACGGCGTCCGAGAGCTTGAGCCCCGCTAGCCCCACCTCCGACGAGTATCACCTCTACGCGCAATCAGAAGGCCTCGGTGTCCCTATATTTCAGACCCCAGCGAAGAGCCGCTCACCTTCACCAGGCGTCGTCACGCCTGAGCTCTCCGACACCAGTAGCGCGAGCGCATTCCGGTCTCCACATCAGCGCCTGCTCTCGACGCCGATCTTTGGGATGGAAGATGGGATCGTCACCCCCGGAATCGGAGAAGGCAAGGACATACAGCAGCCAGTGGTCGGGCCAGTCATCGTCGGACTCTCACCCGAACTATTGCATGGGACTCAAGCAGCGAGCAACGTGGCCGCAGCGGCGCGTGGCCCACCTTCGGTACAGTCGCCAACGTCTTCATCTCCGTCACACCATGGCTCCTCTGCATCTTCACCATCTCCGTATCTGCATTACCAGCCCGGTGTCCACGCGACGGCCGGCCCTCTCCCCCCTCCGCCCCGCTCTATCTTCGACCGTGATGCCACGACTACCGCACCACCACGCCCACCTCGTTTCCACACACCTCTGCCATCCGGAGCAAGACGCGACATAGATGCTATCAAAGAGGCATTGCAACTACCACAATCTGTGTCAGCCAAGCTGGCCGCCAGGACACCTTCTGAATCAGAAAAACCCCTTGCCCGTGAATCTTCGCCCCCTCGCCCGGATAGCAGGAGAGAGACACGCAGTCAGGAAAGTACATATAGTCAGGAGTCGGAGTCAGAGTACGTGTCAATCTCCTTTGAAGTCATCCATTTCCTCATATACCCGTCTTCAAAGACCGTCGGTCAAACTTGTTCCTGCGACATCTGTTCATCGGAGGGAAGGCGCGTTCCCTCCCTCGAAGATTATTTCCCCTACGAGCAAGCAGGTCTCCCAGACCTCTCGACTCATCAACGAGGACGAGGAGTCGTCGAGCTCACGGCCAGTCGTGGTCATTGAACAAGATGAATCCGAGGACGAGAAGGAGTCGCCGCGACGGCCAGGACTTGAACTGCGTCGAGAGGGTAGCTGGGTGAGTCTCAGTCAAGAGGTGAAAAGTCGCGACTCTTCGCCCAACGGTCAAGCCGGCGGTCTCCCCGTCTTGTCCGTCTCTCGATCCCCGTCTTCCGTCTCTTCTTCGTCGAGCATCTCCCATCTTCCGTCGCTTCCTCCGAAGAGCATACGCCATGGTGGCCATGGCGGCTCAGACGATGACGAGAAGCCCGGATCCTCCCTGGCACCCAGTGCATTCAAGGGATTGACCAATCTGAAGAGATTCTCCTCGCTTCCCCGCACCCCTTCCCGCTCGTCGAAGTCTAGCAAGCGTTCGAACAGTCCTGATGCCCGGCGTTCGATGTCTCCTCCACTTCCCCCTGTCTATGTCGAATCGCCCCCTCGAAGACGTATTATCCCGAAGCCCAAGTATTCGCACTCCTGGCCACCTGCGATGAATCCTGCGGATGTGGTAGTATTGAGGGGTGCCCGGGAACGTGCTCGTGCATACGCTATGAAGATCAACGAGTTGTCCATGTACGATTGTGGGTTGCGGGAGTGGATGGCGACACAAAGCCGTGGTCCAGGTATGTTGCTGTCTATCTGGCATCAAGCTGGTCCTGACACCTGGTTCCAAGCTTCGCACCCGCGTACCCAGTCCCAGCGTACAGCGCAGCAAGTCATGCATGCCCTGCCAGCCGAATTTGGTGGAATGGCCAAATCACCTCGACACATCTCGCATGGGTCGATGGCGTCGGAGATGACGTTCCCTATTCGTGCCGACGCATATACTGCGACTGACCTATCTACTCGACCCAATGATCCTCCTCCGACAACTGCACCTCCCGCCATACTCCCATATCCTTCGCTTGCACAAGTCCAGCTACAGCGCGCCCCCGCTCG
Organism: Earliella scabrosa; assembly: GCA_022605405.1. Lineage (NCBI taxonomy): Eukaryota > Fungi > Basidiomycota > Agaricomycetes > Polyporales > Polyporaceae > Earliella > Earliella scabrosa. Next base: position 2,446,855 of record JABYQQ010000005.1, on the reverse strand, counting down.
CACTTCGACACTGCTACTATCACCCGCCAAGTCCCTACAGATACCGTTGCCCGGATCGAAGAGTTCGGGCACTGGCTTCTTTGCGTCTCTCGGTCGCAAGACAAGCATCCGCAAGGACAAGGGTGGCCTCTTATCCAACAGCCCGCAGTCACCTACGAAAGTGCTCATGAAGCAGCGTCCCATTGTGATTGCAGCTACGCAGTCGGTCCCCACGCCTTCACGACCTGCACCACCTGCGCCGCCGTCCGTCCCAGGCGGTCCACGGGCTGCTCCAGGATACATCAAGCGCGCGAAGACATATTCGGTCGGCCCAGGACCTTCCCTGCCTAGCCCACCACAACCGTCTCCGAGCCCACCGCATCCAGAGAGTTCACAGAAGCCACAGAGCAATGTCCAGCGACAGAGCACTGTTGCTGCCCGACGCCCTTCGCTCTTTGCACGGACGCGCCCGGCCCATGCGTCGATGGTCCCTGCTGGGAGTAGGCCTATGAACATGGTCGCTTCGGACCCGAACTTCGAGCGGCAGGTGGACAAGCTCGCCGACCTGCTTCCGCACGCTGACCGCACCATTCTGGCGGGCTACCTGCGGCGCGCGGGCGAAGACATTCTCGCAATCGGACAATATTTGGAGGACGAGAAGAATGGGACATTGCGCAGGGACTAAAACATCTGATTGGGCGTACGGCCATGTCTGGTACGCTTTGTTTATCTTGGATTCGCCTTTCTCCATGTCACACCCGACTTGGCTTATCGCCTTGCATATGCATCAGGCAATGGGCCTCTGCACTCACTCGTCGTTCATCCCACTTTGTGTACATTATTTCTTCGATACCTCCTCTGTGAGTATGGCCGTCGAGCAGTTCACGTCTTGTTTTCACGTCTTCTCCACGTCGATACACATGCTAGCATACGGACTGCCCCCCTTACGATACATAACAGCCATCACGCAACGTAATGTACGTATACCGCTCCTTCCAATTGTACCAACAGCGCATCGGAATCCATAGACATCGCATCGCGGATGCATAGAGACAGCAAATGTTCGCGTTCACCCTAGAGGTACTCCTGCTGGCTTGAACTTCGGGCCATTCCGTTTGCTGGATGGATGGCCAAATCCTGAAGTCCGCGATAGTGAGCAGTCGCTTCCGAGAGCAGCACACGCTGACGTACCTCTACTAGGTGCGGCTTGCCCTGTGGGGACTCGCTGTTGCATTCCGCCTCCAAATGCATTGTGATTAGCATTGCGCACGCTCGATCGCCGCGTATGTGCCAGTAGATTCTCGACTTCCGCTGTGCTGTCCGAATGGTCGGACCGCGTCGTGCTCACGCTCGTTCTAAAGGACCCGTCCATTGCGCTGAAAGGCTGGCGTTGGGCGGGCTGCCGTCCCCGGGTATGCGACGACGCTTGGGGTGGTCTCCAAGCAGAGCCTTGCTGCATCCCCATCGGTCCTCCGGCCATCGTGCGATTGACGATGGGCGTGCGTTGGATCTGGCAATGACTGTCAGACCGCAGCCGGGGTGTGAGAGTCACGGTGGATGCGCGAGCGCGACGTACGCCCGCAGCCTCCATGTTACCGACGACAGCGCCGACGTCGACCCCGCCAATGCCGGTGCCGGTGCCAAACGGCATTCCGTGCTTCAGTCGCGCAGAATCGTCGTGACGATCAGAGATGTTCAGGGTCTGATTTGCCAGCGGGATAGGGCCGTCTTTGCTCCCACCAGTTCCTCCCAGGAGCGCTTTGCGTTTCAGCTTGTCGTACTGCGCCTGAGGCAGGAGTCAGCTTCATGGTGTGATGGGACCGGTAGAACGTGCCTTCAGTTTGTGATACTCCTTCTCGCTCTCTTTGAGGGATTCCTGTAGGCTGGCCGCCTTGCGCTTCTCGGCCTCCAGGTCCCGCTCGAGTTCTGTGCCAAGTTTCGGATATGAATGCTGCCCGGTAGCATTGCCCCAAGTCGCACGCACCGCCCATCTTGTTGGTCAACAGACTAATCTCTCCGTTGGCTAGGTCGCAGTCAGAGGCGAAACCACTGGTTAGCGCCATTGGCATACCTTCTCTGATCACATTTTCCAGCCTTTTCTCTAGCTGAGCGTTCTTCTCGGTCACGTTGCGGTACAAGGCCTGCTGGAAGGAGCTCGACACAACGAACTCAGCTGCTCATTCGTTGAAGGTAGCCGAGGTATTCTCACTATTCTTGATGCATCTGATATTGCCAAAACGACAATGCTCTGGGTGGAGGAGCTCAACGGACGCATATATACATTGATTAGGACAGCATACCTGCTGCATATTTCGAGAATTATGGTTGGATTGAGCCCTGATAGTACAGACTTGCCATGATGTTACATCGTTGCACTTGATGGATGACTATATGCACGAGTACATACAGTTTTGTAGTCGTTGGACGGGTGCAATGACGAAACCTGAGGTAGACGCGATGCATTGACCGCACGCTAACATTCAGGAAGAGTCACGCACCACGACGTCATCGCTAGAGTTCGTGCAAAGTCTCAGTATGCTCTTTGAAAGTCCCGTCGCTGAGCTCTCACGGTTCCGTTAAGGATGTCTCGCAAGCTGGTGGTGGATGTATGAGTGGGCTTTCTATAGGCTATAGGGATGTGAATGATACGTACCAGGGCATAACCTTGATGCATTGAATAACTCGTTCGCGCAGTCGACTGGATGTATGCTGCTTCAGCTTGATCACGATATGTTCTAGATCGACAAAACACACACCACAGAATATGTGAGAGCCTGCCTCCAAGCCGTGATGAGCCAAAGTTAAAGACGAGGTCCAGAGGACATACAGGTCGTCTCAATACCATATATGTCAGCAATGCCATCGCCGTAACAGATACGAAGATACACTGACCACAACCGCCTTGTCCGACAGCGTTCGCCTACAAGTGAGCCTGTTGCACCGGAGGTTGTCCATGGTTGCCTTGGCAAGATACGAGACAATGACAACGGAGACGGACGAAGGAAGGAAGGAGGCAACACGAGCGAATGTCGAGCTCAAAGTTGGACGCGGTCACGATCGGTGTACCACGTGATCGTGTCCAGGATGTACGAGGACAGCTCGGACTGCTGCTACCATGACCAGTGTGTGGGGAGGAAGGTCGTGAAAAGGTGGACGTACACAAGGCATCAGCACAGAGGATGTGGGGAACAGCCACAGAAAGGAAAATGAAGCGTCGAGAGTCCTGACTAAAACAATACCGTCTGAAGGACCTGGGGGGAGAACAGGTGAGGAACGACTATCGCATTGTGGGGAAATGGCGTTCGTGGGTGTATGCCAACTATCAAATACTAGTGTATGTACGAGTTAGGATGGGAGCAGCGAGAGTGGTCAGTGAGATGACTGTTCTGACAAGACACTCTCCAGTAGTTCATCATGATGACGTTGTTGAAGAGCCTTGAGGAAGTCGTGCAATGCGTCTCCGTCCATGACCATTGTGAGGTTCTTGACAGACATACCAAGCCTATGATCAGTCACCCGATCCTACACCATCGTCGTCAGCCGTCAGAGGAAAGGATCATCTGTGCATATTACGACCAACCTGGGCATAATTATATGTCCTAATCTTCTCGCTTCTATCAGCGCTGCTAACAAGATTACGACGAAGGTCTCGTCGCTCGAGCATCTCTTGAGTAAGCTTTCTATCCATCAGGCGAGCACTGAGCACTTGGAATGCTCGCCGTCGGTTCTGGGTTGCACGTCAGCCTCCATAAATCATGCCATGACTATGCACGTACTTGATGCTGACTTCGCTCGTCTTGCATAGAGACAGTAATACCAGTTGGTATATGGGTTAGACGGACGGCAGATTCTGTTTTGTTAACGTGCTGTCCACGTCATGAGAACGTGGTGCAATGTCATAGCCTTCGAGGACGTACCTGTCCACCAGCACCTCTCGAACGCATAACCTCAATCTTGATTTCGTCCATCGTAAACAGCTGTTCTTCGGAGGACCGCGAGTCTGTTTCCTCGGTCAATGGCAGGACCTGAGGCTCTCTTTCAATGCCAAAGTCAATCATGGACTTATATAGCACGCACCATGACGCTGACGGTACTGGTATGCACCCGCCCGTTGGCTTCCGTTGCGGGTACTCTCTGCACTCGGTGAACACCGCTCTCCCAACGTAACGCGTCGTATACGCCCTTGCCCTTCACCTCCAAGATAGCATCCTTCATCCCACCGGTCTCAAGGACATTACTGCTCAGCAGAGTGACGTCCCATCCTTCCGACTGTGCCGCACGGGTGTACATGCGGACTAAGTCAGCAGCGAACAAGGCGGATTCTGATCCTCCAACGCCAGCCCTCAACTCGAGTATTGCTGACAAGTGAGCCGTCTTGGACGGCGGTATGAGAAGTCGCGGGAAAGTCGACTCGACCATGTGGCTCATGTTCTCTGACAATGTTGTATATTCCTCCTCCGCCATGTTCCGCATAGTCGGGTCAGGATCCTCGAGCAGTGGCAGAGTCTCTTCCAAAGACTACTTTAGCATGCAGTCAGCTGGGGAGATGACTTCACCGCAAATGAGGGCAGGACGGACCTGTTTGGCGTGTTGCCATTCGGACCATGCATTTTGCAGAGGTTCCAACTCCCGGATCTTCCTCACTTTCTGGATATCGTCATCGGAGAGTGCATCCGGTGATAGCTTGTGATAGTGTTATGACATGGTAAATATACAATGCGAGCCACGCGTACCTCGGACTGCAACCTCTGCCGCTCCTCTATTCTTCTCTTGACATATTGGATGATGGGTGCGTCCTCTACCTTGGGCGCTGTGGTGGCTTGTCTCTTCACCTGTGCTTGGGCAAACGCAGTTCTGGTGGTCGTAAAGCTCCTAGAGAGTCTGAGTGGGCGAAAAGCAGCTCGGAACATAGAACCAGAAGAGGACAAGGAACGATCTGGCGCCGGACCTGCTACGCAGCGCCGATGGCACTGTGACTCTCTCGGACTCTGACTTCGATGACACCGACACCGCTCTCAGGCAACATCCCTATGAACTACGAGCATCTTCTATCGCCGAGCCATATAACCTAACGTGTCGGATGCTGTGGCGTGGTTCCGCTACCTTATTGTCACGCCGAGGCCAGGCCAGATAACAACGCCGACGGGCGACCCTGCCGGATCGCAAAACATATAAGTTCTCCAGACGGTAGCAATACCGATTGCCCCATGTTCAACAACGCACCTCTTGTCATCCACATTTTGCAGGGGCTCCAGGACGAAGAACCGATGCCTATTACGACCGGCCGACCACGAGAACGGCCTAAGTCAGAGCCATGTCTTCCTGCTCGGTTGCCCTCATCTGGTGAGTCGTCTCTGCCGTCTGCTGTGGCCTAAGGCCGACACGCATCAAGCGTTTATACAGCGGGAGGCCGACAATGTTGCGCCCAAGTCAGTGGAATCCGAGATCGAGCGCATTCGCAAGGCACTAGAGATCCCGCCCAGTCCCACAGAGGATGGGGAAAAGCTCTCGCCATCTTCTCCGAGCCCGAATTCGCCGGAAGCCAGTCCAAGGACAAGAAAGAAGTCTCTGCTAGATATGATACCGTCTGCTTTACACGCTGCTAAGGCCTTACGAGGGACGGCGAGAAACGATGGCCCTTGGAAGCCGCCAGAGGTGAGTCGCACCCGCACCTGTTTTATCCCCGGGCTGACACTCCCTACTTGCCTCAGCCCTATGAGGTATTGCGTGCCATTGAGCGCAAGGACATCATGTTCCTCATGGAAGTTCGAGATCGTTCGTTCGAAGTAAGCGTTCTGCTTCTCGGAGTTCACTTCTCCAGCTCATAGGAAAATACCAGAGTCTCATTCGCAAGTCCGGAGACGTTACCCCTCTCATACATGCCATGCGAATTGAACACACGGACATAGCAATCATCTTGCTTGGTGCATTCTCTCGGTATATCAATCACCTTCAGGACGAGGACTTCGGAAAGCCCGAGACGAAGAAGATTCTGAAGATGCTGAGTAAGGCTCATCTCAGCGACTCAGTTGTTACTTTAGCTGATGTGCTGTAGGAGTGAACCTGAAGATAGCGATTGATTATGGTCTACAGAAATCTCAGAAGGACCTCATGGCGTCATTCCTGCAAACCCTCATCATGAGCGAGGGCGACTCCTGGATAGCCTTGCAAACGGCCGACGTGGCTGTAGCTCTGCGCATGGGGACCGAAGGGAAGCCTGTTCACAATGCCGAGTCAGCCGTACGGAGCTTCGCCACCAAGAACTTGGGCAAGGCCGACCTCATTGCATCCCTAGAGGACTAGTACGTCGCCCTGCGCCTCTTGGTTCCCCGTTTTGACATGCTTCGCTCTTCACAGCATAGCCAACGCGACAGCCGACTTGGTCATGATGGCTGCCTGGTCGTGTGCTTTGTCAACCGTCAAGGACGAGCCGATACCGGTATGTTGGACGCGTCTTCTCGTGACGGTTTACTGATATACCGTCACCAGGCGTATTATTTCGCTCGAGATGACCGCGTGTACAGAGCATTTGTAGAACGATTGGATCGACATAAGGATGTCATCCAGACAAAGCTTGGCCGACGACTGCGTTGGCAGCTGAACGCTCTTCGACGTCATCTGGAGGGGCGCAGCAAGAATTATCGCGTGCGTGATGACACTCCGTATGATGCCTGTTACTGACATGAACCCGGGTTAGAGCAAGGTAGAGGCCTTGGCCAAGGACCTCGACGAAGGGGATCGACCTTGATAGTTGGATCCGTTGACCCCTGTATTGATGAGACTTTATCATGCTAATGTGTAACAGGACCTGGTACATAATCCGATCGAGCACCCTGCACGACCGACAGATATCATTGCTCATACAAGGTGCCCTACGGGACTAAGCTCCAACCCGCATAGTGGCGTATTATTGAGCATACAATGAACCTACCTCCAGAGCACCAAAAGGTGTCGACATTGTTTCTATGTCTTGCCGAGGGTGCTCGTCAAAGGTGCCGTGCGTGTCTGAGACCACAGCGCGCGATGCGGCGTATTGTCGAGCATACATTTTCTCTTGTAGCTCGCTGTAGACGAATTATCAGGTGTTGTATGCTACGAAGTGTCCCCGCTGATAATGACAAATGTTCAAGGGATCAACTTGAGGCCATGGTACCAGCTGTATGCAGTGACTGCGACCAAGCTGACGAAAGCCGGCAGCAAGTTCAGTTGCACGACTGCATAAATCCACGCAGTGGCTAGAGGAGGACTCTGGGATTCCACTACGTGTCACCAGACACCGAACCACGTAGGTTTATCGACTCACCTGCCGCATTACTACCAACCAATTGCCGCGGTTGATCAACCACACCAATCGTGAGCCAGCTCCGCACGCGAGCACGAAGAATGCGGTTTGCATGATGCGTTCATATTTGTACCGGTTACCTTGGTAGATGTTATGAGCCAACACTCGACTTGTACGTCGACAGATACACTCACTGTAGAATATGAACACCGATATGACTGACCAACCAAGTTAGACGGCTCTGAACGGATGCATGTATTAACAACGCACTCGGGACGCCTGGGAGCATTCTGTCCAACAAATCTTTGGTCTCTGGCTTCCTGCCATACTGATAGTGCACCATACTTCGAGATGGCGTAAGTGGGTAGGGTAGATAGCACGTTTGTGGCTTCACGTACATCTCCATCAAGAGGAGCATGAACGACATGGGTATAATCAACATGATTGAATTGAACACCTCCTCTGCAAATGGCGACAGTCCTTCTTCCTCGTCCGACACCTGTGTGTCTGGTGCCGGCTTGTTGGGCTTCATCTCCCGCGGGACTTGTTTGAGGATTCCCGTCTCGTTGATGATCCGCCACTGTTCCTCTTCCGAGATATCCACAACGCTCGATTTGCCTGCCGCAGCCTGTTTGTCGTGGTTCTTGCGATTCCTAGCCATTGTGGGTCGCGGTGGAAGGTAGAGACGAGACCAGGCGTCTCCGGATATCACGGACAAAGTCGCGTATAGGCGCCTCTTGCACGCGACTCAGAACTCTGACCCTGCTCTCCTCCTCGCCCGCAACGCGCTCCGCTTGCGACCGTGGCTCATCTCGGACTCGCCGCCAGACCCCAGAATACCCTTCTCTCGGACATCGCGGTGAACAGCATGGCGACGGTAATCGACGTCTCGAGCAGGTTAGGAGAATACATGCTCAAGGGATGGGTGCGTTATCCTGCACGATAGATGTCGCTTGCGGCAAACACGTTTTGACCAGAGAACCCACTCAGGTGCTCACCGACAGGATCTGCTCGACGTGCGCGAAAGTGCCCTTGATGAGGTCCCCGTCTTCGGCGACCACCGAGACACATTTCTGCGCCAACTGCGATTCCGCACCCCCTACAGCGAACGCGGCAAATTCATCCACCGCCCGGCCACCACGTCCGGCTGCACCCAAGGCCTCCATCTCCCAGGACTTGCACTCCGTCTCAAGCACCTCGATTAGCAGCAGCTTGTCAAGATCTTCTACTCCTCCCACCGAGGTCTCCCACGCACCTAGTTCGCCTCTGCTTGTCCCAGTTATGGACACTGCCGAGCTGCTTCGCCGCCGTCACCAGTCGGACACTGCGTCGGCCGAGATAGGAAAGCGAATGTTGAAGGGCTGGGCGATGCTTGCAGATGAGTGTCCGGGTCCTGATTGCTATGGAATCCCACTCGTACGTCCCCCGAAAACAGGGACCGCCATCGACCCGAGGAAGGCAAGTAGAAGAGACAGATAGAAGGCACACCCATTCATTCAGGCTTAATATTGCAGGAATGTGTGATCTGCGGGATCGTGTATGTAGACGAGACGGATGCTTTCGGTCAATACCGTCTTGTACCGATGCAGGCTGCGCCTTCTCCGGCGGATACATACCGGCCACCCGTCGGTTCTACCGTAGGGCCTTCATCCTCGATGCCCGGTTTCATCGATAAAGGGAAGGCGAGAGCTTACCCGGAGATCCCATCACAGCCGGTATGATCTCCAACGTTTGCTTCGGCCTTCAATACCTGATCTGCCGACAATATAGCTCCACCGAGGTCACCAGCCAGAGCCTAAGGGCGCTGTGAGTTCGGTCTTATTCCACTACAAGTTCCGTTACTAACCGAGGGGCCGCAGCCCGCGCCGTCTCATTCATCTACGCTCTCTGCCCTCGAGGCCACTGCCAGATCGCTTGAACAGTCTTTGGGTGCATTATCGGGTCGTCTCAACAGCTATGCGACTGCGTCCATTGTCGATCCGGTATCGATTGGCCAAACGGCGGACGCGATTGCGAAAGTATCCGAAGCGTTGTCAAAAGTAAAGGCGTTACTCTGGGACGAACACCAAGCGCTTCTTAGCTAGGAACCCTGCACCCACATGTCCGCTCATGACCTTGTTTTAGCGGCCATGCAGCCAGGTGAGCCTTGTCTTCTCACTGCATGGCCCTCCGGATCCCATCTAGAGCAGGTATGCTCCGATTGCGCAGTGGCCACGGCGTCATGTTCAATATCAACGACAGGTCAGGGGATAGCGGGCGTTGGGAGATGCCACACGAGAAGAACGTCAGGGTGTGTGGACGAGTGTACGAGCAGTATGCACAGCTTGTATCAAAACCTGCGGGTAACCGCGTTGTCGGCCTTATATCTGCGTATGCAGTCATACATGCGCGACCGTGCGAACGTTTCGCATTGCGGCTCACCTCAGGTCTCGAACACCTGACGCGACCGGGCTGTCTATCTCCTGTAAGATTGCTCGCAAGGCATGCGCGTATTACGAGCACAAGCACGCGCGCGTTCAAGCGTGAAGGTGCGAGATGGCAGTTCCCCGCGATTCCGGTCCTGCGCGGTAACCTCATGCCCACCATGCTGCTCGCTATAAGGCTGCCCTCCCCCTTCCTGGTGGCTCCCTGATACCCATCCATCTGACCAGCCCCGTCCTTTGTCTGAACAGCCCGTCACCATCGTTGCGCCGTCGACGTTGAATGCCGGCATTCGTCCTGCACTGATCTCCTTATCTCTTTCTCTGCTTGTGTTTCCCTGTGTTTCTTAATCTTTGTTCTAGCTCTCCAGCATGCCTCGCCTGTTCCCAAGCCTCGGCCGCTCCTCGAAGGAGCAGGGTCGTGCCTACGCCCAATACGAGGGCTATGATGCTCCCCATGGAATGTATGACTATGGGTATGACGAGCAGGAGCCCCAGCAGAATTCCGCTTGGCGCAAGGTCTTCCCTAGAAAATCCCACAAACGAGTACGTCTTTGTTCCTTATACCATCCATACGGCTGACACGACTGCATGCAGCAGAATTACCCCAGACAAGAAGATGTACGTCGCTGGTCCCTACTATGAGGCATCATCCTTACGTCCTCGCCTACCGCCTAGTCCGGGACTGACCTACGTCACGATCAACAGAGCACATTCTCGCGTACTAGGGGGTACCGTACGACCGTCGAGGACTATCACGACGAGCGCGACACACTTCCGCGTGGTCATACCAGACCCGTTCTACCAACCGACGACACTGAGTCGTTCGAAGAGCTGCTCGCCCGCCCGAATCGCAGCGACGTCAGCATTCCACTCGTACAGCGGGAGAGCTCCCTCGCTCGTCTGCAGCAAGCCTTCGCGGACCACGGCACGTACGCTCCGACAATGTCTGCTGTGCCATCAGGATCGCATGGCGCGCCGTTCTATGTACCTCAGGCGATGCCAATGGGGCAGCCGCATGTCACCGCTGTGAACGATATGCACGAGCCGCCGGTTGTAGTGAACAACCCCATGCAGCCGCGAGAGGCCGTCAGAGCCGATATCGTGCACCACTCGGCATCGTATCCTCCCCGAGAACATGCGACCCATCGACGACGGGACAGGGAGCGGAGTGCGCCCCCGAGGGTCAAGGTACGCCCGTTCATCTCACCCAGCTCCATCGATTCATTGAAGAAGCTCTGTCTAGCCCTCTCGGGATCATCCGGCATACTGGGACAAGCCTCTCGATCCGGAAGAAGAGCCCCCAGTTGTCGTTGTCGTTGAGCACGGCAAGAATGGTAAGAAGGACAAGTATTATATTATCCCTGGCGGGGCGCCCGTCATATTCGAAGATGAGGACGGTAATGAGCTCACGCGGTACGTTCGTGAGCGTCCTCAGTGGCCCAAGATGAAGTTCTAAGAGTCCTGCAGCGTGGGCGACTTCAGTGGGCGATACAGGCCGCCCAGACGTCCCCGGCCTGTCATTGTCCAGGACCAGTACGGTCGTGAGATCTGCCGGTATGTGTTGTGTTCATTGTGGAGCAGCGTCATGCCCTCATGCATGTTCCAGTGGGGGCTTCAGTCACGACGACCATATTTCGGTAGGCAGTCGCTCACTCGATGAGTATTCGTACCATAGCGAGAGCGGACGCTCCCACCATCGTGGACGCACTGCTCACCGCAGTCCCCACGAGTCTAGGTATGTACCATAGGCGACTATGCGCACTCGTTGAAGCTGAGGCCATTCCGCCAGTGAAAGGGAACATGTCATCCACCCAGGCTCTCATCACAGCTCTCGCCACAGTCCAAACCACGGCTCATCATCTCACTCTTCTTCTCGTGGGTTGGCCCAAGATTCCTATTTGAGAGATCCGCATTACCAGTAAGTTCGCTCGTTATCTGTACCCCACCCCCTTCGCGCTGATCACCGTTACAGACCATCGCGCGGACGAGCTGGTACTCGTTCGCCTCATGACGACCTAGTCTACGTAGACCCTAGGGCGCCTCGAAGCGAGAGAAGTGCAGGGTACGTTCGATCGTCCAGACAAGTCAATCGTCGATCACTGAGCAGCGGCATCCATACATAGATCGAGTGACACCTTGGTGCGGTCCAGTAATAGCCCACGTCATGGATACGACGATCACCGCGGTCGCTCCAGAGGCCAGGAGAGACGCGAACATGGCTCAGAGCAGTCGTATCGCCGCGACCACCGCAGGGACGGGTGAGTATGTTTCGGACGTTCTGGACGGACATTATGCTTCACGTAGAGCATCTTCAGGGTCAGTTCTGGATCTGGTTCCAGTAGTAGCTCATACCACAACTCTTCCCCTCGACGACACCATGGCAGATATGATTGAGACGTCGGACCACTTGCTTCCTTCTGCTATCCATGCTTTGCCCGCTGTTGCTCGCGCCCTTTTCCCTCATGTAGAACATGTTGTATGTATCACATATGTCAGACTATCCACATGTCACGTACGAAATATGTACTCCACACATGATCACCGTTTGCCACCTCTCCGACGCCCACCTCTTCCGCGGCTTCCGCCTCCGCGACTCTCTACGGCACTGATCTCGTTCCTGCTCAAGCGGAGGATACCACCCTTGAACGAACCGACGCCCATCTTCATCCCGCGGTCGCGCTTCCGATTCTGTGATTTCGAATCCGAGACGTCGTATAGCGCTTTCAGTGTCGGATGGTAGTTACCCAGATGTTTTGCCTGGAGAGACGTTAGTAAGTCTCACAGACCTAAAGAACGCAGGAGGATTGACCTCTTCAAGCTCCTTCTGCCGGCGTTCCTGCTGCTTCTCGTTTAAACCATCCCGTACATTCTTTGCGGCCCGATTCCGTTCGGCCTGCCTCACAGCTGCCTCCCCCTTCCCTAACTTTGCTTTCCCAGCAGCCTCCAGGATGCGACCCTCGAGGGCCTTCTTCCTCTTTGCTGGTGTCAAGTCTAGCTCCGGATCGAGGGAACCAGACAGGAGCTTGGTGTGTACGAGGCGGTGTAGAAGCGCGTCATTCTGTACATTGGTCCTGGTTATGACATGAGCCGGCAGAATTGCAAGCGAGCCAGAGCCAAGACTCACAATTCCTCATCTTCATCATCCGAGGATGCTTTCTTTCGTGATGATGTAGTAGCTTCTTGCGTGAGTTTTGTAACCTTGGAGGACTTTGGTCTACGTCAGGGGCCACCTCCTTCTAAACCTATGTTGTGTTCATGCTCACCATGAACCCCGACTTCGAAGCCTTTTGAATTAGGGAGGACTTCCCTGTCTCCGAAAATACGACTACGTCTGGCTGGGGCTTTGAGGTTTGGTACGTGAAGTCATCATCCTCTTGCTAGCGTCTCAGAACTATTTGGTGCAAGGGTGTCTGTAATGCTCACCATCTTCCTCTCCGTCGTTCACGTCATGACCATCTTCTGAAGCGCTGTCTGTGTTTTCCTCCCCTTCACTGACTGAACTATGTCTGATTCCTCCCCATTCCTCCTCATTATCCTCCTCCTCCTTCTCCTCAAGCTCCATTCTCTTCTTCTTTCGTGAAGGACCGATCAACCTCTCGGAGGAATCTTTGCGCTTGCCAGTGATGGTGGTAGGTGTGTCGAATGACTGCATGAACTGCTGGCCGTGAGCCTCCAAAATCTTGAGCAAGTCCTCCGTCGACATGCTGTGCGCAAGGACAGAGTCTGCCCCGTAGAATCAAGGTGCTGGGCGGGAGAAGGAGAAGGAACAGTTGCGATTGGCATCAACCTCGAGACTTTTCAGCGCCCGGACCGGAGCTCCGTAGGTACGAGTCACGTGCTCTGACGCCCCAACGTTCCACGTCGATCGGAGGAGGTCAGTGAGAGTCAAAGGCTTGTTCTCAACCGCTTCAACCCTCTTTTCTTGCTCTGCTCGTCGGCTTCGACTCTGAGGAGGTTGCGCGTGTCGGCAGATATTGATGAAGTGGCCTGCGCTCTGGCCGACCGGTCTCTTCGCTCTCCTCCTCGCTGGTCTCGACAGTCACTGGTTGTCTTTTGGGTCCGGACATGCCTTCGCGGAGGGTCTACAATGGACGAACGCGCGGAAGTTATCTATGAGGTATGCTGCCGTGAGTCCTGGTGTGTAGCGTTGCTGGAAAACCCCTCAGAGATCAGGTGCACGCGTTGTGGCACCATGGCTTCGACAGCTACATGAGATATGGTACGTGTGTTGGTCACTTGCTCGAGGGATACTCACGGACTACCCATCCGAAGCCTTTCCGCTCGACGAGGTATGTTTGGAACCCTTCGCTCTACTCTGCCGTTCATGACTGTCATTCCAGCTTGCGCCATTGTCCTGTACGGGAAGAGGGCCGAATTGGCTAAATCCGTACGTAGCTAGCTGCTACTGAACGACGGAGATGATGCTAAACGACCCGCAGAGCTGACATATCTGCCAACGACGTCGCTGGAAACTTCTCTGTAACCCTCCTCGACGTGCTCGACACCTTCGTGGTCTTAAACGACCCTCCGGGATTCGAGCAAGCCGTCCGAAACGCCATACAATGGGTTTCCTTCGACGTCAACACCAAACCACAAGTGTTTGAGACCACCATCCGAGTTCTAGGCGGCCTTCTGTCGGGTCACATTTATGCGAACCGAACAGGGCAGCCTTTCCATTTACCGTGGTATCGAGGCGAACTCCTTGACATGGCATATGACCTCGGGGTCAGGCTTCTCCCAGCGTTCTCCACTCCCACCGGCCTTCCTTATGCAAGAGTGCGTTGGGGACGTCTACAGGGTCGCACGACGGAAATAGTCTGACATCTCCATCTCGCAGGTAAACTTGCGTCACGGAGTTCCGAAGGGGGAGTCAATAGACACATGTACGTATTCTGTCAACTTGCTGTCTCTCATCTCATCGTCCACAGGTACTGCTGGAGCGGGTTCGCTCATCCTCGAGTTTGGGACGTTGAGCCGCTTGACTGGGGACGACCGGTTTGAGAAGGCGGCATACAAGGCCTTCTTTGCCCTGTGGAATCGCAGATCGGACATAGGTCTTGTAGGCAATACGGTCAATATATTTAATGGAGTACGTCCAATCGCGGTCGTGTGATGCGTGTAAGTGGTGTAACCTGGTCTCAACAACAGCTCTGGTTACATCCGGAAGTCAGCGGGATAGGAGCTGGGATCGACTCGTTCTACGAGTATGCACTCAAGTGGTACATTATGAGTGGTCAGTAATCATGATGTTGTCCCAAAGGCCCAGAACAGACATGCTGACAGTCCTGGCCGCAGGCGATGTCGAGTTTCTGGATGTTTGGCAAGATTCGTATGCTTCCGTCATGAGGTATTCGAGATCACCAGACGGCCATTGGGTAAGTTTGACACGCACCTATCCTGCTACGCAACTCATGGACAACAGTATCGCAGCGTGAACATTCATACGGTATGGAAAGAGACATTGCGTCCCCATTCACATGAGATTTAGCTGGAAACCAGGGTGACGCTCAATACAACACCGTCGACTCATTGTCGGCCTTCTGGCCAGGCTTGCAAGTCCTCGGGGGTGATGTTGAGAACGCCATAAAGGCTCACCTCGCATGTACGTGCTGCAGGATCTACGAGTTGCATTGCGATAATCATGGCCTACAGACTGGAATCTGTGGCGAGGCTTCGCGGGTTTACCGGAGGTTTGGGACATGCACTACCGCACGGCCACAGCGCTGCAATATCCCTTGCGACCTGGTGAGATATCATTGATCACGCATTTTCACTGTTGTAGTGACAAAAATTGGCAGAATTCGTGGAGTCAACTTGGTACCTGTACCGGGTTCGTATATCCAACAATTCCAGATGTCACGCTCCTCACTGTTCTCTAGGCTACCCGCGACCCGTTCTATCTCGACGTCGGCGGTCAGTGCACTGTGCCTACGTGTAGGCTGTTTCACTGACGGGCTGTCATAGCTCGAATATACTATGATATCGCTCGACGAGCAAAGGTGGACTGCGGCCTCACTGGCATACAAGACTTGCGTAACAATGGCCAGGATGACAGGATGGAGTCCTTTGTGCTTTCCGAAACCCTCAAGGTATGTGGCCTGCTACATATCTCCAGGGTAAGGGCTGATTTCTGCACAGTATCTGTATCTCCTCTTCGACGAAGCAAACCCTCTGCACAACGATGACTCGCACTGGGTGTTCACGACCGAGGGACACATTCTGTCGCTGGATCCGTCTCATCTGAAACCACTCTCTGCTGCGCGCAGGAAGCTACGTCGGGTCGAGAGCTTACAGTGTCCAGCTTACCAACCTCCACTCCTCGCTTTCGACGATTGGGACGTCGACACCGGGATGACCGGAGGCATTATGGACCGTGCAGATGTCGAATACGCCCGCTTGCTCATTGGCCGTTCTCCGACGGAGATCGAGGAGAAGACCTGGTCCCCGGATGGATGGTGTTTAGTGCCAAAGCACGAACCATACGTGAGTTCCCAACGTCCTCATCCGGGATGCCCGAATTGATGACCATGCTGCAATCAGACGTACGACTTTGTCCTGTCTCCTGATGGCCACAACGTTGCAGAGGACGCTCACCCAGCTCCTGAGAAGCTAGTTACCGTCTCCGATGGTTTCTTGGTCCACAATGTGACTGGCATCAGAGTGCACATCGTGAGCCGTCTCGATGGCAAGGGCTACGATATCACCCGACGTAAGTTGTCAATGAATCGACGAATCATGTTGCACCCATCCATTGAACCTCCGTGACTCGTAGTAGGACCACACGCCGTGAAGACGGGCCAGAAGATATACTTCAACGACTCCCGCCTGGTCCTCAGTCCAACTGATGGAAAGGAAAAACCGGCGAAACGCATTCCCCAGGTCAATCTGCGCTTCTACCTCGACTACGTCGATCCTATGCTACAGCCTCAGGGCCTCGGCATGCAGGACCTCATCACGGAGACCATGGTCGTCGCCTCGACCGCATTCTTTGGCGGGGATCCCAACGCGCCGTCTTCGTCGTCCGGACAGCCATCACTACGCTTTGGACACGGAGACGGGGTGCGTGTCGTTCGCTTCCCGGACAACCCACTCGGATGCGCCCCGTACTCGGAGATGCTCCAGGATCACGAGGCTGTCGTCGTGAATCGGGGCGACTGTACGTTCCTCGAGAAGCTGGTCTACGCACAACAAGCTGGTGCATCGGGAGTCGTCGTCCTCGGCAATGAGGCGACTCACATCAACCCATCAGCGGACAAGGCAGAAGTGGACGCCGCGGGCGAGAAGCTCAACGAGGTGGCGATAGTCGTGTTGAGGCAGGGGGATGCCGCGCTCCTTGCCCAAATGTTGGATTCCGCGGAGCGACATGGGCTCGGCACCGTCAAACTAGTCGTTGAGCCTTATGGCGGGTCCGCTGGGGCAAACCAGCACCGCGCGCCGGAGAGCGAGCAAGGCCAGAGTGGGAGTGCGGAGGAGAGGACGAAGAGCGACACGAAGGAGGCGACGCGTGTGTTGTATCTCAATAACCACCCCTTGCTCAACACGAGGCTGATCGTCTGAGCTGCATCTGTATAGGAATACATATACTTATACTAGAAGTTCCCCCGTGCCCTTGCCACGAAGGCGAAGAGGCTCGCTCAGCTCGCGGGCTATCGCCCGCTCGCCTTCGCTCGCCGTGTCCTTTTGTCACAGTACTTGGCGCGAAGGCCACTACAACAGTCTACTGTCTGAAAGATCAGAATCTACTTCGGACTCCGAAGCGTCGTACTCGACAGGCGGGCGCTTGTTTGCCATACCGACTACCGTTACTTACCTATACGTCAGTATCCCGCCTTCAGTGCTTCTGAATATTTTATTCGCATCAAGAGTCCCTGGCCATCATGGTGGTACTTGTTTCAGGGCAAGAGAGTCGCAGGGATGTACGGAAAAAGAGAAAGTTTCCGGCTTTGGAAGGCGGTTACTCTAAAAGGAAACCGATGTGCTTTACTATAGAAGATATCTAGAGCTTCTCTGGTATACCGATCGCGTCCGCAACGCGCGCTGTACGTTCCCTTGCATCCTGCCGGAGGTTGTATGACAACCTGTCTAGTCGTCGACCTTGATGATCGAGTACATGGGTGCGTCGAGCTTCTCGGCGGCCTTGAGGAAGGTGAGCTCGATGATGAAGAGGTACTCGAGGGTCTTTCCGCCCAGCTTGGCCACAAGTTCTCCAGCAGCCTTTGCCGACCCGCCTATCACCAGAGGTGCGTTCAATTATCCGTAGACAGAAGACAGCACGATATCAACGTACCCGTCGCGACGAGATCGTCAATCACAACGACGTTC
This sequence comes from Earliella scabrosa, assembly GCA_022605405.1. Classification (NCBI taxonomy): domain Eukaryota; kingdom Fungi; phylum Basidiomycota; class Agaricomycetes; order Polyporales; family Polyporaceae; genus Earliella; species Earliella scabrosa. The sequence continues at coordinate 2,428,849 of JABYQQ010000005.1, read as the reverse complement.
TGTCCTGGCTGGATAGCGTCCGCCTGCATCTCAAAGACGTCCTGTTACACCGGCAACACCATCCCACCGGTGAGCTTAAGGCTCTCCACATCCACCCTCGAGAGGGCCACAAGCAAGGTAGCACTCACCACACCGTACTCCTTCTCGTACTCCGCGCGCACAACCTCGCCGGGAAGTTTGCCTTTCTTTCGAACGGGAACAAACGCGGCACCGAGTCTCATCGCGATGATAGGTCCGAGAAGGAAGCCTCGCGCGTCCAGGCCTACGACGACATCGATCTTTTTCGTAGGCGACTGAGCGATGGTGTACGAAGTCAGACGGGCGACGAAGTGGGTGATGAGGGTCTCAAAGCCAACGGGGTCCCTCAGGAGGGGGAAAATGTCCAGGAAGACAATGCCCTAAGAGAACGACATTGACATCGGTGTGAGGTGAATCCTGTTTAGTGCATACCTTCTTGGGCCAGTCGGGGAATGGCCTCAGCAGGCTCCTGAGATACTCGACGTCGGCCATGGTGGAGATGGACGTCGTCGACGAGGATATCAAGGTCGACCCCCTCCTGAATTCGAAGCACTATGGATAACGGTTTTCGCTTAGATCAGATGCTTCTCAATCTTGGCCACCAATCGTCCAACTTCGGTCAGTTCCGCCCATTGACCTGCGTCTTATTCTAACGCGGCCGACACAATGTGCAGTTTACGGTGTGTTTCTTGACGTTGATAACATGCGTTTCAAGTTCACATCACGAGTATCTATACTCACAGCAGCTGGATGCGACTCGATTGTGATGCGTGATGCGGTCAGGGGATGGTGCTACAACAGAGAGCGTCATGATCATAGATTTGCCATACCCTTGTAGCATAAAGTGAGGAATATCATGTGCAGGATACAAGGACGACAACGACTAGGATTTTACACGGAGTCAAGGATCTCAGGCTCCTTGAACTCCTTGGCTACACGAGTGCCAGTCTCCTACAGATACCCAAGCATTAGCACACACGGTCTCGCGACAGAATACGGAGAGACTCACGTCTGTCGACTCGCCGTGGAGCTCAAGGAGCTTCGACATATCGAACTTCGGCGCCTTGAGGATCTTCGCCTTGTGAACGTACACGTTCTGCAGGGGGTAGATGCTCCTCGCCGCCTTCTCGATCTCGCGACCGATCGCCTCCGGCACGAACTTTTGCACGAGCTCCTTCAAGTCGCAGCTCGTCGCCTCCCGGGTCATGATCTCAAACATCTTTTTCCGGATCTCCCGAATCTGCGATGATTGAGCGTAGGTGGTCTTGCGGACCTGCGACGGCCGACGCTTGGTGAAGCCGATAGCGAAGAGACGAATGAGGTAGCCGTCGGTCGTCTTGACGTCGACATGCGCCTCGATGAGCGTCTGCCACTTGCGGACGAGGGAGCGAAGCTTGTCGGATGTGAAGCTCATGCCGTGGAAGTTGGTCAGGCAGTTCTTGCCCTGGACCTCATCAACCCGTAGCTTGATCTTCCGGAACGACTGCTCCTCATCCTTGTTGAGGTCGGCCAGGGAAACCTCGACGATGCGGCCCTTCAACGAATCGTTCGCGTTCTCTGGGAGGCGGTTGGATAAAGAAGTGCTCCATAGGACTGGGATACGTACTGAGACCCTGGGACCTGTTCACAAGAGTCTTGCCGACATTCTTGACCTCGAAGATTGAAGGCGCTTTGATGTCGTACCAGTCTGACCATCCAATCAGTCATGCTTCGAACGGTAGGCCAGACATGTATGCGACTCACCCTTGCGGGAGAATGGGTCGACGACCTTCTTCTTGATACCCTTCTTGCCCTTAGACAAACGCTTGTTCTAGACGCAAACAAACCGTCAGATATCGAGCCAGCGCATAGAGACGGCACAACCGACCTTGCCGACAGCCATCGTGGGTTATGTGGGTGTTTGCGGCAGAGGAGGGGACCGCAAGGAGGGAAAGCCGGCACTTGGACGGGCTGAGTTTTGGGTTGCGTGAGTACCAGCAGACGCGCACTGGACGAGGCAGAGCTGTGGGAACTTGGGACGAGTGGCTGAACACGCGCTGAAACCTTATTCTTGCAACTGCAAGTCTACTTCCCACGCCACATGTCCTCATCTCCCTGCTCGCCAAATGCTCACTCGCTCTCAGTTCGAAGAGGCATGCAAAGCCTACCTCGATGCTCACCCCAATACACGTCCCTCTGGAGTGAAGACTTATCCTGCTGGCTGGAGTTGGAACGAACATGCAGTACGCGCTTGCGTATATAACACAACACACTCGTCTCACCGTCACCAGTATGTTCCTAACCTTGGATACCTCTCACGAACCGTCCAGCTTCCGCGTAACATTGCACCTATCGCCCACGCGGAAGAAGGCGAACTATCTGATCCTATAGAGGACGAAGATGATGCAGTATGCCAGGTTCTTCCAAGCGACTTCTTGACGTGCAACCAATACGTCGTATACTCGGTGACTTTCGGGGTCCCCACATTTTACTTCACGTTGCACGAGCCCAGTGCGTCTCAATGAATCGCTGCCATACTGTGATCTCTGACGACCTGGCAGGCGGTTCGCCCTTAGCTCTCGAACAGATCGTGAAGTCGAGGTTGTTTCGTCCACAAGTACTGCCCTCTGTCGATGGGAGCACCTTTGCTTTGACGCTCCCCGACTCGTCATTTGCCCTCCTCTCTCAAGGCGATCATCCAACACTCGGCACGCCATCCTGGTACTTTCATCCTTGTCACACTTCTGAGGTGGTGGGCGAGATCATGGTGGAGGTTGAGGGTAGTCGAGACGCGCCGTTGCGGTGGCTGGAAGCTTGGTTCATGGTGATGGGGAATATAGTTGACTTCTTTGCGGGCGAGTAATGCTACTTGCGAGTCGTCGACGTTAATGTGCTAGCCATCGTTGTGCGGACGGTGGGATGAACGGTTGGTGGGGTGCTCAAGATCCGTGTGCGCTTGTGGGGTGGCGGGGTCGCGTGGGGCGCTCTGGGGCGTCTTGCGGCCAGTTGCGGGGGACGGCGTAAATCAGCTGCTCGTTGCGCGTCGGGCGATGGCTTGTGCTTGCATGCGATCGCCGACTGGTCTTATAAAAGGCCGAGGTGGTCTCACCCCTTTCGCCCCGACTCACACAACAACACCGGCACCACTTTGGGCGCGACTCGTTTTCTGGACTGACCGACGCGTCTCGCGGTCGTACGATAGCCAATAATCCTCGACCTCGCGTTAGTCCTCGTCTAATCGATCAAACTCCTCATTTTGCACGGATATAAGGCTCGGCAACCATGTTTGCTGCCCGCATTACCATCCCTTCCTCCTCCACTCGCCCTTTCCTCAGACACCTAAGACGCAGCATGGTATGTCTACCTCGACGTTCTCAACGAGATGGTCCTCGTCCTAACCCGCATCTTGCAGTCTTCCGCTACCCGTCACGAAGCCGTCATCGTCGCCGCATCACGAACGCCTGTTGGCTCCCTGAACGGTTCCCTGAAGTCCCTCACGGCTCCCCAACTCGGTGTTGTCGCGCTCAAGCATGCCTTTGAGAAGTCGGGCGTGAAGCCTGAGGTGGTCGAGGAGATCTACTTCGGTAACGTCGTCCAGGCCGGTGTTGGTCAGTCACCCGCACGCCAGGTCGCTCTCGGCGCGGGCATGAGCTCGCGTTCAGATGCGACCACGGTCAACAAAGTCTGCGCCAGTGGTCTCAAGGCCATCATGCTCGCTGCGCAGAGCATCGAGAGCGGCTACAAGAGCGTCGTCGCTGCCGGTGGTATGGAGAGCATGAGCAATGCACCGTACGTCTCCCTCCTTACGTATTCTCGTTGATGGGCCTGAACATGTCCTGAAGATTCCTTCTGCCTCGCCAAAACCCCGTGTACGGCAAAATCACTGCCGAAGACTCGCTTGAGAGCGATGCCCTTCGGGACGCCTACAACAAGTTCGCGATGGGCAACTGCGGCGAGCACTCCGCCGAGAAGTTCGGCATCACCCGCGAGTCCCAGGACGCACACGCGATTGAGACGTACAAGCGTGCGGAGCGTGCGTGGAAGGCGGGTGTCTTCAAGGAGGAGATTGCCCCCGTTACCATCAAGGGCAAGAAGGGCGACACCATCGTCGAGGAGGACGAGGAGTACAAGCGGGTCATCTATGAGAAGATCCCTACCCTCAACCCAAGTTTCAAGAAGAACGGCGGCACCATCACTCCCGCCAACTCCTCGAGCTTGAACGACGGTGCATCGGCACTGATCCTCATGTCCGCGGAGAAGGCGAAGGAGCTCGGTCTCAAGCCCCTCGCTAAAGTCATCTGTGAGTGCCATCGTCGGTAGTTTCGTCGCGACGCTCGCTGACGAGTACGTTATAGCATACGCCGATGCTGGTGTTGACCCCATCGATTTCCCTGAGGCACCTGCCTTCGCCATCCCCGCTGCTCTTGAGAGGGCAGGCCTCAAGCTCGATGATATCGCACAGTTCGAGATCAACGAGGCATTCTCCGTCGTCGTCAGGATTGCTGAGAAGGTTCTCGGTGTTGACTCGTCCAAGATCAACGTCAATGGGTGCGTAGCTCTTGCCAATCCCATTACTTCGACTAACCTAGGTATCATAGCGGTGCTGTTGCTCTTGGACACGCTGTCGGCAACTCGGGTTCGCGTATCGTTGTCTCCTTGATTCACTCACTAAAGTCTGGAGAGTACGGTGCAGCGGGTATCTGCAATGGGGTGAGTAGACTTGTCTCAGCATCGTATGTTCGCTGCTGATCGTGTTCTTCAGGGTGGTGCTGCGTCTGCGTTGATCATTCAGAAGTTGTAATCTTAGTCTCACATTGTGTACTGCTGTCGCATCGCTATCATATCCTGGTTAATCTCCCCGGAATTTTCGAACTCCTTGCGTCTCCTTGTTGTGCTTCTTGTCCCTGAGCTTTGCTGAACGTGTGATCTTTCAGCATCCTCGGTGCGTCCGTGTAGGCTACGACGACAGCGTCTGGACGGATGTAATACGGCTTCCGTTTCAGGCGGGCCGTCCAGAATGCTGCTATCTTTCGGATGTGCATGTGAGTGGATCTAATTACGGCACACGAGTAGGAGTTGCTTATCTTAATGCATTAAACCTCAGCAACACGCGGCCATGGATTGGGACCCACGCAGATAATTGGACGTTCCTTATGTACGCCATAGCGCGGAAGAGCGGCTGATATAAGTGTCCCTGGGGCTGGTATCCGGGAAGCCGTGAGACGAGCACTCCGTTCGAGCTTACATCCTGCTTCCCCGGAGTTGTGGCCGTAGACCTGCAGTAATGGCTTCCCTTCAACCTCGAAACTCGTTGGATGATCGAAGCTCGGATGAGAAGACGCGGTCGCGGGACGAGGAGAATGATGCTTTCGATGCTACGGTGACAGTGTCGAGCGCGGACAGTGGGGACGAAGACGAGGCTCTGAAGTTGGTGGGCAAGGAGCGGGCGGCACAGTTCAGCGAGGAATTCAACAGGAAGCTGAGGAACAAGTTGGTACGCAGGGAAGCTCAACCGTTGGTGAGGTACGTTGATCCTGAACCACTATGCGTGCAGGATCGCCAAATTATACCGCTGTGCGCGACTGTGTACTTCACGCAATTCCTGTGAGTTGTTCGAAGGTCTTTCATTGACGCAGAGGTTAACCTGGCGGTGCAGTGACAAGACTTCCTTGAACTATGCGAGGTAATGTGATACACCCGCCCCCCCCTCAATCAAACCCGCTCTGAACATGTACCAGCATCATGGGTTTCCCTATCACCGGCCAGGTGGGTCGTTCCTTTTCGTTTCGTGAGCAGCAAACTCACGGTGCGTGTTGCAGCACTACAACTTGGTGTCGCTGGCATTCTATCTCGGTAATCGAAACTTGACTGTCAAGTCTCCCATTCGCTCATGATGCTGCAGGCTTCCTGGTGTGGGAGTTCCCAACGGTATACATCTCGCAGAAGCTACGGGTGCGCCTAAACCCACTTATGAGTTCGTATCCAAGGTTTACCCTGTTCATTATCCAGGTAGCGAAGTATCTCGGGGGCAACATCATCGTCTGGGGAATCATCCTGATGTGTCATGCTGGTGCCTCGTCATTTGGTGCATTCTTTGCACTGCGTTTCCTCCTCGGTATGTGCAATCAGGTTCAGCTCGGGATATGCGATCGCTAACGGTGTGATCCCACAGGCATGTGCGAGAGCTGTGTTGCACCGATCCTCATCCTTATCATCTCCATGTTCTACAGGAAAGATGAGCAGGTCAGTGATGCTTCACCTTTGAGTCCTCATCCTCAAGCTCACGCAGATGTTCTAGGCGACGAGGGTGGCATGCTTCTATGTCATGGTGAGTCCTCTCATCTACCTCATTCATCCCACCCCCTGATCGAACTTCCTAGAACGGTATTTGTCGTCTATTGCAGCTCGATAGCTCGCACCTAACTCTTACTTCGTAGGCCTGACGCAAATATTCGGTGGCTTCGTCGCGTATGGCATCTCCTTTGATGACGGCCATCTGCTCGCACCGTACAAGATCATCTACATCCTCCTCGGTGGCCTCGCCATTCTCGTGGGCGTGTCCGTCGTGGTCTGGCTTCCAGACTCACCCGTGCACGCACGTACACTGACGAAGGAGGAGCGCATTGCTGCCCTCGAGCGAGTCCGAGACGACCAGGGCGGGACGGAGAACAAGAGGCTGAAGAAGGACCAGATTGTCGAGGCGTTGACGGACATTCGTACATGGCTCATTGTGCTTACTACGTTGCTGAGTGCGTTCTTGCTCGTCTACCCGAAGTCAGGCTGCTGACATGGATTACCAGCGAGCATTCCGAACGGCGCGCTGAGTAACTGTGAGTGTTGGAGAAGCGTTACAACGAAATACGCTAATGAGCAAGATAGTCAGCAACATCGTCATCAAGAGCTTTGGTTACACGTATGTGCTCCGATTCTGTGGTACGCGCTGCGACCGTGACCTCAATGTTGATGCAGGACCAAGCAGACGCTCATCCTCTCGACGCCCGGAGGAGCGGTAGCCTCTATTACCACCCTGTTGTGCGGATGGTATTCCGATAAGAAGGTACCATCCGTATGTCCGGTTCCTCGGGAGGATGCTGACATCCGAAGTAGAACGAACGGATGATCCCAATAGTGTTCTGCCTCATCCCGACGATCATAGGCTCCGCCCTGCTCATTGGGCTGAACGATACCGGCAACAAGGGCGCATTGCTTTTCTGTCGGTGCAGTCACAATTGGAGCCCTTGAGGCTACGCTGACGCACATGCATGGTCTAGCGGCGTATCTTATCGGGACATTCGGAAGCGCGTTGGCCGCAGTGTATTCCTACAACGCTAGTAACACCAGCGGTCACACAAAGAAGGTGCATGTGCTTGATTGCTCTTCCATCATATACTTGTTGAACTTCTCTACGCTAATAGAACACAATCAACGCGATAACGCTCGTATCCTTCAGTGTCGGCAACATCATCGGTACAGAGATCTTCCAACCTAAGGACGCGCCTGGGTACATCCCTGGCAAGATCGCGATCATGGTCCTGCTCACCATCCAGTTGTTCATCTCGTTCCTCTTGCGCTGGATTAACCTGCGCCTGAACGTGCAGAAGAAGGCGCGCCTGGAGGAAGAGAAAGCGCGGCGTGGGTGGACAGACGAGGACGTGCAGAAGGAGCGGGAGCGGCACGCCTTCTTGGACCTGACCGATAAGCAGTACGTCACCTCTCACACTACCATTCAACCGCTTCCGTTTGTTATCCCGACTCACACCTCTACCCCCTTGGCGCAGGAATATGTTCTTCGTGTACACAGCGTAATGTATGCGATCCGCGAGGTGGTTACGGCATGTTGGTCTGTAGTGCGGCTGAGCAGGCCATGTTCGTGATGGCGCTTCGAGACTTCGTCCATTGTCTCATGTTATCAGAGTCGCCTCAAGCCAAACTCGCACGGACGCGCCTGCCAGAAGATGCCGAAGGACGAACCACGCCGGACAGCGCCACTGGCTTCCGGCTGTTATCTCAAGGGCTATCGCTGCTACTGTGAGTTTCCCAGGACGTATATGGACCGGCATCATCTGCAGTGAATGGCCCAAACTTAGATTTCGTGGGTCGGCATGCGGGAGCGGGAAGCCTTGCCGTGGTCACAGGAGTCTACGAGACGCTCTATTAGTTGCCGTCCTGCGAACTTAAAGGTTGAGGGCCTGGAGGTACGGAAAGTTACGATACCGACTATCCACCTTCACGAATCTGCCAACACACCCCACACTCTCAACGCAATGAATGACAAGGAAGTGAAGGACGAGAAGCACGTCGACACGCTGCTCATCGCCGATGCGGACTCGGACGTGGACTTCAGGGACAAGGATGAGGCGCTCAGACTGGTTGGTTTGGAGCGGACGGCGGTGTTCACTGAAGAGTACTACGCCAAGCTACGCAGGAAGATGGTAATGTGGTTACTTCCCATCCGACTTGCGCGGGTTAATCTCACGCTATTCAACAGGACTTCGTGATACCTCCGTTGTGCGCTGCCGTATACTGCACGCAATATCTGTACGCATGCTGGGGGTATCCGCAATCGACGGAGGCTGACTGGCATATGTAGGGATAAAACCGCGCTGAGTTATGCAAGGCAAGTAACCTATTGGTGCCCCAAGCCGTCGTGCTCATGAACATTTGCAACTAGCATCATGGGCTTTCCCGTTACTGGGCAAGGATACAATGTCGTCGCACTGTCCTTCTATATCGGTACGTCTGATGGCGTATGTCATTGTATCATTGGGCCGCTCCAGGAGCTAATGTGACGCCTCCACTGGGCCAGGCTTCTTGATCTGGGTCTTCCCCTCCATGTACATTGCACAGCGGCTTCGGCTAGGCAAGTATCTAGGGGCGAACATAGTGGCATGGGGCACGATTATGATGTTGCACGCCATCCCCAACTCATTCGGCCCTTTCTTCGCCATGCGTCTCATCCTTGGGATGCTCGAGAGCTGCGTTGCGCCTATCCTGATTCTTATCGTGTCCATGTTCTATAAGAAGAATGAACAGGTGAGACCAACGATATCTCAGCTTTGACCCACCGCTCATACTCGTCAATACCATCAGGGCAGCCGTATCGCATGGTTTTACATGATGGTATGTGCCCTATGCTACAGGCGCAGAACTATTATTCAAGGCGGGTTGTAGAACGGCGTCGCAGGGATCTTCGGTGGATTCCTTGCATATGTACGTCCATCTCATCTCTCCGGGGATCCACGAACCGAGACGTTCAATCAATGTACTCCTCTAGGGTATATCCTTCATCCCCGACCGAGGGTTTGCCCCTTTCAAGATCATCTACCTCATGCTTGGCGCGCTCGCAATTGCTGTCGGTGTCGCCGTGCTACTCTTCATGCCGGATTCCCCCGCACATGCTCGCTTCCTGACCAAGGAGGAGCGCATCGCTGCGATCGAGCGGATTCGTGACCAGCAAAGCGGTACAGAGAACAAGCGGCTTAAGAAGGAACAGGTAGTCGAGGCATTGTTGGATATCAGGACATGGCTAATCGTACTCGCGACGCTACTGAGTATGTCCTCGACTCTTCGGTCCTATCACGGTCATTGACGTTCTCTCGTCAGCGAATATCCCCAATGGTGGATTGGCGAACTGTGAGTATCTGCGCGCCGGGGACAAAGGAACGTAGCTCACCTTCATGGTAGTCACCAACATCATCGTCAAGGTAAGACTCTCGACCTTCCGTCCCAATGCTTCTGCTAACATATGAACCGATCGCAGGGCTTTGGGTATACGTGCGTCCGTTGGTTCTGTTCAATTCGATATCCTCATTTTCTGTGTCTCAGGACAAAGCAAACATTGATCCTGTCAACGCCTGGAGGTGCAATTGGCATTCTGAGCGCGGTCATCTGCGGATGGTACTCTGACAGAGCGGTAAGTCCTGACTAGGAAAATGTATATATAATGGTCTTCACACTGATCTCACCAGGGCGAACGGATGTTGCCGATTGTCTGGTCCTTGATACCCACCCTTGCTGGCGCAGCAATGCTCGTTGGGCTGAATGCTACAGGACAGAAAGGAGCGCTCCTGTTCGGTGAGTGATCTTCATGAATCGACTCACCCCATTGCTAACGATTCAACGTATAGCGACGTGGATTGTCGGCACCTATGGCTCATCGCTCGCCATTATCTATGCATACAATGCTTCCAACACCTCGGGCCACACAAAGAAAGTCACTGTAAACGCGATGACATTAGCGGCATTCTGTGTCGCGAACATTGTTGGCACCGAAACGTTCTTGCCCAAGGATGCGCCAGACTATCTCCCGGGCAAGATTTCGATCTTGGTGCTGCTTACTGCGCAACTTGGGCTGTGCTTTGTCATCCGGTTCGTGAATCTTTGGATGAACAGGAAGAAGCATAGAGCGTTGGAGGAGATGAAGCGGTGTAACGGATGGACGGACGACGATGTTAGACGCGAACGGGAGAGGGCTGCGTTCGTGGATATGACGGACAAGCAGTAAGTGTTATTAAATTCTGGGTCAATGCAGTTCGAGTCTGACAAGGATGCCCTAGGAATCCGTTCTTCGTGTATACCGCCTGAACTCCGTCGACGGGACCTGCGATGACGTCACGCGTCAGTCAAGCAATGATAGTCGCCGAAATAGGCAGGTGAATGCATGTTCGACTTGCGCGCGTATTCCGGTGTATGTAGTCTGCGCTGTACTAGTCCTACCGCCATTCGTTGAGCTCTGTATACGCTTGAACACGCTCCTTCGCCCATGGCCTCGGCTACTCCCGGAGATCCTCACCTTCCGTCGCTCAGTACGCCCAATCTCCGCAAGTTGGATGCCGGCAAATCCGACAAGACTTCCTTCCTTCGTTCTTACATCCGCTCGCAGGAGGCCCATCTGGCCAGCTACGCTCGCGAAGGGAAATCTCTGGCAGCTGCTTGGGCCTCTCCTTCTGTGCAGCCTGCGGTGTCCTCCAGACCTACCAAGCGTGTCCGCGATGTGGAGTTGGAAAGTGGGTTCGGGACACCTCTCTTGAAGCCCAGGCGAGCAAGAATAGCCCCTCGACGGGACGCGCGGAGCCCTAGAGTCCACAAGGAGGCTGCCGACAGTGTGATGATCGGGACTGAGGGGAAGGGAAATCGCCCAACCGCATCCTCGAGCAAGCCAGTGAAGGACGCCGTCGGGGTGACAGTCGACATTGACCGTGCTAGCGACACAGACGAGCGACCGACAAAGCGTCTGCGTCAATCCGGTTTACAACAATTCGCCAGACCGCTGTTGCGGACGACCAAGAAGATCGCTCACGCAAAGGACGAGCAGAGTGACACTCGAACCAAGCCCCTCGTGAAGAAGAGGACGGCGCACGTAGACGAGGATCATGAGAACAGTGCGTACCCTACTCCTCTAAAAAGGATTTCCACGTTCAGAAAGATGTCTCTAGGACTTGCTGCACGGCGAGAACGTCGACGCGCCAAGAAAGCTATTGTCGACCCAAAACCGACTCCTGCGGCTAGCGTCTCGAGTGTAGGCAGCGAAGGCGGCGACCGCGATTACGCAGTGAAAGGACTCGAGCAGAAGAAGGGGAAGAAGGGGAAAGCGTTGAAGATACCCGCAGGTCTCGCCTTGATGCACGGCTTCTCCGCCCAGAACATCGGGAAGAACCGTCTGACGGTAAGTCCTCTAAGATGCATCTCGAACGTGGAACCGACACGGGCAGTAGTTACAATACGACACTATGGGCGTTTTCAACAAGGGGAAAGCGTCCGCGAAGACAGCAGTCAATCCTAAGAACAGTGAGTTTTCTTGAGGAGCCTCCTACTTGTCACTGACATACGCGCGGGGTAATAGAGACGCGATCGAAACCATTCTCCGAGGAGAAGTTTCTGAACAAAATCGCTGAGAAGAGTAACCGGGGAACTGCTCGCCGTCGCACAAACAATTCCGATCGTGACTCCGACCTCAGTGCCGAGGGAGCCTCGAAGGCCGCTCCTGGCGATCCTGGCTCATCTAAACATCCCAACCGCCAGCAACGGAGGCCAGCAAGTGCAGCCTCCACTGTGACAAGTGCACAACATGCGCCGGAGGCGACCGAATGCAACTCTCCAGTCACGAATATTCGGGCGCGGGCACCGCGCGAGCCTTCTCCTGTCTGGGACATCGAAGTCGAAGATGGAAGACTGCCCTCAGGCTCTAGCTCGTGCCCTCAGCATCCTCCTTCGGTCCATTCTGAGGGAGCGACGGAGCTTGGCGGTACTGTGCTGTTGGATACTACGGGGTACTCGTCAAAATGGGCTGTCACCCCGGTCGTCGCTGAAGAAGTCACCATGCGAGTTAATGTGGCCACTACCCCGGATAGGATAGGATCTCCAGGAGTTCGAAGTTCCCAGTCACCGTCTATCGGCCCCTCTAACTCTGCATCACAAGTCGCCTTCCGTCGACAGCAGATCGAATTGCCCATGCGAGTGCAGGACGCTACCTCCAGGTACTTTGCCGCTCCAGCTGTCTCTCATTGCCCGCGGAGTCCAGAGCAACTTGTTTCCAATGAGGATGTATCCCCATCGCTAGCTCTGCGCTCTCCATCTTCTGACGACACTCAGGATCTACGCACACATCCCCAAGCACACGAAGAGCTTCTTGAAGACGATATAGCCGAGGCAAACGCGACGGCCATACATGGGGCAATTGTCGATTACAATGACGATCCTCTCCCTGTGCGCTCTCCCGGAAGAGGGTCAATGTCCGTAGTCTCGCCCATCATGAACAGTTCCACGCCTGCAGCTATCAACCGTCCAGCCTCCCAGTCGTCGTCTCTGCACCTGCCTGCACGTTCCGTCTCACCTCTATCGCCTTCCTCCAGGGCTTGCCCTCTTGACAACGGTCAGCCTTTCGATCCTGGACCAGTATCATCTCCTCCAGAGGAACCCCTCGGGCGAGAACACTGCACGGAAGAAATTCTCCCGTGGACTGAGGACCTGTTTGAAGCCGGTCATGCACCTATGTTTCTCTCGGACGTGGCCACCTTCCTGGGAGGATCCGTCCGCCCTGCCAGCATCTCCATCGACGATACCGGCGAGATGGCGGGAGAGGAGTGGTCGTATCATTCTGTTCCAGAGGGCCAAAACGCGGACGAGATGGAACAACGGCTACCTTACCGTGGTGGTGGTGGCCTTGATCATGATTGGCAGGAGGATCGCTATGCTGAGGCGGAGTGGATGGATTCTCACACTCCCTACGATCTGCAAGAGGCGCAGCACTGTCACTCCTATCCCATCGAACGGTTCGACGATGACCTCTTTCCCGACCACCCGGATGCTATGGACTTCGAGGATCTGGGTTGGGCCGACGAGGAGCCGATCGACGACCTGATTGGTCATTATAGCCATCCTCTTGATGTCGACAACCTAGAACCGCAGATCGAAGGCCACCTCGACCTTGTCTCGCACGCGGAGAGTGAGGATTTGCACGAATGGGAAGACGAACCGGAGTCCGACCTTGACGACTCTGAGGGACGATCTATGCTTGGCTCATTGCAGCGCTTCTCTCAAGGACGCGCTTTGTTGATGGGTGTTTCAGAGGCAGGATTTGATATCGGTGGTCGGAGAGGGGTTCCACAGGTGGAGGAAGACGTTGCGAGGAGCTTGCGAGACCATTGGCGGCCACAACGGTTTTGAGCTACAGAGACTAGTACTGCGTTTGGACCGTTTCTGGACTTTGGCTTGAACCTGCTTGCCAACTTGGCCTGTTCATATCTGTGTCATGGAACCATTCTTTTGTCTGAGTGAAATATGAAAGCTGTAGCAGTTGATGGCGACAAGCAGCCTTGAACTAGACGCATTGTCGCGTCGGAACGCCAAGGACGTGAGTCACGCTGTGACGTCACGCGTTGTTTGCCTGTGTTTGGTGCGCGTCACCATGATACTAGGCGCGTTGGGAGAGGAGTGCGCCTACATTTACCCTAGGCTCGTAAACCAGCCTCTAGTTCTTCGTTCCTCAGAATAGAGGCTGGAATTACCTAGGAGAGGGGGTGCAGAGGTCCCCCGTGGGAATGTCGGAGTTTGAATCACCTACAGGGCGGAAGCTCACCGCGCTGCCACCTAGTATGAATGCCAATGAAAATTGCGCAGGGTGTAAGGTGCATCGATACAAGTAAGCTCCGGTCCGAATTCTAGCAGAAAGCGATGTGTGTACGTCAAGACGCGAAAGTGTGCAATGAGTCTGGTGGCGGGCGTTGTGGCTGCGTCTTGACGCCTTCCCTGCCACGATTCGGACTCCGACGTTCCCACGGGGGACCTCTGCACCCCCTCTCCTAGGTAATTCTAGCCTACATTTACCCCACAACCATCCCCTCTTACTCCCAACGGCATCATCATGAGCCTTAAGGAGAATCAAGGCCCTCATGTGAGTCCCTTGCCTTGTGTTTTGGAACGTGGGGGACGGGCAATCTCCGATGATGCTACCTGCCTTCTCTGTCTCGCATACACTCCCAGCTGGTTCGTCGACTTACCTTTCCGTTCGTTCGTTTGTCGCAGGGCGGCCCTTTCATCAAGCCTGAGCCCGAAGAGCAACGCATTGCACCCTTAACCCAGACCTCGTCATGGCAGGCAGCCCAAGCCCAGACCCAGCAGAAGCCAATCATCAAGCCAGAACCAGTTGACACGGCGCGTCTCGTGAGTGAAAACTCTAAATTCACGTTCCCAAACTTCCGTTGACGCGTTATTGATGGCTCGACGCGTCGTGTGTGACCACGTGTGCGCATACAGCCCCCTACCGCTGCTGCAGGCGTCGCGCCCGCAATCAAGCCCGACCCATACGCGCCGCACGCGTCGCTGGTTAAGCCAGATGCGACCAAGACTGAGGTAGCGCTCAATTCGGACCCGCGCAACTTCTTCAAAGTCTATGCGTCGGCGGACGAGATCCAGTATGCACCCGAGGATGCGCTCAAGGAGGGCCTCGGCATGGTTAAGGCCCTGAAGGCGAGCATCAAGAAAGTTGACTTGGGTAGCAAGATGCGCCAGGATGTATGGCAGGAGGAAGTGAAGAAGTACGTCCCATCTCGGTGTCTCGGTGTGGGGTGGTTTGGGGTAGAGAGAGCAATGTGCTAATGCCTTGCGTTCTAGCCTGTTGAGCCAAGGCGCTCCTACCACTATGATCGCCGTCTGTGGTGGTAAGTACTTACCGGCAGGTGGGTATGTATGTGCGCATAGACTGACTGATGATTGAAGCGACGGGTGCCGGCAAATCATCCATCCTGAACGCGATCCTGGATGGTATGCTAATACGCAACATTTGTCTAGTCATGTTCTGACCCACTTTCACGCAGACAACATTGTCCCGACTAGTGGTATGCGCGGTACGTAATGATGCACTTAGTTCAATGTTGGACAGCGGCTGAACATGTTTCGCAGCATGTACCGCTGTAGTAACTGAGATTGGTTATCACAAGAAGAAGACCATCGACGGCGATGTGTCTTTCCTGACCGAGCAGGAATGGAGGGATGAGCTCAAAGTGCTCCTGGACGACCTCGTCGACGAAGACGGTAACCTCAAGCGCAGCACCGATTTACGCAGCGATGCGGGCGTTGCCTGGTCAAAGGTGCACGCTGTGTATCCTTCGATCTCGCAGGAACAGCTCATCCGCATGAGCGTCGACCAGATCATTGCGCGTGACCCGAGTGAGTCTCGCGTTCTCTTATATTGGGAGACCGATTCTAATAATTATCTCTACACAGAAATCGCCAAGCTGCTCGGTACCACGAAGCACATTTCTGCTCCTGACTCGAAGACGTTCGGGAAGGATATCAGCAAGTACATCGACTCGAAGGACCAGAAGCGCGGCGACAAGAAAGACAAGAAGAAGGACAAGGATAAGAAGAAAGACAAGGAGCGTGACGATGGCCCGGCTTACTGGCCGCTTATTCGCCAGGTGCGCGTATGGTGCAACGCACGCGCGTTGTCGACCGGTGCCATCCTCGTGGACCTGCCCGGCGTGGCAGATGCGAACGCTGCACGTAACAACATCGCGAAGGATTACATGAAGAAGTGTGACTGCATCTGGATTCTTGCACCTATCACGCGTGCTGTGGACGACAAGACGGCGCGAGGTGAGTCTCAAAACGCCCAATAGATCGTTACGCTCAACTCACTCTACGCTTAGACTTGATGGGTGACGCATTCAAGATGCAGCTGATGATGGGTGAGTTGAGGTACTTTACACACATGCACTCGTATTGACGCGATAACCTCACAGACGGGAAGTGAGTGACCACGATGCTTTGAGCTTGCACAGGTGTTCAACCCATGTTCCTAACTCACCTGCCTAGCTATGACGCGAACGCAATCACATTCATTGGTGCGTGTGGGGTATGCTCTTCCACTATAGAACGCTAACTCATCATACATGTAGCCACCAAGTGTGATGATATCTCTTGTTCTGAAGTCATCCGCGCTCTCAACCTCGATGACGATCCTGAGCTCGAGGAGATCGAGGACGAGATCGACAAATGCAAGGTTGAAACCGAAGAATGGAAGAAGAAGAAGGCTGAGGCTGAGGCCGCCGCCCACGGTGTGTATTAAGACTGATGCACCCTAAGCTATCGTGCTAACTAGGCCTGTGACAGACGTCAACGAGCAGCTCAAGCAGACGCGGGCCATACTCAAGGAACATCAAGAACATCTTGCCGCGCTCCAGAATGGCGAATCTTTTGAGCCAAAGCTCACTGCCAAGAAAGGCAAGAGTGCAAAGCCTCCAAGCAAAGCGTCCGACAAGTCCGGCTCGGACTCTGACTCTGACTCGGGGTCGGAGTCTGAGTCCGAGAAGGAAGAGGACGAACCCAAGAGCAGGAAGCGCAAGAACAAACGCAGTGACAAGGAGCGGCCCTCGAAGAAGAAACGCGCCAGCAGCCCGGCACCCTCTGACGACCGCATGGAGGTCGATGAGGACGACGATGTGTTTGCGGTCGAGGACGAACTCATCTTCTCTGATAGCGATGAAGATATGGACAAGCCTGACGACAAGAGCGGCTCCGACTCTGACTCCGACTCTGATTCCGGCTCGGATTCAGGATCCGAGAAGGAGGACAAGATGGAAGAAGACGAGGAAGAAGAGGAAGAGGTCACGGTCGAGAGCTTGAAGGCGAAGATCGAGGAGGTCAAGCAGGCCATCAAGGATGGTCGTGAACAGCTCAACGTGTTCAGGCAACAGAGGAAGGACGCCGTTGACGCGCTCGCAACGCTCAAGAAGAGGCAGAACGAGGCACAGCGGAAGAAGAACGCCTTTTGCTCGTTGAAGCGGTCTGAGGTTTGTCATACACTCCTCCGCCGTTGACCAGTGCGCTGATTTGGAACTATCCAGTTCTCACGAGATGTCCTCAAGGAGGACTTCCGCACTGGGTTGAAGGACTTGGACGGTTAGTCGAACCCCGCTGTGTCGACCAAAGTAGAGCCTAATTGTTCCGTAGATGCCGAACAAGAGCAGAAGAACCCTGACTCGTTCGATCCGACCGTGAACATCAGAGGTATGCTGCTTCGCGATAGTCATCATTATGTACCGTTGCATTGACGATCGTCTTCGCAGACTACGAAGCAATTGATTTACCCGTGTTCACTTGCTCGGCTCGGGACTACGTCCGCATCAAAGGTTTGTACATTTACTCAAGTGCGTATCGCGGCGGCTTTTGACAATCACGGATACGCAGGCCAAGTGAAGGGGGATGGCGATCCTACTTGCTTCACCAAAGTGGACGACACCGGCATTCCCGCTCTGCAGGAATGGTGTCATAACCTCACGATTTCTTCGCGGTCGCGCGCCGCCCGGAGCTTCCTCACGCACCTCACGACGTTCGCGAAGAACGTGCGAATGTTCTTGCAGGGCATCGGCGACGTCACTGAGGAAGATCGGCTTGCCATGAAGGACCTTTGGGAGTCGGACGTAGCCGAGGGCCCCGATGTATACCAAGGCTTTGCAAGCTCGGACCCTGGCTTCGATATGGATGACCCCTTCACTGGGCTTCACACTATCAAGCAGAGCAAGATTGGTCCTGATGGGAAGCCCATCGGCGTTACTCCGCGACTCGTTGAGGTGCGTCATCGTCAAGTTTGGCTTTGTTCTTGGGGCCTGAAATGGCGCGTCATCCAGGAATTCGGCAAGGTCGTCGATGATTGCGTCCAAGACCTCCAAGAACGGTTCAGGGACGGTCTTGAGGAAAGATGTCAAGTCGGCGCGACAAACGTGAGTGCAGCATTTGTAGCATTTTCTTTTGCTAAACGACCCTTCCAGGCTGCTGCTGCCGCTGTGGAGACGTCCGACACGTTCGCCGCCAGCATGCACTGGGCGACGTATCGTGCGAGTACGTGGTCGTTTCCAAGCGCTATGATGCTCCGCTCACCAGCTCCGTTCTGTAGCACTGCGTCGACACGGGTCGTTCCGCCAGGATCTCAACGTCGAACTCACCAACCCATTCACTCGTCAGATCGCGAGCTCCTGGTCGAAGGTCTTCGAGTCGGACCTCTTCGCGTCCTTCGAGAAAGCCACTATGAACGTCATCCAGAACCTTCTTGCGGACGTCGAGGCCACGGCAGCGATTGGACTCAAGGAGCGCGCGAAAGGTCAAGGAGAGCTATGTCTCGAGGAAGCGCGTGTCACTCTTCGCAAGACCCTAGAGGTAGTCAGCGAGGCGATGAACACGCAGCAGAAGGAGATAAGTCGATGCTTGTCTCCTCACATCCAAACCCAGCTCTTCGACGGCTACGACCGCGCTATGGAAGAACGAGGCCGTGGTAGTGTGGCCCGACAGAAGGCGAGTTGTGCCTCCCCATATGCGTAATCCTGCGGCCGTATGCTGATCGGTGTTCCGCAGGCTGTCTTCCATGACTTCATTGCCAGAGTGAAGTCATACGTGTTCACGGGTATGGCAGACGTCATAATGGGCCGTCTGTCCGATGCGGCCGAAGCAGTGGGCGATGCACTTCTCGCCTCCCTGGAAGAACTCGCAAGGAAGGTGCGTTACATGCGTTTATAGCTGGGTCGTGCATTGATGGTAAACTGATGGGGCTTAATGACGTAGATTGAAGTCAGCATTGCTGTCTTGTGGGAGGGCGTGCGCGACGATCCCGAGCAAGTTCGGGCCCGTGCTGAAGTGGTCGAGATTGTTTCTGAGGTCCTCCAGCAGCTGGAGCACTGGAAGACTGCTGAAAGTGTTTCGCGAGCCATGCTAACATATACAAACGCTGCATAGGGCTCAAGTGGTCTCATTGCAAGAGCCCGACGACTTCGCTTCCTTCATTCGATTCCTCGTTGCTAGTGTAATAATGCTCGGCGCGTTCGACCGTATTCTCCCACCTAGATCACATGTTGCGTAAAGTATTGTACGATCCTCCTTGTACTTCACCTTGTTCCCGCAGCTTGTCGTCTTTTGCTCTCATCGTTGCTCTTCCCAGTGTCTTCCGCACTGCTACATTTGTACGGTCTCTGTGCTACGATACAATCCATATTTAGTCGTGCGATGTTATTGCCTTCGTGTAGAACCTCTGCGTGCGGAAGCAGCAGCAAGACTCAAACCGAGACGCAGATTAGCAGGTGAGCTAAGAGCTTCGCTTCCACGTTGGGATCCCGGATTCCCTGCTTCAATGACGTTTTTATGCCAATGCGTTGCAGTTCGCAAGATTGACGGGAGCGCTCGGGAACGAACTCCTGTAATTGCGAAGAAGACCCGGTCAATGTCCGATGTTCCCAGGAAGTTCTGAACTTCTGAAGTACAAAGGGAGATACCAAGGGGGCAGGCCGCCGACTAAGGGAAGATAGGGAAGCGACACCCAAGTTACCATCAAAACGCGTTATGTCACGCGTTTCCTCACGCTCGTCCTGGCCACAGGCTCCTCTCTGCGTTTCTCGCCCTCTCTCCTCCATCCATTCGCGTTCAGACAACGCCACGCATATTCTTCGTTAAACAAGCGCGTGTCACTCTTGGTCTGTGCTTGATATTGTAGTCGACCCCGGCAATACCGCGCACTGCTCTGAGTCCGAAGGTATGCCCGTTCCTCTCGAGCCCTGAACAGAAGTTGACGTAACGTGTATACCTATGTAGCACGCAGCACGTATGTCTACCGGGTTGGTTTATACCGCAAAGGACGCCAAGAGGCAAGCCCTTCGGTCTATCAAGGAATTACAATCCGTCATGAGAGGACGGCAACTGGGAGCACGCGACGCCCAAGAGCAGTATGCCGTCGAACTTGCAACGTAAGGGTCATATTCATACGCATGTAGTCATGTGCTCAACGTCGTTTCTCCACTTAGGTTGAAGACGTCTTACAATCCTAGACTTGTCATTGCTGTTCTAGGAGGTGAGTAGGTTCGAAACGGCGCGTGTCAGGTTTCATGCTCAGCTCGTGCGCTAGCTACCGGCTCAGGAAAATCGTCATTGATCAATGCCATGTTGGGAGGTGAGGCTTCTTGTCCGTCTCCGGAGCAGGCCTTCTCATACGACTTTCTGAAGTGGACGTTGTACCTACGAGCGGCATGTCTGGTGAGCTTCCTAAGCACCTGCTTGTGACCTTCATGTAGCTTGAGAACGTACAGCATGCACTGCCGTAGTGACGGAGATTGCATTCAACAACACCAACTCCTTCGAGGCGGAGGTCGAGTTTTTGACGCACGCCGATTGGAAGAAGGAAGTAGAGCAACTCATTGAAGACGTCCGCGACGACCAGAACGCAATGCAGGATGAGCAATCAGAGACTACTAGTCATACCGGCGTCCATAGCTCAGACGACTCTGGACCTGCTGCTATTGCGCGAGCGAAGGTGAATGCGAGCGTTTTCCTGCACTTATGTACTCACCAGGATCGCTAGGTCCAAGCAGCGTATCCCAATCTCTCAATTGAGGCTCTGTCCACAATGGATGCAAATGCCGTTATGCGATTGTCACCCAGTCAGTACAACAAGTTATATCATGATGTTGACTCACCTCCACCTTGCCATCCAGAGGTCATGGGACTGCTTGGTACGACCATTTCGCTGAAAGCAAGCAGCGGCAGTGACTTTGCCCCAATGCTGGCGCCATACATCGACTCCCGGGAACAGTACTCTGGGGCTCAAATCGGATATTGGGCACTGATTCAGCAAATCAGGATCCGGTGCCCTGCTCCTTGCCTGGCATCCGGAGTTGTCTTAGTCGACCTGCCCGGGGCTGCAGATTCGAACGCGGCTAGAGCCAAGATTGCAAGCGAGTACATGCAGAAGGCCGATCACTTCTGGATCGCTGCACCAATCACGCGTGCTATCCATGATAGGACTGCTCAAAGTGAGTTTGATGCTTGAGTGACGATGGCGGTCTAACGACCATTGGTAGAACTTCTGGGTGAAGCGTTCTGCAATCAGATGGCGTTCGGTGCGTCACCATCTTCGTGGTATAGAGTAATACTGATCTCATTGTGTCCAGATGGAAAGTACGTCAGTTAACAATGCCTCCAGGCCTCAGTGCCCTCACATACTTTCTGTATAGCCTCAATCCTCAAGCGTTTACTTTCATCGGTATGCTCCTCATCCACGCAGTAGCCGCCTCATAACTCCATCTCCCCGATTATAGCAACTAAATGCGATGACATATCCTTCAACGAGGTCACGCGCGAGATGAGATTGCGGGATGATCCAGAGTACCAGCAACTACAGACGGAAATCAGCTGCGATAGACGGGAGTTCACGAAATGGAGGACTTTCAAGACTAGTACAGATGAAGCAAGTCGCGGTCCGTGTTGCCATCGACTTCCTGCCCCTCTCTGTGTGCCTGCTCATTCCTCCGAATATAGGCACGGATGCCGCCCTCCAGGCCGCTCGCGCGGAATTAGCCCAACTACAGCTAGACCCGAAACGGGTCGTGACCATGCCTTTGAAACGCAAGACCGCCGACACAGTCCAAACCGATACAACCGCACCCTCCCATAAACGACAGCGCCTTGAGATCACAGGTAATACCACAGATGTCGAAACGGAGGAATCGGGGACGACCGACGCGCAATGTCCGTTGGAGAGTCGAAATCTGAACGCTCCAATAGATGATATCGCAGAGATTACTCTTCGGAAAATCGCTGATCTAGAACGCCTCCTGCAAGAACAGAACAAAGAAGGCGAAGATGCCCGACTCCAACTGCTAGATGCAGAGGCGAAGCGAAGATCACATGAGAAGGCGTTAAATTCCTTCTGCGCTTTCAAGCGGTCCCAGGTCAGTCCACTATATTCATGGCCTATAGACAGTACCGATGCCGTTTGCACAGTACACAAGAAATCGCATACAGGCACAGTTCAAAGCCGGGTTGGAAGCACGAGGTATGAGGCGCTTTCAATGACTCCTTGCCTATCTCCTCATCAGCTATCTATCCGACAGGCATTGTCTGCGAACATGGTATGTATGGTCAAGGGAACATGCCGCATACTTACGCACGGTAACACTCGCGTAGATGTGCGCGTCTTCACGATTTCCGCTCGAGACTACGTACGCCTCCAAGGTACTTAATGTTATCTCATGATCACGGGTGGTTTGGATTACCTCTGATGATTTGGAAACGCAGACGAGAATGAAACGGTGTGTTTCGCAACAAGAGAAGACACTGGGATACCCGCGTTGCAAGAATGGTGCCATACCCTCATTCTCCCCCTTCACGAAGAGGCGGCTCGGAATCTACTTGAGCGACTTCGAGCATTCATTCAGTCATTCCGTGCCTTCATGGAAGAGTCACATCCTGGTCTGTCCGACAAGGATCGCGAGGCCATCATGAAGCAGTGGCGGTCCGCCACAGATGGCTTCCCGGACGAGGACTTCAACAATCGTGTCTTACGAGATATCAAGGCAAAACGACAGACCTCTGGGGTATTATGGCGTCTGATCAAGGTCAGACCAGGCTGATCATTCGACCGACCGTCACAATGACTGAACAGATAACATGTCTCCGATTCATAGGATTTGAATCAGGTTGTCCAAACATGTGTGTGTAACCTTCAAGGCGCGTTCGAAGAGTACTTGGGCGACAAGTGCGCAGAAGGTGCCGCCAGAGTAGGTAACATGGTCTTACTTTCACGTTCACAACTCAGTTATTGCGTAGGCCTCCCAATCCGCTGTGAAAATCTGCGATAAATTCGCCGCCTCCATGGCATGGCAGTCGTATCGAGCGAGTGCGTATCTCCCATATCATATACCTGTCTTGCTTGCTCATAACGCGTTTCGCACTAGCGGTGCGAAGGGAGGGGGCTTGGAACAAGCGAGATCTTAATGTTGAACTCATTGCTCCCTTCTCCCGACACATCGCGACAAGTTGGTGCGAGCTATTCCAAAAGGACTTTTTCGGGTCCTTCGAGGATGACGTGATGACGACTGTGTCTGAGCTGATGAAGGAGATCGCCGCGTCTGTCCCGCCATATCTTCAGGCGCATGCGAAGAAGCACGGAGACGCATGTATGGCAGAAATTCGATCCGCGCTGGTCTCCATCGTACCCGCGGTGAAGATTGCGCTTCAGAATCACCAGAAATCTATCAGCCGGGATTTGGCGCCGCATGTGCAGGAACAACTGCTGGAAGGGTACAAGTCTGCCATGGCAGAGAATGGTACGGGATGCATGAAACGCCAGAAGGTTAGTTTTCGTGTTACCACTCCATGATGTCCCCCCTGATGACAAACGGGTGAAACGTAGGCTATCATGCACGACACTGTGGAGAAGAAGAAGAATGTGGTGTTCACGGATGCGGCGGATATCCTCATGACTGGTCTCACGGAGGCCGCAGGGGGTATCGAAGAGGAACTCGACAACGCGCTGGCAAAGCTTGCCAAAACGGTGTGTAATATCTCGATGTCTCGGCCGCCGAACAGTGTTCAAGGTCCATTCAGGCCGAGAAGAACATGTGCAACCTCTGGAAGGGCCCTGCCAAAGGCGAAGAGCAGATCGCGACTCGTCAACAGGTTCTCCGTACGCTCGATGACATTGAGAACACCAACAACAATTGGCTCGAGGCGAGAGAGCAGCGTAACCAGCGCTTGGCATGATACCCACCTTCGCCAATTGGCACAGCACCTGTTCGAATGCGGATACTTCTCGCATGTCCTGGTCTAATCGTGGATTTCTATGGTTGTACGATTCAAGATGGGTCTTAAGTTGTGTAATATACAGCCACCGGTGTGTAGTACTAGGGTAGAGCCAAGAAGGGGTCTCTTATTGACAGCATGTTATTAACTCGGTTAATAACTGGTTATTAACGGTTATTAACTGGGGGCCCTGCAGAGGGGTGTCATAAAGTGTCAATATGGACCCCCGTTGAACAGCTGCTCTCCCCCAAGAGATATGCCTTACCGCTCAACCAGAGATTGCTGACACACACAGATCATGGTGTCTGCAGAGTTCAGCTTCTCTGAACTGCGGCCAAAGCAAGAGGAAACATACCTTGACATATCTAGACGGACGCCGGACAAGTTATGAACCTGTCATTATCGTTATTGACCGTTATTGACCGTTGTTAACAGCTTTGTTAACAACAGTCAATAACCTTGGTCAATAAGGGTCCTGACACCAGACCAGTTATTAACGGTCAGGTAGAAAGCAAAATACTTATTGACTCTACCCTATGTAGTACCAAGTGGATAGCAGATGCATCTGTTCACTGTTCGGAGTTTACGTAGTACTTACTTGTGATTGGGCCTCGCCTCTCCCTTCGTCCGACTGGGAGTTCACCTTGAATTAGGGTAGAGCCAAGAAGGGGTCTCTTATTGACAGCATGTTATTAACTCGGTTAATAACTGGTTATTAACGGTTATTAACTGGGGGCCCTGCAGAGGGGTGTCATAAAGTGTCAATATGGACCCCCGTTGAACAGCTGCTCTCCCCCAAGAGATATGCCTTACCGCTCAACCAGAGATTGCTGACACACACAGATCATGGTGTCTGCAGAGTTCAGCTTCTCTGAACTGCGGCCAAAGCAAGAGGAAACATACCTTGACATATCTAGACGGACGCCGGACAAGTTATGAACCTGTCATTATCGTTATTGACCGTTATTGACCGTTGTTAACAGCTTTGTTAACAACAGTCAATAACCTTGGTCAATAAGGGTCCTGACACCAGACCAGTTATTAACGGTCAGGTAGAAAGCAAAATACTTATTGACTCTACCCTATTCATCAGCGACATTGGGTGACTATCCGTAAGCCGCGTACGAATTGTTTAGACCTCCCAAATCCTAGACCGGGGAGATGTCGGAGATTCAGCGTGACAAGACCCCGTCTCGACCTTTGGTCCAAATCCCGCTTAGAAGCTCCATCCGGGACCAAACTCTAAAATCTGGGAGGGGGGTGGACCCCCCTACCCAGACCATGATTTAGGAATCCTAGGTTTCAAACGGTGTTAAGCGGGTCTGCGACGACCTGGCCAGTCTGTATATGGCATACGGGTAGGTTCAACTATGCGCGTCTACCGTCGGATCCCGCCTTTCAAAATCTAGACTCAAAGACATGGATTTGGTCCAACCGTGCGTTACGGTTTAGAATGGGTCCCTACAAGCGACAGGTCACTGAGATTCAGACTCCGACATCTAGGACATATCGTCCTAGATGCCTTACGGATAGTCACCCATTCTGGTAGCATGCTCACCCTTGTTGGACAACTCACCTTCACGACATTCAAGTTCATGTTGACCGTACTATGCCGGTGGGGGCTCTCCGGCCGCAGCCGACGATGACGAACTCCTGGCATGCGCACTCTAGATCTAGTCTCTAGAGTCCGAACTGTCACCCTGGCTGGCAGTGTATCTTTGAGCGCGCGCTTAATGGTGATGCGTGACTGCGGTACCGATCATCGGACCCGCCGCCCGGTGAGTCAACTGCATGCGGCAAGCAAAACTGTTTCGTTCAGGCTTCGTTGCTCTACGCACATCACACGACCAACTCTTCCACACGTCACCATTGGGACGTGCATTTAGCAGCAATCATCGGCTCGAGCAGGAAGAAAGCCTTGCACCGTAGCCCGAGTTGCGTCCAAGTCATTGAGAAAAAGCCCGGTACTAGGTCACGTCCCTCCTACACTTGTTCCATCATGCATGAGCCTGAGAATCTAAACTGTGGGGATCACGGTAAGCAACACTAATTGATACAGGTGCGGAACCTTTCCCCTCAATTTGTCGCTGGGCATGTTGTAGTGGGACGTCTTCCGTCCGACCCAACAGCCGCTCTACAGTGGGCTACGCAGACAATCGATGTTGTCAATCACATCATCAAAGAACTGTTTGCTCCAGGAGAGAGCTATCGCAAGGAGACACTCTTCAAGGATCTCGAAAAGTGAGAGCATCATCTACACCTCCCACCGCTGAGAAACCTGTGTAGCACAACTTGAAGCTCATCCACCCATACTCAGTATGCGAACTGAAATCTCATCTCCAAGAACCGTCATTGCGATTTGTGGAGGTAACAATTTGCTGAAATATGATGATGCCATTCGGGCCTCTGATGTGTCTATTACAGCAACCGGCGCTGGAAAGTCATCGTTGATCAACGCTCTGCTGGAAGGTGGTCGATACTATGCATGGTGAATAGGCTGCTCACCACTAACCAAAAAACTCGTTCAGATACCATTGTCACAACGAGTGGGATAGCGGGTCAGTCCATCCTCGTCCTCATTAAGTATGAAGACATTCTTCAGCTGACGTGCAACTGTAGCATGCACTAGTGTGATCACGGAAATTGTGCACAGCGACGCAAGCACTTATGAGGCTAATGTCGAGTATCTCACGCTTGTTGAATGGGATGAAGAACTAGGAGTACTCCTTGCCGACTTGAGGGACACAGCGGATGGTTGTTCCCCGTTGAGCGATCAATATGAAGAACTCTCGGACGAAGCGCGCGCCGCATTGGACAAGGCAAGGCAATACCCCTTATTATGTCTCCGACTGAGTCCGGTATTGATCGACATTCCAGATACACGCAGTGTACCCGTGGCTGGACCATAAGGCGCTGGCCGCCATCACGACGGAACAATTGCTGCGATCCAGCCCAGGTCAGTCGGGCGTCTGACAGTTCTTTCATTCTACTAATTAGGCTTTGTTTGAGACGTCACTCGTCTGCTAGGAAGCGTGGTCAATGTGGTCGTCGACAGCGCGTCAGACCTGGCAGCAGAGCTATCCCAATACGTAGAGGACCCATCTTGCCGATCGACTTCGAGAGATGCAAGGGATGCACCAGCAGTTGCCCACTGGCCATTGATTGGGAAGGTCACCATCCGTTGTCCTTCTCCACTATTGGCTACTGGCGCCGTTCTGGTAGATCTACCCGGTACCGCCGATTCGAACGCAGCGCGCTGCAAGATGGCAAAGGATTACATACGCCGGGCGAGTCGTCTCTTCATCGTATCGCCTGTTGCCCGAGCTGTCAGTGATAAAGTAGCCAGAGGTCGGTACGTTACTGAACTACGTGTTGCAACCTGCTTACGCATAATTTTTGCCAGATATGTTAGGCGAAGCATTCAAAATTCAGCTCAAGCTAGGTATGTCGATCCCTTACATGCTTGCGGTGACGGACTCACTCGTTGTCTAGATGGGAAGTCAGTACTCTCGACATGCCGTGCAGCGTAGTTCACTGACCACCGCCCCGTGCAGGTATAATCCTGATACGATCACATTCATCGGTTAGTCTTCGTTTGGAGTGCACTGTCATACTTTTTAGTCAGCCTTGTCCAGCCTCGAAATGCGATGACATATCCTGTCAAGAAATTATCGGTAACCTGCGGCTCGGCGGTGATATCAAGCTCAGGGAGATCGAAGACGCGATCAAGGGCGCTGAAGCGAGTAGAGCTGGGTGGATGGCCACAATCGAACAGAAGCTTAAGCCATTATTGGCCCGTATGTTCATTTACCGCCGTACACGCCGGTAGTACTGATTCGCCCTCGTAGAACTCGAATCACGTCTGCGGAAGTTGAAGACCCGATTACGAGTATCGAATCAGCACCGCGCTACCAAAGTGACGAAAGATGCAACGTCGACGCGGCCCTTCGTTTCAGGATCTACTGCATCCAAGCCAAGGTCAGCTACAGTAGCTTCGGCCGGATCGCATAAGCGAACAAGAGAGACCTCCGCTCCTGCATCGTCGGACTCGGACGTAGACAATGAACCATGGTATCCACGTATCCGACCTTTCTCGTAGCAAAACACTGATATTCGTATAGCAAGAAGAGGGAGGACAACTCCATACAACACGAACTGCAAATGCTACAAGACCAAATCAAAAGTGAACGCTCCACGCTCTCGTTGGCTCTCGAAGGTCTGAATATCGCGGAGAAACGATTGCAAGAAGTCACGGCATTGAGAACCAAGTTCTGCGCTGCTCGGCGATCCGAGGTATGATTACGGTAGTCTTGGCTCTCAACGAACGCTGACGTGCCACATAGTGGGCCGCGAAGCGAATCCAGGCGGACTTCAAGATAGGACTAGAGGACCTCGATGGTACTACGATTAACTATAGCGCTCTTTCACATTCGCGCTGACCCGGGTCCCCGTAGATTGTCAAGACGATATTTGTCGTAAGAGTCGAATGCTCACAGGTCACGTTCCATGCTCACACCACGATGTCAATAGAGGATTGCAAAGTTCCCCTCCCAGTGTTCTCCTGCTCATCGAGAGATTACTTGCGCCTCATTGGTAAGGACTTAGTCAGGTCATTCCATGAACCGAGCATTGACATGCAGCTCTAGGTAAGGCACCCGGCGACGGTAAACCTGCGTGCTTCACAGATATCGATGATACCGGCATCCCAGCGATTCGAAAGCGAGTCCACGAGCTCACCTTCCCCGTGCGGGAAGAAGCAGCCCGAAAACAGCTCGCGCGGCTCCGCGCATTTGTCAAGACGGTGTGCAACTGTATACAGGGAAGCTGCGATGTGAATGATCCTGAGATCGAGGCTCTACGAGAGGTGTGGTTGTCGCTAGATCGTACTCTCAAAGCTGCAAATGGGGGGCTCGAGTCCAACAGAGAGGCTCGGAACGCGCACTATGGCTCGCACCCTACGAGTCTGGTCGCTCGACTGGTCTCGGTGAGTCCTTTCTTATCATTTCTTTGCTCATATCAGCGTGGAAGAATCTCTTGCTGACAGGGCTCTTCAACCTCGTACTCTCACAGGATTCCCAACGCGTGGTTGACAATGTAATGCTAGACATCGATATGCGATTGATGTTTGTTCTGCGACAGGAGTTTCACGAAGCGGCCAAGTTGGTGAGCGTCATCTCCCGTGGCTGCGTACACGCCCATGTCGCTGACCTTTCGGACACGCCTTCTCTAGGCCGCCAGTAGCGCACTCACTATCTCTGACGCATTCGCTGCGGGTAGGATGCGCTGGAACACCTACCGTGCGGGTAAGCGTCGATGTCCGTCCTCATATGCGACTAATAGCGCCTGACCAACCCGCCCACCCAACCACCCATCATGCCAGTTCTCCGGCGCAACGGAGCGTTCAAGAACATGGATTTGAACGCGGATCTCAGCACGCCCTTCACACGACGGCTCATCGGCTCGTGGTCGCAGACATACACCTCAGCGCACCTCGTGTCCATCGACGGGACGATGCTCGCCATTGCGACCGATCTGCTAAGCGAACTAACTGGCTCGGTGCCCGACCGCCACCGTGCCCGCGCGACGGCGCTCGTGGAGGATGCCCTCTGTGCGGCTCGCGTCGAGCTGGGTGCGATGGCGGGAGTGGCGCAGGAGACGCTGGACGAGCACCAGCAGCGCCTCAGCCGATCCATCGCCGTGTTTGTGGAGACGGAGCTCACCGAAGGGTACCAGCAGGCCGTCACAGTCAGGGGCCGAGGCAGCTTCCGACAGCAGAAGGTGCGCACTGACTTGAGCGATTTAAGTCATCATGCTGTCGTACTGATACTACTTACTGAATTGTCGGCTGCCCGAAGAGTATGGTCCATGACCTTATTCGCGTAAAGAAGGACGCGATGTTCAGGGAAGCCGCGTACGCGCTCGGGGACAACCTCACCGCAGCCGTCAAGGCTGTCGGCGGCGCGCTCGATGACGCGCTCGAGCAGGTCGCGAAGAAGGTACGTACCGATTGTGCATGTTGATTGTGGGCGGCAGGCCCGTGCACGCTTATGGCGACCGTCGCCGCTGACACTCACGCGTGCCGTCCAGATCGAAGTGGAGATGTCCGCCCTCTGGGAGCCGCCGCTACAGCGCGTGGACGACGAGGCAGCGTTCACGGTCGCCAAGGCCCGGCTAGAGGATATCATCCAGGACATTGACCGTTGGACGTCAGAGGTGGAGGAACGCGGTTCCGTGGTGCAAGAGACACCCAAGCACACCGGGGGCAAGGACGAGGATGCCAGTAAAACCGGCGCCGTGGACGTAGAAATGAGTGACCCACACTTAGAGTCCACTGCCTGCCAGCAGTTGCTGGCTCCCGGGCCGGTCACTCAGTCTCGGAGTCCGAGCCTCGAGTACGTGTCGGTATAGAACTATGCAAGCGTCGACTGGGACATCGTGATTGCAGATCGCATGGCAGTAGCAGCTCGCGAGACTCGAGGGAATAACTTGCTGCAGTCTCACGCATTCTGTAGTACGCCAAAAATTTGCATGTTGTCATCGAGTTTGGCCGAATCCGGACTGCTGTTTTGCACTCAGTGACACCGGTGTGAACCCCCCCTAACCAGAAAACTCCATAGCTACGCGTCCTCCGTAGTACGCTTGACTCAGGCTCGGACGGGATTCAATGGTCAAAGGCACAACTTGAATTGAAGTGACCATATCTCACGGCTTGAGTCGACGCTCTTTGTGTAAGTCGTTGGAGCCTGGTTGGAGCCATGTTCTGCGTTCGTCACGGTCGTTCTGCGTCGAGGCAAGAGAGTTACTGTTACGATCAAACGCGTGACGTAACGCGTAGGAGCGACGTTAACAGGGCCTCGACGGGGCGCGTGTTTCTCGGACCTCGATCTCTCTCCGCTTCACACAAAGGACCTGACGCAAATCGATTGAGCTACCGCAAGTTCAAGTTGAAGGAGGTGTGCTTGACTATTCTAGCATGTCGGCGGCGGCGGGGCTTGATCATGGCAATGGTACGAACATGGCGCGGCTGAGGACAAGTTGGGCGCATCTTCCAGCTGATTTCCTCCCGAACTTTAACTCACAATTCAAGGCTACGGGGTTGAGGAAATTCAAACCCGCACGAAAGTTCGTATGGCGTCTATAGAGGCCGCTATGAAGACTAGGGTGCTTGGTAGCCAACGGCTACAAGACCGGTTCTTGGTGGACTTCACAAGGTATGAGATTCTTCTACCCCACTGAGTCCTGAGCTGCCTCACTCACTGAACTATTTGGCAGTATCAAGACGGCTTATACGCCTAAGCACGTCATCGCGGTCCTAGGAGGTGGGCGTGAAGGATTGGCATATTGGTGTTTGAGACGCTAAGCAGGTCGCACATTCAGCAACTGGTGCTGGAAAATCAAGTATGATAAACGCCATGCTTGGGTTTGGAGGTGTGTGGTGAGCTTGCCTGGCAATGCAGCATCAACTGACTATACATCTATTGCCCAAGACGACGTGATCCCGACGAGCGGCATTGCCGGTAAGTTTGACTTTTGGGAAAGTACTGGCTCTCAACAACGACGCTGTAGCATGCACCTCCGTCGTCACTGAGATATCATACAGCGAAAGAGGCTTGTTCGAAGCCGAAATCAAATTCATAGGTCGCCACGAATTCAAGAGAGAGATTTCCGATCTACTCGAAGACTTGCATGACGAAGGCGACTCTGAGACAAATGAAGGGGTGTCCACGTCCATCGCATTTGCAAAGGTGAGGCCATACTGTCTTTTTCACGTCGATTGTGTAGTTAAAGTGGGTCAAACCTCTCTGCAGGTCCAAGCTGTCTGCCCTGGGATCAGCCGGGAGACACTGTCCGCGATGGATGTGGCAACTGTGATCCAGAAATCGCCAGGTGGGTCCCGCATTATTCGGCTTCCTGCATAGCTAACGACACGTTTCACAAGCAATGGGAATGCTCGGCACTACGAGTCATATAGAAGCCGAGTCCTTGGAGGATTTCGCTCCGCTCCTGGCTCAATACGTTGGGGCACACGAGCATGCAGACCATAACTCATTGGGGCTTTGGGCTTTGATTCAACAGATACGAATCAAGTGCCCGTCTGCTTGTCTCGCATCTGGCACAGTATTGGTGGACCTGCCAGGTGTTGGCGATATCAATGCTGCAAGACACAACCTATCGAGCGATTACATCAGGAAGGCCGACCACTTTTGGATTACAGCTCCTATCACGCGAGCAGTGAGTGACCAAGTGGCGTATAGTGCGTTGTAGAGACATCGTTGTCTCTTGACCATCTTCCTGCTAACGCTGATCCTCAGACATGTTTGGAAAGGTGTTCTCCACGCAGCTGAGCTTGGGTAAGTCTCTCCTCCTCTTCGCCGTGCTGTAATTCTCAATGGCCATTGCGATCCGTCAGATCGATCGTACGTCTGCCACCATGATGAGATGCGTCGTGCTCAGTCCAGTATAGCTTGAATCCTCGATCATGCACGTTCATTGGTGAGTATGCCTACTTTGCCGCGCGGAATTGAGCGAATGCTGACGACGAACATACAGCGACTAAGTGCGACGATGTCTCATCTGATGAGATCATTCGCGAACTTGGTCTTCAACGCGATCCCGAATACCAAGCATTGCGGACTGAGATGCAACACTTCAAAGATGAACAGCGCAAATGGAGAGGTCTGCAGCGAAGCGCAGAGACTGCACGCGGCGGTGAGGAATGCGTAATTCTGAGCTCCCAACCTGAAGCATCTGAACTACGTAGACATGGAGAACACGCTTTCCGCTGCTCGCAAGAAGCTCGCTCTCTTGGAAAATTCTCGTGGGGGCGATGGGACGATTCGACTCCTCAAGCGCACGCTCCCGGACCAGTCCGAGTCCAACGCTAGTGTCGTCCATCTCTCCCACAAGCGACCACGTCTTACCTTCCTGCCAGCGAATGGGATGCCCCAATCATTGGAAGATACAAACACGTGTCCAGGAAATCAGAACCCGGACGTACAAGGTTCGCAAGCCGGCGTAGTGGATTGCATGGCCAAGATCAAGGACCATGAGGAGACCATCCGCAAGCTGAACACGGACGTCCAGGAGGCTGCAGCACGTGCTCGAGAAGCCGAGTGCGATTGGAAGTCGACCCGCAAGAGGATTAACGCCTTCTGCGCTTTGAAACGCTCGCAGGTACACACTCGTCCTAATCTGCCCTGTGTCATGGTATGACTGATGCAGTTTTGGACTCCAGTACTCAAAACGTCGCATCCAGGCTGACTTTAGAACGGGTTTGCAGCAGAACCACGGTGCGCGAGTTGTTCTATTCCGCGGCTTGCCCATATTCATGCGCCTCCTCAGGTATCATGATTACTGCAGGTTTGGATACGTACTGTCAGTCTGACCTACACAGCAACTAATGGCGCTCGTATAGACATCCCAGTGTTCACAGTGTCTGCCCGTGAACACCGCGCTCTAGAGGGTAGGTGATTCCTAGTGTGCCCCTCCAACCTTAGCATGCTGAACTTGAAATGCGTCCTTATTAAGGCGACGACGATTCCACATGCTTTGAGAGGATTGAGGAGACGGGCATACCTGCCCTCCGCGAGTGGTGTGAGCAGCTGATCTTGCCACGGCGTGAAGAGGCAACGCATAAGCTACTTGTTCATCTCCGCGCGTTTGGGCAATCTCTCAAGTCTTTCGTGGAAGGCACCCCGGGTGTCTCGGATTCCGACCGCCAGAACATGAAGCTGAGATGGGATTCCACGATGGGTGGTAGCTTCCCAATGGCAGACTTCGCAAACCGGCCTGTTCGAGAGCTCGAAGCTCGCCGTCGGGACGCTGGTGTCTCTTGGCACCTCGTGAAGGTGGTGCTCACCCGGGCGTAACTTTGTGATGACGCTTACAGCCTCCGACAGAAGTTCCAACGGGTTGTAACAACCTGTGTATGCGACCTGCAAGACGTCTTCGAAGAGTATCTAGGAGACAAGTGCGACGAAGGCATCGTGAAGGTCGGTTCCACTTTCGAGCTCCTACTTCATGGTATTCGCAGTAATCTCCGGTTCGAGCAGGCGACGCAGACGGCCGTTACGATCACAGACAACTTCGGCAACAGCATGCCATGGCAGACATATCGAGCGAGTAAGTACTCAGTGCTGAGCCTCCGCACAGCTCCAACCATCATTGATCCTGCAACTGTAGCGCTCCGTCGGGATGGCTGCTGGCGCCGAGACCTCAATGGAGAACTGATCCAGCCGTTCGCACAACACATCGCGGGAAGCTGGAGGCAGCTTTTCGAACGAGACTTCTTCTCGTCTTTCGAGACGGATGCGGTGGAGACTGTCTTGGCTCTCGTGTCGGACGTTGTCCAATCGGTCCCTCCCTATCTCAGAGTGCGGGCGGAAGAGCAGGGAAGAGCTTGCATGGCCGAAGCTCGTTCGGTATTGGAGAAGATGATCGAGGTTGTGGACCATGCTCTACAAGAGCACCAAAAAACTATAACCAGGCGACTTGCACCGCATGTGCAAGAGCACCTGGTCGATGGCTACAAACTAGCCATGAAGGAGCGGGGTCCCGGGAGCGTACGGCGGCAGAAGGTGAGTGTGAAACTCTGATTCCCCATCATGCGCATGTCTCATTTCGTTCTGGTGCAGGATGTCATGCATGAGTTTGTGGATGAGAACAAGGAAGATGCGTTCAACGATGCCGCCGCTGTGGTCACCACTGGCTTGAGCGAAGCAGCGACGAGCATAGAAACGAAACTGAATGATGCCCTTGCGGAGCTGTCCTTGACAGTGAGTACCGTCGTTGCACCAACCATGGGTTGCGCTCACTGACCGTTCCTGACAGGTCGAGAAGAACATCGCCGTTCTGTGGGAGGGGCCTTCCAACGACCCGCAACAGGTCGCAATACGACGCCAGGTCGTAGCGATGTTGGAAGAGACCGGGGAAGAGATTGACTCCTGGCTCGACGCATGGCGAATGCGTTCGGACAATACTTGACTCATCGTGCTTCGCGACTTGACTATACCCATCCATGACTCCACATCTTGTTCCGTCCTTCCACTGCATCATCCTACCTGCAACGCTTCGTGCCCCGCGACCTGGAGTTGTGGTTGGCAGCTTCGCTATCGCCTCGCCGCGATCGACTCTATCTGTCTTGATGTTCTACTAGCGTTTTGACCAGATCTACTACTGTGACTGTTGTATCGATTCCGAAACAACCGTAGGGTGTAATGAGAAGCTTCTGAACGTTTGCCGCTGAAGGCAACACAGATCATCAACGCCAAGCTCACAGTTCGTAGTACGATAGAATCAACACAGATGGTCGGCTCGAACCGAATGTTGTTCTCCTTAGTGCTAGCGAGTGGTCATCGCAGTTCGCGCAGAACCCGGAACGCGAAGAAGGTTCCTGCAGTTGCTCCTGCAATTCGTAGTACTCTCTCACTCATCACATCGGAAGCCTGCGTGCGTTGTTCCAGGTCTGTCACACATGCACGCGCATGTCGTGTCCTGGCCAAATCTGGGTTGTTTTGTTGCACCCCGTCACACCGGGCACTAGAACGTCGATGCTCACAAGATCGGATCGCACATGGACACGCGTGGATGAAGATAGAATGATTCGTAAGTATCCATTAAGTTCGTAGCACCGTGACGACGTAACGACTAATCTGTAGACTAGGGCATACCAGTAGCAAAGACAAAGCAGGAGAGCGTGAGAGCGGTCGTAATCGTGAGCATCGCTAATGGTACAGACACAGGCACACTGGACGAGCATACAGTAAGCATCAGGGTGCACACTAACACGACGGCCTAGCGACAGGGAGATTGAGCGAGGGAGGATCCGGATGCACGATGGAGGGAAGTGAGGGCCGCGCGGAGAGCTCGCGTGGCAATCAAGCGCTGCCATAAAGGGCCGAGCCTGGGCGCGCGGGGCTCAAATCCAGGTGTGAAGACAAGAACATAAAGGAATCGTAAATAGGGCAGGAGAAGAGAGATAGAGTTCGAACGCGGCGCAGCCGTGCCCATACTATGGGTCACGGAATGTCGCGCGACCCATAACTTAGTCGCGCGCCTGGCGCGAGCAGAATCGAATGTGAGCGTCGCGGGAACGATGGCGATTAGACGCGGTAGATGGGGCGGCCGCGCCAGTCGACGGTGCGTCCGCTGCGCGGGTCCATGTAGTCGACGCGGTGGTCGCGGTGCGACGAGGAGGAGTTGCCTCCAAAGCCGAACATCCGGCGGATGCGGTCGCCCAAGGGCTCGCTGGACGAATGGCTGCTCCGACGCTGGCTCGAGACGTTGCGGGTCGATGTCTCGGGGCGAGGCCTAGACTCGCTCTGAAAGGAAGACGCGTGAGCCCAAGGTGCTCGCGCGTTATATGCATAATGAAATGAACTTACGCGACGAAGGCGATTGCCTGAGGGGTACGCGTAGTCTACCGCCCGGACGGAGGTGCGGGGGACGGATTGCGAGCGCGAGCGATGGGTGTTGTGCACCGAGGTCGAGCGACGCGTCGTCGTCGTCGTATGGTGATGGGTGGGACTGTGCCGGGAGGTCGACACGTACTGGGTGGTCGGAGCGGTAGCAGCGTAGTACGTCGTGCCACCGGAGCCAGTACGATGGTGTCCGTGGGTGTGATGGCGGCTGGGCTCGTACTGGTAGTTCGGGGTGACGTACTGGGGCGCGGTGGTGTAGTATGCGCCGGGTTGAGAGTAGGTGCCGGAGCGGTGGTGTCCGCGTCCAGGCGAGCTGTGGTGGGAGGAATGGGAGTGGGTGTAGACGACCTGAGGGCTGGTGGAGGGCTGGTAGGAGTGGGAGTAGGCCCTCTGGCGGTGGTGAGAGTAGTTGGGGGAGACGTAGTAGGTAGGCATGGCTGCTTGCGGGGGGATGAGTTGGATGGACCATGGCCGCGAAAAAGAGGAAGCTTATATAGGCGGGGCGCAAGGAGTGCCAATCCACCATATCTCGCGTGAAGGGCATGTGAAGGGCGAATGACGGAATGGCTCTTCGATCGCCGATCTGGGATCTCGAGCGTCTGCTCCGCGTTCCGTCGAGTGTGCCCGAGACGCCCCCGAGACTCGGGCAGGCCGACGCGGCAGCGCGCACTGCTCGTCCTCGTCCAGCTCTCTGCCCAGTCTCCTTCGGCCTGAATCTGCCCGCAAGCACGGCCAGCGACGCTCATGCGCGCACAAGTTGCCTCTTCCAGCCAGATGCATATGCACCGCACACAGGATAGCGGACTCGGACCTCGCTCTCCTCCCTCCGCGCTGACTTGTCGGCCACCACGTATGTCCTCATCTCTCTCCCAGCCGTCTCAGTCCATCCCGAGCTGCTGCGTACGCCGCCACACGCGTCTCCTGGCCACACTCGCGCCAATTCCGACGCGCCACCTCCAATGAATCCATCCCAGCAGCTAAGCTCGTTCCGTGCATTCCGACCCGTCTCCCCGTCCCCGCTCTCACACAACGTCCCCTTCGAACCTTTCGAATCCATCGTAACCACTCTACCGCCTTCTCCCGCCGACACGCGTTTGCGTGCAGGCGTCCCCAATCCTGCCCTGTCCCTTCTCGCACCACCATTTTCTCGCCACGCTCCACCCGCGGCCCGCCCCGGAGGCTTCACCGCTCGGCGGCTATCCCGCCCATCCGTAGGCCACACCGCCTGCCCCTGCGCCATCCCTGCCACACCTGGTGCGCTATACTGCACCGCCGCATTATCTGACTGCCACCGATAGCCCGAGTCAGACCCAAGTCCGAACGAACCTCCCTCTGATTCCTCCCGCACTGCGCCCGCCCACCCCCCACGCGGCCAGGTGGCTCCCTGGCAGGGCCACCGTTTGTCCTCCTCGGGTGCACCTTTGGGCCTTTGGCCAGTGCGCTCCGTCGCGCAGTGCATTTCGTCGCGTCCGCTCCGTGTTTTGCAGACCGTCGCCCCGCACCGCGTGTATCCTGCGTGCATCGTTTGGCAGGCACCCCGGCGGGCTGGCTGCAAAGATAGCTTTGTCTCTCTCGCGCGGAGACTACGCGCTCGTCCTCAAAACCTTGTTGTTCTTCCCGGCAGGCCCACCGCTTCCGGAGAACCATAGGATTGATGAGAGCTTACGCGTTCACACTGTGTTCGGGCACCCGAATCTTACCAGGTCCAGTGTGTGGGTCGCGCGCCCGACGTCCCTGCACGACAGAGAAGATCGCGCGCTGGTCATCGTCAAACGCCTGCTGCAGGGAAGAAGACAAGACACCCAGACATTCAAACACAAAGTAACGACGCGCAGCTCCTCGGACCCTTTTCGCCCTCTCACACGAACCACTCTTGCCCTTTCCGCCACTCCGACCTATACGGTCCCGGGGGCGCGCTGCGTACGTACGTACGTACGCAGGGACATCGCCACCGGTTCGGTGCGAACGCTCTCTGTTCGGGCTGTCTGTGCAGAGGTGCATGGTCCCACTGCGGTTGGAGATCCTTCCCCGGATGGCCCCTGGACGTGGCGCGTGAGCGTCCGCGACACGTTGCATCAGCGAAGCACGTCGCCCGCTCCGTCTGCGACCACGCGCAGTGCGCGCTCGGCAAGAACTCAAGCTTCAAGCTCAAGAGGGCAAGATAGGTTCGTGGCTCTATACTTGCTATACTTGCATGGTCTCTGTATGCGCTTTACGTTGCGCGTGGATGCAATACGCAGCGTCCGGACGTCTTGCTATACCTTGGGGACCCGCATTCGCCCGGGCCCGAGCACGTAGGCGCGCCACACTTCGCTTTGCATCCAACTCTGAAGCTAGAAACGAGAGGTACCCTCAAACGTTGGACGCGCTCCGGGTCCCAAGACGGCGACACGACTGCCTGGTACAGCCAAACTACCCACCGTGCTGCGTACTCCCGCTGCTTGGTCCACCACCCATCGACCCATCAACGTCCTGCAGCACCGATCCCCCCACGTCCCTGGAGCTCTGTACACACACCAAGCTCTGCATCGTGCCGGGGTTTCTCCCCATCCTCCACACGCCGCCCGTACCCGCACTTCCCCGCACCTTCCCTCTCTCGCTCGACGCGTGCTTCGCGCGCCACGGCACCAACGCACCCGCCGTCATGCACCCATCCTCGCTACCCACAGTGTGGCCTCGCTCGCGTGCGCTGCCCATAAGAGCGGCCCCACGCCAGTCCGAGTCCGTGTCTATTGCTATTGCCATTGCCATTGCAGGTTCGGACGATCGGACGACGATCGCCCAATATGTGCGCCGTGGGACCCCACCTAATGCCTACTGCCTATTCATTCATTCCTCGTCCTCGTCCCCGCGCGCACGCAGCCCCGGGCGAGCGGGCCCGTGGATCCCAGGACTCATGCACTCATATCGCCCGCTTCCAGTTCCCTCGTGAAATGGAGTTGGGGCTCAGAGGAAGCGCGAGAAGGCTCGCGGGCTCGCCACGCGATTGCACGTGGACGCACCAAGTGGCCATCCAGATATCCATGGCTCTGCAGCCCATATCCGACTCATCGTTTGGGCTCCTCAACGCACGCCCGAAGTGGCTCGTGATCGTGCTGGACCCCTTGGAACATGAACTTGGAGGTCGCGGGAGTCCCGGGGAAGCCTGCGCTGACGTTATTGCTCGTCGAGCCCGTCCCGAGCTCCGGAGGCGTCTTCTGCGCGCGGGTGCGGCGAAGTGTGGCTACGAGACGCGCGGTGTGTGCGATTTATTTTGATTCAAGGTTGGCGCAGGCGTGGTCGACGCCGGCGCCGCGGGTGCGGACAGAGTGCTAACCGGAACCCTTGGATCTACCCCACAAACCCCGGGGCGTCTGTGCATGTCCATGCATGCGATTCATAGATCGCGGGTGGGGAGGATCTCGACGAAGGCGGAGGCGGGAGAAGCTGCGTGGCTCCGCGAAGATGGATGCGTAGAGGGTGCATCTCTCGTCCCGCAAGGCGGCGTAGGTGTAATAGCTCGATATCTGTGGCCACTGGCCCGCCCGTTATCGCGCACGTGTAGGGCGTACTGTACGTGTACCGATAGCCTCTGTTCCCTGCTCAATCGGCACCGCTTTGGCGTCCGAAGCGCGAAGCTCGAGCGCGTCTGCTGTAGAGCCGAATAGCCTCTAGCGCGATGTTCGTATGACGTCGATATCGACGCGGGCGCCTCCTTGTTAGACACGTCTGCTGAGAGCGCGTTGGCAGGGGCTTCGAGCTCCGAGCGCGAGCCACGTCAGACTCAGAACGGATGCAGCGAGCCTGTTGTGGATGGGCGGGGCGGGGTGCGCCAAGTGCACACCCAAGTGGGGTCCCCGACGAACTCAATCCGCTGGCATCGCGCGGAGCAGATTCCACGGTGGAGAGAACGGGGAGCAGGGCGCGCAACAACGGTTTCTCAAGGTCAGGCACCTAAATCCAGGCACCCATGAGAGGCATTCAAGATACGCATGATAGTCTGGTGGGGCGCGCGAATTCCTAGCAGATCTGCGCCGCGCAAGCCTCAGCCCGACGCGAGAGGCTCTCCGGCCGAGTATACCCTGGCTGGCGTGCGCTTCGGACGTCCGAAGGACGCAAAGTTGTGAGCGGTCGTTACACGGACGCGAGCTCACGCGCCCGACACCAACGTCCCGAACCCGGAGCTTGCGATTTCCAGGGACTCGGAGTGCCGATTCGTGCAGACTGTGGTTCGAGCGCACCGCGACCCGATAAGCTTCGTCCACCACTTTCCACATACTGCGGCGGGAGGCGTGATCGTGCTGGTGGTCTGCCCGCCGAGGGAAGAGATTGAAGCTACCCCCGCGGTGATGTGCCAGTGTGAGCTGTCCACCAAGAGACCCCAGGCCTGTGGCTCGGGTATGGGGGCGCCCCCACCAAACCACCAGCACGATCACGTCCGCCCCTGCGCCACCGGACAGGACGTGCTGCGAACAAGAAAGACGCAGAGGGCTAGACGCGTTTGAGTTCGGAGTGGGAGAAGCGGGGCTAGAATACGAAGCACGGACCGCAAACCGTATACAGTGCGGAGGGTTGCAACGGCATCGACGCCTATGATGACTCGGCGGGCTGCTGGAGATCCTTTGCGCAGGGTCGTCCGGTGGTGGGTAGATATAGGCGTCAATGTAGCACGGGTTCAACATCGCCTGGCGACGATTGTGCCAACTCGAAAAGCGCGTACATCTCCCGATCGCCCTGACGTCTTTCAGTGCATCTGACGTCGGCCTCGAGGCCTGCCAGA
Organism: Earliella scabrosa; assembly: GCA_022605405.1. Taxonomy (NCBI): domain Eukaryota; kingdom Fungi; phylum Basidiomycota; class Agaricomycetes; order Polyporales; family Polyporaceae; genus Earliella; species Earliella scabrosa. The sequence goes on along the minus strand of JABYQQ010000005.1, from coordinate 2,387,614 downwards.
CCAAGCATCCCGAGCGCAGTGGGAAACGACGACGGGAAGAGTCGGAGCGGTGAACAGCAATTGCATTGAATGAATCAGATTCACAGACGCAGCTTCAGGGGGTGGCTAAGTTGGGAACGGAAGGCGCGTTCAATCTTCGGACCTGTGGGGTTTGACAGTGGAATTCGTCTAGGGAGGCGGCAGCTGGGACCGCGACATCTGCACATGCTGAACCCTAGTATCCGAGCGGGTGCTAGAACCGTGTTATGTGTGTGAGAGAGAGGCAGGGACTCCAGCCTCCCACGTAGCGACCGCACACCCACAAAACATCAATCACTCCATGTCGGCAAAGTCGCCATCGTCCATGTCGGCCGGCTGCATATGTTCGAGAAATCCAAATAGGAAGGGAGTGCATTTGTGATTCCGTTGCCAAACGCGCATGGCAGGTCGCACGCACGCCGACAAGACAGGGACCGACCACCGAGTTGAGGGAAAAACAAGACAAGCTTGTCAGCAGAAGTCTCTCGCAGAACATCGGGACGATGAGGGCACCGACCTCTTTGGGCTCTTCGTCCTCGCCGTACTGCATGACGTGGTCGATATGGCTGAGCACCGTCTCGATCGAGTCGGGGTTCGTCAAGTCTAGCGCAAGGAACCTGACGAGCGGGTTGTCTTCGATCTGTGCGCGGTCGACGGAGCGCGCACGTTTGGCGGCGCACGGACGGTGATGTATGGCGCAGTCGCATGATCAGAATCACAGTTGGCGGACGGAGCAACGCAAGGCCAAGCAGTTCGAGCGTATGGGGCGTCACAGCAGCACCGGGCACGGAGGAGGGGTAGAACGGTTGAGCAGACGGCACGGACGTCAGCGACCAAAATGACTCACTAGCTGGACGATGGCTTGGTTGAGGGAGTGGAACCGGGAATTACGCTCCGTGCGCTCTTCTCGGCTCCCTGGCGCCGACACCAGCAGCATGGGATCGACTTCGAGGTATCTGTGCAATAGAGAGGGTGAGCTCGCCATATCCGTTTATGAGGATCCCGCACAGAGGGTCGGGGCCACGGCACTGGAACGATGGAACGGAGACTCCGGAAGGAGCGTCTCGCGCAGTCAAATGCATGCAGCTGGTGGCGCCATGCTGTACATGGTCGATGAAGCCACAAACTTGTCAAATCAGAGCAAACCTGTGGCGAATTTGACCTTGATGGAGCTAGCGCACTTGGAAGGGGACCCGACGGAGGACCGAGTTCTCACCTTGAGATATCTTTCCGCGTACGGAGCCCATTGCGACCGCTCCCCTTGTCCTCTACGTTCGTTGTGACGAGGTCCATCTTCGACATGAGATTGATCCATGGCACCTCCAGGTTCACCATGGCGGACATCGCTGAGAGCACACCACTGGAATGGTGGTGCACGACGGGTTAGTGTTCTTTGGCTCCTCATTGCCGCGAATATGACTGACCTGAAGAACTTGTACTTGTCTTCCATGAATTGGGACTCAATCAGGTATACGGCGCATGTCCGTAGACCGAGCCGCTGGAGATGACGGACCAGTGTTGGAAGAAACGGATGGTGCGTGTACAGCTCGATCTGACCTGCTCCTCTGAGTGAGTTGTGACGGAACCCGGACATGAAAAGCGAACCTGGGCAGTCAAATATTAGATAGTCATCTTCATATCCTCCAAGCTCCTCGTCGAGCCAATCCATGTTCTCCAGCAGATACCTGCGACACACCGGAATCGTCAGAATGGACCTTGACCACTACCCAGGATGTCGGACAGCGGACATGCGACATCTGAACAGTACGCACTCGAAGCAGTATACCAGTCCTCCGTTCGGCCCGTACCCAAGCTCGCCCATGACGTCTTCGAGCGTGATGAGATCGCGGATGTCTATTGACGGCTCGTACTCGAACGCGTCCGTGTTCGCGGCGGGGTCCAGGTTGACAAGATGTCCAGACCGTTTTGAGGTTTGTAGGTGGGTAATGAGGCCGTTGCAGAACGTCGATTTGCCCGCCCCTGCGGGCCCGGTCACCAGAACGGCGTAACGCATCGAGGTGTAGTTTTTTTGGGAAGAGTGCAATGTATACTCTCGCGCGTGTCCGTCAATTCGAGCTGTTTGTACGCTCAGATAAGTTTGAGCAAGTATGGATTGGAACAGAGGCTGAGGACAAGAGGTAGATGACCGTAGACGCCCAATTCGGGAAGATAATCTGCACGCTACCGAGCGCGCGCGTCCTGAGTCGATCGGTCGCGTACCGGATTGATCTGCAGGCTCTCCTCCCCGAGCTCTCGCTGCAGGCTGTCCTCAGCCATCTGCAACTCTGCTTCACTTTCTGCGTATTCTCTCAACGAAGCACCCACCCACGCGCCATCACTACTACTTGGGCCCGCCCCGCACGAAGCCATGTCGAAACCCCCTATTGTCCCCGAGACCTCCGCCGCCGGTATTGCGGTGGACCCACGCACCCTCGAACGCGTTATCCCAGAATCCAAGAGACCAGATGGGTCGTGAGTGTTCTCGCCAGCCTCAATCTATGACCAGCCATCTCATCATGAACCCGCCTTTCGTCCCGTCCGTCCTGGAATACCCTCGCCACCTTCACCGCTCCTCCGCACATCTGGGACACAACGCTCCGCCTGCTGCATCTCTCGCACGCAACCGTGGCAGGATGCGGAAGCAGATCAAGATAAGACCAGGGTACACCCCGCAAGAAGACGTCCGCCGCTTCCGCGGCACGCGCCAGGCGCAGATGGACGCGAACTCGCTCCCCAAGGGGCACATCATCGGCTGGACCCCGCCCGCGCAGACCGCCGCGGCTGCGCCAGCATCCAAGGCGGGGATGTCGAAGGCGCAGAAGAAGAACGAGAAACGGAAGGAGAAGCGGAAGGAGAAGAAGGACGCGGGGCCGGAGAAGGTCAAGGATAATTGGGACGACGATGAGGAGGACGAGGCGGAGGGCGCGAAGGTGGCCGCTGCGCCTGCCGTCAAGCGCGAGGGCACGCATACGGAGGAGCAGCCCAACTGGGCGGTCGCACCGGACGCGAAGAAGGATGCGGGTTCTGGAGCGGATGCGCTCGCGGACAAACTGGACAAGCTGGAGGTGCGGTGAGCTACTGTTGTATCACTACCCTGGACGCACAGACATTGGTGCATCCTCATTTCTCTTCCATCGGGGTCGAAGACGTTGGTTATATCAATTAGATGGAGTGTAAGGATAACATGTAGCATTTGTATGGTGTATCTCAAGGAGTGTGTATGTGTGCGCAACTTCAGGCCGTATGATACATAGAGTCCAGGGGTGTTGACTATAGGTGAGTACCTTCTAACGTGCCTTCTAGCATCCAATCATTGTGACATAACAAGAGTTCGCCTCGAGACCTGCACAAGACGTGTGCCGAATACTATGTATCGTCATGTAGTCCACGGCGGGTTGCCGCCGGCATGTGGTAAGATCTCGGGTGCTGGTGGTGGAGGTGGTGGTGCGCTCTTCTTGTTTTTCGGTTGAACGACGTAGATCTCCATCGAGATGATAATAACCACAGAGAGCACGGCGAGTGCACCTGAACAACGGATACGAGCATGAGATACGTTCGAATGAAAGCGGCAGGACGACACGACTTACCGACAGCTGCTTTCAGCTTCTCCCAGCGGGACTCTTCGACCTGGGTCTTGAGCTCGCCAATTGTGATGAGAGCTCTACTCAACACTTCCTGCCGAATCGTGCACGCGATGAGTACATGACGACAGGTCTCCAAACAACGGCGACTTGCCTCAATTTGCATGTCTATCCGCTTCAAATCACTCTTCGCCTCGTTCTTCCGACTGTCCAGGTCCATCTGGATCCTATGGTGCAAACGAGACTGTCAGCCAAGACAGTCAACTAAGGATTCAAGATGTAGCACATACTCATGTTTGAGCGTCGCAATATCTTCCTTCATGCGCGTACCCAGGTTGTCGACCTCCCGTCTCAAAGCCGTCGTCGCCGTGCGCATGGCAGCGGTCTCGTTCCTGGTCAGCATGCTCGTCTCCGAACGCAGCTCGGACAGCGCAGCTTTGAACAGATACGCTTGCTACACAGCACACCTATTCCATCAGACAGACCCTAGCGCGGCACAAACGCGACTCGACTCACGCTCTCCAAGTCTTGCACAGTCAATGCGTCCCTCTTGACGCGCCCTATTCGATCCACGAGCAGCGCACGGGTTGCGCGCATGAGATTGCGTGCAATGGGTGTTGGAAAAATGGGTGTAGAAGAATTGGAAGTTGGATCGGATCCCTCTAGAGCACGGACAAACTTGTGTGTGTTGAAGGGAGGGGTGGTATGGGAAGGCGGAGTGGTGGGGAGGTGGGGTAACGGTGCATGGGGATCAAGCGGCGGATGCATGTACCTCGCCGGTACGGACGCGTCAGAGCCGGACTGAGGTGCGCTCGCTGCCGTGGCATCTGCGCTGGATGGTGTGGTAGTGCTCGAGGATGCATCCGCCGTTGGTGGAGGATTGGAAGGGGCCGGAGGCGGGGAGGGAGCCTGACTCGGTCCGGCCTGGTTGGACGGGTCCATCGGATGCGCCATAGATATTGAGGAGGGCCCGCGGAAGTTTGGAGGGTCTGACCTTGTCATGTATGGTGCGGCACGCGCAAGGCGGAGACGGAGTGCGGATCTGCACACCCGAGGAGAAAGTAATTCATCTGCGCATAAGAGTGGACTGCGTAGAGCGTGAAGTTGACGGGTGAGCATTCAAGCAGAGCAAGCACAGACAGAAGTGCACGGAGTTGCGCGTAGATCAGCTGTAGACGATGCAGGACGATGCAGGACGACAGTGCAGGACGATGCAGTAGGAATGCAGGTTGTGGACCGGAAGAGACGCGCCGTACCATCGCCTCCCGATCTTGCCAAATTTGGACGAGTCGATCTTCGTCTTCAGCCACTGCGAGTCCTGCAGACCTCCCTCCTCGTTCTTCCACCTCGGACCCTTGAACACCCGACCCGGTTGTCATTACAATGACGCGATACACAAACTTTGCGCGGAAGCGGACATACGTTCAAGCTGGGTTCAACAACGAGCCCAAGGAGGAAGCCGAGGTCGCACCTGTTACAGCCGCTGACCCATCTGGGGATGCTACAGCAGAACCTGAAAAGAAGAAGAGGAAACGTGGCAATTCCAAGAAGACAAAGCTCTCAGACGAGGCAAATCCTGCCCCAACGTCACGCGAAGATGGGGATGGAGGAGCTGAGGATGGTGAAGCGTCCACCGAACGAAGGCTGAAGAAGACCAGGCACGGGGACATGGGCCAGAAGAGGGACAAGTTTGACAAACGGAAACCTAAAGGTTTGCTCAAATTCGATCAGGAAGACCCTTGCGTTCATTCAAGTTACACACAGATGCGAATGCCCGTAAATTTGCCTCAGAACAGCGCAGACTCAAGCGTATCGACGACAGGCATTCTGAGACCATCTGCTTCGCTTGCCGAGAGAGAGGGCATTCTGCGAGAGACTGCACGAACAGACTCGCAGCGGATACTATCGAAGGCGAGCGGGATAAGTCCGCCGCGAAGTCCGGTCGGGATGCTGTTGGGATATGCTACCGGTGCGTCGTTCCTCGATACCCCTTGACTGCGTGAACTCAGCAACTACTAGATGTGGGTCTCGCCGACACAATCTATCGAAGTGCAAGGAACCCGTGGACCCGTCAAACCCTCTACCATTTGCGTCGTGCTTTGTATGTTCCGGGAAGGGACACCTCGCGTCGAAATGCCCGAAGAACGCGTCGAAGGGTATCTACCCTAATGGCGGGTGCTGCAAGCTGTGTAAGGAGACATCACATCTTGCCAAAGATTGTCCCTTGAGGAAACAGGGTGCGTTTCCATGCTGTCAACAGCCCTTCTCGCATGAAACTGATGAGCGACACAGAGGTTGTCGCGAACACCCTATTCGTTGGTACGGGACAAGGCGGAGGTGCGGACGAAGACGACTTCCACACTTTCAAACGGATGACAGTCGAGGTGGACAAGTCGGAGAAGCTGGAAGAAAAGGCAAAGCGGAAGGCAGGGGTGAAAGTTGGGGCGCACACAGGTGTTGTGAAGGCGTTTGGGGATGCGCCGGCGCCGAAGAAAAAGAAAGTAGTCGTCTTCTGACAGTTGTGTATGATGCTGTTGTGTCTTGACCACGTCCCGATGCGATGTATGTACGACCACGCGCAGGGTGGAGTGTACCGCCTGTGCTGCACTCTGAGCTCACACGCGAGAGCGCCCGGGAGAATCATCTGCATCATTCCACATGGGGCAGGAGCACTGCCACAGGCATGGAGAGGAGAGCAGGCGTTGGCCCGAAGCCACATACGTACTATCCACCGCACGACGACGACGCCTCGTCTCCCCTTTCTTGCCTCGCAGACATGTCTGCGGCCGTCGCAACTCAGCCCAAGTCCGCATCTGCCTCACTGTCCAAGGCACAGGGCGCGTCCAAGACGAAGTCTCCTGGGTCCCAATCCGCGACTGCGCAAAGTTCACCCATGTCAACAGCGAAGTCAAAGAAAGACGCTGCTAAGCTCTCAAACGCTCCCTCCACCATGTCAGCTCCCGCGAAGAGCCAGAGCCAAGAGCAAATGAAGAAGGTCTCCCGTCGAGCGAGCAAGCCGATCATCAACTGGTTCCAGCGCAAGCTAGCTGGGACAGTTCGCGCAAGAAGGACGTCCGAGTCACGATACGGCACGACTTCCACCCGGAGCACCGAGAAGCAGCACCGTCGCTCGTCCGTCCCAGCGCCCCCGCCTCTGTCGATCCAGTCTCGGACCCGCAGTAACACCACGGGCTCAAGGCAGAATAGGGCGCATAGTCTTCGCGGGACCATCTCGTTGAACGAGACCAACGACGATGCAGATAGCCGTTCCTACCGGAGCGACTCTGACGACGATCTGAGGTTGTCTGTGGCGCGCGAGTCGCTGTATTCGCCCGCAAGCTACCTCGAGGCAGACGAAGATGCGTCGGTGCGTCCGCTTCCCCCTAGCTCGCCCCCTTCGCCCTCTCCCTCCCGCGATTCGTCCTCGTATCTCTCCCACTCCCGGACGTTCCGGAGCATGACTGCGAGCACGAAGCCCACCACCCTCCTCAGTGTCGACCTCACGGGAGGCATGGCCCATATCGCCCAAGCCCCGCCTACCCCTACCACCCCTGCCCATCGCCTTCCGCCGCACATCAGGACACACTCTTCTGGTCCGTCGTCGGGCTCTATCACCTTTTCTGCCATCCCGCCACCGTCGCCGACGAGCCCTTCGCGACCGTCATCCGACAATTCGGGTTCAGCGGGTGGACGGGGAGCCACTCTGACCGCTCCACTGTACACCGCGCACCATCCCCGGAACAATCCTCGGCCCTCCTCCCCTCCCCCTGACGATGCCTCAGTGCTGACACTCGCATCTTCTGCGTTTGGGCTGCCTGGCGCACGTATTGGCGCCGCGGCGATTGCACTCTCGGGCCGGGCGTCCATCGCTGACGACTCGATCTCTCAATGGAGCAACGCTGTGGGCCTCACGGACAGCACGAGTCACTTCATGATGAACGACCTTGAAGAGGAGCGGTATGACCCTGACGTCGACGCCAGCGTGCGTGCACTCCGTCCGAGGAGCTCTCGCCGCGGCAGTTGGGACAGCACGGTCAGCGGATGGAGCGCGAATGTTGCGATTGGCGGTGGCGTCGGGGCACCCAGTCCTGGTGGCATGAGAAGCAAGAGCCTCTGGACGTCCGGAAGCCTCGTAACCGGCGGCCTGAGCACGGATGAGATATTGGAGGATGGATTCCCTGGAATGGAAGAGGAGGAGGGAGACGGAAGAAACGATGCGGAGGGCGATTCTACAACCGGCCAAAGGAGCGATACTGCGTCATCTGCGCTCACCGATGGCCAGGGCAAGAGCTCCATCACGGTCGAGCCTGCGTCGGACAGCGACATGCAGACGCCACCCGCGGCGACCGCAGATGCTCAGGCGTCCCTACTGTCGCTTCCGGGCTCGAAGGCGGGTGTGCCGATTGACAAGGCGTCTACCGTGACGCTGCCTGGCTCGAAGGCTGCGTCCGAGGTGCCTTCACCCGATCACGCCTCTGTGCGTGAGCACAGGAGCGGCGCGTCAAGTCCTACCAAGAACGAGTCAGACTCCGCTGAACTCGGTGCGACGACCGCACCGATACATCCCGGAGACAAGACGGAGGAAACGGAGGCGAGGGACAGCGGTCGTCGGGGCTCCACACAATCTGCCCCTCTGAGCCCATCGAGCACCGCACATTCGGAGTATATGTCTGCCCCGTCGACCCCTGCCGCTATGTAGGGCTCATCTGTGAGTCGTCTGATTCAGCTCGTACTAGTAATTGAATGTTGATCTTGTCCTAGCGTTCCACCGCTGCTTGACGTATTGGCACAACGCGTGTGACACGTTAACTCATTCTCTACCCTATGATCCGATATTGTTCAATCTCTCCAAGGACGAATTCCTTACGCTACGTTCTGTCTTGTTGGTGGCATCGTTTCTGCGTTTTGGCTGGGTTGGTGAGTGAGTAAGTGGCCGGCATGTATCTATGATTTCCGTGATTGTCTTGTATATTATGACCTGACATGCGCCTGCATCCTTGACCAGTCGAATTGACTCGCGCTGTCATCGTTGGCTACGGCGATGAGGTGTACATACTACATGTGCCCCGATCATGTCGTAAGTAAGTACGTGACGCTACGTTGTTTCCGAAAAGAACAGGCGGCCGATATTCGACAGCGCTGCCTTGGTGACACACATTCAGGTTCTGGGCTTCAGGGTTCGCTACATCGTGGCAGGGGGTGGATCTGAAGGTAGCAAGTGTGGGACGACTGGCGGCCGACCAGCAATTTGGAAGAACGCGTTGGCGTAAAACAGCGCGAGCGCAAGCTCGAATCGTTCGATGGTGTCCTCAGAATCCGAGCTTTGCAGCGGAGGCATGCTCTCTAGCTCTGGCGGGAAGCCCGGCCAGTGGGCGAGCACCTCACGGAACGCGTTCAGACTGCTCACCCGGCGATGCATCCACAGCGAGAACAGCCCGAGACTGTCGCGCTTTGGCAGCGTGAGCACCGTGCGGACGGTATGGGACGGGAACACGCGGCCGAGGAACTCCTCCCGCAGGGCCTCGTCCGCCGCGCTCTCGATCGGCCGGAAGTGCCTGTCGAGCGCAAGGAGCTCGTACCGGAATGCGAGCTCGTGCAGCTCCCAGATGACGAGCGGCGCGAGCTCGTCCGGCACGTCCGCGAACGCGTACTGGTGCCACCGCACGGGCCCGTCGTGCGCGGGGTCCAAGTGCTCGGGCGCGAGGATGGGGCCGAGGAGCTGCTTGATCTGCGAGTATCGCTGGCCGGTCCGCGGGCTCGCGTGGGGGTCGTTTGGGTCGGGGACGCCGTTTAGGAAGGCGCGCCAGGTCTGGGTGTTCGCGCGTACCGAGTAAGCGTGCGGGAGGCTGAGGCCGTACAGCCAGACGGGGCGGGTGCGGACCCAGTTAATGAGGTAGCGGTGCTGTCGGGCGCGGTCTTTGGACCCAAGGACGAGGGCAGGCGAGGGCAGCCAGTAGAGCCAGCGATTGTTGGGTTTACAGGCGGGCGCGGAGCGGTCGATGCAGAGGAGTGCGGTTTGCCAGCTGGGGATGGATGGAGGCATCCATGGGTGGGCGATGTCACGACATTTGTCCCGGTCGCGCAGATGGGTGGGGTGGGGTGGGGGGACGTGATTTGTTTTGCTGTCTATCCAATTTGCCACTGCTCGCCATGTATCAGTGAGCAGCATAGCAGCGAGGGAAGTATCATTGACGTACGCATGAGCTGCACAATTGCGGCGTGCCGTGGGTGGTCTTCCGAGTCCGTGGATCCTTCATGACCTATGGGATGTAGCAAAGGAAGCGCAGCTTGATTATGATGGTGCCCTTTGGAGTTAACTCCTGCTGTAGAGTAACGGGATAACTCTGCGTATGTCCGAGCAGGGCGGAGAGTGACTTCGAGGTGCCCAACGCCCGCTAAACCGTGGTATACCGGATAGTCCGACGGCGTATGACCGTCATCTGATTGCGTCGGACCTACGATCGGAGCTGTTTTCTCGATGTGAACATCGGGTGTGAGCAGGTGCGCTGGGCGCACAAACCATACCGGTATCCCTGCTGCCATCAATTTCCGCACTACGGAGGGGTCCCAGGTCCACGCCCCCATCAGGTCGTAACGCAAGGGGGGCATGTCCTCTATGTCCTCTGTTGAGTAGACGTCCGCCGTGCATTGCTCGAAGTCCATGACGGCCGCAGCAAGCAACCAATGGCGCTGCACTAGGGCTACTTGGATGACTTGGTCGCGAAATGTAGCTGGCATGTGACGCAGCCGGACGCAGGCCTGGCGCATGGCACATTCATGCAGCTCGACAGCTCGACGAGTGTCCGATTCAGCGGAGCAGTCTTCCATTTCCTCCTGGAAACGCTGCCGGACAAGCTCTGTCATGTTCTCGCACAGTTGCGCCAGCGGCTCTACAAAAGTAGGCGATAGGAGGCCAAAGAGTCGCGCGGGTATTCCAGATAGCGGAGCGAAGTCATCAAAAGTAGGTTGGGTCCAGAGAGGGGCGTGAGGGTGTGGATAGAACACGCGTTTGCGCACCGCTGCGAGAAAGCTGTATTTGCGAGAGTAGATCTGTGGCCAGCAGATTGGGTCCGATTCGCCGTAGAATCCATCTGAACCGAGACGGACTGAGACAAGACCTGCACAATCAAATGAGACACGTCGTAGACGATGTTCATGGCAGATCACGCACCTCGGACAATCTGAGGGATATAGCCTGCATTGGGCGAGGTAACCAGATAACTGCGATCGGGTGCGATCGCGCCTACGCGACCGTCGAATGGTGTGAATTCGTGCATTTCGGTATCAGTGGACCCGTAACGTGTAGTTGCGATGCACTGGGATTACCGACACCGTGACGGAGGTTCTCGATCCTCCGGGGGTGATGTGTATGTATGGACGATCTGTGTGCTGCGTCGAAGAGCCTGAGGTGCGAGAGTGAACTGAAAGGTTGGAATCTAGTCCGAAGTAGTAGACATGGGACATACCTATGTATCTTAACTGTTGGGACAAATTTCTGTAGGTAGCAATGGTCAAGTCGCTGGAAGGACCTGGATCGCAAGATCATCATGCCGAAATCCAACGCTTGACACCCTCTCACAACGTGTCTCGCTATTTCAGGAAGGCAGTACGGTGCATGTACGTACTCAAGTACGAAGAGTGAGCGCCACACATGACGTACAGCATACGCTCACTTTGCGTGGTCGCACTGATCTGCCTACAGCGTGTCACGACCTCCCTAGTATATAGATGCTCGACTGGAAGCTATGTAGTGCCAGACGCTTCAGGCACATTGTTGGGGATTGCAGGATGATGGCTGTGGAGTGTGGCCAAGGAGCATTCAGTACATCTTGCGTCTAGCATGTAAGATGATTCAGTCGTTACGACCGAGTAGGAGAAGAAGCGGGAGTAAGTACCTGCTGAGAAGACCACCCAGACTGAGTGCGAAGGAGAGCGCCGTCATGGGCCCGGGGCCCTTCCCGGAAGAGTCACCCTGGAACGAGAGCCATATTGCAGCCTCAGGAAGACCATGGCTAGTTGTTCAGAAGGCACTGGATATATTCGATGGAGGTAACCGGGGTACGCGCTGGCTCATGGTGGCTGACGGTAGCGGAGGGAAACTACGTAGACGCTGGTGATGGCTCCCCAACGTTAACACTGAGTCCTGACGATCGCTTCAAGGATTCTCAAGTACGCAGTAGACATGATGCACTCTTATCTATAGCAGAATGATCGAAATTGTACAATTGTCAAAGTGTACAACTGTACTCATAGTGGAAATAAGTAGTCACTCAGGCTTGAACTGTCGAGCCTACTCCGATCCGAGCACGATGTGGATAGATGACATTGATTGCCGTCTCCATACTAGTCATAGTCAGAAAATATGCCATTTAAGCCGTGCCATTCTACTTACTCAGCGAAAATGCACGAAGTACTCTCGAATGTCAAGTACATCACGGAGTCGTATATCGACGTACTCAGGGGTAGCCTGATTGACGATCCTCAAGAACAACACAGTTCCCCGCCAGGCACGGGGTTTCGGATCGGCGTCGATGGTCAAGAACTGAATGGCTCGGTTGGGGTAGGAGTCGGTGACGTAGGAATCCATGCAGTAGAACATGTGAAAAGGAGAGACCAAAAAGCGCATATGTCGCCCAAACTGCACAATGACACGCCCGCAGCGGCCTGCAAAGGACGGCTGCAACGGTGACGGGCCAGAATACTTGGTGCGGGAGTCATGGGGGTTGTGCGTGAGTCGCACGCGCACGAACTGGGAAAGATCTGAATCACTTCCAGTTAGCATGCGCACTGAAACGTATACGAGGGGAACGTACCCATTTCAGGGTGAACTAGTAACGCGATCACTTGCCCAGCGGAGTCAGCGGCCAGCGATCCATCTTAACGTCCGGCGCAAGGGAGGGGAGTAAGTATTCGCCGCCAGGAGGTCTGAACTGGCTGCAAGTCGGCGGCGCTTTCGCGCGACTCGCAGGTCAAGACATCGGAAGCCGAATATTCCGTCCGGTGTCGGTGCCAGTCCTAAGAATGAGGTTAGATCACATAGCATAAGCCAGTAACCACGAACCTCAATGAAGTCCTTGGGTCCACAGTAATAAGCAACTTCCCCGCTGCACCGCTCGCAGGGAAAATATCGTTGGGATTGAGCATACGGCACACGTGACGTGGAAGATCAACGATGCGCAGAGACGTGAACGGGTGTGGAAGATCCGAGGGTACGTTTGGAGGCACTCGGTAGGAGCTGGAAGGCTCCTGGGAGGGCCCCTGTTGGTACCGTGGCTTTCTTGCGAACAACCAGAATTACACTCCTCGAGAAGCGAACGTTGGGCGTCGAAGTCGGTGAAGTCGTAGTGTCCCGCTGGACAAGGTCGTGGTCGAGAGTAAGCCAGAGACCTGGACTCCTGTAAGGGGGATGCGTAATACGAGAGTAATAATATTCCGCCCCGCCACGGTCCGCTGTTTACCTGAAACCCCCTGTCCTCATACCTCTAGTCCGTCCTTGCAGCTTGCAACGCCGCTGCAGCATCATCTTGACTCTGGCCAGCGGCTTGACTTCTGTCCGTGGTCTTCGATCTCCATCATCTCATTACCTTCTGACGTCTACTTGGTCCACTCCTTCTGTCCAGGGTTGTGGATACCAGGAACCATTGCACTGACCTCTTCCACCTCGGACTCGCTAGGACTGATGCCACGGACAGTCGTCAGGTCGCAGCGTGTTTAGCGTGTTTAGCATCCTCGCCAATTTGACTCTTTGCCTTAAACGAGCGCACCGGGCCGGGAGGTTGGGGGTTAAACCGTTAACCAGATGGAGAGGCTGCTTGGCATGACGCGCTAGCAGTACGAGGTGAGGCGCTAGCGGTACGGGGTGCTGCGCCCACAACGCGCGCATCGCCCAATTGGGATAGGGCGGGGGCGTGTGGATAGCCGAGGACGGCGCTCAACCAACTTAGACTCGACCACTGCCAGCGCGGAAGCATCGAGTACCTGGCCCAGCGCGTGACGTCTGCTGAGGACGACATCCGCCTGTACCTCGCCGGTCAGCTGGGTTGCTTCCCTTTGTGCTCTCTGTCCTCGTGAGCAGCGCATATCATGCCAATGAGTACATCCTCCCCGGGCCGCAGTGATGGTCTGATCGAGTAACTCAACGGTCCCCACTCTCCGACTCGCCAGACGCGTTACTAAAGGCCTGCAACGATGTCTTCGTTTCCTGGACCCCGCACGTCCTCGCCCTCGTCGAACCCGACCTTGGCCCCGAACCCAACACCGGACTGTGCAGTGTTGTCGGACGCGCCGTCACCGCCACTTTGAACACCGTCAGCATGAAGCTCGGATTCTCGTCTTTCGTCGCCGCCGCGGTGGCCGCGACTGCTGTGGCAGCGCAATGCCCGGACTACACGTCCTTCTCGCGGGTGCGTACGCCCTCAGACCCCCTCCTGATGCCCGACGACGCGTTGCGAACGCGTCATCTCGTGTTTGGCGCGTCGATGCTGACTTCGCCGACATGGGGATATATTAGGAACCGCAAGGCAACCCTTCGTCTGGGCCGCTCGCTCTGCCGTACATGCGGCCCGCTCCGGAATGCCGTACTTTCAATAGCTCCGCTGTCGAAGTATGTCTTCTACGGTGCATGTCAATGTGCTGCAGGTGCTCACGATGTTGTATAACTACGCAGAAAGTGATCACGGACATGAAGGCGCGTCTGAAGGATCCCGACCTGGCGCGTTTGTTCGAAAACACCTTCCCCAACACACTTGGTATGTCATCATGACCGGTCATACTTGGCTGTGTGTTGACCGTTGCGGACAGACACGACTGTGAAGTACTTCAATGCCGTATGTATTGCTACAGAGTACCTTGAGGGCACAATCGCTCATTCAGTTGCTAGACGGAAAACCTGGCGTTCATCATCACTGGAGTACGTCACTATCTTCATGTATGGGATGATCCCGTAACTCACGAAATACATGCAGGACATCACGTAAGGCTCGGAGTTTTTGCACTTCGTCGACGAAAGACGCTGATCCCCTGTAAAGCGCGCAATGGCTCCGGGACACAGCCAACCAGTTTGCACACTACCACTCCTTGCTTGGACAGGACAAGGAGCTTGCGACGCTCGTCAAAGCTGTCATCAATAACGAGGCTCGCTACGTCTCCGAGTACCCATACTGCGGTGCGTTCCAGCCTCCGCCGGAGAGTGGATTGGCACCCAGCCACAATGACTGGGCGGACAGGGTCCTCGTCAACCCGTAAGTCCTCTACTCTAGGGAGTGCGGCACTTTGCTCACCTCATACTCAGGCCCGTGAACAACCAGACTGTCTTCGAGTGCAAGGTATGCACGACCCACTGCTCCCGATGGAGGCATTAATTGAATTAACGTTGCACTGGAATACGCACAGTACGAGATTGACTCGCTCTGCGGCTTCCTCAAGCTTTCGCGGGCGTACTACCAGTCGACGAAGGATTCGTCGTTCATGAACGACAACTGGTTCACCGCCGTCGACGCGATCTTCCGCGTCATGTGGGAGCAGTCCCAAGCGACGTTCGACGAGAACTTCAACTTCGTCTCGTACTACAACTGGACCGGTACCGCGGGCGCGCTCTCGCCCAGGGTCCCGAACCGCGGCAACGGCGAGCCCAAGGCGTACACGGGTCTTGTCGGCACGCACCACCGGCCTTCGGACGACCTCAGCACGTTTGGTGAGTGTGATATGGAGTACACTGATTCGGCGCTCGAGATGCTGATGTAGTGGTCAGCGTTCTTGACCCCCGCGAATGCGATGCTGAGCGTGGAGCTCACGCATTTGGCGGACTTGCTTGACACTACCAGGCAAGCGCGGAATGTGAGTAAGCTGGCTAGGAAGTACAGCGCTACGATCAAGAAGGCAATCTGGGAACATACCGTAAGTCTTGTCGTTAGGACCTTCACAAACTCGCCCCGGATGACTGAAGACACCGCGATAGGTCGAAAACAACATCTTTGCGTATGAAACCAATGGTGAGTGTCAGATATCGACAAGATATCGTTTGCTGTGCTTATACGGGAGTAGGCTTCGGAGCTAGATATGTGATGGACGATGCCAACGTCCCTGTAAGTCTTCAAACGGCTTGCGCTGCGGCATGTCACTGACAGGTGCATGTTCTAGTCCCTCCTCTCACTGCCATACCTCGACTTCCTGGACAAGAAGCACCCCGCCTATGTGGCGACGAAGAAGCTCTTGATGTCCCGCAAGAACCCGTACTTCGCCTCCGGCAAGAACTTCACTGGTGTCGGGTATGAAAACGCTAGTGTTCACCGATCAACGCGATGAACTGACATTTTCTGCGCACCCAGTGGCCCGCACGCCAACGTGTACAACCCATGGCCCATGTCGTTGATCTCAGTCATCTACGGCTCGGACAATGACAAGGAGATTCTCAACGCTCTGTACCAAATTGCCAACGTGAGTAGTGGCCTTCTGTCGTTGCTGCGGCGGTCGACCTGACCCACGCTCGTGCGCAGAACACTGCAGGTTTGGGGCTCATCCACGAGTCCATCAACATCTACGACGGCACCTACACGCGGCCGTGGTTCGCGTGGGCGAACAGCTACTTCGCGGAGATGCTCCTGGACCTTGCGCAGCGCAAGCCGCACCTCATTTTCAAGGACAGGAAGCCGTACATCCCCGGCCGATCTTGACCGACGTCCATCACACGTACCGCCCTCGAGGTACTGGCCCGATGGAGGCGGACCGTAGGATACAACTGCGCATTGTGAACCCATGTAATGTTGCAAACTGTGGTCATGCTGCGCACGATGTGCCGCTTGTAGTAACACTTTGCATTGCTGCGCCCATGGAGAAATGGCTGCACCATCATCATGGGACGGTGCTGTCTGCTGCTGCGGGCTACACTGACGATACTGCGTCGATGCCATGGTGTCCGCTTGGCCGTGACGTACCGAGCCGTCAGAGTCAACAATGGACACCGGATCCAGACCCCGAGGAATTCTGCCGAGGACATCTTCTGCAGGACATCGATGGTGGCTCTTGCACGGAATGGGGTCGTGTTTGAGTGCGAGCTTGGATAATTGGTTGGGTGCGACAAGCCACGAGCAACAAGCGGGTGGATCGCTGCACGTAAATATGATCAACGTCGTGGATGAGACGAGAGGTGTTGAACGCCAAACGCGGTGGCGTCTGTCAGCGAACGCGAACGGTCACAGCCGAGCCGGCGCGTCTTGGTGAAGGGCTGTGATCTAATACGACCTCAGCTGCTCACGTTCGTGCCAATAAGTATTTCCTCCTCTCTCCCATCTTCCTCCCGAGTCCCTAGGTCCCTCAGCTTTCGACACCATCTGACAAGACGAGCCAGTATCGCGCGTCCCGTAGACACCCACGACGAATACGCAAATGTCCAACAGCCGCCACATCGGCACCCTCATCGTCGTCATCCTTAAAGCGGTGTGTGTATGCCCCCTCTGCGCCCATGGCTCACTGCTCATGGTGACCCTGCCCTGTCAACTTTTCACGCAAATCACCCGATTCACTCGCTCCTCGCTGTGTCCCTCTCCCCCTCGTATCCCACATACAGAGGAATCTACCCAACAAGCGGCACATAGGCAAACAGGACCCGTATTGCCAAGTCATCTTCAACGGTGAAAAACGACGGACCAAGGCGATCAAGCGTGGCGGGCAGCACCCGGAGTGGGACGAGGAATTCCGCTTTGAGCTGTACGAAGATGTAGACGAACTCCCTCACGTCCCTGGCGCGGATACCCCGCCCCCGCCTCCACCGAAGAGCAATGGCAAGGGTCCCCCGAAGGTCAAGGGCGGCAACTTCTTGGCCATCTCATGTTATGCGGATGATCCTCGCGAGCCGGACCTGATAGGAGAGTCGAAGGTCGATCTGACCGAGGTGCTCACTAAGGGCGAGACAGATGGTGCGTCTTGTAGTGGTTTGTCTCCTCCCTGAACAACTTGATGACGGCTGCACCGCTGGGCAGAATGGTTCACTATCATGAGCAAGGACAAGTACTGCGGAGAGGTCTATCTGGAGTTGACTTTCTGGCTGGATGTGCGTGTGGATCGTTGGCTATCGTGGGTGCATCCATGGGCTCACTGGCTCTCGCTGAATGTAGGAACCTCCACCGACCAAGAAGGCGCCCAAGCCGACGACGAACGGGCAATATGGTGGACGCGGGACGTTTGTGCCCATCGGATCGGGAGATTCGGCGTCGTCATCGTTGACCGACTTGTCGCGGTTCAGTTCTTTGGGCAGTCGGGATGAGATTCGGCGCGAAAACCTACCACCCTCCCTCCGGTCATCAAATTCAAGGCTCGATATCTACGTCGCACCATACGAGACGACTCGATCGCACAACTCATCCGTGGACGGGATCTTGAATGATTTTGCTGAGCTTAGGGTGGATCAGGGCAACAGGCGACAGAGCATGCCGGTGCGTAGTGACTGAATCCATGTTTGTCCAAAGCTTACGAGTAACGTGCAGTCGCAGTCGGGTAGCTACCTCCCTAGACCAACGTCTGCTATGGCAGCGCCTCCCGAGCATGCTACATATCCCGGTCATAGCCAACGTCAATCTACCTATTCGGACGGCGGAGGCTATCCCTACGATCCCTACGACTACAACACGACGCGTCCTCAGCCTTACCATCACGATTCAGCTCCTCTCCCAGACCCGTACCAGCCAGCGTACGAGCAGTCGGCAACTCCAGCACCTTCGAATTTCCACGGTCACAATAGACCTCGATACAGCATGCCGCCAACATCGTCTGGATTCATGCCTTTGCCCCAACCGTCGGGCTTTGTTCCGCTGAATTCCAATCCTCCGCAGCCGTCCGGGTTCCTGCCACCTCCCTCTGCCACCCCTGCACCTGGAGCGTATGGTACAGTTGTATCCGCCCGAGTGCCTTCGTCGAGTTTCTCCACACTTCCTCCCCCGTCTATCGCGCCGTCGGGCTTTGTATCACAGGGTCCTCCGCCATCCTCATCATATCCCGCTCTGTCGCAATCGCCGTCTCACTACTACCCTCCACATCAGAGTCAACCTCCACCGACATCATCATTCCCTCAGAGCCAGCCCCCACCGACATCGTCGTTCCCTCAGAGCCAACTCACGCCAACTACATCATTCCCTCAGGGTCCACCACCTCCGTCGTCGTCATTCCCTCAGGGTCCACCACCACCGTCGTCGTCGTTCCATCAGAGTCAGCCGCCACCAACCTCGTCTTTCCCGCAGCATGTTCCGCCTCCCCCATCATCCTCCTTCTCCTCCACGCCGCCAACATCTTCATATACACAACACCTCCCTCCGACCTCATCCTTCCCGCAGCAGCTCCCGCCACCTCCCGGCTCTGCTCCTCCTGGCTCGCAACCCCCTTATCCTCAGTCGCCTTCGACACCGCTCCCGCATCACTCACATTCCGCACCGCCAGACCAGTCGCCGTACTCGAACCAGCTCACATCTTCCCCGTCACATGACAACATCCCACCCCCACCTCCCTTAACGGAGAGCCCATCGGGACAGCAGCACACAGCGTCGAGACCGCTTCCCCAGCCTGGACAATCTCCTCAGTATCCTCAGCATGCCCGTCGGCAGTCCTCCTTACCCGTCCCACCGCCTGGACCTCCGGGATTCTACAACGGGTCACAGAACCCTCCGGCATTCCCAACTGCTTACCAATCCATTCCTCCGCCTCCTCCATTGCCGCAGCAGTCTCAGCCTCAGCCTACATCGTCGTTCTCGAATGGACAATTGGCTCTTCCCGGGCCGCCGCCGCCATTGCCGACATCGTCGTCACTTCAGCAACCCAACCAACCTCCGCCAAAGCGACGACCTAGTCTTCCGCCGCCGCCCATCACTCATCAACAGCAGCAGTCGGCGTTCCAGTCGCTTCCGCCACCTCCACCACCTCCGAGCCTCCCATCGCACTTGCAGTACGAGCCACAAGCCAGTGGGTTCGCTCCGCCAGGTCAAGGACAAACGTACTATCCTGGCCCGCCTCCTAGGCCTCCGCAGTTCCATCCTCCTCCGCATCAACCCACACAAGGAGGGTACTCCCCGCCGGTCTCGCAGGGCGCCGAGTACAATTATGGGCAGTGACCGGTGGTGATACTGTGCTCCTCATCTCCGTTCCTCAGCACTTGGGTACGATCCTGTAGCAAACACGTTTCGCCTTCCGTATATTGGTCATCTCTACGGACACACTGCTTTCGTCGCTTCTCGTCACCATCCAACGCTCCCAAGTTGTCAATCGTCGTTTATCTCCATATCCGCTCCTCTCCCTCGTTCCGCACGCATCTACTTAGTTAGCACCTCATCCGCCCACATCCACACGCAACTCTACCTGACGTTTGACAAGCAAGCTCTTGAAGCGATGATATCTGTAGACCTAATAGTGCATCCTTCTATATATTCAGTACAAGCCATCATGCTGCGTCTAAGCGTGTCTCTGTATAGGCGAGTTGGAAGGACGGCACCGTCGAGCCCAGTCTTTGAAGGTTCTTGCGCATACAGCTAAGCAAACCATTGCATAATACGTTTTCACGTGTGCTGGTCTTCTAACGAATACCTAATATCTATTGAGTCGGGTGCGCTGCAGCTTGCTGCGCGGCCGCGGCCTCGGCACGCGCTCGCTCCGCCTTCCACTTTGCGATCTCCGTCTCGGTCGCAACGAGTCCGCGGCGGGCGAGGTCGATGCGGGCCTCGCGCCGGATGCTGTTCTCGTGCAGCCGCTGCTGGAGCTCGAATTTTTGCAGCGCGTTCTCGGCGTGGATGCACATGCCGAGCACGGACACTTCTCGTGGGAGTCGGGGTGGCCGGTGACGGGCGAGAGGTCATTGAGTGCGCAGGCAGGAGCGTCCGGGGACGTCATTGGGTGTTGAGGATGAAGGGGTTGGGGTACGGGTGAATGTGAGATGTGGGACGAGAGGAGGAGGGGACGACTCAACCTATTGTGACGAGCCACGCCTTGAACGGGAGTGTTTGTCGCCTGCGTGACGCAAGAGCGGAGAAGAGGTTGTAGCCCGTATGAGACTCGGGAGGATGTCGAGAGTGAGTGGACTACGACGCACCTGAACGAGGGCCAGGAGTAGTGCCCGATCGCTGCAAGCCCCAGCCCGACCGCACCAAACTGCGCCGCGCCGCGGAGACCGGCTTGCACTTGGACTTGGTATGCCTTCTCGAGCTCTTCCTTGCGACGTTCGTTGTTCATGGTGCGTAGACCAGCAGAGGATAGGCACAGTCGGGATTGGCGGAGTGAACAGGCTGGACAGTGGATGGCAGGATGACGAGCGGACCGATATATTCCGCTGTCGTCGATTCCGAATGGGTGTCGGCGAAAGGGTCCGGACCGGGGTCTATATCCTCCGGCATTCTCCGACGCGATATCTACCGCAGGGACAGACTTGGACTAGCCACACGCAGTGGAACATCGGGGATGACCAGAGGAAAACGGTAATAGGTGGCAAGCCGATAGAGCAATGTACACATAACTTAGTAGCATAAGTTACATCCAGGATGCGCATAGGTTCCTACACAGACGACGACGCTGCCTGCTCGAGTTGCATGAACACGAGCTGATGATCCTCCGACGAGACAGTCATTTGCGCATGGTTCAGGAGCACCTGTGTGGCTTTCCTGCCAGGGAAACACTCGACCTATGTGGGATATGTAAGGGCGATAGACAGATTACTTGCCTCCGTTATCACTCACCGTTCTCATTGGGCTCGCAGGCTGACGAACATCCCATAGGCGCACACGTCCATCCCTCTCGCTTCCACCGCAAGCGAATATGTGGTCTTGGATATCACCTACGCAGTCATAAATACCAAGGTGACTGCAAAAGCGCTGCTACTGACCTCTGGTATATCTTCCATGAACTTTGGCGTTGGGATAGCCAAACCTCACAACCGGCGTCGTTGGGACCAGTCGGAGATCTCGGATCTCGAACTGTAGTTCACGATGACCGATCTGGAACAGGCATGGTCAACACTTCATTCCGAACCACGAGACTACCACCTGCCTCGAGCAAAGCGCAGAACGCGGACATGACCGGATGTACATGATAGACCGAGTTGGAAAGCTTCAGGAGGTTGATGACGCGTTCTGCAGCGAGGTCGAACACCGACACACTGCAGTCAGCACTGCCAGAGAGGAGCTTGTCGCTTGTATCTCGGACAGCGAGCAACGACTGGACCACAGACGTATGTCTGATCGTAAGGGGAGTAGCGGCGGGTTGGTAGGTGTCCGACAGCGACCATAAGTGCACCAGGTGATCGTACCCGCCAGTCGCAAACGTGCCTGGCTGCGACATGGCACATATGGCACTAATCCCGCCTTTCTTGTCCGGCTGTACAGGACGGTCGTGACATCCCAAATCCAAAACCTTCGTGGAAGAAGGGGCGTTAAACCCTAGAACACACACGCAGATCAGGTTGTAGGCGTACCTTCCTGTCCTGGACGCGCAGAAACGACAGCTGGCGCGCGTCTCCGAGCCGACCGAGGGCGACAATGTCGCCACTCGGGTGCGGTAGCAAACATGCATCGTCGATGAGTTGTCGTGCTTCCTCTCCAGACGCGGTGCGTAGAGCCGTGCATCGTAAGGGCTCCTGTTCGACGAGGTCGAGCGAACCACGCATGGTGACACTGAGTGTGCGATCCGCGGACAGACTGAAGAGCCTGCGGGGTTTGTCATTAGGCTCATGACGCATCAAGACCACCTCCACGGCATCCGGTGTTGCGGGATCGGAGCCAGCAGGTTCGTTAAGATGCCCGTCCTCATGGGAGAGCCCCATAGCAGCAACATCATCGCCACTCGCGTGGTCGGTCTCGCTGGGGGTACCTCCCATTTCGGGCTCGTTGGACCCACTGTTGGATAAGTTCAGCTCCAAGACAACGCGGAGAAGGCAGATCCTACTACCTCGCGAATGAACTGTCAGGGTAACGGCGATGAGGTAGCTGGAACCTGAGTTTGCCAGACCGGAATCGCGGTGCACGTTTCACGGTCGCAGTGGGGATGGGACTTTCTCGGACTGGCAGGTTGACATCCTCGGTAGTCGGGGTCCCCGATTGCTCCGTTAGACCTACTTCGGAGGCAGAAGCCGGCGCTAATGCGGTGTCCAAGGGTACAGGAGTACGTTGCGGACTGTCGGGCAAGACTGTCACTTGAAGAGGTGGCGAGTCGAGGGGAGGAGACATAGGCTCATCCTTCACCAGATCTATCGGAGGAGTAGAGACTCCCGCGTCGCCGCCCGTGATTCCTTCTGCGCGTTTCCCGTCAAGTCCTTCGACAGAATAACTACCATAATGGTGATGCGCTGCCCTTGTGAATATCGAGGAGCCATCGTTGGGGCTAGTAACCGGTTCATGGATGACCTCGGGTGCGAGCGCAGATGAACTCTGCCCATTGATGGTATACAGACGTTGTGCTGAACCAGACGGGTGGTATGGTGTTGGTATATGCATCCAGGGATCCTGCTACGCCCAGCCAATATCGTCATGTAAGTCTGTGGAGATGCTAGCTCTTGTCGACTATGAAGTAAAACTACCTGACTAGAGTCTTCATGTCCGATTTGTCTGAGTGGATGGACAGAAGCGACCTGCGGTCGGGATGTACTCCAAATCCCATCCGTGTGTGGGTCGGTGGGCTCAAGCTTAGGCTTCTTGTGCCGTCGTTGCTGTGACTGCCCCCGGCCATGAGGAACACCACGTCCGCGAAACGTTTGGTGCGGGGGAGGATCTCGTGGTGCAGCGCTTGGACGGGACACACCTCCACCTCCACGCATATATCCACCAACAGTCGGCGGGCCGCCACGACCCCGTCCATAGCCTCGTTGGGGCTGGTTCGCAAATCCTCTCCCTCGACGGTGATGTCCTGCGAAAGGCTGAGAGGGCCGAATGGTGGGAACTACCGCATTCCCTTTGCGAGCATGGCGCACTTCGTTAGGTTGCGCATCTTCGGTGTACGGCATGTCCCATGTGTATTGCGACGATGGCCAGAGCTGTGTCGAAGGTGCCAAGCATTGAACAGGACGGAGGAGAAGAGTGAACTCCCTTCAGCCACTGCAGCCGTGACTGCAACTGGACAACGCGAAGTCTCGAGCGTCTACCTGCTTGACCTGAAGTCCCTCGAGGAGTCGAGGGTCCGACGAATGAGCTCCCTTCCTGCGAAACGACCTGCCTCTCCTCTACCACTCCACCTCGACAATATCAATACGACGCGACTACGACTCTCCAAAGAGAAGGATGAGGCCAAGAATCGTTCCACGCCGATAGCATCTGGGAGCCATGGCCTGCTTTCCGCAAGGCATGGCCAGGAAATCCTGTCCATCTCATCATCACTACAGCTCGAGCTGAGACATGAGCATATCAACGACCTCATTCTCCAGACCACGGCGCGCCTTGGCAGTGAAGGGAAGCGGTTGGTCAGGGCGCCGCGGCTATTGTGAGTGACAGGGAGTGCTAGAACCAGCCGGGAGGATGCTGAGTGTAGCGATGCGAGGGCGGATGGCATTGCTTTCGACTGGTGCGTAGACTGTCTCATTACGGTCACCGCTAGAATTACTCAAGTCCGCTCAGGGTGTCTGACCCTACAGCAAGGAATGAAGGCATGAGAAGCTTGTTGTCAGTGTAAGTCCCATGTCCGAGGCTTGCCACGCCGAATCGCACTCATCTGCCAACTTCATGCAGGGAAGGCATTCGGACCGGGGACCTCGAGAAGGTACTACTCCGAACAACGCCTGCCCCCATCGGCTCATGCGGTACCGCAACGGATGATGTTCCGGGACTAACTCAAGCCAGCAAACCGGCACTTCCACTTGGCAAGGAGCGTCCTGGCACTCCTCGATTGCGTCATAAATCGTCTCAGGGGGATGCCTCGAATCCTATAGTCATCGACGACGATGTTGACGTAGTTCACGCGAGCGTGGAACTGCCAAGCAGCTCAACTACAGCAGCGCCAATGGCTCACCGGGAAGCACCGTGCAGCAAAACTGTCACCGCTGAGCCTACGACCATTGAGCACGATGACATTCACCAATCAGCCGCCGCGCTTTGGAAGAGCCGAGGTACAGATGGAACTCCGCAAATGTTTGTGTTCACGTCCGACTCTCTCCTAGTGAATGATATGACGTATGGGTGTCTCCAGATGTCTTGACCAAACGCGCCGTGCGTTCAGTTGCTCAGAATCCGCACGATCGGCCGCCGCCTCACAGGATGCGTCATGCTCATACGGCATACCGGCCGCCCATCACTCAGATGAGAGGATTCCTGGTCTTCACTACGATTCAGCAGCACCCTCTGACTGCCATTCGGGCGATCCGATACCTGACCGGCAAGCCGTTTCGAGTCATCGGGTTGCAGACTACGGCCAGTGGAAGTTGCTTGGAGAAGATTCGAGCGATGCTGAGATGGAAGACGGACATCCCTCCAGCAGGGAGTCATCTGTGGCTAGGAACCTGCCTCCGCAGCGCTCTCTTTCCCCTATTCCCGACCTCTCCTTCCTGCCTCGCAGCTATGACACCTCGGATCTCCTTTCGCAGCAGTCATCTGTACCGGCACCTGGTCCATCCCGGTCCGATTCTCGTACAGAGTGCAATCTATCCCACAACGAGCGCGAACGTTCAACTCCGCGACCAGTCTCACCGTCGTCTCTGCAGACGTCTTATCAGGCTCTGAATCAGGGCCCCATACCTTCCAGCACCCGCACTGGAGCCGAGAGGAACCCCCAACCTCGCCGGACGAGCCGACGGAAACTGTCAAGACACGTACAAAGCAGCGATCTCTCCGAAGACGACTCGGATGGCGGGGCTTGGAACAAGGTTCAGAAGCCTACGGCGGCGCCTCCACAATCAAGTGTGGCTTCCCGGAACCTTCGCAGGGACCGCTCTAGTGGTATCACGAGTGCAGCGCAAAACATCCGGGGCCCACCTCGTTTGGCTCGCCGATCCGTTTCAGAGTCAAGCAAGACAACTGACTCGAGTTCGGATGAACAGTCTGAAGACGATCAGGCGCTTGCCCCTGCGACAGCCTCCGGACACACGGTGGTGATTCCGAAGAGGAAATACGCGCGGGGGCGGAGACTGCTGGCGCCTGCTAACCCGGATCGGCCGTTCACTACCATCTTAATGCGTGGCGAAGCGCATTTTGTCGATCAACGAAGGAAGTGCGTGGCCACGCCCTGTTTCATTTTTCGGTGCTGAACATTTGCAATGTGGCTGTACAGGACACGAATCTCGACGCACTCCCTCCCCGTCGAGGACGACACCCGACATGTCGAGGACGCGTGCCTCATAGGCGACGACACGGTGATCGTCGGATACAATAAAGGGCCATGCCAGGTGTCATTAATTCCCGTAGAAGATGATCAGGTACGAGACGTGCTCGGGCTTGCCTTCAATTCAGCGGATGGCGCTGAGGACATTCCTGCAGCGTCCGTGCCGCATCGATCTCACCTACAAGGCGCACTCGACCGTGATCGAGAGTCGTACCATCGGAAAGTCGTATCCTAATCGAGGGATTGCCTGTCTCGCGCCAGTAGCGCGCGACAGCTTCCTGTCAGGAGGGCACGACAAGACCGTACACCATTGGAAGCTGTCGCGCTGCAGCCGGAATGGGGCCCGTGGTGGATTCTCCGCACGTTCAGTGCGCATTCCGACCAGCCACACGCAGCCTGTTCAGGCTTTAGCCTACTCGGCGTGGAACGAGTCCGTGTACTCAGCCGCTGGGGACTACATCTCGACTACCAGGCTAGCCGCGTTGGCCCATACGGAGCCGGAACGCGTGTCGGGAAAGATTACCCAGGTGCATGTGCATCCGCAGGATCCCCGCCTCATTGCGCTCGAGGTGGGTTATCACTGACCGGTGGCCGCCTACACCATGCATCCGTAACAGTTCATCCGGACGCGTCAAGAATGACATTATCAACAGCGCTAACTTGCCTCCACAGATAGACCACCTGCACTATCAAGTCCACCTGTACGACCTGCGCGAGGGCGGCTTCAAACACCGGCCCTGGCTCGAGTTTGGCTACCGTTCCTCCGCGCCGAAGACGAACCGTGGACGCACGAGTGCAGGCGCAAGTGCGAGCACCTCGCGGTCCGCAAGCAGCTCCTCGATCCCGAAAGTGGGGTCACGATACACGCGCGGGTCGGCGACAAACTCCCTCTTCGCGCGCGGCTATGGCGATGGGGTCGTCCTGGTCTGGGACTACCGGAACGGGGCCCAGAAGGTGCGTGGCTTCGATCTTCCTGTGGCGGCGGCAGCTGTGTCTCCCTCCCTCGGTGCCCCTCCATCCCGAACGGGCACCACGCGTCCGCCTCCCGTCTACCGGTCGCATGCTGACTCCCCACCGTGGCACGATTCATTTCTGCACAGGAAGTCCTGGAGCGGTTCCAGTTCGAGCGGCCGGCCGAGGTCGCGCACACCGTCCTCGCAGGCTCCGACGTGATCGCCTACGGCGGGTACTCGGTCACGTTCTGGAGCATGCTCGCCGCCAAACCATGAGCTGTGGCGGGCTTCTAGGGGCAGTCTCAGGCCCCGCGCGCGAGCGAGAGGAGGCGGGACACAGCCAGGGCCGGGTTTGCGTAAGGGTCTCGGGCGCGCGTCGGAGTACGGAGCAGCAGCCAGGGGGTCGGGAGGGGCGCCCATGGGTTTGGTGCACGTTTCTTCTGGTTGCAGTACGCCTGTCCCCTGCTTCTGCTATCCGCCCTTCCGGCCTTCGTCTTCGTCTTCTTCTTCTGTGGGTGCAGCCCAGCGCGAACCGCCACGGTCGCGCGTCCGGATTAGCAATGATCGCGTCTGGGATACTACATGCCCACGGGACGCGCCTCGCGTCGAGGGCGAGCTTCTTCTTGGAAGGCGCATGTCCGGCATGCCACATGTGAAGAGTAATTCTATGCTGTTTGGGCGTGCACCCAAGGGTAACTAGGTTGCGATCACGGAGATGCAGGGGATTAGGGCGACTTCCAGCCTTCTCTCTTCCCGCCGAATCACGAACCCCCGCCGGGTGCACATGCAGACACCCAACGTCAAGAGCGCACAGAACGGTCTTGGGAAGACCCGTGTCGAGTCAGGATGGGCACCAGATAGCGTCGTACGTACTCATTATACAAATGCTGCGGTACAGCGGCATTACGGGCCATCCGTCGTCCTAGATAGAGATATATGTAGATGTACACTGTCCAACATGTCGCAAGTAACGGATCGTGACGTCAGGTAGATCGAGCAGAAGGCACCCTCTACGTCGACTTCGACCAGCCGCCGAGTTCAACAGCGAACGCCACAGCGAGCTTGGAGAACTCGAGCATATGCTCGAAGCTGAACTCATCCGAGATGTCGTACCGGCTGGCGGGGAATGCCGACGTCAGCACTACCGCACGCGCGTGTGGAGAAACGTCGGGATTGGCTTACTCGTTGGAGCTATGAATGTACTGATGGTTCGACTCTTCGAAGGTGCTCTCTACATGCATGTGAATGTGGTTGATGGAACAGAAGCATTCAATGAAAGGGTCGGCGTGAGCGCGGCTATTCGGGATGGGAGAGCTGACTGAACGCACCAATCGTGAAGACACTGGGGTACCCTGCCTTCAGCCATGAGGCACTGGGTGATTGGAAGGACGTGTCAGTTCGAGGTACTGAGCGGTCGGAAGGATCATATGGAAACATACTGGTCGCTGCAAGCGTAGCCGCACTTGGTCTCCACCCATGGGATATCAAGGTAAAGATCAACCAAGTTCTTGTTGAACTCGGTCAAGCTGCATCGATAATGAAGCATGAGATTCTGTTGCAGACGCTCCGGACCACGATGAAGATACTGACTCGGAATCGGTGAAGTCGGTAATAACGCCGACCTGCTCCCGAGTACCCCGCTTGACCCATGCTGTCATATCGTACTAAGGAGGAGGGCGTGTCAGATCGTGATAGACTGAGATTCAAAAAGATAAACGCGAACCTGGCTCATGGCAACAACGTTCACATCGCGACTCTCGTAAGAGCGCGCGATGGCTTGAGATCCGAGGAGACCCCCTTCCTGATAGGGCAGGAGCAAATTTGTATAATCAAGCTTCTGAACCGCGGAAGCAGAGGCGTACCTCAGCGGAGTACCAATGGAACTCAACCGCACGCTCGGGACGGAAGTTTGCAGCAATCAACGCTCGGTACGCTTCCAAGATGCTCATTGAACCCGAGCCATCGTCATCGGCACCTAACAGGCGGTCAGCAGTCATAGACGCCATCTTCAGTGCGACCAACGTACCGGGTGCTGGTAGGAACGGCCACATGTTTGTGCTAGTCACGATTGCTGTAAGACGGCATCCTCATGCTCTTCATAATGACACTCACCTGTCCTGATGAGCGCCAACAATGACTACCCCGTCATCGTCAGTCGAAGTGCCGTTAATTCTGACGATCTAGAACGAGCGCGTAAGAGGAAGACGTAAAGAATCAGGCGAGGTACTAACAACGCTGCTCTGGGTCCAGCTGTGCGGGAACTCCTGGATGGAAATGCTCTCCTGCAGGGACTTGGGGGCGTATTCCTTTGTGAGCTGTGCGAACAAAGGTAAGAACGGTCGGCATTCAGTTGATTACCGGTAGCCTTACCTCAGTGATCTTGTTGAACAACCACTGTTGGCTTTGCTTGCCGGTCTAGACGTCGGTTAGCACAAAAATGGCTAGAGCGGTCGGGGTAGTGGTACCTCACTACGGTAGTCTGGGCAAACGTGAGCCTGAGGACCGGGAGAGGCGACAGGAGTGACTTACAGCGCGTGCGGAAGCTGGTGAACTTCTCCAGACCGTCCCGAAGGTTCTGGATTTCCAAGGTGTCAATGACTGACCGCACCGACTCCGTGTGGTTCGGCTTCGGATATGACGCTGCGTGCGACGTCAGTCGGCGCGAGACACAGGTTCGAGTGGCAGGGTACACACGTTTCGTGGCCGTCCGGAACTGCGCACGCGACCCAAGGTCCAAAGTCTCCGTGCTTGCAGAAACGGGTGAGACGAGCTTCCATGAATGACGCCAGGGCAACTCACACATCGAAGAACCTGATACCCTGCGCCTTCGCCTGAATCTAAGAAGATGACGACATGTGAACTTGAGGTGCGTATTGGGGGACGGTTCGTATGCGGGCGTGCATACCTTCTCAAGCTCCGTCATCATGACAGGCTCCTCATGGCCCTCGAGTTGGACAAGACGGGGTTCGTTGAGATCGAGGTCGAAGCCGGGGTATTCGGTGGGCAAGACGTCACCAAGTGGCGACTGTGCATTGTCGTAGATGGAAAGCGGCGTCGCTACAGCTGCAGACACAAGAGCAAGGAGAGACAAGAACTTCATGGCTGGAGAGAGGGGGAGTGGTGGACCGTGGACGTGGTGGACAGTGAACAAGGAGACGAGGACGAGCAACGCAACACGCCAGACTGCCCGAAACGGTCGTTGCTGACGCTGACGTTTGCGCCCGGATGTTGCCGGACAGCGCGGACCGTGACCGCGCGGTGGCCACCGTAGACGCCTGTACTTGTCCTCTGACTGCGACGACCGACCGGTGTCTGTCCGTGGTTAGCCTCTGCTCTTCGTCGACCAGACATGTCTAAGGCAGCGCTCAATGCAAAGGCACAAATAATCGTGAGCACCCTTCTTCCCCGGCCGCCGCCTAGTCTCATGCTGTCCCACAGCGTCTGCTTATCCCTGCTGGCAAGGCGGCACCCTCTCCACCGGTCGGTCCTGCGTTGGGTGCCCGTGGTGTCAAGTCCATGGACTTCTGCAAGGAATTCAACGCTCGCACTGCGCACATAGAGCCCGGTGTTCCCGTTCCCACCTTGATTACTGTCCAGCCTGACCGCACGTTCTCCTTCATCACAAAAACACCGCCGACCGCGTACTTCCTCAAGAAGGCCGCGGGTATAGACAAGGGCACCGGTCGCCCAGGGCATGACTTCGTGGGCACGGTCAGCCTGAAACATGTTTACGAAATCGCCAAAATCAAGGCAACGGACGAGCACCTGAAGCATCTGCGACTAGAAGCCATCGCGAGTACTATCATTGGAACGGCGCGCACCATCGGGATCCAGGTAGTGGCATGAGCCTGAGCAGGTGTGTCGCTTTCCAACTCAGCACGTACGTATCCGTTGCTCAACCGTGCCGTACCGACCCCATTGATTATCTTGCACGCATGCTGCTTCCCAGAAGCTCCCTCGCCCGGACCTCCCGTCCTGACACATGTGCCTGGAGTCTGTACATACGTAGAGCGCTGCGACGATATGCCAAGGAGAATCTACCCGAGAGCCGTAGCGTCTCTCGCTCTGCATTTGGCCTGCCTTCTGCGAGCTCTTCTGCCATCGGACGTGGCAGGACGCGTGACCGCAGAAGGTCGGCCGGTTAGCCGTGCATTGGGCGGAATCGCGTCGACGTGGCGCGTGGACTCACGCGAGGACATTCAATGGCAAGGTTCATGGCCTCTGCGGAGAGTTTGCGGAAGTAGGTTAAGCTCTGATGTTATCCCATGTCCGTCCAGAGATGAGCCGTAGTTTGCAGCCGCGCCTGCCATTTGGCGACGAGCACTCCGCTGCGTGCTCCTCGACCTGCCGGTTTGGAGGGCGTGCCGGGGACGGGTGAGCCCTCGGTCAGCCGTCGGTTTTGTCATGGCTGCACCCCATTCCTGCACCCGGTACGAACCTTGCTGGGGAACAGGGAGGGCCTTTGTGCCTCGTTTGGCATCTCGGACACGCATTCGCCACGCCTTGACGCACCAAAGTGGGGGACGAGCCACCTCGTTGCAGCTCACATGCCTTATCGAGATCAGATTGACGGACCTCGTGTGGGCGCGAGGGTCGAGGCAGGTGCGGTTCGCTGTTGTGTACTGGCGGATATATCCGCGGATTTGACTGGTTGACACAATGGAGGACACAGGACTCGGACGCTCGCACTCGCAGGCGTGGCTGGGCTCTTGCCGGCTTGACGCTCGCTGGGTCGTGGCAGCGACGTCGACCTGGGCGGGGGTTCTCGAGGCCGCGTCGAGAGTGGCATGCGCGGGCACAGGGATGGGCATGGGCATGCAGGAGCTCGAGGGTGAGGCCATGGCGTCTGCAACATCCTCGTGTCGCTCGATCACGTCTGCGTGGCCCGAAGCTGGAAGTCCGGCCCTCACTCCACTGTGCAGCGACCCGGGGCTCATCATGCAGCATCCGTCTTCCATAGGCACGTTGGAAATCCTTGTACTCAGCTTTATCTGCCGCCACGACACGTTCCCGATCGAACATCCACACATCACCAAAACCTGAAATTTTCGCATTGCGCGTAGGCATATAAAGCTCTCCAGCAATTACCGGCCCTCCTCACTCGACTTCGCCAGCCTTCCCGTGCCGCACTTCTATCTGCGCAACTGCCCCGCTGACGACATCTCACGACGATCATGGCCACCACCGGGAACGAAGTCCTTTCCTGGACGTCCCAGGACCCCCGCCAGAGCCAGCTGTTTGGCAGCTATGGCGTCCTCTACCGCTTCCAGGTGAGCCTCCCCGCGCTGCGTGCGCGCACTCTCCGTCCGCCCGGGGCTGACCTGCCCGCCCGCAGACGGACACGAACAGCCAGGGCACGAGCGTCACGACCCTCTGGCGAGCGATCCGCGCGAACAAGGAGGACCGGGTCGCGAAACTCGAGTGGGCGCCAAATGGGGGCCTCGGACGCGCAATAATCGGCAAGGTGAGGACTCGGTGGCCTGGAGATCTGATTGTGCCCAGATCTGGGCTGATAGCCAACACGCCTTCGGACAGAGCACGCTCCCCATGGCTGACCTCGTCCGCCCGGATCCCCGCATTTACGTGAGTGTGTGAACGCGAGCTCTGCGCGCGGACGCCGCCCTCTGACCGCACCCCGGCTCGTCGGTTTCCTCGGCCAGAACGGCAGGATATTCAACGGCCCAGACGGCTACCAGTATCGATGGCGCCCAGCGAACAACTCGTTCAATGACGTCGTGGTGAGTGTGCCTGCCTCGCCCGCCGCGTGCCACGCGCAGGAGCGGCCCTCGCGCCCGTCCGAGGTCTCGCGACGCTGAACGTGGCTGCCATCGATCATCTTCCAGCTCCAGGATCACAACGACAACGTGATAGCGTTTTTCCGACCCATACGGCCTCAGCGATACAACATCGGCGAGGTACACGGCGAGCTGCACTTTGTGCGCAACGCCGGCGCAGGCGTCGTGGTGCGTGCCCCGATCCTCGACGCGTTCCCGCCGCCACCACCAGCGCGGCGGCCGTAATCGATGGATGGCTGATCACGCTTCAACAGATGCACCCGCCACTCATGGACACCGTAACGGTTACAGCGATGTTGTACCGCTTCGTGATGGCCTTCGGACTGTGAACTCTCCGCCTCGAGGCGGACTGTCGCCTCTCGTCGTCGCCAGGTCTTGTCAGAAGGCCTCGTCTACCCCCTCCACCTGCCACGCCCACGCCCTACCGTCACGCCTACCGTCATGCTCACGAAAATGTATCATCTCCGCCGCCCGCCCCATTTTTTATCTATAAGTCGATGTACACTTCTGTATACTACTACGTACGAACCGAAGACACTTGTATCTGCTGTCCGTTACGCCCGATGGAACAACCTTACAGTTGGGCGACTCCAACGATCGACATCGAGCTCCCCGATGTGCCGTAACCGCGTCGATGCTGCACCCTGACCTGATCCCCTGAGTGCCAGATTCCGGTCCTGGTAGGTGCCTTTTCGGGACAACACTCGAGATGCAATCGCGCGCGTGCAAGCACCGTAAAGCACGGGCGACATCTCTCATCTCGCGATCTACCACCACGCGCCGCACACGCGTACATGCAAGTCAGTCTAACCGCACCGAGCAGCTACAGCTTCGCCTGCGGAGCGGCGGCTCCGTCGCCCAACTCCGGCTTGACGACGTCCAGGAGCTTGTCGACCGTGCGGATGACCCACTCCGTGCCCTCGTCGGTCGCGAGCCAGTAGTCCTCCTCGCTGAGCCCCGGCACGTTGCGGGCCTTGAGCAGCCCGAAGACGTGGCTCATGAGCTGCGGTCCGACGCCCCCCTCAGCCCGCAGGCAGGCGGTCCCGACGATCGATCCCAGTGCACGGCTGAGGTTTCCCTGCTCGGCATCTCCGCCGGGCATTGGAGCCAGGACGGTGCCGTACGCCATTATGATGAACTCTGCGGGAGAAAAACGCGTTGAGCACTCGTCCGGTAGCGAGATATGCGAGGAATAGAAGACCACATCGGCGGAGCATTGGCAGTAACGGAGACAAGTGCAATGTATGCACATACATAGCACACATGCCACACACCCGCGAATGCACAAGCAAGCGGCACACGCGTCGCCCGCTTGCACGGAACAAACTGTCCCCCAAAACGTAAACGGGAACCGGGCCCAAGCACATGGATGCGTTACACGCGCAGTGCTCCGCGCGTGGCGTCGGGGTGAACACAGCGATGCAACCAGCCTGGCCTCGCTGCGGCAGCGCTGCTCTCCATCGCGGGACCGAAAACCTCGGCCAAGCGCCGTCGCCTACACCAAAAACGGCAGGGAGGGGAGGGAGCGACGGGCGTGCTCACCTATGAAATCGGGATGGTACGTGCCCAGCTTGTTCCACAGCTTCTCCGCGTGGGGCTCGTAGATGGAGGCCCACAGCGCCCGCCCCCGGGCGACGACCTCCTCCACGTTCGCGGTGTCGACCGTCCTGGAATGAGGTGTCCGGCGCGGCGGGCGACGTTCATTTTCGTTTTCCGTTGCGTTGTTCCCCATTGCACGGCGTCAGCTCAGCGATCGGGCGCGGCGATGGGCATATGGGCATATGGTGCGGGGGCGGGCCATATGCGGTGGAGCGTACCTTTTAGACGTCTTGCGAAGCCCGTGCTTCACGTCGTCTTCGATGGCTTCATGTAGACTAGCCAGGGACAGGATCGTCTGTGTGGATGTGGACGGTCATCAAACAAGGTTCGTCTCATTAATGTTAATGTCTGGCGCGCGCGGCTCGGGGAGGGGGGGTTCGCGAATTCATGAAGCGGTCGACACTCACGCGGGGCACGCCAACGAAGATGCAGCTCTTCAACGCCGACTCGCGCATCAGCGCAGCCTTGTCCAACGCCTCCGCAAACCCACGGCGTGTCGTCGCGTTCTCCGGGTCATCGCGGGTCGCGAAACGATAGAGGTGTCCGATGGTGGGCGGTGCGTTGGCGGTGAGCAGTGTGCATGTCTATCGGCGAGCAGAATGCATGGGTCTCTGGGTCACCGTGAGAGATATGTTGTCGACTGACCGTCAATGTGAGCCACCCTCTCTCTGCCTTCTTGCTCTTCGCGTCTTGCGAAGTGCTTGTCAAGACTGCGTTCAGTCGCGAAAGCGAGGGAGCTGGGCGCGGATTGGGTGTGCGGAGAGTAAGGAGCTGCTTCACTGCTGGTGGTAGGTGTTTGACCATTGTAACAGTATCAGCCGTAGATGCAGAGCGTGGTCACTTCGTGATTTATAGCGCAAGCCCTGGAGAAGATGGGATGTCTATAATTATGTTGTCGGGCACCCGTGACGCTTATAGAACCCATTCAATCCATTTCGGCCGAGCCCCGAGGGTAACGCTCACACACACACGCGCACTCAGTAGGCAAGTCAGCATTACGGGCACACAGTCAGACTGGAACAATGGCGTCTAATGCGGATTCATAGATGTAGGACTTGCAATCGAGCGAGTGAGGCACAAACATCACAACATTGATGTAAAGACGTCAGTTGACGAACGGAGGATACACAGAGATCTGCGTGCACAGCAACCGCAACCACAGACCATTGAGCCGCAAAATGTGATAAGCCAGCTTCGTCTCTAAAATGGCCGCCATCAACACCTATCCAGAGGCACAGTGGCCCAGAGAAAGTAAGGGGGGGTATAAGTACTACGGAAGATGTGTGGCGGTCATGCTCGGAAACGAGGCAGCGTGAGCAACGACCCGCTTCCAACCGCCACTAGTCATGCAACAAGGACCTTAGTAGTCGTTGCTGATAACCTTCCAGCCGAGGTCGGTGGGCTGGCCGCCAGAGGACTGGAGCCTGTTGAGCTGGTTGATGTCCGGGAGGTCCTTCATGATACCGAAGGGGCAGGCAGCGAGGATCCAGTCGGTCTCGTCGATCCACCTGAGCGCCTTGGTCATGAAGTCGAAGATCTCACCCATGCTGGCCTGGGCACCACCGTTGAAGTTCTATAATGCACTCAGTCAGCACGAAATCGGCCGTCCACAGTTTATATCACACGTACGTGGTCGGCGAACTCGGTGATGAGAATCGGAAGACCAAGTTGGTTGTGGTAGTCGGTGATGTACTTCTGGAACTTCTCAAAACCGATGTCGTACCAGTGAACAGCCTGGTAATCAACCTGAACAGTGGCAAGGATCAGCACATGCCATCGGTCACAATATAACGTCGACGTACGTGGCAACCATCGCAGGCAGCCAAGAAGTCGGACATCCACTTCTGGCCGTTGGGGCGAGACGACATAGCGGGCGAGGCGAACTTGTAGCCCTTGGAACGCTTGGGCTCGATGTGCTGCTTCCAGATCGCAGCCGCCTGCCAAGGGTCCATGTTCGACTGACCCGGCTCGTTGGGCCTGCAGTACGGTTAAAGCGGTAGTTGAACCAAGGAATAATATGAAACTTACTCGTTGAAACCGAGAACGATGGGGCCGAGTGCATCGCCCGCAAGCTGCTTGTTGAACTGGTCGATCTTGTCTTGGGAACCGCCCCAGAGCATGGGCCAGAACTCCCAACCAAACTTGTCGGCGTCCTGGGGCTTGAAGGGGCTCCAGTCGTAGAGACTACGTACAGCTCAGTCCGCGTATCTTCATAATAGTGCGGTTAAATCACGCACCCCACCATGTGGTCTGTCTTGAACGTCTTGAGCGACTGGACATCGTTGCCGTTACCCCAGGCAGCGCAAAGCTTGGAGCCCTTCTTGCCGAACTTGCCGCTGCCCGACGCGCCGCCGCTACCGCCGCCAGAGGTGGGCGGCTTGGGGTCGCTGGGGGAAGGCTTTGGCTCTTCAGCCGCCTTGGTGGTCTTCGGCTTTTCGGCAGCCTTGGTGGAGGTCGTGGTAGGCTCGGGCTCGGGAGCCTTCGTGGTCGGGAGAGGGACAGGGATGACGGAGGAGCGGACCTTGCAGCGCTTGCTCTCGCGCTTCTTCTTCGCGATGGGTGCGTGGTCAACGTGGCGGTTCATGTGGATGTGGCCGGTCGATAGCGCGTTGGTAGACGCGGGCCCGAAAGAGACGGCCATGATGGCCAGAGAGGAGAGGGCAACAAGGTTGAGGAGCTTGGAGGCCATTATGGTGGAGATTAAGGAGCGGCGGGCGTGAAAAGAGTGTGCGGGCCCGGGACAGGGAGAGGAGAGGAGACCGACGTGGACGAGAGGAGGAAAGGTGCAGTAACGACGCGCCGGTCGAGGGAAGAAAACGGTCGTCATGAACGGCGCTGACTAAGCGTGCCAAGCGCCGTGCACGGACCCCGTCCGATGCATTCGACCGGACATGGACAGAGGCCTGCCCGCCAAGGCGGCAGACGGGCGGCAGGCGCGCATATGGCCAGCTCCTCACTCTCTGATTGCGCCGCGTAGGGCGCGTACATGCGCGTATTTGCCCACCCGGCCACTGATCTCCAGCTTGGAGCCTCCAGCAGCCAATCATGCTTGATTGGAGCCCGCCGTTGGCACGCTCGCCCTCGCGACCTCCGCTCCCCGACGCACCGGGCAGGCGCCGGGTCAGACGCGCGCCAGTGCGCAGCCAGGCGCAGGGACCCCCGCCCTGCCCGCCCGCGTCACCGTGTCGCAGCGTGGAGGACACGATGCGTGCCCCAATAACAGACGAGTGATGATCTGCAGCGTGTTTCGCATCGCCCGGGCGCGAGGCTGCAGCTGGAAGACTGATGAGCAGCCATGGCGACGTAATAGGCTATGAGCGGAGTTTGCCATGGTATCAAAACAAGCCATCGCGCCGCTCTCGCACTTTCTTCTCAACCCCCAAGTTTGACACGAAGAAACCGGTTCAACAAGTTCATCCTCACGAAAAACCCACCAGTCCCACCCCGTCCATCCTCTCAAAATGTCCGACGCCCCCGCCGCCCCTGTCACCGAGAACGGCGTGCCTCCGGCTGCGCAAGAGCAGGTCGTCGAAGAGACTCCTGGCTTCAAGGTGCGTCCCGCCCTCCTCTGAC
Organism: Earliella scabrosa; assembly: GCA_022605405.1. Classification (NCBI taxonomy): domain Eukaryota; kingdom Fungi; phylum Basidiomycota; class Agaricomycetes; order Polyporales; family Polyporaceae; genus Earliella; species Earliella scabrosa. Next base: position 2,349,829 of record JABYQQ010000005.1, on the reverse strand, counting down.
GTGGCACTCCCCCTCAGCCGTGCTCTCCCCAGGTCTTCGCCGGCAACCTTGCGTACTCCACCACGGATGAAGGGCTGAAGGCGTTCTTTGAGCCTGTCCAGAGCGAGGTGTACGTCCCCTGCGCGTTATTGTTGCCACCCGCGTGCGCTCACGCGCCACTCCTCTCTCCTCAAGTCTCTCTGCTCAGGTCATCATGCGCGGCGGCAACCGCTCTGCTGGCTACGGGTTCGTCTCGTTCAAGACCGCAGAGGCCGCTCAGAAGGCCGTCGAGCTCCTCGACAAGAAGGAGCTCGAGGGCCGCACCGTGATCGTCGAGGTGGCCAAACCCGCCGATCAGAAGGACAAGGAGAAGAAGCAGAGGCGCATCAAGAAGAGGACTGGTCGCCGTGGCAGCAAGTCCGTCCCCGGTGAGGTCAGCGAGGCCGAGGCCAACGGCGAGGCTGATGCCACCAAGGCGGACGGCGCTGCGCCCGCCTCGGACGACGCGGCCAAGCCCAAGAAGAAGAAGAAGGCCGTGAGTGCTATTTAAGCGCATATATGCACGTCGCGAACACGTCCACTAAAATTTCATACCAGCGCAAGCCGAAGCGCAAGACTGCGGAGGGTGAGGCGCCCGCTGAGGGTGCCCCCGCGGCCGAGGGCGACGCTGCAAAGAAGACGAAGCAGCGTAAGCCTCGTGCGCCCCGTCCTCCTCGCCCCGCTGGCGAGGACCCCCAGGGCGAGCCGTCCAAGACCGTGCTCTTCGTCGCCAACCTCGGCTTCAACATTGACGACGCTGGCCTCTCTGCGCTCTTCACCGACGCTGGCATCACTGTGAAGAGCGCGCGGATTGTGCGCCGCCGCTGGGGGAAGCCCCGCAAGAGCAAGGGCTACGGCTTCGTCGACGTCGGCGACGAGGAGCAGCAGAAGAAGGCTATCGAGGCGCTCCAGGGCAAGGAGGTCGGGGGCCGGGCTATTGCGGTCAAGATCGCCGTAAACCCCGTCAACGACGGCGAAGACTCTGAGGGCAACGATGCCAAGCCGGAGGAGAAGGCGGCTGAGGCGGCTCCTGCCGCCCCTGCTGCACCTGCAGCGGCTGCTTAAGTATCCCATCACACGCAGAGGATTCATATTCAATCAGGTGGACTGTGCTGTTTCCGCGTCGCAGTCCGCCGTATAACCCTTTGGATCCGTTCATCATCCATGCAGTCCCCCTTCCCGTTCCGATCATCGACCATATTATATGTTGGGTATCGTTCGTCCCGCTACGCTACTCACGCAGTTCCAAGCGCGGTCTGGTGCCGTTTTTTCGTTCGTCAACTTGTATCGTCGCTTCGTCAATCTAGCGACTTTGCACCGCTCCTCTATTAACAAAAAAACACATCACTAATGTAATGCACGATCTGGGATGAATTGCGACGCTTTGCTACGGCTCCAAATTCCGTGCATGAGTGAACACATGATTGTATGTCGCGGTGTCAGAGTAGCTTGAGCTAAAGTGCTTAATTGCCTATATAGCAAGCCTATAGCCAGACTGGCGAGATGTCTCCGAGTAGGTATTGCGCGCTTGACATCATAGCACGCCGCGCACCAAGCATCCTCAGCTCTCTCCATGTTCGCTCATCTCCCACCACCCCACCTTTGTCATGTCCGATGAAGAAGATGACTACCTCTCCGACAAGTTCCTCGTAGACACATCTGCGGCGTCGACCTCTTCCTCCACAAAGACCTATGCCGACCGACGCAAGGAGGCCCTCCGGCGCTCCGCCCTGAAGAATGAGCAGAACCGGAAGAAGAGCTGGCGGGAGCTCGAGCGGGAGGCCCGGGAGGAGGCCCTGAACCGGTCGCTGTTCGAGCGCGCGCAGGAGGAGGCGCAGGAGAGCGGGCAGCAGAACAAGGCGTTGGCGATGATGATGAAGATGGGGTTCAAGCCAGGGCAGGCGTTGGGCAAGGACGACAATGGCAACGAGAAGGGAGATGGGTCATCTCCTCGGTCAACGGCAACGCCATCTGGGAGCGTTGTTGAGGACGATGGAGATGGACGGGGGACGAGGAAGCCCGGGTTGGGGAGCTCGCTGCCTCGCGGGGAAGAGCAGGAGAAGGAGACGGAACCGGTGAGGGCGGGGATCGGGGCGCGCCCCGCGCACGACGCAGTAGAGGCCACCGGGAAGGACAGGGAGAGCACGACGCACCGCAAGGTACCGCTTGCGATCAACGAGTGGGAGGGTGCGTGTTCCGCATCCTATCGTATCATCGTGTGTTGCTCGGACCGTGCTGAGATTCCTGGCCGTGCGTGCCGCAGGCAAGACGGGCATTGGGTTGCGCAAACGCGCTGCGTCGCCCACCGCAGGTGAACGGCTCGCCAAGATGGCGAAGATGGCGGAGGACCGCACGCACGGGTCCTTCCGCGACCGCGCACGCCAGGAGTACGAGGAGCGACGCGCGACGGGACGGCTGCACCCCGCGCAGCGGACGTGCTCGACTCTCGACGAGAAGGCAGGCATACAGGTATGTCTCGCCACTCAAAGCTCGCGTCATTGCGAGCCCGCTTGAATGTTCCGTGCTCACTCTGGTCCTCATAGTTCAACGTCCTGTGGCTAAATCCGGAGAGCCCAGAGACGTTCCCTGAAGGCCTCCTGGACGCCCTGGACGACCCTACGTTAGTGACGTCCATCCAGAAACAACAGGCGAATCATTCTATCGAAGGACGGCTGCGCGCGAAGATGCAGGCTGACGCGCTGCGGCCGCTCACATCTTCCCTAGAAGACGTCGACGCAGACAACAGCGCCGAGAAAGACGAGTTGCGCAAGTCGCCGTATTCTGAGGAGGACCTCCAGGAGGCCGTGCAGTTCCTCAGGCTTGGGGTGCGTCCTCATCTCCCGCTCTTCACCTGGACAGATTCCTGATAGACGTGGTGTTGAATATGGTGATGTTGGACGTGATGCATTGTGTTGTGCTATTACAGGCACAGGACCGGCTCACGCTCGTGCTGGACTATCTCCGTCGAAAGTACGCGTATTGTTTCTGGTGCGGGACGCAGTACGAAGACGCGGAAGACATGGAGAACAATTGTCCTGGGCCCGACGAAGACGCGCACGACTGACACCGACAAGATCCGGAGTCAATGGATTGGAACACACTTACAAGTAGCCCTCGCTCTGCCTCCATCCGACAGGAACAGATGACAAGACGCGTAACGGTAACATACACATGTCGGCCTCCCTTGCCGTGAAGAAGCATCCATATCTCAGAGGACAGACATCCGGCGGATTATCAGGGCGTGATATCGATGCCGCCCAGTACCAGTAGAGTTGGAGTCGAGTGTGAACTGTTGTTGTACTATTTTGGCGCGATGCGAGCCGCCGCGGTATCTGTCTAGCAACAAGTATCACGACGAATTGTGGGTGTGTGCTAGTTCTGTTACTGCCAACCGTGAGTACGTACTACTGTCCGATTCCCCAGACCCGGGTCGCAACGTAAACGAGCGAGCGAATGAGCGAACGACGAAAAGACGGTGGTGGGGGGTGGTGGTACCGTGGGGTATCAGACGATATGTACATTACGGGGGTATGCGTTGGGTATTGCGTGCGAGCCGACCGGACGAAAGCGACAAGAAGAGCAGTGCTACTATGTACGGGAGGAACACGCAGAACCACGCAGCGTGTGCGGGCAGCAACGGTTGCAACGAAAGAACGCAATCGCAGAACAGCATGTACACAACAACAGTCCGACGAAAGAGCGTGTGTGGGCCGGTGGCCCTCGCCCGTGGCGACCGGGCCCTCCGAGCATCGCAGGTGGCGCCTGTAGCAACCACTGCAGCCGGGACGACGAAAGTCGACCGCAGACGGTGCCGATGCCAGTGCAGGAAGCAACTGGACGGAGTACCTGATGTGCGACGGGGTGCGGTGGTGCCGGATCCGGGCGGGATTGGGCTCAAGACGATCAGGGAGGGTCTTTGCGATCAGCAACGAAAGCAGTACAGGAGATAGCGGCGCGAGGAGGGATGGTGAGGGAGTGGGGACAATAGCGAGGTGTGAGCTGTGCGCGCGTGGGTGTGTAGGGTAATGACTGGGTGGGGGCGCGTCTCAAAGAGCGTGTAGGAAGAGTGAGTGAGAGGTAGAGAGAGATTGTCCGAGAGCGCAATAAGTAACACCAGTGTCCGAGCACGAACGAGAATGATATCCACTAAGAGGAACGACGAAGCCGCACGACCCCTGGAGTTCTATCGTACATTATACGATACAGTTTTTAATCGCGGGCGGTGTGGGGGTGTGGCTGGCGTTGGGCGGGCGGAGGTGGATGTAGTAGTGGTGGTGGGGTAGCTGCTGCGAGCGCCGCCGCAGAAGACTGGGCGCGCTCGCGCGCACAGATCGTGGGGAGAAGGGCCGTCAAGACCGCGCAGTCCATTCAGGCGATCGGAGCAATTTGCGGTCGAGAGGGCTCGTCGGGGGAGAGGGGCGCACAGATCGAGATGCGGGGCGAGATGGCCGGGTCGCAATAACGCGACTGCCATGGCGGGCTCGTCGCGATGTGTGGCGGCTGGCCGAGCTTGAAGTCGGCGGACGGGAGACCGTCCATTTCGTCGTCCTCGCTGTCAGACGACTGCGTCGCGAACGAGGAGGGCGAGAGGAGGGTAGGGATGGCGGGGATGGTGAGCGGATGCGAGACTGTTGAATCTCGATCGCGGAAGAAGGTTGGTGACGTCGGTGAATTCTGCGGAGTCTTTCGACGGACGTATGAAGAGATGGGTGTGAATGCCATAGTGTCGGCTTCGGAGAGGATGAGGTTGTCTGGCCGACGCGAGCGACGTCCGCGGAAGGACGCGCTGATGGGCGACAGACGAGGAGAAGTTGAAAGGGCCTGGGGCGGCCGTTCAGGACAGGACGAGAGTGAGGTTGATAGTGTGTACTCACTCGGGCGGGACGTTCGAGTGTCCGTTCAGCGTTGAGGATAGGCATACTTGCCTTCCGGAAATGGCTCTGGTGCACGTCAGGGAATGATTGTATGTCGGGCAGGTAGGAACGCACTATGGAGCCGTATGGAGAATATCTTGTGGTGGCGCGAGATCGACGGATGTCGCCCGGCATGTCTCTCTCCGGGGAGCCCTCGTGGGAGGAGACGACAATTGAAGGAGAATGCTTGTGGTGAACGGAATAAATATTGCTGGTGGCTGATGGTACATTGCTTGAAGATGCAGAGAAGGCGGAAGCGGTGGAAGAGTGCGAAGAGGATCTGGAATGGCGCACGGTGAGCTTGGTGGGTTCGGGGGCGTCGTCGGGGCCGCCGAGACCGAGCGAGGCCATGAGCTCGACGAAGGAAGGAAGGGTGGTCATCGAGGACGGAGGGCAAAGGAAGAGGCAAAGGCAAGAGGAAGCCGGTTGGGGACAACCTTGGACAATTGCGGCATGTCGCAGAGGGGATTATACTAATGCGCGCCGCCTTGGAAACGAGCCGAGAGAAAGTGGTTGCCATGAGCGCGCAGAGGAGACTGGAGATGTCATCGAACCACGCACGAGACGGGGTAGATACAGAGCTGATACAGACTGTCCGCAACAGGCGGTAACAGAGATGCACATCGTCCCTCACCGCCCCGACCATCATCGTCGACAAGGCAATCCTCCCGCCCGTCCCCCGCTGTCCCCTCCCACGCAACCATCAATCGCCCGCCCCGCGCGAGGGCACACTGGCTGCACGGCAGGTGCGCGGCGACATATCAGCGACAGACCAACGACAGACATCCTCAGTCTCTCCAGCACCTCGCCCCAACTCTGCCCGACACCGTGTCCGAGAGCACACCGTCGCCAGCGTCTGCCACAACACGTACGTCCACAGAGCTTTCTCTCAGCCACCGTATCCTCACTACGTCTGCCATTGTCCGTAGTCCGACCGCTCGTTCTGATGGATGCCAAGTTATTTCCAGCGATACGACAACACCGGAAGTCCGGACCGCAGCACTCTTGAATTCCCCGGTACCCGGCTATGGACTTGCCCACCGCCTCCATCCTCCATTCACCATGTTGACCACCACGATGTCCAGCGATGCGTCGCCGACGAGCAGCGACGAGCAACAGGGCAGGGGTGATGCGCTCGATGCCGTCTGGAAGAGATAGATACATATTAGAGTTGAGACCGCGTTGCAACAAGCCCTGATCCGTATGTCGAGACTCGTTGGGATGCGAACTGCGGCTCCGGGCGGTGGGCCTCGCGCGGCAGATGTCGTCAGGACTCGGAATGTTGGACAACAGCTCTTGTACTGCAGACGCCTCCGTGCGCAGCCTGTCGTAACTTGCGTCGCGCGGATCGCATGCTGAGCAGCGAGCTTCGGCGACAGACACTGACAGCCTGAGCGCACCGGGGCTAGCAACGCAGAGCAGGCGCGTTCGCAGTGCAGTACGTTCGCGTTCCGATCGATATCGCGACCAGTCGAGGAGGTCCTCTCAGCAGGAGCAGAGACAATAAAACGTAAGGCACGAGGCGTAATGCAAGGCACCGAGCGCCTCGGTGCCTTGGGCGCCTGTGCGGGCGAGGCGAGGTTTGGACGTGCGTGTGCATCCAAACAAGCTTACACAACCATCTTTCTGCGACCACCATGAGTTCCCAGCAGGCGGGTGGCAACAACTACGGTAGCAACTATGGCAGCAACGCCGGCCAGTCGTTCGGGGCCCCGCAGCGCCACGAGATGTCCTATCTCTGTGCAGGTGTGTGTCGCACAGCGTAGAGCGATAGACAGTGAAGTTTTCGCGGAGCTGACGGGAGGCCTCTTTCCATCTCCTTTCGGTAGATTGCGGCTCCTCGAACGAGATCAAGCCTCGTGAGCCCATCCGCTGCAGGCAATGCGGTCATCGTATCATGTACAAAAAGCGGACGCACAGGAGTACGTCTCATGACCGATCTTGATTTTCCGTGCACGGCTGACCGGACGGGTACAGTGGTGCAATTCGAGGCACGGTGACCTTCGTGTGCGCATGCGATGCGCATGACACGCACATTCCTTGGCTCTGCTCTGCTCTTCCTGGATGTTTGGTATTCGCGCTGCATCTTCGGCACTTCGGGCACGTCGCCGCCTGCTAGCTCGATGCTCCTCTGGCACGTTGTAGGCATCGTGGCCCATCCCTCCTCGGCCTCTTCGGGGCAAAATGCACGGCTGTCGCCCTCTCCGTTCCGCGTTCCGCTCTTTCACGTGTACATTATGCTACGACGACGCTGTCAATGTCATGACGTGCATTAGGTCTGATCATGCGTACTCTAACAGAAAGACGACGATGACGTGCTACGATAAAAAAAGGGAAAGCATGGCAAACAAAGCATCGACAGAGACTTCCAAATCCTTCCAGACCACTTCCTCGCATCATATCCGATCTCTCGTCGTCCTCGGAGTCTCTCGGAATACCACAGCCCGAATGCAGAAAAAATTCTAGCAGCTGCCAACCGCACCCTGCTCGAATCACCAGACGCCGTATCGCCTGAGCCAGAGGTGCAGTAAGCAGGTCGTGACTATCCTGTCGAGGAAGCCCTCGCCACGCTCCGTCACACGCAACGTGAGCGTGTCTTCCGTCCACTGTGCGATCGTCTTCCCCCGGTTTCCTAGATTGTCACTGACGCACTAGAAGACTCATAGGTTAACGGCTGAATGGGATTGTGCCTGGAGAAGCCCCCGCTAGCGCGGCGCCCACGTACAATCATGTCCGTGCCGTTCTCGGCGAGCTTCCACTTGTACTCTGCCCCGTTTGCTTTGAAGCGTCGTGACCTGTGGAAAAATGTCACCGGGGATTAGTGATCGACGAGCCGCAAAAGACCGTGCGGGGAGGCGGGGAGCTCACTTGCTGGACGGTTTCTTCGGCTTTCGCAGCTCTCGTATCGACACCTTCGTGGCGAGATGTAAATACAACCGATGGGCGATGTTAACAAAGTGCAACGTACGTACCCTCTCGACGCCGAAATAAACCGCGCCACTAGTGTTCGATGTCCACTCGATCTGCCCTGCGTTCTCCCAGAGCTGCGTCTCGGCGTTCTTGCGCTGCATGGATGTCACACCAGTGGTTAGGCCTATGTTCGGATGGTGGAACTACAAACGGATCAGCGGGGGCACCTCTCTCGATCTGACGAACAGGTGCAGTTCCGGACGGCGGCCGCCTGCGCGATTCGTACCTTGTACACTTCGACCGGAGCCTGCGATTCGTCGATGATCTGGTACACCCGCACCGTGCGCGCGTCGGCATTTGGGTTGCTCGAGGCCTCGATGCGGAGGACAAGATCGGTGGCGGACATCGGGCGCGGATGAAAGTATAGGTAGATGCTACAGGTATCGCGGGGGTGAGCGTATATGTGGAGGGACGTGCCGCGCGTCGGAACGCCAGTCGCGTCCGAGACGGAAGCCGGGCAGGCGGGAGAGGGTGGTGCGGTGCGCAGGGGGATGGGCCGCGGTTGCTTTATGTGCCCGGGAGGGCCCACTTCTGCCGCATTTCATGTTATGAGCAAAGCAGCGAGGAGCCCGTGCACGGTGCACGGTGCTCGCCGGCACGCCCTTCCCTGGGCCAGGGTCCGGTGGCCACCAGGCTGCCGGATGATCTGCTCGATCTGATTAGCATCAGTGAACCAGAGAGCTTAAATCGCGTGGTCGCTGCCCAACGGAGCAGGCGCGACCCGGCTCCGCCGAGTGCGGTGTGACGTCGTCCGAGGCGGGTGTGTGGGCTCCGTGCGGACTTGGAGAGGAAGACGCAGGACGGAGCGCGGACGAAGTCGAGGGCACGAACCGCAGGCTCTGCCCGGGCTGTACCTGGCAGGGGTTCTCGGCGGGGAGCGCGGTGATAGAAGGCAGAGGGTGCGGTGCTCGAGAAGTTCACGAATATCTACGCAGGCATGTTCGGCCGGGGCCTGATTGATGACTTCTGGATACGTGGTGTGCATCCGGAGAATGCGAGGCGATGTGGTGATTGGCCCGGACTGGCACACCGCTCAGACGAGAACATTCGTAGCGTGCTCGGGCGATCGTGCGCGTGCAGATGGAAGGAGCAATCTGAAAGACCGAGCTGTGGGACGCGGTCGGGACTTGGACGTGACGACGCGCCTTATCGATCTATCCAGTGATTCATTGCATGCGCTGGTCCTGGATATCGCATCTGCGGAGCAGTCGAGGTGCAGTCGAGATGCTCAAGGATACTCATTCCTCTGTGCGCAGACTGGGACGGCGGAGCGAGGACCCTCGACTAAATCGCCGAGCGCGAGGCATCGCCGGTGAAGACGACACGCACCGTTGTGGTGCGGCGCCCCAGAACACGCCTGTGAGGCAGTAGAAGACTGTCAACGCGTCGATCTAGGTCAAACCCAGTAGACAACTCTCATGATGCGCAGTGACTCAGCTACCATTGCGTTCAAAGGATGGCTATGACGCCAGGGAGAAAAGGGTCCGCGACCCGGTAGAAGTCAAGAAGACTTATACGTGCCGGCCTAGATTGAGGAAGTGGAGTCCCTACTCGGCAGCACGCGTGCCAAATTCACGCACAGAGTTCACTCTGCCATAAGCCACGCTCTCGTGAGGCCCGGCAAACTTAGGTCGAGGACATGTGCGCATAGCATTGCGTGGAGGTACGATTCACGGGTATGACATCGCTTAAAGTGTAAGTATACATACCGATTCTCATGAGTGGTCATGCTGGCCGAGGCGTGTTGTGCCAAGGATACCGTACCAGTCTATGCTCCTTGAAGCTTCGTTCTCAACCATACCCGATAGCACTGTGAACACAATCGGAGTTAAGCTCAGCACAAGTGGAGGGCTAGGACAGACGAACTTACTTTGCTTCCATTCCGCGCGGAATATTCGGCGTGTCATTGCGAGACACGAGGCACTCATGAGGCTACGAGCATTGAATTGTGTGTTGGGAGAAGGCGGGCCAGCGCTGCGGGTAAAGTGACGTCGAAGCGGGTGGTGAGATGAGATCACGGTGACTGACGGCATTGGCGGTGAATGATTATGCACGAGCAGAGAGCAAGTTCAGGGTATGCTCAACGTGGGGGTCCGGACCCGAGAGAAGGAGAATATGAGGGGTGCGGCAGAAGTGCCGAGCGTGGTCTCGTTCAGGCGCAGCGCGACGTGGTGATTGTGCGGGGTCGGAGGTGATAACTATGCCATTGTGAGTGGTGGACAGCACGAACGCACGCAGGGATGTCACAGGAGCTGATTGGCGACGCTGTGCTCGACGAATATTGGCAGCCATTGGCTCGCGTAGGATAACGAGACGAGAGTCAGCGAAAGGCGGTGAGTCGGAGGAGGACAAGCTGGTCAAGGAGCGGCTAAGCGCAGACTCGGGCTGGATGTGGGTGCGCGCCTCTTCTTCGGGCGACCGGCAGAGGCGACGCCGAGACCGTGCGCGTCGGCGGCAGAGCGTTAGAAAGCAACCCCTCGACCGTCCTTCTCATTCACCTGCCTCGACCCACTCCCGCCTCTCCAGCAGCCACTGCTGACGACACCTCCTATTGTCACGGATTTTCACGCTCGAACACGACCCCAATGCCCGACGAGAGAGACCGCAGCATGTCCCAGGACATCGACCGTGAGGTGCGTGTGTGAGAACGCACCTACGTGTGTGCACCAATCTCAACAATGCGTCCGTCTGTGTGTGCAGAGCTCCGAGGCGCCTTCCCCGATCGACGCAAACGATGCGGGTTCCTCTCATACGCCCGCGGTAGGGAAGCCGGGACGGAAGAAAAATCCAAAGTATGATCTCGCTACTCAGCATGATTACATATGTTCACCTCCGCATGTCGCCCACTTGTTCAGCTCGCAGGCAGCCAGGCGGGACCAGAACCGTATCGCGCAGAGGGAATTCCGTCTGCGTAAACAGCAACGCGTGAGTGTTCATCATGCTACCGCTCGTTATCCTCCTGCCGTCGCCGTTCATGAGTGGGACGGATGTGTCTGGTTCCATGACACAGAAAGCGCAGCACTCCCCAAGCCCGTCACCTCATAGCACTTGCATAACCGTCGGTGCCCCCTCCCTCCTTCCCCAACGGCAGAGCCTGTCTGGATGCTGCTGTTTGTCAAATCAGAATGACTGCCTTCAACCTAGTCGGTGTGGCATGTCACAGCTTCCTTCATTCGCGTCTTGAGCCCTGCTTTAGCGTAGGAGGGATGGAGCACAATGTGGTTATGCACATGCTGTTTGGGGTCGGGGTATAGCAGGTCATTGAGACTAAGGGCTGCGACTTCCATGCCGTGTAGGAATATCGCTGCCGCCCTTGGAGATGGACGTCAATCAAGTCGCCCATAATGGGTGGGACCGTGCCCGCGCCATGTATCGTTACGTCTCGACCGTGTTCTGTCCAGGACGGAGGCGAAACCGTATTTCATCGCACGGCGCTCCGTGTCCTTGCTCCTATCTTCTCAGATAGTAGAGCCTGCTGGACGGGGTCCAGGGACTGCCTCGCCCGTCAAGTCATGTCGGTAGTCGACTGGCGTGCGGCGAGATCATGGGTTTCAGTCCATTGCTTTTGACCGATCTCCGCCGCCGCGAGATGGCCTCATTACGAAGTCGGTCGACATTCCTGTTAGGAACTATGAACGCCTCTCATTGCACCAGCGAGGCGCGAGGTCCGTATCCTGAATGACTTGAATGTCATTATACAGTACGTTGGGTGCTCCATGCTAGCTGCCGGAACAACCCATTATCCGCCAACTACGCATTCCAGGATCGACGCCACGGTCTCATCGCGGCGTCAATCGCGGCAAGAAACTCTATGTTGTGGGAGAATGCCTTGCCATTCTGGTGGTCGCGCTCCTCTCGTGACATCCTGGCTCACCACTTGCCTTTCACACAGATCCGTGACCTAGAAGCCAGTGTCGAGATACTTTCTGGGGGCAAAGATGAAGCTCTGTCTCAGCTGAGGAAGGTGCTGAAAGGTATGAGCAGGATACTTTCCCCGCGGAGAGTCCCTCGCATTAACGGTCATCACCCGAGACCTCATGCAAGAGAACCAGGTGCTGCGTGGCCTTCTCAAGAGCCTTAGCTCGTTCATCGGCGACGGTGCAGGTGGTATTGTCAACAAGCTCGGTTGGGAGATGAGCGACTTCAATGACCTGATCAACAAGGCTGAGACGGACACCGCCTGGGAGAGCTACCAGCGACACAAGCGAGACAAATCCGAGAGCACCGGCGCTGCTGGTTCGTCCTCTGGTCAGAAGCGCCCCGCGGACGACAGCGACCCATACGGCCTGCGTCCGAAACGGTCGCGGCCGGTGGAAACGAACGGGGATGCCGCGCGGTCGACGGACAATTTCCCGCTGCTCGTTCCTCTCAATCCGGCGGTGTCCTCCATGGGTTCCAACGGTCTGTATCCTCCCGCTCGGTCGCACGAAGGTGGCCTGCTGTCTGATTATGGCCGTGGACCGTCGTCCGCCTCGCCGATGTTTGTTCCGCCGTCATCCCCGCCGGTGCCACAGTCTAGCCAATATGGTCCTTCGTCCGGCGCCGGCATGGGCATGTCCTTCCAGTCGTCCTACGTCCCAGGCATGTCGATGTCCAACGACCCCATGTCCTCCATGTCCATGGTCAACAACTTGACGCCAATGAGCAGCTCCTCGAGGACGCCCGCTGGGGCCACGCCTCAGCACCAGCAGGAAGAGGAGGAGATCGACCCGAAGAAGATGGACGCATATAAGCTCATTCAGTGCGTGGTTCCGTGCAGAGCAGGGACCGAGGGGACGCTAATGGCACGATGCGACCCACACTCTTATAGCTACCACCTTGACAACTGGAAACGTAACAACAATTACTGTCTGCCGTCTTCGCTCCGACCTACGCTCGTGCAGAGGTGCGGTTCTCGTCCGACTGTCACATTTATTGCATAAGCCTGATGCTGGCGTTGCGCGCGCGTACCTCAGGACGATTCCGCACGGTAAGAGCGGTGCTCAAAGTTTGCTGCGCGGATCGATGATTGACTGACCGGGCGGCGTGGTTGCAGAGAGCGTGATTGACGGCGTGCTGCATCCCGAGCTTCGCGATCGCATGATTCTGCTCCGAGGTAAGCCCATCCGTCACACACAAAGCCCGAACCTTGTGCCTCAGCGCCCACTGCCCGTCCTGCCGTTACTCACGCGTTGTCGGTCTCAGAGCGATTTAACCTCGTCGACTGTATGCATGATTACCGGCTGGCCGTCACGATCCATGGCGACGACGTCCTGGCGCACAACAACTGGGAAATTTCGGAGGCGTGGCTCTCGCGTTATAAGTACGTCCCCTCTTCGCTTTCATGTCGCAGAGGCTCATCGGTGCCTCAGGTTCTTGGTCGACCCAACGACCCTCAATATCACCAACAAGTGGCGCAAGGAGCGCGGCGAGCCCGAGCTGCACGTCAGCGAATACTCGACGGAGCAGCCAACTAATGTGTAGCGCTAGCAGATTCTCTAACATACCACCAGCTGCCTTGCAGCCATAGATTCGGACAGATCGGCCGGCTCTCGCCCTCAAAAGGGCCATATAGCCATATACTGTATTATATAGACCCCGGCGGACTCTGCGATGGCACGTAGTACGATGTGCATACGTCGGTAGAGCACCTGTCTTATTGTTGCGTTGGTTGTGTCCCTCGAGTTTTCCTCCTAGTTGTCGTAGCTCTCTCACTGTCTGTAGGGTTTGGTTTGTGCCTGCGTGTGTAGATAGTGTCGCCACATTCGTGTTCATACCGGTCATACCATGGTAGCATTATGAGTACGAATAGTGTGGCATGGATTCAGTGCAGCAGGCCTGTGGTGAAATTACGAACACGACGCTATCTACATGGAAGATAGAAGAGTGACTGGTGAGACGTGGATGAGATATGCGAGCATGAGGGAAGTACTCACACGATACTACAAGTCTAGGAGGTATGCAACAGTCTACCAAGATGCCTTGTGTACGCCAGGCAGCTCGTTCGCCAGTGCCTTTAGCCGGAACTGATACTATCCGTCCCAACTCCCGTCAGCACCACAAGCAACATAGAGCGATAGTACCGCGACGCACCCTCGAAAGACCGAACTCGCTAATGACTCCCCGACCCTTCCCTGTCTCCGTGCACCGATTCTTGACCGTCGTCGGGCGTGTGTAGCGGCCAAACGTGTTGAGCTGGAGCTGCGCCTGGAAGCGGACCTGCGGCGGGAGGGTCTGGTTGCGCGCGACGTAGAGGTACGCGCGGCGGAGGATCTCGTTCGCGTTCACGCCGTGGCGCGCTTTGATGTCGCGCAGCACGCGCACGTTCGGCATAGTGAGGACGTTGAGTAGTGGCAAGTCGGAGGAATCTGGCACAGACGGAGATGACGGGACGGACGCCTGGCAAGCCGAAGCGGGCGTCTCATGGGCGTCTGTGAGAGGATTTGTCTGGCCAATCAGAGCGGCCGGGATCGAGAGCCAGCTCGACCGGCCTCGCGTTCTCCTCCGACGCCAACGTCCTTGCATTCCACCCACCACCACGCCTCGCGGCGTCGACACACTATCACTACCACACCCGTGGAGGACATGGAACATTGAACGTACGTCGTGCTGCTACCTCGCCGAAAATGACGAACTATATCATGACCCTGTTCCTCCCGGCAGCCCACAAACGCACAAGAGCAGAGCAGAGATTCGAGCAGCATGTCGTCGGTATCGCGCGCACTCCACATGAACCACCGCCAGCGCCGGACGTTCATCTCCTCGCTCTTCGGCCTCACGTTCCTCGCGTCCGTCGTCACCGTCTCCGCGTCCGCGATCCTGCCGTGCCCCGCGCACCGCGGCCGCTACGCCGACGGCGAGGCCCCACGCACCGCAGAGCTCAGCATGGCCGGGAGGAGGGCCGTCGTGGTGGAGAAGAAGCCGAGGAGGTGGATAGAGGAGACGAGGCCGGTGCCAAAACAATCTGATGTGCAACCGTAAACCCCTTGCCCCGTAATTCGCCGGAGGGCGTGCTTCGAGTTCGAGCCGGCATTCAGAACGTCGACGACCCACGTCGGACGAACGATCTACTCGCTGCTGAGAGGCGCAGTCTAAGTCACATAGACTGCTCCCTGGCCAAACATCTTGCGGGAAAGGAAGGGACTTTGGGTGAGCCGGCAGAAGAGCCCATGTACATGTCAATGCTCCTTCTCATATTGCTTCGCATTAATGAAGCGTGCACCGACGTCTGTCAGGCACGTACGCTGCACCCATTTACCGTGCCGTCATTGCATCTCAGGAAGTGCACCCGGAGCCTCGTGGCTATCGGTTGAACCTCACACCGATGCGCCTCTCCCGCGCCTGGATATAATGTTTGGGTATACCCGCACCCTCATTGCCAGTTCTTACTGCTGGCATGCTCTAGCTACTTTTACAACAGTTGTTACGAACATCCTCTCCCGCACGCCCGCCCTTGTCATGAGACGGGCTCCGCTGAGCTCTCCGAATCCGTCCGACTGATCGTGTCCCGCTGCTTCCACGCCTGCTCCTGCTCCTCGTGCGTTCCACTGCATCATCCGAGCCGGAGGCGAACAGCGCAGAAGCGGTGCCAGGGCGGCAGAGATCGCGAAGGCGCGACGCAGATAAGAGAAAGCGTGTTCGTCAGCTTCGACGTGCATCAGTCGCGGGAAGTGCACTAGTCACGCACGGTAATGGGTTCTCCTGGATGGGCAGGCAGCACAGGAAGCAGAAAAAGTTGACCGCCGCCTGGCACACGAACACGACCCGGAGCGCGTCCGCGTACGAGTCCACCGCAGCTTGTCGCAGCTCAGGGCTGAGCGTCGGGATTATGGTCGTCGAATGGCTGGGCACGGACGGGGCTCTCGTCAGGACCAAGAGAGTCCGATGGAAGGAGCTGCGGGGCTCACCGGATGTCCTCGATTATCTGCGTTACGGCACCAGGCGCGCGCAGAGGCGGGGACGATGTCAGCGTGTCAGGACGAGACCCGCGAGCCAAGGAGAGAGGGGACGAACCGAGACCGCGTCGGGGCCATGGATGCGCTCGCGGAGCTTCGCCGTCAGGATGGACTGCAGAAGCGCACCACTCAGGCTGACGCCGATGACCTGCCCGGTGGTCCGGAACAGATACGTGACTGCGGGGGTCGCGTGAGTCACATTGCACGGGCACGCGGTCGGAGGGGAGGTAACGTACTGCCTGTTGCGACTGCGAGATCTTCGCGCGTCACGCTCGCAATCATCGCCTGCCAGACGGGCATGCTTGTTAGATGGCCCTCGACATCGGACATAAATGAACGACGTACGATCAGCGTGGTGGTGATAACGCTCGCCATGCCAAACCCTTGGGGGACAATGTCGAGCCATAGGTGGAACGCCGCAGAGGACTCGTCCCACATCGCCACCAGCGAGGCGGCGACAACTGTCATGAGACACGAGCATAGGGTCAGTGTGTAGAGCCTTCCTGTTCGCCGCATGACCCTAATAGAAGAAGTGTCAGTTATGTGTGGCGGAAAGCAAGGCTGCGGTCAGAAGAGCTATAACCAGCTCTTGGTGTACTCACCATCCGGCAAACACGCTCCCGGTGGAGATAGCGACCTGGGAAGGAACAATGCACGAGGTCAAGACCATCCACACGTCAAAACGCTCCTCCTCGGACGTACAGAGTGTGGTAGTAGATGGAAGCCTGGCGCGCAGAGGTTAGTAGCCGCTCAAACCACACGGGCCGCATGCTACTCACCTGCATCCGTCGAGGAGTTCAATCTAACGGCCGAGAAATACTGCATCCGTGGTTACGCCAGGTCCGCCATCGCACGTGTCTGGGCGCACTCACTAATGGTACGTTATAAATCTGCGGCGCCGGCGTTAGAAAGGTCACGCGAAGGCCGGAGATGTGGACACACCATGGAGAACGCAGCAACGCTGCCGAAGAAGTTTGATAGCGAGACGAAGAGAGGTGTCCGCTGCTTGACCAACCGCATCGGCATAACCGGGTATGGGGAATAACAGGTCTCGACCCAGATAAAGAGCGCGCAAAATACGACGCTTGCGAGGAGGAGACCCCAGACGAGGGAATGTGTCCAGGGCAGTTCCTCGGTTGACTTGAGAGATAGGCCCAGAAGCAGACAGCCGACCATGCCGACGAGGGTGAAGGACCCGAATACGTCGATGCGCCGCAACTTTGCGTGGAGGGGCTGGTTCTCCACGTCGTCTGGAAGTCTGATAGATACTTTGAGGGCGACAAGGATGAAGGAGAAGACGAGGATGGGCATCTGTGTCGTACATGTCGTACATGTCATACACCGCCATGGCAATGCGTTCGAGCGTCCGTGGAGGAATGCATGTCAGGTGTTGACACGATTGAGTTTGGGTGAAATCGATACGGGGTGATCGAAACTCGGGCTCAGTCCGGGAGCGCTGGCGAGGTGCGGAGACGGCTCACCTGGAGGAGAAAGGCGGATCGCCTGAGATTGAAAAGGTGGCAGATTGAGCATCAGAACATGCCAGGCTGGTCGGGAAGCCGGGCCATGAGAGAAAGAGTGTGGTGTGCTTACCATCCGAGGACGTCGTTCATCCACCCACCGAGAGGCCCTCCCAGTCCGGCTCCCAGGCCGAACAAGCTGTGTAGACGGTGCAGTGATGAGCATTGCCGGTGGCATGTTCCTCGGGCAGAAATAGGTCGCGCACATATTAGTCATGCCTTGGTAGAGACCGCGCTGACGGCTGGGGCATACGGAATGGGCATCTGTGAATATCCGATGTGGTCGGGACCAGGACTTACAGGGGAATTAGATCCGTTACAGCGACACTCGAGACTGCGAGGGAGCGGTCAGTGTTGTGGGATGACGTCACATGTCGCCGCGCGTGCACGCTCACCTGTCATCACGCTGCAGCGAACGTGGGGAGCGCCGGGAGGATTAGAATTCTGATGTGCGGCCGCAGAGAGCACGGAGGACTCACCCACCGCCTCCCATGCCCGCGAGGGCACGCGCCGCGATCAGTGCATCCATCGACGGCGCGAGGCCGCAGAGCAGCGTGCCCGAGCCTGCGGTAGCATCCGTTAAGCTCGTGTGTGACCCCCGCGGAGAAAGAGGACGCACCGAAGAAGGAGAGCGCGAGAAGCATCGCGCCTTTGCGGCCGAGGATGTCAGAGAGACGACCTGGTGAGGAGATGTCGTCATGTCACGGAAGAGCAGCACAATGAGGAGGCGCGCACCATAGAGCGGGGTAAAACAACATACAGATAGCAGGTACGAGGTTCCGATGTACGACGACCGGTTCGACTCGTTGAAATAGCTCCCGATGGGTGATAGCAATGTGGCCACGATCGTGCCTGTCGCATCAGCACAGAGCCGGCGGCGCGAAGATGGCACGGGTGAGGAGAGGTCCGACGTCAGCAGGCGAGCGCAGAGAGGCGGCAAGCGAGGCGCGCATACCGTCCAGGGCCCCAAGGAAGACGGCGCTCCAGAGCCCAGCGAGAACCCATGCAAGGTCGGCGCGCGAGACGTTGTTGAGCGCGGGCGGTTCTGGCGAGTCTGTGCGTGTTGTTTGTGTCGCGCTGGAGGCGATCGAGCGGTAGGACGGGGTGGGCGAGGCGGCGCGGGGGAGGAGAGGACGCGTCTCGTCGTGGTCGTGGCGGGGCGGTGGGGACATGGCGGGGCGTGTGGCGGGCGGGAGAGAGGAGGAGGGGCGAATATGAATATAACACGGCGGATTTCAGCTCCTCCCGAAGCTGGGAGAGACCCGGTCAAAGCGGGGTGAGTATGGCAGTTCTCGCCGGACAGGAAAGGCAATCGCTTACCAGGGCGCGCAGAAGCCGGGGCGGACGTCGACGCGGGCTGGGAATGTTTCGCAGAACGCGGGATGCGCGACAGCACAACCCGTCCCCGGCCTCCCCTCCGCTCTTATACCAACCCCAGCGTCGCCGTCCGGGGCACGCGCACGAGCTCGTTGGGCCAGCGCGCTGCGTCCTCTCTCAGCCCAGATCCGCGCGCGCAGATCAGATCGCGGCGCGTCCACTGTCATCTTCCGTCATACCCGGCTCGTGACTCGCACCATCCTCGTCCTCGTTCGTCTGCTTCGTTCTACTCACCACCCGGTCCTGCGCTCATCCAAACCACCCTGCACGCACACATATCCATCCCAGGCGTGCACCCTCGGCGCATCTGACCGCCGCTGCCCGCCGCTCGCCTTGCAGCTATTTCTCCGACGTGCACGGATATAAGGTCAATTCCTGACACTGCGCCCAGCACAGATCTCGCCTCAACGTCCGGCCGGCCGTAAACCCTCGTTCCTCGTCGCCACCACCGTTTGTCACTAGCCTTGACAGCTCAATACAGCGCACCTCCTCAATTCAGGGCACCCGACCCCTCCGTCGCGCGCGCCACCGCCCTCTGGCCGGCCTCCCCCATTGCCAATCCTGTTCCACATATGAACTATCATCAAAAACATCTACGTCCTTCCTCCATGCGCCGAAGGAAAGCCAGTCAGCCTCCATTGAGAGTGTTTGATCCGCTATTAATCGGAGGACTCTCAGGATACCCTCAGAATACGGCATCCCCGACGGACTCCCTCTTCCCTCGCAGTTCTTGTGGCGACAACTGCAAGCAAGCATCCTGACATTTCTGCCCTTCATGTTCTATCTACTTCCTGATACAGTTCAGGTTAACCAACCTGCTCCGGCGTGTTCCCACCCCAGGCCACTTTCCCGACGGGCGGCGACCAACCGACCGTTCCCGGACTCAGCTGGCCTGCCGGCCCTCGTGTGAGTGGTCTCAAATGTCGCACATCGTCCCAAATAGGCCCCGGAAAACACTAAACCAACCGTCCTGCAGGTCCGTGCCCGTTGAGTCGTTGCCGTCCTGTGACTCCGTCCCGCGACGCCGTCTCGATAGTAGCCTTCATTGGAACATTCGTACACACTACTGCAAGCCGCTTAGGGGTCGAGCGTCTCCCTCGGTGCACCTGCATGATCCTTGAGGGGCAGATACTATCATGTCATCCTCCGATCCCTTCGTAGGTATCTCCTTCTTCGTCCAATGACAATCCTCCTCGCCCACCAGAATTCACAGCACATGCTCTTCGCGGTCGCAAAACGCTCATATCTGACGCTCCGTCTCAACCTGGTTCGAGTTCTGGCCCTCGTGCGCATTCGATGTGCCACTCACGGGGCCGCATTCTCATCTCTTCGGTGTCGTTCCAAGTACCAAGTGCTACAAGGGCCGCGCAATGGGCCTTCTAGATTCTTACCGGCGACATTGATAGCATCTCCGGCCCGTCGTCAGGGCCAACGAGGACAGGTCGTGTTCATCTTGACTCAACGACCTTTGGGCTACCTTATTCCCAATCTCCTGCAGAACCTACCGTGTACGAGTCGTCCTCGGCCGATCCCGCTCGCTACGCCCTAGAAGCCACCTTGCGGCAATCGTGCAGCCAAGATCTCTGACGTCTGCAAGATCTCGGGCGTGTCGTCTATGCGGCTCATCGGCGTTCGGAGCTCGCTGCTGAGTCAAGGATGCGTTCACCGCGAGACGAGAAGTCGTTCTCTACGCCCAGCATTCTTCCGACCGGTGTGTGTTTGGCTCGCTGAAGCGTCATTCAGCGTTCGCGCCGGCCATAGCTAATTCTGGTCCGTAGGTTTCATAGAATTCTTCCAGGCACGCCTCGTCCGAGGCTCACCTGTTAGTCATTCATGCACCACGGCGATGCCCCAGGAGCGTGTCAGTACACATGAGCGGAAAGCCGAGCCCGTCGTCGTCATTCGTTCAGGGGGTCAGTGACCCTGTAGCTCCCCGCTCCGACATGCGGTAATGGCCCACTCTCCTCGGACTCGGCAGGAAGATTTCAGTCCAGCACTGGGCGAAGCCCCGTTTCAAGCTTAGCTCTCCGAGCGTTGTCACGCCTCATTCTTTCTTGCCATTTTGAACACTCGATCGTGACATGCCTCACACGTTGGCGCCGACAGGATGGTCGCGCCCGAGTCCCGAAATCCGATACCGTGCAACTGTCCAACGTCACCGTGACGCGCGGAGGAGTGCCTATAGTGCCGCCGGGACTGCCGCTTTCGACCTGCAGGCTAGCGCGCAGCGCCGTGGTTTCGTAGCGCGTCCCCGACGTTCAGCGGCCCCGAGGCTCGTTCGATTCTCTACGACTTCAGGTCCATAATCAAAATGCGCTGTGCTGCCTGGGCTCCTCGCTCGGGCTATCGAGTTGCCGGTGGCGCATCGATGTGCTACTGCGACAGCACGTGTCCTGCAAAACATGACGGCGAGCGCGTCTCGCCTGTAGTGGTCTGGGCTGCGACAACCCGCCTTGGTGGTCCGCCCAGTACCCGCGGCCATCTCGTGCCGGAGGATGTCAGTGCGCCTCCGTTTCTCCCTGGGCGTCGCCGAAGTCAATGAAGGTGCGGTTTCTGCGAGTTGTTTCCTGATTGTCTGATTTTCTGACGGTGGTGGTTCGTCAGAACATGGTGGTGGGTGGCACGCGCAGGCTCGACGGCGTGCCGCACAAGGCAAACATGGATTTACCTGGGGACGGGGGACAACTGGCCATATTCGTCTGGCATCACTCCGATGTCGGCTGGAGGCGGACACTCCGCCCGCGGCCGCAGGGGGTTACGTGCCTCATCAACACCCACATTCACACCTATACCCACGCACATGCAATGCCGGTCGGTCTTACGAGTCGGCGTGCGCACGATTGCTGCGTTGTGGACGAGGGTGAGTTACCCTATCTTCCCCTGATCATCTCCTTCTCTGACCGTTCTTCGCTCTTGGCCATGTCCTGTTCGGCGGCCCGATGCTGCCTTCTCTCTTCCTGCTTTCGACGCACATGCCGGCACCCGAAGAACCACGGAGGAGTCTGAGCATAACGCGCAGTCGTCAATGACAGACGTTGCTCCAACGTTCTAGAACCCCGTCATCCGCCCGAGCGCAACTCTCGCGGGCGGAACGCGAACATATGGAGGTATGTCAGAATTGTTCACCCCTCAATGCCCGTGTACGGCCCTGTTCTCGCCACGCTTTTCTGTTGCTTGCTTCCATACTCCCCGGTCTCTACCGTCATCCCAGCGCTCTCCGGGGCTCGCTGGGGGGCTACGGTCGGACCCATCGTATTGATTTCATGTGAAGCCGGATTGCGGAGCTTTACCCGCCGTACAGCGTACTACGGGGGCGCTCGGTGTTTTCGTGCTCGGTCAGTCGGTGTTGTGGATTGTGGACTGAGCTTATAGGAACTGGACATCGGAGAGCTCCTCAGACATCGCGTATGCTCGTCTATCATCCGTTTCGAGCGTTGGGGCCTGATTTCCGAGTTCTGAAGCGTGACTCGGCGAGCCTCTCGGGGCGCCGGGCCTGGGGCATCTGTAAAACGCAGGATGCAATTACACTCCATGTCTTCCTTGGTGTGGTTTGGTCAGCGATGTGGTTCGGATCATGACGATGGGTCCAGTGTGTGGCCCGCGTCAGTTTCTGTTCCGCTGCTGTTGAGGATGAGCTATGAGGCACCATGCCGGAGGGCGCCCCGATGTGCTGCGCCAGTGCGTCTCTCGAGAGTCGTCGTTGAAACGGAGGGCCGCTGTCCGAGTTGGCTGTGGTGTTTCGGGCATCGGCTTTATGTGATTCCCGCGCATGAACGGATCGTCAGAGAGACGCGGCTTCTAAACTGTATGACCCTCGGTGGTGGTTTGTAAGCAGCTGCAGGTATACCAGGGGGATGAATGGAGATACGTAGTGGACCTGGATGCTCGTATGACCTGCACATACATCAGCCGGGACTGCGACATATTTGCACGCGTCATAGAGCAAACGTATTTCCGTTCTATGCCACCTGTAGCGCTGTTTGTCCTCGGACTCAGGTTTTCCGTGGCGAATGTTGCCGAGGGCATGGTCGGAATTGCGCACTGGCATCGAACTCTATCTTTCTTGTCCGGGCGGAAGCGGGCTCTGAAATTCCGCGTCCGCTCCCGACGGTCGGTGTGTACGTCCGTTGCTTGTCAATGACGTCGACTCTACACAACATCGGCAAGAGTGGACGTCTGACGGGCGATGCGGAAGGCGAGGCACAACGCCGCCCCCTGGGTTCGACAGCTGGCAGGGACGAGCCCGGCGGTCCGGAAGTTACAGGAAGCTATCAAGGTTATGTGCAGCGCTGGTGCAGCGGTGAGGATTGTTGTCAGCAAGGGCTATACATGCTTGCACTGCAGGAGTCCGTGGTTGCCGTACCGAGCGCGCGCGGAGACAATATAAGTTCTGCTGGTACACACCTACCGTGTCTGGCCGGTCTGGCCGTTCCCGTGACCACCTCATATATTGTGGTGAATTCAGAACAGTGAGTGGTTCAATAATTAGTGCGTGATGTTTCTGACTCTGAACGATCGTCACAGGTTGTATACCGATGTTTATCATGCCTCCGACCTAGACAGATATAAAGTATATGCTGACAGCCCGCTGCATTGCTCGGGATTGATTTTGCGAACACCTGCTATCTATCCGTCTTCGGAGCGTCTGTTGGCTGGAGTCAGGTTCGCTATATGTTACTTACTGCCCAACTAACGAGGAAATCAGACTCTAGAGCGACCGGACTAGGGGTGTATGCATTCCGGACTTGCCGTATTTCTTCTCCACATGAATAAATGCCGTTTGGGGAGAGGGAACCCTCGACGTACGAGCATACAAGGTCAACGTGGTGTTATGCGCACTGATAGGCCTAGGGCAAAGACCCACGCCGCATAGTGAGAGTTGAATGGTATACAATCACTGTAGTGCTCCGTTGAAATTTACTGGGAGGTTCGGTACGCTTGCATCGAGGGCATGCTGCGGTGAGAGTCGCTACGATGGTTTGCAGTCTGCAGCTGTCTGAGCCTGTTGAGGACGAGGATTGAATAAGTATTTCGAGCCGCAACGCCGACTGCTACACATCATAGCCTGGTTAGATTCGATCGGAGTTCAGTCGGAGTTTAGTCGGAGAGAGTCGGGCCGAGCCTACCTGCCGTCCCATCAAATTCAATGCATCGCCGCTTCATCCTCGAGAACACCAGCGTTGTGGTGCATTTCCTTTGTCATCCTCAGTGAGGTGGCCCGCACCTCTATCCACCTTCCAACGTTGCGCGTGCAAGGCAGCGATACACACCAACCTATAGAACCAATCTGACGTCCTGACGAGCTCCAGTGTATTCATCGTCCTCGCAGGAGCACTACAGCTGCGGCCGCGCGGCCAGCCAACTCTCGTAAACCCTGAGCTAGGCCATCCGGGTTGGAGTAGGTTGGAGTCAACGCAGCTCATGATGAGTGCTGCGCAATCACCTCGTGAGCTTCACCACAGGGGCCGCGTCAGGGTGTGAGGTGTGTAGTCTTCTAATGTGAAGCGATTACCTATAAGTTCATGACCTGGCACCTTGACAGTCCTATATCCTAGCATGATGTTTTGAGGCTCCAACCAAAAGCTTCAGAAACACATACTCGAGCTTTGGCTATCCGCGTCAACGCAATTTGAGTGAATTCCCAGACGGGTACGGCTACTCCACGTCATGATGGTTGTGCGGAGTCTAGTACCGATGTCAATCGGCAGCCCAGCGCTGTGAGAACACCTATATAATACTGACTGGATTCAGTAGCACTCGACCAGCGAGTGTGGTCTAAGATGCCACGCTCTACGTTCACCTGTTGGCTCACTGCGTTCGTTCTCGCCTATCCCGCGCTTGCGACTGCGGGGATTAGTGTGCGTCTCTTCCCATCATGCGATGCATTGACAGCGAACTAACTCCTCTCTCTCAATACCAACACGCAGTGGAATCAATGTGACCCCTCAGTTGCAGACGACACTTCATTGCTGTGCGGCTTCTTGGAAGTGCCTCTGGACTACCAGGACCCCACCGTTGGGAGCGCCCGGCTGGCCGTTGCAAAGGCAAACGCCACTGGACAGCGTCGCGGGACTGTCTTCTTCAATCCAGGTCTGTTTACACCAGTCTATATGATCTTGCAAGGTTTGCTTACCCAAGGCACCCCTGCCGCAGGAGGACCGGGATCATCAGGAATTACGAACCTAGAAGCCATGAAAGACACCCTGCTCGAGCGCACTGGCGGGATTTATGATGTAGTGAGCTGGGATCCACGAGGCGTCGGCCTTAGCACGTGAGTTGTTCTCTGCCATATCGAAATGTGCAGGCTTAAATCGCTGTACCGTAGTCCCGGAGATACTAGATGTTTTGCAAATGCGGAAGAATACGACGCCTTCTTCAACGGCACGATCGAGATCACCGGGATTGAATACACTGGCAACTTCGACGATCCTGCAGACGTCCAGAGACTCCTATCACAGGCTCCAAGGATGCAGGAGTTATACGAGGAGCTGGGGCAGCGATGCTTAAACTCGTCGAACGGCAGGTTCTTGAGGTACATGGGCACGTCTGCGACAGTCCGCGACATGGTTTCGATCGCAGACGCTCTGGATGGTCCCGATTCTCCCATCAACTACTTTGGAATATCGTACGGCACTATGCTGGGAGCTTGGTTCATAAACAGTGCGTGGGCGTGATTTCTGAGTATACGTAGAAAGCACTCACCTCGTGTGCTCATATCAGTGTTCCCGGAGGTTGGAATTTCCCTGTGACCTCTCCGGAAGCCGAGAACTGACCTGATCATGCAGCGCGTGGGACGTGTTATTCTCGACGGTGTCCTCGACCCAGTCTTCATTGCTACGCAGGAACTCTCTCTGGTTCGTGCTTCCCGTACTTTTGCATGATCATCTCCACTGAATGATATCGAACTGCAGGCATGGCCCGCACACTCATATATGGATGCCGATAGAGTCTACGAAGGTTTCATCACTGCCTGCGCCCTTGCAGGTCCGGAGGGATGTGCCATCGCTTCCGAAGGAGATGGACCACTTCAGATAGACGCGAAATGGCAGGCGTTGCTCAACACTGCATACGATCTTGCTCGTGCGAACACATCTTTCCCTCTCACTTCGGGAGTTATCCGATGTCAGTGGCATTCTCATATACGCCGTCAAGACAGTCTGAATTGACAGCGATGCAGCCTCTTACATCTTTCCTTCCATGTTATTACCCTCATTTTGGGAGAGCCTCGCCAACACTTGGTATCCACAGCTCATGGAATTCCTCCAGGGGAACTCAAGTCAGGGTCTACCTGCAGGGTACGTACTAACCATGCGACCGCTATGTTGGCCGTTCGATGCTGACATTCCCTGTAATCAGCCCATTAGACGGCGCAGGGACCCCACCGACGGAAGTCTATTCAGTCACCGCCATCTTATGCGCCGACTCCGTCGACCCAAACCCACTCACGAACATGACCACCATCTTTAATGCTGTCATCAACGCTGCACAAACTACGTCACACTTATGTGAGTCCGTGTCGGCCATATGCGGATGCCCATGTCTGACCTTGTCACAGTCAGCGCTATCTGGTCATTCAGCAGAGTTGGCCCGTGTGCGTTTTGGCCCGCTCGCTCCCTAGAAAGGTACCAAGGCCCGTTCAACAAGCCGCTTGCCAACAAAATTCTGATTGCTTCGAACACCGTAAGCACCTGTCGCTATCCTAGGTCCACTGTCCTACTGATCGAAGCGTCCTAGTATGACAACGACACACCACTGTCTGGTGCGCAGAGGTTGACCGGATTACTTGGAGGTGATGCATCCCTGGTGGAGTTGAGAAGCTTTGGTGTACGTTTATCTCGATGTTCTTCCAGGCTGCGTTGAGTTGACCAGTCCTTATAGCATACAACGCTACTCAATTCGCCATCGTGCTGTATTACGGACATCATGAGCGCATACATGGTTAATGGAACAGTGAGTTCGCAGCTATCCAGCTTCTCCGGTATCATTACTGATGACTCTCGATCTCATTTGCCCCTTCGCCTCTCATGGCAGCTTCCCGCGAACAACACCGTCTGCGAGGTCGATGAGGACTTTGAGGTGTTTCCAGGCGTAAATACGCAAGCCATCCTTGCAAGCCTGCCGGATACTATCGACTTCTCATTATGAGACAAGTTGGGAGGTGATCGACAACAATGTCTCTTTCCAGCATACAGTATTCTCATAACTCAATCACGAACTTTCCGCTTGTACCAACAGACAACCTACTCGGGGCCGCGCCATCCCTTCATACTGGAACTTGCATGCTCCCCAGAGGGGCACTGTTTGTCTGTTCGAGTTCGCCGCGCGCGGCCGGTCGAGACAAGGCAGTGGCGCACAGCCACGTTGCCGCCTGGAGATTATCTAATCTCATGTTGTTGGAACATCTCTTCTTCGGCCCGCAGCCGCTACGTACCTTTGAGATGAGTGAACCGTCGCCGCACACATCCTCTCCTTCGACGCCGCATCATCCAGACGAGTCACCACCAACGTCACGGTTGAACCACTTCTTCCCCCTGTCGGCAACCACGGATGAAACCGATGCGGACATATGTCGAGACATCACTCTCCTCACCACTGTCTTGAAGGATTATCGCTCCGGCAACTCAACGGTCGTGAAGGCTAAGCAGGCAGGTGGCTCTGCCTTGGAGTTCAACCTCTTGTCTCACGTATCGTATGCTCTCGCTCCCGGAAGTCCCGCCGACACGCATGGCAGCAAAGTCGTCGCGGTCGTTGGCCAGATCGAACCGGGATCCATCGCCGCGACAGTCGCTGCTTGGAATACCTCCACTGCCTCCTACAACCGCGAGGAACCGATCAAAGTCAATGGAGTCGTATTACTGGAGGACGGCGTTGTAGCAGACATGTTGGTAGCATCCGACAAGACAACGCTACCGTGAGTGATCTCGAGTGTCGCACCGGCCATAGCTGACGTGTCGTTCAGTGACGATGATGACTTCGTCATTCACCTTCGCGATGTCATGTCCATCGTCTCGTTCCTATTGCATTACCCTGATAGGCGCCCAAACCACCCCGAACTTCTCTTCATCGTCTCCGCCGTCTTCAACTTCATCGTCCTGCGCTGCTATCGCAAGCTCTATGCGCGGTTGGAAAGTGGGATGACCCTGTGGACACAACATCCTCTTGAAGCGCTGCGGAACTTCTACGAGACCTCGCCGACGGCCGTCTCTCCGGGGTCATCGACGGCCAGTACTGAGGAATCGTCCGCGGCTGTTTCTCTAGAAGTGCCTAACCCGACCAGTGCTTCAGAACTCCCCCCATCTCCGGGAGATCATGCGCAGCAGTCACCGCCCATTGATCAGGACTCTGTCTTGGTCAACATGCCCCACGCCTGGATGTATACACCTCTTCTCGATGAGCACGATATTACATATCACGCGGCCAAGTCAGGGAAGGTGCTTCATTATAATGTCCGGTTCTCTTCCTCTTCCGCTCCAGCCTGGGCCAAGCTCTTATATACCTGCTATACCATTACTCTCGAGACGCTGTCCCAGGAGAAGGAGCTCGACCAGAACCAGAAGATCGTTCGCGGCGTCCCGTCAGCTTGCTTGAATGTCGCAAATTCCAGTCAGCCCTGGCTCTGCTAGACGATGCCATACGTGGCGGCATAGTCGAGCGCCTCTTCCAAGACGAGTTAGTGCAAGGACTGCATGGCCAATACCTCGAGTCCATGGAGAAGAAGACCAACCCACTAGCCAGTACGTGCTGTATCGCCATTCATCATATATCCCTTTGTATTGACCGCGAACGTGCAGGAGCCATCAACAGAGCGAAAGCACGATCGGGGGTTAGGCACGACGTTGAGTACCATTATGACGGTATGTGTGCTCTTTCTGGATCTTCGCTTCGCTCACCTCTGCCACCAGCCGACGACTTCCACGCTGACGAAGAAGACAGCCAACGCCATATCATACGCCACCTCGGGGCCCTCACCATCCCGTTCCGCGCCGCAGTCAACATCGTCTATTCATGCTTCAACGCGCCATCCGACATCACCTCGTTGAAGGCGTATCACGTCGTTGTCACGCCTGGTAGCGAACCCGCCATTAGTCACGAGTATTTCGATACTTTCAAGGCACGGTTCGCGAGTCAGTGTGGTGAACCGGAACAGGCGGACACAGCTCTGGAAGATCTCAGGGGTGCAGTCCTGAAACAGAAGGCAAATGTTCATGCGGAAGCTGCGTTGATGAGCCTTGCCTCTGGCGATGAGGAGAAGCCCAAGGTTCACGTTGACGGAACGCTCACGCCAATTGCTGATCTGCTCCCCGTGAGTGCTGTGCGTCTCGTCTATTGTTTGGAACTCACAATTTATCTCTCAATCTCAGTCTGAGCCTATCCCGATTGGAGTCAGCAAGCGATGCTGCTTCTGTTGTTGGCTGCTGGCTGAACTCCTGAAGCCTGGGAGTGGCATTGCGGCAAAGCACGGGTTTCTCCTCCGCGGAACACACGGCGCCATCTTTCCTTGGTCGCCTCCTCCTGGCGTGCCCCGGAGAGTTCTGCAAGTAATGCGGGAGAAGTTGCTGACGATCTTATACCGCGCCTTCAAGACTTCCAGCGTGATGCCTCAATCGGCGCAGACGTCTCCTGCGAAGTCAGAGTATAACTTACTTGTTACAGAGCGGGAGCGCGATCTGTGGAACAACTCCCCCGATAATTTCGTTTCACTCTCACTGTGGAAGTATAAGCAGGAGGCGAGGAAGCGGGAGGAGGGGGAGGGCAAAGCCACCGCCTAGGTACAGATACTCAAATACGCCTTTACACTGACATTGATACATGTCAGGAGACCGTGTACGCATAGTACTTCGCATTTTGCCTCCCAATCCCTTGCCCGGAAGTCCTGGGACCGTCTGGATTCCGGTAGTCACCGTCATAATTGACTATCATAGAGAAAGATGCACGACATGCATGCCACTGCACCAGAAGTGCAGTTTGTGATATTGTGGGGAACCGTCCCCAGGAAAGGATGCCTTTCACGACCCGGTCGTTCTAGCCAGGCGGGCACTGAAAAGGGACAGTGGGTTTTCGCAGCCCGGAATATCCCGTCAGTATCACGATCCGCTAGATCTTATTCTTATAATGGTCTGCGTCTGTGAGCACACGCGTCGATTGCCCCATCGTTGGCACCGGCGAGCGATGACTGGCGATCACGAGCGCTTGAGATAACACAACATTTCTGTGTCGCTATGGTCCTGCCCTGAAGTCCAGGTTGGCCGATCATGCTAACTTGGAGCGATGCGACCATCATGCGACTGGCACGAGCACGGGTACAGTCAAAGACTGCGATGGCGCAGGTTCAGCTGTAGTGAGTCCACATTCGCAAGCCACGTCGATCGTACGACCCCCAGTTTGACAGTGCCAAGTGCAGACCGTCCTCTCAGTCCGTCCCAGTTAACCGTACATTTGCCACACAATTGACATAGTGCATGGTCCGCGGGGTCATTCATGTTGCACCCGAGCAACAACGCATGGCAGAGCGGTACCTACCAGTACGTGTGCCACGGTAAGTCGACGTCATCTGATCTATGCTCATGGCAGTCAAACGATTCGACTGCATTGTTTCAGGCAGTAAAAGATAGTCGGCCATTCTTCGCCATAACACGCAACCAATCTGGCAGCTCTCACCTCCATGACGTCGTGATTGGGCAGCTTGCTCGACATTGTTCGAGTCAAGTACCAGTACCAAGAGAACTCCAGGTACGTAATTCGTGATTCTTTTTGAACATTTGCTTGTGCCCATTCATGCGTTCTTCCGTGCCCTGGGAACGAACGTCGCGAGTTGTCGTAAGATCAGCTCTGGGCACGCGTTATTACCTCGTACCCCACGACAGGTCTCCGCCGGTATTAACAACTATACGACAGTTCATTTGCACGGGCATATGGTCGCCCACGTCCGGGTCAGATAACGCACAGCATGTGGCCTCAAACCCCGAAACCTCCCCGGACACGCGATCGACAATCACAGCGCGGGTCCGTGTTGACGTCAGATCGTTGGGGCGTGCGATATCGCTCCGGCGTGCTCGGTGCATTAGCGTTATGCGGTCTTCCCCGGCCTCGGCGGTGAGTGTCCTATCACAATTTGGGCAGCAGCCGGCTCTCCAGCCCATCTTACGAAAGGGTTCTGCTTATGGAGCTTGCGCAGAGTGGAATTCTCGCGCGGGGGTCGGGCAGTGACGTGACGAGGCGTGGAACGACCGTTGAACAGCGCGCTCGCGGGTAAGTCGCTGATAGCACGAGTAGCCCGGTACTTGAATCGTCTTTGCTACATGGTGTGATAGCGGCTCGCTGCGCATCATGACCATCTATCGGATGAGGTTTGGAGGGAGTCCCATTGCGCAATCCCGTTGCCCATGATCGGGCATTCCGGAAGCGGAACCTCTATCTTGTGTCAGTAACCGATGTGCACGGCGTCTTCAGGTGAAGAGCCTAAAGTATACATGCTCCGCAGGTCGATGACGGTGCATCCGACACATTCGGGGGACGGAGAAGCATACTCGGGCTATGTAAGCCGTCTTCCTTCCGAGAGGAGCCCTTGTCGTATGTTCTGTGAGTGTCTGCATTTCTGGGGACGGTCTTTCGTGATATCTCTGGTCCCGTCTCCCCCTCGAACTGCGATCTCACTTTGAATCGACGCTGTAGGTTAGCACCGCTAGGAGCAACTCGATGTGGTGGGTGACTACTTCACTTGACGTCTAAATCCGAGCCCGGCTGATGTTTTCTCTTTAGGTCCGTACATCGCATATGTCTGCGATTTATGACCAGCAATTCATGCGAGACGTTGTCTACACAGCGTGCGAGGCAAGGGACGTTCCAAAGTTGAACCATCTTCCGCATGTCCACTATCAGTGCGAGTACCTGCATTGTGATCCATTCCAACGGCGCATATACTGACTGTCCTTCGTCTAGCACCGTGCATCGACTAGTATGCCATTGAACTTATTGACTACATTGCGCTACCCATTGCGCTACCCCAACATGCACACACATAGACGATGCTCATCTTCAGAAGTATCTGCTCTCCATTGGAGGAACAGGCGACCAGGACGCTTCTCCGACACCCCAGCACTCGTTATGCGGGTCAGTCTGGACTCGACCATTGCCATTAGCCCCCAATCACCTCATCTCGTCCAGAGCGGCTGGGTTCCCGAACACTGCACCTCCACAACCTCGGTATATGCCATACATGGAGGGGGTTATGTGTCGCATTAGTTCGCAACGCCACCGTCCGCGCTCACCGCAACAATTTGTGCAGTAACCAACTCCCACTATGGACGCCCCGATGCGACGGCTGTCCTTGTATTTCGGACGGCACTCCTGGTTGCTCGAAGGGAAGGGCTACAAGACCTACGTCATACATGCATACAAAATGCTGGCCCGGCGGCATGTTATACGTTGACGCGTTCTCTGCAGGGATCTCGAAGCACTCGAGAGTTCGATTCCGAATCAAGCGAATAGCGAATACGATTGAGAAGGTGAAGGTGCGCCTTTATGCGCTAACTTCTCTGCCGAACAGGTCGTCACGGTGAATCAAGAAACCATGATACCAAGGTCGTCCAAGGGTCCAGGCACAAAGCAGCAAATCATGGTCGGCTGGTAGCAAGCCCGGGAGAAGGCATGTATCATCCGTTCACTCCGTCTTTCCATCCACGGCATTGACCATGGTTGTCACTCATCAAGGATGCGGGAATGATGCAGGCGACTCAGTCGCAAATCGCGATAAGCCTCTGAACGTTCACCCAGACTCGCGAGTCGCTTATTGACAGTAGCACTAGTGCTCGACGATGTGTGACATCGCAGCAAGAGACGAACTAGTACATTGCAAGTTGTGGGTCCAGTCACGGTGCATGCATATCAAGCTCGTATGTCGAGAGGTGATACGCGACCGTCACGATCACTCACAAGGCACGGCTGGCTGCTCCACGTCATTCCGGATGCGTTGCGCAAACAAGCGCCTGCGCTTCTGCTTGCACTTCCATGATCGAGTCAGTCAGCCAGCCATTGCTTCCAGTCGAGAGGTCGTTCCCGAGCAGCCCGCATGTTGTGGCAATGTGGCAAGCATACTCATGCTTGCAATACACAGTTCGATACTGGGCGGACGGACGTGGCGACGATCTCCGGTATCACCAGCCAGGCCGTCCTCGACCCACGGCTGTCTTCTTCGAGACAGACCTGGCATCGCCCACTACCAGCGCCGTAGCGTCTGAGCTGGCTGAAACATGGAACGCAGACAAGATTATGGTCCGCGTGAGTGCATCATTCGCGGCGTGCGGTACAGCCCCTCACGATGCCTTCTCAGACTCGGAAACGAGGACAGACTCGGAAGATGTGCCTCGCAGGCTGTGCGGGATGCGGCCATTCGAAGCGCGAGAGCTCGACGCAGCCACGCAGGCTTCTGCAGCAAGAGGCGTGGGTCGCGACGCGCGTTCCCTGCGAAGTGGTTACAGGAACTGCCTGAAACGGCCGACGACCCGTCGGTGCGCGCCGCGCAACGATCAGACCTTCTGCGGGATGCTGCCGCAGCATGAGCAGTTCTCACCGTGCAGCCACGCCTGGGCAGTCGGCAGCCCGCCACGGGCCGGCCGAGTGATCTTCTCTCGTCCTCGGTGGGTAACTTGCTCTGGTGCGGTGCGGTCAGTGTGTCTGACAGAACGGTGGATACGTAAGAGCAGGGATGCGTCGGCCGCTTGTTGAACAGACGGGGCGCACCACGCGGGCGCACGGGCGGCCGAGGATGCACGGAAGGGATTAACAGCACTCGGGCTGCCACTCCCGGCATGCGAGTCGGAATGGGTGGAGGAGCCAGGAACGGGCCGGCGTCGTCTGGCTGTCGGACAAGCTCATTCCCTCCCAGCTAGGCGGATTGCGAGCAGTCGGCCGCGCGCGGTAGACAGCTTGAACGGGCATCTCCTGCATCCGCCGGCTTCGAGATAGAGCACTCGGACCATGCTCCCTGTCAGAGCCAGAGCCCAAGTTTGCACTCTGCGTCGCGCTGATGGCCTGGCAGCTGCGCTTCCGGGGTCCTCGCCCTCGCCGTGGCTGGCTGCCGGCGTCTACCGGTGTCTTTGCATGGCTTCCGCCACGGTGCATGCTCGCAAGCCGCCGTCGCCAGCTTCTCTTCTCTCCTCCGACGCAGCGCGGCATCCCGATCTGGCCAGATCGCCTTTGTGGCGCGAGCCGGGCACGCACGCCTGCCATCACTCCCCATCAACCCTTTTTCATTTTGCGAGGTACGGGCCTCTCTTGTCACGCATCACGCCCGCGCGTCGCTGACGGCGAGCTTACAGTTTGACGGCTGTATTCATTCCGTCCCAGGGTGCGCGACACATCGCTGGCTGTCGCCGGGGGTGCTGATCTCAGGCCTCGACGTCTCTGATCGTGCATTCGACTCGCGCGTCCGAACTATCATGATTGTGCATCGCACCTATATTCAGACCACCGCACCGCGTTACACCCATGGCCACATCATTCGGGGCTCCGATGAGACTCCTGTCCTCTGGAGAAGCACATGGAGTCATCAATTGCTCCCTGGACCGGGGCCCAGCTGCAGATCAGCCAGGAGCGCAGGACATCATCATCACCAGATGATGTGCCCCGTCCTTTCCCACCTGGACGCCGAGCGTGCGGAGGACGCAGAGGATGAGCAATCGCGGGCTGCTGGGAGATCATGGCGTACGTACGTGCGTATCTAACAGAAAGGCGACGGACCTTCTCTCATCTGCAGCGTTTTCGCACGTGCACCGCCCGCCTCTCCCAGCACAGAGGATGTCCGCAACGGGCGGGGTCCTTGTCCCCAGTACAGGTACGGGCTCAGCCCCGATGGCCTGCGCCCCCGTTGCGGGTCGTATCAATCATGCAAGCTTTTTTCTCCTCAGATCATACCCGCGTCTCGGAGCAGGCTGTTTCTGGAGAAGGAGCCTGAAGACTTGATCGCGCACGTTTGGGGACGAGGAATAGCTCAAGCGTCCGCCTTCTCCTCTGGCGATCGGCATTCGACGAACCCACTTCAAACAATTCGTAGCCTCATGGCACCTGCTCGGCTTCCAGCTTCGAAGGAGCTTGAAAAGCCGCAGACGAGGGAAGGAGAGTTTGTTGGACGGGCCTTCGCGATTGGCGGAAGCGGAAGCACAGGACGCACACGGCCGGTCTGTGCGTCAGCGGCGCGTCTCTGGGAGCCCGGTGTTCACACCCATAGAGAGGACGAGCTGGTGCATCAGATCAGAACGCATGGGGGCTGGAGCACGGGCGGACGGCGCACGTAACGGTGTGCGCGAAATGAATGCGTCCGAGATGTTGTAATCCGCGGACAAGCAGTTGCGTCGCGACGCGGATGGACCACGGTGGACAAGGTATCGTTTGCAGTAGGGGACAGGAGACTGGAGCTAATCAGCGTGTGCCTTCCTGCCATCTGGCCATCTGTTCGGGAGGCGACAGAACTCACGCCCATAACTCTAAGGCATGTACCGGCCTGGGCCGGAGGTCAGATGGGGCGTCGATGGACAGATGACTGGGAACGCGCACCGGTGTTCACAGTTACTGTCAGTACTTTTGTACCTTCTGACAATCCGTCGAGGCGGGCAGGAGCTCGCTGGCTGAAGACGGCGCGCGGCGATTGTGCTGGATGTGCTGGTGCCTTGGCCGTGGTGCGACCGCCGCCCGCGGCCCTCAAAACTTGAACGTTTGAACTGACGTGGATATCAAAGCGAACTGCAGACTAAGTACTAAAGTCTAAAGATACACCGGGCTACCGTTGCGGAGCGCTAGGATCTCGCGCAAGTGTACTCGTACTCATATTCCCGGTACATGCAAACAGACAGGCAGCTGCCAAGCCTGAGAGACCGGGATGCATGGAAGGCGGGCTTCTGGACAACAAGCAGAGCGCCATTGTGGGCATGCATAGAACAATTTGCGGGTTCTATACGAGGGTGTTGTCCTTGTGCGATTATGATTTGGAAGGGCGGCGAAGAGGAGTGGGCGCAAATGACAATAGGCAATTACCGTGCCTGATAGGCGGAATGTCTCAAACTGAGTGGGAAAACATACGAGCCGAGGGGCGCGCGGGGCGACCAATCAAACCTGGCGCAGCGGGGGCGGATGTGGCCTGATTGGGATGTGGCGAGTCGGGGAGCTGGGGCGGGCGGAGTGGCGGTCGCGCGCCCGAGCAGACGACGAGGACAGGAGGTCGAGGGCGGGAGGAGACCGAAGAGAGAGCAGCCCGAGCTCGGGGCCAGACCGGGGCTGACGTAAGATAAGAGCGTGTAAGGAGGAGTAAAGAGATGGTAAGCCCGCTGGAGCTTGTGGACATTAGCGTACTTGCGCTTACCGTTGGCGCTCTCATTTGCAAGACCTGGCCGTAAGCGAGTGTCGACGACGGTGCTCCGCTGGATCCCTTCTCTATTCTCCCATCGCTGTCCCGCACGGCCTCCTCGCTGTCTGTCTCGCCGTCTGGTCCGTCCGACCAGTCTCCGCCCGACTGCGACCTTCGTTCCTGCCGTTCTTTCATCAGACCCCATCACTCGCCTACCGACGGGCCTTGTCTTCCGCTCACGAGCTGCGTCCAGCCATGGTCCACTCAAGTCCCCACACAGAAAACGTCAGCCCCGTCATTCCCCATCACTCTCCTCTTCCCGTCCACCCGTTGTCGCCCACGTCTCCAAGCAGCCAACCTGCATGGAAGTCAATATTCAGAATAGGGAGCCAGTCGTCCAAGAAGGTTGCCACCTCCTCCCTCACTCTTGACACCAGCACCATCCATACCGCACCGAGCTCCCTCACGCCCCTTACCTCCGCTGCGTCTTCTATTCCGACCTTGCTCGCGTCGCCGGATCGGCGTTCCTCGTACAATTCGTCGAACACCCTCTCCAGCGACTCCAATCCTTCCATGCCCACCCGCGCCATACACAGGACCCCGCCTACTCCGGACTACTTCCAGCACGCGCCCTCCTCAGAACTCGAGCCGTCTGCGAGCTCCGAGAAGGCGCGTTCCAAGAAGCGGTCCGACAAACAGCGTATGCTCGGCCGCAAGGCGCCACAGACGGCCAACTCATCCCAGCACTCGTTCATGCCGCCCACGCCGACGACGCCTTCGCGTTCCGTAGGCCCGCTCTCGCCCAAGGCGATCGGGGCCAATGCGTCGCGCTTCATCCGTCGCGTCGCGTCGGCGCCAAACGCGAAAGGCCTGTTTGCGCTCGGGAGCCGGTCCAACAGCCATGCGACGACGAGGAACGGACTGCTCTCACCGGGGGATATGGTGCCGCCGATGCCCGAGTCGAACTCGGAGCAAGGAACGAACTCGCTGGAGACGCTCTCGTCGGCATCATCTCGGGGAACGCCGTCGCGACAGACTCGCTCGGTCAGCACGACGAATGCCGGACTGAGGACGAAGGATCGGGTCACGAACGCGCAGACATCAGAGGGGCCGGGGAAGATCGCGTTTAGAAGGACTTACTCGAGTCATTCAATAAAGGTCAAGTCGGTACGTCCGCGCTCCGTCTTCTCTTCCGCGTAACCGCCCCTCAATTGAGGGATTTGCCTGCTTCGCAGGTCGAAGTGGGTCCCGGCAGCTTCCACAAGATCAAAATGCTGGGAAGGGGTGATGTCGGGAAGGTGTACCTTGTGCGGGAGAAGAAGACAGGAAAGCTGTTCGCCATGAAAGGTGCGCCGTTCCACGACCGCCGTGCATGCATATGCTTCATCCCAGCATACAGTCCTCTCGAAGAAGGAGATGATTGAGCGGAAAAAGATCAAGCGCGCCTTGACGGAGCAAGAGATCCTGGCGACGGCAAACCATCCCTTCATCGTCACTCTATATCATTCCTTCCAGTCGGAAAACTACCTCTACTTCTGCATGGAGTACTGCATGGGAGGCGAGTTCTTCCGCGCGCTCCAGTCGCGGCCAGGGAAGTGTCTATCCGAGGACGCCTCGCGCTTTTACGCTGCGGAGGTAACGGCAGCGCTGGAGTACTTGCACCTAATGGGTTTCATTTACCGGGACCTGAAGCCAGAAAGTACGTGACCGTTCCGCTGGCAGTCTGGGCCTATGCGTTGCAGATTTGCTCCCGCGAAACGCTATTGTTGTTGCTGTTGCTGTGCTGACACGCCTGCCATCAGATATCCTACTACACCAATCCGGGCACATAATGTTATCCGATTTCGACCTAGCGAAACAGTCAAGCGAGCGCGGTGGTCGGCCCGCAACCATACACACGGAGGAGAATGGGGTAAGACTCCTGTCTTTCCTCCTCTGCGTCATTGACCTTGCTGATCCGAGCGCTGTCTTCGCTGCGCTGCCACAGACTCCCTTAATCGATACGAGGGCATGCACTGCCGACTTCCGGACGAACTCCTTCGTTGGGACAGAAGGTAAGTGGCCGCTCTCCCTACCTCAACCCGGTGGACCAAGAGCGGTGCACTGACGCTGTGGCGTTGTTGCTTTGTTCCCCAATAGAGTACATCGCACCCGAGGTGATCCAGACATCCGGCCATACCTCCGCCGTGGACTGGTGGACACTGGGCATCCTCATCTACGAGATGATTGTGAGTCTTGTGCCGATTTCCACATGCCTTGTATCTCGTTCCCACACGTTGACACCTCGGACCTTTTTCCGCCAGTATGCGACTACTCCGTTCAAGGGTGTCGAGCGCAACGACACGTTCCACAATATATTGAACCTACCCGTTCATTTCCGAGACACGCCGAAGGTGTCACAGTAAGCATGCTCCGGCCTAGTTCTGTCGCGCGCTGTGCCACTAACGCGTCCGTGATCTCTTCATTACGTGGATGTGCACGTAGCGCCGGCAAGGACATCATCACGCGTCTCCTCGATAAGAGGGAATGGACCCGTCTGGGCAGCAAGAGTGGGGCATCGGAGGTCAAGCAACATAAGTGGTTCGCCAAAATTAATTGGGGTCTCTTGCGGAACACGCAGCCGCCGGTGAGTCTCTCATCCTGCTCTCACCCTGATGGACAAATCGGGAAGATGTGCGCGCGACGCACGGCGTTGAATGATACCCATGTGCCCTTGCGCACATGTGTCATTTCGGGTTAGTTGAAGCGCAGGGGCGCAGCCGGGCTGGCCGCTTTGGGACCCATGCTCCGCGATGGTGGGTGGGCTGGCAGCGCGGGGTCCCAGAAGCACGGCTGATAGCCTTGCGGCGAGTCGGCTAAGCTCACATGCGCGGGCTTGAATGGGGACGTCGGAGATCTTCCATCTGGCGTTGAGAAGTTGCCGGAAAGGGAAGATCCGTCGGGCATACAGCGATCCCGATTGCCAGGTTGGCGACGAGATCCCTCGTTGTCTTCTCGCTTGGTGCGCGGGGTACGATATGCAAATGCAACCTCCCTCCGATGTCATCATCGTCCCATACCGCCGGCGGCCGCCCATTTACTCTGTTGATCGTATATCGCATTCGAGCGCACAGCCGCCGCGCTCCGCCTCGCCGCCGCTTGTGCGGCTGTCTTCTGTCTACTTGTCGCTGTCCTCGAGACTTCTTGCTGATTATCTTTGCCCCCCTTCCCTCGCCGTTTGCGCGCTGCATCGCTCGTGATGCTGCAACGATCTGCATTACGCCGGGACCGTACAGATCGTGCCCACCGCCTCGAACGGGATCGACGCCGTGAACTTCCGGGAGATGAAGGAGTCGATGTCGCTGCAGCTCGAGAAGCAACACTCGCTAACCCCGATCAAGGGCGTCGCGGGAGCGGGCGTGCCAGGCTCGCCAGGTCTAGGGGGCGGCGACGATGAGCTGGATCCGTCGCCACCGCCATCAACCGTCGACGAGTTCAGCGCGTTCTCAAGTATTACGCTGCAGTACGACGGGGAGAGCTAAGGCCGCCCAGCCCCGTTCGGGGGCGTGGATGTCCGCCGTGGATGCCCCTGTGTCGTTGCCGTGTTTGGGGTGAACGGCTGCATGGAGACTTTTGGATTTGGTGCCTGGACAGGTTGCAGAGGGTGCGTGCTGGGTCACCGGTCAGCCTGCAGACGTCACCGATCGCTCCAGTACGTACTCGCTAGAGCGGCTTGGTGTGCTATCGACGTCTCGATCTCGACCCGTTGCGCTCCTCCGGCACCCTCGGTGGACCTGGACACATCCATCCACTCGCCTCCGCAGCTCTTCCTCCGATCCCGCACGGCTCGGGGCCACCTCCCGCGGCCTCTCACCCACTTCTCCTTCGGACCCGGTTCGGTCGCCGTGGCCAGCACTTGCTACTGTATCAAGAACCTTGCTCTTGCTTCGTGTTGTCGATTGGATGTGTTATCGTTTATTGTGTATGTCTGCGCCGCGCCTGTTCGTCCTTGACGCAACCTTCTTCGTCGTCCATCATCATCATCTCATCATCTTTTGTTCGTTGGGTAGACCGCCGGCCATGCTTGGAGACGCGGCTCTCGGGTCCCGGGCGTGGGCTGGCTTGGACGTTTCTGCTTGGTTTTTGGGCCGCATGACTTTCTCTCTCTCTCCCTCCCTCTGTCCATCTCCCCCTGCATCCACCTCCTCTCCCACTCTTATGCATGTCGCGTCGTCCGCTCGTTTGGCCTCCCAGTCCTTTTTATCTTCTCCATCGAAGTCAAATCACTGTATCATCACACACACACCACATCCATCCATCCATCCACCCACTCACGCACCTCGTCCAGTCCACACGCTTCATATATATATCTCGCTCCGTTCGCGCCCCCGTCCATATCCGTACCGTACACGTAAATCCGTAAAGTCAAGGCTCGTCTACTTACTATTATTACCCCCCATCCGCATCGTTACCCCCCAACCCAAATTCCACCGACTATATGCTCGCTCGTTGTGGTTCAGCTTGTACATCATTCCCCCCTCCGATCTTGCTTCCTGTTACTTAGCTGTATATCCCCGCATTCCGCAAAACGAACACGGCGCTCCCTGGCGTTCTGGAGGTCGCTTCTATCCACTGTCGCTCACTCACTCGCTTCCTCTCCGTCTCTCTCTCTCGTTATATTCGATAGACTACCGATCTAGGTTACAGGACACGAGCTCGGGCGCCCGGTAATATTGTTTGTGATTTTTGTTTTTCTTCCTCTCGCATTGTCCTCGTCTTGAGGTGGGTGGATCAAGTCAAAACGTACGTGCGGGACCGACGCGTGCGCTGTGCGTAGTACAGCCTCTCGTAAGTACTCCTGCGTTATGGATGTCAGTACTAGTGGTGTGCGCACGGTCGGTACTGGGACGTGTGCACGATACCGACTTCGAATTCGCGGGAAGGAAGGCACGAGCGAAAGTGAACGTGAGCATCTACAGCGAGCGGATTTCCCGAGCGAGAGCTGCTGCTCTTCTTCTGCTATGATGAAGTTTCAGAACCGAAGCGAGCGGGAGAAGAGAAACCAGCCTCCAGAGTCCAAGACCCTAGGCAGCTGCTGTACGGTGCACACGGTCGCGTCGCCGTACCTCAGGCTCGCAACTAATCTCCGTGCGCAATCTCGTGGCTATTTTTCCTGCGCTTCGCGCGTGGTTCGTTTCAGCTCAGAACGAAGCTCTCTCCCGCTCTCATTCTCACCATTGCACGAGAAGCTCTCGCGGGAAGTCCAAGTTGTAGCTAAGTTGGAGAAGGAAGGGGCGTCGACGCGGCGCGCCCTTCGCGAATCGGCACAGGTGGCAGGCGAGACGCGTTTCAGAGCTTTGCGTTGCAGCTTGTACCATTTACGTGTGCGCTCCATCTGAATTATCCAGATCCAGACCCGCCCGACGTCCCGTCCTGGATCTCATGCATCATAGAGAACCACCGGGATGGCGGACGCAAGGGTCCAAGAGGCGGGTAAACGCTCAAGCGGGCTCAAGCGAGCCGGCGGCACCAGGGTTCGACTACTGTGAACCGTTTGAGATTTTGAACTACGCGCGATACTGCGCGCGGCATGTGTATGGACATACATAGATGATAGGCACCAGTAACGAATGACGCATCTGGGAGAGCCCGCTGCCGTTCCCGTGGCGGGCGTGTTCCGTGGGCTCGTGGGTTCGTGGGTTCGTACGTGCGGATGTAGCTCAATAAGCAGGCCATGCGTAACCGTTACACAGAGAGAGATCCGTGCGCACGCGTATCTTCCTCGGTGTTTGTGGGGGAGAAGTCTGAAGGGGGGCGGAAATGGGT
This sequence comes from Earliella scabrosa, assembly GCA_022605405.1. Taxonomy (NCBI): domain Eukaryota; kingdom Fungi; phylum Basidiomycota; class Agaricomycetes; order Polyporales; family Polyporaceae; genus Earliella; species Earliella scabrosa. The sequence goes on along the minus strand of JABYQQ010000005.1, from coordinate 2,307,954 downwards.
GGCAGGCTGCGGCCAGTTGGGCGCGGGCGCGGGCGTTTCAAGGGACAAGGGGACACGGGACTCGGGACATGGGACGCGGGACATGGGACATGGGGGGGATATGCAACAATTGACAGTTGACAATTGACATGCATGGGACGGGTACGCAGATAGGCAGCGTGCAGGGCACGGCGAGAGATCAGAGATCTGCATCTCGCGGACACGGCGGGAGGAGGACTGACTGGTCGGCTGCAGGGGGCTGGGGGCTGGGGTCTGCCAGACTCGAGTGGTCTGGAAATCAGTGAGTGGTGACATATGGTCGATGGTCGATGGAGCCGAAGATTGAATTCACGAGTCCCGTTCATTTGCGCCCGCACTATCATTATCATGTCCGAGTCCGAATCTAAAGTCCGAGTCCGAGGGCCCCAGCTGTGATCTCTCCCTCTCTCTCGTGATGACATGACCGTATGCAGACGGATAAGCCCTGTCAAAAGGCCCCGGGGGGAGCATGATGATGGGCATCATCAGGGCACTATCGTACAGCATCGCAATCGCACATTGTGCGTCTGCCCGCTGTCCAGTGTCCAATGTCCTGGGATCGGACGCCAGGCTGCACAGCGTACGCAGCACATGCCGGCGGGAGGGGGCGGAGGGAGAGGGGGGATTGGGGCTGGCTGCTAGGCAGCTCAGGTATCTGCAATCATCATGATCACGTCCGGGCCTGGCACGCTGGCGTGTGTGGGTTCACCGCCATTAAGGGTCCCGGGCGCTGCGCGACGGCGAACGCGGGGCGAAAGAGAGTTGCGTGCGTGCAGGTTGGGCGCCGTGCTCGGACGTTGGGTTTACGTTGGACGGTTGGGGGTTGACGGCGGGCGCGCGCGAGAGATGGCGAGATCGGCGTGCGCGGGTGGTGTGGTCGCTCGTGCGCGCACACTGGGACAAGGACGAGTAGCTAAGCTGTACGGCATGCGCAGGGTGCACAGCCGAATATTGAATAGAGAATAATGGATGATGGGCGAATTATGAATTCGCGATGGAGGTGGGAGAGATGTGCACGGCGCTCGGTGGGGCACTGGTGCTATGCTAGTAGTACATAGTGATTGTTGCATGACGATGATGCGAGTGCACAGCGGGGCGTCGGAAACGCTTGTACTAAATGAAAGAGACGCTGCGGGGGAGAGGCACGGATTCTGCGGGCAGCGGTGGAGGCTCAGGCGGGTGTTGGAGGAGGAGGAGGGGACAAGGGCTCGCGAAGGAGATACTAATTGGGAAAAAGGTAGGGGAGAGAGGCGGCGAAGGTGGCCAGTATGTGGAGAAGGCGAGCGATGGCTTTGTGGCGTAGAAGCTCGGGAGAGGGCAGGATGACGTGGGGCTCGCGGTGTGGGCAGGAGGAGGCTCGCGGACTGTCCGGGCTGGATAGCCGGGGCGAGGAAGATCTGGGCTGGGAGCAGAATCGATATCGGCGCAGAGGCCGGGTGAGCGCGGGCGAGGCGGCGGGCTGGCGAGGCTGGCGAGCGGACAGTCGCTGGCTGAGGCTGGCTGAGGAGGAGGCAGCGGGCGCTCAGAGAGGGAATGAATGCTGTGCTGGGGCATACACAGGTGATCGGGGAGAGCGGGTGCCCGAAACGGTCTAGCGTCGACGAATGCGTGGGAGCCCGTGAAGGTTGGGGGGCCACCCTCGAATGCGATCGGCCAATGGGGACGGGCGGAGGGGGGCGGCCGAGATGCCGGGGAGGCGTGCAGGGCGTCGGGTGCTCGCTGGCAGACGAGGAGAGGCCATGGACGGAAGGGGGCCTGGCTGGGGCCTGCCCTCGAGCACAGCGCGCGTTGGTCAGCAGGAATGGAGTTGCGTACGGCATGCGGAGAGGAAAGTGCCGAGCCCTCTGTCCGGATTTAGACGGGGGTTGTTCGATCAGAGCCTCTGACTGGATCCATCGCCGGTCGCTTTCCAGAAAGACGGGGTGACTGGCAGCGAACTCTATTCGATGCATGTGTGACTGCTCGCGCGGGCCCCCGGAGACCGCGACGAGTTGATCACCGGTCGGTCGAGGACGATAAGTCCACCGCTCGCGCCAGCTGCCCGCCTTCCTTTTCTGCGCGGCCATCGAGTCCATTGCTCGAGCTCTGGATCTGCCCTAAAAGTCTTGCGTTTGTCTGCCCTCGCTCTCCCATCCCTCCCGTCGGTCGAGAAGCCTTCCCTCCTTCTTCTCTGCCCGCCTCGTGCCCTTCATATTCGATTCCTCTCCTCCGCCCCTCCCTCCTCTTCGACATCCCCGCCCGCCATGTCCGCAGACCTCTATCCTCAGTCGCCCTACCCGCCCCGCCAGTCCTACCCTCGCCCCGACAGCCAGTACAACCTCGCCGCCTCCTCCGCCATCGTCTACCCGCCCTCCCTCCTTCCCTCGCAGCAGTCCATCTCCGACCCCCAGCCAACAGCAGACTCCCCCACCGGCTCCCCGTCCCCCGAGTCCTCCTCGCCCAAGCAGGACAATGCCTCCGCATCAAAAGCAGACGGCGCGCCCCAGCAGCAGCCCGCAAAGCCTCAAGCCACCTTCCTCACCAAGCTCTACGCGTACGTCTCCAGACGCGTCGCGCTTCTCCTTCGCGCACTCACATCTTCCTCCTCCAGCCTTCTCGAGCGACCAGAGAACCACCACATGATTCGCTGGGACCCCGCAGGAGAGCACATCATCGTAGAGCGGCCAGAGCAGCTCGCCCTTCATGTCCTCCCAAGCGTCTACCGTCAGTCGCGCTTTGCGAGCTTCTCCCGGCAACTTAACGTAAGTCTTATTCCTTGTTCGTCGCACGCGCGCCCGTCCCCTCCTGGTTCCCCGCGACCCTGACGTCGTCATCCTCGTTCTTCCAGATCTATGGCTTCATGCGCAAGGTCAATCTTCGCAACGTGGACCCGGCCATTGACGACCCAGACGCGAGCACTTGGTGTGAGTATATGCGCATCCGCGCGCGTGCTCTCATTCATCGCATTCACATTTGACTGACGCTGCTATCAAGCCCACCCGACCCTCAACAGGCACTCGCCTCCAGAGGTCGTCGCCAACTTCAAGCGTCGCGTCCCTCCGCGTCTGCCCAAACCCCGCAAGCGCGACAACGAGGTGCCGCAGATTCCCCCGCCGCGTTCTGCGATCGGTATGGGTCCTGTCCCACTCTCTGTACCTGCAGGTGATTTATCACCGTACAAAGGTCGCGCCCGTGGTTTCTCCGCCCCCGGCTCCTTCACTCCCCTCAACCAGCCCGGTGCTGCCGGCTGGGGTACCAGCTACCCCCGCTCTACTCTCCCTCCGCTGAACGTCCCTTCTGATCCGCCCTCGCTCTCCGCCCACGGCAGCATGTATTCTCACTCATCTCATACCCTGCACCCGGTTACCCCTACTGAAGATACCCAGTCCACCTTCGGCTCCATGAGTTATTCCAGCTCGGGACGCGAAGCCATGATGCTTCCGTCCCCGTCCTCCCAGTACCAGTACGCAGACCAGCAGAGCAACTGGTCTTTCTCTCCTACCAGCGCGTCGACCGCGCATTCATCTGGATCTTTGTCTAGCCTCTTGAACCCCAGCAGCAACAACATGGGAAGCGGCTACTCAAACACCACTCGTCCCCAGCCCGCTGCCATCAACACCACCTACACGTCGTCGTCCTACCCTCAGATGAGCCGTAGCCACCACAGTGCCGGGCCTGTGTCCCCGGACAGTCGGCCCACGTCGGGCTATTCCGCCTCGTCCATGTCCTCGCTGCCGACGCCGTACGAGGACGCGAGCTCGCACCATTTTGCGCATGACTACTCTCGCCCGGGCTCGGAACATCACCGTCCGATGAGCCCATCTTCGTCGCGACCGCCGTCGTCCAAGTCGTACCAGAACGGCGGGTCTTTGAGCATCAGGCGCGAGCGCAGACACAGCCAGGCGATGTCGCCTTACCCGTCGCCGTACTCCGAGCACCCTTCGCAGCGTCCATCCACGTCTCCTCATCCTGCGGAGGACCACACCGGTGCCGGTATCCCGCGCGTCCGCAGCATGATCCAGCTTCCCTCTGTTGCCGACTCTTACAACTTCAACCCCGCGCAGGCGGATTTTGCCTACGCAGTTGACGAGACGAGTGGTCACCCGAACGGGATCTACGGTGGCATGCGAAGCGTGCGGCCGTCGACGAGCGCATCGTCGTTGAGCACGACCAGCTCGGCGGCCAACACCCCCGGAGCGGATGGTTACGGCAATGGTGCTGGAGATGCCGATATCACTCGATGTGAGTGAGTCTACTTCACTGGGAGACGTCGCACTCGGGGTTGCATTCGCTTGGAATGCAGCTCAGGGGGTCACTGGCCGAAGCACCATGACTGACGGCCCTCGCCTGTCTTAGATTCACCCGACTACGGGTTCGTTCAGATGAACGAACACCTCCCGCAATACGCCAAGGCTGAGCTGTGAAAAGCCGCCAAGCGTCGGAGGTTCCGGACACCGTTTGATTGGTCCGGCCCGGATTGAATATCGACGATATCCTCGCCTGCCCGACTTCCCCCTCCTTTTCCTGCCCCGCGAACACCCACCCCATATAGACGTCTCGGCTCTCGGCTCGGATTCGTAAACTATATGCGTTCTTGCTTGGCCAGTACTCTTCCACGGCTCTCGATCCGCGTCTCCATTTCCCGTCCATTTCCCCCTCTTCGGACGCCGACATCTCTGTGAACGGTTCGCTATCGGCGGAACAGGAAGGAGTTTCCCGAAAAAGGACACGACCAGACGCAGGGCGCGACGGTCTTCCGCACGGTGTCTCGGTGGTGGCTGGGGAACGTCTGAACGTTCGTCAACGGCCAGCATCAGCCATCGTCGGCATCTGATCTCACCGCGCGGTGGATTGGCTGCTGCCAGGGCCCGTGTGGACTGCTGCTGTGCGATGCTGTTCGCACTTACAGGTGGCCGCTGGGCGATGTGCATGCAGCGCCTACCGTCACAGCGTCTGTCTCGTCAGTGTTCTGATTTGCGCATGGACGCTTCTGTTTTCTCTTCCCCTCCAGTCGGGCGTGGACGCACGGAGCCTGTTCCATCTCAGTTGCATATCGCTCTTGCCCGAACTCTTTCTGCCACCCATCCATCCCTCATCTGTCGGCGGTCCTGTCGTCGTCAAGATGGACGTTTGCGATCCTCATTTATTCCTCTTGCCCCTTCATTTGTCTGTTGGTGTTCATCGGCAGCTCGTGGCGTCCTTACGTTTATTCGCTCGTCATCATGTCCGCATCACATGTCTCATAGTCTCGTATGCTCTGTCGCTCTTTCGTCTGCCGGTCCTGTCGCTTTCTATGTAGTCCTTCCGTTCTCGATGATAGCTGTATTTCTCGCACGTCTCCCTCCCTCCCCTTTTTCTATTCTCCGTTGCCTCGTCTGTCCCGCTGTGTAAAACTTATTCTCGTCTGCACCCACCACGTATATACATGCATCGATACAGTCTCCGCAATTGATATACCCCGTCTCCTCCCCTCGCAACCGTTTGTTAGTGTCCGCGCGACAGAGTTTGCTCGGTGCGCAAAGATTACGAGCACAACGTTGTTGGGCGCCTGGACGACGCGATGGCCAGGATTTGTGTTGCGCGCAGCAGGACCCCCAGATCCAGTAGCGCGATATAGCTTCATCGGCCAATCGTCGCTCGTTCGCGGAAGCAAATGGCGCAAGCGTGACCCGGAGCGTTATGTGTGACGCCCGAGGTTGCCACGCGTGACGGGTGACTTAATGTGACAGTGACGGTAATCGGCGCGTAACGTAACGGCTCGTGACGAAGGCGGCGACGGGACCGGGCGTCTCGGGCGGACTTGTGGACTCCGCGAGCGTTGCAGTCGAGCACCGACGTCCGCGATCCTCACGAGGCTAAAAGGCTTTCTCTACCGACCCTGGTGGCTTCGACTACGTCAAGCACGGCGCTGGCGACACTCTCCAAGACGGCTCCGACGTCTGAACTGCCAGCTCACGCAAGATCGAGGGTTATTATATTCAAAGGTGCACGATGGACGACTCGCCCGTGCGGCGACTCGTGAACCAATGCAGATCAAACGGTCCGTCTCGTCTCCCCTTTCTCTTGTTCACTTTCTGTTGGGGCTCTGTGCGTTGTTTGGGGTGGTCTACGTTGGGGCTCTGGGCCTTTCTTCCCCTCTCTCCCTACGCGTCTCTCTCTCTCTGTGGGACGCTGGATCTGATTGATGCTTTGCTTTTTTGGGACTCGCGTTGGGACGGCTTGCACGCGCGTTTTCGGACACATCTCTGCGGGATGGCGGCGTCGGTGGTGGTGGCGATGGTGATAATGGTGGTTTGCGCTCGGTGGGACAGACGTGGACGCGAAAGTCGATGCGATCACGAAGCTGCAGGCCGAATTCGAGGCGGGGGCTGAGGTGCGTGCACTCCTTTCATTCGACCCCATCCGGCCGTTCACGTCCACATTCTCGCTCTGCACGGTGTCGTGGGTGATGCTGTCGCGCCGCCCACGCAGATCCCGGACTCGGACGCGCTCATCCAGGTCGTGAAGGCGTGCCTGCGCACGCCGAACCAGCACCTGACGACGGCGACGCTCTCTGCGCTCCCGCCGCTCGTGCCGCTGCTCGTGACGCGGCCCCCGGCGCAGATCCCGCTCCCGTCCTCGTCGACGTCGCCCGCTGCGTCGACATCGTCCGCGACGTCCTCCCCCGTGGACGCGCACGCGCTCCGGCAGGTGCTCACGCAGCTCATGCCGGCGGGGGGCGGGGTCATCGACCGGCTGGGGGACAGCAGGGAGCGCGCGAGGGAGAAGGCGAGGGAGACGTTGGTCGCGATGGGCGGCTTTGCGTTTCGCTGTGGGGGCACGGGCTCGCAGATGGGTCGGTCGAGGGACGGCAAGGGCCCGGAGACGCCGCTGCAGCTCTTCGAGCGGTTTTTGCGCGAGGGCGGGCTGATGAGCAAGGTGTGGAGGGTCAGAGAACAGGTGCGTCCCTCCTCTTCTTTGGTCTGTTTGGGACGAGGGCGGGGAACTTAGGCGTGCGTGGGTTTTGTCTTTCTGGGACGCAGGCGATCTTGACCCTCGTGCATATCCGGCGGGTGCACCATCTGTTCCCGCTCCGGCCGTACCTCCCGCTCCTCGTCGACGCGCTCGAGGACACGGACGGGAACGTGCGTGAATGCGCACGGCAGTCGGTCGTGGAGCTCTTCACGGGCCCGGGGGTGACGGACATGGCCCGGGCGGACCTCAAGAAAGAGATGACGAAGAAGGGCGTGCGGAAGACGATCGTCGACGGCGTTCTCTCGAAGGTCCTCTCCGGCAGCGTAGGGACGAGCACGCCCGCGACGATGAGCGAGGCGGGCTCGGAGAACGGCGACGTCGCCCCCAAGGAGTACGTCCCGCCGAGCATTGCGCTGATGAACAAGCGGCCTGGCCCCACCCTCTCTGGCGCTGCGGCCCACAGCTCCGGCACTGTCTCCCGCACGGTGAGCCACGGGAATGTGCGTGAAATCCCGCGGCCTGCGAGTAGGGCGGCTGCGATGTCGCCCACCGGCGAAGGCCCTTCTACGCCCGGTACTGGGTCCGACGTCAAGGCTGTATACGTGAGTGTTCGTTCTCTTCTCCATTTGATGCTTATTGCCCCCCGGTACATCGCGGTGGCTGGAGGGCTCTGCTGACTTGGGCTTCTGTGTGATGTGTCGTAGATTGCTTCGAGCCGCGATCTGGAGAATGAGTTCGCTTCGATGTTGCCCCCGTTCGAGGTACGTCGGTATCACGCAGGATGGCAAACTCTTCCCGTCGCAAACGGTCCGCTCACCAAGCATCGTGTAGGGCAAGGAGACGGAGCATAATTGGGCCGGCCGGGAACAAGCCATTCAGAGAGTCCGCGGCATGCTCAAAGGCGAGGTGCACGAACGCTACCCGGAAACCTTTATCCACGGACTGAAGAATGGATTTATGGAGGCCTCGCTGAAAGCGGTGAGTGGTGTTCCAGAACGACGCCCGCGAGACAGCATGCATTGACACACCGCATAATGAAATCCCCGCACAATCAGCTGGCGAGCCTTCGGACGACGGTCGCGACGAACACATGTGCTCTCTACAACGAACTCTCTATCGCCCTTGGCACCGCTCTGGACCCGTTCGCCGACCTTCTCTTTACCAATCTGCTCCGTATGGCGAGCCTCACGAAGAAGATTGCGGCTCAGAACTCGCAAGCTACCGTCACGACGCTCATCGAGCATCTGTCTGCTCAGCCCAAGATCATCATCCCTCTCCTCTGGAATACCCTCCAGGACAAGGCGATCCAGACGCGTTCGTACGCTATCAGTCACGTGAAGCACTACCTTGAAGTCCATGGGACGCGCGCTACCCATGCCATTGAAGCTACCGGCGCGATCGATCTATTGGAGAAGATCGTCAAGAAGGCGCTGGGCGACGCCAACGCGGGGGTACGGGACAACGCGCGGCAAATGTTTTGGATATTCCACGGGATCTGGTCTGAACGCGGCGCTGTGATCCTGCAAGCCCTTGATTCGGCGTCCCGTAAGCAGCTAGAGAAAGCATGTCCCAACCCTGAGGCGCTGGCAACCATGCCCAGCGCCGCATCGCCGCCCAAGGCCAAGAAGAGCAGTGTCGCGGCCGCGATCGCTGCCAGCCGAGCGAAAGCGAAAGCTATTGCGACCGCACCACCGACCCTGAGGCACCAAGCGACCTCAACATCGCACACGATACGCGCGACGTCACCGCCGACAAGCGTCAGGCGGGCCACCTCGCCCTCGCTATCGACGAGCAGCTCCACGGGGGGAATCCGTGCCTCGTCCCCGGTGTCGCGCGCATCACCGCCGAGGTCCAGGATGGTCTCTGGAGGTACGCTCTCTCGGTCGACAAGTGCCAGTTTGGCATCTAGCACGACAGCGCGGAGCCCTCCCAGACAGCCACAGAGCGCCTCGCCGCCGTCACCCACATCTGACCAAACATCCCGGCGGCGCCTCTCATCACCACTGAACGTGCTAAACCCTTCTCCCCCCACCTCCAACTCGACGTTCCGTAAAGCGGTCGAGACGGCCCTCCCGGCGTCCCCTCCTGGATCAGTGGACCATTTCACCTCGCCCACACCGCGCCCGCCGAAGGTTGGGCAGGCAGTGCCCGTCACGTATCGCGAGTCGCTGTCTATAGCCGGGCTGCACCAGCTCGCTGGGACCGAGGAAGAGTCGCTTCTTTTGGCGACGAACATCCCTGTGCCTGAGGACAGCGACTCGGATATGGAGATGGACGAGTCCGTCAACCTGATCTCGTTCTCCACCCCGTACGAGGTTTACCCGCCCGCGCCGCGGTCAAATTCGCAGGCGAACTCGCTTTCGCACGTCTCGTCGAGCCCGAAGCGGCCGTTCTCCAACGCGCTCTCGACAGGGACGAGCTCGCCTCCGGCGGGCGTCGCGCAGCCGCTTGTGGAGGACGCGATGCGCGCGCGAGCGGAGCAGGCGGAGAGCGCGGCGGAGCGACTGCTGGAGCTCGTTGAGCCTGAGGAGGACCTCACGCACCCGTCGCCCATTCCCGCAGCCCTGCTTCTGCGGAATGGGGAGGGCCAGGGTGCGAAACCTAAACCCAGAGTGGGAAGTGGGAGTACCGCACCGACTGTGCCGCGGACGCCAGTGAACAACAACAAGCGCAACGCGGCAATAATGCAGCAGGCGGCGCTGTTCCAGGACAGCCCGGCCTACAACGGGAAGACGACATCCCTGTTCGCCCTCGTTGACGGCCGGGACAGTGCGGGACAGTGGTGGGCCAAGCGGATGGCATGTACGTGCAGTGTCTGTGGAGGCTTCTGATTGCGTGTACTGATGACGGTCTGTGCTCGCGCCAGTGCTCAAGATCCCAACAGCGCACGAGGACATTGGGACCCCTGATAGGGAGCAAACCTTGCAGACGTACATTGCGGCGCTCGATGAAGGTTCGGCGGATGTCCCGGTGCTCAAGAGGCTCGCGCGTCTCTGCATGCAGAACGCTGTCCACGAGCCGCTCTCACCCGTCAGCCCGGCGTTCTCCGTGCCTCTCACGCCGTCGCCCATGGACGGCTTTGCGCGACAGCTCTCCCCAAGCAGGTCCGAGTACTGGCGGCAGGACAGGCTCTTTGACCGGCTCTTCCACGCCCTGGTCAAGTTCTTGGATTTTCGGAAGGTGCGTATGCGCGCGACTGCGGACCTTGGGGCTGAATGGCTGATAGGGAGCGTTCACATGCATGCAACAGAATGCCGAAGAACTCGAGTACGGCCTGATCGTCCTCTGGGAAATGCTGGAGAACCAGGCGCCGCTGCTGGAGGGACACGAAGCGGATATTTTCGGCGTGCTTCTGCAAATCAGATACTGCGCGCAGATGAACGTACGTGCTGTCGGTTTGGGTTCAGGCCTGCGGGCGCGGCGCGACGGTGCTTACGTCTTCGCAGGTGATGCAAGCGACCAACTTGTTCCGAGATACACTCACGAGCCGCATTGAACCCGTGTATGGTCTGACGACCCTGCATGCCGCTCTTCGGGCTTTCTGGGACGCGCCCCTCCCCCCTTCGGCGACCACGGAGATTAGGGACGGGACCTATGCGTTCGGCCTGATCGCGCTGGGTAAATTCTTCTTGCGTCTGCCCCCGGAGGTGCTGGAAGAGGAACTGCCTCGACTACGGTCAACGCTCATTTCGGTAAGTGCCTGCTCTTGTGACAACGTGCCAGTACAGACACGCAGACTGATCTTCTCCCCCGCGCTCCCCCGTCCTCTCCCCTTCCCCAGGCGTTGACGGAAAGCTCAGGTACGAGTTCGCTGGCCGTGCGCGAGGCGGCGACGGCGGCAACCATCGCTGCCCAGACGGTCCTTCGCGATGAGACGCATCTCTTCACTCTTCTCGATGGGCTGCCTGATGAGAAGAAGAACCTCCTCACGTACATGTTTGACAAGCACGGGGCGCGGGGTCCCGCGCACTCGGCCGAGGCATCCGCGATGGAGAAACTGGAGCGCGAGATGAGGCGGATCGACGGCCGCCTGAGCACCCCGCGCCGTGTCTAGGCTGGGACCGCGGCGTGCCCCTCAGTTATTAGTAGATTACCATGACGTCTGTGTAGGCATTCAGTGCGGTCAGGCTCCTCGTGCTGTCGGGAAGGTTCTCCGAGTTGATATACCCGCACTATTGTAGTCATACATTCAGTTTTTCAGTTTTCGTGTCCGGGGCAGCGGCTCTAGCCATGCCCCTCCTGTTTGTAATCTGCCCTTTATGATTCATACGATATAATCGACGCGCATGTAGGTAGCAGGTACATAACCAGATTAATCTATGTCGGTTCGGTCGGTCGATCATGAGAATGAAAAGTACCCCGTACGCGCGTACGTCCACCGTCGTGGCCATCACCTTCATGCGGAGCGGGGGACATATGAGCACTCATCTCCGGTTTCATACTCTGGACGAAACTCATACCTGCTTTGTGGTAGCATGGGAATCGATGCGCTTGGAACATATCCCTAGAACCGTTTCATCGCGGTCACCTCCGCCAAATGCCTCCTGCAGCGCGCCATCTCCTCCAATCGGCCGGCGATCTCCCGCAAGTGCAGCGCGTGCGCCTCCTCTTCCAACGCCTGATCCGAGAGAAGAGTGACGAATTCTTCCTGCAGCCCGTGGAAAGGAGAGGGAGAAGGAGAGGAAGAGGAAGGGGAAGACGCGTGCGCCGTACGCAGTGTCGAGGCACCAGCCCCAGCCCAGGGAGTGCCACCGCCCGGGCCTCGTTCTCTGGCAGGCTGAGAACGCGAACCGCGCGCGGCCGATCGAGGGGAACCGCGCTCGGGCTCTCCCAGCTCAAGTCTAAGACGCCGCTCCCAGAACGAGAAGCATCCGTCCGAGTCCCATACGTCGTCGTGCGGCGTGCGCGGTTTGGGCCCCGTGCGTGCGTGCGCGTGTCCGGCCGCGCGGTCGGTCCCTGGCTCGAGGGTGTTCTCTAACTCAGGTCCCAGGGAAGGCAGAAGCTGCGTTGAGGCTGTGGTCGTGAAGTTCTGCCCAGCGAGCTCCGCGGCGGCGCAAGTTTCAGGCTGAGACTGAGAGTGGGGGCGAGGGGCGGGTGGGTCGGCCGATGGCTCAGCTCGACGCTCGCTGTCGCACAGGGTGTGTTCGCGTTCGCGCCATCCAGCATGCGAGAGCGGCACAGGCATAACGTTCGCACTGACACTGGCATCGTCCGAGCAGCCGTCAGGCAGAGCGAGAGACTCCGTGCACCCTTGGGCTTCATGGACGGTGTGTGACGGTGACGAGGAGGGTTGGTCGGAGTCGGAGCGGGCGCACCCTAAACCTTGGAGCTGGTCGAGGACACGCTGGAAGTTGCGGACGACCCCAAAGGCTAGATTGTTGTGCATGAGGAGTCGCGGATCGGACGCACGACAGAGGCCTGGGCGCGGAGGCAGGTACGGCGGAGGCCGTGGCTGCAACGAGGGTATGCCCTCGAGCTCGTCACCCAGCACGGCGCCGGTCCGGGTAACCAGAGGGCTGCAAGGCGCCGCGCGCAGGGCAGGAGATAGAGATAGCGCGTCCGGCAAGGGGCTTTGACGTGTGCGCTCGTGGGAGCCTCCCTGCGACGATCTCCCTCTGTCCCCATAAGGCGAGCGACGGCGACTTGGACGCACAGAACCAGATGGCTGCTCGTTCAGCGCACATATTCCGGACCCGGGCTCAGCTCCCGGTGGTGGGCGGAACTCTGCGTAGGGGAGCTCGGTGGTGGGAGGAGGCGAGGGTAACGGGTTGTGAACAGGAAGCGCAGCGACCGGTCCAGCGAGGCCGATGCGATCAGAGTCGTCAGAGACACGAGATCGGTGCCCATAGGATGCAGGCCAGGGAGTAGAAGTTGCTACTCTCTCTGCTGGGTGGAGCGAGAAGCCCGAGGACGAGTTGTTCGTCAAGTCCGCAGAGAAGTCGAGCCGCAGGGAGGGCGTGCTCAGCAGCTTCCTCAGTACGCCCGGGCTTGCTTTTGGGAAGAGCTTCTTCCGAATCGGGGTCAGCAGGAAGTCGTCCTTGTGCAGATTGCCTGGAACGAAGCCGTCGAGTCCAAAGTCGCCAAAATCCTGACTGCCTCCAGATGGCTGGCTGTGGCGCCTAGTCCGTGTCATAGGATCCTGATACTGACGAGTTTCGACTTGTTTGCCCACAGTGGGAAGCAACGCCTGTAGCCGATCGTATTCATCCGAGACGGTGGCGTCGAGTAGCTGGATGAACGTAGCGCGCTGGGAGACGTGGCTAGCAGGTCGGTCCGAGTGCCGCGAGCTGGTTGGAAAAATCCTCCCATGGCGCCGATTGCTATGCGATCGCTTGGGCAAGGCAGTATAGCAGTCTTTCTCTGCGGGCAAAGCAGACATGACGAGGCTGACTGAGCGTGGCGACGGTGCAGACGGGGCGAAGACCGAGAAACAGGATAGCTGAGATGGAGGCGAACATCAACCAGCGACTCGCGCCACAGACGCGTCGAACTGGGACAAACAGCACAGCCACCTCCTCCCTCTCTGCCCCTCACGCCCGGCCAGGTTCACACTGATGGAAGTCGCGGGGTTTCAAATGAGCCTCATGGACTTGAATCCTATAGAGCCACAATACACAGGGCAAAGTACATTAGAGTGCGCGCGACGTTAGCTACCGATCTACTACGGCCAAGGCGGTGCATTTCCAGCACTACAGTTCTCGAGTCAAGTAACTGGGATTGGCGATATGCTACGATTTCATGGGTTCCGGTTCTCAAGTACATAGCGATCTCGCGGAGTATCCCAGCTGCGTTAGAGGTGCTTCCCTGCGCAGCCTTCCCTTACTGGCTTCCGCCCGTATTTGCTAGGCCGCCCCTCACAGATCGCACCCGTTGTTGCCCGCCTCGTCCTGTCCCAGGCGAGGAAGTGTCGGACATGTTACGAACAAGAAAGCGCAGTAGGGCTCCTGCGTGCGGGTTGTTCTTCGGGAAGACCCTCCCAGTCCGCGTTGAATAACCGGCGAGGGCCTCCGCGGACGTGAACCGCCTCGGCCTGCCGATCGTCCGCTCGCAGAGAAGGTCGCAAAGATTGACATGGGTCCCCAACACCGCCTAGCATGCGTAGCGGTACCACGCCAGACGGAAGAGTCGCAGTGAGGAACTCGTACAGGTCGGTGAATGCGGGCGACGTACCGAGCGACAGTCCCGCAGGCTGTCCGACACCGGCGTGATACCAATTGCTCTGCAGAGCCGCTGCCACGCCCAGAGCGAGTCCACACTGACCCCAAACAGGTCATTGAACTTGCGCACCATCGCGTCCTGCAGACCGCGCAGCGCGTCCTTGCGCTCGTCGTCGTCGTCGCGCCACTGGAAGTGGTCGCACATGTCGAGGAAGGCGTCCATGAAGGGAATAGAGGGGTCGTACGCGAACGCGGGATACCTCGCGAAGAAGGCTGCGATGTGATCGACGGGGTTCGAGGGCGGGTCGGGACGCTGGCTTCTCCGGGCTTTCATGATCTACGCGAGACGCTGTCAAGCAAGGACTGAGTGGAGATGCTTGCCGAGATGAAAGCTCACCCTCCTGAAGTCGTCGCCGCTGACGTGGGTGTACCGACACTGATTGCCACGCCGACAGGTCCCCCGATCGGCGAATTCGTAGCACATGGGTTTCATTGGAACGCAGAAGAAAATGTCAAGGGCTGGAAGGCGACTTCGACGCACACGCAGAGACTGTGCGCTGGGAGAGCCATGCCTCTGAATGTTGTGCCTATTATCTGCTTCAGAGCTTGAGTCAGACATCGTCGCCGGGCCCGACACCTGCGCGACATCGGACACAAGGACAGAGGACGGGTACCATTGTAGCTCAGGGATTGCCTCTGGCAGAAGGTCGGCTTCTAGCGCAGCGGGTTGAAACACTGTGCAGTCCTCGGATGCCGTCTAAGCGACGTCGGCGAGGTGGGTCGACTGCCGCAGACATCAATGAATTGCGCAAATTGGGCCCCGGAACGGGACGCTCACGAAGACCGTTGTCAGGACAAACGATGAGCCTGACATGGCATTAATGAAGAGAACGTCCCAGACATCGACATCCTACGGAAGATTGAGGACTGATAAGTGGTACACGTAGAAGCGCCTGCTCAGGGTGTCTGACACGTCTCTAGCAGAGCACCGTCCTGGAGAGGTAATCAGCACACTCCTCGCTGGACTGTGGATGACGTACGTGCTTACCGCGTAGGCGAGGCTCTACATCGTCGTCACGGTCGGAGTCGAGTCGACCGTCGAGACTCGAGAGCTCTCGAGAGACGGGAGGAAGCGGCTATCATCTATGTCATTGTCAAGTCATGTGACCCGTTCCGGATTGATTGGCGCCAGTGGTCAAGATGAACCACTGGTGCGAACCGCTCGAACTCGAACCGTCGTCACGTCATCTATGAGGTTTCCTGAACATCGATAGGTAAGTTCTTGTTCCCGCTGCTATGATAGATACAACATTTAAAGCTAGTCTCTATGTACAGGACTCCGAGTGTGAGCTTCCAGCTTCAACTTTGTGCGTCTGAACGGCAGAACTTGAACTCGATTGGCACGAGTCCTCCGACTGGCGGAACAGCCCTCCACACCCTCTTCCAAAGCGAGTCGCTATATGTGACGAAGAAGAAAGCGCAGCACGCTCCCGGCTTGTATCTCCTCGCCCGGGAAAATCTTCTTCGTCCTGCGCGAGTACGCCGCGAGCTCCCACTCGGTCGCGAACAGACACGGCTTTCCCTCCGTCGGCGCCCGGATGAGGTCACAGATATTCACCTGGACCCTGGTAACGATCTGAAGCACAAACCAACCGCGCACTCGGTCCACCGCACGACGCAAGCAGAGACGAAGCGCGAAAGCACGCACCGCCCGACATTCCCGCACGCTCCCCGGCGCCGGCTCGATCTTCAGCACGGCGCAGAGGTGCTGCCAGGTGCGGAGGTCCCGCGCCGCACCGGGCTCGGGGTTGTTGAACTGGCTGATCATGGCGGCTTGCAGGTGGAACTGGGCAGCGCGGCGCTCGTCGCTGTTGACGTCCCACCCGCGATATTCGCACAAGTTGAAGAACTCGTCGATGAACGGCGCGGAGGGGTCGTAGGCGAAGTCCGGGTACGACGCGAAGAACTCGGCGATGTGGTCGACGAGTGCATGTGACTGGTTGGGATGAGGCTCGGGCCAAGTCCCGGTGTTCATTAACTGGAGGGTGCGTCGTCGGCCGCCCGTTGAGCCTCGCTCAGCTCCAGCCGGCATGACGGGATGCTCACCTCTTCTAGCTCATCCTCACTCATGTGTTCGTATCGACAGTGTTCGCCAAAGCGACAACTCCCGGTGTCAGTGTACTCGGAGCAAATCATGACCGGAGATTCAGGGAAGTGGAAGTGGCGGCATAGAGGTTCATGAAAGGGCGGAGGTGAGCTCTGATTTATGTAGAGACGGTCGTAGAGGCTTACCGCCGTGCGCTGCATGCCCGATGACCCCGATGGACTTCGGGGTATGTTGTACCTATTCTGTTATAGCCAACTTCAAGGTCAACGGTGCTAAGGGTCGCGTCTGATTAAGGATCTGAAATGTGCACAGTCAAAAGGTGTAATCCACACGAGCATGGAAGGAACAGGGTCCAGTCTGGCTTGGTCTTCCTCCGCAGCGCGACGGCCCATGAGCTCATAGGTGGTATAGACGGAGCGCCCACGACGGCCGCCGTTTTCTCGAAGGTCGCCCGGGATAGCGACCTTCGACAAAACTGTCCACGTGCTCGCGTGCCAGTTGATGCTCATTCGAAGCAACAGCATAGTGTCCGACCCCGCTGGCTGCGCGGACTTTCGCTTTGTGAGTAGTTTGGTCGCAAGTTGATACGATCACATTGTATGCTTACACAGCTGGCGCTATTCCAAGTAGCTCGATACATCATAAGCAACATCCCGAACATCAACCCCGCTACTTCCCAGGATTGAAGATTTGTCGAAGCAAACATCTCAAGAGACTCCCTGTGTGGACGCTCTCCTTCGGAAAGATCTTATCCTGCTCCCGCGTGTACTTGGCGAGGGCCTTTTGGTTTGGAAACGTTTTCACAGGGACCTCAGGGTTCTGCCGTTGCACGAAGTCGACCAGATTGACATGTGTCGACTTGACGATCTACCCCCGTGTAAGAGTCTTCGTGGCCATTTTGAAGATACATGGGTGGATACTAACTTACCTTGCGACACTGCGTGATACTGTTTGGAGCAGGGTCCACGCCTAGGGCGTTGCACAACGCCTGCCACGCACTAAGATCCTTCTCGTCCTTCCCGTACATGGCGTTGAATTGCAACACCATCGCGTCCTGTAGCGCTTTTCTCTCCTTTCGGCGCCGTGCCGAGTTCTCGTTCCACCTTTGGGAGTCAGCGAGCCGGCCGAACTCCTGCAGAAATGGGGCGTTTTGCTGGAAATTGAATTGGGGATATCGCGCAAAGTATGCGTGTATATGGTTGACAGGAGGCGCAGCCTGAGCCTGCAAGATGCACATCACTTTTTTCAAGGCTGGACTTATGCACCACTCACCATCATGCAGGCAGCTCAGTGCGTCTCGAGGTACTGGACTTGGGGACTTGATGAACATCGAACGCGACCCATGCGCGAGTCAAATACTAGGGGACGAACGAAGTCTTCGGCAGCATTAGATGTGGCCCCATGCGCCGGACAGCACCACTGTGTTACCACGTTGTCGCCAGGCTGTCTGGAGTACTTACGTTTGAGGCGATAGGCCGGGCATCCAGGTCATCATCATAGGGATCCGAGTCCTCGGGAGCGAGTAGTTCCATCCATACGTCATCAGATTGTGCTGCGGTAGTCCGCTCGTCGCCTGATTGCTAACAGACCAGCCATAGCCAGTCTGCGACAATGCGATCTCGTGGTGTGTCATTTTAGCTATGACGTACAATCGGACGTTGAGACAATGCTGAGTGTATGCTTGGGTGGTGGGACGCAGGGTGAGACCTCTATCACTGTGATCAATGCAGTCCGGTGACTACCCAAGTCATGGTAGCATTGACGGTGCAACAAGGTTCGAATGGTACATGACTTCGATATGAGTACATTCACTGTTTGTCGGGCGGGGGATTATAGATGCGACGCAAGAGGTATTCTAGTAAACCGCCATTCGCAACTTGGTCTCTATAGAAGACCTTTCCGGTGGCTCGTGTATACTCGGCAAGGCGGTACTCAGAGGGGAACCTCTGCGGTGGCTTTCCCAGGAACGGAGCATCGAGGAGGTCACAGATGTTCACATGCGAACGGTTGACTGCCTAGGAGGAGGTTCAGTGATACACGGAACTACTCACAAGTATATTGAACCACATACCCGCCGACAGGCCTTCATCTGATCGGGTACAGGACTAATTCGGATCACTCTGCAGAGATCTTGCCAGGTAGCGAGGTCGTCGGGATTGGTGCCCAAAGTGTCGTTGAACTGATGCGCCATTGCGACAGACATGCGTTCGCGCGCGTCGGCCTTCTCCTCACTGTGGCGATCCCACTGGAAGAAGTCGCACATGCGGTAGAACTCTTCGATGAAAGACGCATCGCGGTTCCACGGAAACTGGGGATACCCCGCGAAGAATTCCGCAATGTGGTTTGGTACAGGTCGGACCTTCTTCGCTTTCTTCGCTTTGGGTTTGCGAGTCTTGACCTTGAGTAGCTACTAGTACGTTGTTGAAACGGAGCGCGGGCTGTGTGACTTGCAGGACGACCCACCGATTCGTTTAAATCCGGCTTCGTAGGTATGAATCTCTTCTGAATGTTTGAGTTGGAGGAGGGTATGAATGGGGGATGACAGAGGCTTGGACGTCGGAGGCCGGGAAGTCCTGAACGTAGGGCAGCTAACATTCGGACTAAGTTGAACTAGTAGCAGCGGAAGAGTACAAGGTATCTGGGACTCCACAGGTAGTCCAAGTCCCCTCGCGGTCCCTGTGCCTCCGCCATGCGGCGCCGACGTGTGGGAATCCCTGGGGAAGCTGACTTCTGGACGCCCACAATGTGTGCTGCGGTAGCTGCTCTTGAAGGGACTGGCTGAGTTTGCAGGTCACGGTGACTTCGGGCACTGATCACTTGTGCCACTTGAAGTCGTGGATAGCGAGACGTACTCGTTTAGACATGCTGGACGGGTTGCACAGTCCATGGTTAACGTCGCAACATAGCCGAAGGTTATCACATTAGGATATAATACGGATCACAATTGCACAAAAAACGTGCGAGATACAGTGCAAAGATGAGCAAGCAAACCCCCACAGATCAAGGGGATGGAGGATCGAATATGCGCCGGAGCAAGTAACGTAGCAGCGTTCCGGCGTGCACGTTGTTCCTTGGGAATATCTTCCCAGTCTTCCTCGTATATATTGCGAGTTCCCCCTCAGTGGGGAATATCCGCGGCTTGCCCAAAGTCGGAGCTGCGACAAGGTCGCAGATGTTCACATGCGTCTGCATCACAGCCTGCAACGCGGTGTGTCATGATCCCCAACGCACTGGGGCGAGGGAGATTAATGGGAACGCACCTCGCGACAGTCCTTCAGGGTATCCGGTACAGGCTCTATCTCCAGAGCCCTACAGAGACTCTGCCACGCCTTCGGGTCGTTGACAGCAGTTCCGTACATCCCGTTGAACTGCAGGACCATAGCGTCCTGCAACTGCTTCCGAGCCGTCGCCTTCTCCTCCGCCTTGCTTTCACGTTGCCGCCCAAAATAGTCGCACATATTGTAGAATTGGGTCATGAAGGACGCGTTCGGGTCGTAGGGGTATTCTGGATACGTCGCGAAGAAGTCGGCAATGTAGTTGGGTGAGGAGACGGCCCCCCTGGACGATCGCCTGCGACGCTTGTCGTTCTTCACGTACGACGATGGTCAGTCATACGACCACAAGAACCATACCGTCCGAGAACATACCCTCGACGCGTCTGCTTGACGATCTGCGACGTGATCAAACCGACAACGGTCTCCGAAGCGGCATGTCCCGCTCTCTGCGAACTGATAGCAGACTGACATGTTGAGTGTGGAGGATCGGAATGGAGGGTGACAGGAACTGCCGGTGGTCAGGCCGCGAGGAAACAGTGGGCAACGACTTGGGCGAGCATGAACGCGGCCTTTAAGGTTTCGGCTAGTGTGGCATCGGCTACTAGCTTCAACCCTGAACTCCCTTGGACACTATGAAGAAAGAAACATGGGGAGAGTCTTTCACGCGAGTATGCTTGCGAGTAACTTTGGATTCCTTGCCCTTTGGGGTCCAAAGAATTGAGAGACATCGAACAGCTGTGCCGAAAGGAACAATCTTGGGGATCAGGCAAACTTGAGGCAAGTGGCGGCAAGTCCGCCCTTGATGTGTTTCGTCTTATGGAAAGGACGCATATAGTCAGCATACAGGTAGTGTATGCGTGGATTACACACCTGCAACGGCGCAGTCCACCTTATGTCGACGTCGCACTCTTGTAGCGAAGCTCTGTGCAGCCCTGGGGGGCATCCTCGTAGATGAGACTACTCACCGAGGTCTTGGGCTTTTCTGCGGAGAAGACGGCTCAGCTTGAGCCCGGCTAGACAATGCCCGTCTTGCGTTCTTGCACGGCACGGACTTTGGCTCATCCGCGGTGTCGGTGCTTGTAGTCTGATTACCTTGCTTGACAAGGTTTCTCCACCCCCATAATGGGGGCCGGCAATGGCTGCGAGCCATCTTGTGTTTGGTTCTGTTTGGTATTCCGCGAGGCGCTCACAAGAAATGGTCCCAAGTGTGCACGAAGTGTGGGGCTCTACAGAGGTTGAAATCAGCCCTAAACAAGGGTGCATCGGCTTCTGTGTAACATTATCTAGTGAACCTTCATGACAAAATTCTTCAGAACCTGCTCAATTTCCCGATGCAGCACTGCACAAGTCTGTATCATATTATTGTAGACAACATACACGAGAATTTTGATGAAGGTTCACTTCATTCTTGCTTCAAATTGTGAGCGCAATTTGTTGCGAGGCGAAATTCCAAGTGAGGGAGGCCATACACTTCGCGCACACCTGAGCCCCCTCGCGAACGCCGGCGCGCAGTTGCGCGAAGGCGCGACGAGCTGTTTACACGGGTCACGTGTACCGTGTTCTCCCACGCGCGCGACGGGATGCTACCAGACGCGACCAGAGTCTGAGCCTCACAGGAGTAGATCAGCAACGCGAGTGCTCGCGAAGGCATTCTCAACACTAGATGTATGACCTGGGATGTTTCTGGCTGCATATCCCCCAGTAATCTTCATAATCGGACACTCTGACCTGCGGTTTCAAGCTTGCCTGAGGCAATACCTTATGATTTGGTCCGAGTTCAACCAGAAGTACCACAAATTCAATTGCACTGCTTGCGTTCTGGATGCTAGTCACACACGCGAGCCCGCTATGGTGATACAAAATCGTCTGCGTACTGAGATCTATGGTACGAAGGGGAGAGTGCGCAAGCGCCTGAACCGGCGTCTGAATCGATCTGTACCATGTTCTTGAACGGGCGCCTGATTACTAAGCAATCCACGGAGGCCATAGCCATTGCCGGCCCCCACCCATAATTGAAGCCAATTCCATCCAATTCAGCGCTTATGTCAACAATGCCAAACATTATCAGCCACATTCAGCAGCCGGCGCGCCCCGCCCGACTTGTCCTGCCCGATGTCCCGTTGCGCCAGGTTGCGCCGCGCAACTGGAACAAGTCGAAGAGACACGTCTAGTTCTACTAAGGGCGCAAGTGCGCTCATGTGTACAGCGCCGGATGTAGGTCACACATGGAAAATATCAAGCTTGTGATGTGTTGGATGTTCTCCCGCAGGCTGGCAGCAGTACAAGTGGGGGCGGTCCGCGAATTCTCTTCTCCCAAACTTATAGGTATGAAGTGCAGCAACTCCAAGACCGGACAGATAGTCACCAAACACAAGATCAAGTAGCTAATGAAGGAGCCTCCAAATTTGGTCAAGAGCCTTGCACATGCACTGTGCAAGGCTGGCCCTGGTGGTACCCTTGTGTGGTACAATGCACATCATCAGTAAGTAGTTCCCTGAAAGCATTACCGAGCTTATCGGAGCTTATTTCATCAGTAAGCCCGGCAAAATGCCGGAGCTTATGGTCTTACCCGCGCTTACGGAGCTTATTCAGGCGAAATAAGCTCCGTAATGCTTTCGGGGAACTAAGTACTGATGATGTCTTAGGGGATAGATGTAGGTTCGTCACAAACCCCTCGCACGAGAACGTGAGAGGGGTTTGTATCAATATCCGGGGTTTTGTAGGAGCATCACGGGTGGCTTGATCATAATGATCCGATTAGCGTGCCTTGCTTATCCGATAACAAATAGACCCTTCTCCACCCTTATGCATAAGATAAACACGGCTTCCGCACTCATTGAAGTCAATCCGTTGTATTCGTAGTGTAACGTCTGCTTGAGTACACTAGTACTATCGACCCCACTTCACAGGCCAAACAGCCATCTGCCGACAGCGGCCCGGGTTGAACGGTAGAGCGTAAAGACTACAGGGGTCCTCCTGGCCGTAGAACTTTCTGAAACGGATGGTCTCAGGGCCATTCGCAGTCGACTCGTGCGATTCACTTTCTGTCATCTGGATTCTGGGGGCCTGCGAGACTTGTGTCTGCTGTTGTCAGTTCGAAGTAGGGCCATAAGTAATATGCAGGTGTAAGGGATGCGAGCGCCTGATGCCCGCAAAGCGGTGCAGGAGTAAGAACTCGATAAGCCTTTGATTCTTACCGACAGTAAGTAGTTTCTATTCATTGGGCCACCCCCCATGGTCCCTATTAACCCGGGACTTTGATCCAAGACCCTCCGCGCTAGCGCCGCGCGGAGGGTCTTGGTACGAGACTAGGGATAGATGTACATAATCCGCTCTATCCAAACTTGGTTGGGCGTGCTTATACGGATCCACTACAACTACTTTGTACAAGCAACAGCTGAGCAATAGGACTACCGAGAGAAACTTGAAGGCATACACAAGGCTGCCATTCTGAGTCTGCCACTGCCTGGCTAATTATCATCCCAGCCTGCAGATGGCCCTTCCGAGTCCTTGATAGGCTCGACCTAGCGCAACATTCCCCACTACCGACAGAGGTAGTGGGTCTCTATCACGGCGGGCAAACCGGTATTTTTGACTGGAGAAAAGGCGGTCAAAAAGAGTTGGACAAGGCATGCTACGTCACGTGTTGGCGAAAAGGCGTTGAAAAGGGTCAGAACAGGTTTCCTGGAGCGCCAAGCATGCCTTGTGTGGCTCTTTTTGACCGCCTTTTCTCCCGTACAAAATTCTGGTATGCCCGTCGTGTATAAGTGATCGACTCCGCAAAACGTTACAAGATCACGTGCAAATCCACGTGGTGGTCTCTCACGGTCTCGACTCTCGACTCTCCTTCTCCCAGTCCTCCCTCTTCCCAAAAAAACTGGGCGCGTTGAAGGAGGACTTTAGTCCGACTGATGCGCGCCCTACAGATGTTTCCGACCCATAGCACACGGTACTTGCAGCAAAGTACTCCTTCTACCCCGATTACCCACATTCCATCGTGAACCAGTCGGTAGTGGGCGATGCCGCTTGCCGGCGCTACCTCGACTTATCATTCGGCGCTAAGTCTGTGCGCGTCGGCGGGATGGCTGCGCATCATGTGACCGCATACAGCCTTGCACTGCACTCAGATCGACAGCTTGTCTCCCCTAGGCAGACGATGGGACCTACTGAGGGGGGGATGGACGGTCCTTCAACGTCTGCTTTCAAACGCGACCCTTTGGCGTGTGCCTCCGAATCAGCGGGGTTCGAACTCGCCGGCTGATCCGACCGTCCATATAAGGAGCGACCTGCCTTTTTGAGACGGCCGTATATGGACGCACTCAAGCGCCAGTGAACTTCACGCGTTCTCCAACCTCGCACTTCTGGTGCAATACCTTCGTTAATGATTCTCTTGGGCCTCAGCACTGTTCCAAGCGTCTGCTTCAGCATACACCTCAGTCTCTCCTCAGGATTCTGTTTCACTCCCAAATTTAGCAACACACGACTCTGTTTTGTCCAACAACAAGCAGCGAGGTGCGCTCGAGTCCGGATACCACTCAGCCTCACAACACTGGCACTAGGGACCTTGTCTCCCCTCCTATACGCTCGGCATAACACTTCTCACCGAACTCCATAGAAACCTCCCAAACCTCATCCGGCAAGTGTAGGCATGAAAATGTGGAGAACGAGTTGCCCAGCCCGGGTTCGTAGGACATGTCTCCCTCGTCATCCTATCTCCCATTCGCCGCCACCCCTACGCCTTAAATCCCCTCCCTTTTCTCATCATGCACGATTCCCTACCCACCCACGCTGCAAGGGTGCAATGTCGGATCAACCATATCCATCCTTCAAGAGACAGACTCAGTACGACGCCCAGAAGTTTGCTTGCGCCCACTCTCTTGTAGTCGAACTTGTCTTTAATTGATTTACAATGGATAGGAGACAAACGATGGGGGTGCAGCTGTAGCACTAGAAGTGTATACCATTATGCAGGCATAGCGTAGACTGGCGGAAGAGGACAGATGCAGAAGGCGCCCGCGACGCGTCGTGGTGTATAGATCTTGACGCGGTGTCGGAGATCAAAATGATGCTGACAAACTCAGATTGCGACCCTCACGGTTCGAGCCCGGATTTGAAAGCAGACTAATCGACAGCCTAAGTATAGCTCCACTCCATAGTCGCCCCATGAAGCCGCCATCGATGCGTGCCCATGGCGATCTCACCTTCCATCTCTCTTGCTCCCTGCCCACTCTACCAGAATGCCCGCCTCGTCCCAGCCCGCCGCGTTCATCAACACGGCACTCGTCACGGCCGCGGTTGCGGCAAGAAAGTTACGTTTCGAGGCCGCGCGAACTGACCTATTAGTTCTACCCCACGACTACTTTGACTACCCAATCTATCCGTCGTGCCTACCGTGTACTAGCTCGACTACACCACGAACTAGGCTGTCGAACCCGGCTAGTATTGCCTCGGACGGTCTGACCTAGGTACAGGCTTCACGCAGTGTGTGTGACTGTGATTGTAAAGGCTGTAACCGTTGTAACAGATATGCTGACAGGCTTGAGTCTTGGTATAAGACTCGAGTTTCACCTTGTGCCACCTGCTTCATATATCTTGCCAGTGTTGCTACAACCCAGATATGTTTGGCACTTGGCAAGGCGCAGAGTCGGTATTCCAGGTAATTTAGTTTGGCCGCGGCGGGTGTAGACTTTCATGTTACCATGTTTCAAGTAGTCTAAAAATAACAGAGATTGAGCACTGCCTGTTGTAAGTGGGACATGATGACTTGCATGCAGCCGGCACTCCGAGTCCTCGGAGTCTGAGGTGCCCCCGGTGATTGCCACTGGCAGTACCTCTTGCCAGTCTCTCCCCTTGTCTATTTGCATCCTCTGCTTGTTTCCGGGCTATGTTGATCTCCTCTAATGTACACCAGAGGTGGGAGGCCCAGCCTAAAAAGCGCTGCATGTGAACAATTGAAATTGTCGCATAATATTGGCGTACCTGTTGAGTGCACAGACACTTCAACAAAGATGGCAGCATGACAGCTGTCAGGGAGCCGGCAGACCATCTCTGCTGTCCACCATTCAGAGTTGTAGTTCGTGTCGTTATCATCAAGGACAAAGTGTAGCTGCCGCAGTTGCGGGAACCGTGACAGGATAGCCACCATCTCGCCCCCAAGTAGAAGGTCCACGAGGCCGTTGCGGTCAACTCCATAAGTTGGTTCGCTATTCAAGTTCATGGCATGAGAGTGGCACATGACAACCTTGACAAATTGTAGGGCCGAGCCCGATTGCACACAGCTTAGGACGGCATGCCACAGCGTATGGATGCGAGTGCCGGATGGTACGGCACTGATCTGTGGGTCGGAGGGTAGGAGTGGGTTGTCCAACTGGCACTGCAACTGTAGATGTTCAAGTCCGTGGAAGGCTTGTATGCACTGCAAAGTGCCGTCTTCGAGTCGGTCCCATTGAGAGACAGATTGGTGGTATGAACAGCAGAGGACAACATACCTGACACCCCGTCGCTCACATTAAGCGTCAGACTCGTGACAGAACAGCCAAACATGTGTGTTGGCCAGGACACAAGAGAGCATTGCTGAGCCTGCGAGACGAGATGGGTGTGTATGTGTCACTTCAAGCCGATAATATGACTTAATGTCGCACCTCAAAATCCAGAGATCGTAGGCTCACGCATCTGCTAGTCTTGACGCTGGGCCACACCATCGGGGAGGAGATTGAGCCATTGTCGAGGCCTGGATCCGATTGAGTCCATCCGAGACACAAGTCTTGTAGTTTGTGTAAGGACCAGATAAAGCGGACGATGGTTCGGAGGATACTGAATGAGATGATCAACCTCAGCTCTACTATCCGGCCCGACCAGGGATACAGAAATCTGTCAGTGTGTCGAGGTGGATACACGTCTGCCCATCCAATGTGTGGTAGGTCGAGTGCTACACATTTCTTCAGTAGCAGCGGAAGCGGCTGATAAAGTTATGAGGTTTGCAGCTGTGAGCTAAAGCGAATAGCGCAGGTATAAGTCTCCAGCGTTCGGGGCAAGAACGATGGATTAAAGCGAACCTAAAGCGAATAGCGCAGGTATAAGTCTGCGCTTAGCTTGTCAGTACATGAACTAGACTAAAGATGCGTGTACGCGGGAATACTCACCTCCAGCGTTCGGGGCAAGAACGATGGAGGTGACCGATGACTGGCCGTCGTCTATATCTTCGTACCAAGTGGTGGCGTAAGGGACGGGGAAGTGGTGGTGAAATGAAACGATCGTAAGTAAGCCGTGTTTGAGCCGAAGTGGAGAGCGCTTAAACTACCCGAAAAGGAAGGTGTCCTACTGAACTCGTTACCCGAGGCGTCCTCGCGAGACTCGCGCGTTTTGACAGCTCTCGTGTACTCCTAGTACCGTACCGTAGAATTGTAACACGCCCCCTCAAAACGTGCGTAGTCCGTAGAGTGCCTGAAGGTGGTTGAGTCGCGCGCGTGCCAGTGGCTTGGTGAACGCGTCCGCGGGCATGTCTTCCGTGCGCTCATACCCCAATATGATTTGCTCGTTCTCGAGCGCCTCGCGAATGAAGTGGTATCGTATGTCGATATGCTTGGTGCGGGCGTGGAAGGTATTGTTCTTCGCGAGTTCGATCGCGGAACGGTTGTCGGAGTAGAGCCGCACGGGATGGTCGATGATCTCCGGGTTCACGGTCTCTGCGAGGAAGTTGCGCAGCCATATCGCCTCTTTGGTAGCGTGCGTGATCGCTATGTATTCCGCTTCTGTGGAGGAGAGCGCGACGACATTCTGCTTCTTAGCCGACCAGGAAATCGCCCCGCCGTCCATCGTAAAGACGTATCCGCTGACTGAATGGCGCGTGCTGTCCGACGTTCCCCAATCGGCGTCCGAGTGTCCTACCAGCCCATCGCGGTTCTCTCCGTACACGAGCCAAAGCTCGCGCGTCCCCTTGAGGTACCGAGCTACCCGCTTCAACGCTTCCCAGTGCGCGCGCCCAGGGTTGCTCATGAATTGCGAGAGCCGGTGCACCGCGAACGCAATATCGGGTCGCGTGCCTTGCGCGAGGTACATGAGGGACCCCACGCCCTCACGATACGGGATGGCTCTCATCTCCGCGGTTTCCTCTAGCGTAGTCAGGCACTGCGTCCTGTCGAGCTTCGCGCCGGGATCGAGCGGGGTTGAAACGGGCTTCGCGTCCTCGAGATTGAGCCGCTTCAGGACCGTGTCGATGTGCGAGCGCTGCGCGATGCGCAAGGTTCCGCGCTCGCGGTCGCGCACGACTTCGATTCCCAGTACCCACCCAAGCTCTCCGATATCTGTCATATCGAAGTGCTTCTTGATTCCCGAGCGGAAGTCTCCGATGTAGTCCGGAGTTCCGGTTATCGTGAGATCGTCTACAGACGTACCCACGATAGACATGGAGGTGCATCCGTTGTGCCGGTGGAATACAGCGTGGTCGGACTCGCTTCGCGTCATTTCGAGCATCTTCATCGCGTGGCAGTATGTTTTGTACCACCCGCGCCCTGCCTGTTTGAGTCCATAGAGTGTCTTCTTCAGGCGGCATACGAGGTGTTCCTGACCGGGCGCGGCTGAGCCGGGCGGTTGTTGCATGTAGATTGTCTCCTCGAGCTCCCCGTTGAGATAGGCGCTCTTGACGTCCATTTGAATGACTTCCCAGTCGTTTCGCGCAGCGATAGCGAGGATGGTTCGAATCGAGCTCAGCTTTGCGACTGGGGCGAAGGTGTCGTTGAAGTCCACACCGGGTATTTGGGTGAACCCTTGAGCAACCAGTCGCGCCTTGTACTTGGTAACCTTGCCCTCCGCGTCGCGCTTGATGCGAAAGACGAACTTGGAGCCTATGACATTCGCGCCGGCTGGCTTCTCCACGAGCTCGTATGTGTCGTGCGCTTTCAGGTTCTCCAGTTCAGTCTTGATCGCTTCCTCCCAGTGTGGCCAGTCTGGCGACTTCTTGGCCTGGTTGAGTGTCAGCGGCTCCTCGCCTGCTTCCAGCGCCAGCGCGCGCGTGTCCTCCGCTCCCCAGCTCTTCTCTGCCTCTTTCGTCTCGCTCGCCTCCGCCCGTCGCTCGTCCTCTGCGCGCATCTCCAGCGCTGCAACCGCCCCCATGATGTCTCCTGACGCGACGCCTCGCGGGAGCTTTCCGACTGTCCGGCCGTCGATCGTGCCCTGTCCGCTCTGGATGGCGCGCACGAGCGCCGACGGCTTGTGGGTTCGGAGCCCGCGTCCAGCTGGCTCTTCCGTGGGAGCCTGCTCCACTATTTCCCCGTCGGAATCGGGCGCGTTGTCGCGAGGTAGAGTGTTCTCCTCGGATGCGTGGACATCGCGGGCGTTGAGTTCGGGACTGGGAGTGCGCGGACTGTTCGGTTCGGCGACCTCGGGCTTGTCAGCGCTCTCGCCATCCAGCTCGGGCGCACGATCCAGCTCGGGCGCGCTCGCCCCCTCGCTCGGGATGTCCGCGGTAGGGGAAGGGTCCTCGTAGACGAAAGTCCGCTCGGTCGTTACACACCGGCGGTCTGGCCAGTAGACGTAGATAGCATCCTTGTGTTGCGCGCTGAAGCCAATGAAATGACCCGCGCGCGCCTTAGGATCGAGCTTCCCTCGCTTGTCCTTCTCGAGACGGACCCACACGCGCGTGCCCCACGCGCGCACTCCTGACAGGTCGGGTGGCGATCCGAATCGAGCTTCATACGGGGTTTTCCCTCCAAGCGCGGTGGTGCTCGTGCGGTTCGCGAGCCAGATGGCGTGAAGCCATGCATACGACCAAAGACTCTTGGGAAGGCCGGAGTCGATGAGGATCGCGCGGACCTTGTTACCGAGGGTGCGGTTCCCGCGCTCGGACACGCCGTTCTGCTCGGGCGTGTTCTTGACGGAGGTGGTGAAGCGAGTGCCGCGCTCCTTGAGGTGGTCGCGGAGTGCGATAAATTCGCCTCCGCCGTCCGAGTGGAGCCACTTGATTTGGGTGCCATATTGCGTGAGTGCCTCAGCCTCGAGCTCCTTGTACGCGGGCTCTGTCCCGTTTTTGCGCTTGTGGACGAATCCGTGTCTCCAGCGCGTGGCATAGTCCGTGAAGAGTGAAGCGTGGTGATTGCCTCCAAGGGACAGCCAACCGGGTTCCCAGCTGTCTGCATCGACGCGGTCGCCGTACTTCGTCGGACGTCCGTACTCGGTCGCGCTCGTGCGTTCCGCGGTCTTCGGGATGGGCGCGCGCGGGACTTTCGCTTGGATGCAGATCGGACACTGCGTGTCAGTACATTTGTCCGAAAGCCGCACTCCGGACACGCGCCCTTTCTCGACCATGTCGCGCGAAGTCGTCAGGGAGATGTGGCCCATGACGCGGTGAAATTCGAGGTTCAAAAGTACTGATTTGGCTACTTCGTCGCCGCTCGCGGCAAGCGCGACGAGTGCCTCGACATTCGGGGTGACGACCTGATACAAGCCGTGTGTCTCCGCGATCCGTCCGATCGTCTCCCCCGAATCCCGTCTAAGGATGTTGCAAGTTCCCTTCTCAAAGAGGGTAGAGTATCCGGCTTCGTCTGCCCTTCGGATGGACACGAGCGCGAATGCGATTCCCGGGGCGTGGAGCACGTTGCGGAGTCTCACGACGGTGCTGGAGCTACCGTTCGGGATCTCCACGCGCATTTCGCCCTCGCCGATCGCCATGAACTTTTCGCCGTTGGCAGCGGTGATGGGGCGCGGCGGATTGAGCTCCTTGTAGCTCTCGAAACGCTCGCGGTACGGGGAGATATGCCGCGTCGCTCCGCTATCGTAGACCTCGACGTAGTGCTGCGGCGGCGCGGAGAGCGCAAACACGGTTGTGTTGTTGAGCGCGATGAACGCGTGCTCCTCGCGCGGCTTCTCCGTCGCAGCGTTCGCAGTCGCGGGGGGTTTGTTCGTATTACCGCCCTGTTGTCTCGGTCCTTTGCCGTACGCTCCTCCTCCTGGCCGCCAACAGTCGGCCTTGATGTGGTTCTTTCGACCGCAGTTGAAGCAGCCTGTCTCCCGCTCGCGCGCGGCAAGCGCGGCCTCTGTGCCTTGCGCTGACATCGCGCGTCTGTCGTATTCCTCGAGCAGCGTGAGCACGAGTACGTTGACGGGGATGGGAGTGTTTGACAGGCGCGCCATGTCCGTGAGCGACTGGATCCGTCCGTAGTAGGACTCGGGCACGCTACTGGTGACTATGGCTCCGAAGTCTGCCTCGGTGATTTGAGTTCCGAGCGCTGCGAGGTTCTCGCGCTCGCTGAGCAGCGAGGCGAGGTGGACATGCATGTCGCCGCCTTCCGCGCAGCGCGTGTTCTGGAGGCGCGTGCGGATGGCGTTCGCGTACATGATGGACTTGTCCTCGTACTTCGTTACGATCGCTTCCCACAGCAGTTTTGCCGACGCCGTGTTCTTCACGGTCATGAATACCTCCTCCGAGAGGGTTTCGTATACCAGCGCGCGGGTCTCCGCTTCCTTGATCTCCCAGGACAGGTACTTGGCTTCCATTCGATCGACGAGCTTCTCGTACTCGTCATCGGTCATGCCGCTGTACTGGTCCGTCGGCGGAGCCGGTGTGTTTCCGGTGGTCGCGGTGGTCGTGCCTTGACCCGTGGGCGTGGTATTGCCTGTCTGGGCCGTTCCTGCGGCGCCTGTCGTCGGGGGGACGTACGGAAGCTGTCGCGGATAAGGGGGTGGCTGAGGTGGCTGACGTGCGTGGCCTCGGATGTGCGGCATGAGGGCCTTGGCTGCCAGGATCGTGACCATCCTGTCGCGGTAGGTCACCCAGTTCGACCCGTCGCTGGCCAGCTTCGGGAGGGTATACTTGGAGGTGTTGGAGGAGGAGGTATCGTTGGACATGCTGTTGATGGCTGTAGGACTTTGGGAAGCAGGGCTCATAACCTGATAAAGTTATGAGGTTTGCAGCTGTGAGCTAAAGCGAATAGCGCAGGTATAAGTCTCCAGCGTTCGGGGCAAGAACGATGGATTAAAGCGAACCTAAAGCGAATAGCGCAGGTATAAGTCTGCGCTTAGCTTGTCAGTACATGAACTAGACTAAAGATGCGTGTACGCGGGAATACTCACCTCCAGCGTTCGGGGCAAGAACGATGGAGGTGACCGATGACTGGCCGTCGTCTATATCTTCGTACCAAGTGGTGGCGTAAGGGACGGGGAAGTGGTGGTGAAATGAAACGATCGTAAGTAAGCCGTGTTTGAGCCGAAGTGGAGAGCGCTTAAACTACCCGAAAAGGAAGGTGTCCTACTGAACTCGTTACCCGAGGCGTCCTCGCGAGACTCGCGCGTTTTGACAGCTCTCGTGTACTCCTAGTACCGTACCGTAGAATTGTAACAGCGGCATCCGAATAGACGGCGGTCGGACGTATCTCCTGCCGGGTCCACTGCCACTGGCCCCATCAACTTGAACAGTCAATCTTACTACCAGGTCCGCAAGGTGTGGTGCCCCCTGGAGCGTTCGTAGAAGGAGGTCTACGTCACGCCCATTCCGGAGTTCGACTTTGTAGAGGAGGTTGAGCCGGCTGCGAGGGAGCCAGGCGGAGCAGACGAGGGCGGTCTGGCGCCAGGCGGTATATGACCCAGGCAAGAAGAATATTCCACGTAGTGACTTGTTGTAACATAAGTCAATGATGTACTCGCAGACCTCGACGGGGAGGAGACTGTTGTTCATGTCGGCGGCAGTCGTGACACGAAAGGTGAGAGCAGGGGATTAGGAGACGAATAGTTGGGGACAGTGTCTGCGACCACGGGCTATTTGATCGCTCTCCTGTCGACCATGCGTACAGAAGCCTTCCGAAGCCTTCAGGATAGAAGATACTCAGTTTGCACTGCCGCTGCTCCAACACGCATATGGCACGAGGCAGGTACTTCTTCCAACCTGACCATACTCATAGGAATACAGCTACATGGTCGGCATACACACTCTGTGAGAGAGTTCTCACAGGATGAGCTTCATATGGGACAATCAGCGTCCCCCCCCTCCGCCCAAGCTCCTTAGCGAAAGCTCCGACATCACTGTGTGGACTCCGTATTGCGATGCTCCCGAGGAGAGCACTCTAATCGAGGCATTGAACAGGTAGACACGTCGATAGGATAGAGGAGAGTCCACAATATTAGAGCAGGGAGAGCACAAACATACGCGCGAAAGGCTAGCCAGGGAATGACATTCAAGTTCGAGTGCGTCTGGCGGTCATGGCAGCCGAGGAGAAGGGTAGGGGTCCACACGATAGGGCTTCTGCCCCGAGCCATGCACGATGTTTGAGGCTGTGCGCGAGTCCGAGGCGGAGTGATCTTACGTACATGCTCTGCAGACCAGTGCGGTGAGACGGCGAGCGAACGGTAGTAGATAATAATGGGTTGGACAGAGCCGCGGGATGCACCGCTCAGGCCACGACGGGGGATACGTGGGTTCACTGAAGAAGGATTGTCGACGGCGACCGCGAGGACATGGACAACTGTTCAGCGCTCAGCTGCGGGAACCACAGGTCGATGCGCTGGCCGGATACCGGCAAGTATGGTAGTCACCGATCGACGAGGTCTGCCATCGTGGGCTGCCGTATCACCTTTCCGTGGGCACTGACAACTTTTCAGGCCTCAATGAGCGAGCGAGACATGAGATGCAGAGCGCATACTCACCTCGAGCTACGATGAAGGATCCGACGGACAGAGGAGTCTTCGTCGAGCGCGAATGACTTGCGATTTGGTTATACTTGACGGATATGCTAGAGGCGCATGCTGCGCGGACACGACTCGTTCGGAAGGGTGTCGGGCACAGCGCTTTCGGAGGAGTAAAGAGGAATAAGCATACATCTGGTTGATGGAGGCACGCAAAGGACGAGGCTCACGAGCCTTCTTTGACTTGGACGACCGAGCCTGCGTCTTTTCCTCCTCACTCTCCTCTTCTTCTTGCGAACCCATTAGCTGTGCTAGAATTAGACACGCATACAAATGTGCGTAGCAGGAGCTTACCGCCGCAAATCCTCCCACCGGGACCTTGGAAGTCACGACTCTGGATAACTGGCCTCGGAAGAAGACACAGTTGGACAAGTTCATTCTTGATTGTTTTGGCGAAGCGAAGCCCTTGCGATATTGTCTGGTCTTCCTGGGGAATTGTTCGGTGCATCAGAGTTTGACCTGTTTATACAAAATCAGCAGCCAATGTGAACAGGACATTGCAGTTCCACATCGTAGTCAAAGAAGACATTAGCAGCAGAGACACCGGTCACCGAACTTGGCTACTCTCCGTGTCTAAGCAGGCTCGATACTAGCGCTGACCAATGGGAACCAAAGCCAGTCATCGCATTGCGCCTGCATGTCAACAGGCGTAGCGTTCACCGGACAATCGACATACGAACGTGGCGGCTGCGTGAACATCTTTCTTAAATCCAACATCCTGAGCGTAGTGTTCGGCCCACGAGCACACCGACAACCCCCGGCAGCGCGAGCGCGAGCTCCAGGTTCCTCTAAGCGACGATAGCATGCAATTAGTGATGTCTATTGGCATGCATGATGATAAGTTGGCCAGTCAGCACGAAGGATCATTTACCACGAGTAGGCGACTCACCTAGTATACAGCACGGACTCTGACTACCATACGACGCGTCACGATCCCTCAATTTTGTGTGGTGGCAGGTCTCGCACCACTTCGGGAACCTCCTCCAGGGAGTGCGCCGCGGTCGATGCAGCACCAACCTGAGGCTGCCGCTCCTTCGTCTTCGCCACGCGCGCCGCCTCCCGCCCCGCCTCGATCTCGCTCTGCGGCCGGAAGTTGACGACCTCGCGCCACGTCTCCCTCGTCACGTTCGTGCGCCTGCCAACGTGTCGCAGATAGACGTCCTTGCCGCCCCACACGCGCCGCCCGAGGCGCTCCTTGACGCGCTGCGTGTTCCGCGAGAGCACGTCCTCGATGCGCCGCTCCAAGATCTCCAGCTCGCCGAGGTCGCGGCGCAAGATCGCGAGGTGCAGGTCAATGTCGAACGACTTCGCTTCCGCAGGCGGCGCGGTGAGGAGGGAGGTGGGGTCGGGAAGCGGTGACTGCGACTGGGCCGCTGACGGTTGTTGCGAGGAGGAAGAGGGGCTGAAGAACGTCGAGAACTGCGATGACGAGGCGGGAGGGGGGAGGTCCTCGATGGGCTCGCGAGCCAGACCTCCGTCTACAGCCAACTTGGGCTGGTGGACGCCCGACTCGACCCACCGCTCGCGGCACGCCTCGTAAAACTCTATGTCGTCCCGCTTCTGGCGGACCGTGCGATGGACTTTCGATTGGAGCCACCGGAGCAGCCCCATCTTCTTGTTACGGTTGGCGAGCCAGAAGGCAGGCATGAATAGGGTGCGGTTTATCGTCAAGTTGGGGGCCGGGATGTCTGCTGGCGGTCGTGTGCGTGTCCACTCGCGTAACTGACGGCCCACGTCACGCTCGAGAGCGATCGCGACGAGAAGGTAATGTCGGGCGAGTACATAGTGCCTTGCCTTGGAGGTCCATCGGAGCATAAGGGAGAAGGAAGTCGTGTTGGGGCGAATGTGAGGAGTCCTGTAAGGCGCAACCTGTGGGTTCGAGATGCCAAAGTCGTCATCGTCGTCATCGTCAAAGGCGGGATTGAAGGTAGAGGAAGGTAATGGTGTGGTGACGACCTCGAACGTTTGTACGAGCTTCGAGATATCGCCTGCGCGTCCTAGGTAGTCAAGGGTCGTGTGGAATGCAGCCTGGGTGAACGGCAGCTGTGAAGGGAAAGGGAGGGGCGCCGCGCCCTCCTGGACTTCCACTTCCGTGGGTGTATCCCGTGTCTTGTCCCAGTACTCGAGGGGCGGCCGGTCGGGATAGTCAAGGTCGACGCCATACGCCATGCGCATGATGGTGGTGAAACCCTCCATGTTCAGAGTCTCCTTCAATATTCGGAACGCGAGGTCAACGTTCACGGGCGCGAAAGGGACACGGCTCTCCGCCATCTCTTTGACAATGGCCAGACAGTGCTTCGTGACTTCGTCCACCAACGCGGACCGGTCGAGATGCCACACTGGCAAGGTCAGGCGATGGCACAGCGCCTGTAGACAGAGAGCGTACGTCCTCGGTTCCCTCGCCAACCCTGCACGTCCGATCTCCTGCAGCACCATCATCGCGCTCTGGTGGTTCCCGACCGCCGCGAACAGCTCCAGGATGCAATGGTAGTCCTCCAGCGCAGGCGTCGCGCCCGTACTTCGGATGTTTCGGATGATCCTCTGGAACCGCGACTCGTACACGCGATCGTCGACGAACTTCCGGCCAGCTGCTAGCTTCTGGGCATGAGTGGCGCGCACGTCCTTCGCACGCGGGGCGCATCTCCGGAGCACCGACTTGTGGATGTCCAAGGGGACGCTCGCGGTGTCACAGTATTGCAGGAGGTCAACGTAGCTGGCCCAGACGCGGTTGTGACTGAGACCCCGCAATGACAGCAAGTTCCTGACTTCATCGGCCTTCTGTTTGCGTAGCACGTCGAGAGGGCGTTCGGCGGAAGAGCTGGACGAAGCAGTGGAATATTCCGCGAATGGGGCAGCTAGCACATTGTGACAAGCTGGAGAGCAGTGAAGCTGGCGGATGTCGGGGACTTTGCTAGGTGTCGCAAGGCGGAACTTGCGGACACAGCGATGGGCCATACGACCGAGAGCGAGAGAGTGCGAAAGAGTACCGCGTCGAGCAGGACGTTCACTGCAGCGACCGACACCTTCGCGGTGACGAGCTCGAATTTTTGCCACGTGACCCTTCCCACCCTCCTGCCCGAAAAGGCAGGCGCGAGGTCCTACTTCTGTAACCACCCACCTGCGAGAGATCGCATGAAACATGATAGGTGGAACTCGCGCATATATTTGCGAGAAGCCAACGCTTTTGTGCGCGAGACTCGAACCAGACTCGTACAATCGTGGGATTTATAGATCTTGTGTAGAACCATGATGCCGCCGTCCGACGTGATGACTTGCGCTACTACCTCCACATCCCACGAGCAGAAAAATGACTCAGCCGCACGTAGAGTACAATGGAGATAAAGCGGCTTGAAGGCGGCATGAACATCAGCTCTTGGTAAACGGGCACGTCGGCTAAGTGTATGTTGGGCTCAGAGACCAAGAGGCGCTCGGTAGACACGTGTGGCCAGAATACCAAGAATGGAAATTTGTGGGTCCAGCTGCGTGTTTGTCTTGTGTTGCCACACGCCCCTCTCCATTCGTTAGCCACGTCACACAACCTATCGCAACCACACCCAGCTGATTTTCCACTCCGATGCGCAGCCATGGATCTCACCGAATCTGCAAGAACACCGCATGTGAGCTCACCACGCCTGGCATCGCCGCCGCCACTAATGTTGAATGACGGGGAAGATGCATTCCACACATGCGGCGTGTCCGTTCACACTCTATCTCGCCCTCATCAGCCCAGCTCCAACCCAGCGTGAACGCGCTAGCCTACCTGCGGCGCGTCGATACACCGGGGGCTCTCTTGCACTCCCACCCTGCCGGAGTTAAGCCCCCCCTGAGTCGAAACCTCTGCGGGCGCCCTTCGGCGGCACTCTTGGTGGGGAACCTTCACGTAATTGGGAACCGTCTGGGTGCGTCGAGTCTCGCAGTTGTCAACCTCTTCGCCTGACAATACGTACCGGACCATGCCACACATGCAACAGGCTCTCGCGTGCGCGCGCGCGGGAGACGTTTTCTGCCGCGACGCTTGCAGCCAGACATCGGCAGGCCGTAGCGGCGAACACACGCACGTGTAGCCGCTAGCGCGTCGCCCCGCCAGCACGTCTACGCCCTCTCTTCCAAAGGAAGCGTCTGGTCCTCGGCCAACCACATGTAAGCTGCCGTCATCGTTCGACAGATGACTGCGCATCCTTTGGCCTGACATACACTCAGGATAGCGTGCGACGCCCGGAGGGCCCTTCACGCCTACAGGTGACCGTTCGGGCCCTATACCTCCAGAGTCTGGACGCGCAAGAGGCCCATGGCGTCATGCCCCTCCCCTTAACCTGAGGGTTCCTCCTGATCAGCGACCTGCGCATGCGAACTTCGTCGATTGTGAAGACCATCGCTTGAATGCCTACCCGCTGCAATGCAGGCACGGACGGCGACACGCACCCATCTTGCCACGGCGAATTCACGGATCATGTCCCTTTTTGCCCCCCTCTTGCGCAGAGCGCGTCTGCGCAACACTTCCCAATGCGGGATCTCCGTTCGTACGCTCCTTCGGTTCCTCTCAGCCTGGTTAAACCCCGTTGCCTGACTGGGACCTCTAGCAGCCCGGCACCTTTTCGCGCCCTTTGAATTGCAGCGTTCCCGACAAGCTGAGCCTCGCGCCGCACGCCCCCTCGTCCCCTGAAGAGGCTCAAAGAAGCCGCTCGGCTAGCGGGGGGAGTCTCGAAGCTGCGTGCATCGTCGACACAGCTGCAGGTTCCCCTCAATGTGCCTCGACGACACTGGATGAGAAGTTCCACAGGCTCGGGCTCCTTGCTTGCGGAGCTCGCGGACTTTCGGACCGGCATGTGACCCGGCCGCTCGTTGGACGAGCGTGGGCCTCGTCACCTTTAATGCGTAAGTTCTCCGGTGGGAAGGAAGGGAAGTCGTGCTGCCCATCTGATTAAGCAGCTGGCCCCTATAGCCCGAACCAACCGACATGAACGTCAGAGATTCGATGGAGCCTGTCGCTGCGTCGTCAGCCGTAAACTGTACGCACACGCCAGCTCTGCGAAGATAAGTAGGGAACCTGCTGACTTGGCAGACAGGCAAGCAATTGAATACATCTGTCGCCATGTACCACACACCTCGACAGCTCTCGCGCACGGAACACACCGCACACCGCACGGCTGCACCCCACACCGTGACAACCCCGCATGCCGACATCAGATTCATTCGACCCAACGTCCCGTCGTCGGCACTGTATTTGTCGGCAGCACAAATCTGGGACGAGCAAGTCGGTCGATTCGCGGACTGACATTTCGGGGATTCCGGACGCCACACCTCAAGGTGTGCCTCCCAGGCTTCCCCCAGGCACATGCCGATCCAGCACAACGATTCCACCACAGCGTCGCCCATGCGTCGCGTGCGAGGGAAGGCCGGGAAGCACCGTCTACAACGCCTTCTCCCCCCGCCCACTCCGCGGCGGTGCGTGCTCAGCTGGTCTCCGCGATGTATCGAGCACGAGCCAACCCGTCCTGGCCAGCGTTGTCCCTATGATCGCGGCGCACACCGTGGCCCGGTGCGGACGCGGGGCCTTCCAGGAGCTCCGCGCGTGCAATCGTGCCTCGCGCCGCCGCGGGCCGTGGCCGTGGCCGTAACGCGTCGGACTCGCAGTCAATACAGTAGCAGACTCGAGCGGGCTGATCAGGAGGAGGGGCGCCGTTCGAAAACTTCTGGGGTGCGGGGGCGTAATGAAAACCTTGTCATCCTCAGCCAGCAGGCTCTGTCCCTCTGGATCCCCCCGAGTCCGAGCAATATCAATGTCATTCCCCGTCTGTCCCCAGATCGACAACCATCTTCAGCGCCCGCCCCGCGCGCAGGGCTGCGGCTCGGCTTTGTGCACTTCAGAAATCCCAGCACCACGTACGTAGCACCACCCAGCAGCCGTCCGGCTGCAGAAGAAGCTCGTCGCAGCGGCCCACGGGGACGGGACGACGCGGGCCCATGCGTCCTTGCCTTCCCACGTCGCGCCTCGAGGGTTCCGCGGGCTGGCGCGGGGTTCGCGAACTCTCCGCACGCCTGACGATCTCCTGCTCCTTCGGGGCAGCGGGTCCAGCGCGCCGGCGCGGTCGCGTTCCAGAACGCGTCCGTAATTGTTCTGATCATTCTGTCAATGCGCGCTCTCTGCCAGTTGCTGCCCCGTCCCGTTCTGGTTTTTTCTCCTTCGGTCCTCCCTTGCCCGCCGGGTCCCCTGGCTCCCGCTCACCCGCCTGCGGTCTGGCACAGAAGACAGATGCCAGGACTCGTCAGTCCGGAGCAACTGGGGAAACGGGACGTGCGTGGGTGCGTACGTGGTGCTGGACAGAAGGTTGA
Organism: Earliella scabrosa; assembly: GCA_022605405.1. Lineage (NCBI taxonomy): Eukaryota > Fungi > Basidiomycota > Agaricomycetes > Polyporales > Polyporaceae > Earliella > Earliella scabrosa. The sequence goes on along the minus strand of JABYQQ010000005.1, from coordinate 2,268,460 downwards.
GCAGGCTGGGAAGCACTCCAGGGCATCAGGACGAGCACGATCCGTCCAAGCCACAAAGTGAATGGGATGGCGCTGATTTCATTTCTGGCGGACGAAAGCGCGTGCAGTGCCGCCGCAACAGAGATAGGACGGAGACCATATCGCCGCTGAACCTTCCTCGTCGTCGCTGGGGCGCAATATTGGACTAGAGGAAGGTCCAGGGCGCCTCGCATCCGCCCGCACCTGCCACCGGGAAATGCGTCCGGCCAATACAGCAGTGGCGTCGACGATATTTTCGGTCCTCTCTCGCCTGCCTCGCCGACGGATCCTCCCACCCCCTGCGGGCGAGATCGTTGCTCGCTGGTGGCACGGCGACTAGCAGGCTCAGAGTGCTGACATCACCGCAATGTCGCAACGGGCCAGATGTGTCGACGTGCTTTTTGTTGGACCCCAGACGGCGGGTCGGAAGGGGCAACTTGTAGGGAGCGGTGAGAGTGAGAGAGCCGGATTTGGGCGGCGGGGCTTTTACTGACGTGGCGGGATCTTCGATGGGCGAGGATGGAGCACAAGCTCAAGCCTCTGGCTCTAGCGAATGCCGTCTTCGCGTCAGGCCGACCGCAAACCTTCGGACATGCGGGATCAGAAGCCCCCACAAGCTGTGCAGAAGATTCAATGGGGTGGCTCCCTTGGACCGGGCGTATGTGATCGCTCAGGAGAAGAGGTCGCGAGGGGAGGGGCGTGGGTGGATGGACGGAGCGAGCGCGACTCGCGGCTGATTTGATTGATAGGTGGTCGTCGCAAAGCAGGTGCGAGTTCCGCGTCCGTGTATTTCAACACCTTTTAGCTTACGGGATCTGTAGGTGACTCGGGCGAAGCGACGGGCTGGAACGGACCACAGGGGGCTCGAGTGACTTTGGGGGCAGCATGGAACGATGGGACATTCGAATTTCGAGGACGGCTGCCAAGCGAGCGCGGTAGGCGAGCAGGGGAGTGTCATCGTAGCTCGCGAGGGCAGCATATGGGCTTCTTCCGCGAGTGTTGAGAGCAGCTCTTGGCTGGCAGACGAGAGACAGGCGAAATCGAATCTGGCTCCGGACGCCACAAAGCTGCTCGAGAATTGCCGGCGGGCGAGCGAGGCGTATGCGGCGCCTGCGCTCGCGAGATCGGCCGGGCGATTGGGGCAGATCTGGGCGAATGGGCGAATAGCCCGGAGGTGTCTGGGGTCCGCTGTCACGCTCTCTCGCAGCGTCAGACGCAGAGGGCCGGGCGCTCGTCGGCGGAGAAGCGATGCCAGGATCTGGGAATCTGGCGATGGGCAAGGCCGGTGCAAGGGTCTGCGCGAGCCAATGCCCGTTGCGTCCGCCTGTCCCCATTCGCCCGCTGCCCGCCGCAGACGACGAGAGCCTCTCGGGCTGCGGCCAGTGCGATCCCCATATGCATACCCTGCAGCGCTGCATGCACATCGATCAGCCAGCATGATAATCACCCAGATGGCTAACTGCCCCCAACCCCAAATCCGGACGATCGCCCATCCTCGCCTCCACGCGTCCCTATCCCTATCAGAGTTTGCAGCCCTCGCACCATTCCTGGGGCCTCGCATGCCAGCACCCCCTCAGGGTTTGTTCTCCACGGACATGCACAGGCGCACAAGACGGACGCGCGTACATGGCTGCGCCACGGCTGCCCTGTGCTCGGACGATGCGAGTATCGCGCGACCTCGGAGCGCGTCCGCACGTCCAGCGTGAACAACGCGGCCCATCCCTTGCGCGCCCGCCCCACCCGTGGTCGTGGTAGCAGGTCGTGCGTGGGCCCGGCGGACGGATGGCAGCGTCCAATCGTTCACATCGTCTATCGTCATTTCTGGGGTGCACATCTCTGCCACCCGTCCCTCCGCGGTCGATTGGTCACGCGTCCGGTGGCGGCTCGACGACATATCGCCTGCGTGCATCATACGTGGAAGTTGAAGAACACCGGCCTCGAAAAGGGCCATGCACAGGTTGCGGACGTACTGAGTGCATGCAACTGATGAGTGACTTGCAGGGTACGTCCACGGCCCACCCACATCCATCATTATCATGCATCCGCTCTCCGGACGTGATACGACTGTCAATCCCCGAGCTCTCTCTCTCTCATCGACATCATCTGATACTCACGACAGCACTCTCGCTCGCACCCGGACGCGCCCGCAAGGCAAGATGCCCGCATATAGGCCTGTCATCGACCTGAGTCAGCCTACCGGCGGACCACTCCCGCAGCCCGTCCTCTCCATCCATCCATCCATACAGAGACAGAGAACGTTTCTGATGCACAAACGAGCGCGGACGTGCGAGCCATCAGCGCGGTGTGCGTGTTTCCCCAACTCGGTCGGTCGCACGCCAGAGAGGTGGCGGCAGCAATGCATACTATTATGTACCCCACCCTGACGCGCACGGTCCTACGCGGCCCATGGATCTGCCCGAACAGCGTCCACCGTGTCGTGATGCAAGCTCCGCTGTGCACTCGCTGTCGCCCAAGTGGCCCGGTGGGAGCCTGGACCCCTTCCATTGGAAGCCCTCTGGATGGACGGGCGCGTCATCATCATCTCTGTCCGCGCGCCTCCACGGATGGGAGCTGGCGGCAACGTCCGCAGCGTGTAGGAATTGTGGCCGGGCGTTGGGCTGGACAGGCGTGAGGGCGTGGCCAAGGCACGAACGGATGCAACGGGCGGGGTGCACAGTAGGTACTGCCCACACACAGCATATCATTGGGTTACGCCAACAGAGCGAGCAAGGAACGAATGGGAAGGGAAGGGCGGGCGTTCAGATAACGGGTCGGGAGGCGCGGCCGAGAACCGCCTGCTGTCACGGTATACGGTGGGGTGTGACGGAGGTCGAGTGAAAGTGATGGCAGCGGGTCCGGATGGCAGTGAGTGAGTGACGTGCGTCGACCACACAAGCGCGTACTGACGTACGCACCTCGACCAACTGGGAATCTACAGGCAGGATCGCCGGAACCTCCCCAACTCGTCATCACAGACACTGGACAGCACTGGCAGCCACCCCAATTGACGTCGCCCGCACACGGACACCTGATTGCTGTGAAGCGCGGCCGGATCGAGTGACGAGGGATGGGGGAGCACGGATTACGCGGGGAGTACTTCGCCGTAGCGTGCACGTACGGTACACGGTGGGAGTTCGAGTTCAATTTCGAGGTCGGGTCGAGGGTCCGGCGGAGGCTGGACCGGGTTCACGCAGGCGAATTCTGGCGTTTCTCGCAAATGCCATGTCATGGGGAGTATCTCCGAACTACAGTCGACCTCAGCTTCATCGACCGTCCGCTGCGGTGCGGAGCGGCAGCGCGGTCGGACGGGCAGAGAGCAACTATATTGTCCGAACCGCGAACGCAACACAGATGCAAATGATGGAGTCCTGACACGGAAAGAAGAAGGGGGCGCGGGTCAGCTGCACGTCCGATGGCGCTCTAAATAGATGGACGGATCCGGCAAGGGGATGGCGTACATTGGAGAACACCTCTTGCGCTACCACGTCCGAGTCTTCCCAGTGGCAGACGAGGTCGGCTCTGCATGTGCGTCGCGTCGGTCGCGTGACAGCGTCGGGCGGGCATGCGTGCGGTCGGGGTCGGGGCGGAAATGTCGATCGAGACGAGGTTGACGTTCGTCAGCCCAAAGTCGCGCGGGTTTGCGCAAAAGCGGACGAGAGAGCTCACCGGCCGCCCTGTCCCGCGTTCTCGTTGATCTGGGTGAGGACGATGTATTTACTTTGCGAGCGCGATGTCAATCAGTCTTTGCTCCCGCCGATGGCCGCATCATGCAGCTGCGGCGTATCGGACGGACTCACAATTCTCGAGGCTGGATCTCTGCACGTCCGCACGCCAGCACGCCGCACGTCGCGCGTACGCGTCCACGGCCGACGTAAGGAGGTTGGGTGATTGGCGTGCACGGATCGATTGGGTGAACAGAGCGACCGAGGGATCCAAGGGGAAGAGAGGACAGACGCAGTGCGTCAGAAGGGGTCTGCCGTACTGCAAAATCGAGGCGCATAGAACACGCACCGAGCATCCGCTTCTTGACGCGCTCCCCGATCTCCTTTATCCACGCCTTGACCTTGTCGCGCTCCCGCGGCTCGGGCCAGGTCGCGGTGCGGAGCGTCGACTGCAGGAGCTCCTTCATGTACGCACGCAGCAGGTCGGCGTCGAACGTCGGTCTTGGTGCGGGCGAGGGTGCGCTCGGGCGGGGCGAGGGCGCGCTGGAACGGGGCGTTGGTGGGGAGCGTAGGCCGGATGCCATCGCGGTCGCCATTTATGGTTGAGTGCGTCCTCTTCGCTCGTTCACTCAGCAGGAGGTTCTGCCCGTCGAAGTGAAGGTGTTTGAGAGAGAAAGAGGAAAGAGAGGATAAGAGAGATGAGAGGCAGAGATGGGGAGAAGAATGGAAACAGTCACACTCGTGTTGTCGTCGTCGTCGCCCGCCACCGTGCGCTGCAGGCGGACGTGCCCTGCCCAATGTGGCTTGTTGACGCCCACATCTCCTGTAGGTACCAGTTGACGCTTGTTTGGCACTCGGATTCCAACGGTTACACAACTCTTGGACGTGGACAGCTACTGGTCAGCTGCAGCTCAAACCAATATAGCAAACATAACGGTGTGGTCGCAAACTCCTCAGACATATCGATGGTACAAATTCAAAGCACATTGCCGAGGTAGTAGGTTTGCATGCACAAAATACTGAAGACGCATCAGCTTGTCTTCGTTTCTTTGAACTTTGAAGGTCGTTCTACAGCGCCGCAAGAGGGCAGGCTATATAGATTCTACTCCATCCAGCAAGACCGATGTGATCGTCGACGTCGACTGCGATTTCTCTTCATGACAGGCTACAGCCGCTTCGCCCCCTTTTCTGTATGCAGAGAGCTGACAACGACCTCAGCACATGAGTATTCACAGCACAAACGCTCACCAAAGCCTCCAACGTCAGATCGACCATTCAATTGGTCCATATCCAACAAGTGGTATCTTTAAGACGGGGTCGCAGGTCGCGCAATGGCGATCCTTTTTTCGGGAGAGGAGCTCCTGACCATGCTGTCTCGCCGTTCATGATCGTCTCGACCTCGTCTCGACGCGTTCTCCCAGCATGATGAAGGCAAACATTCCGCTCGGTATCAGCAGCTGTCTCGCCGAACAGCTGGATTATTTGCACAACCCCTCGACCTTGCGGGTCCCAGTGGCTGCGATGAGACGAGAGGGGTGTAGAACTGTTGCTCCTTTTACCTCCACCGACGTATGTCTGGGATTGCTTGGATAGAGGTTGTTGCTATATTGTCGAATAATCCAGAGACACCATGGCATGGCGCAATGCTTACGTCGGAGGACCCCTCATATTCGACGTGGAATCGACGAGGTCGATCGTGTGCATGTTGGAGCCTGTGTGAGCGACCATTCCCGTCTACGAACCGGTAATTAGCTAACCCCATGGAGTGTGGCATTATATGTCTAATGCGAGAACCAAGCCTTCCTAAAGGCGAATGACAGGAGACACTGATTAGACTGCTGAGTGCGAGGAGATTTATTGGACTCCGAAGACGACCATGATCCCGTATTCCTTGGCCTGCGCAGGCTCCTGTGGCACGACATCGGTGTCCTTCCACGATCCCGGGTTTACCTCATTTCGTATGATGACCACTGCTTCCCTGACTTGTGTAGGGATGATCGAGGTACGTCATACTGTGTGCGTCCAGGGTGATCGCCTTGTTTGTCTTCCAACACAGCGTTTAGCCTCTCGTTCATCAACCACGACACAGTAAGAGATGCAGTGGCTAGTAGGTACAACTTGTAGGAAGTCAGAGTAACAGGCGAGCGGGCCGTGGCGAAGTTCTCGCCGGATCCGGCAACCGGCCTCAACCCGAGCGCTCCCAATTAGACGCTCACCTCACTCGCGTGTCGCTCCGGTGCTTCTGTGCAGTGCATTGCTGCTTCTGCGACTGGGAGTCTTCGCCAACTCCTTGCACGACGCGCCGACGACGCACCCCACCAGCTCTCGGACAACAAAGGGAGCATGTCCTCGATAACCTTCCCCTACTCCGGGCACGGCCACACCGGCTCGTCCTCCTTCATCTCCGTGCCCGACTCCGACTCGCACTCGCACCACTCAGCGCACATGTCCATGTCGCTCTCCTCCGCGGCGTCGTACGAAGCCCCGCACGACACGTCCTCGTTCCAGATGAACCCGCTCTCGTCGCACCCGCCGCGCACGCCGCGCACGTCGATCATGAGCAACGGTTCGCACGTGTTCGGCGGCGGCGGTGGGTACGACGCCGGCTTCAAGGGCGGCGACGCGGAGGTCTCGGCGCAGACGTTCGAGGTCGCGGACGACGAAGAGGACTCGGAGGAGGAGGGGACGGACGGGGCGCGCGTGTCGGAGGGCGCGAGGAGCAGGATCAGGACGGAGGAGGTGTGGCGGGAGATGCTCAAGTCTGCGACGGGGCGGGACAAGGCTTTCGTACGTCTCTTCCTTCCTTCTTTTCCGGGTCCTGTGTGCTATGTGTGCGACGTGCTGGAGGGATGGTGGATGCTGACGCGTCGGGGTGGGGGCTGCGAATTGTAGAAAATTATCCAGTACTCGATGAAGGTGTACCTGCTGTTCCACGTCGCCGTGACGTCCAGCGCCGCGTTCCGGGGGCGCAAGCGACCCGCATGGGAGACGGAGCTCACGAAACGCCTCACCTCCGCCATCGCTGGCTTCTCCCTCACAAGGTGCGCGGACCCACCGCTTGCGTCGAGCCCGTGATGCTGACCTCAATTCGACGATATCGTGCAGAAAATGTCTCATCCTCTTCAACTGGCTGCCCCCGTTGACCTCCATCCTGGACCAGCACCAGCAGGAGTCTTACGTATCCGGGTCCAAGAAAGGCAAGCGAAAACCCCTCCTGCACACGTTCCTCCACGCCCCGCCGCCTGTCCTGCTGGAATTCGTGAACGGGCTGGCAGACGACGCCGCCACCTTCTCGCGACTCGGCATTCTCGGGAAGCGGTCAGGCGAGCAGGCCGCTCGGCTGGCAGACTGGTGCTGGTTCGCGAGCACGCTGGTGAACCTGGTCGAGAACAGCGTAGAGCGGAGTGTGATCCTCGATCTCCAGCATACAGGTGCGCGTTTGATCCCTTCATTACGGTCCATCCCTGGGCTACAGCACGTACCGTAACTGACAACGCCGCGGGTGCAGTGGAGAGCCGCCTGTACGCCGAGTCCATGTCGGGCACGACGGCAAAATCAAATCCGAGCGCGAACAAGCTCGACGAGAAGGAGCTGGGGCGCTTGCAGCGGCAGGACTATTGGATACAAGTGACGAGGCTGAAGCTGCTCATGGACCTGATATTCGTCTGTGAGTCTCCCTCAGGGACCCGCTTCCGACGCTTGCGAGATATTCATGCCCTCTTTCTTAGCGTATGATGTCTTCCGCCTCAAGCGAGCAAAGGGACAGGTTCAGACCTTTGCCGGCCTCGCATCTGCGTTGCTCAGGTGAGATCGTGGAACTGAAAACTAGAAGCCTCGGTTTGTTGACGCGACGCGTTGTTTGCAGCACCGCCAAATTATACGACCGCCACAAGAGCGCGTTGAGCAAAATTGGGTCTCGGTAACCGTGATTCTTGAGTACCTCGTATGATACTATGATATACCCTCACCGTACATCTATATGCTGCTGCTTGCTGCTATCTAGTCCTGTGGTTTATGTAGTCTCTTGTAATTGGCACATTCTTGTTAATAGATGGGATGGACGTGCTGAGAAGGCATCGCGGAGATGGACATTGAATGGCTCGCACACAGGCTACAACATACCGCAACAGGTACCACCGTGACTACCAGGGCCACCAGCCCGCCCGCTTCTTCGGCTCAGCTGGCGAATTTGTATTCTGGGACGCGCCCTCTCCTCCCCCGCTCTGCACCTGCTGTCTGAGAGCAGTAACCTCGGCCTCAAGCTCTTGCACGCGGACCTGGGCTTCGTCCAGAAACCTCTCATGGGCGAGGTGTTGCTGCCACGTTCGCAAGCCCTGTGAGAAGAAGCAGGAGAGGGTACGGTCGTCGTACCGCACGTGCGTTGGACCGAGGGAGAGAGGGAGCAAAGAGGGGAAGGACGCACGATGTAGACGGCCGAACCGAGGAGCGCGACGGGGATCATGCCCGCGGCGTAATCTGTGTAGAATTGGGCATGGCGCGAGCGCGGTGGCTGGGAGCTTGCGCTCGAGCTTAGGGGACGGGCGTGGACGTGGGCGCGGCTGGGTGCTCGAGTGCGGGATTGTGCTAGGGGCGATCGACGAGAGGGGAGGCGGATGGACGCGCGTGCGGTACGTGACAGAGACATCCCTTTGGTGGTATCTTGGACGCGCGCGTGCGTGTGGTCCTCCGAGGGTAGTCCGGGATGCCGACGATGGACGACCTAGCTCAAAGATGGGAGAGGTAGTGCGAAAGCTGAGCAGAAAGCGGACAGAAGGCGGACAGCAGAGGCCACGTGGGGTCTGGGAGGCGCTTCGCGGGTCCGAGGACGCCTTTGTGGGCGACTTCAGGAGGCTCTTATGATCGCAGAGCGTCCCTAGTGCTCTCTCTTGTGGGCTGCTCTCGGGTCGTCATCGGCTTGGCACGAGTGTGGTAGAATCGATAAGACATGGACGAAGGCGGAGTGGAGCGAGGAGGTGTTCATGTGTTGCATGCTCATGACGTCCTGTCACAAGTGCAGCGACGCCCCGGGACGGCGGTACCGCCACCCACATGCGCGATGGATACCAGTTTGGGCCCGTCGCGAACAGACCGCGTCCGGCGCGCGCTGCGTCTGGGGTCATGGCGGGCTCGAGGCCAGCACAAAACTTTGCATCCGCAACATATAGGAGCGACAACAAGCAAACCAGATCGCGCTCGCAGCGCTGGGTGGCGGCCAGGAGCGAGGCGAGGCGGGGTCGGGGGGCCGGAGCGCCGGTCGCGATGTCGTGGGAAGCGATCAGGAGAATATATACATAGCTATCAGAAGGGGGAGCACTCGTCGTCGACGGTCACCCAAGGCCCAGAGCTGTAACTGCTGCATCACCAGAAGAGTCCCGGACTGTCCGCGTCCGGCCACCGCAGCGTTTTCTCTCTCTCCTTCTCCTCTCATCTCTTTCGGTCTCCAGGACTGGCCTCCGTCTCTGCAATGGACTTGCACACCTGCCCGCAACGGCCGGGACAGCCCTCTCGTCTCGCCATCTCTCGTCCCGCCTCTCCCGTCGCATCGTCTCCCTCGTCCCCATCCTCGTCGCGTCCAATCCACGCCTACCCCGTTCCACATCGTTTCGCGCATCTACAGGAAGTCTACGATGAGAAGGCTGGCCTCTCCCACCACGACGATATGTCCAAGAGGCCCGCCGGTCAGACCCTAGACATGTCCCCCGTTGCTGGCCCTTCTTCCTTCAGCCGTTCGCAAGCCCCTTCCCCCATTTCCTCCATTCCGCCTTGGATTCGATCCCAAAGAACCCACCATTCTCGCCCTTCCCAGCCCCAGCAACCATTCTCCCCCGCCCCATGTCCTATCGCGTCAAGTTGGGCTTCCCCATCCCTTTCGTCCACCTCGTCCACCTCAATATCTACATCATATACGCGTCCGCGCGGCCTACGGATAGCTAATCTAATCAAGCCTTGGATCCCTATAATACTGTACATTATCACCACCCTTGGCTTTCTCGCTGCAGTCAGTTTTTGGAAAGTCGAGGTCTTCCAAGGTGAGCGTCTCACTGCCCGTTGTCTTTGAACGCGCCTCTCACCGCCTGCCATCTCTCATCTCTTACCGCAGGTCTGGACGAACTATCCCGTTGGCTCAAATCCGACACATATCTAGGATACGCTGTGATATTTGCTCTCATCTTCATCACTACATTCCGTAAGTCTCATGGCTCCTGAAGGATCACTCGCCTGTCCACAATGCGAAATCAAAGAACTGAACGCTTACGATCCCCGCTTCTTCTCCGCAGCTCCCGTCCCGCTATACTCCACGCTCATTATCCTTTCCGGCTACACCTTTGGCCCATGGACCGGCGCAATCATCTCGTACTGGGCCTCCCTAATCGGCGCGCTCGTCGTCTTCACCGTCTCACGAACGTTCTTCCGTGCGAGCATATCACGCTGGCTGTCATGCACCAGCATGATCAAGCGCATGGTGCGCGCGATCGAGAACAACCCGAAGCTGCTCTTCCTCATCCGACTCGCGCCGTATCCCTACAACGTCATGAATTGCCTCCTCGCTGCCTCGCCGAGCCTGACCTTCCGCACCTACACCATCTGCACCGCAATGTCGCTCCCGAAGCTCATCATCCACACGAGCATCGGGAGCTCTATCCATTCCTTCGCGTCCTACCATGTAAAGCAAGCCGACGGCTCCCAGGCCGACGACAACGACGGTAACGCGCTCTCGCACTACTCGACGATCGCCGGCATCGTCCTCTGCCTCGCGATCTTCGCCTACCTCTCGTACATCACCCGCAAGGCCGTCGACGAGGAGCTCCAGGACGAGGACGCGATGGAGGCCGCGTACGCCGAGGAGCGCATCGCGTTCCTCGCGCACGCCGAGGGCAGCTCGCTCGACATCGAGGAGCACATGGCCGAGGCGCACCTCGAGATACGCCAGGTCCCGCCCCGCGGCGACGCCGCGACGCCCGTCACGCTCGTGTCGGTCGGTGCGGGGACGGCTCCCCCTCTGGCTGCTGCGCGTGCGGGAGACGGACTGTCAGATCGCTCGGACGCTTAGTTTATACTGTGTATATATTCCTTCTTTGCCGCGCGCTTCGGCGCGCCATGGACATATCGCTGCTGTACAAAAGTGTAAGTTTGTTGCTTTTTTCGTTCGGGATGGGGTGTGGGGTTGGAGGTTGGGTGGTGGTAGAGAAGAGAGGAGAGAGAGGAAGAAGAGAGAAGTTTCAAGTCGGTACTTTCTGTTTATTATTCTCCGCTGCACGCATACACAGATACACATACATACACCTACACTTACTCGTACGTGTTCTAGTTGTTGGGGGTGGCGCGTCGTGGTGTCGCGGTCGGGTCGCTGTCGGACTGAACATACTCACGTATATACATCCATCCACACATCCACCCAGAGGCAGACAGCGTCGACAGGCGCACCCTGGTCACTGAGTAAGTAGTCCTGAGGTTCTCCCGGCCGTGGTCTTGCCAGTTTAACGTTTACCACAGTCCACAGGACTGCGGCCCGGGCCTAACAGGGGGTGTGTTTTGGGGGGCTCACGTGCGCGCGTTCCTGGCCTAAGGTTTGTCGGTAAGATCGTTATCGGCGGGCGCAGCATCCGCAGGCGAGGTTATCCAAGGGGTGGGCCCCCGATGTTGCGGTGCGCGCGCCGCGAGCCTCGAGGGTCGGCGGGAAATCCGTATTCCAGTGGCGAGTCGGTTGCGAGCGCCGAGTATGAGTAACAGGGGGTCGGGGCGTAGCGAGCCACGGCCGCAGCAGGTACGTGCCTGGCAAGTGCGACCAGGGTGCGACTCCGAGTCGAATGATACGCTACGATACGGTTGGTCGCATATCGCTCGGTAGAGGAGGCATGCGACCTGGCTCGTCGACCATTCTGGGGGGAGACGTCGCAGGAGGCTGTCAGTCTGCTGAGTTTGGGGATTTGAGTTGACGGCCCGGGGCTCGCTCTTGGCGGGGAAGTGGGAGACCGGGACCTACGGGTTCCCCAAACTTTATGGGTCTGGAGCCGGTCGGTCCACTCCACAGCACCCTGAGGCTGTAGTGCAGAACGATGATGAGAACATCGCAAGCCAGCAAGTACTCACTGGCTGTTGACGTTCACCATTGACAGGCGTGCGCCTGGGTGCAACCAACTACATACCGAGATCTAGTAAGTGAGTGGGGACGAACGTGCAAGGCACCCGGTACGGGATTCCTGACGTTCGTTCGCAGGCCGTCCGCAAAGTGCCAGGCGCACAAAATTGAAAGTTCAAAGTTCAGATCGTGTACAAGGCATGGGACCCGGTGCTCCCGGGCCCGGGCGGGTGCGTGTGGATGGCATTCCAATACATGTGCTGAAATGGCCTCGGAGGTGCCTTTCTTGCGTATGTACAGGACCCGGTGCGTGATGCGAGCATCGAGGGTCCTGCCACTCTGTGTACGTAGTACGTACGTGGCGCGACTGACAGGGGGGTGCTGTTCTCTGATCGGGATCGGGACGTCGTGCTGCGTAGTCGTCGTTTAGCCACTCGCTGGAATCTGGAATCCGAACCTTGTCCCTAGAAGTTCTTCACGGTCGACCGTGCCACGGACCGCGCTGGTGGGTCAAATGGTGAGTCGGGAACAATGGAGCTGGGGTCCGTTTCGCGATAGTGGAAAGTTCGAGCCCACAGCTCCCGGCTCGACAGAGTGTGGACTGTAAGTTCAGCTAGATCCCAAGCTGGACTCGTCATGGTGAGCGATCTGAGGATGCTGCAGGTGCCACTGGCGGGACGCCGCGGGGCCCGAACTTTACGTCGTACGATCGGCGACTGCCAGCGAGAGCCAGCGGAGTGCGGAAGAGCGGGGGAGGAGCGGAAATGAGGGAAGGCTCATGCTGGGAACACGAAGGTGGACGACTTCACAGCTCGTGGTACATACGCGCAGAAGATATACCGAATGTGGGGAGACTCGGCGGGACGTTGGGACGTCAGAGGACGTGTGATGGGGATGTAGGCAGCCGACGTCGTAGAGGCTGAGTGCGGCCATCCACGTCGACGCGTACACGTAAACTTGAACCTTTGCGGGGTGATTCTTTCTGGACGGCTTGCTTTAGCCAGCGGCTTTGCAGGGTACGTCCAGTGGTCCGAACGTTCGAGTGCGCGTCAGTGACTGGCATCGCAAGATTCGGGAAGTTGCGTCTTGAGCTTGAGTCGCGTGGGTATGGACGTCTTGCAGAGTTCCACGATTGAGGCGCGCTTGCATTTTGTGAAATCGTTGCGTGGACTTCGAGGACCGTGCTGCAAATGACCCTGTCACCGCCTGTGACTGCGCGCTCCGCTTCAGTCCCACCTCCTAGGAGACTCTTGCACAGACGGACAATATTTGGTCCTCGGACTACGCAGGGCCCTTCACCGAGACTAGGCTGAAAGGGGACCAGGGCGGACGACGTCGGACGCAGAAGGGGTTCGTGCGGTGATACCTGCAAAAGCGCCATGCGCACCGTCCGCACAGGCTATATTTGGCATTCGAGAAGGGGCCTGGAGGTAGGTTTAGGCTGGACGCGGGTTATCCGGGGATTCGACGGGGGAAAGCCGGCCGGACGCATGTCTGCGTTGTCATCACTGTCGTGTGGGCGAGGGATGTTGTGTCCGCGTTCGCACCGTGTGGCTGCGGAGAGGCCGAGCCGCACGTCGGGTTGGGTGCCATATGCCTGATGGAAGTGCCGCAGTGCGAGCCTCGAGGCCGGACGCAGACCGGGGGTGGGGCTGCGGGAGGAACGCGCTGATTGTGATGGAGGACCGGTGTGCGGATGGACGTCATGTTCAATTGAACCGGACTTGATGTGCAGAAGTGGTCCGAGGGATTGGATGAGCACTATTGAGTTTCATGGTGATGTGAACTGCCGTCATGCGCTGGCGGGACGAGAGAGAAGATGGAGATGCCGAGTTCATGGATCTGGCCCCGGTGCCCGGTATGTTGGCTACTGCTTGTTAAGATACCTAGACACCGGAATCAACGTAACGCGGGCTGTGGCGGAGATGAAGTGAGAGGGAATGGCGGCGCACACCAGATGGAAGAGGAGAACCCGCTAGAAGGAAAGTAGCGTCAGAACAGCTTCGCATGGAAGACCCGAGCTAACGAAGCGTATTACGTCTAGCGATCGACCAGTGCACATCTGGACGGCGCATTGACCGATGTTGGTATCGACCTTCTGGCGGTCCGCGGGCTCGTCGGTCTTCGACTTCTTGTACATGAATGGACTAGATGGTTCCGCTATGGCTAGTCTCGTCAGCCAAGCAATAGCTCTCCATCCCATCGTGACTGTGGAGGCGACGACGCTGATGGCGTCATGCGACCAACAGGACAATTCCTTCATCTGTGAGAGTTACCAACCGCAACCGGCGGGGGGCATAGTAAAAATAGCTACAGGGGTCAGCCGAGTGGCCGTGTGGCATAGTCGGACGCGTATTGGTGGGTGCAATGAAGAAATGATACATACGTGATTGCGCAACTCTATTGATACAAAGTATACGAGACGTGCTGCGGAATGGACGGTTCTTCTGCAGTGGTTGGCAACGGCGCAAAGGTCATTTGTCAGAGTGCCCAAGAGACTTCCCGGGCTGTATGTGGTCGCGGATGCGTTGTTTCTGTGTACAACCCATGTATTATTAGTCAACTCGGCGATAAGGACTCTCGAAGACTAAAACTACTCACCAGAACCTTGAGCTCTGGGAAACCACCTTCGACTTTGCGGTCCCACACCAAGACAGGCGGTTTGCCATCGAGGAACAGCCAGACACGGAAACGTCCGGCCGTGTCCTCAGCATTCAACGGCATGATGTTTATAGCCTTGACAGCAGGGGTGGGGAAAGTGAGGAAGAGCTCCGTAGAAGTCCACGTCGCCCTGTGCAACCTGCCAGTGGGGTGACACGAGTGAGTTGTCGGTCAAAGCCAGTTCTGCGCATTCAACCAAGAGCATACCATCGGCACTGAAAGATGTTCGTTAGCAGCACTGTCAACATACATCGTTGGAAGAGAACAATCACCCTATCACAGAACTCAATGGTGATGCTGGGGCAGATCGAAGCCGATGGAGGAACGAAGGTTGTGGGATCGAGTGGATTGTGAACTGCTGTGATCGACTGCGCAGGCTGAGAGCTTTCATGGTGATCATTCGGCAAGCAATCAGCACACGCTTGCGGGTCTGCCATGGCTTGTGAGAGGATCCGTTGTAACTTGTTCGACGACTGGGTAGAAGTTCAGACATCCTCAAGTTCCCACCGACTCCGGAGTCCGGAGGCGCCGATCCGTCAGCGAGACGATCACGTGGACGTGACGCGTCAAACAAGCACGCGTGAAGCTCGTGGCTGCTCGCGTCTTGCTCTCCACCCATCATCATCCACTTCACGTCTTTCCTGTAAGCCTACACGGGGTCAAGGAACAGCGCATACAACTTGTACCTACCCCCTTCCCTGTACACGGAACAACTTTGGCGCACCATGCACGGCGAACAAGACTTTGTCATGGAACCACCTTCTCCCGCTCCCGCAAACCAGCAAGTGGTTTGGCCGGTGCATAGTCAGTCCTTCTACGTGCTGACAGAAGCATATCGCTGACTACCTATAATCACAGTTGAAGTCCGCGTCTCTCCCAATGCAACCTCTAGATTCGATACTATCCGCACCGCCGTTCATTCATGTCTGACGAAGTCACTCTCTCACGTCTACCTACCCTCAGTGATAGAGGGCTGGGAGGATGTGCCCCTTCTGGCGTCATCCGTTGAAAAAATTGCAGCGTCGGAGTGTCCGTGCCCGACGTCATCTCTACCGATCGAGCAAACCGCTCTGCAAATACACGTCTACCAGCCGACAGATGCTGATGCTTTCGAAGAGCTGACCAGTGGCAGTGGCAGGGGAGATGACGAGCAAGTCATGGCGGCCAGCGCATGCGAACTTCCTAGCATGTCTTGGGAAGGACTGTGGGAGAGTCTGATCTACTCGGACGATATCAAGTCCAAGTTGCTTGACTACATCTACGCCACTGTTGTGTTCAGTGACGCCGATGTTGATTGTGAGTGTTCCTGTGGCGTTGAATGGCAGCATCGAAAGCTCACTGGGGATGTCTTGCAGTTAATGTGGTATCTTGGAATCGCGTGGTTTTACTGCACGGACCACCAGGTACAGGCAAAACATCTCTATGTCGAGCTCTTGCACAGAAGCTCTCGATTCGCCTCTCACACAGGCAAGGCAGCGTTCTCTCTCTGCTCTTGCTCAACACTCAAACGAGTTTCACAGATATTCCCATGCTCGACTACTCGAGATCAACTCTCACTCCCTGTTTTCGCGCTGGTTTTCCGAGTCTGGAAAGCTCGTCCAGAGACTGTTCAGCAGTATCATGGAGATGGTCGAAGACGAAGAGACCTTTGTGATCGTTTTGATCGGTAAGCTCAGGAAAACTGGGTATATGCGCATGTAGGCTGACTGCTTTCATAGACGAAGTGGAATCGTTGACTGCAGCCCGTGCGGGCGCGATGGCCGGCACTGAGCCATCGGACGCGCTCAGGGTATGTCTCCTTCTGAGGGATTACTCGCTACTTGGCTAACGGCACTGTGACACAGGTTGTGAATGCGCTACTGACACAGCTAGACAAGCTCAAACACAAGAGAAATTGTCTGGTGATGTCGACGAGCAATCTCGCGACCGCCATAGGTCAGTGGCTTACATTTCAGCCGCGGATACGCTGATCCGAATCAATGTTTAATGGTCAGACTCGGCGTTCGTCGATCGGGCTGACATTGTTCAGTATGTTGACCTACCGCCCCGAGAGGCCATATATGAGATTTTGCGTGGATGTCTGGCTGAGCTGGTGAAGAAGAGTATTGTCGCGGAGATTGTGAGTTTGCTACAGCTTGTCGTGGCGTGAGCTCTATACTGACATGGGGGCTAGGATGTACCAAGTCTTGCTCAGGCGCAAATCTACGAACGGACAGCCGACTTTTCCAACCTCAGTCTATCATCAGCTCCTACAGCACCATCTGGTTCTCCCAATGTATCGGAGCCACAAGATGCACGCGAACGCTCTCGACTGCTCGCGATCCGTCTCCTCAAGCTCGCCCAGCAGTGCCGAGTCAGTTAGAATTCGTCATGTCATGTCATTACCCTTGCTGACTTATGCAATCCCGCATGCAGGAACAGGGAATGTCAGGTCGTTCGCTAAGACGACTTCCCGTTCTCGCCCATGCACGGTACATCGGCACTCTTCCTACATCGGCACCCCGTCTCGCGCATCGGGTCAATGGAACGTCCAAGCTCAAGAACGGAGCGCCTGCAACCCAGGCAGGAGCTCCCGTTGAGACATGGATGGATGCTATGGAGCGTGTTGTGCAAAGCCAGGCGACGGAACGTAGTCGTTTACAGCACTAACCGTGGGACTAAGTCGCAGTCCCCTTGGTATGCTTGGTAGCATATTGGCGCATGTATGTATGCTGTAGTGAGGTGGTTCCACCATGTCGATGTATTTCGTGGACCATCATCTGGCTATCGTTGTGCGATCACTAGACCAGATGGTTATATTTGGCTTTTCTAAACGCCTACCATACTCGGCCAACGTGTCATTGGGCGCTTCAATGCATAGCACCATCGCGTCTGCAGTCCTTACTTCAACCTTACTTAGCTCTTCCTTGCATACTCGCCCTACTTCCTTCCCTATTGCGTCGCTCGGCGTGACCATTGAAATACCATGGCCTACGTGCAGATAGAGGCTGATGAGGTGCGTTCCTGCCCTTGCCCACCATCGCGACGCAACCTCACATCATTGACGTCAGTCTCCCGTTGTAGCGGATGGAGGAGGGCCCGGAGCGGCTCCAGTTCCAATGTATGGCCGCAATCAACAATTTTCGGGATCTGGTCTTGCTGAGGGTGTATCTGACTGACAGCATTCCTGGGCACGGATGCGCGTGCGGCGGAGCAGGGTACAAACGCGTCTCGAGGTGCGTCCAGACTCACTTTGTCTGGAGAAATGCGACCGACTGACGCAGTGCGTGCTGCTGTCAGGCTACATATCTGACGGTCCTGCGAAGAGCTCGGGCTTCTGGCAGGTTGAATACTACCAGCCTTACTTCGACGTTGACACCATGACCGTAAGCACCTTCATCCTTCCTCGAGCCTACTTTGGCATCGCCGTTCTCGTTCTCGTCAAGCCTCGTCTAGCAAACCGACGACTCATCTCCCTCCATTTTGAACCACAGGTCATCCGCCGCTGCTATACGACCCTTCTCCCGCGCTCCCAAAACTACCTATCCGCGCACCTCACGCCGAACGCAGACCTCTACGGGCCCTTCTGGACGCTCACCACGCTCATCTTCGCGCTCTTCGTGTGCTCCTCGCTCGCGTCCTCGATCGTGGCGTACCTCTCGAACCCAGACGAGTCGTCCGGCGCTGCAGTGCTCGAGTACGACTTTGGCTTGCTATCGACCGCCGTTGGCCTCGTTTACTCGTACGGACTCGGCGTGCCCATCCTCCTCTGGCTCGCGCTGCGATACCTCGGCGTTGGCGAGTGGAGCGTTGTCGAGGCAGTCGCGGTGTGGGGGTATGGGCAGTTTGTGTGGATCCCAGTTGCGGTGCGTCTCCTTCGTTTGTGTCCGTGTCTTGAACAAGCAAGGCGGACTGACAGGCTGCGATCGTAGTTTCTGTGCGTCATCTGGGTACCGGTTGTGCGATGGACACTAGTGGGCATTGGGTTCGTCATCTCAGGTTGGTTTTTGGCCGCGAATGTCTACCCTGTGCTTGCGACGGTGCGTACATTAGCCCCTCATAGTTTCATCGGCGACTGACATCCTCTTCGTCGCCATGTGTAGGCGGATGCGAAGCCCGTGCGGCTCATCATCATCCTCCTTGCCGCTCTGCACGCAGCTGTTGCGCTGTGCTTCAAGATCCTTTTCTTCAGTTACTACGTCGTGGACCCAGTTGGCCCGAAGGACCCCATCCCACCTGTGGACGGAACACCGAGGTTCTAGGTAGGGTACGAGTAAATTATTTTACTCTTCTCTGCGTATGATACATGTTTCCTTCAACATGATCTACCTGAGTAGTGATTGTATTTGAGTCGAGTGAGGTGGTGAATGGTTCGGAGAGTGGGCTGAACCAACCAGTCAGGAAGATGTGATGTGCACATATCGTGTGCACAAAGAGCAGATACGCGTTGCGCAGAGTAGAGGCATCGTTCTTTCACATGATTCTGAGACGTTTTGCAACAAAGTAGCCGATGCCGGCGAGCAACCCGCCGATATGTCCCGCGGTATCAGTGCCCTCACGCTGGCAAAACGACGTTAGTACTTATCGTGAGATCAGATGCGCGCAGGACGTACCTGCTGGTTGACGGCGCTGTAGCCGTCCCAGAGGAACACACCAGTAACGACCGCCCAGGCGGGGAGAGGTACGATGCCAAACACGTAGAACGTCGCGGTCGGCGCGACGCACGCGAAGAAGGATATGATGGAGTAGATGGCACCGCTTGCGCCGTGCGAGCCGGGACGTTGTGCCTGCGCCCTGGGTTGTTGATACTTGCGCCACGCGATCCCGACGAGACTGGAGAAGATGCCACCTGGCGCAAGGAGATGAGAACTGACAACGCGGAAGTAACATTAGATGTGGAGGCGAAGACGTACCTCCGAGGTAGAGGCCGAGGAAGCCGACGTTCCCGAGGATGGCGAGGACGGTCGGGGCCATGTAGTAGAAGGTGAACCCGTTGAAGAAGAGGTGCATGGTGTCTTCATGCGAGAAGCAGGCAGTGAGGAGGGTGTACCTGCGAAAGGCTCAATACAGATGCGTAAGGCATGCACAGAGTGAGACGTACCATCTACCCGAATTCAAGTTGTCGAGGCTGGAGATGAAGTGATCCCTCATCCATATGTACGAAGATGGGTCACCCGTGCTTTGCTGCGGGGGTCCTCCGCAAGGTTTAGACTCCTGCAGGATAGTGGTAGTTTCACAAGGTACGACTCACGTATTTCACCCATGCAAGGTTCCATGTCGCAAATACTATGCCATTCAAGCCAATGATTCCCCAAAAGATGGCGTTCTGTGGTATGGAGTTGATACGATCGCGGAAGTTGTCCCAAGGTCCTCGCGATCCTCCGCCATAGCCGCCTCCAGTTCCTCTAGATGCGCGCGAGTTGATGCCGCTCCTATGTGTGGCTCTCAGTATCCGGTTCGACACGAACTGCCATATTAACTGTTCGCTGGCGCCTGAAGGACGGTGCTGGAAGAGTCTCAAAGCCTGGCTCGAACTAGGTCTTAGACTGAGTGTTGAGAGTGTCGTAGCGGCACATGGCCTAGATCGGACCCAAGCACCATAGGTCGGTTGTCTGAGGCAGAGTCTTGAGGACGCGACGAGTGGTGAAAGCGAGACCAAAGACCTCTGCATGGTGTCCACAGACCAAGACGCGAGTGAGAGGACCAGTTGATGCGGCCAAGTCGTGACTGTATACCTCATAACCTTAACCTCGCACGCGCGTCGACGCGGCTTGATGGATTTGTGCTTGTTTGGCAAGAGCCTTAACGGTGCTCTTCGATCGTAACGAGCTCGCGACTATAGACTTAGTCCACCACTTCAAGCTTGTTCTCCTCCTTAGCCATGTCCCACCATTTGTACTTGCTGTCGCCTTCGGATACCCCTCTCTACATGCTGACGCACTACTCCTCAAAGCCCTCGCAATCTACGTCGTCGCCTCTAGCTTCCAACTTACCAAGTTGGTCGACTTCTCCATTCGCCGGAACATTCAGTGCTTTGTCCGGAGCCGCGAGCGCAAGTCAAGCACAACAGGCGCAGGGCGGGGCTGGGAGGATAGGCGGCGGGCAGGACCGACGGCATGTCATCCAGATGATTGCGAATGCGAGTCTAGACGCAATTGAGGAGGTCATGCGGAAAGACAGTGTAATGTTCGTGTCCAGCTCTGCGTTTCGCCTTTCAGTCCTTTCATCGCGCGTGTCTGGTGTTTGTCTGCACAGGTATCTGAAGTCAGTAGACAAATTCAACGAATGGAATGTGTCCGCGTTTGTAACACCAGGAAGTACGCGCTCGTCCATATGGTTTTGCGCTGTATGATCGCAGATGATTGATGCCGACCCTCTGTTGGTAGACATGAAGTTCGTGCTGTTACACGAGGCCCGTAACGACGACGGCATCAAGGCGTTTTTCAACGATGTTTGGGAGTTGTACGTGAAGGTGAGTTAGGACCGCATTGGTACAGGGGTGTCCGGAGGCCGCAGTGACCATGGCCTGGCAGACGATGCTGAACCCGTTCCACACGGCGCACACTCCGATACGGAGTCCGGTCTTTGATGCTCGTGTACGGGCGAGTGCAAAGAAATACTTGTAGCGCGAGGCGTCGAGACAAAAGAGCGTGTGGGCAGGGGCCGGGGGCGATCGGTCAGGTGTTCCATTCCTATTGTATTTCGCTGTGGTCCCGGGCGATCGAGGGAGGCGTGGAGGGGTCCTTGTAATGCATAGGATGTGTATAGCCCCGTTGTATGCAGCGAGCGGGTTGTAACGGTAGAACCGGGAATGCGCACTGTAATCAGAGGATGAGACACGGTGCGGGGGGAGAGCGGGTGATGGGGTGGCCGGGGTCCGGTGCGATGGCGATACTGAAGGAGCCCAGGTCGCAGCTTTGATATTCGTCGTCTCTGTCTCTCTCTCTCAGACCTCTTGGTGGCTCCTTTTCTGTTGTCTGTCTCTGTCTCCGGCTCCCTCTTCAGCTTCTATCCTATATATCTCTACCTCTTTACATACGCGCCAAGTTCTTTCCTCGGCCGACCACTCTAATCGCCAACAAGGCCTTTTCTTCAACCAGCCCCAAGCCTCCTGCAAAACTCGCTTTTCGCTCCAACCACTGCGAATTCTCAGGGAGAGAGATAGACGTGTCCATCCTACTGCCTCGTTCAAACTCACAGAACAACCACTCGACTCCAGGTGAGAAATCCTGTCCGGCTTACTTCAACGCTCCCGGTTTGACAGCTCGGGTTCCGCCCGCCAGTGTACTTTTTCTATCCCGTCCTCCACGCTCGAACACCACCTCCAAACCGGACCACAAGCTTTCATATATCCCCTGACCTTCTCACATTATGGCCGCCACTCCTGCCCCGAACCCCCGCGCCTCTCTGCTCGCCGGTCTCCGCACCGGAGGAGTCCGCTCATCGTCGGGCCCCGTTCCGCACACAGCTGCGCCCGCCGGCACCTTCAACATCCCCCGTATCGTCACCCCGAACCAGGAAGACAACTACTACCCGCCTGAGGAGGAGGATGAGTTGTCCAATATGATGGCTCAGAACCTCTACGTCCAGAACCGCTCTCGTCAGGCGCCCGTCACTGCCGCTGTAGATGGTATCCCGAACCGCTTCCAACATCAACAGCAGCAGGCCATGGCGATGAATGGCGGCATGCCCTTCAATCCCCTCATGTCGCCCGCCATGAACCAGAATCAGCTGCAGCAGGTCCAGCTTCAGCTGATGCAGATGGAGTTGGCTCGCATGCAGGCATGTCTTCCTGTCCTCCCTCACCTCACAGCCGATGTCAACTAACCTCATCCTTCAAGGCCATTCAAGCTCAGCAGTATCAGGCCGAGTTGCTCGCAGCCCAGCAGCGCCAGCGTCAGAACCAGCAGGGCAACAGGCGTGCCGCTTCCTACGCCATGCCTTCCACCGCCGGTCCTACCAACACCACCTTCGACATGCGCTCTGCGACGATGCAGCCCCAAATGCGTCGCACGAACCAAGCCGATCACCTTCGCTCGAAGCTCGGTGTTGTTGATGACCAGGTCCCCATGACGGCTGCGCTTAATGGCAAGTTCGGTAGTCGCATTGGGTCTGGCAAGTACGACTCCGACGAGGACGATTTCTCATCTATCGGAGCGCGTCCCCCTGCGACACCCAGCTACACCACCGTCATCAGCGGCGGTACCTCTCTCGGCGCTCCGGCGACCCCCTCTGTCCAGTCCAAGTCAGATGCTGCAGTCTCCTGGAGGCGCGCTCCTGGTAGCAACTCGGTCCTGAGCGCGAACCGTGCCGTGTCATCCCCCACTGTGAAGATTACTCCCCCTCCTGGGGAGCGCGTATCCCCTCCTCCAGGTCTTCCCAGTGGCAAGGCACGTCCCACCCCCCTGCGTTTCACTGCCGAAACGTCGCAGCCCGTTGTCTCCGCCGTCGCCATTGACGCTGATGGCGTCGAGGCCGATGACAGTTCTACGTCAACGAAGTCCGGCTCATCCCCCAGCACTCCCCAGTCTGCTGGATCTGGCGATGTTCCCTTGTCCCCGCGCGAGGAGGCTGCGAAGAAGCTCTACGAGGGTCTTGGCATCGGCCGCGCCGCCCCCGGCATCAATGTCGTCGTTCCCCAGGATTCGCAGATGGTCGTGCAGCGCCTCGTGAGCACACCCGTCAGGCAGCCGCGTGGCCCTCCGTCGAACAACGAGGAGCTCGTCCCGAAGAACTTCGCGACTCGCAGCAGGCGTAAAGCCGTCGACGCTCTCCTCGAGCACGCGCGGGAGCGTCGGGAGATCGTCGTCGAGGCGTATTAGAGCATCGCGCCTCACAACACGATCTTGCCATCCACATACCCTGCGCGTGTGCCCTTTCCGCCTCCGACGACGACGACTCCCTCGACGGAATCCTGATGACGAAGTTGTACGATAGTTGCCTGGACGATGTTGCTTCACCCACCTTCACCTTCCTTTTGCCGTGCCAGCATATTTAAGAGCGTGCGTACCCGGACAATTTCGTATGCAGATTGGCCTGTGCCCATTCTTTCCTTCATTTCCCTTGCCCCTCGATTGATTCCGGTTCTCTTTCCCCCTCCTTCCCCCCAACCCCCACCCTCATCCCTTCCCTTCCGTCGTCTCTCACCCGTCATCGCCCATACCGGCTGAGTCGGTGGCTATAGACGGGGCATACAGACGGCGGACAGGTGACCCCCTCGGTCTGATGGCGCAGCGCAAGCAAGCTGCTCGGGATATCCTCTTTCTTTGCGCGTGGCCCCCCATGGTTTTCCGAGGTTCGAGTGTTCCGAATGCGTTGGCAGCGGCGGCGACGGCGACACAGTTTGTTAGCGCAGCGGTGCGGCAGGACGCGCAGGGAAGCAGCGCTTCCCCAGGTCGAGACGAGACTGTAGAGCTCCGAGTAGGTGCGCGGGATTGCGGGGCCAAGGAGAGTCGTCGGCAGCTGTGGATCGCACGAACGGACGGACGGACGGATGGGTGCACGGAAACACGACGCGTGGGCGTGTGCGCGGGAGGCGTCACGGCCACGGACTGTCGCGTGTGCCTTTGTCACGGATGTCGTTGTGCGATGGTTTGCGGTGCCGTGCGGCGTATTGCCTACGTACATACATACCTGCCCTCAGCACGTTCGCGTTGCGTTTGTTCGCCTGTACATCGATTCGTAGAATTCATCCGCCTTTACTGTATTCGTCTCGATTGCAAACTCAGGCCAACTTGCCACTGTTGGGATGGGATTTTCAAGGCAAATGAAGAACCCTCCTCTCACCAACACATAGCCCCGGGAGGAATCCGTTTAGGCCCTGCCACGGATCGCGACCCATAATACGACCTCCGCATCACTCAGGACAGGCGAGTTTGCGTGACGCGAAGGCCGCCCTCGTCCACGAGCCAGCCTTGCGCGGTGTGAGCGGACATGGAAATGTTCGTATTCTGTTCGATGAGCAGTGTCGGTGGACGGCAGCCCAGGTGCGGGCCAAAGAGGAATTGACGCAGGAGGCCGCATACGGGCTGGTCTGGGCGACATTGGAGACGTTTTACCGACAGATCAGGAAGCACATGGCACATGCGATAGCGGTTGAGCGTGCAGCAATCGTACAACATCCTCGTACACGGGTCATGTCTCTATTTACACCGCTGCCCAATGATGGCTCTTCCGTGCTCCTATAATTTCTTGTCAGCTCGGAATCCTGGAGCCACAAGGAGCAGAAGAGAACGCACCTGCCACTCTTCCTTGCTGACCCACAACTGGTGGAAAGTCCCGAGACTGGCGAGAATGCTCCCGCCAAGCCACCCGCCGTACCTTCGCTCGGTGGGGTTACCTGGCGCATGTAGTTTGACCTGTACACACTGTATTCAGCGACAGACGAGACAATAGCCGGATGGTGGACACTTGCATGTTGGAAGTGTCGGCCCATCTCAGCCGCAAGGCGGTCAGCCAGCCCTGGGAAGAGGCTTCCACCACCAGTGAGTACGACGTTCCCGAGCAGAACCTGGCGGAGGTCCGTGTCGCACTGGCCAAGCGAGGTCGCGATCAGAGCTGGTATCGTCTTGGGCAGGTTCGGGTTTGACGCCTTTGAACACAAGTGGCAGTCAGCACGAATCGAATCTCTCATGCCAACGGCACAAGAAACGAGGCGGACCCACCTGAAGCTGCGCCGAATGCGTGAAGAACTGCTCGCCGACGGCGCATCGCTCGACGCCGGTGAAGTAGTTGTTGTACCCGGTCGGGAACTCGTAGTGACGCGGGCCTTGCTGGTTCGCGAGTCCTTCGTTCCATCCTTCTCTCAGACACCCGCCAACGCTCTGGATCCATTCTTCCACCTCGCGGGCTTCGGCCCATGCACGCCAGGTCTCAGTCGTGCCTGCGACGCGATCCTCGCGCAGGGTGAATTTTGGAGGTACGCCAGCATCTACAGGCTGAATTTACCGGTAAGCAAAAGCATACCAACTGTGATGGCCAGAAAGAAGATAGCGTACCACTTTACTGGCGATGAGTTGATGAGGTATCAACTGGACGCCAGGTCGTATTGACGACGGACTGGTCAGCAAATGCTTTGCGTGCGCGTGTACGAGTTGCGGCAACGCGCAGTGCGCAAGACCTATGGGAGTGTTCAGCCAATGTAGGCGACCCCGACGCAGTACACCCACCTTTTCGCAGAACAAAACCGTCTACCACTGGTATCACGCTCGCTGTGGATTGACCAATGTCAATCACAAGCGCAGACCCTTTCCCTGCGGCAAATCTGGACATTGCATTCCGATTTGTGAGCAGGGCCTACACAGACGAAGGAATACGAGCACGCACGAGTTCAGCACTCCGGTGTTCGCGATGTAGAACGCGGGAGACTGGAATTCCTCGAACATGATCTCCGCCATGCGTTCTCGATTTGCGGGGGTGTTCCAGGCCGCCTCCGTCACAAGAACAGGGTGCTCTGCAGCATGGCAGCGCATGACATCGGAGAAGGCATGATTGATGAGTGACGAAGCCGCGTCGAAGTTCTGGACTGCATGGCGGATGGGTGACATTGATTGTAGTGAGAACAGATGTGCATGTAGTCGCACAGAAAACTAGTATACGCACTCAGTCCGTCATGCATGGGGTTCCCGACCTGCATCCCGCTCCGCCACAATGAAGGTCCGTTCTGCCCGATATATAGCTTGACCTTGGGTTTAGGTGCTTGCGGCTGCTCACCCTCCGCTGGTGCTGCTGTTGCATCCTCCATAGATACGTCACCATTTGAGGGCGCGGGCTCTTCGATGAATCCGAATGAGCTGGGTACAATGGCCTTCGGAGCGTCGTCCCCCGCATACCCCGCGCGAAGAGATGATGCGCCAAAGTCGACAACTAGGGCCGACACCTCGTCTGTTACGAGCATGAGTGGGTGACAGACAACATCCGTGCCAAATTTTGGAGCGCACCTCCTCCATAGTTTACCATGCCGTCGTCTCCGAAGTGCGAAGGGGGAGGAGGAAGGAGATGGACGCGTGCAAGAGTGGCGAGTGCAGGAGTCGAACGCGAACGCAAAGACGCGCCACGATCGGATCTCGCGCGCACGAGCACGTGCCTCTACTACGGGAAATTTCGTAGGCGCCCGCACTTTGTATGCGCTCTCGAGTGCTTGACTGAGCTCGTACATCCTCCCGTCCGCTCTGCTGCTCTCTCTACACTTGGTTATGGGTGCGGCGGACACGAAGATACACACGAAAAAGCGGAAGGCCGCTCCGGAAGAGGAGGCTCCGGCGGCACCTCCGCCTGCCGCGTTCCCCCAAAATGTTGGACTCGAAATGGGTAGCGAGGACGAAAGTGAGGACGGAGGGGACGTGTCGGATGATGGGGAGGTGGATGCGTTTCCGGAGATTGACGCGAGGAGTGATACGGATGATGAAGACTACGAGGAGGACGGAGAGGACGACTCAGAAGATGAAGATGAGGAGGACGAGGAGACAGAAGACTCAGAAGACGGCTCGGACGACGACCTGCACATATTCCCTAAGGCAAAGACCGTGATATCTGACATCACCGGTCAGCCGAAACGGGTGTACCCTGAGATTGAGCCCGACTACGACTCGGACTCGTCGACAGAAGACGTACGGACATTTATTGAATATACTGCACATGCTCATATCATGAATTGACCGTCGGGCTACGTTACGCAGACACCCAACCGCGTCGGAAACATCCCCATGCATTGGTACGACGATCTACCACATGTAGGCTACGATATTAACGGGAAGAAGGTCCTCCGACCCGCTCGCGGAGATGAGCTAGACAAATTCTTGAAGACTGTCGAGGATCCAGAGTCATGGTGCGCGCATATACCCCCTCTCATGCGATTTGACGCGTCATGAACGTTCTATAGGACATCTGCGTTCGACAAGAACCTGCAAATGGACAAGCCTCTGTCGCCGGAGGAACTGGATATCATTCGACGGTTACAGGAGAACGAGAATCCTGACGCGCAGTATGACCCCTACGAACCAACAGTGGAATGGTTCACTGGCAAGGGCAAGGAAGAGGTGATGCCGCTGTCCGCTGCACCCGAACCAAAACGAAGATGGATCCCCAGTAAGTGGGAGAAGCAGAAGGTATGCGTAGGATCTATTGTCCGACCGCCACTGTGATTGACTGCTGCGTCTAAAGGTCATGAAGATTGTCCGAGCGATACGCCAGGGCCGTATACTGCCTAACAAGCCAAAGACCGCGTCCGCCCAGCCCCAATTCTACCCCATCTGGAACGACGAGCCCTCTAACGCACCAGCGCCCCTCCCCGCGCCCAAACCCCGTCTTCCCGGGCACGCCGAGTCGTACAATCCCCCAGAAGAGTACCTGCCGACCCAAGAGGAGCGCGAGCAATGGGAAGCCACCGATCCAGAAGACCGCGAGCGCGACTTCCTGCCTCAGAAGCACTCCGCGCTGCGTCTCGTGCCCGCGTACGACCAGTTCATCAAAGAGCGGTTCAATCGCCAGCTCGACCTGTACCTTGCACCGCGCGTGCAGCGGGTGAAGCTCCAGATCGATCCGGAGAGCCTCATCCCGAAGCTGCCGAGCCCGAGCAGCCTGAAGCCGTTCCCCGTGTACAGGAGCTTGCAGGTCCCGCACGAGGGCAAGCGGGTGCGCGCGGTCAGCGTCAGCCCGGATGGCGGGTGGGTCGTCACCGGCGACGAGGGCGGCGTCGTTCGACTTTGGGAGGTCATGGTCGGGAAGGAGGTGAAGCGGTGGAAGTTCAAGAGCAAAGTGGGCGCTGTGGAGTGGTGCCCGCGGACGGACGCCAGCTACTTCGCTGTTGCTGTGTAAGTCTGCCCTTCCGTCCTGAGCGTGGACTTGGATGCTGAAGCTTTCCTTTCGAACAGTGAGGATCATGTGCATTTCCTCATGCCCCCGAATCTCCCTGTAGCCGTCCTCACCGTGACACAAAACGCGCTTGCACCTGCCAACCTGCCCGCAGCTTCGTCTGTGCCTTCACCCGTCAAGTGGACATCCGTGCCGGCAGCGCAGTCCTCCTCAGACGCTCCAATCCTCACCCTCAACCTTCCGTCCTCACCAGAGCCGCCAAAGCAACTGGTGTGGCATCGTAAGGGCGACTACGTCGCCTCGGTGTGTGCGTGCATTGACCGTGTAACCATCATGTCGAAACTAATCTATCATCATAGCGGAAGGTCAGGCCGGCGTATGGATCCACCAGGTGTCGAGGCGACATTCACAGGCGCCGTTCAAGAAAGTCAAGGGCGCGGTGCAGCTCGTTCTCTTCCACCCGTCAAAACCACACTTCTTCGTCGCAGTACGTTCTTCTCTCCCATCTCTCCACTTGCCCGCATGCTCCGGCTCCGATGGCTGCTTCTGCTTCCATCCCACTGATCGATCTGGGGCATCGTAAGCTGACTTGTGATTGACAACCTGCTGCAGACACAGCGCTATGTGCGCATGTACAACCTCGCGGAGCAGACGCTCCTGAAAACGCTGACGCCCGGCACGCGCTGGATCTCGTCCATGGACGTGCACCCGTCCGGCGACCACCTCATCGTGGGCGGGTACGACCGCAAGTTGTGCTGGTTCGACCTGGAGCTGAGCGACAAGCCGTACAAGATCCTCCGGTACGTGTCGTCATTTCTCTCTCGTGTCTTGCATCCCAAGCTCCCGCCGCATCCATACCCGCGTCCCCAATTCCGACCGCTCGTCATTGTCTGTTCTTTTGGAGTTTCTGTTCGCGGAGTTTCCTTGCCGACTGCGGTCGGGATGCCTGGCTCCCGTTCAGTAACTTCAATTACTTTTCGGCTAGCCAGCCTCGTCAGGGTTCGCGCCGGACTCCGGTTGTCGGACTCTGGGGAACCCTTAATGGCCTCGTCCATTCCTCCGTCCGAGCTGTAATTGAACATTCTGATCCGCCTATGCGCCGCTTCGCGCGCATCCTGCTCGTCCCCCGCCGTCTTCATTCTCGATTTCCAAAGTTTGATCATTATGCTGACATCTTCTCCTCCATTCGCCCGCGGCTCCGCCCGTGCTCTCCCTCTCCTTCCCCCACCCTGACTCGATTCTCCACTCAACGATTGGACGGACGGACGAACGAACGGACAGGTACCACACGCGCGCGCTGCGCTCCGTGCACTTCCACCCGACGTACCCGCTGTTCGCGTCGTCGGCGGACGACGGCTCGATCCAGGTGTTCCACGCGCGGGTGTACAACGACCTGATGACGAACCCGCTCATCGTGCCGCTCAAGATCCTGCGCGGGCACGCCGTCAAGGACGGGCTCGGGGTGTTTGCGGTGCGCTGGGTGCCCCGCCAGCCGTGGCTCGTGAGCGCGGGCGCGGACGGGCAGGTGTCGGTGTGGTGCAGCTAGGCCCGCGGTCCGAGCCAGTGGGAGGTGCGGATATGTCACTGTTGTATGCGTACGTACGTACGTCGGTTAGGCTATGTTGCTATAGCAATGGGACGGCGACGCATTGTATGCACGCGTGCACGCGTACTTACGTGCGAGTCGTACGTTGAGCTCGAGCGAATGCCCGCGGTGCCTAGGCCGCTGCGGGATTACTTGGTCCAGGCGTCCCTCAATCAACGGCTGCCAATGACGTGCCAGCCTGGGAGAGCTCTATGCCCGTCCGAGCTAAAGCGGACCGGTGACTCACACTGGTCCCAACTCTAAACTGGACGCGCTGGGAAAATGGGAAACGACCCGTGCTTCTAACGCAGACGGAGGACCCTCTGCTCGTCAGGAATCAGAATGCGCTCGCATTGGGGCCATGGGGCCATGGCTAGCTGCGTTGGGGCGGCAATTTCATCCGGGCCATGGTTGCCGCTGTCAGCGGTGGCACGGCGGCGCGTTCGTGCTGTCGCGGTTACGGCGGCGGGCGGGGCACGAGTTTGGCCGCGGTAGCGTCAAGGGAAGAGAGTCATGATCAGCTTGCGCGCCACTACAAATGCAAGGTTCGTTCGTGGTCAGCTTGCAATGTTCTGGGTGCACATGCGGTGGGAAGATCGACAGAAGCGAGTGCGACGTGCAGAGAGAGCAAAGAAGAGGAAGACTTAGAGAGCGTTGGGGATGTTCTAGCTGTGCCGCGCTATGGGCGGGCTCGCTGATCAGACTTGCGCTGGAGAGTCGTGGTTGGCTGCTGCGGTGCGTCTCCGAGGTCCATTTTTACGTCGAAGGAGTCAGGGTGAAACACGATGGCTAACGCGCGTGTGGCTGCCGCCCGCCGGGAATGCTGCAAATTGCGATCCCGGCAGCAGACAGCGCCTGAGAGTCGTGCAGAGTGGCGTCTTGCACGCAGCTGCTCGTCGAGACATGGGCGACGAGCACTGGAGCAAGGCCTGGGTCGACGACAACTTGGACTTTTACTGAGTAGCAGGATGCGCTGGTGGGCGAGTGGTAGGAGTCGCGCCGGATGCGGCAGGAGGTGCCAGATCTGGCGATAGAGTGTGTGCCGGATCGGGGGAGGTCTCTCCGATCGCTCGAGCCGCCGATCACGGAGACTTTGGCGACGCCCTTTCCTTACACGGGCAGAACGCTCTCTTAAGGAGACCCTAAGAGTTATCCGCGCTAAGAATACGCTAAGGCCCTCTTAAGTGATCCTGAAACGGATACCCTTGAGAGCGTTTCAAGATTGAAAAATCTTAAGATGATTGTCAGACTTATCTCCGATACGCGACAACCCACGGTCAGGTGGAGGGCTTATCCGTATCCCAATGTAGGTCAATAATGAGAATCCGTTGCCAGGCTTGATGCAGTCGCTCCGTCTGTTACGCATTCATTACAAGACTAGGGTCGACGACGTGTATATATTGAAAGGCCGTACAGTACATACATAGACTATACAATACAGATCCAACATGCATCGTGAGTCGTTAGAGACAGACTCACCGGAGAGAGAGATGCCTAGATACCGTTGCCCAATGAAGAAAATCTGGTATACACAAGATAAGCAACGCAGGTAAGCATACGAGGGCAACGTGAACACTCACGTCGAGAGGTGACACATGTAACCAACACCGGTGGTGACGCTCCCTGAAAGTGAAGGTTAACAACAGTCATGAAATGCACAATTGCATATGTACTCACATAAGTATGGTTGAACACTGTGAGTACGAGGTGTTGATCAATGACGGATAGGCATTGAAGAGTAACACACCTGAAGGACGAGCAGAAGAACCTGTGACGTGGCACGGTGCACCCTTCAATTCTGGAGCAGCGACCCAGCAGCGACCGCAGGAAGAGGGAAAAGGGAGAGAACCTCCAGAACCCCCCTTCCGAACGAGAAGCAGCGTGCTGAAGGGAGGGACATGGACGAATGGAGCGGCAGATGCGTGGGGGGCTGCGATGGAGAGAGGGGAAAAGAGACAAGTCCAACAAGCGCCAGGTCTCAGGCTTAAATTCAACCGTGAGAAGACTGGCGAGAAGCCGCCCTTCGGCATGATGTCCTTGTGAGGCCTTTTCTGGACCGGATCGCTCACATCTCGCCAGTCACAAATTGCCGAAATTCGAACTTGAAATCCACTGAGATTGATTTGGGTGCGTCGTGAGGCTTATCGCCCCTAAAAGAATCTCATTTATCCGTTAAACTCCCCTTAAGAGGCCGATCTTAAGGGCTTCTGTGCCCATCACTTTATGAGATTCACTCAAATTGCGTGTTGGGCGTGTACCTCAACACCCACACACAGAGGCTCCAGTCGTCCGCCGCGCCATCGCCAGCTCGCGGGCCAGCGCAAGAGCAGCTCAAGGCCAGCGGAAAACAAGGCGTCGGCGTGGGGACATGGCCCAGCTCGTGCTCGGCGGCGGGGTGCGGCAGAGATCCGGGCGGAGAGGAAGAACAAGGGCAGGGCCGGCAGGTGGATAAATTCGCAGAGACGCGAGAAGCGAGGATGCTGTCATGCCCTCCGAGTCCGACTCCTGCAGCAGCGGACGGACACGTGCACGCCCGTCCTCGCGTCCTTTCCTTTTCTTTTAAACAATTGTCGCTCGTCCGCGCTCCCGTCCCGCTCTTCGCCTCCCGTCCCTCGCCCGCTCCCTCTCCCTACAAGCACCATGGTCGACTGGTCCTCGCCGGAGGAGATCGCGAAGGAGAGCTGTGCGTACCCTTTCATTCATTCCCACCTCATGTCCGCGTCGCATCCCTCTCATCTCCGCGCCCTCTCCAGTCGCGTACTCCAACCTCATCTTCGCCTGCTTCGGTCTCTACGTATGGGAGGTCTTCCAGACGTCAGACTTTGAGCTCTCTATTCTCCAGCGGCGGCGCAAGTTCCGGTGGCAATGGGTGCGTGAATCTCTTCTTCCCCATGCGTCCTCACGCTCATCAAGACTCCTGGGCCACTAGAGTGCGTCTTCTCCTTGGATCCGTGCACCCTACCGAATGACTGAATGTTGTCTCCAGTCTTCTTCTTCCTATGTCGCTATTCCTTGATCCTCTCCCTCGCGGCGCTGTGAGCATCGCCCCTTCATACTCGTGCGATTCCGTGCTGACCTTCTGCAGGATGGCTTCCTTCACCGTCAAAACCGAGGTCAGTTCCCCCTCTCGCGTCTACTCAAGTTGCGCAGTGGTTAACGCCCGTCCAGATCAACTGTCAAGCTCTCTACACGTTCATTTGCGTACGCCTCGCATCTTGCATCCCAAATTGGTCTCCTCGATTGACAACGAGACAATAACAGTGGGCAGGGAACATGTCCATCATCTGCTCCTCGACGACCCTCATGCTCCGCACGTAAGTCGCCCCTTCACTGTCCCCATCTCGATCCCGACTCTCGAGGCGCTGATCCGAACCCTCTCTCGCATCAACTCCCTTGCCCGCCCTTACCTCACCCGAATTCACCGGCGAACGGACTCCGCCCCGGCTAGCATCGCGGTGTGGGAGCGCAAGCGGTTCGTCGTGATCCCGCTCGGCATCCTCTGCCTCGCGCACTGGGCGCTCCTCTGGCGCGGAATGTTCGTCCTCACTGCCGAGTATGATGCCGCAACGATGGCGTGCGTTGTGACGACGACGAGGCGGCTGTTCCTGAGCGTGACGTTCTGGGCGAGTATGTATCCTGGTTCCCATCTCTGGTTTGCATGGCCCCGGTCGTGCCCCTCGACCTGTCCTTGCAGCGGGGTGAAGGGGCTCGAGCGGGGTTTTGCTTCCGCTTGTTTGCCGTGGATGTGGGCGAGGTGCTGAATGGGGTTGTTGTCTTGTTTACCAGCGATGGGCTTCAACCTCGTCATACTCATCTTCCACATCGTTGGGCTCATGCGCCGGGACCATGGCGCGAGCGTGTGGGAGCTCCTGTTCAAGGATGGCATCGTTTGCTACTTGATTGCGTTCTCGTGCAACGCATTGCCTGCTGTGAGTCTGATAGTATGACCGACCCGACGCGATTTACTCACCTCCTGTTGACGTCCACAGGTCCTCAGCGTGCTTAACTTGAACGGTGAGTTTGGCAGCTGCTGTTGGATTGGGAGTCGTCGCTGACGTGTGTATCTGTGCAGCTGTCATGAACCTGTGAGTTTCTGTTGCTCATAACCATCGAATGGGAGTGTCTGAACTGTGATAATCACCCACGAAACCTCTCAGTATCGGAACCGTAAGTTCTCCCACGTTTATGTTCTCCATGAATCTCCCAAAGCTCACACACTCGCCCGACACAGGTCCCCGCAGCAGTCTTGAGGTACGTCTTCCGTCTCCGCCTCCTCTCGGCTCATCGAGTTAACCACCCTCGCAGCGCCGTCGCCGCCTGCCGGACCGTGACGCACCTCCCGGACCCGGACGACGACGACGACATCTACGTGCACAGCGCGACGCAGCTCGCGTCGCCCCGGGTCCCCGCGTCGGCTGCGCTCCGCTTCCAGAACAGCCGCTACCCGCCCCGCCCGGAGGTGCACGTCACGACGGACCACATCGTCATGGAAGACTTCGAGTGCGTGTGCGGTCTCTTTTGCTTTCGCTTCCGCGTGGGTCGGGTGGCTGACTCGCTGCTTGCGCGTTCCTGTAGCCCGAGCCCCTCGTCGGTGAACGACAAGGCGCCGTCCCTGACGGGAACCGATGACAACAAGTCGTGCAATGCCGTATGAGAGAGCGCGACCACGCCCGGTCCTGCATTGCTCTTGCGAGCGTTGCGGGCCGTCACCGTGCGCTGCTGTTGCCGACCGAGAGAGAGAGAGAGAGAGACGAGATACGCCCCAAAAGATGCCTGCTCACGCCCGTGCGATGATGAGACCCGTGATCGTGCTCCCCGCCACACCCGGTGCCCCGCCGCCCCCGACTCCGAAGCTAACCGTACTTGTTGTGCCCGCCGACCACACACCGTCAAGTCCTTGCCGCTGATGATGCCCTGATGCCCTACGACACCAGGAACGATCTCTTCCCTCTGTCTACTCCGTCGTTCCTCATCCTCTTGCCCTCGCCGCCGCCGCCGTCGAAGTGCCCGTGTACGTGTAATTGCAAGAAGTAATCGCAGTTTTCCGGTCCTCCCGCTCCCCCTTAGCCCGCCTCGTCCTCGTTGTGCAGTACATATACATACACTCACGTATACCACCCGCTGCGGCCTGCTCCTCTAGTATTGAGTTGTACTTACCACCATCACCATCGTCGTCGTCGTCGCCGTCCCGATTCCTCATACTCCACTCTCAGTCTGCCCTGTCGATACGTTTACACAGATACCGTACCCAGATCTTGTCGTCGGCGTTGAACCGTCGGCGCAGTCGCTCATTTCAATACTGCCTCCGTTAGATCTGACCCTGCCTTTGCAATCAATGCAGCTGCTGTCCTTTTGAGACTGAATGAGTGCACTGCTTGTATGTGTGCATACAAGAGGCTGTTGTGAGATATTGAAAGAGTCGACCACTGTTGCACTACACAACAAGTGTACAGCCCGAACACCTCTCCTTCCCACCTCCCCGCCTTCCCCACCCTTCCCGCATGTACACGCAGCCTCACCGTCTCCGGTGCGATCGCCCAGACTTCCGCTTCGCCGCGACCAAGCCCTGGCGGTTCATGCCTCTCGACTTTGGGCGGGCGGGCAGGCCCTTGGACAGCCGCCACTGCTCGCGGCGGGACCCGCGCGGGCCGTGCGTCGATATCCGCTGCGAGCTTGAGGATGCATCGGTTGATGGGCCTGCGCCCGAGTCGAGGTCCATTGCGTCTGTGAAGAGAGGAGCGAACGGCCGGATATGAGAGATGAAAAGTGGGTTGGTGCCCGAGCCCGAGCCGGTTGATTGGATGAAGGAATGAATGGTTGAGGGGATGCAGTCGGGATGGGGGGAGGGTAGGATGCGGATAGTTGGGGAAGTGGATGGACATGAAGCGAGTAGGACTGGGTGAGCACGAGAGTGAAGCTGGGACGGAGTAGCATGTACGAACCTCCTGCCTCTGCGCCATCGCCAGTCTGAGCCTGGGCATCTGCAACAGACGGAGGAGGGTCAATCATCGGTCTCCATCCTGGGGTCCATCGAGAGGTTGGGGAACATATGATCGAGCCCACGAATGCGGCACTGGTGGGTGTGCCTACGCCCTGGAGTCAAATTGTGTAGTTGTTCAACTTGGCCTGGCCTCAGTCTCCCTTTTTCAACGGGCGCATCTCCGCCAGCAAGCACAGAGAGCTGCCCGAGCGCAGCCATGCTCTCCGCAGTAATGCCTTGCGGGTCGACCAGGCCAAGAGCCGCGAGCCAAAAAGCGGACCCTGGCAGAGACTCGGATGAGGACAGAGACCAACCTGCGCCCTCGCCCTCCTCTACGGGCATGTCGTCCTCTCCCCTCTCTTCTTCTGCTTCCTCCGTCTCAGCGGTAGTTAGCTTCCGCAGCTTGAGGTTGAGTCGCTGCAGCCGTGCGGCTTCGGTAACGGCGTATACGCCCTCCTGCCGCTTCTTTGCGCGGAAATGGCGCTTGACTTTTGAGCGGGTAGACTTCGCCATTGGGGGGTGTGGGTTGGTTTGTGAGAGGGAGAGGTGTTATGCGAGACTTGATAAGGGTCGAGACACAGCGCGACGGAGTGTGTAGCGATGAGAGTGTGGGGAAGGAGCTGGAGGGTCAGAGTCAAAAGAAAAGTGCGTCGATCTGAGATCTACTCGGGATACACGTGCGAGATCGGGCTCCCGATCGCATAGCGACATCCATACTTACCTTGACTTGTCTTGACTCGTCCCCAGTCATTCATCTCCCTCGTGTTGCGTGTCAGAACACAACTGGTGAGGTCCGGACCATGCTAGACATCATACATCCACCAAAAGCTGACACTTGAGAACTCAAGCGAAGGCCAGACTCGGACCTCCAACCCGCCCAATTTGAATATTCCGCCCGGACATATGTCTCGCGAACAGCTGCCTTCAGACGACATGCCCTCTTTCGTATCGACACTGAGATCCTCCAAACGCATCGTAGCGGTGGCCGGCGCAGGCTTGTCTGCAGCATCTGGTATGTAGTACTGACTGAGAATGCTTAGGAGTATGCACTACATAATCCGTTCATTCCGTTCTGAACAGGCATCCCCACCTTCAGAGGTGCGGGGGGGCTCTGGCGCAAGTACGATGCGATGGGGCTTGCCACCCCAGAAGCATTCCAGGCGAACCCTTCGCGGGTGTGGCAGTTCTACCACTACCGTCGAGAGAAGTACAACTTCGCTCATGGTCTGGTGTTCGCCGCTCACATGGGCTCAGAGCACTCGCTGCTCAACCAAACGCCGGACACCGCGCACTCGCAATGTTCTCTATCCCGTCCCTAAGGGAGAAGATTGCCCCCGGCTCGTCCTTCACGCTGATCACGCAGAACGTCGACGGCCTCAGCCGCAGAGCGCTCGAGCGCGTCGCAGAGGACTCGCCAGAGCTTGCAGACGAAGTCCATTCGCCCGCAGTGCAAAACGCGACGCTCGAGATGCACGGTCGGCTCATGGACGTCGTGTGCACATCTTCAAGCTGTGGCCACAGGGAACACATCCTCGATTCGCCCGTCTGCCCCGCGTTGGCCGGCAGCGAGAACGTATTCGTGCGCGACGAACCGGAGCCCGAGATTGATGTGAAGGACTTGCCAAAGTGCAGAAAATGCGGTTCTTTGGCACGACCTGGCGTCGTCTGGTTCGGTGAACGGCCGTGGTACCTGGACGAAATTGATGAGCTGGTGGAGGAGGCGGACTTGTGCATTGTGGTCGGCACGTCTTCTACTGTAAGCCAGCGTTGTATGGTCGGGAGTGCATCCTTGACTTATATTGCTGTCTCTTCACAGGTATATCCAGCCGCCGGCTATGCATACGAAGTAAAGGAACACGGTGGAAAGGTGGCAGTATTCAACCTCGACCGGAGCCAAGGAGATGAGGAGGCGGACTTCTTGTTCCTGGGACCGGCAGAAGCAACTCTTCCTCGAGCACTAGGTCTCGTAGATGTCTGACAGGGGTGCAAGTAGCAGTGAAGTGATGCGTACGGGAGCCTGTGCATTAGATTAGATGTACGCTATGGAGTGAGAGCAGTCAACTAGTCAGGTCAAGGACATGATGGAGATCGACTCGCATACTCACATGCGGAAGCTAAGCACCCTGCCCTCTCTGCGCTTTCTCCTCCTCCAACTCCTCCTTCACCTCGGCATACGCGTCCTGCAACGCGTCGTATCCCGGCAGGCCCTTGTCCACAACCCCATACAACGTGTCCCGGACCAACTTGTCCCTGGGGTTCATGAAGTCGCTCCAGTTTTGCGCGTTGGCTCGACCTCGCTCCGTTTGGTGGCTTCGTCGCTTCGGCACCACGTCGCTGTCTCGCCCGAACTTGGGCATGGCCCTTCTGTTCGCGAGGTCCGCAGCGAGCCCACCGTACGGAGTCTCCGCGTTCAGCTGGGTCGAGAACGAGGCCATACTCGGCCGGCGGATGAACGCATCGTCGATCTGGTCAGACAAGTTGTCTATCGTAATGAAGTTCTGGGACTGGTGATAGAGCTCGACGAGCGTGCGCATCTTGTCCGCGGGGAGGGTCGATTTGGGTTGCACGTTGAGTTTGGGTGGGCGTGAGGAGGATGTAGCGGAAGATGCTTGTGATGAGGAGTAGCGGCTACATGACGCGGTTCGGCGGAGGGAGGTGCGCAAGGCCTTGCTCGTCACACTGGACATGGTGGACGAAAGCAAGGAAATATACGATCACGTGGCAAGACGCTTCATCTCTAAGAGCTAGACGCCCACCGTCTGGCGTGAAAACGCAAAAACGCAAGCCAGCACAGAGTGTAATGCATTCTGGATGCATTCCTGTAGACTTGTGCCGAGGAGCTCGGATAACGCTTAGGTAGGCGATAGGATGTGATAGTAAGCCCGTCGTACTGTTACATATACGTAGAAGCAAGGGAACACGGAGTCGCCACGAACACATCCTACAGATGCACTTTCACGCCGTATCGCTCAGCGAGCGTTTTCTCTTTCTTCTTGATCTCAGCATGACGCTTAGTGACTGCCGTCGCACGCTTCAGCTCCCGCTGTCCAATCTGCTGGATGTGCACGGCGTCCGGGCCCTGAACACGGATCATCAATGCCCTGGCAGACGAAAAGGAAAGGAAAAGGTCGACTCACGTCGGCGATGCGCAGTGTGCGCAACCCAGCGTACATGGCAGCAAGAGGCGTATCCTGGCTGACACCCTCAGCACCGTACGCTTGAATGGCACGGTCGATGACCCCGCAGGCCATGGACGGAACCACAAACTATCGCATAGGAGCGTGAGCATTGCAGCTGATATGCTCAAAAACGGATGAACGTACCTTGGCAATGCCGATTTCCTTGAGGGCACCCTTGGCTTTCGCCTTGTCGATCTGCAGTGCAGCACTGTAGACAAGCAGCCTTGCCGACTCAATCTCTGCGCGAGACTTGGCGATGTCGGCGACGACAGTACCTCGAAGGGGCATTAGACAATGACCATATGGACTCAGATGGTAGCAACCTACCGTGCTCGTAGAGGTACTTCCCGAAAGTCTTCTTCGCAGGGTCCGTCACGCGCTGGAGCAACAAGTCCAGCGCATACTGGGCAGCGCCGATGGAACGCATGCAGTGGTGAATGCGACCAGGGCTAAAACATATTGTTAGGTCTGAATTGCGCTAAAGCTTTTCACTTATGCTCACCCGAGACGTCCTTGGATAATCTCGAAGCCCTTGCCCCATCCATAGACAAGGTTGCCGACAGGCACACGAACATTGTCGTAGACAATTTCGCAGTGACCCTCGGGAGCGTCGTCGTAGCCGAAGACACCCATGGGACGAATGACCTTGACACCAGGCGCGTTCGCCGGAACGATCACAATACTCTGCTGCCGGTACTTGTCCGAATTCTCC
Source organism: Earliella scabrosa (assembly GCA_022605405.1). NCBI lineage: Eukaryota > Fungi > Basidiomycota > Agaricomycetes > Polyporales > Polyporaceae > Earliella > Earliella scabrosa. Next base: position 2,228,792 of record JABYQQ010000005.1, on the reverse strand, counting down.
GCGTCGCTCTTACCGAGCACGAGGTGGAGAGCGCAGCGTGGGTCACCGGCACCGCTAATGTACCTGTTGAGCCAGTCACGTCAGTGCGCATCCTTGCATTCAACGTTGAGTCTAGTGCGCACCACTTGTGACCATTGATGACAATTTCATCACCCTCCTGACGAATGGTAGTCCTAATGTTCGTAGCGTCCGATGACGCAACTGCACAATCGTCAGTCAATAGTTCGCATGCACTAGCAAGACGTTGCTAAACTCACCAAAGCGTTCCGTCATCGAGAACGCAGAGCGAATTTCGCCGTTCAGGAGGGGGACGAGCCATTTCTTCTGCTGCTCGGGCGAAGCATACCGCGCAAGCACCTCTACACCAGGGGTTCGTAGCGTAAGACACCCAGAGCCTAGTGCATGTGCAATGTGAAGACGACGTACCCATGTTGCCGGTGTCGGGCGCCGAGCAGTTTACAGCCTCGGACGCGAGCTGTCCACCCCTTCCAAGAAGCTCCGCCATGACACCATACTGGACGCACTATCAGAACGTCCGCATGACGACGAACAGCACGAGCAAACGCACCTCGAGGTTGGTGAGAGGCACACCAAACTGAGGGTAGTGCGCCTTGCTCAAGAACAAGTTCCACAGCCCGAGCTTCTTTGCCTTCTCCTTCAGGTCCGCGACGACGGGAATGATCGTCTTCCAGCGCTGCACCGGGTCCGCGGGCAGTTGCGCATGCGAAACCCGCACGGCGGGGTACACCTCGTCCTGCACATGCACATGGTGCAGTATGAGCACGAGCGACGCGTTCACACACGGGTTACGTGAGGGCGCACCTCCAAGAACTTGATGAGCTTCGCGAGGGTCTCCTTCGCAAACGGAGACAGCTTGTCCTCGATCTACAGAGCGCATGCCCCCAGCCCGTACAAACTTCAGCACTCCCATAGGCCAGCAGTGGTCACATTCGCACGCACCAACGCCCACGAGGAGGGAGAAGTGTACTCGACGATAGGGTGTGCTGCCATAGTGTGATGCGGGGTGTCCTAAGCCTGAACCAGCAGCAGCAGAAGTGGTAGAAGAGGAGGAAGGTGTGGGGGAAACGGCGGACCCCGCCCCCGCACTTCAATGAGGAGGGATCGCCGGCTATACAAGGAAGCCGGGCGGGCGGCATTGCTCGGCCAGACCCCCGCTTCCCGGATGCGGCAATTTCGATCGCGACCTGGACGCTCTTAGGCACGGACCCTTGAACGCGCCGTGGTCAGGAGGCACTCAGGAGCAGTGCTATGTAGGGGAGGATGTGTCTGATGAGGATAATGTGGCGTCCTCAAACAATTTCAATTGGGATACTTGCGCTGCGAGACTTGGGCATGCAACAAGTACAACAGGTGAATGGTAATAAGTACTAATCTACCTCGAGTCCCGGAAAGGTCGAAGTAGTTTACTTCCGAAACTCCACAGCTTGCCTGAATTGTTGGGATAATCCCCGGGGTAGTCACGATAGAAGCTTGCGAAGCGTGAGGCTTGAAGGCGCAGGACAGTGTCGCGTAGCACCATGGTCATCATAGCGTGCGCTCGCAAGAGGTCGCCGCTCGGAAGCTCGGCCGAAGGTTGGCATGGGCCATGATTCTTATGGCTGTGGTCGGTGAAAGTGACAAGGTCTTTGTCCGGTCGGCTTTGAAGTGCGTGCACGGGGGCATTTACCACCTCAGCCATGGCCAGACGGTATTGATTCGGTATCTAACCGTTGTCAGAGCCGCGAGCGAGTCAACGTCAGGACATTCACAAGCAACAAGCGTGGAGAGCCACGTACCCCAGATGGCGTTATTGTGAAGGAACCGTATTGAAAGTCCCCCGTAAGGCTGCTATCCAGCAGGAACGTGTTACGCAGGCTATTCACGTCCACAGTGGGGTCTGCACACTGACAGAAATACTTCAACAAGTCGGACCGGAGGGTGTCCGACGGATCATCTGAATGCTGTTGCGTAACACAGAAATACTCATCAGATATTGACATCGGCTTCGAGCAGCGTCGACGAACCGTGGTATGTGCCACAGACTGGTGGAATATGTGAATTGGCACTGGCCCTTTGCCCAAGTCGATATTCTTGGGCACGTTGGACTTCTTTCGCTCGCTCGCACTTTTGAAATGACTTTTCCCAGTCACGGTGCAGGTGAACCCGTCCCGCTCCAGGACCTATTTTGTTGCCGTGAATTCGCTAACTCCGGTTCCAAGACAAGCGGCCAATCGTGTAACTCACCGCCCATAATCTTTCATCGAAGTGTTCGCGGACAACGTCCGCTGCAATTGGGCCCCTTGCGTGGCCCCAGCGGTCAACACTGACCATGAGGTTTCCGATGCCGTCTTCGCCATTACCTGTCCCAGATCATCATCCGAATCGTCTGTCAGTGAAGGCGATCTAGCATAATGTAGAAGATATCGTCCTCACACAAATGGACCATACTGTTCGCCCACAGGAGCGCCAGCGCACGCAATGCCCGTGCAACACGCTTCCCCGCTGACTCTCCCAAGGAGGGTGGTAGCGCTGCCGCCGCCTTTGCGTGTGTGACAACCGCGGCGCACACGTAGCGCGTGCCGCCTGTTGCCCCGAATGTGGAAGCCGAGCTATGCATCAGCTGGAACACATCCTTCGTCGTACCTCCCATCATAGTCCCGATGAAGAGCGAGAGGTATTGCACGTTCTCCGGGTCGTCTAGCACAGCAAGGGCGTTGTTGTACCAGATGTTCAAGACGTCATCGGGAACGGTAGAATCGTTTGCGAGGTTGAGCACCTTGGGCCGGAGGACGGCATAGTCCGCATAAGCGCTGTGAGACATGGCAGATGTGTGGATGGTGTGGAGGTGTTCGGTGAGCGCAGAATTAACATCAACACTGGATTTTATATATACGAGGGACATACCACAAACGAGCACTACCCTAGTATCCCGGACACCGATTAGTTTGAAGCAGTACATCCGCGATCGCATATAATAACGTCATTGGTAGTTACCATTTGCTTCCGCGGCGATACGTCTCGATCCGCGGCTAGTCCGCGGTATACAGCGTTGAACTCAGGTGCTCACTGAGCCCTTTCAAATCTATTGAAACTTGACAAGGGGGCGAGTACTTACGGAATTCGTCTCCTCCGTAAGTAGAAATGCGTTTCTGGATGATCTTGTTCATTCATGTCAAGCGCCCTGTTAGGACGAGTGCCGCTGGCCAGCAAGGCGACTCTTTGAGACTGGAAAGGTGGTTATGGACTGACATGGCTGTGCGACGACGGTCCGGGGACTGCCGCAGGTATAGCGTAGAAACGAGCGGAGGAGGTGTGTTTGAGCATCAGACATGGAAGCAACAGGGAAGACCAAAGCCATATGCTGCGACCTCAGGCTGGTGCCACTTGGAGCGGCGTCGGGCTAGTATTGCCGCATAAGTACTGGCCAACCGCCGGCGGTCGCGGTCCTCCTTCATCAGAGTGTCGGGTACAGTTGCACAGGTACTCACCTAAATTAAAATCAACTCCGACATCGCGATTGCGATCCACTGTATTATGTAGTTCCCTCCTATCTCGGTATTCGCGGGCCACGCACCCCGACAAAGTCTTCCTGTCAGAAACGAAAGCGTCTTGGCATTGTATCCCAGTCCACCAAACTCCAGAGTTACATAGAATTGCGAAGTTATCGTATGAGCCAAGAGGGGTGGGGACGGCAGAGTCTGAGAAGGATCGTCCGAGCCAATCCGGAGGACCCAGAGACTGGTAATAGGTACAAGGTACGTGTGCATACATTACAACAGACATGACGTGGGTGGTGGGTTGCTACCGCTACAGTCAGCTGTCGTCCGCCCGACATACATCAGAAGAGATACGTAGCGAGTGCTAAATAGAATGGATGCGCAAGAACAAGACACGAACACAACGACGGGCCATGAGGGCCATTAGAGGAGGGTGACACGATACGGTCGTATGGTAAGGGGATTCAAAGGTGCACATGTGGAACGGACAGCAAGACCCGAGCCGAGGGGAGGGGAGATGATAAGTACAGGTAGGTATACAGCGAGAGAGCATCGTCAGTGTTCTTGGCGGCGACAAACAGCAGGACGGAGACTGGATGGGGACAAACGGGGAGAATGGGCAGATGGAACATGGGACAATGGATGAGCCGTGCGTGATGAGGGGACGGTGAGAGCTTGAGTGCAGAATTGGGAGAGGACGAGATGGGAGTGTGGGTGCGACTGGCGCCCGTGTGGCAAATAGGAGCGTTTCGTAGGGTCGTGAGTCGTGGGCAGAGAGAGACGTAGACGTAGACGTAACGTAAAGAGCATGAGACGAGCTATGGTACAGTTACAGCCAGCCACGGTGCGCGATGCGTGTGGAACATAACAATACGACGAGGGGAGGGGGATGCGGGGGACCATAGACCAAGACAAGGTGCCAAGCAAGAGTGAGTAGATAGAGATAGAGATGTTACACCTGACGTCGACGTTCGCGAACCAATCGTTCGTCTCCCGCGAACGCCCGGGGGGAGGCGGATACCAGATCCCAGATCAACAGAACGCAACCGGACTTACTGTCCGCTGTTTCCCCACGACCCATCCGTGGTAAAGTCGCCCCCAAGCGTGAAGGCGATCTCAGGGTCCACCCCGAACGAGTCGAACGAGCTCTGCCAGTACTGGTCCGCGTCATTCACGAACGACGGGCCAGCGCCGGTGCTCCCCGAGGCAGGGTTGTAGTTGCGGATGAAGTCCAGGCCGTGGAAGGGCAGCCCCGGGGCAGCAAACCCAGATGACGGCGGCGTCGTGCCCGTCCCGCCCGTCGTCGTCGGTGGTCCAGGCGAGAAGTTCATCCCGCTGCCAAACTCGCTCCCGTCAAACCCGCTGATGTACGGCGACGTGGTGTCCAGCCCAGGCAGCTGACCGGAGAAGTTCCTCGAGTGCCCGTGCCCATGCCCGTGCCCGAACGGACTCTGCTGCTGCTGCTGCGAGCCCGACGGGAAAAACTTGAGCTCGTTCGTGTCGACCGCGGGGCTCGCCCACCGGTCTGATGGGCTCGACATCCCGAACTCGTAATCGTACCGCTGGCCCGGGATCTGCACCGTGGGCGACTGCGGGAGATTGAGCGGGGAGACGTACGCCGCCGTCGCCTGCATCATGTGGGGGCTCGTCTCGCTGGCGTCGATCGAGGTACGTGACGGGCCTGGGGGAGAATGGCCGTTAGCGGATACGGGAGAACTGTGCGCGCTCATGTTGGCGGCGAGGGTCGAACGCCCGGGGTACGAACTCGGAAGGCCCAATCCACTGTTCCCATACTGGTCTTGGTAGAGGTCTTCGTCATGTGGTCGTTTCCGGGACGTCGACCGGGCACGCAGCGCTGCACGCGGAAGAATGAAAAGAGTCGCACGTCAGTATCACATGGGACAAATTAGGCAATAACGGCTGATCTCCCCGAACGAAGACACGGAAGCCGCAGCACGACGAGGAGAGCACTCACAGTCCGGGCGGAATTGCGCAGGGGCGTGCGCACTGCGAGGCGAAAGAGGGACGTCACGCGACCGATTTCGCCGCGGCCTGCCTTTGATGAGTCGTTCGGAAACAGGGCCCGATATTGACGCAGAGGTGACGTGCGAGCGTCCGTCGGGATGCATCGAGGAAGACGGCGGAGAATGGGCCGATGTGCCGGCGGGTGCATATGAAGAAGCCTCCGAAGTCGAACCCCGCGGCACGCCATTGGCCGAGGACCTGATCGCCTCGCTCGCCTTCGCAGCGAGGTCCTCCAGCAGCTCCTTGCACTTTCGGGCCCCGGGCCAGTGTCCCTCCCAGGACTCGAGCACCGCGAGACAACTCCGCGCCTCCTCCAGCGCCGCTTGGGAGGCCTGCGGCTCAGAGGTGTGCATCGCGTAGAGCAGAATGATCACCGCGGAGCTGAACAGGTTCTGGATGAAGAACGCGAGGTGATGGCTGGGTGGGACGACGTTCTTGATGGATGGGGCAAGGCGCACGCAGGCACGAGCAGTCGAGACCGCCTTCGCCGTGGATCGCGGAGCGAACGGCTGCTCGCCCTTGACCGGGATGAAGTTGCGGTGCAAGGTGGTGAGGATCGAGTAGTAGTGGCTGCAGAGGACAGCGGCCATGGACACCTGCTTCTCGGTTGTCGGATTGGACTTGAACGCCGCAGGAAGGTCCTCGCACCACTTGTTGAGGGTGCGATCGAGCGCCTCTACGGCCCGGTAGAGCTCTGCCCGCTTGTCCATTTCGAGGTTGTCCTTGGTCTTGTCCAGAGCGTAGACCTCGCGAAGCACCCGCCCTGCGATCTTGTACAGCGAGATGAGCTCGATGAACCCTCGCATAAGCGAGATCTGCCCCTGCGGCATCAGTGCGCCTGCGAAATATTGCGGGAGTAGTTCATCGTCGAGCTCGACGGGGATCTCCACGTCGCAGTCTGCATCTTCGATCGCCAGGGGTCGGCCGAGCGCAAGCGCAAGCATCCGGTCGAGCGTGTACACGCCCCACCAGATCTTGCGACGCGTCTCCTTCTCGACCGGGGTAATCGTGAGCCTTCGCGGCGAACGCTTTTTACGGCAGGGATGAGCACGGGACATCGAGGAGGGAGATTGAGTTACTCACGTGAAGCCCGATGTCCTGTGCGGCGCGAACAGCCTGTCCCACCAGCAGCCACGCCTGGGGAAGGCAATTGACCGAACAGAGGAAAGAAGACATCAACAGGAAGCATTGGACATGCTCGACCTGCATCGAGGCACCGCTGATGTAGTGCAAGATAAGCGCACTGCATTCATATTGCGCCAACTTGTTAGTTCCCGTGTACAGAAACCGCGAAGGCACCGCGACAATCAAGAGACGCACCGTTCGTGGTAAACCATGCCCATCCCGGCTTCGTCGTGATTATCTGACGTGGTCAGCCGGGGATCCTCCACGAAGCGTGACGCCACGGCGAAGACAGCGCACACGAGCGCCACGAACGCGGCATTGGCCCGGACGAAGGACGCATCGCCTTGGTGGTCCATGAGATATCTGTACCGGCGCATGAAGTCCGGCTTGTCGAGCACCGGCATGAGAAAGTGGAAACGTGCAAAATATGCGTCAACCTGTCATGCTGGGTCAGCAGCGTGGTCGCAGAACGGAAATACGGAGCGGATGGGATGACGCACGAGTTTATCTGCGAGATCCCGTTCCGGATACTCGACTTCCTCTGGCTTCGGGAGCGCCCTGACCTTCCCGAAGTACACGCTCGCCGGGAAATAGAGCTTGTTCACGCTTGGCCCCGGCGCGAGTGGGTCCTCCTCCATCGGGGACACGCGGTGCAGCGGCGAGGTGGTCGCCTCGCGGAGTCGCTGAATCAGCGTCATTGTGGATGACTTGCCTATCCAGTGTAGATGGCCGTGCTCGTCCAGTGCGAGCTGGCCGAAGGCATCGGAGACGTCGTCTTCGATTTTGACAGCCGGGTCGTCGTGGTCGGAGCCCTGGCCGCTCGTGCTGCGGCTGTCAACGCCGTTGTGGATGACTTGGCCCTCACGGATGCGAGGGAGGTGCGAGTGGAGGACATCGGGCACAGAGGTCGCTAGAGGGGGCACATTGGAGGAGGAGGCCTGCTGATTTGCGGCCGATGCGAGTGCGGTGAGATCGAGGCCGGTCGCCTGACTGACCTGGTCGAGGATGGGCGCGAGCTGCTGGTAGAGGTTCTCCATGTGGAGAAGACGTGCTTCGAGTTCTTGGACATAGCTGGAGGGCGGCGGGTGAGCACGCTCGAGCGGGATGAGGACACGAGGGGAGCGATAACGGATGCTTACTGTCTGCTCAAGGCGGCCCTGTCCTTGGTCTGGAGCCACGTACACTGGCTCTTGGAGGCTGAACACTGGGAGCATGTGGGCTCCACGCCGTCGCACTTGATCTTCTTGCGTCTGGAGGAGAGAGAAGCAGGGGATATAGATACTTGATCAGATCGGGCCTGGGAAGGGGAGGACGGAGAGCGGCCGGAACGAAGAGGGAGGGGAGGAGGAGGACATGTTGGGGCAGCGACGATCATGGAGGACGCACCGGCAGGATTCACATGCACGCCAGACGCGTCTGCGCTGGAGCTGGACGGGCTTGAGGCCGATGTCTGGGGGGAGCGGGCCCTGGTCGTCGACCCGCTTCTTCTTGGGCGGGTGGGAGATGGTCATGGGCGGATTTGGCGGGGCAGAGGAGGAGGGGTTGTCGGTGGAATCGGGCGACGGATTAGTCTCTGTGGTCATGGTTGAGAAGACAGAGAGCGTATATATGAAAGCGTAGCAGGCCGCTCCCTCTCTCTCTAAGCTTGGTGGCACGGACTCGGAGCGCAACAAGCCGCCGTCCTCCCAGATCTCCCAGATCCGGTCACGCCCCCGTGCCTGGCGCTGCCCAATCCACGCGTCAATGCGATGATGACACCGCGCTAAGCTTGCTCCTCCGCTCTCCGACCCGGCTCACAAAGAATGCTCGCAGACTGAGACCGTCGCACACATTGCGCACCCGACGGCCACGACCATCGACCAACGTCGCCCGCAGCAGCCTCGAAGTAGCAGCTGCAGCCGTCCTAGCTCATCGCTTTCGCGCACCCACGGTCATCCCGGCTGCCACCCAAACCTCGCGCACGGAGGCTCGGGACGGACTGCCAGTACTGCCTCCCACATCCTCCTCCAAGTACACGCCCGCTGCGAGATACAAATGCAGCTGACTGGCCTCCCCGCTTCGTCCCCGCTCCGACTCCTCCTTGTGCGGCAGAACACGCTAGCGCACGCCCGGACACGCGAGAGCCTTCGAAGCTTCCCCACCAGCTGGCCACCACTCGACTCCCCGGTCCCCGCCTTCGCGCTCTCCGCCCATTCTCCGCACACGTCTGCCTTCGGCCGCTCGCCCACTCGCTTACCAATGCACTGCACGTCTCCTCGTCCGACCGTCTCTCCGACGAATACCTGCGCGCTGAGAGGTGCTGTGCCCGCTTCATCTGGTGCTGACTCCTACCTGCGCCGCAACTGGACCACAGGAGCGCTCTCTCAGAAATAGCCGGCGACGGAGGACGTACGCCTTACCCCGCACTGGATCGGGAGAGCCGCGTTGTCCGATCGTAATCCACTCCGTGCACCCCTTCACGCTCTCGCAAGCCTCTCATCGATCGAAGCGGAAGTATATCTGAAGCGTCGCGCAGCACTGGGCAGCACTCCGTCCCTCTCTAGATCTGGCAGTTCCACCTCCGTGCTGCCATGCATCCCCAGTCTTGTGAGTTGCTGAGCTCAGCGCGGAGAACGGCACCTCTCCCTGCTTCTCGACTCAATGGCCGTCCTTATAAGGACTGGCCTACACGCTGTGGTGCGAGACAACGCGTTGGACACCCACCCTCGAGTCCCCTCCATCTGTTCTGCAGCACGCCACTTGCTGCTCGGTCCCATACACACGCACACGCACCCTCGGCTCCGGTGTGCGAACCCAAGGACCTGGATCCATAGAACATCGACGCCTTCCTCTCCGCATGGCTAGAATGACTTCCGGCCGGAGGCCATCGATCGCCTTGACGGCTTTAGCAAGGAAAACCCCAGCGCCCACGCCTCCGTGTCAATGGTCCATCCCATCTTCCGGGCGGTGGTCCTTGGTCACCGGACGCTTTCTCTCGCAGTCCCAGACATATCCCGAACAGAGAGAAAGAACTCGTTCGGCGCCTCGACGGGTGCACAACCGCACGTCCGGCGACCGTTGCGAAGTGCCTTGGGGTTCGAGATTCGAATCGTCCCCCCATCGCACCAACAGCATCTGCCGATCCGCTCGACCTGCCCTTTTGAGCTGCGACGATGACCGAGTTATGCATACGCGAGCTGATGCCACGAGTGTATCCGTATTCTATATTCAGTAGACGGTTAATGTAACGCGTTCTGCCCGAGTGCGCTCCCACACCACCGAGCCTAAGCGGCCAGGACAGAGACGCACGCACCGGATGTCGCGCCCGAACGAACGACCAGCCGGAAGCAGGAAGCACGCCCGCATCGAGCCCGAGGACGGATGGACGAATGAGAACGCAGACGGTCGGGCGAGCAAATGGGACACAGGCCCGGACGGCCAACGCCAACGCAACAAAATTCGCGCCCCAAACGTCAGCGAGCGGGCGAGAACCTGAGCACGACAGCACTCGTACCTCGCTCGGTGCGCCCGCTCCCTTGTGCTGGACTCCCGCATCCCAGCCTCCAACCCTCCCACCTCCTCCACCTGGCATTCCACCTTCCCCGCTCGTCCGACCTGCCGCAGCCCCACCGCTTCCCTCCCCCCACACCTCCCAATTCCTGCTGTACATCCCCAACCCCATCTCCCAGTCGAGCCTACTTGCGCATGCCCGCCGAGATGGCCGTCATCTTGTCCGGCGCGTCCCGGAGGTAGAACAGCTTCGCCCTGCGCATCCGCGCCCCAAGCCTGCCCTCCGCCGCGCCGCGCCCTCCCGCGCGCATGAGCACCTTAACGTCCTTGACGTGCGGCGAGCACACAAAGTACTGCACCTCCACGCCCGTCCTGTTGATCACGTTCCGGAGGAGGATCGACGTGTCCGCGCCGCGCCGCCGGATCGCGAGCAGCACGCCCGTGAACGTCGCCGGCGCGTGCCGCGTCGTCACCTGCAGCACCGAGCCCGGCAGGATCCGCTGCGGGTGCCGCCGCCCGAAGCGGGCGAGCAGCGCGAGCTTGTCGGCGGGGAGTAAGCGTTGGGTTAGGAAGGGCATGAGCCCCTTGCCTGCTTTTGCTGGCTCTGGTGCTGGCACGGGCGGTGGCGGGATGATGGCGACCTTGGAGAAGGGGTACGGCTGGGCCGTGGTCGACATGAGCCTTTTAGCGCATCCCCGGAATACGTTGAGCATGGTGGGCGGGGTGCCGGCGGGTGCGAGAGGCGGTGGTGAGTGTGCTCGTTGAGAGAGTTTGCGCCAACGAGTCGACTTGTCGAGGGAGCGAAAAGGAGGCGCGTGCACGTGACCGAGACGCCCATTTGAGAGACGCGACCCATGGCGAGACGGGCTCATCGACTTTGTCTCGACGCGACGTGCGCAGGATCGCACTTCTCGGGATTCGATTGTGCTGCGCGGGGTTTCAGGGGCACGGACGTTATCACTCGTGTCGGAAAAATGCCATCGGTGTTACGATAGACGAAGGATACGTATAGTTTGGGGCGACAAGCGGTACAGTGAAGTGCGAGAACATGCCGAGACTCTGCGATAGACGGGACTGGAGACAGCGCGAACTGGCACGGGCGGCGTACGTGAAGAGGTGGGAGAACGCAAGTGCATGACGTACGGAGAGAGTGTACGAGTTACATGAAGGGCTAGTGGATGGCCGTTCGGCGATAGAAAGAAGGCTTCTGGGATACTTCTGGCTGGGGCGCTCTGAACAGGCACTGTCACGCGTCGACTTCTGCACCAGTGTGCGAACGACTGGGCTGGACGCGGGCAGAGGGTGGTGTGCAAGCCCAAGGCGAGCGAGACAGTTGCGGCCGATAGAACGAGAAGAGATGCACAGCCCGGGTCGGAAGATGGTGTGCTCATTGCGATCGCAGGGGGGTGGTGATGGGGATAGGCGAGGCGGCTGTGGGTCGGCAGGAGGGGCGTGGTATGGATTGGAAGGGGGAGGCGTGGTGAAGAAGGAGGTATGTCGGAGAGAGGCTTGGGAGTGGGAGAGCGTTGGGGCAGGCGCGGTTGGAGGAGAAAGAGGCTCTCACGTGTCGTTCTGGTCGGAGTCGAGGAGGGATCGTCTGGGCGACAAAGGGGGCGTCCGGTAGGCGTTGATGCATGGTTGATGACGGAGAAGCACACTGAGCTGAGGCTGGGGAGAGGCCGTGGCAGGGGCGAGAAGCGAGCGGGGGGTCTGCTTCTGCGCCTGACTGAGCCCCGAGAGACGCGCCCGATTTATTCTCAGTCTCCCGTTTTCTGCACGCCATCTCCCTTCGATTTCGTGACAAGAGCAGCTCCTGCTGCCTATATACGCCTCTCTTCTTCTCCACAGGGCCACGCCCTCGTATATAACCCCCCTTCTCTTTCTTCCGCCCCAGCTCTCTTTCGCCATGGCCCTCGCCGCCCTCCCCGTTGAGCTTCTCGACGCCGTCCTGGCCCCCCTCGTCCCCGCTCCCCCCGCCCTCGCCGCCGCCGCCAGGACATGCTCCGCCCTCAACCCCAGCGCGACCCGTCTTCTCTATCGCCACCTCGCCCTCTCCGCATATGCATCCAACCTCGCCCTCATCCCCCTCCTCGCCTCCCGCCCTGACCTCGCAGCCCACGTTCGCACATTCGCCGTCCACCTCAACGACGCCGAGCCAGCCCTCCTTCCGACATACAACGACCTCCAGCGCGCGCTGCAGCTCATGACCAACCTCACGAGCCTCGCGCTCTATGTCGACGCTTCCGCCAGCTGGATTCTCTCACCATCGCAGGGCGAGACTGGCCAGAAGTCGGGTGAGGTCCCCATTCCCGGGCCCGCGTTCTACCCGCGTCTCGAGCATCTGACCTGTAACTTCCCGCTCGATGCGCACCTTGCCTCATTCCTTGGCCAGGTTCCATCCCTTATCTCCCTCACCCTTTCATCCTTCTCCTCCGACGCGGACCCCGAATCTGAGCCTCCCCCCATCCCCAAGCACCTTCTCATCCCCTCCTCGCACATCCCCCTTCTCGAACACTACACTGGTCCCGCCCGTCTCCTTCCCACCCTCGCATCTCGCCCGCTCAAGGCTGTCCTCCTCTCCGGTGATCTCTCCCTCGACATTCTCCCTTCAACGGGCGCCTTGTCCGAGTACGACTTGGACGAGGCGATGTCCCACCTCCGAGAGTGCCACTCTGATCGGACTCCATGCGCAGACTCACAATTGCAAGTGTTGAGCGCCATGACTAGCGCCCCGCCCGCGCAGCTCCTCGAGACCCTCGCGATCGCGTTCCCGAACCTTGTATGTCTGCGCCTCATGACGACGCGCGCGCTGTGGGATCTGCCCGACTTGGTACGTCAGCTACCCGAGCGCATGGTGTTTGTGCGAGAGAGCTGACTCAGAACCGTGCTGCGCGCGCCCCCAGGAGTTCTACTCGCGCATCGCGGCGACGCTCTCCACACTCCCGCGCCTTGCGACGTTCGAACTCGCAGGTATCCATTGGCAGTCCCGTCTTAAGGAGGCGTCGTCTTCAGCAAAGCCCGAGGAGAAGGAATGGATCACACCGCCTGTCACCCCGCGCGCGCCCTTGGTCGCGCCTCCAGCTGAGGAGCTGGATGCCGACCGGGACTACGACTTTGACGGCGCATTCCTGGACTGGTCCTACTAAACCCCATACCACGGAGATCGGGTGTGATTGGGAGAGCAGGGAAGGGCGAGGTTTCGAATATGGGAACCGCGTCGGTGCGTCCTCCAGCGCTTTCGTCACCTGCGAGCTTGCCTCCTCTTCCTTTCTTGCGGAGTCGGTCGCTCGGCCGTACTTTCCCCCGTACCCCAGTCAGGGGCGCCCGCCCCAAGCCCATGATATGCCCCAGCCGACAGAGCGAGTGGACAAACCATCTCCGCCCCGGCTTCATTACGCCCCGTTACGACCCGCAAACACAACACCACAAAAAAGTACAGTATCGTTCGAAGCACGCTGTCGTTCGCTGTCCCTCCATTCCGTAATGTTGTCGTCTTCCCCGCGTCGACGATTTCTCCGGCCATGCCCCCTCACTGCGGCCATATTATTCGGTGCCGCCCGTTACTCCTCCATATACCAAACATCGACATCGCAGCTCGTTCGATCCCGTTTCGCGCCTCGAAGCCGGCCGCGTAAATTATCGACTCGACCGTCCACCTAGGCCGTTCTCGACGTCGTTTGCTTTCGCCCACGCACATTGCACTTCCTGTTAATTCTTAATGATTCCCTCGCTCCGGTGCCTTCCCCCTTCGCTATCGTACTTTTATGTATCCTCGCTTTCTGTTCTGTGCCTCTCCCCCGATCCCGGCTTCTTCCCTCTGCCCCATTCCTCAGCTGTGTCACTAACGTCTCCCGAATTTTCTCGCTCTCACCTCATGACCACCCCGATCGTAATTTTCCCTCCGCAGTAGTCCCATTGAATCCTTTTGCTTCTCGCCCTGCCCATGCATGCTTTGCGCGCACTCAGCATACTTAATCGTGCCCCTGCTACGATCGCAAGCTTAGTTAACTTAATCCACCGCAGTCTCACGTCCCGGTCTCTCCCGTACCTCTTCTCTTCTCTCCTCATTTTCCCTGTCACTTGTCATCGCCATTGTACATGCCCGTTTCGCATCGCACAGTTCCACTCTCCGGTATCCCCCGCAGACTCTTGTGACGTCTCTTCTCCCCCATTTTCGCGCTTTCTACTCGATCAATGGTATCTCCGGCCCTTTACTCATCCCATGCCTTCCGTCCCTCACCTAGCTCTTTTTTCCCGTCTCTCTCTCGTCCGTTTGTCCCTCTTGTCGCCTTTCGCGCACCCGTACAACACGTAGCCTCGATCATCACAGTGTAACGCCCACGGTGTATCGTACCCCCCACGCTGTATGTACGTCTACCGTAGACAGGAAAGTCGTAATATATAATTCTCCATCGGCCCCTCCATCTCACGCGACGATGCTCCACGGGCCCGATCGATGCTTTCCACGAGGCGAGCATAATGGTTTGCACGCTCGAACGTTGCTAGCTCGCGTTGAGCGCGCGCGTACGTCCGAGCCACCCCACAGCGGCGCGAACGAGCTTCGCGAACCACAGCGACTCCGCTTGTGTGCGCTGTACGCTGTATGTCCAGGACATTGGACATGAACGGAGCGTGGGACCTGGTGCGAGCAGCAGCAGGAGACAGGTCTGGAATGGGTGGAGGAGATTCGCGATCGCGAAGCTTCGCTCGCAAAACGAGGGTCGAGCGCGCGGTGCCACCCTCGACGTTCTCGTGGCCACGGTGCTGCCGTAAGGGCACGGAAGCCCCCTGGGAACGCGCGAGTGCAAAATACGAATATCGAATAGTCAATGTGCGCAGAGGAGAACGAGAACGAGTCCGTGAATGTGAGTGTGAGTGTGACGGTGGGCGAGCTAGGACGCTTCTGGAGAATGGTCGTGGAGCCTCAGAGATCGGAATAGCGATCGCCTCATGGTGACTATCGTATATGCGTGTGCACCATTCAATCGAGACCGGCCGGTGTGCGCGCGTCGCGAGGTGTGCGAGGTTTGTGCCGGACGGCGAGGGATGACAGATAGATAGAAAGAGAGAGAGAATTCGGACCCTGGACGCTGAACGTTGCTGAACATTGAACGTAGAACATTGAACGTTCGGCCCAAACGGACTCGGAGTGCGCGCGGGAGACCCTGGTTCGCGCAACAACTTCGCGATACCGCGGAAGATTGTGCGCGGTCTATCGAGATCGGCGCACGAAAGCGGTGGGTAGACTGCCCGCTCTGGCTCTGGTGGAGGGGGAGGGGGGTGGGACGCGTCAGCTGCATGCAGCGCGCGGGCGGGAAATGAAATGAATGCGAATGCGAATAGACCGGAACACGTTCGAGGTACGTTCTCGCAACTCCGAGGGGCCCCACCCGTCCGCCTTCCGTCGTCGTCTTCCGTCTCCGTCTCCGGAGTCACGGCGTGGTGCGCGGGCAGCAGCTGCTAGAACCCGCAGAAGCTTCCGATCGAGGCACGTATCGTTCTCCGTGCTGGGGATTCATCAGCGCGATGCGCGCGAGCTGAGCTGCCGTCGCAGCTTGAAGCTGGGACGCAGGCTGGAACGTCGTCATACGCATACGCGCATGCGCACATGCGTGCGCGCGTATCCGCATGCATTGCGCGCGCAAGCGAGCTCCGAGTCAGCGAATGTGGATGGAGGCGTGTACGTACGCTCAGCGATGCGCGTCCGCCGATAGCGGTCTAGGGCACGCGTGGCACGATTGCAACTGGGCTTCGGAAGCCGCGATCGAATCGTCGAGCCAACGTTGGACAATGAGTCAGCTCGCGAGTGTGGAGCTCTGAAGTCTGAGCCTGTGCGCGGCCGTGGCCAAGCACAAGGACAGAAGGACTAGAGGATGCGAGATGTGATACGGGCGGACCCCAGATCCCAGGAAGGTGGGCGTGGGGCACGGCGCGCTCTATATAGGCTAGTCGACTCGTCGAGACACAGACGATAGCAGCGCAGAGGCGGAACGAGAACGCAACGAAGCAGACAGACGCACTGGAAGGCCGATCGCGACATACGCGGTACTCTCGCTTGAGGCTCGCATCCAGCTATTCATTTCATGACTGCTTGCTGGCGGCTGCACGGTGAACTGGTGACGCATTGTTGAGATCCAAGAAGAGATACAGCTGAAGCTGGAGTCAGCGGACGGACATGTATATACACCACCTATCACACGGGCGCTCCGTGCGGACGCACGGGTGACGGCACGGATGATAACCATCTCTTCCTCCGAGCCGCGGCTGCCTTTGCTGGCTGCCGGAGCGCGAGGCTGGGATGGCGTTTTGCCCGTTCCGCACCGAGAGTTCGACTGCCGTCCTATCTTGACTCCGCCCGCGCCCACGGGTGCTCCTGCACTACAGTCACAGTCGAGGCACACCCGCGCACGCCGATGATCTCGAAGATCAGCTGCAGCGCCGGGATAGGCCCTCCTGCTTCGCTTCTTCCGAGGCCCAAACTTTCCTGACGTCCGAGGTGCGAACTCTCGGATGCGCCGACGGAAGGAAACCTCCGCGAGAGTTCATGCCGGAGAGCGGGGCACGGAAGGGAAGCGAACTCAGTGGAAGGTCGTAGAGATCCCTGCAGAGCTGAAGTCGGCCGATGCAGCCAGAGGCCCGCCGTCCGACTGTGAGCCTGAGGTGGATCGGCCGGCCATCATCCGCTTCAGGAACTCCTTCTGCCTTTGGTGCTCTTTGCAGCCTAGACGTCAACGAAGAGCATTTGGTTAGCGGCAGCTCCATCGAAGAACCCGGCAGGAGAAGGGGGATGGAGCACGCACTCTTCTTGTGTGCCGGCCAGTCTTCTTTCTGACACGCTTGGCCACAATAGACAACCTCCTTGCACCCGCCACAGCGCTTGAACTCGGCAGCGCGTGCCTCGCGATTGTTGCACTCTGCGCGAGAACAGGTCTTGAGAACGAATGACTTCGCTTCTTCATCGCCGTTCGCCCAGTTCCAGACGTGCGAAGGCATCCACAGATCTTGTGTAAGCCACAGATAATCATGTGCTTCCTCGGGGCCATTCATCGAGCGCGGCATGTTGTTGAGCGATTCTACCTATCTCATGAGATGTGCACATGTTTTGACTGGCTGCCAATCACTCACTTGGTTGTTCAACCCTTGCTAGAATCCTCACTAGGATATAGGGGTTCGCGCTCGCTGCCGCACGCAGATACTGCCTAGCAACTTCGCAATCTCCCCACAGCTTGTACGATGCGAGCGCGGCGGTGTAGAGGATCGCACCCGGACCCCACTTCTTGTTCGACTCCATGAACTCATCCGAAAGTGGAGCTTGGCTGGGTGGCTCGAAGGTGCATCCTCCACGAAGAGGCGTGTGTTCGCCCTTGGGAAGATGAAGCCACGCTTGCGCAAAAGAAAGAGCATCGGCCGTGCGATTCGCTTTGAGCAGGACCGACCCAAGCCAATCGCGTTGTCCCATATTGTCACCGGGGCATAGACGAAGCATCTCGATGATGGTATTACTGCACAAGTGGTGTTTAATCGTACCGCCCGGCCATGTGACAATGAACAACTTACGCAGATTTCTGGTAGTCCCTCGTCTCGAACGTCAGGCGAACAATGGCCTGGAGAATGCGCATATAGGGACGGGTCTCGATGATGCCCCAGAAATGCCCGACTTCTTCGCCATCGTCATCGAAGCATCTGGGTCCGAGACGGCGTTTGAGGTCGGCGCGTCCTTCGCAGTGGTTCAATAACGCGTCAATACGCGTGTTCCAGTTGTGGGTAGCCAAAAATAACGTGGTACGCACCTCTACCCTCTCCTTCCTCAAGCAGTTTAACACCCATCTGCATGGTAGGCATGAGGAACGCCATCTGCACGATCGCGTCGAGGTTGTTGGGGTCCTCCATTGCTTTCATCAGGTACGGCAAGGCTTCCTGGGGCTTCCGCCTGCGACACAAGTCCTCGCCAATTTTCAAGCTTGTTTTGTGATCATGTTGAGTATTCACAACTGCAGACATGAAAGACGCGTCTCACTTTCTCGTAGCCTCTTCAGATACTGTTCCACCCCCTATACCCATGATAGCCTCCATGCCCATGCGTTTGTTCATTGTGTTAATGCGGGGTCGTCCGTGATACGAGCTGGATGATATAGAAGCGTTGGCAAACGAGCTTGCGGGGTGACAGGACTCCTGACTTGGACTCGGAGACAAGACATACAAGCGCTTCCTATGGGGTGACTATGGAGCGTTACGCTACGCGACTGTCACACTGCCTCGAGTGGACCTGAGTGGACACGGCGCGTCACACAACACACTGGTGACATTTTGCAAGATATTACATGCTCTGGCGACTCGGACCCACTACGTCGCACCTGATGTTCCGCTGATGTTTCTTGACACGTTCTAAAAGAAGCGAAGAGGAGAGCTGATACGTCAGATGAAGTATTCATCACCCTTCAAGTCTTGCCAGTGGTGTTTCTCTGCGGTGTCCTCCGGATCGGCGTCCAGAAATCTATACGTCAGAGGGGATGGGGTGTGCGACGACTTTCATGTTCCAGCCTTTTTACGTACTAAGGAGGTTCGTTGTGAGTATGCGTAACACACGAGCAACGTCCCATGAATACACGCACAACTCTGGTGGCAAGGCCAATGAAGTTTCTGGCATGACCTTGAGCAATAGAACACCTTCTGACAACCGGCACAGTACTTGAATTCTAGGGGGCGGGTTTCGTTAACGGCGCACAGAAGGTTTCCGCAATTCTTGAGAACTGTCTTGCGGACGTCGGGATCGGCATTTGCCCATTCCCAGACGTCCTTCTCCATCCACAGATCCTGAGCGAGCCAGCGATAGTCATGTGCATCGTCGGGTCCGTTCCGAACGCGGGCTCGTGTATATGGCCTCGCTAAGGTGGAGTGTAAGGGCAAGTCGCCATGATTCCGAGGACTGCTGACCTGGTCGTTCAACTTGAGCTAGGATCTTCGTCATGATGTGAGGATTCAATTCGTGCCCCAGACGTAAGCACTGTCGAGCGAGTTCACAATCCCCTCGGATGCGGAAAGCGGCAAGCGCAGCATTGAATTACTCGCACACGTCTTCACTGCCGATCGTCCTATGGTACTCGACCACCCTCGCAGGAAGTGGGTCGAAGCTGGGAAGTTGCTGCTGATCTTGCAGTCGCTTGAAGGTCTGTCGGTCGTACTTGGGATCCGACCAGAGCTGGCATAAGACGAGTGCCGCATCGTAGCGGCCGACTTTGAGCAGCATGATCGTCGTAGGCATGTGTCGCTGACCGATGTAGTCGTCTCGGCTGAGTTCGAGGGACTCGTTACTCGCCGCTCTACCAGACATGTCACGGTTGTCACCATCAACGTGAAAGAGTGATGTTATAGATGCCTTACATTCCTTTCCCGTAGTCCCCGCCATCGATAGCAACTCGGGAGATCATGAGCAAAGTCCCGAGGTAAGGCTGTGCGCCCCACTCGCCACAAAACCTTCCATAATATGGAGAACCGGGTACGAAGCAGTCCCCTAGACCACGAAGTAGATGGAGCCGGGCTTGAGAATCGTCAACAGAGGTCGGAAGATGTATAACATCGAATACTGTCGACGTACCAGTATCACGTATAAGAACGAACAGTTCCATGGCCAAGACCTTGTGGGGAAGGTATATGACCATTCGGATGACGTCTTCGATGTTGTTGGGATCCTCCAAGGCTCTGACAAGGTACGGAACAGACTCTAGATAATCGCCTTTTTTGTAGAGACGTTCGGCTTGAACATAGCTTGAGATAGACGGTATGCATTTGAGTGGTTCGTGTTACAAGTCAAGGTCCGCACTCACTTCTGCTGTGCTCTGAGCATTGTTACTCCATCGATTGCTGGCTTCGCGTCCCATGGGGTGTTGGTTACCCATGGGTCACATGTACATTCGTCAGAGTCAATGTCGACGCTGTCGTGCTGGTGCTGCATAGCCGGGTCCGTCCACGACTCGGAGTTGAAAACCGTTCACTTGCCTTCGAACTCGGTTCTTATATGCATCGCGAGTTCTACAGCGTGACCGAACACGCGTCAACGGGGCCGTCGATGGGGTACCCTTGTGCTTGAGACACACACGGCAAGTGTCGTCAGTATGGTGTCATGACCAGGACTTCGTCTGCACAGTTGTGAGCTCTTCCTTACATACGTGGTGTGAGGCAGACCCCGACCCTGGATAACGGACTACCATCCTGCCCAACGCGCACGTGAGCCACGACGTCACAGGGTCACGCTGCGCGCCTGAAAGTTTGAGTGGCGGTCGGTCTTCGCAAACGTCAGACTTGTCAGACGCGGCACGCTGGCCACAGCCCCCATTGAGTCCCAACTCTTTCCTTCCAGTCCTCTGACGCTCCTCTACCATGGCCGATACTGAGCCCGCAAACACCACCACCACCGACCCTGGTCTAGACAACATGGAGGAAGAGGATTCTGTATGTGGAATATTGCCCCTTCCGTTCCCATGTGTCTCACGATGAGCTGTCTCCTTGCAGGAAATACTGGCCATGAAGCAAAGGGTGGAGGAAATGGAACGAGAAGCAAACAAGTTGAGGGAACTCCAGGCGGCTGCAGAAAAAGCGGAGCAGAGTGCTCAGGGAGGAGAGCAGGTACCGATGGAGACGGAGGAGGAGAAGGCAGCTGCGGATGGCCGGAGTGTCTACGTGGGCAACGTGCGTATGCCATATACTCCTCTTCTTCCGCCATATTGACATACAGAGCAGGTCGACTATTCCGCCACCCCAGAAGAAATCCAACAACACTTCCAGGCATGTGGCACCATCAATCGGGTGACCATACTGTGTGACAAGTTCACTGGTCATCCTAAAGGGTACGCTCAGTTCTCCAGGCTATATGCCGTATCATTCAACCGAATTCTGTAGCTACGCGTACGTCGAGTTTGCGGAAGCCGAGTTCGTCGACGCTGCCCTTGCGATGGATAATTCGCTCTTCCGCGGTCGACCCATCAAGGTATGCGCTAAATCTGCTCTGCAATAATCCAACTAATCCCCGTGCATATGAGGTCACACCAAAACGGACAAATATCCCTGGATTCAACCGCGGCCGTGGAAGGGGAGGGTACCGTGGCGGTTACCGAGGAGGCTATCGGGGTAGCTCGTATGGGTATACACCATACCGTGCGCGCGGCCGGTGAGTGGTATCAGCGCACTCTTCTGCGTCAGCATCTCATACTTCCCAGGGGTAGAGGACGAGGATTCTAAATGTACACAACGGACTGATACTGGCCATGCATACCTTTGCTCTGCGCTGTACTTCTATTTATGACTGTAGCTTTGGGCGGTACGCCTTCTTATTCTGATTGCACTGCGCTAATCATGCATCCACACTCTACGTGTGCTCCCAACTCATTTCGTTGCCTCCATGCTCTTCTACGCGCAACGTGGCGCACCGAACAACGGCTACCGACAGGCGGCTGGCCACGCAAACCTCCGATCATTGAATCAAGGGAAGTCCGCAAGTAGTAGCATTGCGAATCCCCATGTCGCGTCGTGCAATGTTCGTGCATACACCGGTAGGCACCTTCTGAGTGCCGTCTTTGATCCAAGGAGGCTTGAGCGGGCATCAAACGCTTCAAGGTATGGAAGCAGTTATCCCATGCTCCGTGTTCGTCTCCGTCCTCACTCCATCCTCATATAAAGCCTACAGGTCGTCACTCTCTGCACCTCGAGCGTTTGCTTCCCTCTGATATGCCCCCTCTTTCCCTTCGCCGGCATCGTATCATGTTGTGTCACGTCAGTTTCGTCGCCTTTGCTCTCGCGCAGATATCTATGAGCATGTCAACCACTGCGGACGGAGGAGTGGGCGTCTTACTGCCGAAGAGGCAGTCGCTTGTGACCGCAGATGGAACCTTCGATCACAACAAAGCGATTCAGCACAACTTCAAGGTGGCAAAGTGAGTATCGCATGTCGTCGTTTCGACATAACCACTCAGGCTCCGCATTAGCAAGTACCGACAGAACTTGCTTAACCTTGGGCAGAATGTGGGTCAATTGGTCGAAGATATTCCGCCGAAGCCCCTTGTGCCGCCAGTCGCGACGTTGTCAACGGACCGCGTAGTGAGACGGCAAAGCGTACCCCTCGTAGATGAAGACGACATTGAATGGGCAGGCAACGTCCAGGTCGGGACGCCGCCTCGCTCCTTCCTCATTGACTTCGACACAGGCTCCTCGGACCTATGGATCCCCTCGTCGTCGTGCTCAAACTGCGGAGACAAGAGAAAATACGAATTCCCAGCCTCTTCTACCGGAGCGCAGACGGATGGACATTTCGAAATTATCTATGGAGATAATTCGTCTGTATCTGGCCCTGTCTACACTGATATAGGTTAAGGACATTTTACCGGATGTCGGAATAGTGCTCTGACGCTCCTCGACAGTGGAAATCGGTGGTGTCAAGGCGACGCAGCAATACTTCGCCGCTGTCACGACGGTGTCCTCCGGTTGGGAGGACGATGCTATTGACGGCATCCTTGGTCTGGGCTTCCCAGCCATCTCCAATCTTGGCCATGTAAGCTGTCGCATTATCTGAGCGCGGCCTCTGTAGGACAGGCGGCATGCTAACGGCTCGTCAACAGAACCCTTTCTTCGTCACAGCGTTCGCTCAGAACGCAGCGAAACAGAACATGTTCGCTTTCAAGCTCGGGTCCAATGGATCCGAGCTATATCTGGGCGGCACGAACGCGGCGTTGTATACTGGTCCGATCGAGTACCACAACATCTCTGCCAACAACGGTTTCTGGATCATCGGCGGCGCGCACGCCCATGTGAAGGGAAGGAACGTTGTGTCCGGCTTCCAGACCATCATCGACTCGGGCACGACCATCATGTATGGCCCACCCAAGGCAGTCGACAGGTTCTACCGCTCAGTTCCAGGCGCGAAGGTGTTTGACAAGACGAACGGATTCTACTCGTTCCCGTGCAAGTCCCCGCCGAAGGTGGCGTTCAACTGGGGCGGGAAGTCCTGGGACGTTAGCGCGGATAAGTAAGCACCTGCTTCCTCGTTGAACATTCTGCTGATGCCCGTTTGAAGCTTCAACTTAGGGGACGCGGGCGTTGGAACCGGACAGTGCGTCGGTGCACTTGTCGGCCAAGACTTCGGCTTGGGCAATGATACTTGGTTGCTTGGCGACAGGTGTGTGGGCTCGCAATGCGGGCGCGGCTGCAGTGCTTAATGTGACGTTCTCGAAATAGCTTCATGAAGAACGTATACAGCGTCTTCTCGTTCGCCAACAATGCTGTCGGGTTCGCGACGTTGAATTGACCGCTTAGGGCTGAACCTGAGGCGTATGCCCACGTTGTGGCGGTCATGTATCCGCCAGCTCTGACTATGTATACCCGTTTGGAAGATCGAAACTCTGTGCTATCTCATTGATCAGATTGTATTTCAACAGTATTTCCTGTAGGGGTGTATCCTTGGGGTTCTCGTCAATTCAGATATAAACAGGTACGTGTCGTATAGGCCCTGTCCTGACTCCTGGCTCATTGAGTGTATGACTATTTCAACTGCAATGCAACGACTAGTGTTGGTTTGTCGTATACTCGCGTCGATAATTGTCGCCTAGGAAGTTACAGTTCTGTGTCCTCCGTTCTTGGACACACATCCTCCACCTTATATTCGTAGATTCTTCACGAGTCGGTCCATTAACTTGTTGACCAGCCCCTGCACTGCGCCCGTCGCTTATCAGACATGCTTCTCTACCTCACCATGCTTCGCAAGAGCCTTGTGGCGACAGTCACACTTGCCGCATTTGGCGCTGCCACACCGACAGACTCTAACACCTTGAATGAGGGTGGCGTCCGTAGATCTTCCCAACCTCTGCGGCAGTATGACACCCGGGCGACACACTCCCGTTCGCTAATGACGCTGATCAGTGATGCGCGAGCCTGGGTTGTGGGAGTGAGTCCTGATCATTCTCAGATATAATTTACGAAGAGTATGCTGAAGGATGCCACACAGCAAATTGCAGTCACATACGGTCCACGTTCGTCGCAGCACCGATGAACATGGCCCACCATCTCCTGAAGCGCCAATCAGGCGGTACACGAGTGCTGCCATCCCACTCCGAGAAGACGGACGCTGGCTCTTTGCATGCAGCGGGGTGGTTGGGGTCGGAACCCCCGCACAAAATGTTGAAGTGTACTTCAACACTGCGTATTCGATGATTGATGGTATCGACAGTCCCGACAATGTAGCCATGACGGTGCTATCTGCACCCTGCAATGCCGGCCTCTACGCAAACACGACGAAATACAATCCCGATCAGTCGGAGTCCGCCGAGCTCGTTGGGGCTCACTCTAGTAATGGTACCCAGGGGAATCTGCTCTACAATGACACCGGTATCGTATTGCCTCTATGTTCCCAACTTCGCAAGCTTCCGATACTAAAGTGCTTCATTTTAGTGAACATCGGAGGCGTAAGCGTATCAAATCTCACTTTGGCAGCACGAGGGGTGGAGTGTAAGCACGACTTCGCCGATCCTCGCATCTCTGGCACTATTGGCCTAGGAGTACCTGTCAAAGGCTCGCAGGTACGTGCTATGTCTTTCTACCTATACTTGACGTGCATGTCTCAACATGGTGTAGTCGTTTATCTCCCAAGCATACGAGCAAGGAGCTATTCCGGCTCCTGTCTTCGGTATGAAGCATGGAGAAAGGGCAGAGATATCTTTAGGAGCGCCCAACACTGCCCTTTACACTGGCGATGTTGAATATCACGATGTGCTGGCGGAATCCGACGACCTAAACTTGACTTCCCCTCTATGGGCCATTGGAGGGGGGGACGTTTACGTCAACGAGCAACTCGTGGCCACCAACATCACTGGACTATTATGGTCCAATTTTCCGTACATCCTTGCACCCCAGCCAGCATTTGAAAGAAGCTACCAAGCTGCGGCAGGGTCTGGAGACGTGCTCGACCCAGATTCCTGGTTGATGGAGCTACCATGTAACAGCACGCCTAGGATCGAGTTCAACTGGGGTGGCAGGAACTGGTCGCTTAGTGAAAGCAATTCGTACCTTGACTCCGGTATGCTTACATTCGGTGCCCAGCGGTCTAACGAAATTGATGTAGCCTTATCGACCCCAATGCAGAGGAGGGCAGCAGCGATCGCCATTGCTATTCTTCCATATTCGGGAGCAATTTGGGCTCAGGTTTCATTGATCACGTTTGGTACCTCGGAGAAAGGTACGATGCTTCGAATCGTCGATCACACCACCTTTCCAACTGACCGGCGCGGCAGCTTCATGGCCAACTTCTATACGGTCTTCAACTACTCGGAGACGGAGGGCGCTCGGATAGGCTTTGCGACACTGGCCGAATCGTCTTGATGTTAGAGTGCCTCGAGCATGCTACTAACCACCCAATGTCGAGCTGGATAATGAGCGGCTTATTGCCATAGTCATGTACTACGCAACAACTATCATCAATCACCCTTAGATTGCTTGTGCTTCACTGGTGACCACTGAGCAAAAGCACTCAGCAGAATCTCGGTGCGCTCCTGTCGGTGTGGAGATGAGCACATTAAGTCGATACTACCAAGACGGTGCTCTCGGATTTGAGAGCTTGAGCCCCTGTCCTGCCACAGATCATTCCTCAAATGCCATGGGAGCGGACTACATTGATACAATGCCATTCCGCTGCTGCAAGAAGTGGAGACTACATACTATATAGAAATCACACGAACGTCCTCGATGCCCTTCAAATTGTTCTTCGGTCCACCACCCTGTTTTCGTTGCTTTCGCGCATATGGTTTCTCCTCCTGGCTAGTGCGGACATCCGGCGGTGATAACTCCTGCGTATTAGCCACCTCGTCCTCCGCCGCCAGCTTTAGCACTACTAGAGGCTTTCGCGCCACGCCTCCAGAACCGGGTCGCACTGTTTACGCTAGACGCAACCAGACTTATCCGGTAGCGTAAAGTTCAACTCGAGCATGTGCACCACTAATTAGCGGCTCCGAGTCGAGGAATTGAAGACGAGCGATCTTGTATACTAGCCGGAAAGCCGCTGTATTTGCCAACTTGCTCGAAGACCGCAAACATGTCCCAGTGGCGGTCGATTAGCTGACGCTTCCATGCTTACGGGGGATAAACCTGTCTGCCAGGCTGCGGGCAACCCAAGCGGTGACCAGTAGTACTACTTACTAGGAACTTTAGTGCTGCCAGGTGGAAGTTCGTGAAGACGAGCCTCCATTGCGAGGTGGGGGTAGATATTGCGGGAAAACTGTGTGGCAGCGAACAGGAAGGAGCAGAATGTCTGGCAGGTGCCCGGTGGCTACGTACTACATGTAAGAGGCTACTTCTCCGGAGTCCGTGCCAGTGGCAGTGCCACAGTAAGCCATGCCCAGAGATTGCGATTACATAATTGGACGGCCCATCGGCCCGGGCTAGAAGCGCTCAGAGTTCGTTCCTCCTCAGTTTGTTCAGTCTTTCTAACGACGTGACTACGGCCGTCCTCCCATCGCGAAGAGTTTGGGGCTACCCTCAGGAATTACCTGCCCATCGCTGCTCGTCAAGTATATCTTGATGCCGGACGATCACTCCGACTCCCACATCAACGCAATCCGCCAACTAGAAGAATCGCTGCCCTCCTACCAGCACAGGCCGCCTGGCAACGCGCAATCTCCTCCAGAGACCCCTCATGCGTCTACTCGCCAGCCTCAGCTCCGCGTCACAGGTGAGGGGAATGGTGAGTCTACGCGATTTGCATCTTGTGGTCAGGGGATGGATGGCTAAGGCGATATCTATAGTTGGTCCGCTTGAGGTCGGGCCCTTCCAAGGGCTCGTTGCAGCACCCGGATTTAGCTTTACCTCCGCTTTTACAACTCCCAACACGACTTGGATTCCTCGTTTTGCTATCGCACGCTCTGAAATCACTACTTATACCGATGGACGTTGGGGCCGTCACGAATACTCGCGCTGGCCGCAGGAGTTCACGAGGGAGGCCTTTCATATCCACTGCATCCCCATGCTACCCTCTTCAAGTCACCTCTCTGCGGACCCGTCCAACGTCCCAGGGGAAGTTCTTTGGCGTACCTTGCAGCCCAGTACGGACTGGACAGCCGTAAATTGTGGCGCAGGGCTTGGGGTTGGCTCCTTGACACCAACATTGGAGTTAGAGCTGGCCCGAGAGGTTTCGAAGGCCATTGCAAAATTTAGGAAATGCGCTAAGCGCGATGGATGGACTGACATCGGCATCTACCTCACCATCGACGTTCAGCACACGCTCGACCGAATGCGCGCTTTGCCTGCCGTCCGTGGCATCATCATCGCTCTCGCCGCTCATGTTCAACGACTCACCTTGGAGCTGTGGGGGATGGTCAACTGGCTTGACGTGGTCCTACCACGTACACAGAGCATGCAAGATTGTCGTGCACACGTTTTGGAAGTGCTAGGCGCGCATACCTCAGACCCCAGCGTCGCCCAGATGCTGCACTACGCGGGGTTGCCGTTGTGGTTCCAGCAGCTTATCACGAACCGCCTGGTCGTGTACAAGGTCTCCGAGCCAACCGATCTACCGTCCGACTTCTCCACCATCGCTTCCTACCCACGCATGGTGCTAGCGAACCGCGACCTATCTGGCGCGCTCAACCTGCCCGGCGCGTGGCGATGGGCGATGCTTGCCACAGTCAGACGTCAGCTGTGTCACTCACGTCTTCCAGACCTTGTATGCGATGAGAAACACAACGAGGTACCCTCCTCCAAACGACTCCGCACGTTGCTCGCTGATGACGCCCCCTCGTTCATCGGCTCGGCGGCGGCGGCAGTTCATCTTACCAAGGTCAAGCCCCTTGACTATGCTCATTCCCTCCGACACCCTCTTCGTGTCACTGGCACTGGCACCCCGCCGCGGCAGTCCGCCCGATGGGGAAGGGAGCAACGCAAGAGAGCGCCGGTCGAGCAAGCCCCAACGGCCGCACGACCTGCAGACGTCTCCCTGCTTCAGCCCCAACTTCAGTCAACTCATCCTTCTCGCAAGTTCTGCCCTTCACACTCGCTGACTGAGCCAATGGCTTGGAGTACGGCTCTCCACAAGGCGAGCCCGCTTCCTCAGCCTGATACATCGCCAAAGTACTACTTTGCCCCTCCATGGATGCTTGACTCCTCACTTCAACATAACGGACATGAAGGTTCGTCCACAAAGACCATCCGATACATGCTCCAATGGCTGTCAATTCGCACTTTCTGTCGGGTGCGGCTGTTCGACCATACAGTGGCAGGGCAGCCGTTGGCCATTCTGGAGTGGCGGGACTCACTGTGGGGCAACTACAAAGGCGTAGTGGACGCGGGCTCCATGGGGCGCCAGGGGACTCGCCATCAGCAACAACTGAATACTAGTATCCGCAGCCTATTGGGAAAGGTGCATCACCTGCCGTCATACCATGACGGTCTCAGACCTTCCTTTGGCAAAGCCGCCATCACACAGGAGGTTCTCGAGGCTGACCGCCGTGTCCGCGCGCGCATCATTTGGGATGTGTACGAGATCAACTGGCGTTGCGAGCTGCTAGCGTTGGATGCGCTCATGGTGGGGTCCAGCGAGTGGTCGGAGCTAGACCGCTGGGTTCGCGAATCCCTGGTTGCGAAGATTTGGGGTGGCACTTCGGGGATGGACATCGTGCCTGACGAAGATCAGGAGCCTGTAGTGTGTTGGCGCGCTCCTCCCGAAGCTGGTTGGACGGAGTGCGGCCAATATCTCCAAGCTTTTGTCGACGTTGTCCAGCGGTGGCCTGGATGTCCAGAGGCTCTTCTGTCGGTCCAGGTCGCGAAACTCAATGAGGTCGCTTTCACCAGGGTACTGCATATCCTCGTTGACTTTTACGTCTCCGCTTTTGTCACCAAGTACCATCGCCTTCCCGTTCCTCCCGTTCGCCTTCCAAGCACGTCCGTAGTGTGAGGCTTGGTGCCACGGGGTCGTAAGATTCCCTCGGCGTAAAAGAGGCGTGTCTACATGCATCACGCGGATGCGCACCGCACCCACTGTACTCTCATGCCATGATGATAGCGATCCGGTACTCGTGTTTCCATGCACCACAATTCTCTTGCGCACCTCTTCCATTCATTCATACATGTCAGATATGCCATCATCGCTCATGAGACGATCTGAAACGGCCCCCGAACGGTACCTCCCGTTTCCTGTTTGCCGCTCAAGAAGGAGCGGTTAAAGGTCAACATGACAGTTCAGTCAGAGAAGGTTGAGGAGAAACGAGGATGCATGGTGCACGTGCGACCGATGTCCGACACTTCCCTGCAGCGCCGATACTTCGAAGACATATGTGGAGGTTCCATTCGTGATAAGGAGACGTTTGGGCGATTCGATACACGAACTGAATGCTACGCAGAGCGTCATCCGCATCGTCAGACATGCAAGAGACGCTGACTACAGTTCAGGCCCTCAGCATATTCTCAATCTTAACCATTTCATGCCGGTTTGACAAGGGAACTACCGAGTTCACATATGATATAAAGACCACCTCTCGGATCGAGGCTTGACCTCATCGACAACCATATCCTCACCGCTAAACAACACCGAACAGCTTCATACCGCACAGTCAGACCATTCCTTCTGCTTCTGCCCTCTTACTCCTCGTTAATATGTCCTTCCACAGATGACAAGCCACTGGCACGCCTATAGGACTGGTGGAACTCCAGCCACGACCGCGACCGCCGACCCGCAGAACCCAAATGTCCCGCCGGACATGCTCGTCCGACACCGTGTTGGCGGCTGGCTCCCGAAAGACCATCGGGTACTTCAGAAGTGGCTCGACAAGCGGATCGCGATCGTCGACGAACGCGCCAAAAGGGGAGCAAAGGAAGTTCGGGACCCCGTCATCGACGAGTTCCAAAACCTCATCGAGACGGACCCCGTCATCTACATGGGCTTCCACCAGATGTTCGAGCAGGTGCCCACGGTGCCGCCATACTGCAACGATCCGACCGGCAAGCCGCAGGTACGGGCTTCTACCATATTTTCTGCTCGCATCTGGGTTGACACGGGATCGTCAGGTCCGAGACTACCAGTGCATGCTTTCCCTCTTCAACGACATCTTGAAGACGGCCCCGGAGTACCAGGACAACGACCTCGTCGGCTTCCCCATCAACGCGATCCTCGATTGGCCGATGGGGACCCCCGCCGGGTACAGCATGTTCACGAACGAGAAGGTGAACGCGATGTTCAAGAAGATGTTCGACGTCTGGGTCAAGTTCCTCACCTCCTCCGACTCGTGCTACGTCCTCACCACCGACGACAACGGCTGGTTCGGGACCCCCGCGAGCATCGTCATGCCGAACTTTGTCGAGACGTACGACTGCTACCCGGACCAGCCGTACTACGGCTTCAAGTCGTGGGACGACTTCTTCACGCGCGAGTTCCGCCCCGACGTGCGCCCGCTCAACGACCCAGAGGACCAGTACATCACGAGCGCGTGCGAGTCGACCATCTACGCCCGCGCGACGAACGTCCAGGAGCGCGACAGCTTCTGGCTCAAGGGCCAGCCGTACTCGCTCGCGGACATGCTCGACTACAACACGACGTACGTGCAGCAGTTCGTCGGCGGGACCGTCTACCAGGCGTTCCTCTCCGCCACCAAGTACCACCGGTGGCACAGCCCCGTGAACGGCGTCGTCGTCGACGTCTTCAATGTCCCCGGGACGTACTACGCCGAGTCGCCCGCGATGGGCTTCGACCCAGCGGCCCCGAACGACTCGCAGACGTTCATCTGCCACATGGCCGCGCGCGCCCTGATCTACATCCAGGCCCCCGAGCCGATCGGGCTCATGTGCTTCATGGCGGTTGGGATGGCGGAGGTGTCGACGTGCGAGGTGACCGTCCAGAAGGGCCAGAAGATCAGCAAGGGCGAAGAGATCGGGATGTTCCACTTCGGTGGATCCACGCATTGCCTCATCTTCCGTCCACAGACCAAAGTCACATTCGAGTCTGACCAGGATATCGGGAGCGAAATTCTCCTAAACCAGCGCATCGCTACCGTCAGCGCGGCCTGACGAGCTCAAGTACCGTTCTGCTTACCCATGTACTTGTATTCGTTCTCTGCCGACGAAGCCTCCCTGTACGGGCCTGTACGATATTGTAGATGGCGAGCCGTGAATCATAGTGTTCCGTACACATGCGAGCCTGCTAGTGGGCATCACGATCCAACAGGCAGTCCATCGAGCAGTCCGCTAGTTATCGCATGGAGCAAGTCTTCACAGACAGTCTGACGTAGGATGCTGGGTGGGGATCCATAACGACTATCACACGAGCTCCATGCACGGATACATGTGCTAGGGTGGATTGGAGGGATCCGTTGGGCGTTCCTTACCCCAGGGCTGAGAGCATGCGGGATATGTGATTGGATATTTATAAGAAGTCGATACAAGATGCAGAACCTACCGGGGCGGCCCCACACTCCAGTAGTTGCTTGGCTAGATGTCGCATCGCAATCAAGCCTCGCTCCTCTGCTGGACCCAAAGGCAATCTTCTCTTCTCCATCTCCTCCACGAAAGCAGTTACTTCTTGCATAGACTGCATCATAGCGAGCACTCGGGGTGACGAATAGGTCACACTACAGATAACCCAGGCGAAAAGCTCGTCATCGCTCTACCCATACCGCAAGAGATAACACGACGCACCTCTCCGCCTCAACCTGTATCGGATCCACCCACGTTTCTGATGGCCTCCGAGTCCTCGACGGGGCCGCGTTCTCCGACAGCCGTGCAAGCTCCTTGGTGGTCTGCGCTCTCCACGCCTGTGCCATCCCCTCGCGCGTTGCAGCCAACACCATCTCATTCGCGATCATGTCCTGGCTCCGTCTGCTTTCTGTGCGAATGTCTGAGCGGAGACTCTTGCCAATCTCTATCATCAGATTCGCCACGTTCTCCAGCTGACGCTTCAACGCCCGCGTCTTGACAGTAGCGGCGACCGGGGGCGGAGCAAACCGGCTCGCCAGATGCGGTTTCAGAGGGAGCGGTTGGACAGTCACGGTGGATGGCCGCGCTATAGATCCAGCCCTCACCTCCCGTGCCAGGCTTGCATTGGTCTTGCGGAGAAACTCGAGGGTGTCGTTGAGGCTAGACAAGCGCCTGTGGATCAAGACTGAGGATGCTCCTGCGATGGAGAGGAATAATGCCGATATTGCGAGCACATGTTTCAAGCTCAGTGCCGCTGAGGGGGTATTGGCGTCGGGTGTGGCGTTGGTATCTGTCGTTATAGGCGAGGTCGAAGAGATGAGGGACGTGGCAGACATGACATGGAGAAGAGGAGCACCTCGACCGTCGAGTGAGTACTTCGCCGTCGAGTCGAAGCACAAGAGCAAGTGCAGTGAGACGTGACGCTGAAGCGCTGAAGCGTGCTGGGCTCACACGAGCGAGATCCGTGTTCGATCCGATGTTCCGAACATACATAAGTACAGTTACAACTTGCGCATGGCTAGGACATACTGGTACAGATATATAGCTACACAACATCCTGGGGTCCATGTCGCACACAATCCTCCAGCCTTCAACTTGTGAAGACGTCCAACCACGACGTCGTCTCCGTTCGCGGCGGCGGGGGCGCACTGGGCCTACTGGTAGCAGAACTGGTACTCTCCGAGTCACCGGTGGGCTCTGAGTTCGCAGTCTGCGCTTGCGCTTCATCCTTGGCCGGGTCCTATGTAGCAGAGAAATAAGATCGTTGCACTCGAGAGTGTCATCAAGAGAGAGCATACCATGGATGCCGCCAACTTGTCCAGTCTCTTCGCCAACTGTCGCATCTTGTCGATACCACGCCCATCCATGGGTCGAGGTGCCCAACCCTGACGCATCTCGACCTCCTGCATGAACGCAGCAACGTCCGCCAAGGCCTGGCCCAGCGCCCTCGCCTCTTCTGTATACGGCGAACTGTACCACGCCCATCATCAGTGAGCCCATTGCCTGTTTGTGCATATCGAAAGCACCTACCTCGCAAGCGGTTGGTCGCCCTGCCTGTCCTCCACCAGCTGCTCGATACTCTTCGACGTCTGCTCTCTCCACGCCTTCGCCGACTTCTCCCTCTCCTTCATCACCCCATTCGACATCGACACCATGTTCTTGACTTCCTTGATCGACGTGTCCGTGTTCCGCTCGAGCTCCTTCATCGCCGCACTCATCGCGTCCAGACGAGCCGTCACGCCCTCCATCCCCTTCTGGCTCTCCTCAATGATACTCTTGTTCATCGTCTCCAGGTCCGCCCTGTTCTCCATAAGCTGCTTCCGGTTCATATTCAGCAGATTGAGTACGCTGGTGGACGCCTCGGCGCGCCGCTCCGACACCTCGTTGGCCGCCGCGCGCACCTCCCGTGCCAGACTTTTGCTACTGGTGCGGAGGTCCATCAGCTCCTTCCGGAGACCCATCAGCTGTCCGCGGATTAGGGCATAAGGCACGATGGCAATGGGTGCGAGTATCGCGCCGAAAATGAGGAAGGTCTTTGTCGGACTGGCGATAGGCGAGCGTTGGCCATCTGCAGAGCGATCCGTGCTGTGGGACGGAGCCATGGGTTCAGTCTGAGGTATTGTGATACTCTCTCTAGTAAGTCTCATGCACGCGGAGCACACACAGCAAGCACGAGGCGTGGACTCGAGTGGAAGAGGGAAGCAATGCGAATGCTCCCGCGAAATAGGAATTCGGCTGCGTTACGGTGGCGTATGTAAGTACATCGTATATACGTAAGCATGTGATATCGTAACTTTATCCATCGTAAACCGTAACGGCGTGTGCAGGATCGGAGAGGTCTAGTAATACACGAGGTATCTATGCATTAGCGGTGGCGAACGGTATATCCAAGTCCAAGAAAGCAACAACAGCGTCCAGCAGAGAAGAGGCAGCGATACAGTACCAATGCGACAGACAGAGCAACAGAGCGCGACAACGAAGCAACCTGGGAGCAACAAGACAACACGCAAGCGTATGGGGAGGGTAGGAAAGGTAGCGCGGTCGGAGGGAGGTGCAGTTACGACGCGTTCTTCTTCTTCCCGCCGCCAAACATGCGGCGGATGAACGCGAATCGAACCTTTTTCTTCGAAACCGTCGGTGTCGCCTCGTCGGGCTTCACCGGTAGCCTAGCCCTGCTTCATCAGCCTTCGCACACCCTCGAATGTTTGAAACACATACTCGTCGACATACACAGGGTAGTTCCTCTTGAGCTCTGCCTGCACTGCCAGGATGTCTGGCGCGTGCGCTTCGCGCAGCGTGTCTGGCACGTTCAGTTTACGCCGCCAGAGGGCCATACTGTTCCCTGATGGTGACAGCAAGAATACGAAGACGACCACTTGAAACGCAGGATCGTATAGAGTGACAGAGGACTGTAATGTCGAGTCGAGTGTGTTTTGGAGAACGCTGAGGGGAATCCAGTCAAAAGCTGGTTGCGATGCGGTGCCAGAAGCATTCGGGACTCGGTAGTCAGCGTTAGCAAACAACGCGCCTCTTTCGCGAGTCTCAAGGAATCGTTGAACCTATTTGTGATAGTGATCAGGACTAAGGTGTAATCAGAACAGAACCAACATACTCCAATGGTCGCAAGGCCGTTTGACATCGCTCCGATCCATCTGAGGAGTGACCCGACGCGAGGATCTTTCTCTGGGTTGAATCCCCATCGGAAGCGTTCCTTCGCCGGTCGATCCCGACTGTACAGCGCTCTTTCGGCAGGCCTGATGGCATCGCCATGGGAGTCGACGAAGGTATTCTCCCCCAGTCCGTTCCGAGGGGGCGCGAGCTCGAACACCGTTGTCTTGACTGTTCCAGTAACAGATGGGATAGACCCAGTTGCCATCTTCATCGTGCGCGACACGGGGGAGGGTGTCCAAACCTGCTGATAGGCTTGACGAGGAGGCGAAGTGACCGGTGCGGGACCGGGCGCATGGGCGCGAGCACGAGCAGCCGATGACGGGGATTGTGCATAGTCGACGTTGGGAGAGAAGCGTACGCGTTGATTGGTCCCGTAGGAGCGACCCCAACTGTCATCTTCCTCTTCCCAGTCCTCGTCCTCATCCTCGTCGTAGTCTTCGTCTTCCTCGGGAATCGTAGACGCACGCTCGCCTCCCCAGCCATCCCTGCCCCAGTGCGTCCAGCTATCGGCGTATTGTACAGGTTGGGGTCGACTTTGTTGTTGAGCGTGACCATGGTGCGTGCGACCGTTCGCGGCGCGAGCATGTTGTTCCTGTATGCTGCGCAAGATGCTCTGTTGCTCTGCAAGGAGTTGAGCGTTCATATCGTGTTGACTCGGGTGGTACCCTTGCTGCGCGCGACTGGGACGAGCAGCCGATTGCTGCCTGTGTTGTTGAGGTTGTGACTGCGAGAAGTAATCCTTAGTTTGCTGATGCGGAGTCTCCAGTAGCGAACTTAAGATCTGGGAACGCTGCTGATCGGAGAGCACCTGTCTGGTTCCACCTCCGACAGCAGGGGTCTGGGCAGGATAGGGATAGGAAGTGGGTGCAGGAGTTGGTCGGGTAGTTACCATTTTTGCCTCGTTCGCCCAATTTGCCCAGGCGGGTTTTGCTGCGGGGGGTTTCGGTGCAGGCGGTGGTGCGGGGGGTTGGCCCCAACCGCCTGTGGTGGGTTCACCCCATGCGGCGGCCGCAGGGGGCGCACCCCAGCCGGAGGGA
Organism: Earliella scabrosa; assembly: GCA_022605405.1. Classification (NCBI taxonomy): domain Eukaryota; kingdom Fungi; phylum Basidiomycota; class Agaricomycetes; order Polyporales; family Polyporaceae; genus Earliella; species Earliella scabrosa. The sequence goes on along the minus strand of JABYQQ010000005.1, from coordinate 2,193,016 downwards.
GACATATGGGCAGCAGCTGAAGGATGGAGAGAGGCGGGCGCTTGTGGACTTGCTGTCGGGGACTGCGCGTGTTGAACACTGCCTCTCTTGCGACCTCTGCTCAAACCAGACACTCCCAGACGATTACTTGCAGGCTCTGGCGGTTGACCCCATCCACCCGTCGCAGGAGCCGGCTCTCCCCAACCTCCTCCAGTCGGGGCACCCCAGTCACCGCTTGAAGGCGCGCCCCAGCCTCCGTCCGCAGAGTGCTGGTCTCCCACAGCGGTCGGTGCGCCCCACATGTCGCCTGAAGCAGCGGCACCTTCGCCCCATCCATCGTCGTCTTCCGTTTCTTCGTCCGCGTCATGCTGATGTGCAGGCGCCGACCAGTACTGGCCACCTGTGGGAAATGGAATGAAGTTGCGAGGGGAGTGACCGATGTCAAGATGCGAGAGGGTCATGATGAGATCGTGGAGGAGACATGGAGAGAAGCGAGGTGAAGGTTGAGCTGCTGCTGCCACAAGGTGCTATATGAAAGGGTTTACGAACCGTGGCTGTTGTCCTCGTGTGCGACGGAAGATCTCGCGTGCCCGTCGTGGGCCGACGGATGCAGCGCTACTACCGCAGGGACTGCAGCAGCAGCAGGCGTGCCATGGCTGGGTTCTGCCGCTTGGGCTTTCGCAGGCTGCTCGGCTCCCTTCGCCTTGCCCTTCTTGATCTTTGCCATTGGGTAATGGAGGGGGCGTCAAGGTGCGCGCGGAAGTCGTGTGTAGGAACGCAGTGGAGTCGACCGCCGCACTGGACGGCCCTGGGGCGGTTCGCGATTAATATCAGAGACAATGAGCGGCAGATACGCGCGATGGGGAGAAGAAGACCCGCGGGGGGTCGCATGCGGGGAGTGAGAGCGGGGAACGAACGCGAAGAGGGCCCACGAGGCGTGCCTTCGTAGACGCGTCAATGCGACTCGCGAGATTGCAGCGTACATGCACCGTGGGAATCTTGCCGGGCGGTAGTGCCGCTGGGATTGCCATCTCAGAGCTGCTTCAAGTTCGGTCCGAGTTACCACCTCCTCTCTTCTCCCAGTCCGTCGTCTGGCCACCTCCAACTTTGTACGCGACGTCGCTTCACCATTTGGTTACCATCGATACGGATGGATAAGTCGGCAGGCGCTAATGTAGAAGAAACATATATTTAGTCTATCGGAGTAGAACTGAGCGACCAACTCAGGTGGACACGCATACCAACGTACAGTCTTCTACATCATCGTATACATTCTCAATGGTGAATCATACAAGTCCCTGACTCAATCATCAAACTAACGCTAAACTATTCTTTGGCACATCAGACGTCGAACTCAGCCACAATCAAAGTCGTACAGGCTTTCGAACCATATATACACCGATGTAGAAGAGAAGTGTGCACCTCGAGAAAATCGGGTGGGGGGTATTCTTGTCCCTTTCGAGGAGATCGTACAACTCTACAACAGAGAACATCCCACAAGTTGTCAACTACAGCGCCACCCTGCGTTGTGGCCCTTCATCATTGTGAAGGTTCAGGAGTGGCTCGAGAAGAAGCAGCTCATAGAAGGCGTCTACATCACCGACTGGGGAAGTGAGGGAGTCACTCCTGCGGGATGCATGGTAGTCACACAGGTTGCCCATTTCCCGGAAGGCTACAAAGGCATGCCGGATAACCTCATTCCCAAATTTGAGGCCGGAGTAAAGGAGGAGAAGACTTGTGAGGCATTGAAGAAACTCGGTGGGTGACAGCGTACAGTGCCCTCGATGCTATAGCTCATCTCTCCGTAGGGATCACGGACTTGCGCGGGTTCACGACCACTATTATGGGGCGGGATAGTAACTTGACCAATATGCGGGACAGCGGGACGACTGCTGGAAGTCCGAGAGCGGGGCCTGCTGCCGAATCTATTTCATAGTACCTAAGTATCCGGAGGGTACACTTCGAGTCACGAATCCAACCTAAGTACACCGCCAGGTGTGCACCGGGCGCCCTGGGTATTTGGTCGGAAGTTATCCGTCAGGGCGGCGCTGGGTATCGAACGGGTATGTGGCCCCCGGCGCTTAGCCCTCGCGCCGATATCGCTGCTCTCGATATCTGTTCGATGTCTGGGGTATGACGGTTATGTACCCGCCAGAGGTGCGGAAATTCTATAACCACCCAAAATTTCCAGATATCGGACTGACCCGGCGCTCACTTGAGCGTGTAAACAAATATTGGCCACTGAGAGGCAGGCGAAACCGCGAATTTGATGCACCGTGGGAATCGGGCCGGGCGGTAGTGCTGGGATTGCCGAGTCGTAGTGCTCGGACTGCTGCTTCAAGTTCAGCTGCACTCCGAGTTACCACCTCCTCTCTTCTCCCAGTCCGTCGTCTGGCCACCTCCAACTTCGTACGCGACGTCGTTCTCGAGTCTTGAATACCGTCTCCGTCTCTTGACGTGTCCTGCTTCCGTATCATGCTAGCTGCCCGCCCACATTTGCGTCATTGACTGACACTCTAACCCCGCGCTATAACTTACCATGGCATCCAGTCCGTCCAAGGGCAGAGCACCCGGACCGTCTGGATATTCGCCGGTACCTGGCTCACCTCCTGGTCGGTCCAAGTCTCCCACAATGCCTCCGTCGCCGACTCCGCCATCTCCTCGGCCTCGACCTTCGGCGTCTCGTACGCTGACATACACCTCCGCCATGTCACTCGGCGTACCTTCAACTCCTTTCTACACTCCCCAGGTCTCCTCGGTCAATGTCGCCAGCCCAAAGCGTCTTCTCATGCCCACAGTACGCTCCGTCAGGACCCCGGGTCCGTCCCCTCGGTCACCTCCGGCGAAGCCGTCTCAGTCGAAGCTCGGACGCTCCAGAACAGGCTCCCTGTCAGTCAATGTCTACCCGGACACAGCGGAACGTGTAGTGGCTGGTGCATCGGACTGGTTGGTAGGAGGGGAGAAGTTCGAGGTGGTCGAGGAGCAGCTCGAACTGGAAGGATTCCAAATATATGCCGTGGAGAAATGGTACGCTTCTTGGAGCCGTCCTTCTTGCTTGTAACGGCGTGGTGATGCTTCTACCAAGGGTGGTCGCTCGAAAACGCCCTGTCCTCGTGCTTACTGTTTTCACCGGCGATCCGAAACACAAGGTATAACATCCGATTGATATACTGCTACTGGGCATCAGTAACGTTTGGCAGATCACGGTAACGGCACTGAGTCCCCAGTCGTCTCTCTCGCTCGCAGAAGCTCAAACTGTTTGGGATGATGCAACACGGAATCTTCGTAGGGACGGTGCACGGCCTAAAGAGGTATGCAGAATGTGTTATATCATCGTTCGACTGTCCAACGTTCATGACCTACGCCGTGAAAGACAGAGAAGGGTATCTTGATGGTCACGTCGCTTGCCAACTTTCGTTCAGACTACACGATCGTACATGTTCCTTCAGGCAACTTCCTGGATGTCCGGGAACAGTTGTACTCGAACGTCAACCTGCTCCGTATGGGCTGTGGGGGGCGTGCTGCCTTAACTCTCGAAGAGCCAAGGTATGTGTATTCCTCGGTGTTTGACCACCACAACATGCTTCTGACACGTGTCTTCGAAGTGATGCGACTAAGGACCGCTTCATTGCCATGTACCACGTTACCGACAAGGCACCGTCACGATCTCGCGAGCTATTCAATGCCACGGTAATAGAACTTGTCAAGCTCATACAAGCTTCTTTGGCCATATTCGGCATGTTCGACATCTCTCCAGAGGAACGCAACGGCCTTCTGTGTGATGTGACCTGCGAGGGTATTCAACGGTGGGTGACAGAGATCGGAGAGCCGTACCTGCATATTGAGGTGATTGACTCCGTCCCGAAGCTCGTACCCGTGAGGCTGAACGCTCGCTGCACAGCCCACAGAGAAGGTCGCAGACCCCTCAGTCATCGCAGCCTTGTTCAGCCTGATCCTGAGCACGCGGACTAAACTCCATGCTCTAGGCATAGTATGTCGAGGCATTTCTCAACGTTTCCTCGAATGTGACACCTGTGTTTGTTCAGTTTGTCCCAAAGGATCCCTTCCTAGATCCGGTCGGGTTCATCAAGCTCCTAGCCACGTTCCACCCGACGAGGTCTCATCCCCATGGACACTCTCCCCTCATCCTTTCCCTTCCGACCTCTCCGACGAGCTCAATAGGCCCCAGCTCAGTTCCTGCACCACCTGCTATGACTCCCAGCCCCAGCGTGTTGTTCCTCACTCAGACAATCATCGAGTCCATCCAAGCACAATACGAGAAGTCACGGCAGAGTGAATCTTACAAGGTGCATCGGGTGCTGAAGAACAAGCTGGACGACCTCGCGTCGGACCTGCGCACGCACGTGGCCGAGGGCGGTGGGACCAGCGCGACTACGGTTGGCGTCACCTCCGATCTCGCGGCTTTCGCCCGCTGCGCCGTGACCTCGAAGGATGCGCCACAGACGTTGAGGTACTTCTGGACGGGTCGACCTGGATATGCGGAGAAGAAGCGGCGGGAGAAGGAGGCTGTGTGGAGCGATGGTGAACGTGAGCGTGAGGATGGGGACAGGGACAGGGATGGTGAGAAGGACGGGGCGGCGAAGGATGGGAAGGAGAGAGATGAGCGAGCTAGAGAGGACAGAGAGGCCAGATCCGGAGACGAGGGCGACCGAGCGTGGTCCGATCGGGTCCAGCGCAGGATGGAAAGATGGGCGGGGTGAGTATTGCATCCAATCTCGTCATTGTCCGGACAATGCTCACGCCGGAACCGACAGATTTAAAGGCAAGAAGCTGAGCGTCGACTTTGGCACGCTTGGGAAGGCGTTCATGCCGGACTCGCCGCGAGGTCCATCCGAGAAGTCCGGGCAATCCTCGATGGTGCCGTCAGTCGTTGTATCAAGGTTCGTGCGCATTACGGGAAATCGACCATGGGACGTGCGCTGAGTTATTCTAGGGATCCTGACGAGGAGGATCCACTCAGTAGTGGCCAACAGTCGCCTATCTGTGCGTATATAACGACTGTACATCTCACACTGTTCATCGCGCTCACCCCGCTTTCCGCAGCTGACACGCCCAATCCTCTGATGCTTGGGGTGGGCTCATTACCACACGCCGAGCGCTCCGCCAGCGAACTATCAGAGTACGACCGGCGAGTGACGGAATTCAACCAGAAACGGCCGCATACAAAGACGCAGTCGCGCATTATCAGCTGGTCGGACACACGGAGCGCGCGGGGTATGCTGCACGACAACGGCTCTAAGGAGCAGCACCGCATCGGCGCGAGTCCCCTGGGCAAGTCAGACTCGGCCTCCTCTCCCCTCGACGACGACAGTGCCTCGATAGTCGACCCCAGCGACCTCGAGAAGCTCCACCGACGGCGGCTGCTCGTGTCCGGCCCAGAGCGGCGGCGCAGCTTCGACGACGCGCCCGACTTCGCCACCACGCCCATCCTCCCCGTCGAGCGCATGCGCATCGACGTCGAGCTCTGCGGCCAGCTGCTCGTCATGCGCCGGCGCGAGGCGCACCTCGCCAACGTCGTCGCCTGTCTTCAAGCGCTCGCATGCCGCCTCTCCGCGCAGAACGCACGGCTGCACGCGGACCACGAGGGCGCACGCGGTGCGCTCAGCGCGCTCGACGTGCGGGCGGGCGAGCTGCAGCGGCTCGAGGCCCTGCGGACGGACGCGGAGGGCCTCACGCAGGAGACGCACGCGCTCGCGTACGAGAGCGCGCAGTTCCTCGTCGAGGACCTCTGGCACATGGCCGCGCAGCCGCGCCAGCGCGTGCTTGCGCTCCGCGAGACGGTGTTCGGGACCGGGCGGAGGCTCCCGCAGGGAGTGCGCGGCGCGCACGGGCCCTTCAGTCGCGTGCAGTGGACGCTGGACGGCGAGGGGAGGCTTGTGGACCGGATGGGGCGCACGGAGAGCGAGGCGGAGGAGGAGGAGGACCTGCCGCACCTGCCGGGGATGGAGATGGAGGCGGAGGAGGAGGCGGATGCGGTCGAGCACCAGAACCTGAAGCCGACGTGGCTTCTGCGGTTCTTCAACTACTGGGGCGGGAGGCTCGGGCTGAGTCGGACGCAGGAGCCCCCAGCACCGCCGGACGCGCAGGCAAAGTCCTCCGAGGCGCAGAACGGGGAGCAGAATGGCGCACAGGGCTCTGGAAAGGCGGTGGGGAACGTGAACGGCGCGAGCAGCTCGGTCGGGCTGCCTACGGACGACGCACGCTCACAGTTGCTGCAGAGGACAATCACCACTTGACGCTGCTCAGGATGGTTCGGTGGTATTTATCCGCTCGTTCTTTGGGATCATCATGCTTTCGACGGACACAGCTGGCTATGCATTGCAACATGTACATGTACGCGCAATTAATTTATCCTACCCGTGGCGTTGCTCTACAATAACAACAGCTGAAAGCAGAGGGAGCACCATATTAACACGCCGTACTTCCACGCTAGATACCGTATATCCCACACCCTCGAAGCAGATAGTGTGTCGTTCGAGCAACCGACACGCCCGAATCCAAGCCCGAGCGAGTCCTACCGCGTCTTGACCTTGCCTTGGCTCTTGCGCAACAGCCGCTTCTTTTCGCGGTCGAGCACCTTCTGCTGCTCCGCCGCGCTCAGCTTCGAGACGCGCTCGTCGCGCGCCTTCTTGCGCTCCGCGGCCTTCTGCTCCTCCGCCTCCTCCCGCTGCTCGCGCTGCGCCTCCTCGCGGATCTGCTTCTCGACCTCCTCGCGCGCCTTGCGGAGCTTCGTGCGCGTCTCGGGCCGCAGCGCCGCGTGCAGGCCGCCGCGCACGCCGGGGAGCTTGCCCTCGCCCGCGACGACGTCGACGAGCTGGAAGAGGGCGGTCACGAGCGGGACGGTCGCGGACGCGTGCGAGGCGGGCGGGAGCGCGAGCGTGAGCGTGAGCCGCTTTGTGCGCTCGGAGGGCTGGAGGGGCACGGCGGGGCGGACGCGCGGCTGGTCGGTGAGCGTGAGCGAGCGGAAGTAGGGCTGGATTTCCGGCTGGGAGAGGATCGAGGCGAGCGAGTATGGGCCGTAGGGCTTAAGCAGGGCCGTGGTAATGTCGGCGAACTCTGCAGCCGAGGTCAGGAGAGTGAAGGCGGGTGGATGGGCTGCGCGGACGTACCGGACATGACCACGAGTGACTTGGGGAGCGCCGGGTTCTCGGTGGTCTTCGTAAAGGTCTGGTCGCGACGTGAGCGCGTGTGCTCACTGGAGGAAATACTGTGATGGTCTACGCACCAGATCCCAACGCTCGGTCCGGAGCTGGGACATTTCGTCCTTGGCTACAATGGCCCAGACGCATTCCGGCACGGCGCCCTCCTTGCCCACGGGCTCCCTGAACGTGAAGGTCAACTCGACCTTGTCGTAGACGGAGTAGTTGAGCTCGACCAGGCCACGGACGACCTGGTACAGATACTGGAACACATCGTGGCGCGGGCGAAGGGTGAAGACAGTGTGCAGAGAGCTCAGCGCGCGCCTTCCGCTGGAGTAGACGAAGAAGTCGCTGTTGCCGTCTGTTGTAGCGCGACAGGAGGTTGGTTGAGGAGAGAGGAGGCAATACGGGGACTACGTACCTCGCATGAGACCCTCGGCATTGGCTGGCCTGGAAAACTGTGTCTTGTACAGTGGTAGATGCGCATCGAACCTGGGCGCAATTCAAGGTTGGTGAGGATTGCTGCGTACACGTAACGAACCATGTCCATAAAGAGGACACACCATTTGTTTGCTTTCCGCTCGTTCGTCTTCTTGCCTACATAGAAGCATAGAACATAGAACAGCACCGCGCCAACGAAGTAGATTTCGTTCTTGAAATCTGCCCAATTGAATTCAACACGCACGAGCTGGCAAGACGTATCTCAAATGGAACTCACATGCCGGCCGGAAGGTGAGGAACTTCCACCTGAACTCAAGCCCGTCATACTCCGGCGTGACGTTGGGCAATGGCGGAGTCAGGTATTTTGCGATGAGGGACGCCATGCTGCAGGACGAACAGGCGACGATGAGCCCTGTGAGACCACGGAAGGGACGAAGGCGTGCTGAGCTGGACTCCTGGAGGGTGAGGAAGCGCCCAGGAACGTCGCCTCGATAGCCACGTGGGCGCGATGATGTTGATGAAGCGCCCGCGATCTACAGCAGACTGGTGCGGATGCGCTACATATAGATATGGAATGGTACGCATACGAACATACTTGCCTTTGCACCGCCGCGAGCCATTGGGAGTTCTGCACGAGCAGCACCGCGGCCGGCGCGGAAGCCCCCTGAGAAGATCAAAGATAGGGCTACCCGACCGACAGGGGCCCTTCCTTCAAAAGGTTGCCTGCATATAACCCATCCTCATACCAGTTTCGTCACTTCACACACTAGCAGCAGAGTCTACCACAGTCTATTTTGTTCACGGGCAAAGATGCAAACATTGCAGGTACGTGTTCAACTATTGTCATTGCTGGAGATGCCAGGACAGCTGATACAGCACCTGATGCTAATAGGAGCCTGAGTTATCACCAGCAACAGACTACGAAGGATTCGTGGTAGATGTGCTTGCTCGGATGACTCGCACATCGGGCAGAATCGACCAAATGGTTCTTCGACGATGCATTGGGCTAGCATCCTCGTACCTCGTTACCGACGTGACGATGAACGCGGATAGCGGGGTGAAGACATGGCGAGGGGGCTTTGACCGTGTGGTGGACGTGATGGTCGCGCTGCACATGCGGCAGGAATTGGAGGTGGAGACGGTGAATGCGGCGAGCAAAGCGTGTTCGGAGTGCTGGAGCGTGGCGGGGTCATGGCGGGAGATGGACGAGAGTCGGGACGGGGTGAAGGGGATTGCGACGCGGCTGAAGGGGCTGCTGGACGGGAACGGGAAGACATACCGGGGCCATGCGATCTACGTGCCCTGAGCGCGGGCGAGGGCGGGCGACGCAGAGGCAGAGGCAGGAGAGAGGGCTGGAGAGAGAGGACCGTGTACTGTATGCATTCATTCACACACACCCCGGACGATCAGCAGCAGTCCATTGTCGGTCGCGAAAAGAGGCACAGATCGGACATTTCACGTGGCTGTGTCGCTCTGACGCAATCACCGCCTCGGCAGTTCCGCTTGCGTTCTCCTGCCGCCCCGCCGCCGTCCTCCTCCCGACGACGCCTTTCCTGGCCTCCTCGCCGTCTTTCTCTCTCTCATCATCGTCCTCTCCGATGCAGAGGTCCGACTCTCTCCGCCCGCCCCGTCCCACCCGCTCCGTCCCAGACGCCCCGCTCGCCCTGCGCACAGATCTCCCCTCATCTCCCGACTCCGATGACGTCCGTTTCTCGACCCCGCTCGCTTCTCCTCTCGTCGAGTCCCCCGTCCACGAGGAACCGGCCGATCCACCAAGCTCTGCACCTCCACAAGTCGCATCTTCTGCCTCCACCTCCGCATCTCCCACAGAGCTCACACCCATCCGTGCTCACTATCTGAAGAAAGAGCTTGTTCATTTACAGTTCCAGAGAGAGCTTGATGCCCTAGTCACCGCGCCGACAAACAACGTATCACCCTTCTCCTACCTTGGTCAACCGTTCACCCCTCCTCCGAAGGATGCGCCACACTTGGATCTGCCCTTCCTCCGATTCTTCTTCCGTCGTTTCGTCCTCTCCTTCCCCTTCCTAGCCTCGGCGCCCAAGGATTTCTTTCCAGACAAGGTGCAGCCCTTCCTTGCCTCCCTCCTCTCTCGAAATCTCTCCCCAACATCGGTACTCGATGAGAATCCCGAAGATTCCGAAGAGGCGACCCGACACCGCTTGCTCACGAAGCTGGAGAGGAATCTGTCCATGCTATTGACTAGTGCTACCAAGCTAGCCGAGCCCGAAGAGGTCGTGCGGCTGACACAGTCAGATCTCAATCGTCTGGAGGTGCTCGCGAGGAAACGCGCCGCGAGAGAGAAGAGGTTGAAGGATACTTTCGATGTTAACGTCGTATGTGTCCGGTCCGTAACCGAGAAGAAGCGTATGCGCAGCAAGGTACATGAGGTGCGTCCGCATCAACGGATAAGTATACCCAGATAGCGATGTTGAATGCATGTTATGATATCTCCAGGAGTTCATCATCCGTACCCGCAGAAGAGGTCACATAGAAGTGTTTGTCTCCCGTCGATATGGAGACTTCCGGACGCTCGCAGACGAGCTTCGGAAAGCCCATCCAGACGAAATAGTCCCTCAACCTCCTCCGAAGGATCGCAGCTATGTCAACGTTACAGTGACCTCTCCTACATACGCTCCATCCTCCTCACAAGCATATCCCTCTCCTCCGTCAACTGCGTCGTCCATGGGCTTCACTGTACCCTCTCGCAGCATGCCCTCCGTTCCGCCAGTGAGCCCAATGCAATCCCAGATGGGCCGCACGCCGACCAAGCTACCCCGGCCAAGAGGCATGGACGATCTCTACGACACCGACCGCAACTCCAGCGCCGATTCATTCAGCATCGGCTCACCACTGAGCCCTACATCTAGCTATGGCGGCAGCGGCGGCGGACTCTCCCAGCAGGCCTCGCGTCTATCCAGAGAGAAGAATCGGCTAACTCTGCGGTCGTACCTACACTCGCTTCTGTCATCGTCTGTCTTTGCTTCATCGCCCGTCCTGAAGTCGTTCCTGCTCAACGGCCCTACGAGACTGTCTGAGGAGGAATTGGCGGATGCGAGGAGGCGCGAGGAAGCTGATCGGATGAGAGAGGATGGGAGGATGCGGTTCGCGAAGGAGATCACTGCGCGAGTGGATGGGCTTCGAGAGACGGTACGAAGCGTCAAGGGCGAGCTGCTCGGCAAGGGTGGGTCCTCCGCCCACCGCAGGGTGACCCAATCGAGTTAACAGGCAACCTTGCTGCAGATGGATTGACGCACATATTCGCCACTATCAAGGAGACTCCGGACGTCCGCAAACTCCCTCCAAGCTACCAGGCTGTGCTCGAATGGGCGCGAATATCGTATGTTGTTGCCATGCCATGCCTTCCGGAGTGCGCATGCTCACGACCGATCCGGGGATTACGCAGATTAGCGTCGACTGTCTTCCACCACTTCGTCGCAGCTGACAATGCGTCCGAGACCTTTGCAGGCCTGAAGCGCATACACGGACTCATGCCCTACTTCATGCTCAAGGCCGCACTCAAGATCAGCAATCCCATGGGCATGATCCGCGGTGTGCTCGACCTCTTCCTCGCTCAGCCGTTTGGCGGCCGGAGTCTCCTGCAGAGAATGTTCACCGGCCAGCTCATGGAGGAGGTCAAGGGCATCGAGGAGGACATCGAAGCCGTGAAGGAGAAGGTCGAGGATCCGGTCATGTGCGAGAAGGTCCGGCTGTATGTGTATGCGCCTCGGGAGATACAGGCTGTGTACAAGGCAGATGCTGGTGCGTCGGAGACTGAGATATCGTCGGGCACCAAAGGTCGAGGCTCACGATTCTACTTTGCAGCATCCGAGAATATGCACGTACTCGCCGTGGTCCTCCGCTCTGGCGAACAGCCGGCTCTTTCGCGCGCTCAGATGCAACGCGTCATGTACGCCCATCGTGCACACAAGGCCTACACCAAGTACGTGGAGTCGCTCGCGGACTCGGATGACGACGAGGGCCCGCAAGACGAGGAGGCCTGGCTGTTTGAGGACCTCAGCGTGCTTGCGAAGCTGTATGCGCGCCTCAAGGACAGGGAGCAGCTCATTGAACTCATCTTCCAGGTATGTTTTGTGTGTCTATTTGTGGATCATGCGCGCGTTCTAAGCGAGGATGCAAGGGGTCTACAGCGGAACTCCTGAAGGACATCATCACGATCTTCTACGCCCCCCTAGCGCAGGTGTACCGTGCTGCAAGCATCGCAGATTCGCTAGGCGATTTGCAGAACTTCATGAACGACCTCATCCGCACCGTCGAGCAAACTGAAGAGTGTACGTTCACGTCTTCCCCGCACGTGTCGTGTGCTGATGCCTGGATCCCCGCAGTGAGCCAAACGGACCCAGCAAAGACGGTGCAGATCTTCATTGATCTCATTCAACGGCACGAGCAAGCATTCTACACCTTCGTGCACAAGGTCCACTCGAAGGGCGAGGGCCTCTTCACCGGGCTCATGCGCTGGATCGAGCTCTTCCTCACGCTCATGCGGGACGGCGTCGGCGAGCGCATGTCGCTCGAGTTCCTATTGCCCCACATGGGCCCCGAGCGCGAGAACATCATGCGCGAGGTGGACGAGATCGCCTTGTATCACTACAAGCTCAAGGTCGCGTACGAGGCGAAGCTCCGGAGACGGTTTGGCCGCACACAGGGCATGAACGACGCAGACGCCGAAGACGAGGCCGCGGCGCAGCTCGTCAATGGCGTCGTGCGGGACCTGAGCTTTGGCGACCTTGTCACGGGCGACGCGGAAGAGCTCGCCGCGCAGGAGACAGACGACGAGGAGGACGAGAGCGACGGCGAGGAGTCCAGCTCCGGCTCGGGCACCTCGGGTTCCGGCTCGGATGACTCGTCGGGCGACAGCGATAGCGACGAGACGGACAGCGCGAGCGGCGGCGAGACCGAACGCGACGCGACGCCGCATCCCGACGGCAAACAGGTATCGGTCGACGACGTGCGGTTCCGGCCACCCTCGCGCTCGCAAACGTTCGCCCATCCCGCTTATGCCACCTACAAAGCACGGCAACCGCGCTCACATCCCGGCATCGCACCACAACCCGTGCGCCACTCCGCAGACGTCCCGCAGGAGGACAGGCCGCCCCCTGTCCCTCCGCGCACCCGCGAACGGTCCCGCTCGCTGTCGTCTATGTCGCACCGCGCCCCTCCGGCGTCGTCCCGGTTCAAGGACCTGCCTCCGCCCCCACCGTTGCCGCCGACGTCCGCGCCGGCAGCTCCCCGCTCGGCTCGGCAGCAGGAGAAGCTCGCGGACAGGAACCACGGAAAGCCGGCGAAGGCCAAGTCCCCACAGAAGCCGAAGAAGGCCCCTGCGGGCCCGAAGCCCCCGGAGCTCGAGCACATCCCGAAGCTTCTTCCGCTGTTCGTGGAGATGGTGCGTCTGCCTGCTGAGTATGGGCAGAGTAGCGTCCGCGGTTACTCACGACGTCCTTTCCGCCTTACAGATGAGACCGAACCTGGTGGTGCACCGCTGAACGCAGTCGATCTCCGATCCACACTTTCTACCAGCCATTGTACGACGATCCGACGCCCGCAATTGCAAGACCACACTCTCTAGATGACATGCTCTATTGTAAATCATGGGATAGTTGTGTAACGCTTCCTTCCAAGCGCCGTCCGCTTCTTCTCCGCACACACCACTGTATCACCAGCCAGCATATCCACGATCTACTCGCACTATTTATGAGACACTCTGCCCCATCCGCCCATGTATGTAGCTACCCACAGGAACCAGATGCCATTTGACCTTCGGATGATTCATTGTATGTACGTGCGCTCTGTGTGCAGTGGTTCGAAGCAGGGAGAGAAGAGGGAACCTGTCATGAACATGTCGTAACGAACGTGCGGTGTGTAAGGAAGGCCGCTACTACGTGATGCTGATCTTGTGAGATATGTTACAACGCCATCGAAAGGGAAGAATCCGTGCAGACAGGACGACGAAAAGACAAGCTGCGAAGCCGCAGCGGTAGGTAGGAAGGGAGAAAGGGCACGAGACAGGACAGCGACCGTGCTCAGAACGCAGCCGAAGATATCGTGAATCGCTTGAACGTGTATCTGGACACCCGTCGACATGCCGGATGAGACGCTGCGATGATGCATGGCAGAAATTTGGACAACGCACCCGAGGAAGGCCAGGTCCTTGTTGGCTCCTGTCGAGTCCGCGCCAACTGGCTCGTCTGGCACCTGCTCGAGCTCGTCTGTCGGGAAGTATGACGTGTCGGTGATCGAGCGCAGGCGAGGGATGAAGGGTGCCTCGATGTTACGGATGGCCACCCAGTCCACGCCATAGAAGAACGGATGGTGCTTGATCTGATCGACAGCAAGTCGGCGGTCAGGGGAGGTGATCAGCCTGGAACACGAGGCGTGATAGAAGCGTGCCGCGAGGTGGTGGGTTCAATGGGAGGAAGCATGAGCATTGACGTCTGCGAGGAAAAGAAGTGCGAGCTAACCTCCTGATCAGGTCTTCGGCTTCGCGACTGAGGTGCACGTCGTCCGGGAACACCAGGTAGCGCTGCCATTGCAGAATCTTCTGGTACGTCTCGTGCGTCGATTCTGAGCAGAACGGCGGGTAGCCGACCAGGCACTCGAACATGATGGCACCAAGCGACCACCAGTCGCACTCGTTGCCGTAACCCTTCTGCATGAAGATTTCTGGGGCAATGTAGTCCGGCGTACCGACGGTAGAGTAGGCCTATGCGGGGCGCGCAGCACGTTTGTCGACCGGTCGGAGACAAGAAACACGATGCGACGCACCAGTTTTCGCCGGTTGGCCTTCCATGTCGCGATCTGGTCTTTGCTCGACATCGTGAGGTGAATGGCATTGACCATGACGCTATTCCGGGCCGCCTGCGCGGCTGAGGTGGGCGAGGTAACGCCGTTTGCGGAGTCAAGTAGGCGTTGGTAATAACTGGAATCGTGTTGCTTGTGGAAGCCAGTCGACAAGCCGAAGTCAGACAGTTTGATGTGACCATCCTTGTCAATGAGGATGTTGTCTGGCTTGATATCACTGCCAGCAGTGTCAGGCGGATAGCCGGGCGACAGGACATGTGTTGTGATACGTACCGGTGGATGAAGCCTAGTTGGTGGACGGCCTCGATAGCAAGCACACACTCCGCAATGTAGAACCGGGTCACGTCCTCCGAGAACGTGTCGTACTTGATGAGCATCGTCATGAGATCGCCACCGGGGAGGAACTCCATGATGAGGTACAGATAGGAGGGGTCCTGGAACGAATAGTAGAGCTGCACGACCCATGGGGAGTTGGACTCGGCGAGGACGTCGCGTTCCGCGCGTACGTGCGCAAGCTGGTGGCGGGGAGATGAAGGCGATGGTGCATCCGGCAGACAGATGAACACACACCTGGTCCTTTTTCAACATCTCGTCCTTCCGAAGCGTCTTCATCGCGTAGATCTTCCCCGTGTCCACCTTCTGCACCACGCGGACCTAAGGGTTGCATCGCGCTGAGCATCCGGACGCTCGCGCACATCCGCCACGGCAACGCACCTCTCCGAACGCACCCTTGCCAATGACCTTCACCGTCCTAAAGTCATCCAGCCCGAGCTTCGTCCTACGCAGTCGCAGAAAAGCAGACTCCCGCTTCCCCAGCTGTTGCAGCTGGCGCTGCTTACGCTCCTCCGACATCGTGGTGTCAGCGGCGAGCTTCCTCTCGAGCTCTACCCGCCTGTGATCTGTCAATCGCCTGCAACTGGACAATTCAAGCTGTCGTGCGCACCTCTGGTTCCGCTCAATAGCTGCCTCGACCGCAACTTTGTAGTAGTGCTCTAGCTTGAGCTGCGCAGCCTTGGACCGGGGCACGGCATCGTCGGAGAAGCCAGCGGTCGTCCGCTCAAAGTAGACGTAGTCTGCGGGCTTGTTCGAGGACCCCGACTGAGCGCTGCTCACGCTCGACGAGGACTGGGAGGGCTGTAAGGGGGAGGGGGGTTGGGGAGTGGTTGCCATTGAGGGATCGCGAGCCGACATGTCCTCTCGACCAGCTTTAAACCGCCTCTCTTAATTGGTGTCACGTGATGATGATCGGTACGCGCTCCTCTCTCCCTCAGGCTGGCTACGCAAGTTCTGCTCAACTACGGCTGCAATTGCAATGGAAGAAGTACCAAGGATACAATAGACTCCGATGCTCTAGCGGTACATTCAAAATAGATGCGCAATGTCGTTACTTGCAAGATGGTATGTTCAAGGAGCGAGGGGCGATGTCCTCTGTCCTTCGCAAGCGCTATGAATATCCTCCCGCGGACGGCCAGCTCTGCTGGGCGGCGCCGTGTGCCCATGGGGCCGCGGAGTTGTGAGGTCCCTCCTGAAAGTTTGCTTGCCCGTATGCATAGCTCGGTCGAGGAGAAGCGACGGGTGCAACAGTCTTGTCCGAAGCAAGACTCGTTGTGGACCCGTATGGGTTGAGCGGGGCTGCAGCTGAGGCATACTGTTGAGACTGGTTCGACCTGCATACACGGTCATTAAGCAACCGGATCGATTGTACGTACAAGGACAACACCTACTGAGCATGCTGAGTTGGTCTTCGCATGTGGGCAGGGACATTGAATGAGTACTGCGCCGATATAGCAGTGCTTCAAAACCGTGAGCAGACCGCACTCTGACCTGATGATGGACAGTGCGATGCTCACCTGTAGAACGCAGTCGGATTCACAGCCTGGAGCTCCGCGTCCTCAGATCGTGCAGCCATGGTAGGCGCGACGGGTTTGGTATATGCCATTTGGGGATTGAACGAAAGCCTCGGAGCATTGGACAGCTGTCCAGCCGGCTCGAACGCGCTCGCGCGGAGCGCCGCCCCATCACGTCTCATGGACACAGAGGAACCAGCAGGCATCGACTGTGCATGAACCGCATGCGGCCGGGGCGATGGCGTCGCATGGCTTGTGCGCTGGGGTAAGCTCTGCGCGTGAGGTGGATGAGGTCGCCCAGAACTGGGGCGAGGAACAGGTGCGTGCGACGCAACAGTCGATGCGGGTGTGCGTGCGCGCTGGGGCTGAGGGGTCGCGAAGTCTCCTGGGGGCGGTGGGGTCGCGAAGATGGGAGGCTCAAGGATGCCAGCTGCAGGAGGCGGTGGCTCGCCTTCGTACGTCATCACGATCGTCTCGTATGGCGGTCCATCAAGCGATGGACCCACGGCCGTGAATTCGGGTGGGGGTGTGATCTCGCGCTCGGTGTTGTTGAAGACGGTAAGCTGGCGGCGGAGAGGGCGCTCCTGTTGCGCAGAGGATGAGCCGGATGAACTGCTTGCAGAAGATTGTAGTGGGGACATTGGGGGCGAGGTCCCGCCTAAGCCTGCCTCCGCGTACCATGATGGCCGCTCCTTGGTAGGGGCCCGCCTGCTCACACGCGTTGGCCTTACTGACTGTGGGGGCGATGAAGGGGGAGAGAGTGATGAGCCCGAATCTGAGCCCGCTCGCGATCCATGGCCAGAGGCGCCCCCTGCGCTCGGCAATTGAGGAAGCTGCCGTCGCGCTCTCGGCTTCTCTGGCGGGTAGCTCGAGCCATACTGCGAACTAGGCACGAAGGGGGGCGGGGATGCGTGGTTTGCGCTGCTTGACGCGACACTGCCCTGGCGCGAGTGGGCGGGGGTGACAACCGCAGCCTTGCCGTTGGACTGGGATGACTGACCGAGCGAGAGAGTGTTCAACGCGACCTGAGCCTCAAAGACTGCCTCGTCCCATATCTCGAACCCATCCTTGTCGACGCGGCGCGGTGGGGGTTCTGCCGCGCTCTGCTCTAGGATACGCGATGTCTTCTGATCAAATTCGTGTTGCGATATCTCGTATGAAGGCGGCGGCGGCGATGGTGGGGGATCGTATGAGGGATCGCTCATAGCGCTTCAGCAGTAGCGATCACAGAAGAAGTTGGAGGAATGGAAGCAGAGGCAGGGTTTTGGCGGCAAGAAATGGTAGAGGAACGGATGAGAGAGAATGCGAGAGGGCAGGGAGCTCGAGGAGGTGCATTTGTTCGTTCATCTGCCACCAACATAGCCTCGAGCGTCATTTACCAGCTAGCCCTGACAGTTGTCAGTTGCGTCAGACGCCGAAGGTCCCAGGCGATCGTGCACTTGTCCTGCACCGCTCTTGCCTCGATGTCATCTTGGTAGCGGGTGCTGTGACTCGACCTCGACTGCATTCATCCCCGCGTATCCATTCGGCATCCGAGAGCTGTCCGCAGGCGTAGTACTAGTGGCCATGGCAGCACAAGATGATCGACCAGTCCACATCCACCGTCTCACCTCCTGCGCCTAATCGTGTTCCCCAGTTGCCAGTTCCGAGATCCACCCGGCGTGTGCTCACTCGACAGAGATACCGAGGCACCCTACCGGCATTACTCGCGAACCCCCACGCCGCTGATACAGTTTACAACACGAATATACATCTACCGCACACACCTGCGAGCGCACGTGTAGGTAGTGGCGGCACCTCTACCACATGAATCTCCGGGCCGAGTGTTCATGCTATAACTCGATCCCCTCTAGATTAGTGCCCTGAATAAACGCGAGCAGCACACTATCAGCAAGGAACCCAGCACGAGCGGAGAGCCGTCAACATTTGTACGTACCAGCTTTGGCAGCTGGACGAACACATCCGTCCCTGCCGGAATAACGTAAGTCTCTCTGAGAATGCCATCAGGTGTCTCGTACACTCACCATACCCGTCAAGGCTGACCAGCTCCAACGACCCGCCGAAATACGTCGCGTATATGTTGCTCATCGGGAGCCCGATACCTATGCGTGGATGCGGGCTGATCCCGTCCATGGACATCTCACCCCCCGTGCCAGGCTGCTGCTGCCACTGGTGAAGTTGCTCCGACACGGTTGCTGTCATCCCGCGCATGCTTGTGCTGACGGTGCGCAGCGCGCCGAGCCGAGTGTCGGCGAGGCGCCCCGCGTTGCGTACGTGAGAGAAGGAGAACAGGTCCGAAGGCGACTTGATCTCGGGAGATACAAGCCCACCGCCTAGGGCAGTGGGTAGTCCGTGAGGGCGTGTTCGCTTTCAGGCAGAGGCGAGGAATATACCTTGGTCAGATATACGAATGCAGACTGACTTCTCGCTTTCGACGACCGTAGCACGAACAGGTGGTAGAACCGGCGCTGTTGAATGCTTCAACCGGGTCGCTCTGAAGGACTGCCAGGACACACGTCAGAAGCAGGAACCCCAAACGCGATAGACGTGCGTACGTTCTTCAGCAGTTCGAAGATAATATATCTGTCGACCGAAATCTGTCAGCCCCTCATCGACATTCACTGCATGATACTCACTCTAGGTGATCTCGGATATATGCAAACTTGGTATCCACATGCCCGTCTACGATGACTTCTG
Organism: Earliella scabrosa; assembly: GCA_022605405.1. Lineage (NCBI taxonomy): Eukaryota > Fungi > Basidiomycota > Agaricomycetes > Polyporales > Polyporaceae > Earliella > Earliella scabrosa. The sequence continues at coordinate 2,174,055 of JABYQQ010000005.1, read as the reverse complement.
ACCAAGGAGCCTTGCTCAAAGGACCGCTGAGGGCGTCTTCGTCCACATTGTATGGTCGACTCCGCAGATGTCGCGTGCAGCTGTCAATGCAGTCCTTCACCCTCAGCCCCGTGCTGATAATACCCACGCTCTCCTTCCCTTGTTCCGAGTCGTGCGGACTGTTCAATGCTTTCGTGAGCGCTATGTGGTGCTCTGCGAGCACCCGTCGTGATATTCGTGAGACGAGCATTCTCCGCATGAACGCGTCCAGGCGGTCCGGAAGGATATATGGCGATGAGAGGGATAGTCCCAAGGAGAGGTTTGGGATCACCGACTTGCTGAAACATGATGGGTTCCTGCGAGGTTTACGCGGCAGGGTGGACACTCACTGCTCAGCCATGAGATCACGCACGAACTCGCAGAACTTGTCGTTCTCTGCCAGAGTGTTGATTTGCGGATATCGACGGAACCTGCCTCGTAGGTTACGCGCCTCATCATGTCTCTGAATCGAAGGGCATACTTGTCGAAGGCAGTCCAATACAGCTGTAGATGCTCTTAGCGCTGGGCACAAGGGAGTATGACTGTTGTGCGTACCTCGTACACCTTGGCCACACCCTCCTGCGTCACCACGACGTAGGGGAGTGCTTGCATGTCTCGCAGTCTGTGTGCGATCCGGATGGGCAATTCCGTCCGGACATAGTTTGCGCTCTGCGTAATACGTGCATATAGATAGTTGTTTTGACCAAGCTTGTAACGTAGACGCACCTTGATCAAACGCTCCTCGTTCATGGACTTGCCAAAGAACACCTGCACGACTAGTCTAACCTCCTTTCACTCTCCATGGATGGACGAAAACATACCAGTTGCCGTAGCGTCAATCGTGTTGCGGGCTTCGACGCATACGCCTCCAGCTGCCTGTTCTGATAGAAGTGTACCGCGGTCGATATCCTGCGCATGCCTCTTGAACAGCACTGTTGACCGGTGGTCGAGGGAAGTAGAGCGGGCATGAAGGCACGAGCTTGAGTTGGCAAAGTTTTAGGCTGGGCTCTACCGGCGAGCAGCATGGGTGTGGAAGAGAGGGCATGCCATGACATGGCACACGAGAGGCAGCAGGCCTAGAAAAGGGATGAAGGAGAGAAGGCGGTGGGAGTCATAACACGCTGCCTGTGGACCTCTGCTCATCATCTCGGGAAACTCGACTTGTCCAGGCGAGGTGGCTGTGACTCGGACTCGTGACGATGACGTACTGTGACCGAGCGCGTAGAGTTCTCAGTTCAAGTCCTCGACGCGTCGGTGGCGGGAGTCGGACTCTCAGTACTAGTCTAGAGCGACTCTGCAGCAACCTCGGCCACTCTAGGCATAGCACCCAATGGGTGTCTTGCTATACATAGCTCATCTGCCCAACTGCATAATCGCTGTCAAACCAGGCCCACGTTCAGGCTGCGACCCATCAATTGCTGCAAATGATGCTTCAACTTCCTTGACAAGTCCCCAGGAATCAGTTGCGTGAACGTGAACGGGCAGCAATGTTTCCCGGATAGGCACTTCCTACCCCACTTCAACGCTGTACGAGCAGATGCTTGGCGCTCATAGGTACCCAACGAACGTGGCTCAATTTGCACCGGCCGCGGCGAGCTCTCAGATACCAGCGATGCTGCAATCTCATGGTTGATGATGACATGGATTATGGTACATGGCGTTCAAATGTACACGTATCCTCCTAGTAGTTGTCAGGGGTGACGACGTCATCGAACTTGCTGTTCGCGTGGCTCTGGGCACGCTCGCGGTCAATGAAGTCAAGCTAGAAATTCGAACGTGAGTCGGTGGGAGCACTATGTCGAGTGCGGCTATACGTACACCCTTGGTTTCGACCATGCGGTCAATGAAGGCACCGGCGAAACCAGCCATGATTTCCTTTGCCTTCTCATGGCTCTGGGGCTTGCCGTTGCGATCACAGTGCTTTTCGTACGCTTTGGCAGCCTGTAGTGGGCAAGTCAGCCACACATCCCGGAGAGGCTGATAGGTCTCATACTTCGTACGATGCAGCCGCAGCGATCAGTTCGTGGGAGAGCTTAGCCTCGTGAGGGGCATTGACGACCTGCATTCGGATGTTCTGTGAACGAGGTCATTTGAGGAGTCGGGGGGTGCTGACCTGGTCGTAGGCGTTGGCCTCGTCAGAGTCATTGTCGAACCAACCCATGATGTCGTAGAGAGTTTACTGTTAAGGTGGTGAGCAGATGTGAAGGGGAGAGGTGAGTGCAGGACTGGGGGGTCGGACAGTAGCTGTTTGGGGTTTATATATAGAGAGAGGGGATGGTCCGGATGGACTGATGTCACCATCCAAAAATAACCACCTTCACGACGGGGAGAATATTGGGCGGGCACACTCGCCACTGGACGGACATCTCCTCGATCATCACATGCATGGACTGCATGAGGCAACTGTCACCGGGACCAGTGGATATCTTGATACTCCTCCAGCTCGCGCGCACGGTCGTAGGGAGGGTTGCCTCTATTTCTGACACGAGCAACGAGAGTTCCATCGCATACCGGAGACATCACAGTCCAGTGTATCCGTGAGGCACAAAATGCGCGATGGAAGCTGCCTTCTTTCACCTGCGAACTGCTTCTGGGTTTCAACTACTCACTAAGAAGAGAACGGACGTCAGGGCGCAGTGGGTCTGTGGTGCCGCAGTAGTGGATTGAGCTTGAGCCGCACCTGAAGGATGCCATATTTAACGGCTGTATCAAGACCATTCCGCTAATGTGACAAGGTGGTCCATTCTGGAGGAGATTTTAACTGGGGAAGGCGGCGGACACCCTACATTGGGACGAGGTTGTGGAAGTCGGCTGGAACCCGCAGCTATTGTTAGATCATTGATACCCCGCCGACGGGCGCAGTCTCCGAGCCCAAAATATCTTGGGCTCATCAGCGAGGCGAGTTCAATACAAACTATGATACAGGGAACCAACGGGGCTACGTAGGAACATGCACATGATAGAGCTCGTACTCCATACACCTGCATCATAGATTACTTGGAGCGTATATACTCACTTTTCAATCGTTCACCACGCTCGTTATTGGTTAAGTGACGGCCAGTCGTTCCCATCGATATCATCCAGGTTGATCGTGGCATGGAGTGCGGTGTCGACGGTAGAGTATCTCTCCAGGTACAACTTGTCGCATGGTGTCAAGCTGAGTTGACCAGGAGACGTGCTTTCACAGGGATAGAAGCTTCTGACCATGCGTAGACAGCGGGGCAACGTCCAGAGTGTGACACTGAGTGGGAAGAGTCGTCGAATGTGCGTTCTAACTTGCGGGCGAAGCTTTACAGTACGCCGCCGGCCAGCCGACTCATCCTCAGATTCCTCACGGCCCGGAGTGACGTCACGGGACCTCGGGCGCTATCGCGCATGAGCCACGGGCGTTGCAGTCGACAGTGTCTACCCCAAACGTTTCAGTCTCTACGCCGCCATCCGGCAGTCCAGTCGCTCTCTCGTCCCTTCTGCTGTACTGTACACTCCTCACTGCTTGACGCAACTTTACTTCCATGCCCCAACACTACCGGAATCGCACTGGCGGTATCCAAGAACCGTCCCCATTCGAGCTGGATTATGTGGACGAGCGGTAAGTGTATCTCTGCGCGACGAGGACGGACGGACATGAACGTGGAACATGGGGAGGCAGACACTTGCAGCAGTTCTGCGAGGCGCTCAATGCCGACGACACTGCGATGCTGAGCGACTTCACGGAGGTGCCGAATAGTCCAGTGATCGGGCCACAACAACTCGCCTTTCCGCCTCATGGACACCGCGTACGGAAGGTGTCTGCGCTGTCGGATTTTGCGCCGGTCAACCTGAAGGTCAAGAAGTGCGTGCTGGTCAAGTTGTCGTGTATATTCCGAGCACTTACGTGGAAGTTCAAGACGGAGACGTCCATCTCGACCTTCTCACATGGGCCACGAGTGGCTCTATCTAATCTTACGATGGCCACTGCTGGTAAGACCCTTTCTTCCCTATATACCTCGCACACGCTCTGACCTGCTCTTTAGGGTCTCATATTCCTATTCATTGCCATACAATTTGGCATGTACGTTATGATCAGACAGCTCGTGAATGCGAAGGAATGGGTCTCAGCATGTGCGTGCCTTCGGTACATTGTCTCCACATCATTCTCATCAACGTTCTAGGGCGCGGTCGAAGAGGAATCCTCCGCAAGCGACTGCGTAACGCGCGGACATACCAAGTAAGCCGATACCAACCAGCCCAAGCCTGTGAATCTCAATGTGGACGCCATTGTAGGAATGGAAAGACGCGGCGCTGGCCCTAGACGATTACATGCACTTCGACGAATGGAAACTCATCGACGAGGACATGTACTATGACTGGAAGCTGGTCCGGAAGGTCCGTATCATTGTGTCCCGGTCGCGAGTGGTGGTATTAAAGCGGACCACAGGTCCGCAGGTCGCTGAAGGCGTTCCGAGAGCGGAACGATGCACGCGGAGTGCTTGGGGTGCTAGAGACATGCATTAGGACGAACTTTGCTGGTGTTGAATCTGCTAGGTAAGTGGAGGAACCCCCGTTTTTAAGCAAATGCGCTGATCAATGCAAACAGGCTCTACAGCGAGGTTGGTTGTGCTCTGCAATCTCGACTTTACGTGACTCATACCTCCAGTAGACATACTACGGAACGAAGGTGCTAATAGAATGTACGTGGGACAGTCACCTTGCAGCGTCGCTTGCGAACAGGACTCACATCGGCTCTAGCGTACATCACCGAGGTCGAGAAGGCGCTCGAATACATCCGAGATACACCAGAAATATCGAATGAGGAGAAGAAGCGGTTCTTCAAGAGCGCCAACACGAACCTGGGGACGTCCGCCTTGTGTCTCTCAGGTGGTGCATCGTTCGGCTATTGTACGCATGCGTGTCGATCTTATCCAGCCGGAGTGTCACTCACGCCAATGTCTCCCGTAGATCATTTTGGTGTTGTGAAGGCCTTTCTCGACCAAGGTCTCCTTCCTCGCGTCATCTCCGGCACTTCTGCAGGCGGTCTAGTCGCAGCACTGATATGCACACGGACCGATGACGAGTTGAAGGAACTTCTGGTGCCTGAGTTGGCTCACCGCATCACTGCATGCGAGGACCCGTTCAGTGTGTGGTTCAAACGATTTTGGACGACTGGTGCCAGGTTTGACAGCGCGACGTGGGCTAGAAAGGTATTATTCATATCGCTAACGCCTCATTGCTTCCCAACGGTTGACGCTCCTCCAAGGCTTGCTTCTTCACAAGAGGTTCAATGACCTTCCGGGAGGCCTATATGCGCACCGGACGCATCCTCAACGTCTCGGTCATCCCCGCGGAGCGTCATTCGTAAGCTGCCTGCTCTATGCTTGCGATTTGGAGAGATGCTGAGCTGGTGGCGGTTGCTAGTCCGACGAAGTTGCTGAACTACATCACTGCACCCGACACTGTCATCTGGAGTGCACTGCTCGCATCTGCCGCTGTTCCAGGAATTCTGAACCCTGTCGCCTTGATGCAGAAGACGAAGGAAGGAAACATCGTGCCTTGGAATTGGGGAAGTAAGTTCAAAGATGGATCATTGAGGTACGTCATGAATATTGAATTCAGACGTGCCGCTCTAATGATCAATCAGGGTTGACATCCCTGTGCAAGCTTTGAACCTTTACTTCAATGGTAGGGGATCAATGCCGGATTGCAAGAGGCTTCCACTCATCTCGCCTGTTTAGTCACGCACCCTATCGTGTCGCAAGTCAACCCGCATGTTCATCTTTTCTTCTTCGCGCCTCAAGGCTCCGCTGGGAAGCCCGTGGCGCACAGCAAGGGTAAAGGTACGCGATATCGGCACGATACGCTCATGTATCTATCTCATCTCCGTCGTAGGCTGGCGAGGAAACTTCCTGCTGTCTGCTGCCGAGCAATGGCTCAAGTTGGAACTGACGAAGAACTTCAAGGTACGGATGCATCACATCTGCCGATGTCATGGATATACTGACAATGGGCGCAGCTGATTCGAGATTTGGACCTGCTTCCGCAACTTCTCGGGCAAGACTGGTCCAGCGTTTTCCTACAACGGTTCGAAGGTTCTGTGACGTGGGTATATTTTCTGATTTCGGGAGACACATCGTTGAGATTCTTCGTTCTATCAGGATATGGCCGCGCACGCGCTTCATGGTGAGTTTCACAAATGCGTATCTACTCGCTCGTGTTGACCCGACTGGTAGGACTGGCTTCACATACTCAGTGATCCTGATCCCGTGGAGCTGGAGCGGATGATGCGTATAGGACAACTTGTGACATGGCCAAAGGTTCGCTGCTCTCTCTCAAATTCACCTTTCGCCGCCTCATTGTGACACGCAGCTTCATATGATCGAGAACCGCGCCCGCTTGGAGAAGCAGATCTTCCTCGGGAGGCAGAGCGTTCGCAAGGCACTGCAGGGCCGCACCAGCGACAAGTCTACCGCCAAGCTCGAGTCTCAGCCGCAGGAACGTGTGCCCCCACCGACCACTGGTACCAAGCTTCCCACCATCACCTCGCCATCTGGGCCGTCCATCGCGGCCGCCCCTTCAGAAGAGCCCCTGCCCATGGACACGGACGCAGAAGCATTGATGATCAACGGTGTCAATGGACACGAGTCTCCCACCCCCACTCCTCGCCAGTCGAGTCCACATTCCAGCTTGCCCGAGGCGGGCCCCAGTCGACCTCACCAGCCTCGACGCAGGTTCAGTCGGACTTCGATCCATCGCGACAGCGGCTTCGAGGGCGACTTTGGAGGCGCAACTCCAGATCCTCCGCCTCCGCCGTCTGGCAGCGAGACCGACCGTTACCAGCCGCACCACGAGCGCCCCTCTTCGCACCATCACAGCAGTCTGCTCAGGCGACTGAGCAAGACGTCGCTGCGGGCCGCATTCAACTCATTGCGTCGACCGCCGCGCGTTTCGCCATCTGAGAGGGACCCCGACCTGGAACAGACGTGGTCCGAGGACAGCTCGTCTGACGACGACGACTTGTCTGTCTTGTCGAGGCGGCGGAGCACTCGAAGTTATCCGTCTGCGTTTGAGCTGCATGCGGAGTTGGAGAGGCAGGCCTCGAACTCGGACGATGAAGGACAGCTAGACCAGGATAGCTGAGCGGTCGCGCATCTCCGTTATCTACCCCTTGTGTACTCTACTCTACGTGTAGCTAATATGCCTACATTGCTGTGAGTGATGAACAACGCGGTCAGGGTGTACGTAGTCATTCGGGGACAGCCGTAGGTAGACGCCGGTCGTAAGCGGTTCCGAGAGCTGGACATTGCATGCGCTGCTGAACCCCTCACACATCCTCTGCGAGGTACATAGAATACCACGTTCTATCTCACCTCCTATCCTCGTCCGAGACATCTACCCCCACTGCTTCCCACACGCTGTGTATACGGGAATATGGATACCGAACACGTTGAACATCCGCAAGTTGCCCGTCACGGTCCAGACCACGACGCTGTGGCGGCAGCGATTGAGCGCAGACTCCAGGCCGAGCGAGAAAAGGCTGCTGCTGCAGCGGGGTCCTCCTCGAACCACAACTTCGACAACAACCATGAGAAGCGGCAGGAGTTCAGGAGGATGATCGATCCCGGTATCCTGCGCCCAAACCCAAGACATGTCGCCCTGGAGTCTCTCCAAGTACATATTCCCCTCCGTCTGCGTATCCATCCGGACAGGAGCAGTGACGATGCGTTGTGTGTTTTGCGCAGACTCTGCTGAAGCTTGCGGAGAACATCATCGCACACCCGAACGAGGTGAAGTACCAGAGGTTCAAGCCCACGAACGCGACTATCAAGAGGACACTCGTCGATCCGAGGGGCACGCTTGAGTATGCAGTGGCGGTTCGTCCTGTTCGCCCCTCTCCATGTGTCCTGTATTGACAGACAGTACTTGCGTCAAGCTTGGCTTCCATCCGGAGGTGCGAGGCAGCCGCGATCCGTATGGAGTGTATGACCTAATGCTCAGCAATGCTTCAGGTTGACAACTTCCAGCCTTTTTACATCTGGAATAAACGGTACATGAATGACCTCCGCATCGGTGCTGCTATGATCAAGGAAGCACTCGATCGAGAGACTACGAAGGAGGAGCAGGCTGCCCGCAAGAAGGCAGAGGAGAAGGCAGCGAAGGAGGCGGCAGTGGCGAAGGTTCGTCCCACCAGCACGGGAGTCTCATCTCCCTCTGACATGATTGCGCCAGGTCAAGCAGGCATTTTACGATGATAGGAAGGGGAGGGCCGTTATAGACGAGCGGGAACGAATCGCTCGTGCTGCTGCGGTAGCGAAGCGTGCAGCCGGCATGTCACCAGAGCCCGAGGGGCAAATCGCAGATCACCGACCGAGGCGAATGCCTGGCTCGCACACGCTTTCAGGGCAAACCGTCCAGGAAGATGACTCTGACGATGAAGCTGCAGCAGGCGCACGGGACAATGACGACGATGACGACTAACCTCTGCCCGCCAGTCGTACCGATGGAACGTTAAGACCACATCTTTGGATACATTTGTAGCTATATGCGAGCGCTGTCCGCAATGATCATGTTCAAGCTCTATCAAAATCGGGTACACCAAAAAACCTGCAGCAGGTACGAGGGTGAGATACACTTGTGTCGCCTAGTTGTTATAGATGGCATTGGGAAGGTCTACCGCAGCAGTCCCTCCACGCGCAATACATATCGAGAAGCATCGCTGATTCGGCCACGCCTTGTTGCCTTGGGTTCTTTCGTTATATAAAGACACTTTGCTCGCATTGACCCAGTCCGCTTCTCACCTACATCTCCTTTGACCTTTGCGCGTGACCATCAGCATGGAACCCGACACCATCGCTTCACTGAACTCTGAATTTGCAGCCATGTCAGTCAACAGGGATGCTGTGGCCGCTGCAACAGCGCGCCGTCTCGCAAGCACGAGGAAGGCGAAGCCGTCGCAGACCTTGTATATGCCCTTCGATGAAGAGCACGATCTACGTCAGGCATTCCGCAAGCGGATCGACCGCGACATTCTCGGTGGCAACAGCCCTAAGTCGGCGATTGAGTCCTTGAAGGTGAGCCACCACCACGCAGCGCAACCCCCGCGCAGAAACTTCAGGCTCATCGGTGTGTCGATGTAGACTGTCTTGCAACTTGCCCAGAACATCCTTGCGCACCCCGAGGAGGACAAGTATCGCAGGTTCCGAATCAACAACGAGCGCATCAAGCGGACCGTCATGGAGCCCAAGGGCGTTCTGCAGCTCGTCAATGAGGTGAGATCGCATAGCTCTCTCTGATTGCAGTCAACTCAGAACACGAGTAAGTAGCTCGGTTTCCGGTCCAAGGTACGGTTCAGTATGCTCTTCGTGATCTCGGGCTGTGGCTCATTTGACCTCATCGACGTGTCCGGCAGGCTGAGGACTACGAGAGCTATTACGTGTACAGCGCAAAGACGCACAACACGCTGCGGGTAGGCTCGTCGGTCATCGAGGAGATCCTTGAGCGTGAGGTGCAGAAGTACGAAGAGGAACTGCGCAGACAGGAGCGGGAGGCGGAGGAGCGGAAGGCGCACGAGGAGAAGGTGAGCAACGTGACCATAACCTACAACGCCGTCGTTATTGATCTCCCGACCGTTAGTTGCACCAACACTTCCTCGACGATCGCAAGTCGGTAAATGCTCGCGTGCAGCGGGAGCGTCATGAGCCTCATGTGAAGGGCATCCCAGCGCGTCGGAAGGGAGGCAGTTCGACGAACGCTGAGCATGTTGCGACGTTGCATGTTTGAAAAAGTGGTTGTATGTACAACAGGTCCCAGGTTGCGTGGAAACGCCGAGAATGTCTATGATACAGCATTGCGCTACAAGATGTCCATCTACAGAACCTGATCAAGACCACACTACATAAGCGATTGCCATTCTACTCGTCAGCTTCGACCTCGTTGTCTTCCACAGATAACTTCGTGCTGCGCTCGAACAGGAAGGATACAGATCCACCTGGAAGCTTGTCTCGTGAGTAGAACTCTTCTTCCGCCATGATCTTGTCGGCCGCATCCAGCAGCTTTGCTGTCAAGGATTGAGGCGGAGTAGCGGATGTTCCGGCGTTCTCAGGCGAATAAATGAGATGCGTCAACATGTCATCCTCTACGCGGTCGGCCGCGCCCGGGCGAAGACAGTTGATATGCGTCCATTCTCCGAGAGCTGCAAGCTGTGCACGCTTCTGTTTCAAGTACTGCGATACGGGTTAAGCTGTTGGGCCATGTTGTGAATTGTACGACTGTGGAGAAGACTCACAGCCTGGTCAAGCTTGTTGATATCCTTCTGCTTGACTTGCGACGCCGCCATGAACCCCTTCAGGGGGTCTTCCTCTTCATCGCTAGACTCCAGTGCTTCATCCATCGCCTTGTCCAACTCTTCACGGCTGAGAACCTTGCATGCCGATGCAGCTCCCGACGCATCGCAGGGACAATCAAGGAGGTCGTGAGTATTGCAGGCAGTATGAGGGTTGATAGAGAAAATGTCCAATAGCTGTACAGCGTGTCAGAAAATACCAGGAACTCATGAAGAGTCCAAGACTCACGTCTTTGCGGGTGAAGGAGTCGGATTTTGACTCAGTGGAGCCCTGTTATACTGTTAGATGGAACCTTTCAGCGCAGAATGCATGGTGACGAACAGTGCCCATCAACGCTACATGGTGAAACATTAGCTGGGACTGAGGCATGATGTCGATATGCATCAACTCACAATCGCTCAAGCCCAGCTTGGTGACTTGTCGCTGGTAGATTTTCTCTGGCATGAACCCGTCAGTGCATGAACACTGACAATCAGGACCTACATACCATCTATCGCGCCGGTCGTGAGGAAACGATAGATATATACGGGCCGCTTCTGTCCATCGCTGTGTGGGGGTTTAGGCCGGGTGAGCGCGGTGAGTACCACAAGCTACTAACCGGTGTATCCGTGCCATTGATTGTAAGTCGTGACTACCGGGCGGGTGAGCAATTAGCGGGGCTGGTAATCGCTCTTGTCAAGAGCCTGGAAGTACCTTGGGTTCCAATCCGAATCAATCAAGCATAGTCGAGAGGCTCCGATCAGGTTCAATCCCACACCTCCAGCTTTTGAGCTCAGGAGGAACAGGACTTTGCGGATTGGCCCCATGATCAGCGCACGGCACATGGAATGTCAAAGAGACTGACGCACAGCGCTTCGCTTGCGAGGACCTGTTGAAGTCGTTCACATACTCTTGACGTTTCGGCGCAGGAGTATTGCTATGAAGAGTATCTACCATCAGTAGAGCGATGACGTGGACCGGGATAGGCGACATACCCATCTAGTCGATGATAGGTATAGGACTTCTTCTTGCAATAGGCTTCTATGATATTCAGAGTAGAGGTGTAGTGAGATACTATGATACATTTCTCCTCGGTATGCTGTCGACAACGCGTAAGCACCAAACCAAACAATCAGATGAGCCCATGCCGACACACACCTTCTGTAGCGCCTTCAGCAAACGTGCCAGAGCCGAAAGCTTGCCTGTTTCAGCCCAGTGGTCAGCATATTAGCACGGGCCATGCTGGTGTCGTGTATCAGACTGACCGCTGAGCGATACGTCCTCCACCTGAGCTCTCTCGGGCAATAGAGTGAGCGCCTCCTCGATAGCATTTCGCTTCACGGAATCGCCTCCCTGCTGTGCCTTCAACTTTGCTTGGTCCGCCGTTGCCTTCAGGAGGATCGGGCTATTACTAATCTTGGTGAGCATGTTGATGAGGGCGAGAGACTCCGCGGTGGAGTTCCTGACGAGGTTGTCGAGCTTGTCGTGCGAGAGGATCTTCTCGAAGATGGATAGCTGCAATTTCGTTGGCGTGATGAAGACGACGTATTCATCTGTGCAGAGTTGCCAGTCAGACGCTATCCATGTGCGCATAGCTATCGTTGCTTACGTTTCGGAGGGAGATATTTCTTCAGCATCGTCGCTTCGCGCCGTAGCACGAAGCTCTTGGCGATGGTGGTGAGCTATGGAGGGCGTCAGCAACGGTATTCAGTGACGCATAGGTCGCTTTCTGACCTGGGCGGAACGGGCTTCACCCAGCTCGGCCTCTTTCGAACTACAACCCGGAGCGCGGCTCTTCAGAATCGGCGTCTCATAGACTCGCTTGAACGTGCTGTAGTCATCTGTGGCATCGCAGGTGTATCAGCAGATGATCCGAGTCGTCCGAAACATTCTATGGATCTACCTAGCAGTCCAGGGTTGCAGAAGTCGGCCTGAAAAGTGGTGAGAGGCGAATGTTGCAAACAAGCGAAGGAGCTCACCATTGCATGGAATTCACTCAGCTCATTCTGTATCGGTGTTCCCGACAGAATGATGCGACGCGGTGTCCTGAGGGCCTCAAACATCGTGGATGTCTTGTTGTTGGCAGATTTGAGTCGATGACCTATACAACAAAGTGAGCGTATGTCTCAGCATGATGAACGCAGGATTCACCTTCATCGCAGATTATCAAGCCAATGGGGGGCCTGATCGCATTAGGTTCAGTCGCGAACAAAAGCCAGACAAAACATTGGACAGGGTCTCACTGGCAATATGCTAAGTCGGCGCTGTGAACGGATACATCAGTTGGACGGTTCGAAACACTTCACGTTGGTGCATACATTACGGTGCGTAGTCGTTCGTATCCGATGACCAGGACTTGGTGTATCTTGCTGCAAGCAGGTTAGAACGAACTTGAGGCTGACTGCATGAGACGTACGAGTTCAAAAATTGCTTGATGGTCTTCTTGTCCTTGTCACCGACAAATACACCAATTCGGTCCTTTCCAAGCCTACAAATGCCTCCGGTTAGTAGGTAGGGTACAAATCTGCACATAGAGATTGCTGACCACTTGTGGAATTCGTTCTTCCAGTTCTATGAAGGCTCGTACATGAACACGACTTTGACCTCAAAGGGGCACAACTGGACTTACATTGATGAGAGTCACGGGACAAACTACAAGCACTTTGCCGACCACGGGGCCTGCACCTGCATATGGATTCTGCTCTGTAGCACAGCGTCAGTACTAAAACACCGATGCTTATGATAGCCTCTCAGCACGAACTCAATAAGGTCCATACCAGCGTGATGGTCTGATAATTGCAGGATGCCAAAATGTAAGCGCCGTGCGTAACATGTAGCAAGTATCCTTCACCTGTAAGGTTTTGCCCATTCCCCTGAGCGAGCGATGAGTGACGATCCAAGGGGCTGAACATCAAAATGATAGAGCCTACATCTCATCAGCCAAGATACAGCCCTGGCCTTCGTGTTTGCGCATGCCCATGACACATTCATATAAGAATTGGACACCTGCGGACTCGGTCAATATGCATTGCCTGATTCACGAGTGCGTAAGCCAGACCTTCTTTCTGGTGCGGTCGGAGGTGTCGGGCAAGCACTGGATCAATGACAACAGGTACGACGGGCAAGTTCCTGATCTCATCGATCAATGACATGACATCCCTTCATTGGCAGAAGTGAAACTTACTTCTTGTTGTACTTGGCTTGCTGTTCCTTCGTTGGTGCCTTCATGACCACAGCGCCCGGAGCGTCTGGATTGTGGCTGCGTTGGACATGTTAGACTGGCAATTTGGGAGACACCACAGGTGGGGCTTACAGTGGTCCCTTGGGCTTTGGCTTCACCGTAGTCCCGTAGAAGGACGCCGGTGGGATGAACTTCTTCGCAGAAGCTGGGGAGTTGACTGCAGGGCTGGAACTACTAGAACCTTCGCGGGAAGACCTTCGCTCGCGAGTAGCATCGACCAGGAAAGAACTCCGGGCTTGCGAGGTTGGTGGATCACTATACTCGGGGTCTAACGGAGGTTCTGCAGAAGAGCCGACAATGGATGGGAGTTCTGAGCGGGAAATCTCGTTGTCCAGCTCCACCTCTCGGCTGCCGATAAACGTCCGGTAGCTAGCGTAGAGCGGCAAGCCGTCCCATTTCTTGGTCCCCATCCTTGGTGAAGCTGAGTACGCGCATATCGTGGGCGACGACAACATCACTTACACCAAGCCGTTGTCTGAGAGCAATGTGAGCTTCTCCCCTTCGTGTATCACATATCCATCGCCGTCCCATGTCTTATGCTTCTTCTGCTGAGGTTTCCGCCTGTATGTCCCATGATTCAGTCGAACGGAGTCAGAACGTCGATGCAGCCTACCAATTCGCAGTCCAGAAGGATTCCTGAAAGGCCGACTTCTGCGCTGGTTTGTGCGCAGCTACCAAGTTGACGGGTTCTAAATCCACACCACGCCTCTCCTTCTCCACCACAGATGTCGCCATATATGCGGGGTTCTTGCCACCGTTGAGAGTTTTCGGCCTGAGCGGAACGAATTGCTTTGCCGCACTCGTGCGAATAACCGAAGCAGACGTGTCCTTCAAACCTCCACGACCAAAGCACCGTCCGGACAAGAAGTCCTCGCGCGACAGTTGGTGATCTATCTCGATCTCGCGGCTGCCCAAGGCGAACTCGACGCCTTCAGCAAGCTTCTGGGGATTCTCGACGCCGTATGGTTTGCCACTCGCAAGTCTAAGAGCCCCGATGTAGGCCGAGGAAGGAAGAGGGATTGCATATAATCACTCACTGCCGGTTGTCCGAGTCGTACAGGGTGCACTTGCTTCCGCTCACCACCAGCACGGCATCTCCATCCCAGGTCTTGTGCTTCTTGTACTGTGGATTGCGCCTGCCACACACGCATCGTACCAAGGTTCCTCCCCAGACGAGACGACAGATAACACGTACCATTGCACCATCCAGTAGTGGTCTCCTTCCATTGCCGAAACTCCAGAAGACTCATCTTCGACCGCCTGTCTCTTGCGATTCGCGAAGTTGGGGTCGTGCTGATCATGTTTGCGCTTTGATCCAGATGCTATAGGAGCTTGGAAGCCAGGCATGATCAATAGGGTTGTGGAAGGCTTGAAGAGAGCCGCGTCTCGACGCGTCGCGACGCGCTTCAAGGTCCACGTGTCCGTGTCCCGCCGGATGCTCACGCCACCGCCGACGTCCCAAAGCGCCCGATAACATTTACCTGATGCTACGAGGACAGGACTGTGGACATCCAGTTTGAGTCTTCCAGACCACAACATGCAGATGCATACGCCAACGATCATAATAATATAATAGACATAAGTACATCGGTCGGAATCGTAAACCAAGCAAAGATCGGAAGTGAAGATGCCCAGATGCTACTAACTAACTAAACGCTCATGCAAACGGATATTTTGACCTATCAAGCTTCGACACCGGCCGCATGAGGGACGGACTCTGGCCCGGGCTCGCGGAGCCAGGGAGAGGCGGCCGGGGAGGAGCAGGGAACTCCGCAAGCATGCTCAACTTCAGCGGACCGTCATCGTTCGGAACAACTGGGGGGCATACCGAGTCAGTCTCGGACACCCGTGGAAATTCGCGACTCGACTTACTGTTAGGGTTGTCAAACGCCTTCGCCCTCTCCGAGATCAACGTGCTGCTCCTAGGACCGCGGGGAGCTGCACGAGTCGGCATCGTCTTTGAACGGCTCAGGTCAGACCTCATGGGAGATAGCGACGCCACTGGCGATGTGCCGTCCGTAGGTGTCCTCCAACCCCTCTGCCACTCTTCAGGCGGGGAAGGCAGCTGAGGAGAGCGTCCGTTGAGGGGCGTCGCGGTCTCTTCAGCAAGGGGTGCCATGCTCATTTGACGACGGGCAGGCGATGGGGCCGGACTCGCATTCGGCACCGCAGGAAGGGGTCCGAACGTTGACGCAGGCCGGGGAGCAGGAACGGCCGATGACGAGACACGTCGGTTGACGGCGGGGTGTGCGGGAAGTCCTGAGAGGCGGTTCATGGAGCGTTGCGCGGTAGGAACTGCCGAGAGTTCCGAAGATGGCGGCTGGAAGGTAGACAAGGGACGTGCACCCACGGGGCGGACTGGGGCGGACACAGGTGGTGGGACGGCTCCGCGTGCGCTCACAGTGCCTGAGCGTGAGCGAGAACGCACCAGACCAGGAGCTGAGGGTGGCGGAACGGGTGAGGGAGCGGTCACCATCTCGAACAACACCGGGGACGAGGGGTCCGCATCCGACGCCGCTGGGCTCGGCTTGACCGCCACGATCTTGGGTACTTGCATCGGGGGGTCGGGGAACTCATCGACCTCGCTGTCGCTGAGATCCATCGGTGGCGGACGAGAGATAGGACGGGCAGCAGGCGGCATAGGCGGTCGTGACGGAATAGCCCTAGGGACAGGTGGCGGCGCAAACGCTGGCGGGGGTGCCGGTGCTGCTGAAGGAACGTGGTGAATGGGAGATCGAGGAGCAGCTGCCCGTGCTTGCGCATACACCTGCGCTCGCAGCTCCATATGGGTGAACCTTGGTCGCCTGCGCTCACGAACAGGTGCGACAGGAGCACCGGCCTTGAACGAGGCCAGCACTTGTGCACGAAGCTCCATATGAGTGTACTTCGGCCGTCTCCTGCGCTCGACCCGTGAAGAAGCATTGCCCCATGATCCCGGGTATATCTCAATGAAGGGATAAACCGACGGGTCTGCGACAAGATGTTAGCTGGTGCTGGTACTCTCCAGATATCTCTACTCACAGATTACCAAGTGAGGGTACTGCGAGACAGAAGGTTCCTTGCCGCGCAGCTCCACGGTGATGTTCGACAAATCCTCCGCAGCAGCGACCGCCGGGTAGAGATCGAAGTTCGGGTACACAGCCGGATCTAGGAGAAGGGGGCAAGGATGTCAGCATTCGTCTCCGACCACCACTCGCAAACATACAAGGGGAGATATTGGGATACTTGGCTGTTAGCTGCACCGGGATGCGGATCATGCGCGCAGGCGGGAGGGGTTTTCCAGAAACAGCAGAGAAAGGCGTCATGGTGTGCACGTTCTTAGGCATCGGTGGTACTGGGGGCAGACCACGCTTCCACGAAGGTTTGCGAACATGGCCGCTTGCGACCTTGCTCGCGAGTATGGGACTTGGCTTCTCAACTACTGCTGTTTTCACTGAGATGGAGATGGAAAGAGTGACTGGCGGATATATCGCTTGCAGATTGTACGGGTAAGCACCCGGATCGACCTTCTTAGTGGGTGAAGGAGAAGAAAGAGCGACAGATGGGTAGATCGTCTGCAAGCTGTACGGATAGACCGCCGGGTCTAACGGACCAGAAAGAAAAGAATGAAAAGAGAGAAGAAAAGGTTTGCATCCACGTCTCACTTACAGATGTCGAAGGCTGGGTAGTGAGGCTGCAACTTGACCGCAACACCACGGCTCCCTAGGCTGTCACTCCGGCGAGGAACGGCAGGGTAGATAGTCTCCAAGTTGAAGGGATAAACCGCGGGGTCTAAGGACAAAAACAGATGAAGCGCGGGAAAGGAAAGGGAACAGAATGTGACTTACAGAGATCGAAGACCGGATATTGAGACTGCAACTTGACTACGACACCACGGCTGTCCGAACTAACAACCCTACGGGGAACGACAGGGTAAATCGTCTTGAGGCTGTACGGGTAGACGGCTGGGTCTGAAGGGATACTTAATAAAAGGTGCGATGAAGTGCACGAAGGCAATGCCACTTACAGATGTCGAACACAGGGTACTGTGCCTGCAGCTTCACAACAACACCGCGGCTTTCAACCAGGTTCTCCTTGGAAGGCACGGCAGGATAGATCTCGTACACGCTCCAAGGGTAAGCGGCAGGGTCTGGACCAGCACATCAGCATCGTAACGCAATATCCTTGTCAGGCAACCTACAGATGTCGAAGACGGGGTACGCAGTGGAGCGCAGGGTGACCACAACCTCGCGTGTCGTGACGGCCTGTTGCTTCTTGGAGCCGGAGGGAGACGGGTCTAACGTGATAAGATGAGCTTCCGATCCCAAGCTCCCTCGGAGTCCAAGACTTACAGATGTCGAAGACCGGGTACTGGCATTCAACGCCAACCGAGATGACCTTGGAGCCAGCGAGAGAACGTTGATCCGCGGTAACCGAGGGATAAATCTTCTCTAAGCTGTAGGGGTAGACCGCGGGATCTGGAAGAGGATCAGTCGAAGTGCCAGATAGGGAGGGCATATCACCTACAGATGTCGAATGCTGGGTATGCCGCTTGCAGGCGAACCTCGATAACAGGAGTCTTCGCCGACGAAGCCGCCGAAACTGCCGGGTAGATGTTGTCCAGAGAATGAGGGTACACAGCGGGATCTGCAGTAACGAGTCATGAGTAGTCGTCGGCCGCGGTGATGACGAAAGCCCTTACAGATGTTGAACGTCGGATATGCAGAAGGGAGGCGCACGGAGATCACAGTAGAAACCGAATCCTTCTTTACAGCATTAGTGGTGGCAACATTGCGCGATTCCTTGGATACATCGGGATAGATCTTCAGGCGCGGATAGACAGCGGGGTCTACAGGACTGCATCAGTTATCACCCTGGCTTGGCGCAAGGAGAGAACATACAAATCTCCAGGTTAGGGTAAGACGGGGCAAGACGGGTCGGCAGCTCCTTGGATTCGGGACGGACAACGGTCAAAGCAGCAGGGTAGACATTAATGGAAGGGTAGACAGCCGGATCTGAATTGGGATCAGCTCAGTACTGTCTAACTTGTGAACGACGCTAGGAACTCACAAAGATCGAAAACCGGGTACGGGGCGCCACGGCTCACAGCAGGAGCACCAAGCTTGCGGTCGTCTAGGGTCAGAAGGGCCGGGTAGATGTCGAGCGAAGGGTACACAGCAGGGTACAGATCAAACACCGGGTAACCGAGCTTCACGCCAGGCGCTTCACGAGTCTTGACCTGTTGCCTGGTTCTAGAGGGGGCAGGGAAGGTGAAGGTGCTCATGCGCTCCGACTGCTGATGTTCCGTGTAGGGCCAAACATGCTGCCACGTCGAAGCACGCGCTGCGTCGTAGTAAGGGAAGACGTGCTGGGAAGTCGAGGCATGGGCGGCGTCGTAGTACGGGAAGACCTTGTTGTACTGCTGCTGTTGCTGAGTGTAGGGCCAGACGTGTTGCCAGGTCGATGCGTGCGCCGCGTCGTAGTACGGGAAGACGTGCTGCGAGGTTGAAGCGTGAGCGGCGTCATAGTACGGGAAGACCATGTCGTAAGGTTGACCAGCGCGGGCTGCCCGCCGGAACCGAGGCGAGTTAGGAGCGCTGTCAGCGGCACGCAAGCCGAGGTCGGGCGAAGGTGCGCGCGAGAGCATGACCGGAGACGGAGGATACGAGAGCGGAGCACCCCATGAGGTGGCAGTGGTTGGGGTGACAGGGCGGCTGTCCAAGAACCTGCCAGCGATATCCACTGATGGCGCAGCGGAGAAAGCGGCAGGCGAAGGAGGGTAGGACAGAGGTGCGCCCCAACTGGTCGCCGTGGTCGGGGTGGGGGGCACGTCCTCCAGCATACGCCATGCGATGTCCGGAGACGGGAGGTACGAGACGGGAGAAAGCGGTACGTAGTCGTCATCGGGACCGAAGGACGTGCAGACGGAGGCCGTGAGGCACACCGAACCCTCTCCGCGGCGGTCCATATGCACGGAAGGCACACGGTCCCACGAGTAGACCGACTCCATGTCGTAGTCCGGAGGGCCCACGGAGGACACTGACCAGGCGTAGTCGTCCAAGTTCAGCTCAAATTCGGACGCACTGCCGGTGGGAAGGTCCTCGATGGTGTTCGGCATGTTGACGGGGTCGAGACTCGTCTGGCCGGTAGCAGCGAGCGGGCTCCGGGCAGCCGCGGTCGCGCTCAGACGCCATGAATGAACACGGCTGTCAATGTCCTTCTTCGCCGTCGCTGGCTCGTCCTCCTGAACGATGGGTGACAGAGCCTGCAAAGTGACCTTCGCTGTTTGGCTGTGTGGGGACTCGTCCCGCGGCACCAGCTTGGATCCGGACCGGACCGACATGGTGTCAAACCTATCCAAGAGGGACAGCTTCTTGATGTTACGTCCTCCGCCCCTCGGCAATGTCTGCTGAGGTGCAAGCGAGATGACGTCGGTCTGGTCGTCGACACCGTCGTTGAGTGATCCTTGGCTATCTGCACGCCAGTGGGAAATAGACTGCGGTCGTGATGGGGCAACAGACTGCGGAACATCGACATAGTCGCGACGGGACGACGCCAACCAAGAGTCATACCAGCGCGCCTTGGTCAAGTCGATGTCGAACTCAATTTGACCACTGATAGGCAGCTGGGCAGCCGGGAGTGACGGGGAGCGGGCGTCGAAGAGATGACCCCAGAGCAGGGGCCAGGTATCGTCCGAAACCCGAGGCGTCAAGGCGACGCCGGCGTGCGTCGTGTGGAGGTAGACACACAACCCCGAGATGCTTGGGAAGCTGAACTCTCGTGCGATAGCGCCGAGCTGACTGCTCAACTAGAGAGAGACACGGCTCAGTCAGCTTGGGGGCTAGCCGGAAGAAATGAAGGGAAATTGCTCACAGATGGATAGAGCGGCAGGAGGATTCCGTTGGACAGCCTGCGAGAAGGGCCGGACGAAAGAGTGTGTCCGAGGTGCCCGTGTTCCCTCGTGAAGGAGACAGGCGGAAGGACGACCACGAGCCATTTGAGACCTCGCTGAACGACCCGCTCCCTTGACTCGCGGATGCCCGAGTTGACATAGGTCACGGAGGGGCGTTTCCGATGGAGCGTAGAGTATGGGGAAGCGTAGGGAGAGTCGAACATGGGAGGGGGCACCTGATGGGGAAGGGGCTCTGTGTCCAGTCCATCGTTATTCTGCACAGGCAGCGCCTGGTGGGATGGTGTCTCGTAGTCTGTGTCCGGCGGGGTGAGGGGGTGCGCGGGGCGAGGAAGGCCGAATAAATAGGGCTTCTGGGGGAGGTGGTGGCCGGCCTGAGGAGGCATCGGGGCTGTAAGGTGAGACATTATGGCGACAGACCGCGCGCGAATAAGTGTTGGACTGGGTGGACGAGAGTTGGTCGGGTTCCGCTGTCTGGCAGCTCAAAAAATAAGATAAGCGGCGGAGGGACCGCGGCAGCGGGGACGCTGCAGGAAAACAGAGAAGGGGTCTGGAAGGAGAAGGCGAAGGGGATGCCTGCCTGGGCTGTGTGCGGTGTATATGACAGAACGAGCGCAGACCGTGATTGGATCACAGCATCAGACACCGTATGGCGTTGGGAATCTCCAGGGCGACCGTGGCAATCTGGGCGGGCTGGGGAGGAGAAAGTGAGCCTGCTTTCTCGAGGGAACCCTGCGCGGCCTGGGATAGAGCGAGCGACAGACGAACGAAGGACGAGACGGAGGCAAAGACGCGAGCAGCGAGCTCATATCCTCACCCTCAGCGCTCAGCCGGTGGCCATGGTACCACAGGCGCCTCCCGAGATCCATCGGGCCGCCGGCGCGGGCGGCAGACGCGTCCCGATTTGGGTCGTGCCTCGCCACGCCACGTGCGGACGCGTACTCGCTTGTGCTGCTATGGATTGGCGCGCTCAGCCACTCGTCCTCGCCGTCCGCCACAATGGAGAGCAGACTCACCCAGTTCGCGTCGCTCAACCAGAAAGACAGGACCGCGGCGTACCAGGCCCTATTCAACGAGCTCCTTTCCCGCGAAGACTACTCCACCCTCGCGGCAGACATCCACACGCTTGTGGACAATGTCGTCAATCAGGAAAGCGTCGGCCTTGTGATCAGCAGGCTCATCCTTTCGGAACTCGTGAAAGCCCTGTCGGAGGGCAAGATCAAGGACACACAGCTGAGGAAACATATTGTCCAGGACACACTCAACATCGTCCAGCCCCGCATCGTGAGCTATGAAGAGCAGGTGAGTACGCCATCGGCATCCTAGGACGCTGTGGCGCCCATCCATGCCTCCAGGTCAATATCTTGAGGTTCCAACTGGCCGATATCTTGGAAGAGGAGGAGGAGTGGAGTGAGGCTGCACGGGTGCTCATGGGCATCTCCCTTGACTCGGGTCAGAGGTACGAGGATCATACCTCGCAGTGTGGCGTTGATTGAGATCCATGGCCAGGGCTCTCCCGGACGAGGAGAAGCTGCGCGTATACGTTCGCATCGTGCGTCTACTGCTGGAGGATGAAGACTCCGTACAAGCCGAACGTTTCTACAACCGCGCTGCCCTAATCGCGCACTCGACAAGCGACAAGGAGATCCTGCTCTCCTTCAAGCTCTGTGCGGCGCGCATCAGCGACTACAGCCGCAAGTTCCTCGAAGCCGCCAGCCGATACCACGAGCTGAGCTGGGTCCCCGAGATCGACGAAGAGGAGAGGAAGCATATGCTGTACGTGAACGCGCTCACGTTCCACAATAGCCAGCCCTCCTGACCGCAAATGCCTCCGTCTGTGTCGCGTGCGCAGGTCTGCAGCCATGACATGCGCCATCCTCGCCCCCGCCGGGCCCAACCGCTCTCGCGTGCTAGCCTCGCTCTGCCGCGACGAGCGCACACAGGAGCTGCCGTCCTTTAAAATCCTCGAAAAGATGTTCCGCGATCGCATCCTCCGCTCGAACGAGATCAAGGAGTTCGAAGGCACGCTCAAGCCGCACCAGCTCGCCAAGATCGAGATCTCGAGCAACGACCGCCTCGCCGCCTCCGTCGTGGCGGATGACGACGGGATCAACGACCCAACCGTGAGCACCCGCAAGGGCCCGTCGACGGTGCTCGATCGCGCCGTGATGGAGCACAATCTCCTTGCATGCTCGAAGGTGTACAATAACATCACCTTCCGAGGGCTCGGGACGCTCTTAGACGTCACTCCAGGGGCAGCAGAGAACATGGCACGTAAGATGATTGAGCAGGGACGTCTCAAGGGGACCATCGACCAGGTGGAGAAGCTGATCTCCTTTGAAGTCTTGGGCGAGGAGGACGCTGCGCAGGGTAAGGCAGGAGGTCTCGGCGACGTGGAGCAAGTTGAGGAGGACACGGGCGCGCCGTTCACAAAACGGTGGGACATGCAGATCCGTCTCACCGCTGCAAATGTGAGTGACGTTTGCACCACACCGTACGAGGTTCAATCTGACTTGCGTTGGTCTACTAGGTCGAGACGATCATACAGCATCTGACAGAGAAGGGGCTGGTAACGTTCGGAACTGTACAAGCGTGAATATGCATTGCGACGTGTAACATATGTACTTTGATAGCAGCTGACGATAGACGAAGTCCCTGCGAGGAAGTGCACGAGGACAAATACAGTCCGAGATATGTAGTACATTCGGGGAGATCACTCCTCGATCCTGCGCCTCTTGTCGCGCTCCCGCTTGCTTTCCATCTCGTGCCACTCGCCTTTCAGGGAAGACAAGCTGTGACGGGGTCAGTACTTAGCATACACAGAGTCATATGGGCAGGACGTACCCAACTGGTGTGGCGGCAGGTGGGTGCTCCTGGTTGAAGTACGGCGCCTCCAGGGCCTGGAGAGCGGTGATGCGCCGCTCCGGATTCCAAGCCAGGAGTTGCTCAGCGAGATCGAGTCCAGCAGGAGACAGCCATCTAAGTGCGTTGTGAGATGTCAATACGCATAAGTTGCACCAAAGACGCACTTCTTGAACAGGTCTCGGAAGCGATTGGGGATGAACTCCGTCGGCTTGAAGATCTCGTACCAAGGCAAGCTAGTAATGCCTGGCCACGAATCTGCTGTCGGCGTTCCCATGATTTTGTAGACCACGTAGATCTGCTGCAGCTCATCTGCACCCTGGAACACGGGCTTCTTGGTGAAGAGCTCAAGCATGATACACCTGCATAAGGGATGATGAGATCAGGTTCAACAGCGGGTGGATGAAACGTACCCAGCGCTCCACATGTCAACCTCTGGGCCGTACACGGTCGCGCCCAGGAGTAGCTCAGGCGGCCTATACCACTGAGTGATGACACGATTGGTGTAGTCACTCTTTCGTCGCTTCTGGTACACCCGAGCGAGACCGAAGTCCGCGAGCTTGAGCTCACCACGGCTGTTCACCAAGATGTTGGAGCCCTTGATGTCGCGGTGGATGACACCTTTGTGGTGAAGGTAAGCCAGCCCTGAGAGCATTTGCCGACAGAAGGACTTCAGGTGCGCATCAGTGAATACAAACTGTGTTTGCTGTAGGACACCGCTGAGGTCATGGTCCATGTATTCGAAGACCATGTACACAGTGCCTAGGAGAAACGATGAGCGCAACACAACTAATAATAGTAGAGTCGGACGTACCATGGGACACCATCATCTCGTACAGTCGCACGACGTTTTCGTGTCTCAGTGACTGCAGAAGCTTGACTTCTCGCATAGCTGTGACAGGGAAGCCCTCCTTCTCGCCCTCCATCTTGATCTGCTTGAGTGCGACCGTTCTTCCAGTAGTGGTGTGGCTGGCCTTGAAGACCTTACCGAACGTCCCAGTACCCACATGGCCGTGCACAACGTATAGCTTCTCCTTAGGCGGCTCTGGCGCCATTGCCGGTCGAGCTTGTTGCGAGCGCATATCCCGGCCGTCGTGCCGTGGTGGTGTGTAACGAGGAGGCGTATAACGAGGACCTTCCATCATGTCGACAGAAGATCTTCGTGAGTATGAAGGTCGACGGTACGTTGGCGTGTCGCCATTCAACCGTGTCGTTTGCAGCTCCGGGGAGCCGGCTCTGGAGCTGTAATGAGATATCGGCTTCGAGTGTGGGGGGCTCGCGTCGTCTTCATCGTCACCAGGGAAGAACCGCTTGAGAGAGTTGGTAGCTTGGCCAATGGGTTTGAACCCAGCCTTCCTTCCCGAAGACGTCGAGGCACTGGCTGCAGCAGCCTTCCGTATCTGTTCAGGTGATCGATGTGTAGGAGGCGGGGTTAGCCTGCGCTGCGGGGAGCGTGCCTTGGGAGGGGGCATGGACATGTCAGGACGGTTAGGAAGAGATGCAGGAGGAATGAGCTAACGCGAGCATCAGCGACAACACTCTGGAATACACCGACGTCACGTACATCCGCCAGCTTCCCATTGGAGTTCTTGTTCTTCCCTTTCTTCTGACCGTTGCGGAATTTGGGAACCGATATTGGTATGTCCTTGATGGACGTCGCAGGAGGCAGTCGGTGTACAGCCTTGGGACGCTCACGAGGGCTCTGCGTGGGGCTTCGACTTCTGCTACGACTGTACGACGACGTTGACCGGTATCGTTTCCTGTCCCTGTCTCGACCACGACTGCTGATACTCCGTGGTGACGATGGCGGGGATCGGGAGTAGCGCCTATCCCGACGAGGGTCACGGCCACGTTGCCTATCAGAGTAAGCCGGACTTCGTCCACCACGCGGAGGGGGGCTATCGTCTCGCCGTCGACGCTTGGGCGTGTCGAACGAACGGGATCGACTGCGGTAGGAGCGACGAGAGTAGTATGAGTCTGCTGGTGAACGAGAACGGCCAGGGGAGTTTGAGTGATGATGCCGTCGCTTCCCTGATGCTGGTCCTCCTCTTTTAGACGAACTAGGTTCTCGACGTGTCCAGCTGTAGAGGAAGAATAAGCGGGGAGCTACATTTTCACCGAATGAAACGCACTTGTTTAGTTGACTATCATCGTCGCGCCAGCTGCGTTTGTGTTGCAACGGCTGAGATTGCTGCTGCTGCTGTTTGCTCCCACCCTTCTTGCTCCCCTTGTTCTTCGACTTGGACTTACCCGAGTTCTGGTTCTTCTGGTTCGAGTTTGAACTCGAACCCCCGTCCCTACGACTAGGCTGCCACGACGCAGAGGGCTCCCACTGACGATCCTCACGGTTTGAGGACTCCCCGTGGCTGGACGACCACCCTCGGGGGTCGTCCCAGCTCTGCCCTGCGGTGGACTGCCTCCTACCCTCCCAGCCGTTGTCCCTCTGCCATTCCCGCGTGCCGCCCTCCCTCCGATCATCCCTCAAGTCGTTGTCGAAGCGAGATTGAGCCCCATGCGGCCCCGAGCGACTGTCTTGCGATGTGCGGCCATAGCCGCCTGGACGTTCATCATGACGGTTCGCCGGTGTCCACCCCATAGTATCCTGCAGAGCCAGCTGAACACACGCCATCGCGACCTCCCAACCACCATACGGGAGAGAAAAATAACATACGTCGTTATTATCATGTCGGGACCATCGGTCCCCGTCGCGCGCGTCGTGCTGGTCGTCACCCCCCCTCCGCTGGTCGTCCCTCCGGTCGTAGTTGTAGCGGTCGCCGTTGTCGGACATGCGCCAGCGGTCGTCAGCGTCGTGCCGGTTGCGGGAGCTGGACTCGTCTCGTCTCATGTCGTCGTCGTTGCGTGATGGACGTGGTGAGCGTTGAGCGTAGCGGCCTTGTTTGGTGGGTGTGTGGGTGAGAGTCTGAGCGGCTTCGCTGACAGGGACTCGTGATGGCAAACCTGCACGGTGGTCACCCTCGTCTAGCGTCGGGCTCTGTCGTCTGGCTCTCTTGTAGGAGCTCATGCACTTGAGGACGCGGCTTGCGTGTGTCTGGTCGAAGTGGGATGATGGGAAGAGGCGAGATGCTCGTCGGCTGAATCGGACGCGAGCGTTACGTGTGGATTGTGACTGGCGCAGAGTCAAAGGTCAAGGGTTCCCCCTCCACAACCACCAGGTCGTAGCTCAAATCTATGCACAAGCACTCTCCAATCACACAACGTATATGTCTTGAGGATAGCGGGGGCTGGGGACGGGATGCGCGACGCGACCGGCAAGTCAGCGAACCATTCAATGCCAACACGCCCGGAAGAGGAATGCAATCGCACTTACACGAGGTTACAAGCCGCAGAATGCGTCGATGGCCACTGCGGAGGTTTCAGCTAACAATAGTCCGAGCATACAAGCACCGACAGCAGCAGGGTGGACAGGAGCAACAAGAGCCCAAGACAGACGCGGTCGTGGAACGAGCGCAAGCTTGGGGCACCGCCAACAGGAGGGCCGCACGATTGCCAATCTTCTCTATTGTGGCATGAGCCTGGTTCGGCTAAGCTATGTACTCGACTCCTGGACAGTGTCTCCGAGCAGCGCAGGAGCAGGGACGTCCGTACCGTGGCGGAGATAACTTTAGCAAAATGAGAACAACGTGGTGGTCCACCGCAAGCTGCGCGAGTCCACCCGTTGCCGCATGGCGCACACGGTCCGCCGTGACATCGCATGGCGCGACATTCCACACTACCGTTCATACGACGATCTAGCAGGGTTGGCTAACGTTGTAGACGCACAATTGATGTCGCGTAGGATGGAAGGAGGCAGGGTGGAAATATCAATACAACAGGTTCAGGGCGGTCACTACGATACTCTACAACCACTACAAACACACATCACTGGTGATTACACTCAGCCAGTTCGCCGTTCTGGTTGTCTGCCATTTGCCGGGCCAGCCGATACAGCAACATGCTGGTGAGATCATGTTGAGGACGAGTAGCTTCAATGTTGCGATCTATGATCGATTGCGCTCTGTCAAGCTTGGAGAATCGACTAGGACCTGATGTTGGGGCGAACAGCTGGGACGAGATGGTTGACAATCAGCACGACGGCGTCCTCAACGTGTCTGACAAATGCCCACCTTCACTGTGTGGTCGATCCCACTCACTGCAACCAGAGGCAAGTATGGATGCCCTTCGATGACGTTCACGACGGCGCCATCGCCTTCCAGGATGTCGTGGAGTCTGCCAGTGTCCTTCTCCCACATGAACCAGTTGCCGTCATCAGAGCCGGACACAACGAACTCATCCCGAGGCCCAAGGAAGTTCACTGGTGTAGCGTGTCAGGTGGAAGAGACAAGGGTAGATGTAGATGGCACATACCATCCTTAACTGTCTCTACGTTGCAGACACCATCATACCGCGAGCGAGGCATAATGGTTGGAACCTCTTTGTATCGCTGGTCGCCTTGGCTCTCTTCGTCCTCTTCGTATTCCTCTTCTTCATCGCCATCTTCTGGACGATCGTCCTCGTCATCTACGTTCATGAGGTCATCTAGTCGCTCGCGATTTGGAGACGGTGAGCTCTCTGCAGAGATGCGCTCAATATCCTCCTCCATCATCGCGTCACGGTCAGCCTCCTCCTCCGTCAACTCGTTATGAGGCGTGGTAGCGATGGATCCAGATCCAAATCCGGGCGAGTCCTGCCTATGCTTCCTCCGCTTGTTGGGCGGTAGTATGGAAGATTCTCGTGAGGCAATGCTGGTTGGCTCAGGATCGTCCCGTGTGGAATACAAATAGATCGCATCAGAGCTGTACGCTGCGCCAAAGTGAGCTGTCAGCGGCAATTCTATGTGCACCATGGGAGAACGCACAAAGCAGAACTTCGTGGCCATTGCTTGAGGCCATCCTGGAGCCAGTCACATGTGCGTTGTCCTTGCGCTCAAACTGCCCTCGAGTTCTCCGTCCAAACTTGCGGACACAAGTCGTCACACCATTGCTGTCGGGAGGCTGCCCCCACTCCTCTTGGAAGTGGCGACCAGCGTGTCTCCTGTCGAAGAGATAACCCTAAACACGTCAATGAGCGGTGCACGATAGAGTGGCGTGCCCTGAAAGTGACTCACGAAGGGTGACGAACCGGCGACAACAAACTGATACGGGGTTAATGGCGACATTGACAAGGTGTACAAGCTATGTTCGACATGCACCAATGGTGCGGGACATCCACCTCTACATGAATGGCGCACACGAAGATCGTGCTGGCGTACGGTTCCATCCTTGATATCATAGCCAGTGAGCGGGTTGGTGCAGTTGAATCCCACGACCAGGGTCCTACCTCTGCAACAGTCAGAAACGAATGGGGGCTATCCTCTGTCACGATACGCTTTGTGCGTCCGCTATGGCATCGCAGCACGCGTGTGTTGGCTTCCTGGAATCCGTACTCTGTCTCTCCGGTATGCCTAGGGTATCCGGCAGCTCGTGTATGGTCAAACACCCGGACGGTGCCATCTCCAGCTACTGTTGCACTGCACCGGGTCAAAGCACGGTCTGTTGCAAGCACTGAAGGTACGTACATGCAAGAGGAGTGAGGCAGCATCTGGGCATTGAAGACGTTCCCTCGATGGCCCGTCTGAATGATGGTATCGCAGGTAAAGGGATAAGCATCTTCCGTATTGCTCCTGTCCATGCGCCATAGACGGATACTATTCGACCTGCGTATTAGCGTCTAAATGGCACACTGCAGAACACGTACGTGGTGTCATCCCCACCGCTGATGAGTACCTCTCCTCCCCGAGCCCATGACAAAGCGTTGACGCATCTAGAACGTACAGGTAGTAAGCACCTCACGACTTCCACATACCAGGTATCAACATATGCACCCTGTGTGTCCGTACGAGTCGCCTCCAAGAACGTTGACTCTGTCCAGCCTCTCCTTGAAGTATGATGCTGCAAGGAGACTGTCTTTCCAGCGGCGTGACCGGGAGCAGGAGGGAGGTGAAGAAGCGGTCTGGATAAGTGTTTCAAGGGAAGATGAGAGCATTGGGCTCAGGACGAAGACGAGAGTTGCTTATGAAGCTGGTTGGTTCATGTGGGGGTGAGCACGTCCGAGGCTACACGACGGCTCATAGTACTAACGTCGAGAAACGTCCAGTGCAGGTGGTTCGGGGTCCGCCGCAAGCAGGCCGCGCTGAGTAGACGCCCGGTCTCGAGCAATTCGGCTCGATCATGACATCATCATACGAAACTGGGTGAAGTGATAAAACGGCGATTCCGTGTGCGACTATATGTTGTACATGCAGGTATCAAGAGACCGTGAAACAAGAACGTGTAGACGTGTATGCAGCGTGACTGTCCATGAAAACGGAATGACTATGCAGCTGGGGCAAAGCCAACAGCGTTCCTGCCGAGGTCGTACACGGTGTAGTACTTGCGGAGGAACACGTCGCCTATGATAGCGACTGTAAGTACGCGACATCATCAAGAAGTGCATTATACATACCGACAATCCAGAGTGAGCCACCACCAGGGAGGTTGATGTCCATTCCAGTGAAGGAAGACATGCAAGTGCCTTGAACCTCCAAGACGTAGTCGGTACCCTTGAGGACATAGGGCTTGCCGTTGAAGGTGAGAGTTAGCTCGGGGAGGCTGGGAACCCTCGCGCAGTCAACGGTGTACTGGCCGTTCCACGACTTCTTGGCACCAATCTGCGTGTTGAGCATCTCGGCCATGTCGGTGGGGAGCGCAATCAAGGATGTACCTGGGGGCGGATCAATCAGTTAGACATTATCCACATGATAGTTTATTGGAAGTACCGCACCAGTGTCAATGGCAGCACCGGTGTTCTCAAGCTCAAGCTCGTCGTCGCCAAGGGAAACCTTCTCAAGCTCAACCTCCCAGTAAGCCTTCCTGCGAACGGGCACATAGTCGAGCTTGCCGGTGTAAGCGCTGTCGTCAATGCCACCAAAGATAGCCTCGCCGCCGTCCTCCTCAGAGGAACCGAGACGGAAGGAGAAAACGGGGGAGTCGATGAGCTTCTGGTTGATCATCTGGTAGAAGGGCGGGACGATATGGTTGACGGAAATCGTGTCATACGCGAGACCGAGGATACCGTCGAACCTAGATGATTGGATTAGAACAGGCTGGTATAACAGTCCACCCGAGCCACTCACTTGCCGAATGCGAAGGCAAGACCAGGCTCCTTGGTGGCCTCTGCGAAGTCTAGCTTGTTGATCGTGAGGTCACCAATCCTCATGGTGTCCTGGGAGACGAAGCCCTCCATCGAGCCCGAGCCATACTGGATAGAGAATGCGGTGCCGTTGGCCTTGTACGTCGACGACGCACCGGAGTCATACTTGGTGTGGAGGAAGCACGCGATAGACGTGCACTTGACGCTGGGAACCCAAAGGTTGCTCGAGCTGCCCAATTGGTCAGCGAACATGCGACGCCCAGCTGTCCACTGCGACATACCCCGTGTCAAGAATCACCTTGAACTGTAGAGCTGTGAGCGCGATGTTCACCGGGAGTAGAGGGACTAGCTTACAGTCTGGGGTGGAGTGCCGAGAGAGATCTCCGCGAAGTACTGTGCGTTCATGAAGTCTGAGGAAGGTGAGCTCGTGCTGCGGAGACTGCGAAAGAGAGGCTTACTGGAGAGAGGAACAGTGTGTCCACCCTCGGCGGCGAACTCGTCCTGAGTCCAGAAGAGCTGTTCGCCATCCTTGACCGAAGGACGCGACAGACGTACGTCGCGGCCAATTCCCGCACCCATGAGGGGGACCTGAGCACCACCATACTTCTCAGCAAGGTACGCGCTCTCCAGGGCTGGGTTGCTGGACGCAGGCGGGAGCTTCTTCAGCTTCAATCTGTGGACGCCATCGGCAGCGACGAAGGGGAGGAGAACGAGCGGGGCGAGTCTGGAGAGCAACATGGTGGTAGGGAGACAAGCACAGGTGCCGCCCGACTGGGGTTGTCACCCTGGGGTGACGTTGGCGGGCAGCCTCGGATGACGGCCTCGTCCGAGAGATCACCCGGTGACTCCACCAAACGGATCATTTTACGCCGTCCCGGATCGCCGGCGCCGGCGAGTCAACCGGCCTTTGGACGCGCCAAGGACCACGGCGGCGGACACACGACGTGCAACGCCCATTATCTATGGCCAGGGAATGGATCGGAAATCCGCGTGAAACTTATCGTGTCCTCAACAATCCCAATAGATTTTCTGGCCTTTGACAGACAACACGGCCAATCAATTCCTTTGTCGCAGAAATGGGAGCCAGGAGATGTTGACAGTTCCTCGACAGGAGAGGGTATGGAAAGGGCATAGGCATGTTGTAAGTCTTATGCATTTTCGTGATCAATCGAGGAAATGACAAAGAAATGAGCCAGAAAGGTTCAACTTCTTCGCCAAAACATTTCTTGCTCACAGACATCGCCCGTACATGTTTGATGCCAATGACCTTTTGCATGGCTCTCCTGTCAGATGGCTCGGTAACATTTCCTGGTCAGCGAGGACATGCATTTGACATTTTTCATGCACTGGGCTCGGAAACGGAAGGGAAATGTCCCGGATTGGATAAGTTTCTACCGAATCTCCGTTACAATTCTGAGCCGCTGAAAAAAGGCGTTGCACGTCGTGACAGGACGCGCGGGCTGCCCTCGTCGTCATCGTCGTCGCCGTCTCCAGTCCGCACACGCAATGCATACTGCGCCCTCGCCGTTCTGAGTGGCTTACACATTCCTTACCCTACAATGGCCACGGGAGCACGCACTCGCAAAGCCACGTCCTCGCCGGAACTCGACCCGTCCAATCTCAACAATGTCGAGCGGCTCATATTCGCCCAAGCTGTCCATGAATTTGGGTCCAACGCATGGCAAGAGGTGTCGAAGCTACTCTCCAAGCATCCCTCGATATCTCAGCCAAAGGGCACCTTCACGCCACAAGTCAGGTCATATCTCTTTAAACCTGGTGGTTGTGAGTCTCATGCAGTCTTGATATGTTGCAGTCATGTTTTGCGCTCTACAAATACTTGATGGAGGATGCTGGACTGGAATGGTGAGGGAATGTATGGTGGCCACGTCCTATCTGAGCTAACTGAGCCTAAGGTCGGAGACAGAGACAGCACCCAGGCGTAAGTGCATGCACTTGTTGTAGTACGACCTCGCATATGCACTTATTTGATAGTAGAAAGACACCTCCGCTTGGCCCAAAAGTACTATGTAACCCGTGTCAATGAGCTTCGCGAACTCATCGCCGTTGAGGAAGCCAAGTTCAAGTGCGTTCCCTGCGAAGATAGTGGTACCGGGGTGCTGAACCGCGCTTTATGCAGGAAAGTGGTTGCAGAGATTGACCAAATACGCAGCGGTGCATGGGACGACAAGATACGCGTGTCCATGGGTCTCGTTCCCGATCCCGACAAGCAAGAGGCTGAACCCCGACCTGAGGCGCCTAGAGAGGAACCTACACCAATTCGGTTAGAGGAGGAGGAACCCGAGGCTCCGGACGGGAATGTTGCAGCAACTCAAGCTCAAGCGATCAAAGGAGATGAAGATGAGGCCCTTATGGTACGCCTTGATATGCTGTTCTCGTACAAGGAAGAAATCCATAGATTGCACAGGACGTCCAGGGAAGGGAAGACGATGTCGAGCCTGAACCTCCCGCTGCAGACAACGAAGATAGGGTATGATCTCGCTCTACTCACTTGCCCTCTGGCTTACATATATGCATCCGTGACAGGAGGAACGCTCGGACAATGAAGCTGTCAACGAGCTGATTGGGCACTTCGAGTCCGACAAAGCTGCTGCGGAAGCCCCCGAGGAGCCACCAGCTCCTCCGGACGAGGCTCCTGTAGAAGTGGAAGAAGATGAAATGCAAGTAGACGAGGAACCTGTGAAGAGGGAGGAGGAAGAGTCCCCTGCGGCTCAGCCAGAGCCGGACCCCGACCCTGAGCCCGAACCCGAGCCCGAGCTGGAGCCTGAGGAAGAACAGAGCGCGGCGCTTGAAGTGCAGGTGCAAGAAGACGAGGATGTTCCTACGCCGGCCTCGCCAGACACTCTCCCCCCTTCGCGATCTGAGGGTAAGTATCAACCGGGGACGTGCTCTGCAAGGGAACTCACCACTTTTACAGCCAAACGGAAAGCGTCAGACACCGACAGCTCAACGCTCGAAGGTCAACGAGACAAGAAACGCATGCGAGAGGACTCCGAGCCCGTCGACGAGGAAGACGGTAGGCCTGACCTGCTTACTTGTTCCCTTCCGCCTCTGACCGGCTCTGTAGGAGTGCCCAAGACACGACGCAAAGAGCGCGCGGGAGACAAGCGTTTCCAGAATATGATCGGCATGTTGCATTCGCAAATCTCGCAGCACCGGTACGGGAACATCTTCCACAATCCGATCAAGAAGTCGGAGGCACCGGACTACCACGACATTGTCAAGAGGCCGATGGACCTCAAGACGATCAAGGCGCGGGTCAAGGACGGGCTCATCTCGAACTCGCTGGAGTTCCAGCGCGACATCTTCCTCATGTTCGCGAACGCGATGATGTACAATAGGCCAGGATCGGAGATCTACATGATGGCAGAGGAGATGATGACGTCCAGCGAGCGGGAAATAAACGCGTTCCGCCAGACGGAAGGCTTCCACCGGATGTAGTGGTCTTGGAATACATGCATTATGCGGTATGCGGTGGTACATAGTCTAGTGAACATCCCAATATACAAGTACATATGTGCGACAGTGTTCATAGCGGAGGGTAGATAACGAACGAAGATCAGAACCAAGGAACATACA
This sequence comes from Earliella scabrosa, assembly GCA_022605405.1. NCBI lineage: Eukaryota > Fungi > Basidiomycota > Agaricomycetes > Polyporales > Polyporaceae > Earliella > Earliella scabrosa. The sequence continues at coordinate 2,139,986 of JABYQQ010000005.1, read as the reverse complement.
CCTCTCCCATCTTTGCGAGATTCATCGGGTTGGTTGCGTTGGATATGAGATTCACCACAGTCTGCACGATTGGCGTGAGGGGAGGATTGGGGTTTTGAGCATTCTGCATCTGCAATGCCTGTCCAGCATGAGTTAGACACGATGAAACCGGAGCACAAGGGATGCATACCTGTTCACGCTCGAGCTTGCACGCCATCGTTTCGGCACGCTTGATGACGCTATCGATGTTCGCCGCGACGCTCATCCGGAAATTCATGTCGATCTGAGGGTTCTTGCCACGGTTGTGCTGATGCATCCAGGTCATGACCTCGTCTCGCGCGAACAAGCACAACTGTTGTTCCAATTCGCACTGGAGCGGGTTGGCGTCAGCTTGGAAACGGCATGTCAGTCATTTCGAACGCACCTCTGGCTCTGTGAGGCACCGGCCGATGGCCATGATTCCACTCGCCAGGATACCCTCCGTCAAGATTGGTCCCAGAAGATGCTGCATATTCGGGGTAAGTCGGAAGGGCACAGACTCCATCGTCGCGAAGAGGGGGGTCTGATTACTGAAGCCTGTGTTAAACGCATGATGAGTTCAACGACTGCCCGCACGGTTCAATTGAGATCAACGCACTTGGGAGAATCTCGCTCATGGCAATCTGTCCAGTAGCTCTCGACCAGTGGAAGCGGGATGGTAGGCGGCTTCCCAGACATATAAGGTATGTCATGAAACTGGCTGAGGCTAGCTGGAGCGCGAACTCCTTGCGCATCCGCCATAGCTCGCCAGGGCTGTCCATGGTGCGCATCACGAACTGGGGATTTCTATGAACACGAGTCCCACAGACTGTATTATTGAAACTTACGCGGCTAAGCACATCGTCGGGAACGACCTTGACCATGACATCGTCCACCAGGTCCTTCTTGAGGATGAAGAACTCGCCTTTGCTCGGCTGAACATGGTTCAGTTGAAGCACGGGGCCGATCAGGACACAACACTGACCGTGCGTCCATTCCGCTGCTTGAACTCTCGGAGTGTCGCCTTGACCTTCTCTCCTATCATCAGAACAGGCTCTTCTCGAGCTATTCCTGACGCTTCGCAGTGTTGATCATAGATATCTCCTAGGTTGATGTAGGACGCGTCGTTCTGCAGGAGGCGGAGGTTGGGAGCACAGGACACAGCTGCGGGAAGGTGGAAGTGCAGGTTGCGCTTTCTTGTCTCCTTCTTGCGGTTCAGAGTTCTGAAGGCGAATGCTATATGAGCGTCCACAGCATGTGAGGTATACACATTGAATTACCCATTCATTATGCGGAAGATTTGCGCGGCTCGCTCTTCTCGACGACAATGGCGACCGGAAGGTTGTTGCACTGCGAAGGACGTTGACGAGCCATCGTGACCTTTGATGGTCAGGCGCCGCCAGCAATACCCATGTGATCGACAGTTGTCGAACTTGGGACCGAACCTCCGTATGCGAACGAAGTTCTGATTGTTGTCCTTGTCCTGCAGCGATGTCAGAAAAGCACGAGTATAGCCTTATGTGCCTCACCTCAGTATACTGTCCCGGAACTTCCACCTCATCGAACTTGGTGTATTGGAACTCGATGAGATAGTGACTCAGATTCTCCAGAGATTGCACCCGGGGACGAGCGTCGAGCAAACGTTCATACTTGTCACGCCACTGCTGAAGCTTGCGGATATACTCGTTCAGGGACAGCTTCGTCTTGAGGAAGTCCTCCTCGTATTCTTTCTGCTCGTGCCGTTAGATTTATACTTCGGTTCACCGTGAAAGAAACCCTACCCGCGCGGTCCCCGACAGATTGACGGCTAGACGGGCCAATGTGTTCACAGTCTGGGCATTGAGTTGATTGTCGTCCTCGGCAGCGATACGGTTGATATATTGCTTGTGAAGGCTCAGCTGAGGGTGAAGACAAGGGAAGATTCTTACAAACCTGCATAGCGTCTTGGAGCAACATACAAGTGAGGCGATAGATTTCTTCTTCAGCCGAGGCCTTGAAGCGCGCCGATATTTGCTCCACAACCGTCTCTAGGGTCAGGATCAGCAGAGGGAACGCTGTCTTCAAGATTTGCACAATCTCTTCGATAAGATCCCAGGACTGGCGAGTGGCGAGCGGTATCGAGAGCTCTGGAGCAGGCCGTTGGGCTTCCGCTCCACGATTGGGCGATGCTTGTGTGGGGTCGTCAGATTTCGCTACACAGCAGGAATTCAGTCGTCAGTCACAATGTCACGAACCACACGGGTATGGGCAGACCTTCGTTAGCCCTGGCGGCCGCAGCTGCCGCAGCCTGCGCTGCTTGAGTCGCTTGACGCCTAACGAGATTCATGTCTTCTTTCGTCGTGCGCAATGGGAAGAACAACGCCTGCGGTAATTGTGTGAGCAAGTCTCGGACGCGGCACATACAGGCTGAAAAGTACGGACCTGCGGATACAGTTTGGCGAGGTTCAGCAGAATGTATCGAGCCTGCTTGGCTTCTCGCTGGGATACAGACAAGCACAGTTGAGGAATCAGGGGGATCCAATACCAGTACGCCGCGTCGCCCTTGTACTTATCGAAGGCTTGGGATATAGCAAAAGTCCCATCGTCGACACTCAGCAGCCAAAGCACGCGGGTGAGCAAGGGGCGGCTCTTCCTGTTCTTGTAAAGCCCCGCGGCTTGCAGATAGCAGCTGACGGCATTCGACGCGTAGGACATGTCCGTGGGCAACTCCTTGAACATCTTGTCGTTGAACTTGCCCCAGGCCGCCCATGCCTTGGCTTGGAACATATCCATCTGGACAGCATGACCAAAGGCACCGTTGGCTTCGTCATTCCGGCCGAGCCTGGCGTAGAACATCCCCTTCAGAGTGAAGAACTCCGCCTTCTGCGCATTGGAGAAGTACATCAGGTTTGTGTTGTTGATGACCTCGAGTCCCGCCTGGAGATCCCCCGGTTTCTGATAGTGGCAGCGCGCCTGCTCTCGGAGCTTGAGGAACGCCTCGGAGATCTCGATATTGGGGAGAGTGTAGATGCGGTTCAGGTACGTGAAGCAGACGTCCAAAAGCTCATGCTTCCGCGCAACATGAGCGAATCGGTTGATGATCCAGGCCGTCTCGTGGAACCCGCGATACCCAAACGTATTGGTGCTACCGGTTGCTGCGCTGCCTTGATTGGCGGGAGTGATGAGAGGAAGATAGGTCTTATTGATCGCGTTGAAGACATTCTGCCTCCAAGCCACGAGATCGCTCCAGGTGGTGATATCGTCGCAAACATTCGGCAACCGCTCGCGCCAAGCTTGGAGAACCATCTTCAGATCGGATGATTTCTTCTCCAGATTCTGGGCGTTCGTGATTGCGAGCGAACCGAAGATCTGTACAGCTTCCTGTAGTTCGACGAACTGCTGGAAGTGTTGGAGGAGCGGGACATGGGCTGCGGAGAATTGGGAGGGTAGGGTAACCCATTTGCGAAGTGTCAATTGCATGGCCTCCTCGAGGATCTTGGTAAACTCGGCGTTCTTCTCAATAGCTGCCGGGGGTTTGAGCAGGGCAAGGAAAGCTTCGTAAACGCGACGTCTGGGTGTAGCGACTTCCCGGAGCTGGTTGACGTAGTTCTCCATTTCCTGTCGCTGCTCGACCCAGTCCTTGGTGCGCCAGGCGCTCTCCAGCTGTAGGTCCACGTTACCCTCCGCCTTTCCTAGCTCGAATAGGGTCTCCCACTGTTGCAGCTTCTCTGCGGCGAGTATCCAATGGTCCTCCCATAGACAGAATTCGGCCTCAGAGAACGGAAGGATGCCAGCTCGCGCACGAGTCTGAGCGGACTCATACGTATAGGAAGCTTGTTCCCACATACCCGCCTGCTCAAAGGCAATACCGGCATTGGTGTCTGGATACAACGAGCGGCGGCGCCAAAGCCCGTAGAAGACATCCTCTTCGGATAGTTCAGCATATAGCTCGGCGAGAGAGTCGTAGATCGTATCCCGCACGACGATCTCGTCCTCCCTGACATGGTGCAGAGACGACTCGAGGATTTCGGTACCAATGTGCCAAGCCCCGAACGTCTTCGCCAGGTACTTGACGAGGTGAGGAGGGAGGACAATGGGTGACGGAGAAGCGTGGATGCCAGCGAGCAGCGTGATGATGACGTTGGGTCGCAATTCTGCCTGCTTGACGTGGTACTCCTTGCCGAGGAGATTGATCATGTGGTTCGCTACCTCTCCTTGTTCTCTCCTTGACAGGCAACTCCATGCGGCAGGGAAGACAGATACCCACAAATCATGCGCGGCTTGACGATCGATGTACGCGAGACGTTGCATAGGCCTGATGAGAGACGATGCACGCCCTAGAGCCAACGAGGGCTGTGGCCACGTGGAATCGAAGATGCCTCGACGATCTGGAGAAATGACCAGCTCCCCATCAACCGCACCGAGGAGCAAGTGTAGAGCTAGGAAGATCCAATTGTGGTCCGCAAGCGACTCCCAGTTTTGACTGCCACAGACGAAATTGAGTCGATTGAGCAATGAGCGAGCGGTGTTGTTATCGAGTAGGTCAATGAAGCGTTCTCGGATGGTGGGGTCCGCAGCGCGACAACCGAGAAGGAATGGTTGCTCGAGGCGAATGGTGAGGTCACTGCGGCGAAGGGTGGGGTCGGTGTAGATGTCATAGATGAGTTCGAGATAGTTGTTGAATAGTACCTCCCCTCGCTCGCCGCGGTTCTCAAACGCGACCATCTTCACCAAGATACCGGCTTTGTCCTTCATGGAGGGATACGCATCGCGCCTATTCAGGGCCCAATCCTTGGCAATGTCCAGCAGATATCGGCACAGAGGACTGCTCTTGGACTTGTCGACAAGGACAACCAACGTGCTCATGAGCCACTTCCGCTGATCGCCGAGGTGCGCGACGGCGATGTGACACACTTCAAGGATAGACATGAGAAGGCGGACAAGTGTCTCGAAGGTCGCGGCGTTCGTGGAAGCAGAGGACTGGATGTGGTCCTTCGCCAACTTGCTGAGGAGTTTCATGAGGTTGGCACAGAATGGCTCTATGCGTTCCGGTGCGACTTGTACGATGGTCTTCAGGACGAGGAGCGAGCCCCGCAGAGTACCTGGTCGTAGGGTCTCCGAGCTTCTGAGGTTCTCGCTGATGGCAGTGCGCACTGCTGTATGGAACTCTGCGATATCCCCGGATTGCTGTTGCTCTTCCTCCTTGGGAAGGGGGAATAGCCTGAGCAGTCGGTCGACGATTGGGTAGAGGCAATCCTGAAGCGCCTGCTCCTCTGAGAATATCCCCTTGCGCACCAGTCTCATCAGAGTAGGCGCGTTGTTTTGGAACCATGCGTCGTCTCTCTCGGCTGCGATCACTTGAAGCACCTTCGCGTTCCCGAGGGCTTGCGCTCGAAGTGTATCATCCGTCAGATCGCTCTGTGAAATGACGCTTCAGCATCTTAGACATCAGGCAACCAACGTTGTTGCACCAACCTCCAAAGCCCGCGAGAAGAAGTTCAACTTCATATTAACGTCGCTCCAGCCGCCAGGAGCTATCAACGTCCGCAACAAAGTGAGCGCTCGAGGGACCACGACTTGGCGAGACGGTGCATCTTGCATTGCCGTGGCTAGCCGGATGAAGTAGCTGACCATGTTCTCCCGCAGGCTTAGGGGGATGCCGCCCTCTCCTCCACTGGTCGAAGAGCCCGCGGAAGCCGGCTTCTGTTCCCAGTCAAAGATGACCTGGACGATCTCAATGGAGAGCAGTCTCGACTCCAGGTTCGAGCTCGCGGTCAAGCCCAACTTGGTCAAGTGGTTGACGATGTGGGGAATGAACATGTAGCGGACGGGGAAGAAAAGCGTAGGCTGGGCGACGATGAAGTAGTAGACGAGGTTAGTGAGGTTGGAGTTGACCCCGTCTTCGGCAAGGAGACGTCTCGTCGTCTTGGCCCACTGCATGAAACCGTTCTCCATCATCGGAGGGCGGGACAAGACGGGGGCAAGGATGTCGAGGGCCTGCCGAACAAGCAGTCTGCCCTCGATGTGAGGGCCCTTCAGTAGACCAGTCCACATGCTGAGGATGAACTTCGCAGGGCCATCGAAGACGTCGAAGAATCGTGCCGCAAGCACATACGCGGAGCATTTGACGAGGGGATCTTCGCTACCAATGAAGAGCCATGCGCACTTGATGATGTCTTTCTTCGCATCTGTGAGGAGCTCAGAGTAATGCTGGACCATCACCGTCGTAAGTCGAAGCAGCTCGATCTTGAATGTGTCGTCAGCGCCGGGGAAAGCGGTAAGGGATGATGCGTTCTCAGAGGCGGACAGGGCTTGCCAGATGCGAACGTGGATGCGTTGCACTATGTCTGCGTCCAATAGACCAGTCTTCGGCGTGGAGTGCGATGCGTGCATGAGGAGAGTCGGGGTGACGACATACTGCAGGAACAGGGCTTTCTGGGCCCACGAGTACGATGGATCGTCGAACCAGATGAGGAAGCGTTGCAAGACGTTCCTCTTGAACGCAAGGTTCTTGCTGAGTGCAACATGACGGTAGAGGAATTGGATGACGCTGACGACATCCAGGGGCTGTTTGCGGATGAAGATGTTGACCATATCGAACAGAATGTCAATGCGGGGGGACTGCTCTAACGCTTGTTTGAAGATGGAAAGCATGAGGGTGTACTTCTGCAGGAGGTCAGCGGAAGGTAGCTGAGTGGTGTCCCCAGAGAGGTCAGCTCTCCACAAAGTGACTACCGCGTCGACGGCATGCGTGTTTTCCAGTACCCAGCCCGGCACGAGCTCTGCGAGGTCAGAGCATAGGAGAAGACCAGGCATAACCAGGTTGGAGTCTCTGCCCTCGAGACACGCCGCCACAAGCGCTCCCGTCCTCGCATTGAGTTCACGAAGGAGGTTGGGTGCGAGCTTCGCACGCAGGATACTGCGCAATGTACGGATCTGCATGGGGAAGGCGAGATGGCGCATGAAGTAGTCCATGGCATCGGAAGGGTAGCGATCGAGATACTTTGCCAATGGCGCGGAGAAGGGGCTCTCGCCAGAGAAGTGCAGCGCAGACTCGGTCTGGACGATGGCGTTGACGAGGTTCTCGAGGAAGATGTTCGCGGCGGATGGGAGGAGGTGGAAGATATTTGCGAGGCACACCAACTTCTTGATCCCGTCGTTCTCCATCAGGGGCAGTCTCGAGGACGCTTGCAACATCTGCGGATCGGCGACGATGCGGAAGTGATCCAAGAGCTTGTGACCAATCTCGACCTTGAAGTAATTGGTGAGCAGTTCCAACAGCCGCGCCAATCCCTCTAGACCAGGGATGGATAGGCGCTTGGGATCAGCAAGATTCATGAGGATGGGTCGGAGACCAGTCTGCAGCAACTCCTTCGGCAGACGGGCCTGATGCGTCAAGACCATCCGGAGGCCTTCGTGCGCAACATCCTTCACCTCAGGTATCGGCGAATACAATGATTTGAAGTACACAGTGGTGACCCTGCGATGTTCTCAGTCACTACCAGTTGAGCCGAAACTTCGTAGCACATACCTCTGGCGCGTTTGATGCTGCTTGGAGAAGAAGTCCGTCATGGGCATTGACGCAGTCAGCAACTTGATACACGCGACGCGTAGCTTGATGATCTCGAGAGAGCTCTGACGGGGATTGTTGCGACCCACGAGAGCCATATCGTCAGCGTCGGCCAGTGCAAGGGTCTCGTGCAGAAGACGGAGCAACTCGTCGTTCAACTCTGGCAAGGGTGGCGTCAGACTGATACAGTAGCGAATACCCTCGATCATTCCGATTTGCAGAGGGAAGGGAAGAGCTCGAAGCGGTTTCGTGTAGATTGTCGCGAGCATCCTGTCGCGGTGAGGCATCAGGAGGTCGACGATGGGTTTACCGCTGAGCTCGGAGAGGATGGCAATGCAACCCTGCGCTGCCTGTCGCACGATGGGATTGGGGCTGGAGAGCTCGGTGAAGAATAGGCCGACGACGTGCATGATCTTGTTGTCCCTAACTTGTTCGCCGTCGCTTGCCCGCGACTCTTCGGTGCTCACGCGCAGCACGCGGTGGAGGACGTCGATGACCGAGTCCGCGTCGTGTGACATGTCGTGCGGCATGTCCTTCAAGACATGGAGCAACATCCGCACGAGGTCCACCTCCCGCTCCGTGACCCAACGAACGCCCAGATCTTGAATGCCCGTCATGATCTTGATCCCCCCACAACCCGCGCTCCGTCGGGACCACGCTTCCTCCAGGCAGAGAGAAAGGAAACGGCTAGCGACCTGATGCAAGGTGGCGACCACATCGTTCACAGCGAACTCGGGCGTGGCAGCCATCGCGACGAGTTCGCGGATTGACATTCCAACGAGTTCCAGAGCACGTTTGGCCTCTTCTAACTTGTCGCGGGCCAATCCATACTGAAGCGCGTCCAGATAGCACGAGAATACGGGACTGGAGTACCGGCGCGCTGACGCATCCTTCACAGCATATCGTCGGACCTCGGATGAGAACAAGAACCGTGAGACTTCCATGAGAGTCTTTTCGGCCTTCTCCTGCACTTCAGAGAGGTGCAGCGCGTCGTACATGCTCTGCAAGCACTGGACAAAGAGCTCCTCTCGTTCACGACCTTTGATACCCTGGTTGGATGGTCAGTCAAATGGACGACGACGTAGAGAGACCGTACGGACCTCATGAAGGACAAGGATGAGGCACTGTTCGAGGTAGTTGTAGGCATGTGTCCGTTGTTGAGGAGTGGACTTCGCGTTGCGGAAGATCCCAGCAGACACATTGGCAATCGGTGTGAGCTCGATGCCGCCAAGCTGCGCCCCAAAGGAGAATCGCGCTTTCACGCGGTCGGTGTGCTGATTATACTTGAACGCGGGCTCCTTCTCCAGAAGCTTGCGATTCCGTCCGCCCAGCTTGCCCAGAATACGAATGGTGGTGTGGGAGTGGTGGTGGTTCGCTGGCAGGGGCTTCAGGAGATCATGAAGAGCCTCCATCAGCTCTCTCAGAACCGTGTTCAAGGTAGGGTCGAGGAAGTCGGGTGTGAGATTGTCGATGCACAGCTCCAGCGTGCGGAGTCCCTGTGTCACAAGCTCTGGGCTCCCCCGCAACGCGAGCACGAGAGGCTGCATGAGATACGAGAGGTAGGGGAGAAGGTGTGTCAGACGCAGTGGAACTGTGAGACAAAGCTCGACGATCATGTCGCGGCTAGGCCCATCGGAGGACTGAAGCTGCCGGTTGAGGCATTCAAGCATCTCTGGGAGGAGCGGAAGGACTTCCTTGTAGAGCAACTCGAATCGGCCACCACCGCCACCAATGGCTCGGAAAAGACCTCGAAGTAGATGGAAGTAGTTGGTAGGCTTCGACGACTTCGCGGCAAGTGGGAAGCAATCCATGATCAACTTGCCGAGCTGCGAGGCCAGGATAGCCTCGTTCAGGGTGGGATGACTGGTGACGGCCTGGAACGTCATCTTGAACATGCGAATAGCAACTGCCGCGGCTTGGTCATCGTACTCGCCGAGTTCCGGGAGTCGGTCAATAAGGTACTTCAGAACGATGGCAACAAGTGTGGGCGAAGTAGGCTCCCTGAGGAATAGTAGATTGGCGAGGTGCATGAGCACAGGCCGCTTCTCCGCTGAGGTGAAGAAGAACGCGATCTTCTGTGTCCAGACTTCTTGAAAGACGTGGAGATTGATCTCGACCATCGCCTGAGCAAGGCGATCCAAGGCATCGTGGGCCTCCCTGGGTTCGGGGTCGAAGAATGCCATCGCTCGGATGCATCCGTCGAACATCCGCGCAACGAGGGCTCCATCCGGTACAGGAGCATCGCACTTCTTCAGAGCTAGGATCAAGGTATGGAACCCATGGAAGAGGGTGCGGAGTAGGTTCCGGTATTCTACATAAAGGGGGGGGGGGGTTAAGCTCAATGTCTCTTCCATGGTTAACGGTGACTTACCGCCCAGATTCTCCTCTGGTTTCTCAGTCGCATAGCAAGGTCCAAGAAGAGGACGGGACTTCTCGATCAGAGCAAAGTCGGTGAACTCATTCGGCGCATCCTTGTCTTTGGCGCGACGACTCAGCTTCTCCACTTGTACTAGTACAAGTGAGTCAACTTTGTCTACTCCAGCCTCCAGCAGCGTGTTGAGGACTCGGGCTGCGTTCTGGTGAGTGTCCTTAGCGATCTCCACGTCGACCAAGTTGAAGATCATCTTCGCTGAAAGCAGATGTGCGTGACTGGACAAGAATGGATTGTGGAGATGCTGAACGTAAACTGCGAACACTCGTGACATGTTAGCGGGAGTGAGATCTGCCCGCAGGTGGTGGAGAAGATCAGCGACAGCACCGAACAAGTTGGCACTGTGATACGAGTCAGTGTACAGGAAAACTGGTGCATACTATCTGGACCTACCGGAAAATCTCGCGACCGCCTACAGAAGTGCCCAGGAGTACTCTTTCGTCCAGAAGTTTCTCAATGTGTGGCAACAATGCGCGCTTGTAGGACGTCGTGTTGACGTGCCTCAGTAGGGGGCTAAGTTCCTATAAAATGAGGCGGTCAGAGATGTTCTAGCTATTCAAGATAAAGTTCTAACCTTACGAGCTGTTATCGCCGTCGCCGGACAGTCCTGGAACAACCTCAGAAGAGCCAAGGCAAGCTTCTCGCCTTCCGCATCATACTGGTCCGCCAGTGCTCTTACAAGGTAGAGACTCGAGGAGATCACCTTGATTTGTGATAGGATGTAGTCCGTGTAGAGCGTTGTGTTCTTCATGGTCGGCGACATTCCTGCCCAAATCCCACCCATTGCTTCATGGTCTTCCCGAGCCTTCTGCTGTGCAGGGGGTTGGATTTCACTGTATTCGAGGAGGCGAGGGATGAGAGACGGGATGTGTGGGATCACAGCGTTGCGGTTCAGTTGCAGGAAAGTCACTAGGAGGAGGTTGATTTCGGAGAGCACTTTGAAGCTACGGATAGCAGGGAGGGAAGTAGTCGCGTCCAATTCGCGTGAATCTTCGGAGAAGACCTCGACCAGTAGACCCTTCAGGTTGTCTACCAACTTTATGAAGATCGACATGAATTCGGAGAACACTTCGTCGTTGAAGGAGCGAAGGCCCCGCATGATGTCATTGATCATCTTGCAGCAAGTTGTCCCCATTTCTTCATTGTCGTGGCGGAGTAGGGAGAGTAGCCCGGTGAAGAGGGAATGGACTTGTGGACGAACGACTTCAATGAAGGGTATGCGGTGGAGTATCTCCAGAAGGGTGCGACGAAACTGAAACTCCAGACTGTCCTTTTGAAACGAAGGTTCTCCTGAGCGAAGGATTTCAAGGAGAACCGGAATCATGTGGGGGAGAACACGATTCTCGGCTTCTCTGCTGACAGTGTCTATCATCTCGCGGAGCTCGCTTGCAACTGCGTACTTCGTCTTGAGGTCTGCAAGTAGGTTGTCTCACATATTGAGAGTTGAACACGTATGCTAAGGACGAACCTATGCCCGGGTCAGCGACTCGCGCGGCACGCATCTCCAAGTCTGCGGCCGAGTACATTGGTGCAGTATTACTATCCATCATGGACGGACAGCATCAACAGAGCAGCAGAATCGATAGCACAGAACGAGAGCAGATGCGAGAGAGCGAGAGGAGGTGAAGGGGAACAAGTGTGGCTGAAGTGCCCGCGGGGACGCGGGGTGTGGTCGAAAGCCACAAAGGAGGACGCGCGCGAGCGTTCAGTGTCTCAGTCACGTGGCATGCAGGCCACATGGCGGAAGCGCTCAAGGTGAGTAGGCGTCTACGATTAGTCTACAACTTCCAACTTAAGCTTCCCCTGCCTCCCCGAGCTGCCCGGCAAATATTTAAGCGCAAACATCCAGCCTGCAGGCGCAAGTATTATATATGCGCATCAGTGATGCGACCCTTGTTTTCACCGCATTGCCCACCCGGTCGCGACGACCCCACGACGAGTATTCTATAGACCGCCGGTGGTCAAGAGACATCAGGGACCAGCATGTGAGCGGTAGTCGTTCTGGGTCGGACATACATAGAACTTGAAGAAGAACTCATGCATACGAGTTCGACCAGCATATGACCCCTTCTGGCGTTCACGACGGGCAGGGCTTGGGCCAGGTACTGGACGGCACGGAGGGCTCGGCTGACCCCTGGTTGAGCTCGCGTCTCGGAGCGGCGCCCCGATCATCTCAACGTCCTGATGCAGAGTTTCATCGCCAAATGAACTGATCTGTAAATACCCGCCGGTACCGACTCGGTCTTCTCTCCCAATGTTCCGTCTTTGAACATCCACTCTGTCTGGGTCGTGCGACTCTCTCCTGTCTCCCCCACTCCATTCGTTCATCGTCGAGCTGGTCTCTCGCGCGTTCAGCTGGACTGTTCCGACCCTTTAAACTCCGGCTGGACCTTTCATGCTGTATCAAGGGGGCCTTTTCAGAGTTACGACGAATGTCAAGCGACCCGCTGGGTGCGGTGCTCTTTCCTCTCGATACTGGGAATCTTTTTGCGGAGGAGTTCCTCCTCCATCCCGATTTGTGAGTCTTCTCCGTCTTCTTTGATCGTTCGCACTGCCTGGTGTTCATACACCTGCCAAGTCGCGTAATCGCAGGCTTCTTGTTGGGCTGGGTCTTCTGGAGCGGCATCTCGCACGCATGTCGCTCCCAATTCTTCCAATTACTCGGCCACATCTGCTGGAACTTCGTTCGTCGCCCGCGTTCCACGCAAACCGATTCCTCCGACATTGAAGCCCAAGCATCTCAACATAATGTCGAGAAGAAGTCGCAGCGGAGATTCAGCCAACTCTCCGCTCTCCATCGCATTTCTAACGACGCTGCTTTGACATTCACTCTCAACTTATGCTTCGCTTTCGCTGGATTCGCTTACTTCTGCTCGCTCCTCGTGTACGACCCCAACGGAGACACTGCGTGTGGTAGGTCGAATATCATGGTCAATGATCTGCGGTGAGGTAATGTCAATCTCTGGACAGCATTCACTGTTGCGTGGGCCAGTATGGCAGCTCAAGCCACTCGTCTGATTGGGTTGGTGATGTTGATGCTCAGACTGCATCGTCGAGGCGTGAGTAATTTGGAGTTTTACTCCTTGTGTGCAGCACTTGCTGTCGGCCTATGTGAGTGGTATACTTTCCAGAATGTGACGTATTGACTGACTTCCGTTAGCATTTGTTCTTGCCTACACCGCGACCAACACGGGAGGTATCGTTCCGGTCCAGACCTTGAACCTCTTTCTTTGCAATCGCGTGCCGTGAGTGTCTTCGCACGAGAAATTTCCAAGACACGCTGACATGGTGCCATGTAGTTATGTACCCACTGCTGTCCTCTCTTCGGTTGGCTTCATAGTCTTGGAGTTGTACATGGCCTTCCGATTTTTGGGATGGGCCGCGTACAAGACGAGCTTTCGAGCCATGCTTGCAAAGTCCGCTAATTTGCAAGTTGCGCGGGCCTGCAGTCTACTTCTCCTGGACGTCCTTACTGTCGTGCCCAACGCGTCTATCACCAACCAACTCGCTCAGTTCATCCCATTGAGTGTTGGAGCGCTCATCGTGATTGGTACGAGAATTCCATCTCTGGCAGGCTCAACGCCATATTGACCTCGATGATAGGGGTCTTCAACCGATGCGTGTCAGACCGACCAGTATCAAGTACAGCTGTACCCATGCCTCCCGCTCATGCTCCCCGTTCGCCAAGTCTACCTCCCATTCCTCAACCAACGCGTCGACCGCCTACCATGGAAGGGGTTACATCGCCTGTGCATAGTCCTCGGCCACAGGATCAAGACGACAGTGTTCCTGTTCTCGATAGTCCTCCTCCACCAATTGGCCGAGCCACAGAACGCCAACCCATTTCTGTACCTTCCAGTGCGCCCCCTCGCATTGGTGACGCGCCCGTATTCGCGGAGCACCAGTCGAGGCAGATATTACCATTCCAGGTCCAGTACGCCGAGAGACTCGAACGACACGTCCATACCGGTCCAATTGCTATGCCCCTGCGAACGAAGCGGCAGCGACCACATGTGCAAGTCGTCATTGAAGACATGGAACCCCCGGAACGTTCAAGCGTCGTACCACCGAGCGTAATCGGCTCGGACATCCTCCGCATGCCCTCGGCTGCAACTACCAGGTCAACGAAGTGGTCTCCGGACTCGAATACGACGCCGTCAGACTACACTGTGTCCCGCAGTTCTTCCGCTGCTACCCCCACGACCACTACTCGCACGCCAACCACTACCCGCGACTCCACGTTGTCGATGTTCACCACTGGTGCACCCAGTCGCTCCCTGAGCGCTGGTTCTCGCACAGTTCTCTCTGCTGCTAGCCGTCAGCCGAGTCGGAGGAAGATACGCTCTCCGGGCGAGGCGTCTCTCAAGTTGCCCTGGCGTTCTGTCGCGAGAAGCTCGTTCACCTCTAACAGGACGTTCGGGGCGCGTGAGGAACTGCCTGTCGTGGTGGAAGGGAGAGCAGATGGCTCGTCTCGTCGGGCCAGCCATACGTCTGCGGCCGCCAAACGGATGGTCATTAGTCGCCCACAGTCGTTGCGTGCGTCAAGGCCTTCCAGCCTCCAACCTCCGCGCGTTGGAAAGCAACTGCCGTCGATTCCATCCAACAGCCGCCGTTCTTCACCTCACCTCATGGTACCCGAGCATCGAAACTCCCCAATTGGTCTACCAGAATCGCCCGCCTCCTCCATCCGACCATCCTCAGAGTACATCGTACGGACACCCCCGGCCCCGTCGCCCAAGTTGCCTTCACCCAAGCCGCCATCTCCCGTACCGCCGCCGATATCGGTGGCGATGCCGACTTCTCCTCCCGTGAGTGCATACGAACGTGTGCAGGGGTCCGGAAGGCTTCGTGGTCCCAGGTCCCCGCCGATGTCTAGCTCGGTGCCGAACTTAATATCCGGTTGGCCCGTAACGGAGCTAGGGATCCGGGAGGAGCGCAGGCGCAGCGGTAGCTGTCCGGAGTTGCCGCCTCTTGACCTTGGCATGACTGGCTTGTGACATGTTGTCTCTAACGACAGTGATGTCGTCGAGCTTTGTATAGGGAGCCGTCCGTGGCTCCGACCGCGAGGAACCAAACATGTCCTGACAATGACCGTCACGAACTGGCACTGCGTTGTTAAGTTATACTTCTGAATACCCCCTTGTAGCCCACCGGTAATTACTGTACTAGCCCGTGCTGTACATAATTCTCGCCGAGTACTCGTTCTGTACTCGTGCGCAATGCGATTGCTGCGTCCAGCTGTGCTCACATGCGGCAAGCGGTGATGTCAAGACTGCTGCGCCGGCCCGGCGCTTGTGCCCACTTTATCTTGTGTCCTCCCTCCATCTGCCCGACTCGTCTGCAATCCTGACTCGTGCTACGTCGTCGCTCAGGTGTCCTTCGCCCGTCGCGCTACAACTGTAGCCCTCCGCTATGGCCTCATCTGAGCTGCTGGCGCAAATTCAAGCCGGCAAGAGACTGAAGAAAGCAGTCACGAATGACCGAAGCGCGCCTGCCATCGAAACTCCAAAAGGGGGTGGAGGAGGAGGGGGAGGAGGACGAGCTGGTATGGGTGGGCCTGCTATTCCAATGGGAGCGTCGGCATCAGCTGGCAGTGGACCTCCGCAATTGGGCGGTCTCTTCGCTGGTGGTATGCCAAAGTTGAAACCAGCAGGGCAGAGCACCTTGGGCATGTATTTCGAACTGATCTCTCTCCTAAGCAATACTGACCTCAGTCGAAGGCAAACCCCCTGCGTTGGGAAGACCACCGTCTATACCCAAGCGCGAAACGCCATCTGCACCTGCGGCCCCTCCACCGCCTCCAAATCGACCATCAGTTGTGAAGCCGTCTGCGCCACCACCTCCTGCACCTCCTGCTCGCAGTGCACCTAGTCTACCTCCTCGTGCGCCTCCGAATCTGCCTGCGCGTAGTGTGCCCACTCCACCTAGTGCACCCAGTGCCCCTGCCACTCCTCCTCGCAAGGTGCCGCCTCCTCCACCCCGACCTGGTTCGTCTCATGCTCCTCCGGCCATACCCCCTCGCACTTCGTCACCCTCAACCGCCCCCAAACCACCCGAGACGCCTCCTCGGCCTGGTTCCGGATTGCGCAAAGTCCCAGCAGTCCCGACTACTCCAGGGAGAGCGCCGCCCCCTCCGCCACCCCGGTCCTTAACTATCCAACACACCGAGAGCAGTCCCGCGGCGCCTGCGCGTATGGTTCCCCCGCCTCCTCCTGCGCGCAGGTCTGTTCTGGCCCCACCACCACCTCCCCCCCCTCGCCAACGAGCGAATTCTGACGTCGGAGCTGCTCCCGCTCCCCCGCCCCCACCCCCCGGAAGGCGCACACCTGCACCCCCTTCCGCTGCCCCGCCTCCGCCTCCTCCAGGACCGTCTCCCGCACGGCACAGTGCGGCGCCGACTGCACCACCCCCTCCGCCACCACCAGGGCCATCTCCGGCACGGCAGAGCACACCTTCGCCCCCGCCGCCAGGACCTTCTCCCGTGCGCACAAGGACGACCTCTGGGTCCAACCTGAGACCATCCTCTATGCCTCCCAGTCGAGTGCCATCAGGTCTGGTACCAAAGGCTAACGGCGCATCAGGCCAGCGCCGCAAGAGTAAGTGTCACTCATTCCCTGTGATTCGCCATGCCGCTCACTGAAGGCTATCCAGTACCTACGCCTCCACCGAATGTCGGGACCCATACGTTCATCGTTTCGGGCTTCCCGCCCCCGCGACCTTTCGCGCCGGGCGTGAAGAAATATGCGGGCGGCCGACAGAAGGGGTGTAACTTTGATCTTGGGTCACTGTAGAGCCACCGCCTGCGAGCGCGCATGCGGACCAATCTGATGTGCTGGCCTCGCCACGTATGCTTGCTACTGTAAGATGGAGTAATGTTTGTCATGGGACGTCAGTCGAAGGCTTGTAGTGTGAATGATGCGCGAAATGTCCGCGCTATGGCCGTAGAGGCCGCGGAGGATGCCCCGTGCAGACGGTGAAGTGCCAAAGGCCCTGGCAGAGGAGCTCAATGGCCGCGTGCTCGGAGGATTTTGGCGTCACAAGGAGGGGAAGGGCCCAGGAGGTCGTTGCCTGATTTGGCCGAAATCAGTTGGCAGGTCGAAGGCTCGGCTGAGAAATGATCGGGCTTAGAACAGGCGCACTGCATATATAAGTGACACGTCGACACTCGCGCTCCTATAAACCCAGGCCGCGGTCGTTGCTACCGCTCAAATCCTCTTCTCTCTCCTCTCCTTTCGACCTTCACGATGCGTTTTTCGCGTCTGTTCACCTCGGCGGCTGCGCTCGCCTTCATCCAGGCCGTCCTCGCCTCGGATGTTCTCGACCTCACCCCCGCCAACTTCGACAGCACCGTCAACCCGGAGGCGTTGATGCTTGTCGAGTTCTTTGCGCCATGGTATGAGACACACGAGGCCCTGCGTACGTATTGCTGACGTGTCTCCAGGTGTGGTCACTGCAAGGCTCTCGCTCCCCACTACGAGGAGGCCGCGACGGCCCTCAAGGAGAAGGGTATCAAGCTTGCCAAGGTCAACTGTGTCGATGAGGCGGACTTGTGCCAGTCCAATGGTATTCAGGGCTACCCGTACGTACTCCTGCCCTCAGCCCCCTCTGTTGCAGTCCTGGTAACAAGCAATCGCCCCATAGCACGGTGCGGGTGTACCGCAACGGGGAGTTCACTGAGTACACCGGTCCTCGCAAGGCAGATGGTATCATCAGCTACATGATCAAGTGCGTCTCTCTACTTCCTACGTGTCCGGAAAAGGATCATTCATGAGGCCTCAAACAAACAGGCAGTCCCTCCCCGCTGTCTCGGAGGTGACGAAGGACAACTTCGATGAGTTCCAGAAGGCCGACAAGATCGTTGCTGTTGCCTTCGTGTCCTCCAACACGGACGCTCCTGCCCCCGAGTTCAGCGCAACGGCTAACAAGCACCGCGACGACTACTTGTTCGGTCTCACCACCGACAAGGAGGTCGCTGAGGCCGCTGGTGTTACGCCTCCTGCCATCGTCGTCTACCGTTCCTTCGACGACCCCAAGACGGAGTACCCCTACCCCATCGGTTCCGCTCAGGTCAAGGACATTGAGAACTGGATCGCGGAGCTTTCCATCCCTATCCTCGACGAGGTCGGCGCGGAGAACTACCAGACTTACGCTCAGAGCGGCAAGCCGCTCGCGTACCTCTTCGTTGACCCTACCGACGAGAAGCATGATGAGAACCTCGCCAAGATCAAGCCCCTCGCCGAAAAGTACAGAGGCAAGCTCAACTTCGTGTGGATTGATGCCATCAAATACGCCGACCACGCGCGCGCACTCAACCTCGTCGAGCCCAAGTGGCCCAGCTTCGTTATCCAGGATCTCCAGAAGCAGCTCAAGTACCCCCTTGACCAGAGCAAGGATTACACTGTCGAGGATGCTGCTGAGCAGGTCGCTCTCTTCCTCGAAAACAAGCTTGAGCCCCAGCTCAAGAGCCAGCCTATCCCCGAGGTCCAGGATGAGCCCGTCTTCAACCTGGTCGGCAAGCAGTTCAACGAGATTGCTCTGGACGACGAGCGCGATGTGTTCATTGAGTTCTATGCAAGCTGGTGTGTATTTCTCCGTGTATGCGTACGCCTTGCCAGACGTTTACGTGTCATCTTTAGGTGCGGACACTGCAAGCGCCTGAAGCCGACTTGGGACTCCCTCGGCGAGCACTTCGCCAACGTGAAGGACCGTGTTACTATGTATGTCGTCTTCTGTTCTCTCGCTCAAGTATAGCCTAATTGTCATCAAACAGCGCGAAGATGGAGGCGACTGAGAACGATCTCCCCCCGAGCGTGCCCTTCCGCATCTCGGGCTTCCCCACACTCAAGTTCAAGCCCGCTGGTTCCCTCGACTTCCTCGACTACGAAGGTGACCGTTCCCTCGAGAGCCTCATCGCGTTCGTGGAGGAACACGCGAAGAACCCCCTCGACCCCAAGGTCCCCTTCGGCCACTCCAACGAACAGGTCCCTCTCGACGACCACCGCCATGAGGAGCTGTGATTCTTGGTATACGACTGGCTTGCATGATCTCTACGCTTATCTTATGTATTAGTCGGGGCCATCCCGTCTGAAAATAAACGCACGATCCTCATTTTCTATCACCGTTCGAGCAATGCCAACAAGGATGAGTGAAAAACCTCGGTGATGACTATGGCGTTGGTCCTTACGTCAATAGCGTAGCACAGGTAGCAGTTAGCCCGTGTTCCCTCATATCGCTTTCATGGAACAAAGCTGGCGGTGAGTGCGCACCATCCATTGTGGTGACGTCTGTGGATACAAATGCTGTGACTTCTCTTCCTACAGAACTGACAACTGATACACCATCAAATACGCGTGATAAAAAGCCAAAGGATCCAGTATGCGATGGGATGAGAGCGGATGGGGGACGTCTAGAGCTTGATCTCCTTAAGACCATCCTTCCAGAAGGTGAAGAAGGCTTTGAAAGTGTCACTATAAGTGTTGGCAGCTCGGAGGAAGTCGAAATGAACGTACGGGTGACACCGTCCTCACGGTAGTTGAGAAGAGCAACCATCCCGTCAGGGTTCATGTTCTCGCCAGTGTAGAACTCGTAGTCCTTGAAGTTGGCGATGAGCTTCTTCGCAAAGCCCTGCGCACCCTTCTCGAAGGCATCCACGCGATCAGGCTTGGTCTCCTGGAGGTGCTGCTTCACGGCCTTCATGTAACCCTATGCACAGCAACAACTGTGAAGCGAAAGGAGACGGTTTGTATCATGGGCATGACGAACCTTGAGGTAGGTGAGATAGGACTTCTTGTCGAAGGAGGTTTGTTGGAGACGGAAGGAGTAGACGACGTTGTTAACCTGCGTCGCACCCTCCTCAAGAGACTCCTCGGCTTCCTCAGCGGAGGGGTTGGCGCCTGCATAGTCGAGTTCAGTACACTCGTGCTCGCGTAGATCAAGATCGTACTTGCCGATGTCGACGTCCGCGCCCGGCTTCACGGTGATCATCGAGCAGTCCACCTCGAAGACGACATCGTCAACCTCCTTGCTGCAAGGACAGTCAGGCCGGGTGTGTCTGGGCGAATGGGGATCGGTGCGTACATGGGGAAGGCGTCAGAGAACATCTCGTCGCCGGAGATAACGTCGGAGTAGAGCAACATGGCTGTGGTGGACTTTTTGAGCGGGAGGAGGGAAAGGGGGAGGAGGGGACTGGGAGGAGAACCTGAGAGCAAGGAGCGATGGAGAGGCGGGCTATGTACTCTCACTTTCACTGAAAAATAACTGACACTCGCGAACAAATGTGATCAATCGATCTCTTATCGTCTGTCACGTGCGTGGTGTTCCGCTCCGAGCTCGATTGCCTTTTTGGAACTTTTTTAGACGCATCGACTCGGAGAGGGCCACCGTCTCGCTCACTGGGTTCGACCCCGCCTCCGCGCACGCACCATGGACTATCAGCCCGTCGTCGTTCGCAAGCACGCGCGCCCTGCTTCTACCAAACACAACGCCGAGTCGCGCTACTGGCGGCAGTACAAGCACCCAGTCTTCATCAAGGAATACGCCCCCGTCACCTCCGTCCACTTCTCCCCAGCGAAACCCCACAGGTATGCCGTGACCGCCGCGACACGCGTGCAAATCTACGCGCCTCGGACACAGAAAGTCACGAAGACCATCTCGCGCTTCAAGGACGTTGCACGGAGTGGGTGCATTCGCGGAGACGGAAAGCTGGTCGCTGCTGGGGACGATACTGGACTCATCCAGGTATGTGCTTCATCGCAGATTGGGGTCTCAGAGACATTGCTGCGTACTCCGGCTTGGGCGTGCTGAGGACTTTCTCCCTAGATATTTGACATCAACTCGCGCGCCATCCTCCGCACACTAGACTCGCACAAACAGCCTGTCCATGTCGTCAGGTTCTCTGCTCTAGACCAGACACAGGTTCTCTCATGTTCGGACGACACGACAGTGAAGCTGTGGGACGTACCTTCACAAGCAGCAATCACCACCTTCCTCGATCACACAGACTACGTCCGCTCCGGGCAAGTCTCAACCTCCAACCCCCATCTCATCCTGACCGGTTCATATGATGCTACTGTCCGTCTCTTCGACTCAAGGACAGGAGCATGCGAAATGGTCATGGGCGACCCCTCGAGCTCAGCCGGCACGCGGAACACTGCGCCTGTAGAACAAGTACTCATGTTTCCTTCGGGGACCGCTGCACTGTCCACAGCGGGCCCCATCTTGCGTGTGTGGGATCTTGTCGCCGGAGGCCGGTGTACAAGGGCAATGTCTAATCATCAGAAGACCGTTACCTCGCTCGCGTTCAACTCGGACGCTAGCAGAGTACTCACAGGCAGCTTGGATCAGATGGTGAAGGTGTACGACGTGAGTACATACCGTGTTGTACATACAATGCGATACCCTGCACCAATACTGTGTCTCGCTATCTCGGTATGTGGTCCCTCTTCTTGCGTACTCTGTGTCACATGCTCATTGTGTCCGTATCATAGCCCGACGAGACCCACATCGCCGCAGGCATGTCGGACGGCACGCTCTCCGTACGTCGACGACAACCCAAGGCCTCTGAACCGGCCGTGCAAGACCTCTTCTCTGTAGCGTCTCTGCGCTCCGGCGCATTCGAGTCCTTCCTAGGCGGCGCCCTCCCTACACTTGGTCAGGGGCGCGTCAAGGAGAAGAAGAAATCGAAACCTGTAGGGGACGTGGACGAGCTGAAAGTAGAGAGTCAACGGAAGAAGCGTCTGCGAGACTACGACAAGCTACTCAAGAACTTCAAATATTCTGCTGCATTGGATGCTGTACTACGCAAGGTGCGCCCCCTCTCGTCTTCCGCCCAGATCACAGAATATGCTGAGGCGTGCGTATGACCCAGAATGTACCTCCGACGACCGCCTTCTCGTTGATACAAGAGCTGATACATCGAGACGGTCTACGGACCGCATTGGCGGGCAGGGACGACGTTCTGCTGGAACCAGTCCTCCGACTGTTGTTAAAGCACGTCACCGATCCGCGCTTCGGCGAGATGGTCTGCGACGTCGCAAGTATCGTCGTTGGTGAGGGAACACGTATTTTTCTAACTCTGCAGCGTTCTCAACCTTTCAACGCAGAGATGTACACACCCGTGCTCGGTCAGTCACCACTCATCGACACGCTCTTCGTCCGATTACGGAAGAAAGTCGCAGCAGAACTGCGATTCCAAAAGGAGCTGATCAAGGCAAAGGGCGCGCTGGACATGCTCTTGGCTTCAGCAGCTCTCTCCGTCGCATAGTCGCTATCGCATTGTTGTCAGTACCGGACGCATCATCCACATCATCCCATATTAGTGCTACAGATATTGTACTTCGTACTGTCCATGTATAATCAGCATGCATCCAGGAAGGCGATGAGGTTGCGTAGGATCTCGCGCTGTGACGGTGCGTCATCGGGGTTGGCCGCTTCGTCTTCGTCGACGTTGTCATAGAAGATTTGCAACGTTTTGACGACGTCCTTGAAGGATTGGTTCTTACGGTCAAGCAGTTTCTGTATGTGGGCTCGCACCTAGACCGGATGGTGAGTTTCCAGCAAGCGCACTTCGTTCAAGAAACGTACACCATCGTCTTCCATTGAAATCCATGCAAGGATATAGTCGACGGTTTGTAATGTGAAGAGGCCGCCATCCAGTCGTCGCAGGTACCACATATCTTGCATATCCTCAACGTCTTCGCCATCTGCTTCCATTCGCTACCAAATACCATCAACGCTTGTCACAGTGGTATACTCGCTCGTCAGAACAACACATACCTGCTTCTCTTCTTCAATGTCCTTCTCAGTAGCCTGTAGGCGAGCACGTGCGGCATCCCTGATTTCAAGCAGCTTTTCCGGCTTCTCATAGCTGTTCTCGACGAACTTCGCCAAAAGCCGTATTCGGGCGGGAGAGTCCGAAGCGAGATTGGAGAGAAGGGATGAGACGATACCCAATGTGTGCGCCGTGTCTTCTGAGGCGGCATGGCCAGCTGTGGCCTTTTGCTTCTTTCCAACCTACGCGACAGGGCACGTCAGTAAAACGCAGGCAAAATAAGTGATTGCTACGGCACCTTGCCACCCATGAAGGAAGAGAAGAGCGTCTTGAGTCCTAGTGCCTCAACGAATGTCTCGCACGCAGCTGTACCAGCAGGGCCTGACATCGCGTAGTCGAGGACCTTGATCGCTCGCGAGCGTGCTTGCATTTTGTCCCTGGAATCCGATGAGTATGCGTGACTGTATGTGGGAAGGATTGCACATACTTCATCATGAGAACCATTAGATCTACACCCTCGCTGTCGAGGAATTGCTTCTTGATCTCAGGTTCGGCCAACGCAGAACAGAGTACGTCAAAGACATTTTCCATGAACTCGGTCTCCTCAGCGTTCACGGGATCTTTCTTCCGATAGCGCTGTTCAAGCGTGAGTCAGCGGGTTACCATAGGGGAACTAACAGATACACCCACGGAGAGCGTCTTCAGGATAGTTTCTACACCGTCCTTCTTACCGAGTTCCAGACGATTTGGTCTGTTGTTCTGCAATAGGATGGATAGAATCTCTGCCGCGTACCCCCGGTTCTCGTCGTGCTTCGGTGATTCTATTCGAGTCAATAGCCAGGAAAGGATTTTCGTTTTTGAAACGAGCTCCGTAGAGAGCTCGGAGTTGAAGCCAAGAATGTTCTCAAAGATACCTGCAGCCTGTAAATGGTCGACCAGAACGCCCATTGCTTGCCACTCACCCAGTACGTGGAAGATACCTTGCCTGTCAGACTCCTCTGCCTCGTTGAATCGACTCAGGTTGTCAACAAGCAATTCGAGGATAGAATTCGCCAGCTATATCATTCGTCAATACACGACCGGTCAGCAGTACGTGTTACTCACCAGACTCTCTATGAGCTGCTTCAAAGCATCCTCGCGGCTCCCTTCCTCCTCATCCTCCTCGTCTTCCGCATCGTTGCCTACGTCTTCATCTGTGAACTCGTTGATAACCTCCACCACATCGATTACAATATCCATGTTTTCATGGCTGAGCAAGCCGACGAGCCTTTCGATGGTCCCGGTACGGATGACCTCGGGGTAAGCGAGCACTGGAGACTGCGCGAGGGGAAGCAGAGCTTTCAAAGCGAGGTCGAGGTCCGCTTCCGAGTCGATGAACCTAATATAGAGAAGCAGAAGCGGTTACAAGAGGAACGCGTTCGAGATATCCACTACTCACTTTGTGGGGTCATCAGGGTACTTGGACCGCTGATCCTGGTTCTTGTTTAGGGCCCGCTCAAATCGTGTCAATAGCCGTCGCACGCCAGTTATGGTCATCTCTTCCATCTAGCGAGGTTCTGACCTCAGTAATGAGCGCGAGGTTGCGAC
This sequence comes from Earliella scabrosa, assembly GCA_022605405.1. NCBI lineage: Eukaryota > Fungi > Basidiomycota > Agaricomycetes > Polyporales > Polyporaceae > Earliella > Earliella scabrosa. The sequence goes on along the minus strand of JABYQQ010000005.1, from coordinate 2,115,653 downwards.
CGCGTCATTGGGACTCACGTCTTCTCGTACATCATCCCCACCTGCCTGGTCGAATATGTTCAGGATATCCTTCTGCTCCTTCGTCAAACCACCTCCAAAGAAACGCCCCTCGTCGTCCTCTTCTGCGAAGTAGTCTGCATCTCCACCCGGCGCGAAGTCCATTGCCTCATCTCTCCCGTCCTCGTCCTCGTCTTCAACGGTGGCTCGATGCTTGCCCTTGTCGCGTGAGGAGGAGCCATTTGTGGGAGCGGGATCCTGCACAGATGTGGCTTCGTTATCCATTTTCATGCGCTTCAGCATTTCTGGAGTTGGATTGTCAGGCATTCGCCGCTTGTTACTACCTGCTGGTAGTTTGGGCACCTGGTCGTTCACACCTCAATATGACGACATGGGAAGAGGTAGGGGTTGCTCACTTTGAAGAGTTTGTCAATGTCCATAGCGGAAAACAACGCTCAAGGTGCCCCAGACACGATATGAAAGCCCAGCTGGAAGTCGGGACGAAAGCAAGATGTTCAACGAGGTTCAACGCGCGCGATCCAAACGCGTCAAGCGCTCTGGACGTCACATCCCGAGCGTCTGTCTACGTACGCTGTGGCGACCACGGTACGTGCTACGTACTCTCCTCTTGAGACATCACAACCAGATCACAACCAGGACAAGGCGCTGGGAGTCGTCAGGAATAAAGATACATTGCATGATCATGATGACGCTCCAATATAAGTTCGCTACAATTATGAGCTAACAGAACATAGCACGGCAGACGGAGAGAACGCCGCCTCCACCCCCATCCACCCCCCCTGAGCCATATATACGTATAGGTTGCGACGTACACAGTCAATACGGCTTGTGCCTGTTCTTCTTAAGCTCCTTCTCCAGTTGTTTCGCCTTTCTATGACCGATCTCAACGGGATTGATTGCATTATCTGCCTTCTTCAGCTTAATAGGGCGATTGCCAACGTACTTGCCTACGATGCACTCATGTCAACCCCAAATGCAGCACCAGACGGAGCCAGATACTCACCATCCATTTCCTTCCACGCCTTCAGGAAGTCTTCTGGGTCAGAGAAAGCCACAAAGCCGAACTTCGCCTGAAAACCAGATATCAGTGGCATGTTATTCCCGCAACTGCAATGGACGCACCTTCCCGCTTAGCCTGTCCCGTATTACCCTGGCCTTCTGGAAGGACGCGTACTTGTTGAAAGCATTGGATAGCACATCGTCAGACACGTCGTTACTCAAGTCGCCTACAAACAAACGGAACCAAGCTGCATGCGTGGTCAATTCACAATTTGGTTACGGCCACACTACGACAGCATGGACTCACATGGATTCCATTCTAGCAATGTCTGGTCTTCCCAGACCTTTCCTCCACCCTTCCGCAAGACGGTCGTACGTTTGCCGCCCTTCGCAAGTTTGCCTCCCGCCCCGCCACGCTTATCGATCATGGCACCTGGAACGTAGACACTCTGCTGAGCGAGGATTCCAACATCGTATTCATAGGCATTGGCAGGTACAGGGGCGCTGTGCGCTGAGGTGGATGGTCCGGGGATTGGGTACATCGGACCCTGGTATGGTTGGTGATAGGGATTGACATCGGTGGATTGTTGCTGCTGGTATTGATACTGCTGATAGTAGTTCTGCGCTGAGTATGGGTCCATATTGCTGAGATTGCCGCAGCGCCAGAGGTCGACAGCAGGTGGACAGAAGACGAAAGAACGCAGGCAAGTGCACTGAACATTCTGGCGCCTGGCCGCGCAAGGGATGTTGGAGACCCCGAAACCGCTTGGCACGTGGCAATTGCGGGGTCTCACCGCCCTCCGATTCTGCAATTCCGAGCTGCGCGCCCGTCAACGCACGCTTCCCCCCTCCTCAAGACCCCGTTACTCAAGGTGAGTGACCTCCTGACAATCTCGAAGGATCCGGCCTGGCTGTACGAACCATGCTTGAAGTGGTGGTAGAGAGGGAATGGTGGAATGGTGGTGGATGGCCGTGGAGGGTAATGGATGAAACTTTGACTTGAGTGCTGACTCTCTGGCCATTTGCCTGGTGCCAGATGCCGTTCGTCAAGAAGATCAAGTCCGACGCGTACTTCTCCCGTTTCCAGGTTAAGTACCGTCGCCGGCGCGAGGGGAAGACCGACTGTGAGCACCGCTCCGTCGCATTCCATGAATATACACCTAACGTTCCACACAGACTATGCGCGCAAGCGGCTGGTGACCCAGGCCAAGAACAAGTAGTATGTGCAAATCGTCTCAGAATGTGTGAACACATGCTGATCATCGTACAGCAACGCCCCGAAGTACCGCCTTGTCGTCCGCTTCACGAACCGCGAAGTTATCGTCCAGATTGTATACGCTCGCCTTCAGGGAGACTTCGTTTTGACCGCTGCGCGCTCCAAGGAGCTCCCGCGCTACGGTATCAACCACGGCCTCACCAACTGGACTGCTGGTAAGTCCTGGTATTTGAACGTTCAGTCGAAAACAACAGTTGAATTGTCCGATTGTAGCTTACGCTACTGGTCTCCTCTGCGCGCGCCGTGCATTGACAAAGCTTGGTCTTGCTGACAAGTACGAGGGTGTCGCGGAGCCCGACGGTACGCTCACCTTGACGGAGGAGCTGGACGGCGAGGATGCCCCTCGTCCGTTCAAGTGTTACCTCGATGTTGGTCTCAAGCGCACGTCGACTGGTTCCCGTGTGTTCGGTGCTCTCAAGGGTGCCAGCGACGGTGGCCTTTTCATCCCTCACAACGAGAAGCGATTCCCTGGCTACGACCCCGAGTCCAAGGAGCTGGATGCTGAGGTCCTGAAGAAGTACATCTTTGGTGGACACGTTGCTGAGTACATGGAGTCACTTGAGGAGGAGGATGACGAGCGGTAAGTGATTTGCCCATCTCTTGTTCGCTCTCGGTCTCATGGCATATCAGCTTCAAGAAGCAGTTTTCGACCTACCTCGCGGACGGCGTTGGATCTGAAGATATCGAGGAGATCTACACCAATGCTTACGCGGCTATCCGTGAAGATCCTACCTTCAAGCCCACCGAGAAGACTACCGACTGGGCAGCGGAGAGCAAAAAGTACATGACTCCCAAGAGCACGCTCGCAGAGCGCAAGGCGCGCATCCAGGCGAAGATCGAGGCCTTCCAGGCCGAGCACGCCGACGACTAGATGGTGTTTCCTGGATTCGAGTCGTTCATCTCCACATGTATCACGCTACCCTTACCCTTACGCCGCCTATGACCCAAAAACTAGGCTATGCTATTGCCATGCTCTCGTCGCATATACCTCCGCAGTACACATCAGAGTGACATTGAAGGCTGATCGCTATCGTCCCAAGGAGGACTCGATGGTATGCTGTACCCATTCAAACAAGGACAACTGCCCCCCGGGGCGGTATGCTTCAATATGTGAAGGTCGATTATCTCGACCAGACCTCGATGCGGAACAGGAGATGGCATCGCCCGCGAAGTGGATTTGGAAGTTCCTGCGGTGCTGTGAGATTGCGATTACGACCCATGAGTCTCGGAGGACGTACAGTATACAACCTTGCCATCGTCCAACGCTCCTACCGCTCAAGAGGTCGACAAACCATGTCCCGTTGACCCTCTCGCAAAGTTCCGTCCCAATCTCACATATTCGACTCAACAGACGACCACTGATCTCGTCCACGAGCAGTTGTGTCAGCTGAGATATGGAGGCGATGGGGAGGGTGGCTTGGGGCAGGTGGACGATCAACGTGGACGGGGAAGCGGTGGTGAACCTCAAGGTATGCCTACATTACATAGAGTGTCATCATTTGTAACGGCGGTGAGTGCGTGGTTTGCTATACTCACCTGTCATCAATCCGGAGCAAGGCCTCACCACCTATGGTACTCGGCTTGTCACTCAAAAGCGACGCAACGAGAATGTCACCCCCATCCGCCACAGGATCATAATGCACCTTCGTCGGTACTCCTGCGAGACGCAAAGCAGCGACTACGCGGTCGATCTCGTCACGGACGCGTTCCAAGAACTCGCGGTATTGCAGGACGTCGATGATGGGCTGAAGGATGGGAGGCGACTGTACCATGGCAACTGGAGCAATACTCGCCTTGCTCAGGCGGCTGCTCTTTGATACCCTGTGGGCGCGGGACAGCAGGATATGGAGCAGAGCGTGGACGAGATCACAATAAGGGTCAATCGGCCTCTCTTGATTACGAAAATTCTCGCCGTCGACCTTAATCGAGTGAATGAATTGACGACTAGCATGCCTACCCAAAGCAGCACACTCACCAGCTCGAACCTAAGCTCCGTATTCTGCGCGGCGTCGATGAGGATCAATCGTTCGGAGACCTCGGCGGACGCAGTTGGTAGACTGCTAGCTTCCTTGATCAGTGCGGAGAAGACCTCCTGCTCGACAACTTCTGCCTGGGCGGCACGAAGGGCGCCGTCTAACGACCCGTCGTCTGAGTCCGAAAGGAGATTGTGAGTGGTTTGGCGCGTTCCGTCCGGCGATGTACGGGTGATGGAGACACGCAGACGCGTCCGCTGACGCATCGGAAACTCTAACGAGCTTCCGTCGAGCGTCGACATGCGCCCAATTGCTCTTCGTCGGAATGACGCGGGAGCTACGAGAAGGTAGGTCAGCGACGGAAACGCGAAGGAAAGACTGCGCCATACACTCCTCGAGACCAAATGAGATCAGGAAGTCCTTTGAGGTCTTATCAGCGCCTTTCCCTGTGGCGGATCCCAACGGAAGTGGGGCTGGGATGAGTCCCCAGTTGCCTCGTCGTATTTTGAGCGCGTCTACCCAATACTTCTCTCCGGACATTCGGCTGTCTTCCATCTTCTCCGCGGCGCTCTTGAAGAGGTCAGCTGCGGTCCTCAATGCCCTATCTTTGCCGCCGATTGTAAGCTGGGCGTTGAAGGCTTGCACAGAGACTATGGGAGGGGGCTTCGTGACGACGGTGGCAGCCAGAGGGGCTGGCGGCAGAGTGGCGGGTTGGGATGTGGAAAGGAGGAGAGTGAGCAGGTCTCTTGCTTGACACATCTCCCCATGCGCTATGCTGCGCTGAGTCAATCGGCCTATGCCTTGCAGGGTACGTCTGGCCACTCACTAGAGCTGGGGTAAGAGCGACATACGCATCTTGACTAACTCCTCGGGCGTCATGTGGTGGAACTGCTCGGACGGACCCCCTTCCTTTGACTGAGCATCGCCTGCCGTGAGATCCTCTTCTAGTTCGCGAGCGGGAGCCGTGCGTATGCCCTTTTCTGATTCAAAGAAGTCGAGACCACGCTCCAAGAAGATGCGTCTCAATCTCGTGCCCACCGAGGCAGTTGGCTCCTCTCGTCTAACCACCAGAATGAGATGGATTCACAAGGCCAGAGTGCTCACTCACGGACGGTAGATATGCTGCCCATCTGGTGTAATGTCTAGCAGCTCCGGTATTGGCTCGCCGTTGTCGTCCTTGTAGGGGCGTTCAAGCGAGAGCTTGAGCTTCTTCCACGGCGGCTCCTCGATGTCCATGGACGGCGACTAGTGCAGTCTGGGCCTTGCGCAAAGATGGACGTAAGGAGTCAAGCAGGTATGATGTCAGGCGGGACGGAAGGATGACTCGACAGGAAGACGCAAGGAATGCGGTCGATGGTGATTGGAGGTCGCAGACAAGCCGCGCAACGGCGCGTCCAGTCGTACCGCGCGTCATGGCTGTCACGTGCAAACGCCGTGAGCTTCAAGAGGGCCGGGTCCCGGTGCGGTCCTCATCGGAAGTTTGTCCTGCCTCTCCGTGCGATTCACCTCGTCCTTCGTCTCCCGAGGCTGCGCTGGCCGACCCTGATCCCGTTCCGCTCAGCTCCCCGATCATGGCCAAGAACACCCCCTCGTTTACACCGGACGGCACGCCTGGTGGCTATACTCCCGTACGGAGGAAGAGTGAAGATGAGTTGGACTCGAATCGGGCACATAAGAAGCCTAGAACGCGCGTTAGGTGAGTTTCATAGCGGGATTGTAACGCTCGGTCCGTCATACTGACCGCATGCAGCTATTCCTGTGGTGAATGCCACCGTCGGAAACAGAAGGTGAAGACCTCTCCCCGTCCCCCCAACTGTAACGCTCATTGGTATCATATCAGTGCGATAGGCAGATTCCCTGCTCACATGTAGGTCATTAATGTTTGCGCGCAGCGGGATACTCACTCAATACTTACAGTGTATTGCACGCAAAGTTCCAGAACTATGCAAGTCCTACACCCCCGGCAAGGCTGATCAGGACATCCACATACGCCTAGCTCGCCTCGAGCAAATCGTTGAAGCTGCGCTACCTCAGTATTGGTCGCATGGACATGGGACCCCTCCCTCGGACGGCGGCGGCTCTCAAGACAAGCGGCGTTCAATGTCTCCCATTGATGACGGTAATCGTTCACAACCAGAAGATGAGGATCCAAGTGGTGGCATGTTTGAGAGTGGAAGATGGTACGGGAAGAGTGCTTCCGGGCTCGTAGCAGCGCCCGCCGTATTAGAGCAGGTGAGCCTTGTTGAGACAATCGTTGGATCCCAGTCGTCATATGCGGCCTTAACAGCTGCAAAGCATGGTGCCCAACTCCGGTGCAGAAAACGGCACGGGTAGCTCGTCCTTCTCAATGAGCCAGTCCAATAGCGACATCTTCCAATTGGATCAAAAACCCACGCTTGTGCCATTTGAACAGACCAGTGCCACGGAACGTCTACAGCGCCTCATGCGGGATTGCGGTTACAGCACAGATCGGCTTCAGAACATGTACGACGAGCTACCTCCGCGGAAGATGCGTGACGATCTCGTCGACCATTACTTCACTGCGATGTATGTATCCCTGCATTTATTCTTCTAGTTGTTGCTCACGATCCCTACAGCAATTGGACTCGTTATCCAATTTCAGAACACGAGTTCCGTGCGTCATACGACGCCTTTCTTGCGAACGACAATCCCAACAACATCCGGTTCTTGCCTCTACTCTTCGTGGTCCTCGCCATCTCCGTCAGGCTAGCACCCGACCGTATCGGTGGTAACGAGAGTACTAGGAAGACTGCCGGGTCCCGCTACTATTGGTGTTGTACGTACATGTCGTACGCTTGGCATTTTATCAGTTTGCTGACCTCTGCATCAAGCACGTCGCGCTCTGCTCATAATCGCTGCCATCCAGCCTGATTGCTTCGAGATTGTGGTGACTCGAATGCTGGTGCGTACCTTCCACCCTTACGCGATCAAACCCTACAATTCTTTGTAGAGTGCCCGTTTCCTTGTGCTTGATAGACGGATGACCGAGTCCTGGAGTCAACTGGGCGCAGCAGTCCGAACCGCGCAAGCAATCGGTCTCCACAGAGATGGTGCTGATATGGTCAGCGTTCTCTCTGACTGGGGATGGCGATTTCCTGACGTTTGCCGCAGGGAATGGAACCTCTGCAAGTGGAACGGCGACGCCGCATATGGTCTGTGAAGCCCTGACGACGGCTCAACATGTATCTTGACCACACGTTTCTTTTATAGGTCGAATTTATACCATGCTGATCGGTCGATCGCTCTTGTACTTGGACGACCCATCGCTATCCACGACAGCTACACGTCAACAAGACCGCCTACCAATGCCGACGAGAAAACGCCGGGTAACTTGAAATATATAGGGTTGCCTTTGTCGCAGCCAACGCGAACGACGTTTCTCATCCTTCGACATCAGCTCGCCTCTATCATGGGTCGCATGTCGGACTTCTTCCAGAATGTGAACTCTCCACGACATTACGCTGACGTTATCGCTCTTGATGACGAGCTACTCAAGTACAAACAGAACCTCCCCACATACTACTCGCTTGACCCCGACACTTCATTGGACGACTCACATCCCTATATTCCTCTCCAGCGATTTCTCCTCGTGACAGAGTTTCTCTTCGTCCGCATATCCTTACATCGACCATACTTGCTGCGGAAGTTGGATAGCACCAAGTACTCGCGGTCGAGAGATGCCTGCTTCGAGTCTGCCCTCAAAGATCACCAGATTCGTCAGGAATACATCGCCACTACCACCCGAGAAGGCCGCGATCCTGTCGCGAGTGCCTACCGGGAGTTCCAGGCTTCGATGATTGCTGGCATCTACCTCGTGCTATATCCCAGAGGCAAAGACGCTGAACGGATGCATTCGCTGCTGGATAGCTTCCTCGCTCGCCACGAGCGGATACCCGACATGGACGCTATCACTCGTAGGGAGATCAAGATCATCGAATTCCTTAAGGCCAAATCATCCCAGTCGGCAGGTACACCGGACACCAGTCCTCCCGAGCAGAAGATGGTGGTGGACCCTCCTACCCGTGGCTATCGCAGCCAACCCGCGATGGCGTCGGGCCCTCGCCCCGTTGTACAGCAATCGCTGCAGAACACCACCCTTCCGGCATTCACGAACTCGTCCTTCGCGTCGGTCGCATCCGTTCCCCTGTCGTCTCCTACCCAGTCCTTCGCATCGCTCGCCCGCCCCTCGCCCGTGCAGCAGATTCAACAGCTCCAGCAGTCCGAGGGCTCTGGCTCTGGGTCTGGAAGCCCGCAGGGCGAGGACGAGATGGCGCAATCACTCCTAGACCAGTGGTGCAACATCTTCAGCGGGGGACCCGTGGTGGATGACCAGCCTGGCGGAACGGGACTTCCGTGGGCGACGCCCGGATTGGGAGACTTGAACGGGTGGCTGGGTACGAGCGAGATGTCCACGTCGCCCACGATAGGGAGCGAGTCGCAGCCTCACGGGGATGGATCGGACTGGAGCTATTGGGAGACGTTGGTTAACCAGCTGCGTAGCGGATCGGCCTCGTAGATGCGTACTTAGACGCACGTGTGGTATCGTTCCTCGGTGAATCCATGGTGACTATAATAGTTGTATGTACTTTGTTCTCATAGACGTTGCAACACACGGACTTTTGTAGCAGTCACCATGAACGCTATGCGTGTTACCGTTTGCCAAGACCTGACAATGAGGACGAATTACCATATGTGGGTATGACATCATAACTGACAGACCACGTGGGGGAGATGGGCATTCGCGCCCACGCTCTCGCAGGGTCGCTGTCGCAACCTCCCTTCGACACCGGTTCTACCACTTTCCAATCCGAGTACAAGCCCTTCGACCCTGAGGAACTTCCTTTCGACAATCACGGTGAGGAGCTTCCTAGAGTCGACTTGAGCTCAATTGGCTCAATAAGACCGGCGTGCGTTGTATCCAGTCTTCCACCACCTCTGTACGCATCTCGACAAGAGTCACGGCCCTCAACATGGTCAAGCGTACTCACAGTGAATTCTCGTCCGACAACGACGTCGTCGCGCCCTCTCCGACTCGACCTCGTCTTGCCAGTGAGATTTCAGCCCCAGCTTCAGAGGACCTCACGAGGATACTCTCATGGAACGTCGAGACGCCTGTGCCTTTCCTCCAACTCACGGGAAGCAAAGCTCGGTCGGCTGCGAATGCGACTCCCGGTATCGCGCCAGGCAGCAAACCTGCACTCCTGCGCGACCTCATCCGCCGACACGGCTTCCCCGATTTCGTCTGCCTCCAAGAGGTCCGGGCGCGACACACGGACAAGGAGTGGATCTCCGCACTACGTCTCGCGGCAAACTTCGGAGCGCAGGGAGACCGAATGTTCAAAAACAAATCCAAAGGCGCCGTCTCCACAGGCAGTAGCAGCGGGGAGGAACCACAATACACCATGTACCATTCCCTCAACCGGGCGACCCGTGGGCAACGACACTTTGGTGTCGCGACGTTCGTGCGTGACCCGAGCAGCATCGCCGTTGCGCGCGAGGTGGATTGGGACGCGGAGGGCCGGATACACATCCTCGAGATGAAAGCGGGTTGGGCACTCGTGAACGTGTATGGGCTGAACGGGAGCGAGTTCATGTGGCGGGACCCACTGGGCATCGCGGCGCCGAAGACGCGGAACGAGCGGAAACGCGATTTCAACCGCCTGCTCATGGAGGAGTGTATCGCCATGCAGCAGCGCGGGCTCCGTCTCGTCCTCATAGGCGACTTCAACATCTCGCTCACGAAGATGGACTGCCACCCTCGGTTGAGGATCGAGTATCCGCATGGGCTTGCGCGGAAGGAGTTTACTGAACAGTTCATTCCTACGGTGGGCGTGGTGGACATCTTTCGCGAGCTGTATCCGGGTGTGAAAGCGTACAGCTGGTTCGCAAAAGGAAAGCCACGGGGCGCGGATTGTGCACGGGTCGACTATGCTCTGGTGGAGAACAGTCTCAGGGAGAACGTCGTGGACATCGCGTACCTGGAAGACCCGCAGGAGCGGGCTCACAGTGATCATTCACCGCTTGTATTGACGATGAAAAGGGCGAACGGGGACGCAGGACTACAGACAGTCATATCCCATCCACCAACGGGTAGGTAGCTTTACAATTGAGAGACGAAGATGGATAGCTGATCCAGTTATAGCCACATAGCGATGATGAACGAGGTCACGGAGAGGGTCTTCAGCCAGGAGCCATCCCGCCCGAAGTTACCAGAGCTGGCAAGCTGCATGCCTCCGACCATATCAGGAACACCGGGACCCATCTGCGAGCAAGGAGCCGAGCTGCCAGAGTCACGCGAGGCGGTCGAGGTGCGAGTGTGCATGCGGGAGGAATGTGACTCGTCTGCAGGGAGGTCGGCAGTAGGGACTGAGGCCTTCACGTTTTCGCTGCCAGAAGAATGGGTGCGGTGGGAGGTCGGCGTGGAGGCGGATTCCTCAGTGGCATCAGCAGAGCTCGAGCCTTGATCGGCGTCAGATGGACAAGGAGTGGTGGTGCTCTTCGGGTGTTTGTGCGTACGGCTTGTAGAGGACTCGGGGGGCATGCGTACGGAGTTGGTCTCGTCGGCAGACCCACGACCGTCGGCACCATCCTCCTTGTGTACGGACTTCTGTCTATTCTGGCTTGTTGCAGGGTCGGAGAACGTTTTCTTGTGATCTGACCTGAGTCGTCCTTCTCCCCATGGCACCGCGTCCCCGTTGGGCTGGCTTTTATGTTCTGGTGGTTCGGTGTCTCCCGAGGGCGACGTGATCTGGTCACAAAAATCTTAGCATACATTACCGGGACAGTGATTAGTAGGCCACGCACTGTGAACCTTGTAGTCCACTTGGAAGCCTGAAGATCGTCCCCATTGGTGAACTGTGTTGTGTTCAGCACTGAGACATGCGATGGTTGCTCGGACTGCCCACCTGGTAGAAGTAGATGGCCGAGTAAGGATCCACATCAGGGCACGTCCACTTGAACGGTGAGAGATTCTGATCCGTTCCGTCCAAACAAGAAGCGGCTCTTGTGACACGGGTCATGTTGTCGTTGGATCCCGTCATAAGATCTGCATGAAGAGATAGGGTACTTGAAGGTAATGAACGCGGAAGCAGGAGAAGAACTGACGAATGGAGACGTTGGTCCACTTCCCACTTGTGTCTGGTTCCCACTGTATTGTACATGTCGAACCTGCCTTGAAGGTGTCGCCAGGACCCGGAGCCGTCGGCGTGAACTCGGCCAGAGACATGGCAGAAAGGGACACCAAGGTAAAGATGATAGAAAGCATAGCTGGGCGACGTCGACGTGTAGACTCGGACTAAGCTGAAGAAAACTCGGCCAGCGAGGAGAGAGCAAGAGTGAGGGAAAGAGATAGAGTCTGGCTTCGGGTCATGGCCATCATATACGCTGGCGGCAGAGTACTGTCAGCCCAACTCGATCGGGGCGAGCCGTTGGATGTTGTGGGCTGGATTGAGACGGCGCGGCGCCACAACGCGGGGAACGCGCAGGTCACATGCACCGCGTCTGCGCGTCACACCGAGTTGCCACAATCCGCATTCGGCTCTCTGTCCTCGTCTCTTCCTTCCACTCCCCATGCAGTCCATCAACCGGTTCCTCTACGGTCCTACTCCAGAAGAGAGGGTGCGCGCATGGCAGACCAAGCTGCGCTCTGAACAACGCGTCCTCGAACGGGAGATGAGGCAGGTTCGATGTCCGCCCTACCATCCCGTTCTCTTCGCTCATCGGCTCCGGTCCCAGCTCGATACCGCAACAAAGAAGGCACAGCAGACGGTGAAGCAGCTTGCGAAGAAGGGTGATGTTAAGTCTGCCCGCATCATCGCAAGGGAGGTTGTCCGGAGTCACAAGCAGATGGATCGCCTTTCCGTCAGTAAGGCCAGGCTAGGGTCGATCAACAACCAACTACAACAGCAACTAGGTGCGTAGTATCTGAAGTTATTCCGCGGTGCGTTTCTGAGTTGGCTTTGTCAGCCATGGTCAAGGTCACTGGCTCACTGCAGAAGTCAACTGAGATCATGAAGCTCTCCAACTCCCTCATCAAGCTACCTCAAATTAGCCAAACCATGCGGGAGATGAGCATGGAGATGACCAAGGTATGTCCTTGCCCGTTGTCGACTATCCAGTGAAGTCATGCGCGGCACAGGCTGGCATCATGGAAGAGATGCTGGAGGATACTCTCCAAATGGAAGAAGACGAGGAGCTAGAGGAGGAGGCCGATGCTGAGGTTGACAAGGTCCTGTATGACCTCACGGAAGGCAAGCTGGGCCAGGCAGGTACAGTGAAGGACGAGCTACCGGTATGTGGCATTCTCAGTGTATCTGCACTGCCCCTGACGCGCGGTGTGCTAGTCGTTACAGGACCAGGCGGAGGACGAAGAAACGGAGAGGGCTATGGAGCAGTACCGACAGCAACTGAATGGTCTTCTGAGCGGTTAATACCCATGTCTTATTCCCTGTTTGCTCTGGACTCTGTATTGTGTAGATGTGTATTTTACTGCTATCCTGGTCGGTTACACACTGCTAGAGTTACTGCTCAAGTCTCGACTGCAGTGTGTGAATGGGTGAGTCTGGACGGAGCACAGCACCGATACCGGGGCCATCGGGCGAAGCGTGGTGGGAAGGTGATGTCTACCACGTGGAAATACATCATCCATCACGTGTCGCCCATGATTTCGCCCGTCCTCAAGTTTCGGCTTTACACCTCTCTCCCCCGTCGTCCTCCGACAGCGCAAAAATGCTTGCAGCTCGTACCCTCTCTGGTAGTGCGCGGGTCGCAGTCAAGGCCCCCAATGTGAGTGGCGTGCTGCTCATGCTGTGGCCACCAGGCTCAACGTACACTAGGCCTTCCGTCATTACGCTTCTGCCGCTCCAACCGCCGCCTTCGCTGGTCAGAAAGGCGCGAACGTGAGTCGTTAGCTTCCTCTCTATGGATGTTGAAAGTGAATGGATGGTGGTCGCGTAGGGCAAATACACGGTTACTTTGATCCCTGGTGACGGTGAGTTCGCTCCTTGAAGTGCTCTACAGCATGACGTGACCATGCTTGCAGGCATTGGTCCTGAGATTAGCGAGTCTGTGAAGGCGATTTACTCGGCCGCGAATGTACGTGTACGAAGAGTTCCAGACAACGAATCCGAATTGATATCTGCCCGTCTTCAGGTGCCCATCGAATGGGAGGAAGTCAGCGTCGCCCCCGTCCTGAAGGGTGGCAAGACTGTCATTCCTGACGCTGCTATCAACTCGGTGAAGAAGAACACTGTTGCCTTGAAGGGTGCGTCTATCTGAGGCATGTTGTCTGTTATCTTATCTCACGCTTCCCGCAGGTCCCCTCGCTACTCCCAGTTAGTCTCTGTGACGATTGCTCGTATGGGCCTATCCTCATCCCCCTCACAGTTGGCAAGGGTCACGTTTCCTTGAACTTGACCCTCCGCAGGACCTTCAACCTCTTCGCGAACGTCCGTCCTTGCGTGTCGATCAAGGGCTTCAAGACCCCGTACGAAGACGTCAACACTGTTCTCATTCGGGAGAACACGGAGGGCGAGTACTCTGGCATTGAGCACGAGGTTAGCATACCCTCCCGAGGTGTTGGACCACGTTAACGCCCTATATAGGTGGTCGACGGCGTCGTCCAATCCATCAAATTGATCACCTGGGATGCTTCTGAGCGCGTTGCTCGCTACGCGTTCCACTACGCCCAGGCTCACGGCAGGAGGCGCGTCACTGCAGTCCACAAGGCGAACATTATGTACGAATCTAGTGCTACTGTTCTTGTCCGCATCTCTGACCATTGCATGCAGGAAAATGTCCGACGGCATGTTCCTGTCTGCATGCCGTCAGGTTGCCAAGGACTTCCCTGACATTAGCTACGATGAGGACCTCCTCGATCGTGTTTGCCTGCAGGTATGCTCTCATCCCGTTATGTGTGGCTAGTTGCTGATTGGTGTGCTCTAGATCGTTCAAAACCCGCGGCCTTACTCGGACCGTGTGATGGTCATGCCCAACCTCTACGGTGACATTCTGTCCGACATGTGCGCTGGTCTCATCGGTGGTCTCGGGCTGACGCCGTCGGGCAACATTGGTCGTGTAAGCATTTATAGCACCTTCGTTTCACCTGCCCGTTTGAACACTGACTTGCCGCGCAGGACGCCTCCATCTTCGAGGCTGTCCACGGCTCCGCGCCCGACATTGCAGGTGCGCACTTCCCTTTATGCGGACTTCACTGTCGCTGACTTGAAATGTAGGCAAGGGCCTCGCGAACCCGACGGCGCTTCTCCTGTCGTCCCTCATGATGCTCAGGTGAGTTGTTACCATCTGCACAGGGAAGACAGCTAAGCGGTGGCTCAGGCACATGAGTCTCAACGAGTACGCCAACAAGATCGAGAGTGCGGCGCTCTCGGTGAGTGCATCGCGCGCTGCTGAAGGAAATTCGTTAGCTGAGACCGTCTTTCTAGACCATTGCCGAGGGCAAGTCGATCACTGGTGATCTTGGTGGCAAGGCGTCGACGAAGGAGTACACGAATGCCATCATCGAGAAGCTGAGCAAGGCATAGAGTTACAGCCTTTCTAGAACGCTTGCGTAGAATACTGTACTTTGCTTCTACACGCTATTCCCTGTACGGCCGTGGTCCCTGTCGAACAGCATAATTTATGATGTACGGGAGAAGCTCGCCAAAGCCGCTATTGTTGCGAGCGAGCGCATGTTGTTGGGAAGAGTGTCAGCGAACTCCGCCTTGCAATGTGTATCAGCGACTAAGGAGCGTGGGAAAGGAGTATAGCCGCATCGCATGTCCTTATTAGCTTGCTGTCCTGGACGGCGCCCTCTCTTGCGACGATAACAATCCCCTTCCACGCCCTACCGAGGCAACCACTCCCATAAACCCCCACTCGCCCTACAGGGCAAAGCCTACGTTTACGACTTATCACCCAACTTTGTGTAAGGTCCTCACGATCTCTTCCGCCCGCACCGCTCACCCGCCCCCAGTCTTCGTCACCTTCCTGTTCTCTGGAAAATACGCACAAGCCCAAAAACATCTCATAACATCCGAAAAGCCTCTCATAACGCGGACATCACGTTACGAACGATATGACGGACGAAACCACGCCTCAGACGCAGCAAACGCTGCCCAAGAAGGACGACAAGAAGCAGCAGCCGTCTAACGGCTCTGCCCAACAGCAGGGAGGCAACAAGCAGGGCCCCAAGAAGAATGGTCCTGGTGGCCGCTCTACATCTATCAGCGCAGGTGCGGGCAACCCCAGGCCGTCCTCGCGCTCGAGCAATCGCTCGACGAGCAAGAAGGGCCCTACCCAAGGCAACAACCCAGGCGCAGCGGACTCGGGCTCCGAGTCTGCGAAGAAGAGCAACAGCGGCGAGGGCAGGCAGCGCGGCAAGTCGCAGTCGGGTGGGCAGCGCGGTGGACACAGGAAAGCCTCCCAGTCCACCTCGCAGGGCCGCCAGGGCGGCAACAACAGGCCGAGGCAGCCTTCGGGCTCTCCTGCCCCGCAGTCCAACAACGAGAGCAGCGATGCTCTCTCCTCGCTCCAGCGGGTTATCGCTGATCTCAAGACCACCTCTCCCCCAACGCAGTCGGGCAATGCGCAGCAAGCCTTGGCAGCGGGCTCGACGCTCCCGGCCAATGCCCCTGTCTTCCACCCAGGCGCCGCCGCGTTCCCCGGCAACGTTGACCAGCCTCCCCGGCACCGCAAGGCCGCTTCGCTCGGTGCGTCCTCGTTGACGTCCTCGATGGGCTACAGCCCAAACCTGGGCTCGATGATGGAGGACGTTGAGGATCAGGGCACGCCCATCGTCGAGGAAGGAGAGATTCCGGAGAACGCATACCAGACTGGACACCAACGCCGCTCTCTCTCCCAGAGCTTCAACCCGCCGCGCTTCCAAGCGCTCGCTGCCCAGCAGCAGCAAGACCAGGAGGTCCTCGGGCCCACTGGTCGCCCTCAGCTCGCCCCAGGCTTCATGTTCGGCGCACGCAGGCGCCCCAGCTCGAATCTCACCATGGGCCCACCCATCAACGAGGAGGATGTCGGCTTCCAGTTCCCCCAGCAGTCGCAGAACAGCAACATGGACGCTCTGGACGGCGGAAACAGGAGGCAGGATGAACGCGGTGACATCTCTGGGATCATGGCCGAGCAGGTGAGTCCTCTATATGCTTTCAATATCTCCAGTATCAGCACCAACACCATGCGAAGATTGCCATCCAGAACCAGATCGAGGCTTTGCAGCAACAGCAGCAGGCTCTCTATCAGCAACAGCTCGCGTCGAACCAGGTGCTCTCCTTCCAGACTCCCGGCCTCGCGCCAGGTCGCAACGTCCACCGCCGTGTGCACAGCACTGTTCCGATGAGTATGGGCCTCAACGCATTTGGTGGCCCGCAGTCCGCCATGGGCCAGTTTGGTAGTATGAGCGGCTTGGGAATGGGTCTTGACGGACAGCCGTCAAACGTCCCCCGTGGACATGGCAGGCGCCACAGTGTCAACGTCTTGAACAAGACAGGCGGACCCAGTCTGGCTGCTCTCGGCTTCTCTCATAGCGCGGATGGATTCGACGACGGATTCATCCCCCCGGTTGGTCTCGGCGGCGCTGGCCACTCTCGCTCCGATTCGAGCTGGCGCATCAGTGAGTGGCTCCTTCATGTCCTGAGGATGAATGTTGATCGAGCACGCGTCCCTAGATGGTGGTGTCGGTGGTCTCCCTGCTGGTGGCAACTTCGCCGCAGACCTTGCTCAGGCTCAGGCTCAGCTTCAGAGCTTGCAGCAGTTCCGTGCCGCTGCTGGTGGCCACCACCAGAAGCTGCCTTCCTTCAGCTTCCCGAACATGCTCCCGAACATGATGGCGGCGAACATGATGGGTCTCGGCTTGGGCGGAATGAACCTCCTTCAGCAGCAACAGCAGCAGTTCCAGTCGCAGCTCCAGCAGCAGTCTAACCAACCGCAGCGCAAGTCGCTCTTCGCTCCTTATCTCCCTCAGGCTTCCCTCCCGCCGCTTCTCGCCGCCGGGAAGCTCGTTGTAGGTATTCTACGAGTCAACAAACGTAATCGCTCGGACGCCTACGTCGCGACGGAAGTCTTGGACGCCGACATCTACATCTGTGGTTCCAAGGACCGGAACAGGGCTTTGGAAGGTGATATCGTCGCAGTTGAGCTCCTTGACGTCGACGAGGTCTGGGGCACCAAGAAGGAGAAGGAGGAGAAGAAGCGCAAGAAGGAAGAGAACTCTGCATACGATTTGAAGGGTGCCGCTGGGCGCAAGAACGACAAGAAGAAAGACGATGTCGAGGTTGAAGGACAGGGCCTAATGCTCTTCGAGGATGAGGAGTATGTCTCGTGCGCGATGTTGTTGCAGCAGATTGTCTGACGGGATCCCCTGCAGGGTGACTGATGATGTGAAGCCGCAGTTCGCTGGTCACGTCGTCGCGGTTGTCGAGCGTATGCCTGGACAGTTGTTCTCTGGAACTCTGGGCTTGCTCCGCCCGTCGTCGGCTGCCACCAAGGAGAAGCAGGAGGCCGAGCGTCGTGAGAGGGAGGGTGACAAGGGCGATGAGCCTCGTCGTCCCATCGAGCGTCCCAAGATCGTCTGGTTCAAGCCGACTGACAAGCGTGTTCCCCTCATTGCCATTCCCACCGAGCAGGCGCCGCCTGACTTCGTGCAGAACTCTGAGGCGTATGCCAACAAGTTGTTCGTCGCCTGCATCAAGCGTCACGTAAGTGTCGACGATCATTCAAACACGCTTTCATCTCATTGAAGTGCCTGATAGCCTATCTCTTCCCTCCATCCCTTCGGTACCCTGGTCGAGGAGCTCGGTCCGATCGGCGACATTGAGGTCGAGACTAGCGCGCTCCTCAAGGACTGTAACTTCCCCACGGAGGAGTTTAGCGACAATGTGATTAAGTGCCTCCCGCCCACGCCTTGGACGTGAGTTCTTCTCTATCTCCATCCATTGAATCAAATGACCAACCATCCTTGCCAGCATCCCCGAACGCGAGTTGGAAGTTCGCAAGGACCTCCGCAGCGAGCGTGTCTTCACTATTGATCCCGAAGACGCGAAGGACCTCGACGATGCTGTTTCCATCAAGGCCAACGAAGACGGGACGTATGACATCGGTGTACACATTGCCGACGTGTCGTACTTCGTCAAGCCCAACACTGCTCTCGACCGCGATGCAAGGAAGAGGGCGACCAGCGTCTACCTCGTACAACGCGCAGTCCCGATGTTGCCACCTACGTTGAGCGAGCAGGTGTGCAGTCTCCTGCCTGGCCAGGATCGCCTCGCCTTCTCCGTCATCTTCACGATGACCAAGGACGCGAAGGTCGTCAAGAAGTGGTTCGGCAGGACCATCATCAAGTGAGTGCATCCTACCAACCGGACATGACACAACCGTTCTAAATTTCATTTGCAGATCGGCTGCTAAACTCTCGTACACCCACGCTCAGGATGTCATTGAGGGCAAGACTTTGGGTGATGTCCCTGTCATCCCCGAGCATGATGCTGCTGGCATTTCCCATGACATCAAGGTGCTCGACGAGATCGCGCGGCAGCTTCGCGCACGCCGCTTCCAGAACGGCTGCGTGAAGAGTCACTCTCTGCGCTTGGCCTTCAAGCTTGACGAGAATGGCATGCCTATCGATTGTGGCCAGTATCAGAGGACGGAGGCTCACAACCTGATCGAGGAGGTATGGACCCATGTATCGTTGCTCTTGATGTTCACTGACTGACTGTGGGACGATCTGAATAGTTCATGCTGCTCACGAACATCGCCGTCGCTCAGCAAGTTGCTGTTCACTTCTCCGAGCAAGCCATGCTCCGCCGGCATGACAGCCCCATTGAGCGTCGTCTTGTGAGTGCTCCAGCCATATCAGTATGAGTATCAACAACGAACCTTCTCTGTAGAACGCATTTGTCGACCGCGCGGCGCGCCTGGGCTACAAGGTGGACACGTCTTCGGTTGCCTCTCTTATGAAGTCGCTCGAGGCTGTAGAGGACCCCACCGCTCGCACTATCCTGGAATTGCTCCTGCAGAAAGCCTCCCCTCGTGCCAAGTACTTCTGTGCGGGCATGCTCGACATTGCCAAGTACGGTCACTACGCCCTTAACGTCCCACTCTACTCCCACTTCACCTCTCCGATTCGTCGCTACGCGGATATCTTGGTTCACCGTCAACTCGATGCCATTCTCCAGGGTGGTGGTAAGTCGTCGTGCATATGTGATAGGTCACCTCGCTCACGCGGTCGGACAGGAGAGCCGAAGTTCAACATGGATCGCGATGCCGTCGCGAAGGTCGCACAGCAGTGCAACATGTGCGTGTAGCTTCATGGTCTGTTGCATCCAACGGACTAATGGATAATACAGCAAGCGCGACTCGGCCAAGCTCGCGCAGGAGCAGTCTGCTCATCTCTACCTTTGCGTCCTCATCTCCGACCTGACGCAGCGCTACGGCCCAGTCATCCGTCAAGCGAAGGTCATTGGCGTGCTCGATGCGGCCTTCGATGTCCTCATTCCCGAGTTCGGTATCGAGAAGCGCGTCCATGTCGACCAGATGCCCATTGACGTGAGTTCACATCTGTCATATATTCCTATCCAGTGGCTAAAGAGTATATGGACAGAACCACGTGTACGATGAGCACACCCACTCGCTCCAGATCTACTGGTCCACGCGTGATGTCATCACCTGGCTCGCTGAGAACAGCGACGATGAGCATCTCAAGAAGGTCAAGCAGAACGCTGAGCAGCACGCGCTTAAGATGGAGGTTGCTTCTCGTTCGGTGCACGACGAGAAGGCCTTGTTCGACGAGGACGACAATGAGGAGGACGAGATTGTCCTCGGTCGCGCGAACAAGGAGGACACTGAGGATGTCTCGAACTCCAAGCAGCGCACTTTGTCGAAGCAGAAGCTGCCGCCGACGTTCGAGGGCCTCAAGACCCTTCCTTCCGGCCACAGGATCCAGGAGATCCGCGAGCTTCAGAGTGTTCCGGTATGTTGTCATCTTTTGGGTCAACCATCACTCGCAGGCTGATCGACGGAATCCCTTCGCAGGTCATCGTCACTGCGGACCTCACCAAGAGTCCTCCTGTCATCAAGGTCTACAGCGTCAACCCTTACGCCCAAGAGGAGAAGAGACACAGCGCCTGAACGTTGCGGCTGAATCGTCACTCACGCCCTCCATGAACGGTACCTTGATGAATCTTGTACGATAGCCGGAGTAGTCCATGCGTTCCCCATCTCCCTTCCTCGCTTCCCCCTCCCCCGTGTCTCTGTACGATTTTGTATTCCAATCCCGCTGCTGTCGCGATCGTCTGTGCTTGTAGCTCCCCTCCTCCCTTCATGCTACTCTTGCAACGCATCGTCCCGCACCCCCTCTTCGCATTCTATCACCTGGCACGGATGCAGCTATGCCTGTCTGTAGTTTGGGGAGTGTTTTGCTCGTGGATCGTTCGAATGTGTATGCTGTTGACCTACATCTCTTCTGGTGCGATCGAGTGTGAGAGAGTTTTCATAGTCTACAGGTCACCGATAGGGCGAGGTCTAGGATGTAGGTGAATGAGGCGCCATGCACCATGCACGAGTACTGTATCGCCTTGCAAAGTCTATGATACCTCGGTCATACTACAGGGATAGATCAGGCGACTTCTTCAAAGCATGCCTCTACCATAGCTATGCCGTCACTGTTCTGAACACAAGTCCAGGACTCATACCTGCTACGGTCTGGCCAAGCTTTGGATATGGATCTCCTGCCAATTTCCTAACCTAACAGATGCAGATCGCGTGGTTGTCAGCGGTTGACATCCACCCACATCGACGAGGCAAGCAAGAGACGTACCGAGATCCGAGGGCGACGAGACATCCTACGATATGTGGTCGTGTGCGCAAGGTGGCTGCCATCCGACCGAAGTAGAGACACGCGACAGACAGACACCGTCACAGACCCTGCAGGAAGGCGGACAGACTGGCGCCCTGGCTGTGACCTTCGCGCTTCTTGTCCTGCTCCTGTCGCTCGCGATTGCGCGCGAGCATGCTCTGGAGGCCCGCCTTTTTCTTTGTACGTGATTTCGCGCGTGGGTCCTGTTGCGCTGTTGACGACGGCTCCGTGGACGAGACAGCCGACGAAGATTTCGCGGGTCGAGCCTCAGCCTGAGGAGCGGGCGTCGCGCGAGCGGACGACGGCGCGGGCCCCGGGCGAGACGGGGCCGGAGTCGAGGAAGATGTTGCGATCGGTTGGGAGGAGCGAGGATGGGCAGGGCCCGGTATCGGGGAGCTCAGCTCATCTGGGGCCGGGAGAGCAGCACTGGAAGCACGAGGCTTGTCAATGCGGTCCTGCCTGCGTCTCGCGCGATCCCGGGGCTTCGGGAAGGTGGGCGCATCGGCCACCGCGTCCATGGGCACGTCTTCGTCGTGGCCGCAGACGCGACAGGACCGCCGGATAATGCGCGTTGGTGCGCTTTGGCCGCCGTTCGTGCTACGTTTTCTTTTCTTGCGGACGGACCGCGTCTGGCTGCCGCTCGCGAAGAGTGGATAACCACATCTGGCGCAGTGGGTGCCGGCGAGGGTCGGGTCAGCGGGAGAGAGGCGACGGACACGTGTGGCATGCAAGGCGGCGAGGGATGGGGAGATGGGGGCGAGGAGGAAGGGGAGGGCGCGCTGGAAGGACGCGGGGGTGGTCGCGTTGTGCGTGGCCGGGAGCATGGGTGGGTGGCAGGCGCCGGGCGTCCACGAGCGGACAATAAGGCGTGTTGCCCAAATCGGGGATGCAGCAAGGTTTGCGACGGGCGGCTCGCGTGGAGGAAGCATTGTTCTGGCTCAACGCAATTGTCCTGCGCTCTGCGCTCAAATGCCCTTTGCGATGTGCGCCGCTCCCTTCCCCACCTTCTCTCTCCTCGCCATCTTCCCGTCCTCGTCCTCCGCCTCCGCTCGCCGCCCGCCGTGAACGATGCTCTCCTCCACCCGCCCCTCCCACCACAAGCAGAGCCCCTCCGTCTCCTCCATATCCAAGCCCATGCCCGTCCTCTATGGCACGACCACCTCGCCTCCGACAAGCCCCAGCAACCGCGCGAAGACGCGACGCCCGTCCGTGACCAGCCCCATGACGTGGCTCACTCGCGCGTCGTCCTCCGCCTCTATCCAGTCTGGCCCGTACGCACCCTCGCGCCCGGTGCGTATATCAGAGCCCCGGTTCGCAAACCCTGTCGAGGCCATGACGCTCCCACGCACCGGCGTGCTTGGTGCTGGCGCGATCGTCGTCCGGACACCACAGGAAGCTCTTGCTGGCCCGAGAGCCTCCGCCTCATCCCCCGACCTCCTCGCGCGCACAAGGAGTCCGTCTCCGAGGCACTTGCTGTCACGGGAACCGGATGAGCACGGTCTCTTTGACCGTCCGGACAGCCCGCCTCTCCCACCAATCCCTGACAACGACGCGGACTACATAGAGGAGGAGGAGCTGGAGACTGAAGAGGTAGAGACCGTCGACTCTCATTCAACGTTCATGCCTGCCACCACCGCGCACCCACCCCCGCCCACGAGGCCACCTCCCTCTCTACCGTCGATCCCGGACTACGACTCCGACCTCGCCCCCGTCCGCGCGACCTCGCCCCTGCGTCCGCACAAGTCTCCTCTGGACTTCTTTCCCCCGGTTCCTCCGCTCCCTGCCGGTGTAATCGCGTCTCCTCTCCAGTCTCCGTTCAGCGCGATTCTCGTGTCCCCGGCGCCCAACAGCTCCGCAGACCCTACAAAGATCATTGTGACTTTGGAGACATGCACGGCCACACAGCGGACCACAATGTCCACCCTGACATCGCGCCCTTCGCATCTGGCGTCCTATCTGCTCGGGTTGCTCCCATCCTCCGAATCCGATACACAGTCGGTGTACTCGACCACAAGCGAGACGGAGAGCTCGTTCAACTCCATCTTCAATCATCATCTCGCGTCTTCGGGCATCTTGGCCCAGGCTTCAACCAATCTTCACATCTTCCTGGACAGGCCCAGTGCACCGTGAGTGTCCGCCATCTGCCTCTTGCCGTATCATGTATCATAACTTTGTTCATCGTTTCCCAGGTATACGCATATCCTCACGTATCTGAGGTCACCCGCATCCACCCCTGAAGTCCCTGCGGTTCTCCCGCACGGTGCACGTCTCAACGGGTCCCCTTCGCGTGTCGAAGCACTTCTCGAGCTTCGGGACGAAGCTTCCTACCTCGGTCTCCAGGAACTGCAGCGCCTCTGCACAGACGAGCTCCGCCATCGTCAACCAAGCCCGGCTGGTCTCGGAGGGCTAGGCCTGCACATGCGCGGGTTCAGCAACGCGAGCAACAAGAGCCTGCATACCCTCCGTGAGGCCGTAGAGCCCGCCGAGGCCGAGCAGAAGGCCGCTCAGCGGAAGTCTGATGACTCGGGCTTCGCGAGCTCTGGTACTGGTACCAGGAAGAGCGGTGGAAGCTCTGAGGCCGAGGCTCCGTGGCCGTCTCCGCCTGGTCTCAAGGAGCGGGCTGCGCTCGAGCGCAGCCCGAAGAAGGAC
The DNA here is from genome assembly GCA_022605405.1 of Earliella scabrosa. Taxonomy (NCBI): domain Eukaryota; kingdom Fungi; phylum Basidiomycota; class Agaricomycetes; order Polyporales; family Polyporaceae; genus Earliella; species Earliella scabrosa. The sequence continues at coordinate 2,091,859 of JABYQQ010000005.1, read as the reverse complement.
CATGCCGCCACGCTGAAGGCGAGGCCGACGGGGCCCTGGATCTAGTTCATCGAGCTGCCTAGATGGTAGTTCTTTTGTTGGTTCGTTTCCACGATTGCGTTTATGATTTATCGCATAGTCTCGTCCTGACGTCTGTCTCATCACGCTCTTTCGCATGCCCATCTCTGTAGCCTACACGGTCCTTTGATTATTACTGTAAATTTATGGGTTTCATCACCCCGTCGCTTGGTTGCGTTTTCGACTGTAGCATGTTCGTGCCACGTATGTAGCATACACACCGGGTCATCCCGGGTCGTAATAGATCAAATGGTGCATAAGGCCAACAACAATGGACGGCGAACGCGTCGTGAACCGACAGATGGCAACCCGGAAGTTCTTTGTGCTTCTGTGCATTCTGTGTATTCCGAAGCTCGCGAGTCTGACCCGCCTTGTATATCATGACACGACACAGACAGGCTCCATTACAAGGGTCACCACGGCGCTGTCCTTGTGACCGAGATCATGAGTAAACTGGGAAGATGGCATTACGGCTTGGGCGCCCAGAGATCGTACAGCTCCCTGTCGGCGGGGTCGAAGCACGTCAAAAGGGCAGGGTCTGCGCGGATGGTCACCTTGCGCGCCGGGGTCCCCAGGGCTGAGGGCGGTGCGGAGGTCAGATGACGGTAGAAGGACCGGGAGGGCTCCACTATCCGGGAGACGTTGGAGATTGTCGAGGACGTTGGCGACGTCTCTCCTCCAGGCGTCTGCAATAAATTGTTGTTGTACAATGAGCGTATGTACAACGGAGAAAGGCAGATGGGTGCTGGACGCGGGCATACCTGGGTTGTTCCGCGGTTGCGGAAGCCAGAGTCGGGAGTGACAGGTTCCCTGCCTTCCAGTGCTTGCAGTCAACACGGGGAGCTCGTGCATATGTTGGGTTTGGAAGCGTACCTGGAGGTGATAGCGGAGGGGTTGCAAAACGCGCTGCAGAAGCCATTGCAGCTGGCAGAGACCAGTGGCGAACGAGAGCAGAGCTCAGACTCAGCGAACACCTGACGATCGCGCTCCGTGACGTGACCGACGCGACTAGGGTGTCACAGCGCGATTGTCACGCTCCACCGGCTCCGAGCCGCGCGACCGTGAGCGGCCCAAGCCAGGTCCGCGCGATTGCACCTTCTCTCTCACCCGCCACCATGAACATCTTCCGAAGCCGTACGATCTGCCACTTCATGCTGCCAGACCTCGCACTGATTGCTGTGTGCCCTCTCCGGTCTCAGTCATAGGCAAAGTTTGGCGTGCGTGAGCCGCTCCCGGGGCGTGCGACGGGCGGACCACTGACATCATCTGTGCATGCATCGCAGACGATCCCAACGCGGCGGAGGTCGTGAAGATCTCCGAGGGCCAGCTCTTCCTCGTCCGCTCCGAGTCTGTGCGCGGGGGCAGGGAATGCATGTGAGTCCCCGGGGCTTGGTGCTTGCAGCGCGTGCGGGCCTGTTGACCGGGACGGTCCCAGATACAATGACGCCATGGCGACGATTCGGAGGGTCCCTTCGTTGGAACACACCTTTCAGCTCGTGATTACCCGCGTGTATGAGGACGGAGACCAGGAGCTGCTCGAAGATGAGGAGGAAAGTGAGTACCGTTCTTCATGTTTCATGTTTCGTGCGTGCTTCGCCTCCCCTGCTCGCATCTGTTCCTGCAAATGCCGTGATATGCGTATACACCATTCTATCACTCCACCCTGCCTCCCAGTACAATTCCTGTCATCCTGAATAAGGTTGCCGTGTCGTGGAAGTCTGTCATGGCTCCGTCCGGAAGGTAAAACCGAACAACGCTCTGCGTCCCTGCACACTGTCTGGCTTCTTGTCCTTGCATTCCACAGGATGCCGAGGTAGTTCGCGATGCTGACATATTGTCTGTTACAGCTGATGAGGAACGTGTGTTCTTGATCTGTGAAGAGCTGGAGTTTCGCACTGGTACTACCTCGGATAACGAGCCAACGTTCGTTTGGCGCGATCTGCAGGGCGACGAGGACGAGTTGTACGAGTTTGTCGCGCCTGGGACGAACGAGCCGACCCGGGCGTTCTTCGAGACATGCATGTATCGCGCAATGTACGAACGCAAGTACAAGACGAGCGCAGACAACACCCAGGACCCGGACTTGCAGGAGTTTATCTGGCAGTGCGTCACACATATCCTTATCTAGATGTCACCACGCCCTGAATATGCTTTCCAGGCCACCCGCAGCAAAGAAGCCGAAGACAAAGACGTCGCGGAAGGCCTCCGGATCCAAGGTTCAAGAGGCGCCTGTACAGGAAGTTGCCACCACCTCATCAAGTCCTCCCGAGAGCCCTAAACCCAAGAAGGCTCTGTCCAAGGAATCGACCGACCCATCCATGCCCTCCCTCTTCGCAGAGCAAGCAGAGTTGCATCTCTGGGACAAGGAGAGCAGCAATTTTGTCAAGCAGGGGGATGTCATCGCTCGAGTGGCGCGGAATCTGTCTGCTGGACAGTACGACTTCTGGCTGATCGCGTCCGCCGAGGAGGGCCAGGTGCTCGCACACAAGATCTCGTCGGACATGAACCAGCGTTTGGCGCCTCGGGTCCTCTCGTTTACGTGGAACAACATCAGCGACTCGGGCGAGGCGAACAGCTGGTGCCTGAGGTTCGAGGAAGAGGAGGTGTTCGAGGACTTCCAACGGGCGTTCAGCCGCGCGCTGTGGGAAGGTCTGAACCACATCCCGTGGGAGAAGGCGAAGGTACGCTTCCTCGCGTGATGCATTCCATCCCATGGTTGACAGATTATCACCTTGTGACAGTATGAGGACCAGGCGTATGTCATTAGCTCGAACGTCGAAGACGTCGAGATGAGGGATGCGGAAGACGATGAGGACGACGAGGACGCTGTAGCCGAGGAGCTAGGTCTGTGCTCATTGCCACACCTGTCAATTGTCAGCTGACTCCTATGCTTCAGACAAGAGCGATGATGACGAGGAAGAGGAATATCCCGAAGACGATGAGGATGCTCCGAGTATGCCGAAAGGACGTAACAAGCAGCTCACCGTCGGGTACAAGGGCGATCGATCGTACGTCGTTCGGGACGACAAGATCGGTGTGTTCAGTCACACAGGCCAGAACCAAGTCAAGTATTACGCCTCTATCAGCAATTTAGCGACCCCGAAGGGCAAGAACTTCAGTCCGAAACATGTATGTATGCTCGGGTGTATGCGCGGGCAGATGATGACATACATGCCTTGCAGGTGATGTTGCATGACCAAGACACGAAGATGATCCTAATGAACCCCGCGGAGCCCAACTCCCTGTTCAATCTGGACATTGAGCGTGGAAAGGTCGTCGAAGAGTGGAAGGTCCACGACGACATCACCGTGGACCACATCGCGCCGGACAACAAGTTCGCGCAGATGACAACCGAGCAGACCGTCGTCGGCATCTCGCATAACGCGCTCTTCCGCATCGACCCGCGCGTGTCGGGCAACAAGATGGTGGACAGCCAGTACAAGCAGTACGTCTCGAAGAACAAGTTCTCGGGCGTCGCGACCACGGGGCAAGGGAAGCTCGCCGTCGCGAGCGAGAAGGGCGACATCCGTCTCTTCGACTCGATCGGCAAGAACGCAAAGACCGCGCTGCCCCCGCTCGGAGACCCGATCATTGGCGTCGACGTGACCTCCGAGGGCCGCTGGATCGTGGCGACGACCAGGACGTATCTCCTCCTCATCGACACGCTCATCGGCGAGGGCCGCTATACCGGCCAGCTCGGCTTTGACCGCAGTTTCCCCGCGAACGCGAAGCCGATCCCCCGGAGGCTGCAGCTCCGCGCCGAGCACGTCGCCTACATGGGCAACAGCGTCTCGTTCACGCCGGCCAGGTAAGCACGTCCGCTCTCTCCACCCTCCCTCTATCCCCTCCACCCCCACCGCAGCGAGCCCGGATGAGCGTATCTCCTGCGCTATCTGCGTGCTGACTGTTTTGTGCGTTTGTACCTGACCGCCTGCTGACTGTCTTCCCTTTTTGCCACACGTGCCCGCAGATTCAACACGGGCGAGGGCAAGGACGAGGTCGCGATCGTCACCTCGACGGGCCAGTACGTCGTCGCGTGGGACTTTGCCAAGGTGAAGAAGGGCCAGCTCGACAAGTATGAGATAAAGAAGTGCGTGTGTGTCCGCTCCCGTCCCATTTTCCCCTCCCTCCGATTGGCTCTGCAGAGGCTAATTCTCGATTCCGCGCCCCCGTCTTCCCCTTTCGCGTCCGCACGCGCCAGGTACGACCAGTTTGTCGTGCAAGACAACTTCAAGTTTGGCGACGACAAGGAGATCGTACGTAATGATCCACACTCTCTCACTTCACTCCCACTGCGCACGCGACGGCACAAACCCCGCTGCTGCGTCCGCCCTACGTGTGCCGTCCCACTGACTCATCGGATGCGTTTTAGATCGTCGCGCTGCAGAACGACGTGCTCGCGATTAATAAGAAGAACCTGAAGCGGCCCACGAGGGCCTCTCTCGCGCCGGCTGGCGGTCGGAGCCGCTCCAGCATCGTCAACAGCCCGTACTGATCGAATCTGCCCGGGCCGCTCGTGGAGGGTGTAAGTTTTGCTTTAGATCGGGGTGGTGTTTGTGGTGTGCTTGAACAATCAAACGGATGAATGTGAAGTTTTTTGTATCGATGCCATCTTTCCCGACTGATCGACTCTATCCGAATGACTCGAACGATCCCTTCTTTCTCGTCTGCCTCCTATACCCGACGAACTCACTGTAATGATAGCACCCCCTGTACGCGCTCGGTGGTTGAGAATACGAATTTGTTTGACCTTTCACAATTACATTACGATGCTGGACTTCCGACTTGACCACTCGCATACACGCAGACTGCTCGACAATTATGTCGCCGTGAAGATCTAGTGTGTGCCTCTAAACACAGCAATCCAACCAATTAACCATGATAGTCCCATCTACTTGTCGAGGCAGGTGGTCTCGACGATGATGCTGGTCACACGGTAGGGGTCTGAAACACGACTCGTCAGGAGGGGCATGGAGCAGAAATGAAGAGATGTCGTACCGATGTTGGAGGCGGGGCGACGGTCCTCGAGGTAGCCGTAGCCCTGAGCGCCGACATGACGGGGGATGCGGATGGAGGCGCCACGGTTGGCAACACCAGACGTGAAGGTACCAATGTGACCAGTCTCATGACGACCCGTGAGACGGAGGTCGTTGTCCTCGCCGTAGACCGCGATGTGCTCGTTGTGCCTCTTTGCGAGCTTCGCGATCGCGTCCTCGATGTACTTCATGCCTCCGGGCTCGCGCATCGCCTTGGTCGAGTAGTTGGTGTGGCAGCCGGCGCCATTCCAGTCACCCTGGAGGGGCTTGGGGTGGAATGAAACCTTGATGCCCCACTGCTCGGCAATGCGGACGAGGAGGTAGCGGGCCATCCAGAGGTGGTCGCCCATGGAGATACCCTCGCAAGGGCCGACCTGGAACTCCCACTGGGAAGGCATGACCTCGGCGTTGATGCCGGAGATGTTCACACCGGCGTAGAGGCAAGCACGGTAGTGGGCCTCGATCAGGTCGCGCGCGAAGACCTTGCCAGCGCCTGGAATGGAAGTTGATTGAATGTCACCCGGAGCTTGCGAAGCGAGGATGGGCGGGTTGTTTCACTTACCAGCACCGCAGTAGTAGGGACCCTGGGGACCGGGGAAACCGCCCTTGGGCCAACCGTAGGGGTTGCCGTCCATGTCGAAGAGGGTGTACTCCTGCTCGATACCGAACCAGGGGACCTGGTCCTTGGCGAGCTCCATGACCTTGGCGGCGTGGTGACGGAAGTTAGTCCTGTTAGGGGTGCCATCGTTGTTGTAGCACTCTGCGAGGACGAGGATGTTGTCGCCGCCGCGGAAGGGGTCCTTGAAGATGGCAGCAGGACGGAGGTAGACGTCGGAGTCGTGGCCAGGAGCCTGGTTGGTGGAGGAACCGTCGAAGTCCCAGATGCGGAGGGAGCCGATGTCCGTGACCTTCTTGGTGACGGTCTGGATGGGGGATGAGTACGGCCATTAGGGGGCGACGCGACGGGGGCGCGTCGGGGAGGGGGGAAATGCTCACCGTCGTCTTCGAGCGGAGGCCACCATCGCCATCGATCCAAACGTCTGAAATAGGGCATGAGCGAACGGAGCACTTCGGGATGTCGAGTCGGATGAGACGTACACTCAGCCTGGACCTTTTCACCCTGGGGGAGGGCGAGGTAGGGAGCAAGGAGATCGGGGCGGTACTGGTTGGACATGGCTGCAGAAGCTGGGGAAGGAGGAGTGGTGGAAGTGGAATGAGGAAGAAGCGGTCGAGTCAAGATTATAGGCGTAGTGGGGCGTGTTTACGTCTGTTTGTGTGGGGTAGGGACGGCTTATCTAGCCGAGCTCTGCATCGGAGAGAGGCAGGCGACCGAGCCAGAGTCTGTGCAGCTGTGCCTCTGTCCGCGCCGCCGCCCAGCCTCCGTCTTATCGCTTGAAAACGCCAGTTTTGGCGGCCAGTGGCAGCAGCAGCCGCCCCAGGAGGCCCAGGAGCATATGTCCGGCCAATGTGCCCGCGCAAATTTCAGGCCTGGACGCGGCGACTGCCTCATTTGCACGCGAGTATTTCCCGGCGGCTGCCCGAGGCTGCCCGTCGCCCCAGTCCGAGTGTGGTGATAAGCTAATTGCGCGGCCCGTCGCCCGCCCCGCGCCCCCCGGAGCCCCGAACTAATCATTACTTTTTCCGGCCATTGACGCCCTTGCGCCGCCGTCCGCCCGCCATCGTCGCCGCCACCGCCCGTCCGTTCTTGCCCCCTCCCGTCCCGCCCCCTTCCCGAGGTGTCGCCGCCCCGCTCCCCGGCACATCAGAGCTCGCCACGGACCCGTCGTCCGTCTCGTCCTCTCCATCCGCCTCCTCCGGGCTAGTGCCCTCTATCGACGTCCCATCGCGTCTAGTCACCTTTCCCAACAGCCCAGTCACAAGGGACAGGAACCACGTCCGCTTGATCGATGGCGCTACTGCCGTTTCGCTGCTCACCGGAATCATGCTGCCATCTGGCTCGAGCTGATGGGGCAAGCGTTACGACATGACACAACCCCCACAACTTGGCCGACACGCTACTCACAATATAGACACCGCTTCCTTCCACCACCATGTCCACCATCCTCCCAGGCATGACGTTCCCGTCTTCATCCATCCGCGCGGGGCCGCCCAGGTTCACCTTCACCTGACAGACGTTCAGTCCCATGACTCCCGGTCGTGGCAGGAGTGGTGCCACAACATACCTTCCTTTGGCCCTCCACAGGGTTTAGTTTCGAACCCCAGGCTGCGGTCCGCGCCTGCGACACAATCCAATCTATGCGCTTCAGATCGCGCGTGTAGTTCAGCCTCTGCACGAGGTACTGCACCCCAGAAGTGATGAAAACCAAAAACACAAGCACCGTCTGTAGCGAGCCATGTGAGCCCCAACGAACTGCTCGTGTGCGGCGAAGTCCACCTACCCCAAGCCCAGGACGGAATCTAGAATAGTAGTAGCCCGTGCCCCGCCAGACCGGGACGCCGTTCTTGTAGAAGAAGTCGTAGCTAGCGCAACGAGGAACATCGACCAATGAATCAGAGGAAGTTTCGCCTCGCGTGCGTGCACGCAGCGCGACCATGCTCACCGTTCGCGCTTCGCGGGGTCCCTCAGAATAGCCGCGACTACTCCGAGGCGTGCAAATCTTTCGTGCGCGTGCTTCACACCCTTGTTCTTGTCCGGGCTGTCGTGCCAAGCCCCCTTGTCACGACACGAAGACGTGCTGATGAGGAAGCGGAGGGCGACTCACTGCAGCTGCAGACTCTTCTTCCTGTACGCTTTGGAGATCTCCGCCGTCGACGCCGTGTGCGGCACGTCTAGCCACGAGTAGAAGGTCGTGCCCTTGCCTGTTGAACACCAGGGGAAGGAACGGGAGAAAACGATTAGACGGAAAGTTGGACTGGAGCGCGGCCCGGAAATGGCGAAAGAGGTGCTGACCTTCAGCCCCCTCGAGTGCACTGACGAGGTCGAAGATTTCGTGGTCCTCCTGCAGTCCAGGTCGTACGTCTCAGACACTCTGTAGACATACGAGTATACGTGGCACTGCGCACCTTTGTCCAGCTATATGCATCCCCGCCGTTACACGTCAACGCGTTTTCTGCCAGTGTTCGGGCAAGAGAGCCGACGTACGCAAGAACTGCCGTTACCAGAACAGCCAGAAATGCTATGAGGTTCAGTACCCTCATGGCGTTGTGATCTAGAGACCGAAGCGAGCCGTGACGAGTGCCAAAAAGAAACCGGATGCAGTGTGCCAGGCAAGCGCAGAAGTTGCAGCGAAATGGTGTTCGATCGCTTGCCACGTGGTTATCTAATCTACCATGCAAGGGCGTCTCGAGGGTATCGCCATGAAATGCCAGTGCATTGAAGTCAGACTAACGTTGTGAACATCATGATAGGCATTTGTCATGTACCTCTGGACATGTCATATCACATGTACACCAGCCTGGCCATTGCTCGCCAGGCTGGCAACATATACTGAGTACCAGCGACCAGTGGCAGGCTCACCCAAGAGGTGCATTGTTGGCGCAAAAGCCGCAGACTTTTACGGAAAGTTATTCGGTTAATGCTCCTTTACTACTACTGATATCGAAGCTCCGGTCGGAAAGTATCTGACCGCCCCGAATTCCCAGCTCAGTATCGGAACCGACCCGCGGCTCACCTGAGCGTGTCTTACTTCTGTATTAGCCAGGCAAGGGGGGGTTGCTAATAGATCCGGGATGATGTGGTGGATAGGCACCGAGGCCGGCACCCATTAATATAATGTCCAGCGGAGCGGCAAGCACTCCCACATCGCCTCGACCGTAGACGGTCGCTTTCGTTCTACACTAGCGGAGAGAGAGCAACCCACAGTCCACTTCGATACACGAGAGAGATCTCAAATCATGTCGCCAACCACACCACCACCCGATTGCTCCGCCCGCTACGCCAAACTCCACGCCCTCGCCCTCGCTCACGCTGCCCCTTCCTCCGTCGACCAACTCATGTCCATCCGGCACCCCACCGCCACACACGCGTGGGCGCACAATTACCTCGTCTCCCGCAACGCGGGTCTCCAGGACGTCATGGACAACGCCGCGTTCCTCGCCCACCTCTCCTCCACCGGCCGGTACCTAGAGTACTCGCCGTCGTCGGACGGTCCGGAGAAGGTGCACGACATCGTGGTCGACGAGCACACGCGCAGGGCGGTCGTGCACATGAGCTACTTCCTGAAGGCGAAGGGGAGCGAGGAGGTGGTGGAGCAGGACATGATCTGGATTCTGAGGTTCACGGGAGAGGAGGACGGGGAGGTGCTGATCAAGGAGAGCGTGGAGTTCATCGACGCGAGTGCGAGTGCGAGGGTGGGTACGCTGGTGAGGAGCATGCATGGGGAGCTAGCGGAGAACGTGAGAGGTGGAATCACGTTGAAGGAGTAGGTGGTGCGGCACTGGTGCCGCGCTGGTAATTGGTGCCTGTATGTGCATCCCGGTACGTTGCCTATTCTTGTCGTAGTCCGATCCAATTGATCGTGTCCACTGTAGGTCCTACTTAAGGCTTGGTGATAAGTACGAGAGTGAATCAATGGTGTCATGCACATCCCTATTATCGATTTATCAGTGAAGGAGTGCTACTCTATGGTCAACGGACGCCGGCACCAAAGGGCAACGTACCTTTGTAGGGCTCGTCTACGTGCCACACCAAAAAACCGAATGCTCGTGGAGGACGAGACGAGGCGCTTCACAAATGGGCATCGCGCTCAGGTTTCCGGAGCCGGACGAAGTCCTTGAGTTTCAGCGATACGTCATGATCGAATGTCCGCTGCGATGGCCTCCTTGCTTCACCGGGACTTGACGGGCGTAGGCTTGGCGAGTGCATAACGTACATACGGACTCTCCGGTGCGCGAGACGGTCCAACGTTTAGACCTGAACCTTCAAGAGCTTTTAGGGGCTTTAACAAACTATCGGGTGAATGTACTGTGACAGCGTCCGCTGCACAGTGAGTTCAAGATGCTGTGCTGGCATCGTTTGGGAATTAGGCAAATTCTTTAGGCTAGTAACCGTATGATTCGTACAGACCTATTCATTGCGACGTGCAGGACATACTCTGCGCATTATGACCTTGATCATTCATGCGTACGTGTGGAGTCTGGACCAGAGTTACGAGAGTAGTCGCCGGACGAGCTCGACGGTCAACGAAGAGGCCACGTGGTTATCTAATCTCCCGCTTGGGCGCTAGCAAGATGCGATCTTACGTCACAGGAGAGATGTTTCTGAATTCACCCTCATCTGCGCTCAGCCGGAAGCCATGGCTCCCCGCAGAAAATGCCCCGTCTGCGGCTCGAAGCAGTGGCACAAAGAACCGCAAAGCGGGCTCATAGCATGCAGCGAGGGGCATGTCCTCCAGGTGCGCTCAACCCACAGAATGGGGCTGGTCCTCCCCATCTAACCCAAGACGTAGAACTACCGGAACGAAACCAGAGAAGTCCACGAGCTTGGTCCGCACGCAGTGAGGAAACGTACACTCAAGTCCAGCAGAAAGAAGCAAGAGAAACACAGCAAGGCCGATCCAAAGCGTTCGTCTACCGTCCACGCTGTATCCATTCTGGCGTCTCGCTCATCTCGTCCCCCTCTCGCACCTTGCAGTGTATCACGGCGCGCGGGCGCGCTATCATTACTTCCAATGCCTCCAGCTAATTTTGCGCATGCAAGTTGCTGCGCTGACACGACTGTGGCAGTTACCGCCAGAATTTGAGGCATGTGCAGTTGCTGCTAAGGAGCATCCTGACGACTTATTGAGCTATCGCAGAGTATATGCAGGGACACGTGGGCTCTAAACCTCTCTCTCCTACCGAATCCCCCGGATGCCGAGCCGCTGACTCACATGCATGGTGGGGGTGATACTGACGCGGGACCGCCTGGGCCGTCGATCCCAGACACAACACAATCGAAGCCTAAGGTAGATAAAGAAGAGAACGAACAAATCACATCCGACGATGAGAAAGGCAAGGAGACCAACGCCTCCGCTTCGTCTTCGAGCTCGGAGTCCGATGACTCTGATGACGGCGACTCGGAGCTGGACAAACTCATGCGAGAGAACTCGGAGTCCCCGTCTTCCGACGATGACGAGCACCGTGGACCACAGAAAGATAGGACCTCTGTGCCGGTCAAGAAAAGGAGGCGCAACTTCGGCCAGTATGATGTCCCAGCGACTACGATATCAGTGCTCGTCATTGCATGTTGGACGTTAAGGCTGCCTGTGACGTATATGGATTTCGTGCGGTTCGTAGTAGATCTCTGCGCCGCATCATACATTCCATTTACCAGATCAAATCTAGATTGGTCGAGAGCTACGACCTCCCATATCTAGACACCGTTCGTCTTCTACCGGAAGACATGGTAAGACACCTCCGCAAGCAGACGGTGCAAGCTCTCTCCCCGCATGTGAGTTTCACCACAGTCCGCATATAGTGACAGCTACAACATGCCTTCAATAGAACGCACCCTCGGCTCGCCACCTTCACTTCCTCTCCTCCCGACTAGCGAGATTGCTGTATTCAACATATGGGGTTTACACACCCGAAATGAACGCTGCTCCTATTCTTTGGAGAGCTGTTCGTGACATACAAGGCTCGCGTAGGTCCCCGAGAAGCCCTCGTGGCGAGACCCTCACTAACATCATCCCAGCAATTGTGTATGCGATGACGAAGAAACTGGCCCGTGTCGTCTCTATCCCCCTCACGCTGCATAGGACTCTCGCGCCAGAGCTTGTTCGTACGAAGAAGAAAGACCCGCTATTCCACAAGCAGGACAGTGCCATTCCAGAGGTTGCGCTACTTGCCGCGGTCATCGTGGTGCTGAAGATGGTGTACGGACTCGACGGGCAACCAAGGTGAGGCTGTGCTTACTGATATCCTTGGCCATTCTAAGGCCTGCATCACAGGCGCCCTCGGGACAAGAGCGACCCAGCATGCGCCCTACCTACCCTGGCAGAGCTTCTCCGTGCTATTAGAGACGTAGACGCCTCCGACCTGAAACGTACGCCTGCATACTCCCTGGATACCGAGTTGTGAGTACGTACATCCTGTCGACGGCTATACGCTGACGGCACGGGTGCAGATCTGTGCTTGATATGGATGAGAAGATGTTGGATGAATACTTGCTGTTCTGCGAGAAGGCGCTCTTGCCGCGGGAGGATCGCATGCCTCGTAAGCAATTTAGCCCAAATCGCAACTCAATAGATTTACGAAACAGGCCTGTAGCGCGCAATGCTACCACAGATCACTTCCCTCTACATCGGGAGTCTGGCTCGGACAGTCCGGCGATGCAACACGACGCGAGCGACAAGCCAGTCGATCCTGACTGGAGTACTAAGCCGGCTAACACGTTCGACGAAGAGAGTGACACACTCAAGTCCGGAGAGCGGTACACCATCTACAACACTCAAGACATCCTGGGCTCTCTGCCTGAGGATCTGGATCTCGTCATCTCACGCGCTGCAAGATGGGCCGGCGTGGACGAGGGATACATATCTGGTGTCGTTGAACGCTTCGAACGGCGGGTCGTGCGCTGGTGGGATACCGCACGGAGAAAAGACAGAGGGAAAAGAGTATCTGGCTCGGAATGAATAGTCGGTAGGTGTCTACTGTCGATCACCGAGCGATGTTGAGCTTGACAATAAGGGTGTCAGGAGCGAGCCGACGCGTTACTGCAGGATGAATTGGTGACGGCGACCTCGGTCATCGCTTCGCCACCCGGGATAGTGTGCAATTGTCTCCTTTGCGCACCGTGGCGATCGGCAGCATACGAACATTTCCCACCAGACGAAGCGATCCATGACGCCTGCCCTCCTCAGGCAGCGGACAGGTACCAGCTGCAGACGCCCACGGCCCCGACTTTGCGTGCGTGGAGGCTGTGCAACGCCGACCTGCGGTGAAACGGACCGCCTCACTAGGAGCGCGACACCTGAGACTAGCTCGTTATTGCCGCCTTGAGGTGCTTGCAGGTGCGCCGGTGCTCTGTCTCTAGCTGTGTTCCAGTGATTGTGAATGATAGTAGTGCGTAGACAGCGCTCGGTAAGAGCAATTTCCGAACAAACCTTCCTCCGACCAAGTCGCGCAATATCATGCCAAATTCACTCCGGCGTATCAGCAATGAGAAGATGCTGCTCAACCTCTCCGAGAGTTCACCGGGAAATCCCAACCTCAGGGGCATCCTGCCTCGCGCGCCCCGCCCGGTCCCCCCTTCGAGCGCATAGGTTGCATAGCCGCCACTCGATAAGCGGGGCGGTGTGCTATTGGCTCACACCTCCGTACGCGCACTCAACGCTCACACTCGACCTCATCGCACTCGGTCAATTCGGGTCTGGGAAATTTCCCGCTCGAGTAATGGTCCATAGCGAACTCCGAATCGGCATGTAGCAGACCCGGCCTCGCCTAAGCGCATCTGTTGCGCAACGCCATTGGCGCGTCAGGCTAGTGCGCCTTGCTTTCACGGGCGGCGGTCGCTTTGGTCGGGTTTCATTGGAAGTACGCCTGCATACCATGGTCTTGGGTGGCCCACCGAGGATATAAGGGACGGGTCCTGGGCCACCAAACCGCACCCCGCTTCTCTTCTCTTCTTCCCTCTTCAGCTTCTCACTTCCCCCCTACTCCCCCACTTTCCTCCTTGTCCATCATGCGCTCTGTCTCTTTCCTCCTCCCTCTCGCTGCCGCCGCCGGTGCACTTGCGGCGTCTCCCGCTGAGGTGGTCGCAGCCCTGCGCGCTGCGCCTCTGCAGAACGACCGCGTGAAGATCCTCGCTAACGACAAGGACGTGCGTACCATCACCACATCAGCCGAATTCAACCACATTGATCTGCAATGCTGCGCAGTTTGTTTTCGACTTCTTCAAGGCTAACCCTTCCAAGGGCGCCGGCGGAAGCACCGTCGGTGCCACCGCCGCCAACTTCCCTGCCCTCGTCAACAACGGTTGGTGGTTCGGTTCCCGGATCTTGCGACGAGTGCTGATTGTTGAGGTTAGGCATGGCTATGACGATCGGCTTCTTGGGCCCGTGTGGTATGAACACTCCTCACACCCACCCGCGTGCGACGGAGATGCTCTACGTCGTCAACGGTACCCTCACGAGTGGCATGATCCCCGAGAACGGCAACCGCTTCATCTTCAACACGCTCGAGCCTGGTCAGGCCCAGATCTTCCTTCAGGGTTCGATCCACTACCAGCAGAACGAGCTGTGCGAGCCGGTCATGTTTGTTGGTGCGTCTCCCTGCTATGAATTTTCTACCAGGCGTGGGACCTGACCTTTCCCCTCGGCAGCCGCGCTCAACAACGAGGATCCTGGTGTCTCGTCCATCGCCCAGCGCTGTAAGTTCTTCCGCTTTCCTCTCCGCCAGCAGGAAACTCATCCGACATGTAGACTTCGGTCTTCCTCCTGATGTTGTTGCCGCGTCCCTCGGTGACATTGGTATCGAGGAGGTCATCGGTATCGAGCACATGGTGAGCAGCCCCGCGTCATCGTCACCCAGGACTTCCTCGCTCACCCATCTGCCCTCTCACACAGATCCCTGACAACGTCGCTCTCGGCCGCCAGGAGTGTCTCGACCGCTGCGGCATCCACCGCTGGGAGCAGCCCACCGCGCAGCGCCAGGAACGCAACGCGAATAACGCGCTCACGAGCGGCACGTACTCGACCTGGCCCGCGACGAAGACGAAGACGTACGAGGCGTCGTCGACGCACTACACGCGGAGCAACTCGCAGCAGACCGGCAACGTCTTCGGCGCGCTCGCCGAGGACGCGTCTGAGATCGTGTCCGGGGGCATGTCCAAGACGGTGCTCATCGCGCTCTCGGCCGTCGTCGGTGTCATGGCCCTCGGCTACGTCGTTATCGGCGTTGTCTACCTCGTCAGCCGCCGCCGGGCCCGCAAGGCAGAGAAGGCCAACCGCTGGTACGTCCGCCCTGAGATGGCCGGCCGCTCGCTCGTCCCGACCGTCGAGGAGAAGTACGACACCCCCGCCCACTAAGCGCATCGCTCGCGCGCGCGGGGCCAGTGGCTGCTTAGAGAACGCTGTCGTCAGTCGCTGAGCCTCGGGTCAGAGTCCCGTTAGCCTCACTACATCTACAACCCTTCCTAGTTTTCTCCGGACTTTCACGACACACCTGTAGCCTATCCTGAGCCTCTTTCTCTTTGTTTCCATAGCGGGGACATTGGTTACGGACCTTTAATCATATCACGACTTGTCAACGACACACCTCTGCCCCGAAGCTGCGTGGCCGTCTTCAGCTCCAGCTCCAGCGGTTGCAACCCCGCCGCCCGAGAGATAAAGCAGGCGTCGAGTAGACGACGGCGAGTACGCGCAGCACCCTCCTTATCTCTGGACCTTCCCTCCCCTTCCGCCAAAAGGCTTCTCTAACACCGAGCATCAGCGAACACCGTCGCTTAGCACCCATCCGCTTCTGGCGATCTCTGGACGCCATCCAGGGAACCCGCGAAGCTGGGCCGCAATGTCGGACTCTCCGCCCACGCCGATAAGCAGCCACATTGCGGTTCCCCAGAACGTTGGTTTCGGCTACACGCATCGAGATGCGGAAAGACTATAGGCTATCTCTACTTAGTGCGCACTGGGCCGAACACTTATCGCGGTTGTGGATGCCTGTGGGTCCCGCCCCCCCCCCGAACTATCGTAGTGCGGGGTATGCTTCTACGCGAGCCGCCGGCTGCCAGACATCCCCTCCTATCAGAGCGTCGAAGGCGAGAACTCGATCTATCAGTGCCACTGTCCTCGATCATGCACTGAACTGTAGGAACGACGTCGTTTGCAATGTTGAATGGAGAGGCGGCACCAGGTTCAACCATGTACACCGGTACGAAGCACATCTAGAACCAACGCCACCGCACACCTTCCATTGCAGCTGCAACTTTCCAACCTTTTTGAGAACCCCGAGCGTGATCACAACAAGTAGCCACACGTCCGCCTCGAGATGAAGATCGACTTTACTACGCACTACGCATGCACAACTGACAACTGACAAGAAGTTACTAGCTAACGGACCCGAGAGGACCAAGAGAGAGAGAGAGAGAGAGAGTCGGACACATGCATGCGGCAAATTCAGAGCCCGAGGCGAAAACAAGAGCGACAGTGTCAGGACTGAGGACTGAGAAAAGAAGAGCATCCACGACGATGCGAGCAGTCACATCCTACAAAGTATACTGTATATACGGGGGAGACGAGCGGGCTACCTACTAACTAGTAACTACGGGCTACGGGACTAAGGGCTGCGGGCGTGGGGCGTGACGGCGTCATGATGGACGAAACGAGACGAGACGGGATGCGGATCGAGGTCGGGAGGCGGGACGGGATGTGGATCGAGGTCGGGAGGCGGGATGGGATTTAGTGGTGATATGAAGGGATGCAGGGACAGGGGACGGGAATGCGGTCCAAAAATGGGCTCGATGTCCACGATGCGGATTGAGATGAGAAGGGCATGTATGTATACGACACGGCTGAAGGCATGATTGGATGGCAGACTAGACAATAAATGATGGATGACTACGAGTTCGCAAAAGAACAACTTGGGGGTGGGGGATGCAATGCCGAGGAAAACGCGCGCACGCACAAGGGTACAGCGGGACGACGGGACAAAAAAGGAAGCGAGCGTATGGAGGTCAGGTATAACGAGCGACGGGGAGCATTGCTGCCAACGTCCGGAATTAGGTATGCTTTTGGTTCGTACGTATGCGGTGTGGTTTGTCCGTATGGATGTGGAAAGTGCGATGAGAGAGAGAGTCCTAGGGGGCGGGGAAGTCTCCGAGCGATGGATGTGCCGCTGGACAGTGCAATGCAGGCATCACGCGGCGCGAGGGCAATGGTCATGAGATGACCGTCTGCCGCCTTCCAGGATTTGGCCGACTGACGTTCTCAAAGCCTGTCTGCGGGAGCGCCCACGACGAACGTGCCTGTGCAAACACGGGCGGCGGGTGCGGGGGCAGGGAAGAGGTGTGTGTCGGACTGGGACGCTGTGGACTGGATGCGGACGGCGATGGCACCTTCGACATCCGTCTCTCCTCCGTCTGGCTGCGGTGCGCCGCGGGGCGTTTCGGCACCTCGCCACTGGACGTGCGCTGGTGGTGGTGCGCGCGGCGGGGACTCGACTCCGACCGTGGCAGGGAGGGCGCACGCGCCGACGCCGACGACGAACCCTTTGCCTGTGACATGCGGTTGACACGTTCCGTGCTGCCGCTCGCAGGTAGGTTATGCCTGCCAAGCGTCGGCGATGAGCTGTGCGAGCGCTGAGGCGAGTGCGGTTGGCCGCTCTGTCCGGGTGACCGCGATCCGTACTGGTGCATGAATGGTGGCGAGGGAGGGAGGAGGGGCATGTCCATGCCCATACCATACATGGGCATTGGCATCCCCATTGGCACCGCAGACATGGGCATCATCGGGACGGCCATGTTCATGTTCATGTTCGTGCCCACCGTCCATACCGACGGCAGGGGAGGGACCGGCATGAGTTCGCTCCGTCGCCTGCTTGATCCGCCACCCTCGGACACGAAGGAGCCCCGCCGGCTGCTGCTGCCGTTTATCCGCTGCTGGGCGCGGACGTCTTGCTGAGAAGACGACGGGGTCGGCGCCCCCGAGTGCATGGATGGCGGACGGGAGCCATATACGCTGTTAGGGCGGGAGTCGGCAGGTGAGCCAGAGCCAGAACCGGCAGAGCCAGAGGCAGAACCTTGACGGGTTGGCTTGGGGACTGCGAGGGAGGAGTCTGAGTTCTGTCGGAATGGCATGTGAGAGTGCGCCGCGGGGTCGTACGCGGGTCTGGTGTACGACGAAGAGGACCCCTCTCGCTCCGGCTTGGGGCGCTCGACGCGTTCCCATTGCGCCGTTGCAAGACCCTCGCCCGTCAGTGGACCGAAACCGTACCGTTGACTCTCGCGGCGACTGCGTGCGGCGACCACCTCCTCAGCATACAGCCTCTTCTTGCGCTCTTCCTCCATCGCACGTTTCTCCCGTTCCCAGGTGGCTCGCTCCTCCTCCCACTTCCGCTTCTCCTCCTCGTGCCGCCGCCGCTCCTCTTCATGCTTGCGCCGCTCCCGCTCCGCCTGCAAGAAACGCGCCTTCTCTTCTCGTTTCTGCTTGATCCGCATAACGTAGCCGAGCGGGATCTGGTCCTCCTTCTCTTCCTCCGCAAACCGAACGCCTTGTTTCAAGGCCGGTTTGAGCGGTGTCGGCGCGGAGGATGGAGGGGAAGCGACGATAGGAGGCAGGTTGGTGGGCGAGGCGACAGCGGTTGAGGCCGCCGAGGTGACCGGCGAGAGATGGACTGTGCTTGGCGTCGGAGGTGATGCCGACACGGCCTCCATCCTGAGCGGAGACGGGGACGTCTTGTACACCGAATTGCGTGATTGCGAGGAAGGGACAGCTATATCCGATGAATGATGAGCAATCACATCCGCATACATGCACTCGTGGCCACGACAGTGACTCACCAGTGGGCTGCGCGGGTTTCGACAAGGAGGACGTAGAGGCAGCAGCAGCAGGTGATGGCGAAGACATGGTGGCCGGTGAAGATGGTCCAAGGGAAGACGAAGGACTAAGAGTGGACGGGGACTGCGAGAGGGAAGGACCCAGGTCTAAGGAGAGTTGGGTGTCCAAGCGTAAATAGCCCAGCGCTGAGGCGTCTGGGGCCTGAACCTGCCTCTCTGGCTCGCGGGGAAGGTCGTCCTCATAAAGGCCGGAGAGGATGTCGAGCGTGATAGAGTACTCGAGCGCAGCTACGCCGCACTCGGTGGCGGGCGACACGCGCGTCCAGAGTGGTTCGCGGTTGGGAGTTGCCGGGACATTCTCGGCCAAGAGGACAAGAACCCTGTCCTCGAAGCACGGACGGTCGGCCCACCTCCTCAATCCTGCCGAATGTGACAAAACGCGCCCTTCACGGACCGCAGAGTCGTCCATTTGCAGCGACAATCGCTCCCTGAGGGCAACCCGCCTGCCGGCAAAGGGTGTGATGGAACGGGTCTCGGATGGGGTTAGATCGCCGCGCTGGAGGCGACGTTGAAGGTTCGTGCGGTGCATGGTTGACTGAAGCGAATCCGCATACGGAAGGCTGCGGCGTGCATTGGATGATCGCGGGAAGACTGGGCATCCCGGTACGTGGAGCAGCGGCGGAGGTGCAAACGGTGGACGGAGATTACTGGTGGTCAAAGCAAGCACGTACCCGGAGGCAGAGAGGGGAGTTGAGCGCACTGGGGGCTTCGAGAGATCTGGGGCGAGAGAGGACTCTTCTGAGGAGGTGTCCTCCGTGTCCAGAGTGGAGGGAGACGCGGTGGGGCGGGGAGGAACGGTGAAACGCGTCCGATCATGAGGAGGGGGCTCGAGATGGTGGAACGAACCGAGACGAGAGTCGACAGGGTGTGGGAGGGAGAGCCATGCCTTGGCCGCGGGTGCTCTGAGGAGTGAACCTTGATCGTCGTCTGGAGTGGTGGGAGCGCCGCTGGAGGACGAGGACGAGGAGGGCGGATGGAGGTCCGAGTTGCTGAGGCGGTTTACGGGATCGACAGGCTTGCTCTTGCGTGAGAGAGAGCGAAAGAAGCGTTTTGAGGACGACTTTGTTGGCTGCTGGGTCGCGTCGGAGTTGGCGGAGGGCGCGGAGGAGGAGGGAGCGGTTGAAGACGCAGCTTCAGACCTGTCTGATCGCTTTGAAGCGAAGACCGCGGCGATGCGGCGCATGGGCAGAACGAGGATGCGGGCAAGAGGGCTTGGGAGGATGGTGGGAGGGATCAAGCGTCGCGAGAGAACATGGAGGGTCGAGCGGTCGGGCGGGCTGTTTGAAGGGTGTGGGGAAGAAGAGCAGACGAACTGGGCGCGAGGAGGCGGAGGCCGGGAGGAAAGCCGGGGGAGGGATATCGTGGCAGGAAGGAGAGAAGGCGAGAGAAAGGACAGGCGGCAGGCGGGTCGAGGACAGACGGCCGAAAGCGCAGAGAGAAGCTTGGAGAACCAAAGGCGACTGGCACTGTCGCCCTCGCCGGTGGGGAACGGACAAGGCGGACGGCTGGCGGTCAGTCCTACCCGACCGTGCTCCGACCAGCCACGCGCTCGCCCAGATCCCGATCGCTCGCTCCAAGTCTGTCGACGACAGCCCCCGCCAGCCAACGTTCCTCATTACTTTCCCACTTATTTTTGGAGACAACCTATCCGACGTCCGTCCGTCCAAACCCTGCTTCTGCTCCCCATCGCCCCCGCCGCCCTCTCACGACTCTCTTCCAATGCGGCCGTATCAACCCCCGTCGCGACGGACGGTGACTGGTCCACTGCCCACCGTCGACCGTGTCCGAGCTTGTGCTCATCACCTGCCCGATGACATCATCTCGCGTCCTTCGCGCTAGTCCATCTTCAGCCGTCAGACTTCCCCTCGCTTCTCCGCACGCCTCTCTCCACCGTCCCTTGCTTGTCCTTCCTCGCCATCCCCTCAACGCCAGCAACACCACTCTGCTCGCTGCTAGTCGCGAAATCCCTGCTATCGTGCACGGCTCATCAGTCATCCCTGTGCCCTGAAACACCCGCCGCGGCCTCCGAAGCGTCACAATCCTGCTGACTCCGACTCTTCTCGACCTCGGAATCACGGTCCCACCCTCCCGGCACCGTGCGCATGTACCTTGTGCATCGACACACATTCGTCTCGGCATCGTGCTTGTGTGTTCTGCTGCCGCGCAGTCTCGACGCATGCCTATGTATGCTTGTAGCATATTAGCCGCACTGTATGGACTTACATGACAAAAACTATCGAGGGATGGATACATGGGTGACGAGAGGGTGGCTTCGATCGAACAGATCGGTGGGAGGGGGTGTCGCACGGATGGGAATCGCAGTCGTAAAATGGCGTCAAAGAACACAACGATGATCGCAGGAACGGAAAGCACGGGCACAACAAGCAGCGAAGACACAGGGCCCGAGCAGAGAACCCCAGCGGCGACAGGCCTTAGCGCGCGCGGACAGCTTAACGGCTCTCGCCACAAGCCGTGCACGCATCAAGCCAGCCCGCCACTCGAGCCTCGCAGCCGTCGCGCGAGCTGGATGTCCCGCTGCATGATCGTCACCCGTTTTGCATGGATTGCGCACAGGTTCCTGCGACATATGCCTCGTCAGCCAACCGAACGATCACACACAGTGCCCTCGGGCACGTCAATCTCGCTACTCACGCGTCTTCGAACATGTGCACGAGGAACGCTTCTGTCGCCTCCTGGAGCGCCAGGATGGCTGAACTCTGCCACCGCAGTCCCGTATCGCCGTATTCGACCGTGTCGGTCATCATGTCTAGCGCGATCTCCCGCACCTGTACGTCTTTGTGTCAGCCACATGCGCACCCCCTTCGCTGCCACCCACGGTCCAGCCCCTACCCCCCAGTCCCCCCAAGTCCGCGATGCCCGCGTCCGGTGACCAAACCTCCACCCCACAACGCGGAGACACGGACACGCAGCGCAGAGGTGGGTGCTGCAGACGGATCATCCACTCACCACGCGCGAGAACGGAAGCTTGCGGATGAGCAGGTCCGTGCTCTTCTGGTACTTGCGGATCTCCCGGAGCGCGACCGTCCCCGGCCGGAAGCGCTTCTCTAAAACAAACGGCGCCGTTAGCGAACCACGCGAGACATATTCGACGCCGCAGAGAGAAGAAGTTCATGCCAGAGTGAAGTGAAGAGCGGGACTCACTGCGTGGCGGGTCGGCTTGCGCGCCCGCGTTGCTCGTGCGGCCGCGTGCGTTCGAAGGGCCAGCGTCGCTCTGGCGGCCGGCCGGGGCGCGTCCGCCCGTGCTTTTTCGCGCTGTGGCTGTCTGTCGCCTCTTGGCTGCAGGGGGAGGGGACGACGGTGGCGAGTCGTCAGCTTGCTTGCGCTTCCCACGTTGGACCGTTTGCGCCATCGGGATCTGGGGAGCGGGCTCGGGAGTGTTTGCAAAGGTTGTGGCGGGGGATCTCAGGAACCAGTCGCTGTCGCTGGCAGGCTCGGCAGAAGTGTACGGGCAGCACAACTAGGTGGGCAGAGACAAGGAGAGATGGGGGCACAAATGAATGGAGTCGTCGAGCGTGTGGGTATCGCGGGTGGGGAAGGAGGGAGACGGAGTGCCAGAGGCGACCAAGTCGCGTTCAGAACGCGTCGTGGAGAAAGGCACGTAGGCGCCCGCGACGCGGTTCAGATTCAATCGGGCTTTGGACCCGTCTATATATGGAAGCCGTCTTGGAAGTTCAAGCCGTGTACTTACGGTGTCTCTAACATCATCGCTCAACTCAACGAGTGTCATGACGCATAACGCAGATAACCAGAATATGTGTGCGGTAAAGGTAGTGCGCATGGAACCGATACTAGGTGCGTGCCGGCATATCTGCAATGGCGAAATAATATGCTTACTGGCCCGTACTGAGGGGGTTGTGGTGGCCTTGACCGTTGCTTGAGAGAGTTAGTCCGCTGAGCCTTCAAAGGAAGATAGCGTATTTTTCCCAGGCCTGCTAGAACCCGAAATTTTGGCTGTCGACTCCGTTCGGTACAACTTTGGTGTTCAACGAGCTCCCGCGTTGCGTCCGCGGTACCTGAGAGCATCGGGTCAACAAGGATCCAAGGAACTTGAAAAACAAGTTGAAGCGTTCAATGAAAGGAGCGGAAGTTTCTCCAGGCCGCCATCGGCTGGGAAGCAAGACGGACGCAGCACAATTTGACAGGCCACCCAGTTCGTAGACTCCTGTCAAGGCATGTCATGCTTGTGTTTCCTCCTAGTCACAGCAGAGAGTGGCACCGGACAGCGCTATGTCGCAGCTTCTTCCACCGAGCGTCCCGTGCGGGATGAGAATTCGAGGTTAACTTCTTGACAAAACGGGTAGCGCCCACCAGAGTCACACCGCGTTGCCTAAAACGCGTGGGTGGCGCGAGGCGTGACTGTCCCAAAAAGGCTCATCAAAGAACGCGTCCTTTGGATTTCAGGTCACTGCAGCTGCAGCTGCGGTAATTGTCCTCCTTTCTCCCTACCACCACCATCCCACTCTCCTCCCAGCGACGCTCACTCAGCTCTTAGCCCAGCATGCCGTTTGAAGCGAGGAGCACCGTTCCTGCGAACGCCCCTGCTCAGGGTACCATCGGCTACTACAGATTCACAGACATCTACTTTGAATGGTACGCGTGTTCCGCGCCACTGCGACGCGTCGACGCGTCTGACATCACACACAGGCACCAAGCACTCCCGAACCAAGAAGACGTCGGTCCTCTCAAAGCCCTCCTCGCGTACCCCGCCCTCGTCCACGCCGATCATCCGCTCCGCAAGCCCGGCGTCAACGGTGTCGAGCTGTACCTTGGTGTGTGGCGTCACCGACCGCAACATCTGTCCCCTCGTCCTCGGGATCAAACGCTGACGTCTGTGCCCCGCCTCGCGTGTGCGCTTCAGGTACGCTCGCAGCAAGCGGCGAGATGCGCCTGCTCTTCTCGTCCGCGCAGGTGGAGTACATCCGGTACTGGCTGCACGCGATGCAGCTCACCAAGGAGCCCATCCCGCTCCCGTCCTCCGAGTACCTCATCCGGAGCGCGGACCTGAAGAACTGCTCGCCGAACGTGTACCGCGACGCAACCGTCCTCAAGCGCGCGATCAAAGTACGTAGTGGACGTGCTCGCCGCCGTCGCCGGCGGACCCGACGGTGCAAGCGGGCCCGGGCGTGTCGTCATCGCGAGGCACATGCTGACGTGACGTGGGCGTTGGTGCCCGCTGCTCTCTTGCAGAACATCGACAAGGACAACAAACGGTCCAGGGGCTCGGATCCAAAGCTCGCCCGGCGCAGGGTCGTGTTCGAGCGCGTGCGCACCCTGTGGGCCGCCAAGATCGGGACGTGGTGCGCGGTGGACTTTGAGGCGTGGGACAGGGACCACACTGTCCTCACGGAGTTCGGGTGGCGGCTTATCAGATGGGAAGACCAGCAGCCTGTGGAGGAGCATGGCCACCTTGTCGTCAAAGAGCACCGCATATACTCGCAGAACTATGTGCCGGACTACAGGAACGTACGTCCATGCGCAAAGTTGATGATATGCGTCCCACGGTAATAGCTGACGTTGTATCACACAGTACTACAGTTTCGGGACGAGCGAAGATGTCAACAAGGCCGAATTCAAACAGAGGATATGCGACTTGGTAAGCCAGCACCGAGGCTCGGGGCCCCTCTTCCTCGTCTTCCACGACAGCAGCCAAGATGTCAAGTGTGTTGATTCTGCACCTGACTGGGCCATTTGTTCTCAACTTATCTGCCCTATTTCCGTAGATACTTGAAGTCAGCGTCCGTCAAAGCCCTCGAGAGCATCGAGCCAATTCCCGACAACCCGCAAAACGGCGAAGTCTACGAAGTCGACACCGCCGAGCTCTTCGCCGCCCTGGAAGGCGAAGCGAACAACACGCGCTCCTTGGAACGCGTATGCAAGCTCTTGGATATGCAAGACCTCAAGCTCTTCCACAACGCCGGCAACGACGCATACGTGAGTGCCCTTGGCCCACGGTTTTTGTCAAGACACTTGCTAACGCATTGACGAAGTACACCCTCGGTGCAATGATGAAGATGGCAGCCGGAAGCCCGCTAGATCAGCAACGCGAGGAACGCTGGCCGGGCCACACGCGCGACACCCAGCCCAAGGTCGAGTTCCTGGACTGGGAGGAAGACTCGGACCTGTCCGACATGGAGGGTATCTTTGGCTCCGGCCCGGGCCAGCAGCCTGAGGCGGATGACGACGACTTGTGATTGACCGGCCACTATGTCCTTGCGTATTGTCCACACATGCTCCCATGTTCACTGTATCTCGACTCACCTTTGTTGTCCGTGTAGCGCCGCTTCAGTATTCTGCTTGTTGTAGTCGTACTGGTCCAGAAATGTATTATAGAAGAGGCCGTGGAACTTCGTCAATACCGAAGGATATACAATACTTAGTGATGCGGAGGAGGACATGGCACAACGCTCGTCTCGCGAGAGTCGGGCATCTAGTGACCGATCGCGGTATCGCTTTTGGTCGCCTCGCTGGTTGAGACGTCGTCGCAGAGATCGTCTCTGGTGTCATATCATCAGTCGTCCTTGTTCTTCGTATCGGGTTCGTCTTCGTCCTCGTCATCAGACCTGACGTCCGAAAGCTTGGTATCCGTGATAGCACTGTGACCACATGAGCCCCGAAATTCAGACGGTCGAGCTTTGAGGCAACATACCGGAAGGCTATGCGCCATATAAAGTAGTACCAGAAAAGGTTGAGACATTGCAGAAGCAGGAGCGGCGCGAAGATCTGGTA
Source organism: Earliella scabrosa (assembly GCA_022605405.1). Lineage (NCBI taxonomy): Eukaryota > Fungi > Basidiomycota > Agaricomycetes > Polyporales > Polyporaceae > Earliella > Earliella scabrosa. The sequence continues at coordinate 2,066,527 of JABYQQ010000005.1, read as the reverse complement.
CTTCATCCACCACACCATCCATACGCCGTCTTCTGGGGACCAGCGCTTCGACGACTCACTACCCAAATTTGTGGCGGTCAGTGGGAAGGAACTTTGTGGTGCGGATATCAGAGCACGTACGGCATAAGGTCAAACTCAAACCAGACAGAGTAGAGGATGACAAAGTTGAGCCAATGGCGGAAATAGCTGTACTGACGTCAGGGCGCGTTGTTGCGGTGAAAGCTGGAAAACGCGCCTCCAGACGCCGATGAAGAATGCGAAAACAGCAGTCTTGGTCTTGTCATATTGGATGTAGTTCAGTAGCTTTGAGAGCTGCACAAGGACCAGTCAGGACGGGTGGTATTCAAGGGAGTTCTTAGTATGCACGTACACCCAAGAACGCATCAGGAAGGTCCATGCTGAGGTAGACGGCGTTGCCAATGAGGGTCAGGTTGATGAGGTAGCTCCATCTGTTGCTCTGTGTAAATGGGTGTCATGCGGCGCCATCAAAGACGAACTCACCCGACAAGCCAGAGGGTAACGAAGTGATGTACAACTAGTTCATAGTAATCCTTGCGAGGCTTCTCGAGTCCCAAAAGCAAAACAAGGAGCTGTTGACACCAATATGCGGCCTGCATCAAGTAGTAACGCTTGAGTTCCGGCTTCATCTCCCAGTGCGGGTAGTCTGTGACGCAGTCATGAGCGAAAGCGATCGGCGACGGGAGCAACAGCACGGACCGATCCAGAAGTACTTGGTGTCGTACCACCAGGTGGGCAATTGGGACATGATACGCTGCAGAGAGTGGAGGGGTCACAGACACATCCCTATGCTTAAGGAAAGCGAACGTACCACACCCCAAGCAGACGTGATCCCAAAGTAAATCACGGCATAAGCCTGCTCGCCGAATCGGTCCAACTTCGCCTCTTTCTTGATGCCGAACCATCGTGCAACAGGTCGGCAGATATAGATTGTGAGACTTTGCCGCACGAATGACCAGAAGACGATGTAGTAGGCAATGAAGACGAGATCAAAGTAGCCTTTCTGGTAGCGTGGGTCATCTTCTGAGGATGTGGGTATACGGTGCGAGATGAAGAGGAGAGGAGCGAAGGGGTTGCGCAGGTCTTTTGAGACATACGGAGCACTGATTTCCCAGTTAGCCCAGAGTATGACGAAGATGAGGAGTATCTTGAGGGATGAACCTATAGCACCATAAGCCGGGCAGGACACGAACATGTCAAGAGGGTATACGCACTTGGAACAATCACCCATCTTAGTGACTTGAGGTCTGACCAAAAGCCTCGCGACTTTGTGGACCAGCGCGCGGTCTCCTTACTCTTCCAATATGTCTCAGGGGCAGATCCGGGCGAGGGTGGTGCAGAGCCTTCGCCCAAAGGGCTGGAATTGCACTAGGTGAGCCAAATATCACGTTCCAAGAGGCAAACACTCACGTTTGCGGTCTGAATGGGCCCGCGAGGTGGTGTGTGGGATCGGTCCTAGCAAAAACGCGTCAAAGTGGTTGACCATGCGGTGTCAAGTTGAACGCACTCTATCCTGCCCGTGAATGTGTCGATAGCCTGTGGCTTCTTCCTGTCTGGTGACCGAGGCATGCTTGATAGTCCACGTCGCGCAGTCAGGGCGGGTATCGTTGAAGGCAAGCCAGCGGACGGAAGAGGTGGTCTATGACGAGACAGAGCGTGATTGTCGCCGGTGGGCGTGTTGGCTGCCCCGACGCGTAGGCGCCCATGCGCCTCGCCCGCCAAGAAATTCCCCGCCTCCAGAGTATCCCACCACATCCACATTCATTCCACATTCACCTTGGACAACTCTGCAGCGCGCCACACTACCTGGTCTCTGTCTTTGACACTTTGACTCTTGACGCGTCACTGCGTCAGGCGTGTTTCCTCCGCTGCGGTAACAGTACCTCGTGTGAGATTCGTTCTTGCCGCACCGACTAGCCCACACGACACATCCTGACGGATATCAAACGCGTCTCTTGTCATCCGTTCTTGTCGACATCATGTTCTCGACGCTTGGATTGTTTCACAACTTGCCTTGTCCTGAAAAACAAGACTGCAAACGACTCAACTGCGTCTTTAGCCACCGACCAGACCTCACGCAGATTCCCGTCACTCCAGTTCCCGTCGAGACACCAAAGCCTACCCATGCTCCCTCTGTCGCAACCAATCCTGCTGTGTCTCAACATGTGGCAAGTCCGTCGAATTTCCTTCCCGCCAAACGTTCTATAAGCTCTCCGCTACGTGCCGGTGCCCCCGGACCAAGCAATGGATCAACCAGTGAACCTCCAAGGAAGCTGCAGCGGATGGGGACCCCTCAGCGGCCAGTCGCTGTACCCTCAGGTCCTCCCACCTCTTCGGTGAGCATTCTGTGCATCCTGCGCGCGCTCCGTCTCATCCTCCTTCAAGACCGGAGTACCCGTCCTCAAGGTCACTCCGGCACAGTCCCAGGTTCCCGTACCTGTTCGCCAAGTAGGTCCATAATTTGTCTCTGCCTCGGCCGCGTCACCAATTGTATGGACAGGCGATGTTGAAGACTCTCTATGATCATTTTGCTATTCTATATGAGAAGATTCTCCCCACCAACCCAACCCTGGCCTCGGAGCATGCTCTCAAACAGGAAGAGGATGTGTATCAGAAGGCCAACAAGTTGACATACCGCAATGTATGCTCACGACTATGTGACTCTACTTCTAGACATCTTGACCGTCTGTTAGGCTGTGATTTCGTCCGTAGCAGCATTGAAGAAGCGACCGAAGCCGGACACCGCGTCGCATCCTTCGGTCGGTACCGAAGCGGAGGTGCAAGCACGGGAAGAGATGCGCAGGAAGATGGAATCTTTGAAGCTCACAACGTCTCAAATGGAGCCATACATCCTGTCGATCGACGAGATGAAGACCTGGGGTTACATTGTCGAGGTACCCCCAGGTCCTGGCGGAGACAAGCCGCATGAAGAAGGGTCCATCATGACCTGTGAACGATGTAAGGAGAAATTCGTAGTCAAACGGCGAGACGAAGCAGACCAATGTAGGTTTCATTGGGGGAAGGCGTTCACATCGAAAGCGGACGGTATGTGCCTGCCCTGTCGTTATCAGACAGCTCCCCTGACCAACATCCCATTCAGGCGAGAGGCGACGTCTCTATACATGTTGCTCGCGCACGACAGATGATGAAGGGTGTGCAACTGGCCCGCACGTCTTCTATGAAAGCAACCCTGAGGATTTGCATCGGCGACACGCGTTTACTCACACCCGTGCTCCACATCCTCCTGGCGACAGTGCTCTGGACATCGTGGCTCTAGACTGTGAGATGATCTACACCACTGGCGGCATGCGCGTTGCGCGGGTCTCGGTAGTCAATGCTTCCGGCAAAGAAGTCCTCGACGAGCTTGTGCGAATGGATGAAGGCGTGGAAGTCATGTATGTCGAGCCCTCTTCTCTCCACTTGTCTTGTCTTCTACCCTATCACATACTAAACCCCGCGAACAGAGACTTCAACACTCGCTTCTCCGGTATCACCGCGGAGAAATACGCGTCTGCGGTCATGCCCCTGGTTTCCGTCCGCAAGGCTCTGGACAAGCTCATCAACTCTGAGACGATCATCATCGGACACGCACTAGAGAACGACTTGAAGACGTTGCGCATGATCCACCATCGCTGCGTCGACACTGTCAATCTCTTTCCTCATCCAGCAGGTCCTCCGTATCGACGAGCTTTGAGGGTCCTGTACGTATATGCGTATCTCTTCGCATGCTGAAAGGAAATTGACAGTTGTTTGTAGAGTGAAAGAGTTTCTAGGTCAGACAATCCAGTCCGCCGGAGCTGCAGGACATAGTTCCATCGAAGACTCCGTCGCGACCTTGGATCTCGTTCGATGGCATGTCCTGAACAGACCTAAGCCGCAGCCGAAGACTGTAACTACATCAATGTTATGACAGCTTGGTTTCCAGATTTCGCACCGTTTTGTTGCACCCTAGCTTTCCGTTGTATTCCCAACCCTGCACAGTGATACCCTCTCACGCATGTCTCGAATAGATACACACAACTCGGACATTGACTACATGTATGATATGTACAAATGGAACCGGAAGTAAAGCATCCGCTATGGCCCTCTTGAACCGAGACTACCCAGTCGTGCCATGGTGTCTTCACTATTCTCTTGCTCTTCGATGCTGTCTGCTTGTGTGACCTGCACAGCGATCTCATTGGCCACGAGCTGGGGGATAGAGGCGAACGGAACACGCACCACCCTAAGAACCGACTTCTTGGACGACTCTTGAAGTTCTCCGGCGATGATGAGCTCATCAAGAATCTGGGTACGGTTAAGACACGTTCACGGACGAGCAAACCACGACTTACGGCATATGCCTTCTGGAAGTTGAAGATCCTGGGACAATGGAAGACGCAATGAGCATACCGAACACAGCATACCGTCGAGAACAATCATCATACAAGTCAAGTTCGCACACCTGGGACGGTTGTCAGTAGGATCTCACGTGGAAGAGCATCACGACTCACATTCCCAAAGTACCGGTCCAGCACCTCGACATATCGGTGTATGATCTCCAGCACCACAAGCTCGTTGTCCCCCTGGCTGATCCCGGCAACGAAGAAGAGGGACGCGTATCGCCTGTACACGACCTTCGTATCTGCATAGGTTCACCGCGGGCAGTGCTGAAGCTCCAACGAGTTCATATCTCCAGCAGGCACGGATGACGCACCTTTGTACTCGAGGAAGTTACACATCCGCGTCCTACGCGCGAGCACCAGCTGGGTGACGTCCTTCACGATCTTCGCCTTCGCCTTCTGGGACATCGTTTGGAACCATTTCGCGAGACGGACCTTCCCTGTGAGCCATTGGTGAGATAGCGGTCTTTGAATGAAGCCAAGCAGCGCAACCTTGCCGGGACACGAGTAGCATATAGTTGATCATGGCAAATGAATCAGTAGGGAAGCAGAGGGAGCTGAGCAAGTCGGTGTCCGTGAAAGCGGAAGCAGCGCGCAGCCATACAGGCGTTGATTGCCTGTTTGGGTCTTCGGCAAAAGGCGATCGGCAAGCTTGGCGCTAAGTAACCAGTTACGCGAGGCTCGGCGCGTCTTGACAAAGTTACGCACCTCTTCGTTGGAGAGGTTCGTCTGTGCCCTGTGAGTACGTTCCGTGGTCCTGTGGTTACGCACGACCACTGATCTGCAGTGGATTGCGTAGTGATATAGGAGACATCTGCAAGCCATGGAGGGCCCGTCAACGTCAAAGATACCGCTACCAGCGTTTCTTAAGATGCTTACGAGCAATAATGTACCACCATCCAAGGCGATTGCGGTCGCCGGACAAATGTAACGTTGGACTCGGTACACAGAAAGTATGAACACTGATAACACCTTGCTAGTTACAAATCATATAACACCCCAGAGCAGCTGGGTCAACTGTCGGAGTTCGCACTCGAAGAAGCTGGCGTGAAAGAGAAGGATCTGCGAAAGCTCGTCCTCGCCGCGGTACGGAAAGCCGGATACAAGCAGAAACCTGCGCCGACCCCGGGGAGCTCTGGCTCGAAAAGCACCAAGACAGACGTACGCCGACGCCGCTGACTGGCCGTTATTTTACATAAGTTAATGCCGGCAGAACGTCCTTACATGTAACAGGCCAAGCCAAAGGCGAAAAAGCGGAGGCGAGACGACGACCTGAATGAGCTGCTTCCGGACACAGCCCGTCAAGAGGGTGAATCGTATGGGAGCCTAGAGTTCAATGAAATTCTCGACGAGGAGGTGCGTCTGCCCCTCGGGGCAAGCTCGCTGGAGGCGTAGGGAGGACATGCGGGCGAGGCCGCATGTCCGCCCTGCTCCAAGTCATAGAATAAATTATGAATTTGAAAGGCTGACTGCGTGCCGGACTATCCCTCCCCTCAGGCCATCAAAGCAAAGTTCACGGTGATCAACCGTGCACCCATTATGATGGCGTGGGCGTTCGTAGTCGCAGAACGTCTGGGCTTCCAACGAGAGGAGGCTCTGAGCATTGGTGGGCAACGCCTCCCCTTCTTCTCAGCACCGTACAGCACGAGGCTGTGCGAGTGCGGTGCGTGCACCGGACGACGATGCTCATACCTTCATGTTCTGCTTCCATGGCAGCCTCTGTGTACACGGAGATGAACGCAATAACGAAAGGCGTCTCGCTGGGCATATACGCAGACGGCAAGCAGAAGGGCGTGGAGGCCAGTCGCACAGGCTCGCAGCCGTACGTGGAGCTCATGGGCAGACGGTCAGTCCGCTTCTCCCTCTCTGCTCTTCACCCCCTCCGTGCCACTAGAACCGTTCAGGAGACGAGAGCTCATGCATCCCGCACTCCACCTCTCATTACTACGCCACCATACGCCCGCCTGGCCTTCCATGTCAACTCAAACTAGCATGTACGTAACCATATGCTTCCCTCCCCGTCCACATTATCGCCGCACGCTCACACACTTCCACCGCCCTGTCGGGGACCACCACCCGACCCCCCTCTCGTTCCTCCCTTGCGCTCGCCCTGCCCCTTTCCCCCGGTGCTTCCTCCGCCCGTCCCCGGCCCGTCTCCGCACCGCGTCCACCGTCCACAGCCCGCTCTACCAGACCGTCTCCGGCCAGTGGCGTGCCCTCTCCTCCGGGGCCCCCGTCGCACCCACCTCCGCATTCTCATACATCACCCGGGCGTTACGGCAGACGGCCCCACATATCGTGGGCGCGCTGCGCCTTCTCGCGGCGAGCTTCAGCCCGGCGGAGCTGAACTCAAATGGCTTCGCACTCTACGCCGATTTCCGCCCCGAGGCGGACGGCTGGGGCCAACGGGGCGAGGTGCGCTGCTCGACGATCCTCAGCTTGCGCAAGGCGGTCACAGGGGGCGATCTCGCTGGCGACGCCGGCACTTCGAGCGTGGAGGCGCCCTCGGTCGGTGGCATTGTGAAGGTCGAGACAGGGGACGAGCCCGACGCCCGAGCTTCAGAACCTGGAGACCAAGAGCCGCCGTCGAAGAAACTTAAACAAGGGTCCCCCGAGCGCGATGAATTTGATGCGGCGCTCGATGACGATCTGTTCTTCGACGAGTTCGACTTCAGCACCATCCCTTGATGGTCACGCCTGCAACGACGGTACAACACTCTAGGAGACGCGTAATAATAGTTAGGCCAACATGTACACTACATCTACATTCGAAGACCAAAGTAATGCAAGCCCGGCGCCTCTACTTAGCTGACCCTTTCATCCTCAATATCGAGGTAATCAAGGGATCTAGTTGAGGTTTTTGATCACCGCAGCAGTGAACTCCGAGGTCGTCGCAGAACCTGAACAATGCATAGCCTCACGTCAGCCGCCGCGCTTCGTGATAAGTAATATGAAAGAAGACTCACCACCCATGTCTGCGGTGCGGACCTTGCCAGCGTTGATGACGTCGAATGTCGCGCTAGCGATGTTGTTCGCAAGGTGATCGAGACTGGACAGAAATGTTTCAGCAGCGTTCATTTGCCGCATAGTTACGTGACTTACCCAAGGTGCCTGAGCATCATGGTCGCGCTCAGGATCATGGCGGCTGGGTTGGCACGGTTGGTGCCCATAATGTCCTTGGCGACATGACGGCAGCCAGGCTCGAAGAGCGCGTATTCCTGCCGAGCATGCGCGTTAATGAGGACTCATCGTAAGAACGCGTCTCGGGTGGAACTCACCCGTCCAACGTTGCAACCGGGAACGATACCGGGTCCGCCAACAAGGGCAGCGCCAATGTTGGAAACGATGGCGCCGTACAAGTTGGGCATGACCATAACATCGAACTGCGTTGGGCGAGCAACGAGCTGCATGGAGCTACAGATGCAGAACACGTTCAGTTAGATGAGCTGGGGCTAGGAGGTGTGGCCGCAGGGTCCTCACGTGTTGTCCACGATCATGTCATTGTATTCGATGCCCGTGTTCTTGTAGTCTTCCGCAACACGGCGGAAGGTGTTCAAGAAGAGACCATCGCCGAGCTTCATGATGTTCGCCTTGTGTACACAAGTGACTTTCTGTGAACAGGGAGAAATCAGGACGGAAGTGCGGCCGCGTCAAGCAGAGAGCATCCACCTTGCGGTTGTTCTTGAGCGCGAAGTCGAAGGCGAAGCGGCAGATGCGTTCGGCCTTGGCACGGGTGGACACCTTCAAACTCTCGACTACGCCAGGGTAGCTCTGGTGCTCGAGACCAGAGTATTCGCCTTCTGTGTTCTCACGAATGATGGCGAAGTCGACGTTGTTGTGACGGGTGGGGAAGCCCGGAAGAGACTTGCACAGGACGACAGACGCGTAGATGTCGAGTTGTTGACGCATGGCGACGTTCCACGAGATGTGGCCGGACTGCGAGATGGGGGTGAAAAGAATGCCTGCCACAACGCAGGTGTTCATTTGGGTGCAACATGGCGAATCGAACGAAGAAGACGTACCCTTGAGACCGACCCGGTTGCGCCTCAGACTCTCCATAGCCTGCTTGAAGAGAGCCTCGCCCTCGGAGGACATGCCGGAGACATTGTACTGCTCCCACTCAATGGGAGCGTTGACATACTCGAAGATCTCCTTGACCGAGTCGGTGATCTCGTTACCAATACCGTCACCGGGGATGAGGGTCACCTATATGGCGGCGTGAGGAATGAAGGCCGAATTGCATGCTGGCAGCAGACTCACGGTGTAGACACCGCCATACTTGGTTGGCAGCTGGACACGCGTCGCTAGGTTGGCGCACTGTGCAGTAGAAAGATATGAAGAGCACGACGCACTCTCTGGGTGACCTTGGGGAAGCCGGCGGAAAGAGTGGTGGCCGTCCGCTGGAAGAAAAACGTCGGTACCACGCGGCGCGTGATGAAGAGTGGAACGTACCGCGTTGAGCACGGGGCGAGCAGCAGAGGCGAGGGCACTGCGGATCATGGCAAACAAGATGTCCTCCGAGCGGGACGAGGGCGGGTAGGATGGGTGGACGAAGAGAAGGGGACGGTCGACGACCTGGCAGAAAACAAGATATCGGCCGAAACGCGGTGCGGTCCGTGATGCATCTGAGCAGCGTCATCGCCCACATGGCTATCAACGTCTCGCGTGGCTCCCGTGCGCGCCCGACGTCCTTCCCAATTCCGACCGACGCTGCCCAAGAGTCTCCCGCCGCGAGCTCACATCGAGGTTGTTGCTGGGTTGTCGTCTAGAGTTGGCATCGCCCGCGACGGACACCGTCTCCTGAGAATATATACGCGTGTGTCGCGGACTCTCGCATGACCGCGCGGGGGACACGGCGCGGGGGACAAGTGTCGCATGATTTTGTGCTCACAGCCGCTCGTGCGGCTGGCAATGTCGAAATTGAATGCTCTGCCCGCCGTCGTCCCACCGCTGTCCCACTGTATGCGCCGGTGCCTGCGAGCCTCTGTCCTCGTCACGGCCCTTCCACTCTTTTAACCCGGTCCAAGATACCCCAGGGCGCGCGGCAGACAGCAGTCCAGGACGATGGCGGCAGAGAAGCTCCTTCCCGCCGTCGCGGAGACCCTCCAGGCCCCACCGAGGCGAGACTTCACCTTCTATCTCGTCCTCTTTGTCGCCGTCCTCCCCATCTGGTCCATAGTCCCTCTCTCGTGGGCTTTCGTTGTCTATGCGCTCCATTATGGCCTCATCTGGACGTTCTCGTGGCGCGGCTGGGGCCTCTTCGCTCTCGCACTCACTGAGGTCAGCGAGATTGAATGACCGCCTTCGATGAATAGGCTTACTTATCGGCCGCACGCTCGCAGGTCTTCTTCAGTATATACCACCACAACCTCGTGGCCTTCGTTTCCGGGCCCAGCCCCAATGGACCCGGCAACTTACTCGAGCTGCGGGCGGTCTTTCAGCGCGTCCTCCAGGCCGGCCTTGCGTCACTCCCAGAGGAAGGTTTCGACGAGGAAACGCTCGATGTCGATCGACCCGGCAGCCCAGAGGAGAATTTCACCGCTCTGGAGTTTGAGGATCCGCGAGCCGTAGATTTCAGGAATTATCTGAGGACGTGGTGCGTGTTTCCTCCAAGTCGATCTTGATCCGCCATGAACCGCCAACTGCCATAGGTTCCGCAAGGCCCCGTGGTCGTCCATCCGTCGTCATGAGATGTATGCTTGGCTTTACTGGTCTGTCTTCAACGCGCCCTTTGCCGGGATCGACAAAGTATCGCAAGCGGAACGGAAAGTCCTCCACGAGGTCATCGAGCTCCTCGAGTACCGCGCAGGGATCAAAATCCCAGACGGTACCAATCCTGCTGCCTCTCCGCTCCTGTTGACGTTGGACCCTGTACGCGTATCCTGGAGGCCGCTCGTATGGTATGTCTGCGTTGCTCTCGGCAACGCTATCATCCGCCGAAGACTTGTGAGCAAGTTCCACGCGAAGGTTAAGTCTCACAAAGGCCTCGAGTGAGTTATTCCCCATATGTGCTCCACTTCTCTGGGCTCATCACGACCCTTCAAGATACGTCCTCCGCGTCCCTCATGGCTGGAATGCTGCAACTGGTCCCCGCCCTATCGTCTTCATGCATGGCCTCGGACTTGGTCTCACGCAGTACCGCACGTACATCGAACATATGTTTGTGTCCCTCCCAGATCACCCCATCCTTGTCCCCCTCCTTCCTCATGTCAGTCAGGAAATCCTTCACCCTCGATACCTACGACCTATGGACCGCAAGGAGATGACAGACTGCCTTGCGGGTCTGCTAGCAGAGCTTGGATGGGCCGAGCTCGGGGCACCGAGTCCCGAAGCATCTGACTCGGAAGAGAAGATCTCCTTGACTTCTACCAGCGTGCATCCTGTATCCAAGCCCAAGGGAGTCACCATGTTCAGCCACTCCAAGTAAGTGGTACACAATTAACCGAGGGTCGCATCGAGTTGTGCTGACATCAACCCAGTGGGTCCTTCGGACACGCTTGGATGCTGAAGGCTCATCCAAGAATGGTCATTCGATCATGTTTCGTGGATCCTGTGACTTTCTGCTCTTGGGAAGGAGGTGCGCGTTCATTAATGATTGGGCAACGTTCAATGAATCGGTGCTGACCGTGTGCGCAGATCTGTGCTACAACTTCATCTATCGGCCTTGTGCCAATGTATGTGGTCTCGCTCTTGTTTGGGTCACCGATTCAGGGTTCTAAGTTCACTCAAACAGGGTTTGGACCTCATCATCAAGTACTTCGTCGGTACAGAACTTGGTGTAGCCAACTTCCTCCAGCGCCACTTCGACTGGTCTGCGAACTGCCTGTGGTACGAGCAAATTCCGAACGCCTGCGATCCCAAGAGAACTATGTTCTTCCTAGGCGGGAAGGACTCTATCATCGACGCCAATGTGAGCTCTCCATCCCATTGTACGGGTGCATCAGTTTGATCTGGCATCTCGCAGCGTGTGAAACGGTACTTAACCTCACATGGCGTACGCAAGGGCCTCCGTTTCGACCCCTCTGGGCATCATGGAGAGGCTCTTCTGACAAGGTCGCCATTCCATGACGAGATCATGCGTTGGCTACGCGAAGAAAACGAGCATTGATGCTTACGACCGCGCTGCAGGATTATGTGCAGCCACGTCTCCGTTACGACGCCTGGGTAGTATACCCTAATCATCGTCTAATGTATCGATACCCGCCCGAGCCACCACTTTACTCTCCTGCAGCACTAATGGCTTCCAAGGCTGGACTGTAGGCTCCCGAGAATCCTTAGAGTGCAAGAACATAGCAATAGCCTGATTGTGTTATACATCCAGAGTCGATACTTGGTCATACCTATACCATTACATCCATTACATACTATCCCCGATTTTCGGGCCTGCGGGGCGTGATCGCTTCGTGTGCCACGCAGTCCCCCGTCGTGCGCAGCCCGCCAGTTTCATCCCATTGTCCGCCTGCCATCATATCGTCGTTGAGCAGCGTCTCGCTGTACGCCTCAACTTCGTTGTCATACCACGCCGCCATGCCTGCGGTCATGGCTGATGTACCAGACGTCAACGGCGAGTGCGATGAGGCAAGAGGGCACGCACATATACCGCAATCGTTGGTCCCATCCTGGACCTCCACGGCGGCAAGCGCCGAGTCGAAGTAAAACATATGCCCAGCATATGCCTGAAGCCCTCCGACCTCTCCTTCGGCGTGCGCGGTTGAGCGGTGCGTCCATGCACGGCGGCAGGACGGCGATGCGGCGCGAGCGGTCGATCTTCACAACGGAGTCCGAGGCCGGGAAACGTGCGCTTCTTGCCGCGGCCTTGTATGGCGGTTCGTTCAGGACCTCGGGGACTGGCCGCGCACCGTGCAGGTGCGGCGTGGACGAGGGCGTTTGGGTCCCGTGCAGGAAGACTACTGCCCGCGCCGGTCGAAGGCGTCGTCCCCTGCGTACTCTGCCAGCGGCGGGCCGGGGGCGGAGAGGTCAGTAGACACGAGGACGCGTGACGACTGGCGAACGACGGGTGCTAACGCGGGTGCGATTGCGGGTAATGTGAGGGGTGCTATGCACTGCCGTCTGCGCCGTCTCCATAGGAGAACCGTGGGCCTGGCAAACTCCGACTGCGTGCGGCCCATTGGGGACGTAGGCGAGCTCCGCCAGGGCCTCTATGAGAGCTACAGGAATTAGCACGGCCAGCGGAGAGGTTGGATCCACCCTGGAACGACTCTACCGTCCGTCTTGCGTAGATCTGGAAGACACGCAAATAAGGGGAATCGGCCGGGATGGTGCCGGCACCTCAGCCGTCCGTCGGTCGACTACCTTCGCCGCGGGCCAGCCGTCCGGCAGAGATAGGATTGCGATGTCGATAGCCTGCGTGTCCTGGTCCACGAACTTAAGACTCTTCTCATCGGACCAAGGAGGTTCTCTTCGGGTCGCTTGTACCCCCAGTGCCTTCATATCGTACATGTCACTAGTTTCGCGGGGAGCATACATTCTTCCAGCACGATCTGCGGCGCGGTACCTGGGGGAGAAGGGTTTGAGTGGGGCGTCACCACACTCTTGCGTGCAGGATTCAAGCACTTACCGTAGTCGTTGTGCCAGTCATGTCCGACATAGGGTAGGTAGAGTGCAGTCTTGGCTCTGGCATCTCGCCTGCGCTCATTTGAACATACCAACCACACTTCCCTCCGAGTCCGCAGTCTGACTTTGGCATGACTAAGCGTTCGCATCCCAGGATCGTTTCGTCATTCCGCTGCAGAAGCATGATACGATCGAATTGTGCCAGTCTCAAATGCGCAACAAAGCCACGGCATTTGAGTGCATGACCCGCTCTAGCTGTTCCCCGTCGCTTGCATAGAACGCTTCCGTGTGCTTTGTGTACCACTCCACCATCTCGGTGCTCACAGCTGTGACACGATCGATGAGAACAGAGCCAATAGCAGTAAAAGGGGACGGCACTACCTGGGAAGTCCGTGCCAAAGAGGATCCGGTCTTCGCCTGCGAAGGCTTTCATGAACGCCAGGGTGGTTTCGTGACTACTCAACGCGGTATCGAAGTAGAAGCTCTTGAAGTCCTCGATTATCTCCTCTGGTGTCAGGGGGGACCCCATATGCCGAGAAAGAACGGCAACTCGGGGTGCGAGGAAAGGAGTGCTCCCGCCGAGGTGGGCGAGGATGATCTTGACATTTGGGTAGCGACGCTTCTTGCCTGTGACGACGAGATGCGCAGCGGCTTTGAATGTCTCATTTGGGACCTGTTCGGAGGCCAAGCTTAGCTTCGCAATATGAAGCCTACGAAGCAGACATGCTGACCTCCGTGACAGGGATACCAAGAAACGGGTGCGGAGACGGCGTGGTTGATGGGATCTGTGCGCCATGCAAGAAGACCACAGCAGCCCGCCTGTTCAACTCTTCCCAGATTGGGTCGAAGACGTCATCGCCGATATACACTGGTGATAGGTGCTGCTGTCAGTACAGGCAAGGTCGACCGATTTGGCCTGCTCACTGGCGTTGGGGCCGTCTCCATAAGATGATGACAGGGCGATTCCGCACGCGTTGAGCCCGTCCAGTGCGAACTTGATCTCAGCGAGGGAGCCTGCAGTCGGTCATTAGCGGAAACCCAGGGTTCGTGGAGGCATGCTCACACACCCTGTGTGTCGGACAGATTCGGCATACAAGCGAAGAAAGCAAACCTGCCTGGATACTTGGCGCAGAGTTCCGAGGCGTAGAGGTTGAAGTCTCGTGCGGCCACACGGTTTTCATCGCCTGGAGGACCAGCTGGTATTCCGGCAGGCAACGATAAGACCGCTGTTTTGATACGGAGCTGGTTCATTGCGGTCAAGCTCTTCTCCGGGGTCCACGGCACGTTTTCGGGAGGGGGTCGCCACCCGACCGACACCTTCCCGGGAGGGAAGATATGATGGTGTACGTCGATACGCTTGAGTTCAAATTCATTCTAACACGTAGCAAACGTCAGAACAAACGCGGTAGTGATGGGATTATAATACCTCTGTGAGGCCCGCCATGGAAGATAGCTGGAAGAGAAGGACCAGGGGTGAACGCGCGCTCCGTTACGGACACCTTATATACAATTCTCGACATCACTGACAGCTTACAAGCCTGTCATATCGCCCCCGCGATGGCAAGCTTCCCAGCCCGAAACCGACAGCACTTACCTGATCACTATCATTAGAGCACAGGGTGTCAGCTACCGCGAGTTAACTCTAGCGCTTGTGCTGTGTAAGGCTACATGTTATGATTTCTATGAAAGTGCTCATGGCTACACACTTAGTATACAACGGACGTGACTCGCCTCTCTCTCCTCCGTTCACTGTCGCCGGAAGTCTTTACATGCGTCGGAGTCCCAGCTCAGGAATTGACCGGTCAGAGATGGCGGTGCCTTCAGAGCGAGCGCGGCTGCGACATGACCAGAGACCTCGGGTGCAAGCAGCTTCCCCTGCTCGAAATCATTCACGAACTTCTGATGAGACGAGGCAGCCATGGTTCCTGCTCCTTTCTCGCGGATCACACCTTGCATCTGTGCGATTGGTAAGTCAAGCTTGAGGTGAACCATCTTGTCACAGGGCATATACGTACAGCTGTATCCACTACACCCGGCCGTAACGCGACGAAGGTTACATTCGGTTCTTCTTGAGCGATGGTCCTGGCAACACAAAATCGGTATCATCCATGGCAAAATCTACGATTACGTACCTGCAGAGGCTATTCATGGCCGCCTTGGCTGCGTTGTATGGACCCCATCCCGCGGTGCTTCCGACTGCTGCACCTGAGCTCATGAAAACCACCCGTCCGCCAAGAGAGCTCTTGTGCAACTCGGGCAGCGTTGCTCGAAGGGCTTCGACGAGGGAGAAGAAGTTGACATCGAAATGCTGCTTCCACTGGTCCAGAGTGATGCTCTCCAGCGCGACATTGCCCAACGGTTCCAGCACACCAGCGTTCAGAATGACACTATCAAGCGACTTGTATGTCTCCACGCCGCGGGATACAGCCGACCGAACGGCTGCCGCGTCTGTACTGCAATCCTCTCCTCGCTAAGGAAGGGATGCGGACGTGATAAGGAACACGAAGTACGTACACATCGCACTCCATCGCAAGCAGAGCATCCTTGTGAGTATCGACAAGGCTCTGGAGATCAGGACCCCTCGTACGCGACAACGCGACGACATTCGCGTTGAAGGTCTCCAGAAGAATCTTGGCGATAGCAAGTCCGATGCCTCTAAGCATGGAGGTAGTTCAGCCGTCACATTCTGAGGCAGAGAATGGGCAGTGTATGCACTTTGATGCTCCGGTCAGCAGCACGGTCGGTCGTGCGGCCATATTCGATAACGCGCGGAAGGTGGAGAGAGTCAAAGAGAACCTCGTGCGATATGCGCGAGAGTCGAATGGGCCGACTGTCGATGACGGTGTGAGAATATTTGGGGCGCGATGCCGGCGCTTCGCAAATTCTGTGCGCGTCCCGAGCGCGTCCGAGCCACCTCACCACTCCCCAGCCAAAATCTCGGGTCTGCCCACCTCCCTCTCCTCCTTCCTCTTCCCTCCCCGCCCCTCCAAAAGCCATGGCATCGCGCACCGTCCTCTCTCGTCTTGCGCCCGCCCTCGTACACGCACGGTCTCCTCGGTCTGCACGGTTGGCTGGTGCGCGTCTTGCTCGTGGATATGCATCGCAGAGCGAGCATACGGTACGTTGCTTCCGTGATTCTAGACCAAGGTCGATTGACTGACGCTGTACCAGATGACTGTGCGTGAAGCACTGAACGCTGCGATGGAGGAGGAGATGCTGCGTGACGAGAACGTCTTCGTTCTCGGTGAGGAAGTCGCGCGGTACAACGGTGCATACAAGGTGCGCAACGTCACGGTGACAAGTACGAGCAGCCATCTTACTATGGCTCCTGCAGGTTACGAAAGGTCTTTTGGACAAGTTTGGCGAGAAGCGCGTCGTTGACACGCCCATTACTGAGATGGGTTTCGCTGGTCTCGCGATCGGTGCCGCCTTCGCTGGCCTCCGCCCAATGTAAGCGAAGACACCGTGCGCAGAATACACAGGAACTGACTCCATCCTTAGTTGCGAGTTCATGACCTTTAACTTCGCCATGCAAGCAATCGACCAGATTGTGAACTCCGCCGCGAAGACCCACTACATGTCGGGCGGTGTCCTCCCTTGTCCCATCGTTTTCCGCGGTCCCAACGGTGCCGCCGCCGGTGTCGCAGCCCAGCACTCACAAGACTATGCATCCTGGTACGGCCAGATTCCTGGTCTCAAGGTCGTCAGCCCATGGAGTGCGGAGGACTGCAAGGGTCTGCTCAAGGCCGCTATTCGTGACCCTAACCCCGTCGTTTTCCTCGAGAACGAGCTGATGTACGGTGTCACATTCCCCATGTCTTCGGAGGCCATGTCAGACGGCTACCTCCTGCCCATCGGCAAGGCGAAGGTCGAGCGTCAGGGTGCCGACGTCACCATCGTCGCGCACAGCAAGATGGTCACCCACAGTCTGGAGGCTGCTGATGAGCTCGCGAAGGAGGGTGTCAAGGCGGAAGTCATCAACTTGCGCAGCATTCGCCCTCTGGATATTGAGACCATCAAGGCGTCCGTCAAGAAGACCAACCGGTATGTTCAACGGCTCGTCGATTTCGCCCCCTCTTCTGACACGTATTCTCTTATCACAGCATCGTCATTGTCGAGGGTGGTTTCCCCGCATTCGGTGTTGGCAGCGAGATCTGCGCGCAGATCGTTGAGAGCGAGGCATTCGACTACCTCGACGCGCCTGTTGAGCGTGTAACTGGTGCTGACGTGCCCACTCCCGTACGTGGTTTTCATTACATCGTCGTCGAAGCTTCTAACGTCTGTTTTACTCTGTAGTACGCCATTAACCTCGAGAACCTCACCTTCCCCGACACCGGTGTCATCGTCAAGGCCGCCAGGCGCGCTCTCTACAGGAGCAACTAGGTTCATTGTTTGGACTGAGGGCTGGGATCGAGGGAGGTTGGTGCTGTGCGTCTGTGCCTAGGGGGCCTTAGACTCTATATTACTGGTCATGTTGCTATCATTGCACTGCTACTCTACATATTCTTCTACGACTTCCCGCGTGTCATGTGTTCTGCAGCTTTCGATGACTCCGACAACCCCGGTATGTTGGTAAAGATTAAGCAAGGGCCCGCAGACGGATCCGGACTGCGTTGGCATGAGCATCCAGGCCTTCGCAGTCTGCGAGTGTGGCGACGACCGGACCAAGCTGCTTCAGCCCATCCGCAGTGACCTCCTGCGACGTGATGTGCTTTTGGAATGAGAGCGTGTTGACGCCGCTGAACTGGCGAGCGTAGCCGTTCGTCGGCAGCGTGTGGTTCGTGCCGGATGCGTAGTCACCGCAGCTGCATTCGCAGAAAAAGTAAGGTTAGACAGTGCAGCACACCCAAGACAACACACGCAATGACGGCATACCTCTCAGGCGAATACGGTCCCACGAACACGCTCCCCGCGTTGTCTACCGCAGCGACCGCGGCCGGCGCGTCAGCCAGGTGAAGGATGAGGTGCTCCGGTGCGTAGTCGTTCGAGAAGGCGATCGCCTCGGCCACGGAGCGAGCCCGGACAATGATGCTCTTCGGGATCGACTGGCGCACGATCTCGACGCGGGGCAGCGCGCGGGCCTGCCTGTCGACCTCCGCCTCGATCTCCGCGATGCGCGCGTCGTCGAGGTCGACGGCGACGAGCACGACCTGCGAGTCGACGCCGTGCTCGGCCTGCGAGAGGAGGTCCGCGGCGACGAACGCAGGGACGGCGGTGTGGTCCGCGACGACGAGCACCTCCGAGGGCCCGGCGGGCATGTCGATCGCGACGAGCGCGTCCGTGTCGTTCTGGACGAGCATCTTCGCGGCCGTCACCCACTGGTTGCCGGGCCCGAAGATCTTGTCGACCTTGGGCACCGTCGCGGTCCCGTACGCGAGCGCGGCGACGGCCTGCGCGCCGCCCGCCTTGAGGATCGCGGACGCGCCGACGAGCTGCGCGACGTACATCACCTCGGGCGAGATGCTGCCGTCGGCGCGGGGCGGCGTCGCGAGCACGATCTCCTTGCAGCCCGCGACTTGGGCGGGGATGCCGAGCATGAGCGCGGTCGAGGGCAGGATGGCCGTCCCGCCGGGAACGTAGAGGCCGACGCGGGCGATGGGGCGGGCGAAGCGCGAGCAGACCACACCGGGCATCGTCTCGACCCTGAGTGTGTCCTGGGCGGCCTGCGCGGCGTGGAACTTGTGGATGTTCGCGTACGCGACGTCGATCGCCGCGCGGACCTCGTCTGCAAGCTGCATCGTCTCGGGCGCGAACGGCGGGCGGACGACGGCCGAGGAGAGTTGGGCCTTGTCGAACTTCGCGGTGAGCTCCAGCAACGCCGCGTCTCCGCGCTGGCGCACGTCGTCCACGATTGGCTTGACCTTTGCGATCATCTCGTCGGACTTCAGCACGGGTCTACGGAGCAGCTGGGCGCGTTCGGCAGGCGTGGTAACAGAGAGGTCGTAGCTGCGCATACGGATGGCCGCGCCAGGGAGAGATGAAGGCACAGAAGGGGCTGCTGGTGCTGGTGCCGGCTTCGGTGCTTCTGCGGGGCGCGTGGCGATCGCGCTCTGCTGCGCAGAGGATTCTGTGGTCTGGTATGGCTTCTGCGACCACTGAGGTTTGGCGTTTCCGGGGCGGCGTGTCACCCTCTTTGCCTTTTGGTCGAGCGACCGCTCAATGTCGGAGATGCTGACACCTGCAGCGACACATCGTGTCAGGGCAAAATAGAGCAGGTCGGCGGCCTCGAACGCGACCTCCTCCTTCGTCTGCGCGTGGCAGAGCTCATCGGCCTCCTCCATGATCTTGGAACGCAGCAGTTCAGGGTCCTGGAAAAGCCTGCGGGTGTACGATCCTTCTGGGGCGGCTGCCAGGCGAGACTGCAGCGTGCGCTCGAGGGCCGCGAGACCCGTGGGTTCGCCGGACCCGAAACACGACAGCTGCTCGAGATGACAGAAGCCCGCACCGTTCTGGACAACTGAGAACTCCAGAGCGTCCGAGTCGCAGTCTACCTTGATGCGGACGACATCCTGGGTAGCCCCTGAGGTCTCGCCTTTGCGCCAGAGACCGTGCTTGCGCGACTGGTAGACCCCCTTTCCGGTCACGATGCTCTCCTTGACGGACTCGAGTGAGGAATAGACGAGTCCGAGCGTACGTCCGCCATCGGGATATGAGGAGACGACGGTTGGGAAGAGCCCATCCTTGCGATCGGATGTGATACTGGCGAGGAACGCATCTCCGATATTAATTTGCTTACTATCTGTCGCGGAGAGCGTGAGGAGAGCTGTGGGAATGACAAGCGTTGTCTTCGCCCCCTGGAGGGCACGGAGCGTGGATCGGGAAGGGGGATCCGTGGAGGCTGAGGGCAGGACATGGATAGATGAACCCGCGAAGAAGTGGGAGAAGGAGCCAATGAAGTCTACATCGACGGAGGGGGTCTTGATGAGCACGCCGGATACCCCGTTTCGTATCTTCTCCGACACAGCGGACACGTTGGCGACATCGAGGAGGAGAAGGAGCCTGTCTTCTGGCACGAGGCCGACAAGATCTTTTGCGAGCGTGAGAGGGAGGATTACCTTGTCCGCGCCATGGTCGAGGAGGGAGATGACTTCTTCTGTGCTGAGAGATGAGTCAGGATCGACGAGGACGTATTGAGTTGCATTTTGAGGGAGAAGGGATGCATTGTGGAGAGATGCGGGGACAAGCAGGGGCCCTATGCGTGCGAGAGCGGCGAGTAGGCGGGCGTCGCCGGAGTGGGCGTCGACGAGCGGGAGGAAGAGCGACATGAGCTCGAGTCGGAGAGGGGGCAAGCGAATTTGGCGATCAGAGATCCAGCGCGACCTGCCCTCTGCCGATCTCGTTTGCAGATCTAACCTTCTGACTCGGTCCGACCAGACTCGGCGAAGCGGTCCCAGAGTCTTTCTTGCGCTGTGAACAACACTGACAATGACCGTGAAGCAGCGCACAATCGCACATTGATGAGCCCCTGGAACGCGTCGTTCTCAAGCTTACTGTCAAACGGATGGAAGGCTCATTGAGCACGCCGCACACGGCTTTGACAATAATGCGAAGAGCAACACGCGCGTGGCAAAGCTCATTGCGCTGTGACAAACATACGGGCTGGAATACGATTGGTTGGGTTGTTGGAGGGTGACGGTCTGAAGGACTGGAGGGCGGCCGTACGGCGCCCCAGATGCTGCAGCAGCATGGCAATGGAAAGGAAGATTGAGGATGACATTGATAGCCGTGCGCAATCCGTGCAGCAGACGAGCGTGAGAGCGAGGCACCGAAGCCTGTGCCCGCCGCGGGCAGCGACGGCGGCGAATGCGCTCGCAGGGCAAAGCGCGATGTGCGACCAAGTCTGGAGGATGGCAAGGCGCAAGGACCAAAGGGGACAAGCGCGGGTGCATGCGATGACGTCGATGGAGAAAGCGCAAGCGCAGTGACGCGCGACAATTGAGACACGACGCGTCAACAAGGCACAACAAAGCTCTTGCACGGCAGGTGCACGGTCATGCTCTCGCGAGATCTATCGATCCTGCAGCACAAAGCTGCTATGCGCCTCCCCCATTAAATACCCGCGTCCGCTTCTCCCTCCTCTCTTCCATCATACCCCAGCTCTCGCCTCTCGCCTCTCCGAGTCGTTCCCTATCAACAACTTTCATCTCATTCTATTGCAAACATGCCTCCTCGCGGTCCCCCTCAGAGCGGTGGCGGTGGCGGACGCGGTCGTGGACGCGGCGGAGGAGCGGGGACTGCTCGTGGCGGAGGTCCGAGTGCCCCCCGTGGTGGAGGTCCGAGTGGCCCTCGGGGCGGTGGCCCCCCTGGTCTCACCCGCACCGCTGCAACCAATGTCGGTCTTCCCGACATGAGTCCACACATCACCACCATCGGCGTCAAGCGGTCCGCCTTTGGTCAGAGTGGTCGTGCACTCAACGTTTTCACCAATCACTTTCCGGTTTCTATACCGCAGGACAACATTCATCACTATGACGGTGCGTGGCAGTCATTGTATGCGTCGTCTCACGTGTCCGAACGCGAACCCTGCATACAGTTGGTATGTTTAATCCCACTTGTGCCCCTGCTAGTGTCGTTGCTGAGTATATGCGCAGTTATCTCCCCATCCGAGAAGACTCTCCCTGCGCGTCTGAATATGGAGATCATCAAGCGTCTGCAGACCGTTGTTGCGCCTCAGGTCTTCACTCCTCGCGCTGCCTACGACGGCCGCAAGAACATGTTCGCTGCCCGCGAACTGCCGTTCGGTCCTTCCGGCACTCAGGAGGTTCGTCTACACGCACTACGTCATTTCTGAATGCTCATTCTTTTTTCAGTTCACGTTCACGCTGTCAGACGCGTCTCCAGCTGAAGGTGGCGGCGAGGGCGCTCGCGGTCCTAAACCCTACAAGGTGAAGCTGACCCATGTGGCGACGATCAACCCCGAGTACGTGCTCTACATCTGAGACGCAACAGCAATCACTCATTCGGTGGCAGGGTTCTCTCCCGCTTCCTTCAAGGAAAACAGTCGCACGACAACACCGTGCTAACGGCCATAACGGTGAGCAGGCTATAGGTGCATGACGACGACCATGCGCTCATGCAGTTCCCGCAACTTCCGCAGGCACTCAATGTTGTCATCCGTATGGAGCCGTCGTTGAAGTACCCCTTCAACGTGCGCTCGTTCTTCACGAGCCAGGAAAAGAAGGACATCGGCGGGGGAATCGTCCTCTGGCGGGGTTACTTCCAGTCAGTACGCCCGGCCGTCGGCCAAATGCTGATCAACGTGGACATCAGCACTGGGACCATGTACAAGCCCGGAAAGGTAATCGATGTCGCCCTTGAGTTTGTTGGTCGCCAAGGAGGAGACCCCAACCTGCTTGCGCCCAAGCGAGGGTTCCCCGACCGCGAGCGCGTCAAGCTACAGCGCTACCTATCTGGGGTCCGCGTCGATGTCCAGATCCCTGGACAAACCCAGACCAGCCGTCGACCTGCACGGGTAGTGAAGAAGCTCACCGTCGCCGGTGCTGCTCAGCTTTCATTCACCCTTCGGACTGGGCAGAACATTACCGTCGCCCAGTACTTCGAGCAGGTACACAACTACAAGTTGCGGTACCCCGACATCGTGTGCCTAGAGGTATGTACCTCGTGCAGCCTTTAGGGTCTCTCTCCAACTGACTCCGCATTCAGGTCGGCTCCGGAGCCATCATCCCTATGGAATGCTGCGTCATTCCTGAGGGCCAGATAATGCGCAAGCAAGTCCCGCCGGAGAAGACCAAGGACGTGCTTGACTTCGCGACCAAGAAGCCTCAAGAAAGACTTGCGAGCATTCGCAACGGGCTTGGTGTGCTGGCGTACGGGCAGTCCGAGTATGTTCGGGTGAGTGCTGAAGTCGTGCTTTTGCGTTTGTCTGTCTCACACTATTTCAGCAATTCGGCATGCATATGGCCCCGAATGTGGGGCCTCAGTCGCTTCAGGCCCGCATCCTCGAACCTCCCGTCCTGCAATATGGCCAGGGGAGCCGGCAACTGACGATCGTACGTGTCGTCGTCCCAGTCATCTGTACGCATTCTAATGATACGGTACGCATGCATGCAGAAACCGCGCGACGGAGCGTGGAACATGTAAGCGCATATGTGTTACAAGCAGTGTATTTGGGTTAAATGTCTTCCCAGGATCGACAAGAAGTTCTATCGACCTGCTGGTATTAGGCGCTGGATGGTGGCGGTCTACGAGCGTCCTCAGCGGTTCCGGCAAGAGGTGGCGGACGAGATGGTCAGCGGCTTGGTCCAAGCCTTTGCCGCCGTCGGTGCGTGTTCTGATCTGTCTAAGTGTTTAACATTCTCAGCTGCGGATTTCAGGCATGAGGTGCGAGGAGACCAAGCCCATGATCTTCTACCTCAACCCGTCCGCTGGGAGGATTGCCGACGTAGGTTACACTGCCACTGTTCTGTCGAGATAAGCTGATATCTTGTTGCAGCAACTGAAGGACTGTGGGCGCCAGGTCATGACGAAGCACAAGGGCCAAGGTGGTCCGGAACTCATCGTCCTCGTCCTGCCTGAGGCCTCCGCCGACATTTACCAAGCGATCAAACAGTGCGTGCCCGTGCCTACCCTAGGATGTTTGTTTGTATCTGATCACTTGCTCATCGCACCGTATAGCTTCGGTGACTGCCAGCAAGGAGTCGCCACGCAGTGCCTCAAGAGCAACAAGTGTTCGCGCGCGAAGCCGCAATACTTCGCCAACGTTTGTCTCAAGTGAGTTCAGCTCAACCTCGTATATTCAACGGAGGCTGATGGGTTGCTCTAGGATCAACGTGAAGCTCGGAGGGATCAACACCATCCCTGACGCTCGGTCCGTCCCTGTCCTCACGGATCCCCACAACCCGACTGTGGTGATGGGGTTAGTCCAAACCTAAAATTGTGCATACGGAGCAGCCTTAGCTGACAGGGGTTTACAGCGCGGACGTGATTCACCCAGCGCCCGGTGCGGACGGTCGCCCGTCCTTCACCGCGCTTGTTGGCAACGTCGATTCCGACACTGCGAAGTATGTGGCGAACTGCCGCGTACAGACATCGCGGCAGGAGATGATCGACGACCTCCAGGACATGGCGGAGGATGTCCTCAAGATGTACACAAGCTACCGCACGGCGTTCGAGAAGAAGCCACCGAACCCCAAACGGATCATTTTTTACCGTGACGGTGTCTCCGAGGGTCAGTTCCAACACGTCCTCGACTTCGGTGAGTCTCTCCTATCCTTCGAAGGCGGCGGATCGTACTCATGATCGGTTCAAGAGTTGCCGCAGCTCAAAGCGGCGTGCAAGACCTTGGGCATCGAAGCAAAGATCACCATGGTTGTGGTTGGCAAGCGCCACCACGTTCGGTTCTTCCCGCAGCGACCAGATGAAGCGGACCGAAGCGGTAACTGCCCTGCTGGTACCGTCGTCGACCGCGACATCACGCACCCAACGGAGTTCGACTTTTACCTGCAGAGCCACAGCGGGCTCTTGGGCACGTCGCGTCCGGCCCATTACAACGTTCTCTACGACGAGAACAACTTCACGCCGGACAGTCTGCAGGCGCTCTCGTTCGCGCTCTGCCACGTCTATGCCCGCTCGACGCGCTCCGTGTCGATCCCGGCCCCAGTGTATTGTGAGTTTCCCCCTAGCCAGAGTTCGCGTGTCGTTCATATCCTGATGTCGATCATCTGCGCCATAGACGCCGATATCGTGTGCGCTCGCGCGAAGAACCACTATGACCCTGACGGTGGCCAAGCGGACCTCACGGAGTCCGGTACGCAGCTCGACTCGACGGAGGCCTCGCGCCAGCTCGAGGCCTACAAGGCGAGCTTCCGGCCGCTGAACGAGAAGACGAAGCGCGTCATGTACTTCTCTTAGGCCGCCAGCGAGCGGCGGATTGTCCGGACAGGGTTAGTACGCTTGGGACCATCATCATCGTTTATGTGTATCTGCTCCGCTACCCGTGCTTTGTCGTCGCGTCTGCATGTTGTTCCACTGTCTGTAACCCGTTCATGTCGTTGCCTTTGCCTCCCACGCCCTCTTGTTGCGTTATTGTTCCAGTGTGTATGTACGATCGAAGCAGTGTGTTTTACGAATGCCATATGTTTGCTTGTGCAGAACGGCTGTGGGGCGGGACCGGGTCCACCTGACAACAGAGAGAGGACGCGGTGGGACAGGAAGGATCGTCTGCACCGCCGGCGAATGTGGATTGCACTGGGAGACAGTGCCCAGGCGATCGATGCGGCGATGATATGAAGTTCGCGGAGTTGTCGATTGGCTCCTTTGTCCTCATCGAGGCCTCATCCCGAGGGTGCATCGGAGGAAGCACCGGCGCCGGCCGCAGGTGGCCCGTACAGGCCCTGGGCGCTAGCGCTGCCGAAAGCGGACGCAACGCCGACACGTGCACTGGGCCTTGTGAGAAACGTCGATGGTCCAGGTAGGGAAGTTCACGCCTGCGCTCAGTTGCTTTGCAGTTTACGTCTCTGCCGTTCTCTGCAGCACCACGCACCCCCTCGACCTCAAGAATCGGTGTGGACGCGTGTCGCTTGGGCACAAATGGGCCGAAAACTTCCACCGTGCGTGGCGAATCCCGGGCAAAACTGCAGCACGAATATGCCCATTGCCCCCGTGCGGGCAGGCGTGTGGGCTCGCCAGGTGGGCGACCCACCATGTGTAGGCCATGACGCGCTCTGGAACGACTCGCGCTGCAGATACACAATTACCCTCTTCTGGCTAGGCGTCGAATCAGCTCATGGACTCAGTGAGGCGTACGAGCGCCTCTGGCACTCGACGAATGGTGCCCCCTGCCAGGGCTCGGTCCCACCTCAATGACCAGGGCCAGTCATCTCCGGACGCGTAACGGCACCTTTTGCTCTAACTCTTGCCGCAAGACCGCCCGGCCCAGTGCTGCTCCCCTCCGGATTGTCCGGATAGACTGCGTTGTGGGCGGCGCGTCTCCTCTTCTTCTTCTTCCTCTCCTCTCGCATGTCGTCACACTTAGCGTGCTCCTGGGACCCTCTCGCTTAGCGAACATCGGAGAACCTTGGTGAGCTCCATCTGGGTTAAATAGCCGGGCAGAGCTGTGGCTGCGGCTGCCTCTGAGCTCCTTGCTCTGCTCGCTCCTGCCCCGTCCGCTCTCCACCTCGACTAACGACCAAGACCGACCGCGACTGCCCGCCTCTTTACGTCTCTATTGCGTCGACCGCAACACCATCTCGGTATGGCCCCCCGCTCGCACCCGCGCAACATGGGCTGGCGCAAGCCCGTCCCAAGACTGTCTCCCCAGTCCTCAACCACCTCCCCATGCCCGTCAGGGCTAGTGCGACGGCTCTCGCTGACCATCATCAACAAGGATATGCCGCCAGTGCGTCGCCCAGACTCGTGTGCGCGGACGCCACAGTTGACTCCGCCTGACGTAGCTGCCCACCGACTGGCGCGAGACCATGGAGCATGCGATCAAGAAGGAGCGGCGTCACGCCGTCTACGTCTCTACGCCCCCCGTACCCCCGCCAAAAGACGACGAGGTGGCGTTCGAGGTGCACAGTCCCCTGGAGTCGTTGCTCACGTTGGTGGACGACCAGGAGGAACCCACGGTACGTGGTGTCCGCTCAACATGCGCATCGCCGAGTCCCCATCGCGCGATGCAATCAGGGTTTCGCTCACGCATGGCTGACCGTCGCCCCTCTGCCTGCAGTCCCCCGTCCCGCCGCCTCACACCGACAGGCCGCTGATTGAGTGCGTCGAGCGCACAGAAATGGAGCCAGTGCACGCGGCGACGCCGGCGATAGCGCGACGAGCCAGCCAAAAGTCATTGCCGAAGGTGTGTGGTGCGACCGTGCTTCATTCCCCGCGAGCCTTCTGAGCGATCCGTTCATTTGCGCGCTGGTCCAGATCTATCGGCCCCCTACGCCACCGCTCCCTGCCCAGCACCCGCGGTTGTTGCGGCCAGTGGGCTCCTCGAGAGCGAGCTCCGACAGCCAGTGGGGTACGGTACGTGCCCTGCCCTCCTTTGCGCCCCTGCCGAGGGTAGGCTGTGTGCTGACGAGCGACTGTCTATGTAGCTGTACAACGGGCCGACGCCTGCGGAACAGCGTGACCCTGGTACGCCCACACCATCTGTGCTTACTAGCTGGCCTAGCAGGCTTGCGCCGGACGCGTCCGTGACGTTGCACTCGCAGGAGTCACGGAGCCATGTCCTCACTCTGTCCAGAAACGACCTGCCCAAAGCGCGAGGCGGTGCGTCTCGACACGCGCGTCACGGGAGCGGGACTCCCTCCATGTCGACAGGCAACCGGTCGTCTTCGGGGCGGTCGCAGTTCAGCTGCCATATGTGCTATGGCGTGTGGTGTGCCTTGAAAGCGTTTGGCGTTCATCTGCGGGCCAAGATGACCCACAACGGAAAGTACTGAATGGGCCTGCTTCGTATGTCCGTATCTTCAAGTCCAATCTTCATCTACGCATCTACAGTGGATCCGCAGCCAGGAGGCGGCTGGCAGTGCCCCCGACCTATCGTTATTCGTGTTTTTGTTGCTTTCCTGTGGATCTATGCTTTGACATGAACATGTAGCCTAGCTGTCACAATACTCTACCTACCTACTGCTGTCTATGCTTTGCAATGTACGTACTAGTCCTAGTAGCAAGCTGCCGCAATGTATGTTTCTTTCTCGCAGCCAATGAGCGTCCGGGAGTGCGTCAAGCGGTATGACGCGCGGGCTGGCGCGCGGCGGGGTGTGCAATCACAGCAGCCAACTCCACGACGCTCTCTTCTTCATCTCCCTCCGTCTCGCGTGTGCCCGCCCCCTCACTCTCCTTGCGCTGCCTGCTGCTATGTGTCTAACCTGATTTGTCTCATCTTGTCTACAACCTGGAGACCACAGTCCCTGATCGCCGTGCGCAGGTCCTCGCAGCTCTTGACGCGTCCGACTCCGCGCGCTATCTCTCGACCCGTGCCCCCGCCCAGCGACACACTCATCTCGGATGGGAGTCCCCGAGGACCAGAGCAGGCCCTCTGCTCGCCAGATATACGAAGAGACCCTCTCCGGCGCGCGCCCCCCGCCGCTCCTCCCACGTCTTCGCTCCGACCCGCCCTCGTTCCCGTCCATCCCCCACAGCCTCCGCGAGTTCCGCGCGCAGGAGGGCCAGGAGAGCAGGCGCAAGCGGCTGCGTGCGCTCTGGACCGGCCTGCCGAAGCGGGACGACTACCCGGTCGTCGACGACGAGGCCGTCGCGCGGGCGTACCCCGTCAAGCGGGACGGGGACCTGACGGCGGAGAGCGCGCGGCAGCTGGACGAGATGTACGAGGACGAGCTGCTGGGCCGCTGCGGCGTGCACACGCGCGGGCCGTTCTCGCGACGCGTGTCGTGGCCAGAGTTTGAGAAGTATGCGGATGCGAAGGAGGCTGGTGCGTTGCCTCGCGGTGCGGTTCGTCGCTGACGGTTGCTGAGGGTGTCCGTCTGGGCGCATTGGCAGAGCTCTGGCACATATTCCATGACGAGCTGGACCTGGATGGCAACGGCCATCTTGAGTCGGACGAGCTGCAGCACGCGCTGGAAAAGGCTGGTGCGTTTATCATATCTGTACGTCTGTCCGTTTCTGTGCGTTAAACGGATGTTAGGCATCAAGCTCTCCCCGTCGACGATGTCCGAGTTCATCACGTTCCTCACGTCCTCGCCACATTCCCATGCGATAAGTTTCAAGGAATTCCGGGACTTCCTGCTCCTCATGCCTCGCAAGGCGTCGCCGGAAGAGATCTTCCGGTACTATGAGGTCAAGAAATTCATGGGTGACGATGGGCGAGGTGCTGCCCGGGTCACTATGGAGGGTATGTTGTTAGGACAGCGAAGTGACAACTCTGCGGCCGCTAATTCTCTCTTCAAGGTGACGTCAGTCTCAGCGCCGAGGACTTGTCATTAGGACAGGCTCATAGTCACTCTGCGAAAGACGTCGAGCCGATACCTGTGGACCACCAATCGCCTTACGATGTTGAGGATGATGACGATGGAGAATATGAGGACTACGAAGAAGAGCCACATGAGAGTTGGCTCGGTGGGTCAACTGCCGTTAAGTTCCTTCTCGCCGGCGGAGTCGCTGGGGCCGGTGAGAATCCATGAACCTCTGACAACGTATATTTCTCTGACGTCTGCCAGTGTCGCGAACATGTACGGCCCCATTTGATAGGCTCAAGATTTTTCTCATTACGCGACCACCAGAGCTAGGAGGGACGTCTCTGACCGCCCAAGCGCCAGTCCGAGGTTTCAAAGCAATAGGCGGCGCTATTGCCAGGATATACGCCGAGGGTGGTGTCTTGGCGTTCTGGACAGGGAACGGTCTCTCCGTAGTGAAGATTCTGCCGGAGTCCGCCATCAAGTTCCTATCTTACGAATCATCTGTTAGTGACTATCGCATATGTGCTATTGTCACTCTAACTCGGATCCTGCACAGAAACGCATGTTCGCGAAGTATTGGGACAAAGTTGAAGACCCACGGGACATCAGCGGTGTCAGTCGATTCCTCTCGGGTGGGATAGGCGGTATCACCAGCCAGCTCTGTGGGTGGCACTATTGTCTTTGTCTCTTGACACGCGTTAATCTCCCTGTAGCCATATACCCCATCGAGACGCTCAAGGTGTGAAGAACGACGCTTGTGGATCAGGTGGATCAGTGGGACTAACCATCCTGCCTAGACGCAAATGATGAGCAGTGCTAACGGACAAAGACGATCACTCCGAGAAGCAGCGTCCAAAGTCTGGCAGCTGGGCGGACTAAGAGCGTTCTACAGGGGCCTGACCGTAAGCATTGTGTTCGGCTGTCGTCGGCAGTCTGAGCTAACACTCCCTCGTACCAGATCGGTCTGATTGGAGTTTTTCCGTAAGGAGTGCGCATGCCTGCCGAGGATCAAACTGACTGAATTGTGCAGCTATTCCGCGATTGACATGAGTACGTTTGAGGCGCTCAAGCTCGGCTACCTGCGGTCAACGGGTAAGGACGAGCCCGGCGTGCTCGCCTTGCTGGCGTTTGGCAGCATTTCAGGGAGCGTCGGAGCGACAAGCGTATACCCCCTCAACCTGGTCAGAACGCGTTTGCAGGCCTCTGGGTCGTCCGGACACCCCGAGCGATATACCGGTATCTTCGATGTCGTACAAAAGACGTACGCGAGAGATGGGTGGCGTGGATTCTATCGAGGCCTATTACCTACACTAGCGAAGGTGCGCTGTCGTGTATGCCGTGCGTATCAAAAATGCGTGCTGACCGCCGCCGGGCCCTGGGAAAACGCCAGGTGGTCCCTGCTGTGTCTATATCGTATGTTGTGTATGAATCAAGCAAGTCGAGGTGAGCACCCCAAATTCCTTTGTGGTCGCATCTGGCGTGGATGGCTGACGGCGCTGCGTCGCAGGTTGGGCGTGTAGCTGCTGTCATCTTGCTGTCGTTCTTGTCCGGACCATCCCATGACATTTAGAGCCGTTGCTTACCATCACTCCGACTACCCTGCATTGTATCCTCTACCCCGCACATTAGTTTGGAATACACTAATAGATATGGAGCTTTCGGCGACCGTGACCACCGATTCGTTGGGCCCCCTCGGTCTGTACGCAAGGTCATTGGGAGTGAAAGCCGCCGTACACATGCACACATCCGTTACATAATCTACTAGATCTACGCCCGTTCCGCCACTGCATGTCGAAAAGCATTCTCGTCTAGATCCTCCACCACCTGTAAAGTGCACGCCCAACGGCCGTTACCTGCGTTGGTCGACAAGCAATAGCCGTCACTGCTGCATCCGCGTCCGCGCTCGTCGCCATGGAATACAAGCCGCGATACTCGCAGCCGTTCACCTTGGAAGAGGCGAGGCAGCTGGCGGTGCCCATCATCACCGAAGGTCCGTGCTGCTGTTTGCCGACGTGAAGGTTGGGCATCGCCTCGAGCGTTCAATAGAGCTGACTGGCGTGTTCTCCGTCCTATAGAGATTTCGCGCCTGCAAAATTCCCTCGCGCACTTGCAGAGGACGCAGGACGAGCTGCAGGAGGCACTTACGTCATCGCCCGAAGACCCAGACTTGCAGGAGGCGTTTGACGAGAATGAGGTCGTCATGTAAGGCCCGCGCACTGTGAAATACGCCCAAACCCGCTAATCACACGATTGCAGCGGGTCTCAGAAAGAACGAATAACTATACTACAGATGGTGCTGGCGGAGAAGGGCATTCCCATAAGCGCGCACTACGACGTTCACTCCGCCCCCGCCCAGCAGCGACCGCAAGCCGATACCTCGTATGATGGATCTCATCGAGAGGCAGGGCAGTCTCTTCAGCGTGCTACACCAGAAGACGAGGGTGATGGAATATACTTATGACGTTTATTCCGTCACGACTTGCTTGCGTACACAGACTCACAGTCTGACAGCTAAGTTGGGAGCAGATTAACAGTTCGAAGGTGTCGAACACTCTTATTCCCATGCAATACAACATGTCTGTGCAGGCCCAATATTGGAATGAAGGACATGCAGGAGTTCAACAGGCGGAGCAACAAGAAACAAACGCTAGCGGAATATACTGCAAGCTCATCGACGCTTACGGCCCCTGCTCTTGGAACCACTAGCCTGCAGAGTCTAAAGCAATGCACGTAAGATGGATGGGAACGTATGCAAGAGATCGCGTACCTTCTTTGGTCCCCCAACGGGAGCATTGTCCACCCCTTCCGTCTTGCGCGTCGTGGACGGCCTCTATGGAACTGTGAGGTGTTGTAAACACTAGACATTTCAGTTCACTCGCCAAGCGTTTGAAAGGCTTCGGGGCACCCTGATCTACGGGCGGAGAAGCCGGCTTGGTACGCTTGCCAAGAGAGGAGGTTGGGCTTGACTTGCGACCACCGTTCTCGTCGTCCTCAAAGTCAAGGATTTCGTCAGAACAGTCGGTGGCCAGCCTGCTGAAGTTCGGCTTGACGGGCTGCTTGTTAGCTGAACCCACAGGTGGTGTCTTGTGCAGCAGACGCGCCACGGCATGCCTTGCGGGAGTGACCTGTGCTGTGACGACATGAGTAGTAGAAGGCGGTAGGTGAACACGATTCGGAGCAGGGGTTGGCCTCGCAGACACCGTGATGTCAACGTTCGTAGACTAGATATACCATAAGCGTGACAAGGCGAATCACTCGGGGACCACGCACCGCCGTCCCATCTCTGTCTGGAGCCTGGACCGGAGAACTGCTTTGCCCGGACTGCGACATCCAGGCAGCAGGGTCGATCATAGACTGATTGTCTACAGTGGCATATACCGGCTTGACTTTCTGAACAAGGACGACAAGATGAACAAGATGAACCGTGACTGGTGAAGGATTATGGCATGCACACCTGTGCATTAAGATGCTTGGCCAGTGTCGATTCCAGGAGATGGACCTTGGAACGCATCTCCTTAAGGGCATTGTCCCGCTATGAATGGTGTTAGCTCGAGAAGATTCATCGCAGGCAATTACACTTGCACGGCGGAGTTCGTTACGGTTCGCGACCAACTCCTGCTCGTGTATAGCCTGAGACGTCTGGATGAGAGTATTGATGAAAGCCTTTTCCTCGTCATTCTAAGCACCGAAACGATGAGTAACAAGTAACAGACGTTAACATGGACGGGGAACGCACAAGGTCCCCAATGCGATACCTCGCATCAATAGTCTTCGCTCGCAGGGTGCTCTTCATCTCGGCAGCTTCAAGGGCGGCCACCCGCGTTCTGAGGGTTCGCAACTCCGTTTCCGTCTCCGGTGATGGGAGCTGCGCGATCTGAAGCTGTTTGCGCAAGTCGCGGATGTCATCCTCCAAGACCTTGTTGCGATCGTGCAGAGAATTGGACTGGGCTCGGGCGTCCTCCAAGTCCGCGGCGAGTTGCTTGAAGCGTTGCTCTTCCGACTCAAGGCGGGCCGCAAAAGACGAATCCTGTTGCTTCAGGCGATCCTTGTGCTCTTCTTGCATAGCCATCGTCGACGCTTCTTGACGTTTGAGCCCTTCCTGCATCATTTCCATGGTAGCCTCTAAGCTGAGCTTCTGCGCTTGTAACACCGCGATCTCGCGATCTAGCTTCGCTGTAGCTTCCGCAAGCAGTTTCTAACCCAATGTGAGCATCGAGGATCCCAGCCGATGGCAAGGGATTACCGCATGCGATGCCTCTGCAGCCAACAACCGTTCCTATACGACACTTGTGAGCATCAGGTGCCAACGCGATTGAGATTGTCGTATCTACCTGCGCGTCACCCACAGACTCGCGAGTCAACCTCAAGGTGACCGACTGGTCCTCGAAACGTTCTTCCAAAGTCTACACGGGACACGTTCAGTAGTCAAACATTTTCGATAAGTAGATGTAGCGAGATACCTGACATCGCGCATTGGCTTGTTGCAGCCTGGAACAGCGAGGATCAGGGAGGGACAACGACGGTCGAAAGCACGCGGACTTGCTTCTCAGATCGAGCATCAAGCTCGGTACGGGCTTCCTTCACGGTGATTTCCAGCTCAGCGACTTGCGCCCGTAGTACATCCAGGTCGTTCAGCAATCTTTCGTTGTCCTTACAGGCGGTTTGACCACGTATCTCGCTTGTACCCAAGTCGTTCTTAACTTGTTGTATGATCCGGTTTGCTTCTACCAGTTCAGATTGGAGCTGCTGGAGTCTGGGACAGAGATCAGTGATTAAATGCGCATCCTAGGACGCCAACCTGACCGGCGATTGCATTCCAGAATTTGCGTGTCCTTCATCGAGTTGAATGCAGCTAGTTCCGCGATGCGAGCTTCTCGTTCGCAGATGGTCGCACGAAATCGCGTAATCCTGTAGATTTCATGAGTACGCTCATAGGCAATATGTGAATACCCTCCTACTCAGTTTCGAGTTCACGTAGCGAGGCTATGCAAGCATCTTGATCCGTGATAGTTTCGCGAAGACGACCGTTCCTTGTATCACATTAGCTGGTGTAGTGTTGAAGTGCTGTAGCGACATACTCGGCCTGGACTACTTTGAGTGATTCTAGCTCGGCGTCCCTTTCCGAAACAAGTTGCTGTAATGTCGCTGCCCTGATGTGATAGATGAGCAGATCAGCGAACCAGTCGCAGGGTGTTTGTACTCACCTCTCACTCATACTCGCTGATTTGGCCTCGAGATCGGCAGACGTGACGAGCGCATCATGTAGTTCCGACCGCTGCTGCTTCAAGCACTCGGCAAGGGAGGCCACCTCCTTCGCTGAACCACGCCCGAGTGAATAGTCGCCAAACCCTGATCTGTAAATCACTCACTAGTACTGAGGATTGTAGCATTGGCCTTGCTCAGAGCCGTGAGGTCCTCGCCTTGGGCAATCTCGAGCTCCGTGATACGACTCTTCGAGTCAGCGAGCTCTCCTCCAACGGAATGGAGTCGGTCTCGTAGCAGATCGGCAACTTGTTGGCCTATGACGAGGCTCTCAGCTAATTGACGAACAGCCTAGGTGATGGTCACTCACTTTTCGAGCATTCGAGTTCCAATGTATTGAGAAGCTCTCTCGCCTCTGCAGATTTCGCCCATTTGTCGTTTGGTTCCAGGTATGGCTCAATGCCTATAACGACGAGGGTAGAACTGTGAAGAGAGAGCCATGCCTAGTGTAACTCACTCTTCATTGCCTCCGAGACAGCGCCACGTAATTCTTGCACGTCGGCAAGCGAACCGCGCATGTCAGTAGCTACGCTGAAGGACGCTTCGGACTGTGCCTTCAGCTCGCTGACCGCGGTCCGCAAGGCTTCCAGACTAGCATATATGCGGTGAAGGCGGATGATATCGAGTAGTTCTCTCACAGCTTACCTTTTCGTGCTGGATTGCAAACTCTGCTTGGCCGCTTCCTTGACAGCTTGGAGTCGCTGAGCTAGCTCTTCCTTCTCTTTACGACCAGATTCAATTTGCTCTTGCAGGAATACGATCTCGCGCCGCTGCAACCTGTATAAGTATGGATATATGCGGACGAAACTAGAGGTCTCACTTGTTCCTCCACCTCATGCCTCGCATTCCTGAGGTCTGTAGCGCCTCGCATCATGAGAGCAGAGATATCGTCGTCTTGCCTTCCATGAGAAGAGCTGAGAACAGAGACACTCCTAGAGTGAGGACGTGGCGTTAAGTCTTCATGTTGCGATGCAGCGAAGACCGGCCCCAGAGAAGCATTCCCAGATGGTGGAACAGAAAAGTACGGCGGAGGCTCATGAGACTCTTCTATGGCCTGTGTGAGTCTGAAGTCGGATGAATGCGAGTAAACACAAGCGCACCGAAGTCCAGTCGTTGTCGCAGGCTTTTCCCAGGCTTGGATTGAGAGAACGCGCGATGCTTGGAGGTCTCCGCGGCGTGGAGCGGCCGATCTGGAGTAGCAGTATTCGAGCCTAAGCGGAAGTTACCGCCAGGAACAGCCTGTTGACCCAGACCCAAGGATCGATAGGAGCTGGAGTGCACGTTTGCGCCAGTACCCTCCGCTTCACAAGATGCTTGGGGGCGAGCGCTACCTCCAAGACCTTTGGGAGACGAGAGCCGCGAGTTCAGAGCTAGACGACTGCGCTGTGATTCGTTTTGACGAAGGCGTTGGACAGAGTCAAAAGAGATTTGATCCTCCGCCGGTCCGTGTTCCTGCTCTACCAACACCTCTTGTTGACTTTGAATAGGAGCATTCTTCGTGGGGAGCTTCGAACGACCAAGATGAGGACCAGAATTGCTCGACAGGAACATCTCAGAACGCAAATTGCCTCCAGAGTCGCCGGTAGGAAACAAGCTTTGCCGCAGAAGGGTACCGTGCATAAGCGCGTCCAATGGACACAGGTCGTGCCGCAAAGGAAAGAGGGACAAGATGGTCGAGGTCGAAAGGGTTGAAGGTGGCGGCAGGTCGCGTCGACATTAGGCGCTAAATGTGACGCGCCCACGTGATTGGCTCGGTACCGAATACTTAACTTAAACGAGTCGTGGTTGCGATTACCACTCTCCTCTTCACCTTGACGTCGGTGGGTGAGCCACAACCAAACATCTCAACTCGTTTCACAATACTCTCAACTGTCTTTCCTTCCGTATATACTCTAGCCAGGAGAACGTGATGGCCAGCGCGGCACCTCCTGTCGCGAATTCCGCGGCTCAGCAAACTGTGGCGGACCAAACCAGCTTGGGGTTCGCGTTTGGCAAACGGACAGATAGGGTCACCCGCTCACTTCCACCGCGGTCACCTTCATGTCTACCAGCTTCTGAGCGATACACACCGCACCAACGACACCAAGACTATTACTTCGAAGATGGGAATGTTGTCCTTCAGGTCAGTCTGTACTATTCTGCCAAGTAGTGCTAGTGCTCATTCCATCTCAGGCGGACAATATATGCTACAGGCTTCATCGCTCTCTTCTTGCGAGGCATTCCCCGTTCTTCCGCGAACTGTTCACAATGCCCCAGCCATCGGGCTCGACGGAGGGGCTATCTGACGAAAACCCAATCGTGCTTCCGGAAATACAAGCCATCAACTTCACTCGTCTATTGTGGCTGATTTATCCTCCGTGAGCAGTCTTGTCAAGCAGCTATGTATGGTTGCACCCACTGACCATCGCTCAATTGTCTCAGGGTGCTGGCCACTTGCAAGGTCACCACAGTGGACGAGTGGATGTCTGTGTTCGAACAGGCAGATCGTTGGCAGATGGACTTTCTCCGTGAAAAGGCACTCCAGGAGCTGCGGAAGCTGTACATCGATCCCATACGCAAGATCCTCTTCTGGACCCGTTACGATCTCCCACCCAACGAGCTCATTCCGAGCTACACGGATATCATCCTTCGGCCACAGTCGCTCAGCATCGGAGAGGCTCAAGAAGTCGGTCTGGCAATGTTCACCAAGATCGCTCACGCCCGCGATATGGCACACGCCGAAGGCATTTGTCGGCACTCTCGGAGTGGGCATAGCGTGAAGACCGATCGGGCAGTCGGTACCATCATACAACAGGTCTTTGGTCTGCCCGTTGCGCACGCACCGCTTTCCCCTAACCCCGTTTCTCCCATTCGTACATCATCATGATCATGAACCTCCTTCTTGCATCTGCATCGGGTCCCACGTCTTGCCTACGACTACTCTAGTCCCCTCTAATCCCCATCCTGTATCGCATATCCGACTCCCGAATACGCCACACTCACTTCACTATTGGTACCGTTCATGTATCCACTACCCCTCACTACGTTCCTTCCATAATATTAGCCCAAATATATGGCAAGTGGTGACTGCTCTAAACTGACGTCTCATATGGTGGAGTCTGAACAATGGGCAAGGAACCATGTGGTTGGACATGTTCGGCTACGACTGTGCTTGCCATATATAGGCAGAGGCGCTTCGACCTCGTGGCGACCATGCACTTCCTCAATCGCTACGACGACCCTTGTCCCGTCTCCTCTTCCTGACTGAGAAGCTCCTCACCCATGTCTCGACGAACGGATTACAACACGCTGCCAACTGGTGAACATTCACTCCAGGACGAGGAGACGATCAGCGCCACTGGGGAAGGAGATGAGGAGATGGAAGAAGTTGAGGAGCAGGAGGAGGGGTACAGTGCGTATACGCAGTCCTTCACATCCTAGGAGACATCCTCACACTCTTGGTACACCTGTTTCTGCTGGCCACGTCTTCGTCTACACATCATGTGCAACTTTACGCGTCCTTCAGGCTCGTCGACTCCTACATCTACCCTGACATGGATCAGTTGGTTCTGTTCTCTGCCTGGTCACGAATACTTTTGTGAAGTTGCCGAAGACTTCATTGAAGACGACTTCAACCTCACTGGCCTGAACGTCATGGTTCCATTCTGGAAGGAGGCGATGGAGATGGTTCTAGATGTAGAGCCAGGTATGTGGCGACGCGTCTCTTTACCGCACCAGACGTTCACCTTTGACCGTGCGTTCGTAGACGAGGATACCTCTAAAATCCCTGATGTGTCAATAGTCGAGGCCTCCGCGGAGCTTCTCTACGGTCTATGTCATCAGCGGTTCATCCTGACAAGGGCAGGGCTACAGGCGATGGTGAGTGATTCCGTTGCACATTCATGTTGGCATCAAGACGGTGACGCGTCTCCTCTGTACAGGTTGATAAGTATGAAGCGGGTGTCTTCGGGTCTTGTCCTCGCGTATACTGCAACGGTTGCAATGTCGTACCCTGTGGACGCTCCGATCTGCCCGGAGTCGACACGGTCAAGCTCTTTTGCCCCAACTGTAACGACATATATACCCCGCCAAGTAGTCGGTTCCAAGGCGTCGATGGTGGGTCGATCGAATGGTGTCCGTGACATCTGGCTAATTGTTCTTCGGTGCAGGCGCATTCTTTGGGACTACCTTTGCCCATCTCTTCTTCCAGAGCTACAGGGAGCTCGCACCGGCACCATTCTGGAAGCATGCTACTCCTTCATCCACATCTCCTCGTTCTTCTGCAAGCTCTTCCTCCAACCAACCGCCATTCGTAAATCCGAACCCCTATGGTGGACAGAAGCGTGCGGCGGGTAAGGTGTACATACCCAAAATCTACGGATTCAGGGTTAGCGAGCGGGCGAAGTGTGGCCCACGGATGCAGTGGATGAGGCTACGCCCCGAAAACCCGGAGGAGCTTGACTTGGTGGATTGGCGAGGTCGATGGATTGACGATGATGACCACTATGAGGACGACGAGGAACACATCGACGAGGATCGCCCCATGGAAGACTTTGACCCTGTGAGTAGCGTGTCTCCTTGCGCGTGTAATTCACATTGACAGGTGCATCATTATAGGATGCACAGGACGACGACGACGATGAGGAGGAAGAGGAAGAGGAGGAAACGGGCAACTCGCCCATGAAGGGCCGTTCGGTATCAAACTCGATCCCCGACTCTTCCTTCAGATCACCCACACCTACCAACCCGCCCTCGTCGCCGGCGTCCAGCGGTCCTCCACCAACACCGCGCGATGACTTGGCTACTAAGTGCGGTGTCGTTGCTCCTGCGCCTTCTGGAGGCAAACTGCGGGCTGTGCGCCAGTGGGTGTCGAGGAGCTCCAGCACTAGAGCGCAAGTCTGCTGACGGACCTCATCTTGACTTATTATATTCTTCGTGTTCTGACCACGGTGTCCGCGCGCATACCAACGTATTACATACAGTATCTTACATGTAGAGCATCCAGAGAACGTCAGCAGCTGATCACCATGGGCGCCTGGGCGTACAATAGTAGACCTTCCAAATCAGTCGTGTGAAAATGCGTTCCCAATCGAGCGTGCAACTATACAGTAGCTTCAGCCACCATGACGCGTCACGTGTGACCCGAATACTCAATCGTCTGCGACCGCCGCAACAGCAACCAGCAGCCTCAAGACTTCAAGAAAATGGCCCGAAGCAGTGCGTATCCGTTGAGGATGTCTGTATGAACCCCGCTGACAATGCTCTATGTGCCCGTGTTCGGTTCATATGCTAGACCTCCGTTACGGTCTCAACAAGGGCCACCCCACGACCCCGATCCCTAAGACTGTCCGCCCCAGCCAGCGCAAGGGCATCCAATCCGCGCGCACCAAGTTCGTGCGTTCCGTTGTCCGGGAGGTCGTTGGTTTCTCGCCGTATGAGCGTCGGGTCATGGAGTTGTTGAGGAACTCTAAGGTGCGTTTCCACTGTGCATGCATTCTTGTGTGTGCAAGGGCTCACTCCCTCTCGATCGCCCCATCAGGACAAGAAGGCGAGGAAGCTCACCAAGAAGCGGGTACGTAGCAAACACACTGGGGCACCAGGACGTTCGGCTCATGTATTTCCTGTCTAGCTGGGCACCCTCCTCCGCTCGAAGCGCAAGCTCGAGGAGCTTGGCACCATCATCCAGGAGAGCAGGAGAGCGCATTAAAAGGAGGGTGTGCAGGGTTGAAGACCTCCCTTGTAACCCGCACGACATGCTGCACTGCGCCGGGGCAGACTGGGCTCGTCGACTTCATGATGCTATGCATTCGTTGTAACTCTATGCGATACTATACAATGCCGGACCCCATGCGCCCCAAAGCTCGTCTCCTGAGTCATGCCAATTCCCGGTCTCGCGCGGTCAGCTCAGCTCGGACGCGTTGTGGCCGTCATGCGTCCTTGAAATGCTGAGAGCGACATTACCGATCAGCGACTGACAGGCGTTATTCAGTTTGGGCGCGCAGTCGTTGCTTCGCATTCCAGTGGGTTCGAAGGAGTCATGTCGTTGTCCTCCCGACTCCTGGTAAGTCATGGCAGCGGGCCCGATGAAGACGGTTGAGGCCTCGAGGAACGGAGCCGATTGTATGATATGTTGCGATCGTCGAGGCATTGGTCAGCGCAAGGTCAGCGTACCCGTTGTCCGATTATGTGTCGGCGATGACGGGTGTGCTCGGCCGCGATCGGAGAGCAGTGTCATTGGCACCGCTCGCCGGCTAGCAGCCGCTCGTGTGCGTGGTGAACAAGGCTTCGGCTTCTCGGAAATTTGGATGAAACACGTTGCTAGCATGGAAGGAAGTCTGGATGCCTGACCGCGCTCCTTGGGCGCCCTACCACGCCCACACCGAACAGCCAGCAGAAGACAGCCAGACGCAGCGGTGGCGACGATGACGACGGCCTGGACGATGGCCCGGGCGGGATTCGGGAGCGGACTGGACACGAAGCTGCGAGGAAGTCGGGCTCGGGTGGGTTGGGAGGGGGTTTGCAAGAGGGAGCTCGTAAGCGACTGTGTTCGCCGGGTCGGGCCGCGGAGGGATGCCCGGATTCGGACGGGTAGTGATGTCGGTTAGAGGGTAAGAACAGAAAAATCAAAGAAGCACTTGAACGACGTGCAGGCGCTCATATGTATTTCAGCCCAGTCAGCCTCGTCGCCCGCTCCCCCTTCTCCTCTGCTTTCTGGCCATGTCCGCCTCCCTCTGCCTCCCCGCCCCGCCCCCCAACAGACATCGCGCGTCCTCCACGAATGTCCGCCCCCCGCTGACCCTTGCCTCCCTTGGACGCCGACGTTCGAACTCCCTCGTTGACATCCCCTCGACGCCCTGTGACCCCTCGACGTCCCTCCCACCAACACCGCGTCCAAGGGACCCTCCTGCCCTCTCTCTCTCAATACCGACAGGACGAGAGAAATCTGCGCCACGGTCAAAATTCGCCTCCATGTTCTCCAGGTGGACGCAGGGCCTCCACCTCTCCTCCGACCAGAGCTTCCCGTCCACCCCCTCCTCGCCCCTACACAGTCGTGCGAGCACGGATGATTCGTCCATACTCCCCTTGTCTGCATCCCCAACGCGTTCGTATTTTGGGGACATTACATTCCCGGAGAAGCCTCAAGCGAAGGCGAAGGGCCGTCTGTGGGAAGGGCATCCATCAGTACGTATTCGATCATGTCGCTCGCGTGATCTTTGGTTGACCATCTTCCCGTCGTCGTCGTTCGCGCTACTCAGGTGCATACACCGGTGCTTTTCGTGCTGATTCTTTTCCCATTGTCGACTGCGTTTGTTGTGCTATGCACGTCGACGCTTCCCATCAGCATGGCATGGCCGCGCACGCTACCCGACCTTGCGCAGCTCGGACGAGAACTCCATGGCTATACGCAAAGCGGTCTGCTGTCCATCGCCCATGTCATTGGCGTGATCTCTGTTGTTACCATCTGGATGCACAGTTGGTCGGTCCCTGGGAGTGTACTGGCTGTACGTGTCCTGCGCACTCCTACCTATGCGTTCATCGCTGACGGCACTCATGTCACATAGAACGTGCTTGCTGGAGCACTGTTTCCCCCAGCGCTCGCAGTTGTGCTCCTGACAGTGCTCACAACACTGGGGTCGCTGTCAGCAAGCGCCTTGGCCGCTCCGCTCGCACCGTTCCTGACGCACCTCATGCCGCGGCCGCTGGCCATGACGCGCTCGGTGCTGGAGGGTGACGAATCGAAGGCGGACAGCTCCTCGGCATGGGTGCGCTTGTCGATTCTTCGACTCGTTGGCGTCGTGCCATGGTCAGGAATCAACATTGCCTGTGGAGTGTGTGGAGTCGCGGTGTGGGATTGCTTCCTCGGTGCCTTGATTGGCTCGTTGCCATGGACGGCAGTTACGTGCCAAATCGGCGACATCCTCCAGACACTGGCGACAAATCCTCGTCCAACGTCGCAGTCGGTGCAGTCAATCCTGACGTCACCGGAGATCGTCACGAAGCTCGCGCTCCTGTCGTTCCTCTCGCTTGCACCGATTCTGGGACGCAACCATCTCAAGGCATGGCTCTCGCAGCAGGCGCCCGGGGAGTCGACCGCCCGCGCTGTTAGCTCGGAGGAGCGCGCGAAGCGGTGGGCATGGGTCACGGAATGGCGAAGCCGCATTCGCTCTTCCTCCCGCTCTCGCACCCGTGAGGCTTCCCAGAAGGAGTTGGAGACCCTTATCCGGGAGAAGGAAAGCCTTCCTCTATGACCAGGTCCTCCAAACCCACCTCCCCTCGGTTTCCCCTCATATCCAAGTGACACTTGCCCGGGTTGAGGCATCAGAGAGCTGTCGTAGGCTCTCGCCTCCTGTCTCGATATCTTGCTTGATCCTGTCTGTCGCATCATCAACTTGCTTTCCTGCACATAGACTCCCGCCACGCCACGCATCGCTCCGCAATGGACCACACG
The DNA here is from genome assembly GCA_022605405.1 of Earliella scabrosa. NCBI lineage: Eukaryota > Fungi > Basidiomycota > Agaricomycetes > Polyporales > Polyporaceae > Earliella > Earliella scabrosa. Next base: position 2,023,985 of record JABYQQ010000005.1, on the reverse strand, counting down.
GCACTATCACGACCCATTCCTAATGACCCATACCTAATGACCTAGACGACTTCTGGCCACCCCTCCTACCCCTCCCTGCTCCTTCAACGGCAGCATGCCAGCGCCGCCGTATCCTGCCGCATCCGCGGTTGCCTACGCACGCACGTCGACATCGCTCCTAACCCACGCCAGCGGCACATTCTTAGCATATATTCCCCCAGCCTTGTCTGCAGATATCCTAATCCGCGCGCACAGTGCTCCCTTATATTTATTCCTTCACGGCCTTGCTTCGCCTCTGCTGCATACACCCATCTACGCCTCGCCTCATACACCACCTCGTCCGTCTCCTCCTGCCCATTCCCCATTCCCTTGCATATCCTTGCCCCTTGCATTCTGTCGTGTTCATACTACTGGTTACCCGGCCTCGGCCAACAGCTGTCACCAAACCCCCTTCCCGCTTCGTAATCATCCCCGCATTTTGGTTCCCGTGTCGCATTCGTTTGTTTTTTGCTTCCATGTTTATTCGGTTATGGGGGACATGCAGGGCAGACCTGGACCGAGGTTGTTTCTTTTGACGGGATTTTGTGGTTACCCCTCGTGCTGTAGTACATTTTCACCGACGACTTGTAGAATACGGACCGCTGCGTCATGTCCTCGTCGAGCAACAAAATGAACAAATTGGGAAAAGCGAACGCGACGTGCGAGTTCAACAGGCCCGGAAGTCCGAGCCTAGCTGGCTGGGAGCCTGGGATGACAGATCAACAGACCGACGGAGGGTGGACGGCGTCCAGAATGGAGGCTTTCTGCCACTCAACATACCGCGTCGCATATGGAGCTGCATGTGGCGTCGTTCTATGCTTCGAAATCGACGCCACGATCTTGCGGTAACCACGACACGAGTAAGTGGACGGTCAGGGTCTCAAACCGAGTATTTGCCCATCCTGCACTCGGAAACTCCAGAACTCTACGCAGTGGCGTGCGTTCATTCGTATCTGCACGCAATCTGTCTACTGACATGCCCTGCGCCGATAGACGGCCCGATAATCACGGCGAGCAGCACCTGGCTGACGAGCCAGCTGAGGGAGACGTATATCCACGCGCGCCGGCCGTCGAGCGCATCGACCTCGGCGGCGAACGTGCTCACCGTCGTCAGACACCCACAGTAGCCGTCCGCGAGGCCACGCAGGACGGCACACGCGCCCGCGCCGAGCGGCGCGGGGTGCTCGATCGTCTGCAGGACCTGGAACGTCCCGAGGAGCGCGGTCCCGAGCGTGTTGGCGGCGAAGGTGCCGAGCGGGAAGAGCTTGAGGCGCGGGTTGAGGAGGAGGGAGAGGAGGTAGCGCGAGAGCGTGCCGGGGAAGGAGAAGAGGAGTGCTGCGGTTACTTCGTGTCGGTATTGCGCTGGGAGGCGGAAGTAGGCGGGGTAGGCGGCGGCATATGTGAGGACGCTGAGCGCGGAGAGGGTATAGCGGATTGGCTTGGATGGTGGAGGAAGAGTGGGGACGCGCGGGACGACCAGGGTCGAGAGGTGGGCGCCGAAGGATACCGCTGAGAGGGAGATGGCAAGGGTGAATACGGTTTTGCCTACCCCATCTATCGCCTGAGGTGCAACTGCGAAGATCAGAAAAAAGACGATGGCATTGCGACGAGGAAGAGCACGCACGTCTCGGAACCAATCACGGTGTGAAGCCGTGCCGTTAATCCACGACTCGAAGACGTCCAGTTGCCAGCCGGAGAAGGTGGTCAGCGAGCCGCAAAAGCCAGTAGTCACGGCAGTATAGAGCGGCCCATAACTGGCTCAGCCGAGGGTCAGATCTTCAGCTTCCTTTCATACACGTGGAAGAAACTCACAATCGTCCAAACGGTTCCTTCATTCCAAGCGCGAAGCCCATGACCAGACACCCCGCAGCCTGCACCCACGCGAGGGGAAATACGCTCCTTCCATCGTACGTCGTGATGGCCTGCAGTCCCACCCTCGCGAGAACGCCAAATATCGACGCCGGCATGAGGAGCGCGAGGACCGGGAACGATAACGGACGATATATCTTCGCGGGCGGGAGTTTCTCCTCTTCGCTGGGTGGGCGGTCGATGGACGCGAGCTCCCCAGCATCGCTCACTGATGCGTGGCGGGCGAGCACAGAGCCTACATCACTAGGCTGTCTTCTCTTGCGATGAACCAGTGGTACTGGCGGTGCATGCTCAGACACCGTACGGCTCGAGCTCGCTTCGGTGCCTCTTTGCTCGGTGCCCCCTTCAGAAACGAGTTTCTCGGGGTCGGCGCTGGGTTGTGAGGTCCTAGAGGATGCCAGCATGGACAAGAAGGGCAGACGAGTGCGCGCAGAGGGAGGACTCAGGACGCATGGTCATATGCAGGGATTGCAAAGCGTGCGAGCAAAGAAGGAAGCTTGCGCAGACGGCCGATTCTGCACCAAAAATAGCCGTTCGATGACCGGGCGTCTACACAAATAGGCATCGCGGGCGCACTCTTTTCCAGAATCCCCGACCCGCTAGTGCTCCTCCTGCAGGCCGCTGATGCAACACCACGTCTGACTGCCTCTCTCCTCGTGATCAGGGTCTCAGACCATCGTTTCCGGTCCCCCCGACGCCCTATATAACGTCGTACACACGGCGCAACATATCATGCTAGCCCCGCTCGTCGTGCTGATGAACTCGCGACCGACTGCCACATTCTACGCTCTCATCGTTGGTCTTGTCGTCCTCCTCGGCCTCACAATCGAAATGTTGTTCAGCAAGCGTTGGAACCCGCGTGGCAAGGTCAGTTGTCAAGAACCCGCACTCTTTCAATCTGCCATTCACCCACCCGCGTCTTCATATGTAGCATTGCTTCGTGACCGGCGGCTCTTCCGGCCTGGGGCTCGCGCTCGCAAAGGCTCTCGCGAAAAGCGGCGCGCACATATCCATCGTCGCGCGAAACCCGGAACGACTGAAGCAGGCACTGGAGGAGCTCGAGGTGAGTGTCCAGCGTTGTGCAAGGTCTCATTTGTGGTGCGAGCCCCTCCTCTCCAGACAGTCCGCCAGACCCCAGAGCAGCAATTCCGCTCCTACTCCTCCGCCGTCAACTCTGAAGATGGTTCCGCAGCTGCCATCAAGGCAGCCAGTGAACCTTACGGCGGGCGATGTCCCGACGCGTTCTTCCTGTGCGCGGGGGCGTCCAGGCCGGGCTTCTTCATCGAGCAGACGGAGGCGTCCATCAAGTCTGGCATGGAGCAAACCTACTACGCACAGGTCTTCACCGCTCTGGTACGTGTTGATTGACGATTTCGTTCGTGCTTTGCGTTTGACGGTGTCTCCCCCATTTCAGGCTGCAACGAAGGCGATGGTGAAACAGGGTGTCAAGGGCAAGCTCGTCCTGTGCTCCTCCATCCTCGGGTACTTCTCTATTGTTGGCTACTCCACGTATTCTCCAGGCAAGTTTGCTATTCGAGGTGAGCACGTTCGACTCCAATACTTGGGACTCGTGTTCAACGACCTTCACACAGGTCTTGCGGAGACTCTGCACTCGGAGTTCATGCTGTACGGGATCGACGTCCACGTCGCTTTTCCGGGGACCATGTATACCAAAGGCCTCCAGGAGGAAAACGAGTGCAAGCCAAAGATCACGCGCAAGCTGGAGGAGACTGACGGCGGCGCCACGCCCGAGGTGGTGGCTAAGACCATCCTGAGAGGTATGTGTTCCCCATGACCGCGAGATGCGCAGCTGAGTAACGGCGGATGGCTTCAGGCGTACGAAGTGGAAAATTCCACATCACGGTAGACTTCATTGGCAACGTCTTCCGGACATCGACTGCAGGCTCGTCCGAGCGCAATAGCTACGTGCTGGATTGGGTGCATGGGCTCATCGGCTATGTATGTATTGAGTTTCTTTGCGTCCGACGTGCGGAACCAACGGTACTCTCTCATTCTAGGTTGCCTTGCCGGTCTGGCGGAAAATTGTCGACTTTGGGGTGCTGGGACATCGCGACGAGCACCGCGAATACTTGCAGGAAAGGCAGCTCTGCCCGCCATCATAACGAAATCTGCATGACGCGCGTACGGTCCGTAACTTACACATCACTTTATAGTAGACACTATAGAACAGGCGAGGGTCACCTCTACTACATACATCCTACTATACTTATTTAGTTTTGAATGAGTCACTCATATTGGTTCGCTGATTGGTCTTCGCCGTGGAGAGCAATGCGGTTTATAAAATTGTATTGACGCGTACGGAGGGGATGTCAGGAGGTGCGAAGCTCGTATTCCACGGAAAAGAAGTGCAAGCATTATAACCCCCATCTTCTCGAGATCACTCTTGGTCCTGCCATTTAGCAACTCGACGTCTGAGAGCGTGTAGGTTGCCTGGGTAAGAAATGGACCGAGATGTAAGATGGAGGTGCGGTATGGCTGGGCGGGCGTTCATAAAGTGGCGAGTTTAGGGCCGGCGTGTGGCGGTGGTCGGGTCGGGGGCCCTGGCGTCAGCAGGATGACTGGGGCGGGGCCGGAGCGCCCATATAATGGGTCGGGGCCGAGAGGACCGAGGGGAGGGAAGAGGCAGCCACACAGTCACAGTCGCTGCGGACGGACTTGGACGATGCGGTCGACGAGGACGCGCGCGATGAGGGCATGATCTCAGCCGTCCGCTCTCTGCTCCCCTGACCAGTCCCTCGCCCCGCCACAGCCGCGTCCGCACAGGGCATGCACCCAGCCGCGCTTCCAGCTTCCCGTTTAGCCTCTGCTCTCTCCCCATCCTCTCCCTCGCCTGCTTCGAGTCCCCGCCTTGCCCCCGTTCCTTCGCTGCCCTCCCGGCCCAGCCAGCCCTCGCTCCTTACCACCCGCCCACACCATGTCCTGCTTCCGCGACCGCCATCCGCACACCGCCCTCCCGTGGTTCTACTGGCTCATCTTCGGCCTCTACGAGCCCCTCCTCGCCATCTCTGGCTTCCTCGGCGCAGTCTTTGACCCCAAGAAGGTGCGTCTCACCCCCGCTCTCCGTCCTCAGATCGATGCATGAACCCCCACCCAAGGCACACGACGCACAAGCCCCATGGCCCTCGGGCAGCGCGCCCCCCGGCCCACTCTCCCGCGCTACCCAAGTCACGATGCTCCAGCTCGCCCACGTCGTCGGCCTTCTCGGCCTCATCAACCTCTTCGTGCTTGGCGCAGCACGCAAATACCTCTTCGCCCACCCCGTGCTGCAGGAGAAGATCGTCCGCGCACTCCTCACTCCCCTCCTTATCGCGGACGTCATGCACCTCTCCATCACCTGGTGGGCTCTGGGCGAGAGTCGGTGGCATCCCCGCGACTGGAGCGGGCTGTTGTGGATAACCTTCCTCACGGGCCTCAGCTTGCTCGTGCCTCGCCTCGCGTGGCATCTGGGCATTGGGCGATATGTGGACGGGCGGGACGGGCAGGCGTATCGGAAGGCATGAGCGGGACGACTATGGGCGGTATTATATGCGCTATTTAGTATACCTTACAATGCTGGGTATTCTGACCGTACGGATCGGTGACGGACCATGGGCGCGCGGGTTGCAGTCTGACCGAAGGATGGACTCTCATCAGTGTCATGTTGTAGAACGGGGATGAACAAAAACGACGCTCGTCATATTAGATCAAGGACGAATCAACGAGAACCAATGTCCCCGTAGGAACGTAGCATGGCTCCCTCACATACCACTTTGTAGTCATTCGAGCATGCAGAGGCGCAACACAGATAGACTTATCGAGACTCACCTCAGTCCAGACCTTGTTACCAGAATGGCCTCGTCCTGGTCTGTCCCCTCCGTCCAAACACCCTGATCCGACCCGGACCACCGTTAAGCTGACGGCGTATCCTTAGGCGGACTCGAAGTTGACGGGAGCCGTCTGCGGCGTCGCATGTCCCAGTAATCCAGGATCCACGACTGGACGAGCCCAAACGTCGCAGACGTCACCCAATACAACTGTATGCTCTGCAGCGCCCAGTCAGCGACACACGTTCAGTCCTATCGCCCCGAGCCCCCGCCCGCAGCGCACACGAGGACAGCGACTCACCCCGGGAACCATGGCCGCAATCAGGATCCTTCCGACGGAGAGCATCCGGAGCGTCGTCTGGTATATCTTGCGCGGCTCGAGGATCTGCTCGCCCCGCGCGCGGCGCTCCGCCGTCCACTTCGCGACCTGCGCCTCGCGCTGCAGGACCTCGGCGCTGACGAACCAGCGCGCGCTCTCGACGTTCGCGAGCGTGATGAGCCCGAGCATGATCGGCAGCGTGAGGGTCGAGTCCGCGTGCGCGAGCGAGGTGAGCGTGAAGAACGCCTCAGAGTCTAAAACGGTCGGCGCGCTGGACGCGTGCGAGAGCACCATGGTCGTGCCCACGAACAGCGGCAGCTGCGTCACGACGGGCAGGACGATGGTGGGGGTGGGCGAGGCGTGGTGTTGTGCCAGCAGCTCCTTCCGGCGCGCGGTTGCCTGCGGGGTGCGAAGCATGAACACCAACCAGCTCATGGCGCAGGAGACGGCACACGTACCACGGGACGTGCCCTTTTGTTGATCTCCGCTATGACTGCCTCCTTGTCGCCCCGGAAGCCGTCCCGTTTCATGTCCTGCTGTACTTGCTTATGGATAGCGGGCATCTCCTTCTTGAGCTGCGGAATGACGACAGTTTCTGCCCGCCATTGTCGGTTTTTTGCCTGCGGGTTGACGTGTCAGCTTGTCGGCGTTTGGGGCACTGTTGGCGAGAAACGAACCCAGACTGAGAATGGAACGGTGAACGCGAGGCGTGACACGACGGTGACCAGGATGATTGTGGTGGAGTATGCGGGCCATTCTGGAGGAAGAGGGAGAGCAATGGCCAGATCAAGGAAGCCTTCAGATAGACTGTGTATCGTCGAGTACACGAACGTCCTGCGTGGCGGAGGTCGAGGGAGAAGGCATCGAGAGGAGCGTAGTGACGGACGAAGAGTTGTGAAGGCGGTCCTGGTGGAAAGCATCCTGCGTTGTGCAGTCCTCGGGTGAGCGCCCGTAACCATTAGAATCTATCAGAATGCCGCTATAGTACATAGCGTACTATGCTCTGACCAGCGCTCGGCGAGATCTTACAAGGCCGAAGAGCATCTTTTCTACATCTGACCCACTCACACGGAATGAACAGTGTCTTGAGCTCATACGCGTATATACTTCGAGGCTCGAGCTCGCACGAGCTTTAATAGAGTTAGGAAGCATGCGGCTTGCTCCCACCGTACGCCTTGCCAGCGCTTTGTGCCAGTCGTCCTCCCTGGGGCATAACTGAATATTCCAACAGCTGCAGAGTTGCGTTGATGGTGAGTTCAGCACGAATGTACTTCACGCTTCGGATGTTCAACTTGATTCGTTATGCAGGAGGTGCAGCAAGTTCCGTCCGCCGGGTCCCTGTTAGACGTCCTAACAGATGAAGCTGGGCCTGATATTCAGGAAAAGATCTCGAATGGCATGGTCAGTCCTTCTAGCTCAAGACTCATAGACGGGTCTCTAGATCTATAATGAGGATACAGGGGGATGCGACCGGCTCACAGAACGAAAACGATAGCGATTCATCGTTCAAACGGTATGGCTCTTTCTTGCGCAAATCAATCGATCTCTACCTTAGCACTTGATTGCAACCTCACAGATCCATCTCCAAGTTGAAGCCTACGAACCCGGGTGGGAGTTCCCTTCCGCACTCGACACAGACACCGTCGGCCTTCCTATTTAAGGACACTACGTGGTTGGGTGGGTCTCACGACGGTCAAGCACTTATGACTTTCCACCAATATTCCAAGTCGCTTCATGCTTGCGACAGAACGAATCCCATGGCATACGCCGCCCAATTCCAGTGTCTGTTCACTTTCGGACTGCTCGAGGCGGTCATGGAGAACAAAGTCCTGGAAAGTGATCTGCTCCGCCAAACCGAGGACGGGAGGATCATGATGACTGCCAGGTGCCTGCCTGGCCTCCTCAGGGACTGGCGCACTCGCGTCCGAGCGTTGGACGACTCCTCCCAGGCTAAACAGGAATGGGCTGCGCGGTCCGCCACCACCCTCCAGCAGGCGAACGGGCTTCTCCAGTTACATCTGCTCCATCCTCATATGTCCGACCTCATCCGTAGGAGCGGCGTCCCGGCCGCGCAGCTCGCTACGGTGTACAGCGCGATCGCTTGCATCGCGCAGGCGCTGACGTCCTCGCGTGCAGTTTTCAACGTCGTGCGCCCGTTAGGCGTGCAGTGGTCGTTTGCGAAGGACGTGATAGGCTCTCAGCAGGCCGCGATGGTCTCTGCCGGCTGGTGCCCGTTCATCGTACGTGGCCTCGAGAGTGCGTGCGTGTTGCAGTACGCGAGCACGATGCCCCCGCCGCGAGGTCAAGTCCAATACACACACGACAGGTGCACGAACGCGGAATGCGTCGTCAACAGCATCGACACTAGCAACTACACGGCGAGGCATGTTCGCGAGGATTGTCGATGCCCATTCATTGGACCGTCAGCCGACGAGGTGATCAAACTGCTCGGGAAGGACGATATCCCCGTCTTGCAAATATCCCATGTAGGCGACGGAGAGCCTACTCTGACCGTGGCATCCGGATCGGACGCACCCTACGTGGCCATTTCGCATGTCTGGTCTGATGGCCTCGGGAGCACCACCGAGCAAGGACTGCCGTGTTGTCAGGTGAATCATCTAGCGTCGCTGGTGGCAGCAGCCCTCCCGGGCGCCCACCTCTGGATGGATTCACTCTGCGTACCCGCTCAAAAGGAGTCGAGAAAGCGCGCCATCGGTTTGATGGCGAAGACCTACCAGCGGGCCTCAGTTGTGCTCGTGCGCGACTCGGGTATTCGCACTTGCTCCGCCGGAGCCCCCATGGAGGAGAAGCTCTTGCGCGTCATCGGCTCCGGATGGATGCAGCGTCTCTGGACGCTGCAAGAAGCCATGCTCGCCCAGAAGCTCGTGTTCGAGCTGTCCGATACCATGGTCGATGTCGCGGACATTATCCCCTCCGGCGAGGGCTTCTTCGACCCGCTGCTCATGGACCTTGCGAGTGAGGTCTTCCGCCTCCGCCACTATCAGAGCAGGACCCAGCCATACGCCAACTTCAATGTATCACACGTGGCTCACGCTCTCAGGTGGCGAAGCACTAGCAAGGCAGCCGACGAGACACTGGCCGTTGCGGGTCTGCTCGGCATTGACGCTATGGTGCTGGTGCAGCTCCTACCCGGGCAGCGGATGCGGAGCTTCCTCCTCCAGATTGGCAAGCTACCGAGGGATATTGTTTTCGTCATCGCGCCGCGCTTAGACCTGCCTTACTTCCAATGGGCACCGACGACCCTCATGACAAAGACCGCGCCCGCGCTGTCGCTGGTCCCGGACGAGTGCACTGCGCTCTGCACGTCAGAGGGTCTTATTGCCGAATTCTGGGCGATCTTCTTCGATGTTACGACCCTGAAGACAGACATCCCGGGCTGTTGCGTGGCTCAGGATAAGCACGATATCGCCCTGAAGCTGTCGTATTCGCCATTGGTGCTAGACGCTGTTGGACGGCCGCCCAGTATCCAGTGCAACAGCTTACTCTTCCTAAAACTTCCCAAAGCTGCAGAGTTAACTGCATGTATTGCCGCCTCAATCAAGCCTGCAACGGAGAACACGTTCAACGCCGTGGACATCGAGGAGGAGCGATTCCACTGCTACTATGTTATGAGGTTGATAGCCACCCGTATCGACGTCATGGAGCTGAGACAGGTGAAAGGGCCTACTGTTACTGCGAGAGGGTCGGGCAGGATACGAGTACGTATGTTATGACTACTGAAAGCCTACGAACCAATCATCAATGTGCGAGTAGTGGTTCGATAGGGTTAGGGTTATGAGAACATCAGAACCTCTTGCAGAATGACTACACAGTCACTAGTACTGTGACTCTGCAATCCTGACATGCATGTTGTCGACGATCATTCGAAAGCATTTTACAACGCCCGAGCCTAGCATATCAAGGTGCGTATAGAAGTCATGCGTGTGCTGTAGGGCATATCATAGTCATAGCTGCAAGACCGCCCAACTCCCCTCCATCGCCGGCGACCTCCCCAAACCTTCCACCGCTTAGAAGACGAGCTGGTGAGGGAACTGGCCCTTCGACAGACCGAAGGTGGACTTGATGTACTTCTGGAGGTTCTCGGTCTTCTTGATAGCAGCGATGACGGCAGAGTCAACCACCTTCTGGTCTGCCGCCTTCGACTCGGGGAATGCAGCCTTCTCCTTAGGCTTGCCCTCTGAGAAAAACTCCTCCTCCGCAGAGCGGGGGCCCTTGGAGGGTGCCTTCGCGAAGTAGGCGTCGTTGATTTTCTCGTCAACCTGTCGATCATGATCAATATGCCATCGGATTCGGGAGGTGCGTTCGCGTTCATGCACGGAAAATGTGGTCATGGGAAACTGGGAACGCACCTTGAAGTCGCCAAGGTCGACCTTGGTAGAGGTGGCAATCACGTATGCCTGGTTCACCCTCCTGAGGGGAACACCGTTCACCTTGAAGGGACCGGTGACCAGCAGCAGCCCACTCGCCAGCTGCTTCAAGAACACGACGCGCTTCCCCCGGAAGCGACCCGCAAGGAGGATGAGGACAGTGCCGGGTGTGATGGATGAGCGGAGCTTCGCGGGCTTGGGGGTTTTGCGGCTCTTCTTGGGTGAGCGGACGTCCTCAGCAGGGTAGAAGCGAGGTGCCTTCTTGGTTGGCACAATACGTGTCGAGCCGTTCTTCTCACCGCCAACGGTGACCTCCTTCGTCGCGGGGGCCTCAGCCACTGCGGGCTTCTCGGATTTTTTCTGGCCCTTGTAGAGACCGCGGCGGGCGAAGACGGCGGAACGCGAGAGACGGCCGATGCTGGGGACGAGTTCCTTGCTGCGGGCCATCTGGGCAGGAAGAGTGTCAGCTTGAGAAGTGACGATTTGTCGTCCATGAAGTCGCCCTGAGTACATCCAACCGCGCAACCTCCAATCCAGCCCCATCCACCGTTGTTTCGCCAGCAGCCTCCTAACCATCCATTCCGACCCATCCAAGACATCCGTCTCAGTCGCTATAGAGCATGAAATCGTACTCACGGCGTTGAGGTCGATCTTGAAGTGTTGCGGCCTTGTTGATACCGTTGGACGGTTGTACGAGACTATCCACCAGCGGTTACTTGGCTCGACATGGCAATTAAGCGCCTTGCTAGGGCGTCTAGCTGACAGTCCGTGAGTCAATCCCGTACCATGACTCCATGAACCGACGTTGCCTCTTATATGGCTGCGTGTATTTTGCCTTGAGACAATCAAAACATCCTACCACCATCGTCTGTCATGGCTTCTATACAGGAAACTCGTCAGTACATCATATCCGTAGGGTTTCTTCCACATGAAATTCATCTGTATTGGACAGAGGACCAGCGCTGCATCGTATGGCTTGACATTGACAATACCCTCTATTCGGCCAGCGCAGGAATATCGCACGCGATGGGAGAACGCATACATGGTGTGGTATTGCTCTCTATGGTGCACGTCCACTGCTCCTCTTACGCGTTGAACGTCAGCATACTTCGTTGGAATGGGACTACCAGATGAAGAGGCGTCGAAGCTTCATCACAGATACTACTCGCAGTACGGCCTTGCCATACGAGGTCTCGTACGGCACCATCAAATCGGCAAGTCCTGACGTAGTATCTACAGTCAGAATACCCGCTCATCCCTCCCCTCACAGATCCCATAGACTTCGATCGCAAATGTGACGGCTCCCTGCCATTGGAAGAGCTGCTCAAACCCGATGCTACCCTTCGGAAGCTTCTTGAAGACATAGATCGCTCGAAGGCTAGAGTTTGGGGTCTCACCAATGCCTATCACACAGTACGAATTGTTCTCTTCTTACACCATCTGCATTTGTTGACCTACAAAGAGTAGCATGCTTCGCGAGTACTTCGTATCCTTGGCGTCGACGACCTCGTAGAGGGCATCGTCTTCTGCGACTACTCTAACCCAGAGTTTAACTGCAAACCCGAACCTGAGTTCTACAACAATGTGAGGAGACCTTTGTTCGAGATTGACTTGTGTTGACGATGGCCTTCTTAGGCGATGAAAGTAGCAGGGGTTGAGGACCCCTCGAAGTGTTACTTCGTCGATGATAGCCTCGCAAACGTTCGAGCTGCCCTCCAGCTCGGGTGGGGACACTGCGTGCATTTTTGTGAAAGAGGGCTTCTGCACGTCGAGGGCGGAAAGCCGAAATACATCGGTAGCGATATCAAGGAAGGGGAGACCGCAGATGGCATTGTAGCCATCACCAAGTTGGACGAACTACGGAGTGTTTGGCCAGAGATCTTCAAGAAATAGCGTCTAGACGCCTGACAGTTGAGACTGCGTAGTGTGTAGCGCTAGAATTCGAGACTCATACAATGTAGTGATAGATACATATGATACATGGTCGTCCGGGTCTTCTTGTACACGTATGTCCGCTCTCCAGAAGCCTCAACCAAGTCGTTCTAGAACAACATCACCGCTACTACCTGCGCCGACTCAGTAGCCTCTAGGATGATGCCGTCGTATCCGAATAGTCCTGGGTTCGAGGTCAGCACTGAGCTACACAGTGTGTGCGGTAGCGATGACGCACGGGTTGTCGAGCTCGGCAATCGGAGGCCATCTTCGTCGTCTGTCCTGTTGAGGATCATTGAGGGCGGGGCTTCGCCAGGCGCAATAAAATGCTGAATATCTTCAACCTGGAATGACGTTAGAGCAGGTCAATCCATAGTACGGGATCGGACGGACTCGTTCGTGAAAGCGTTTCCGCGGAGGAGACTCTGAAGTTATGGTAAGCTAACAATATTAGTGCATCGTTGAGTGTGCGAACCATCCTCATCGTCTTCCGGCCACCCCTCGATTTCCCATGGGCAACGTTTGTACCGCTGGAACAACGGCGTGCCAGGCTAGGGACAGGATGAGAGAAGGACTTCGAGACCAACTATCAATAACTTACGACGTTGGTATGGAGTACGATCTTCTTCACGGTATGCGAGGAACCTGATATCAAGAAGTCGATACCATGCTGCTGGTAATTGTAGAAGTCTGTGTGACCATAGATCAGCATGGGCGAGAAATGAACTATGCCTGCATGAAACAAGCCATACAGTCCCCATCCGTGTCGGTCTCGGCTTGCCCACTCCGTGAGTGGATCGTCATTCTGTCGTCCTCCTTGTAGTGAACCCTGACCGGAGGGCCCAAGTCAGACGTTAGATCTTGTGCTGTGCTGGTACCCAGGAGGACCCGAATTGATGTCGACCCCGTTGGGTAGAAATGGAGAGTGACACCTTCGTGAACCTATCACGACTCGTGTCATCGATCTAGTAGGAGGGATGGGGGATTGAGCTACCTTCACAATGGCCCTTGATAACTCACCCGCCATGACAGGGCACTCCGTGACCTCATCGAGCGCGTCCCGCTGCTCTCCATCTGCACTTTTCTGGGAAATGATGACTCGCTTGACCTCCTGTTGCCTGTCGTCTGCACCGGATGGACTCTTTAGGCTCTCGCCTCTCCCATCTTCTTCAAAGCTGAAGGAGACCCCAGGGTATCGCAGGTCGTCTCCAGGGTAGGTCGGGCCGAACATTCGACTGACGCTCACTCTTCGTAGCACCTCATCATTTGAGGACAGCACGGCCTTCTTGTAGGTCAACGTGAGAGGGGGATGCGGATCACGGAGCTTCTTCACGGAAATAGTGTGCAGCCTTTGCTGATAACCCGAGAACAGGAGGTCAAGATGTGGTCGGATGTGGAGGACGATGGGCGTTGTGGGCGAGTCAGGGTCGTACTTGACATCGACCTGGGGGAAGAAGTGCTGCATGCCACGGAGGAGGTCCAGCACATTCCACAGGGAGGTGCCTAGTTCTGTATTACAATTGGCCCAAAGGCTTGACACAAGCGCAAAGCTCACCGATCTCAAACATACCGAGGCCTCCCCCTGGTCGAATGTCAAGCTCCAGAGTTGAGAACATTGTGTCGCTCCTGATGACTGCAATAGCGCTAGGGGGTATTAGTGGTTTGGATTGAGAAGGCGTACAACCACAAGAGGCAGCATGGGGAATTGTGGCGTAAGTGAAGGCGGAGGAGCAAGGGACAACCCCACGCGTCGCGTTACGCACTGTCACACCCGTGTTCAGCAGTCACAGACGCGTCCTTTGCTTCGCGCTCCCACTGCCTCTGGCACTGACTGTCGCTTGGATTACTACAGCAAGCGGTATGTGCATGACTTTTTGGCTGGTACTCTCATGGCACTTATACTGATAAGATGTTATCTAGAGAAAATCGCTCTTTCGGACTAAGCTTCCAGTTGTTCCCTCCCCGCCACAACCACCAAGGTATTAGCGTGGACTGCGATGGGTGAGAGGAAGCAGGTCATTATCAAGGTATGCTCTACATGACAGTAGAACTCAACCGACAAAAGGTGCTGATGTGACTGCAGGTGTTCAGAAAGTATGGCCATTCCCTTGGACCCGAATCACTGGAGTTCTTGGAAGATCTGCTCGACCGCCATGACATCGCGGACGAGGACGTCGAGTTTTCGATAGAATGGATTGCAAAAGAATACAACAAGCAAGATGGTTAATCTGTGGCCCATTGTCTTGACTGTCGCTGACCCTTCTGTCCAGACGCCCAGATGAAGGTTGCTCTCGATGTATTGCATCGAGTGTACGAAACATTCCAGAACGGAGAGGACAACGGAGAAGATGGACCTGTCCAGCTCGATGCAGATGGCCACCTTTACGTGATTGACGCCTTCGAGATGCCCCTATGGAACTGGTCCACAGAACGCAGTACGTTCGAGCGGTATGTTGCCTCACACACCAGGCTAGCTCTGAAGCTTTTCTAATGGCCAAGTTGTGCTAGAGCGCAGAACACGTTAACGTCCTCAGGATCCGCGGACTCCCGAGTGATATCCATGAGGAATCGACTCAACGTCATCAAGCAGTGTGTTTTGCGGAACGACCATTTCTCACCGTCCACCTTGCCATCCAAAGATAGAGAAAATCTCCTCACTGTCAGTTCGCCTATTTGTTCGTTACGGCGTGATATTGATGTTCCACACAGCTGAGGTCAACGAAACAGCTCCTTGGACGGCCAGGAGACCGCTTTCTTCTGTTTGGGATGCTAACGCACTCGAAGGAGGGTAAGCTTTGCCTTGAGGACCAGGATGGCCTCGTGGAGCTAGACTTCTCTCAACTGGTAACGATCTTCTGTCTTGACTTCGTATGTTGGAGATGGCTCACTTGTAATCAGGACCAACCCAGCGAAGGACTGTTCACCGAGGGATGCTTCGCTCTAGTCGAGGGCGACTATACTGAGGATGCCACATTACTCGTCATTGCTATCGGGCATCCTCCATGTGAGAGTCGAGAAGCAGCACGCTCAATTTTTGGCCACATTGACTTCCTCGGTCGAGGAGCAACGACGCTCCTCGAAGATGTGAGTGTCCCCGCCGTTTATCCCTCGCGGTTTAGCTGATATGACGAGCGTCGCGAAGAAAACGTTTGCGAGTCGTGTGCAACTGGAGCTTCCTGATATGAGATTCTTCGTATTGTCAGATGTCTGGCTGGACAAACCAGATACGCTTCTCGGCCTTCGGAAGATGTTTGACAATTGCATGGAGAATAGCTTTATCCCAAAGGTCATCGTTCTATGTGGCAATTTCACTAGCACCGGTGTCCCTCAAGGAAATGGGCGAGAAGTCCGTAAATACCAAGGCAAGGCAAACACATCATGATCTCTTCCTATTTCCTATTGCCTAAACGAGAGCAACAGATAATTTCGAAGCTTTGGCCGACCTCATCACCAGCTACCCACTCATCACTCGCACCACGCATATTATCTTAGTCCCTGGCCCACTCGACGTAACAGTCAACTCGGTTCTTCCTCGCCGACCGATCCTCCCCTCCTTCGTCTCACGTCTGAAGTCACGCGTGCCCCATATCCACATGGCAAGCAACCCATGTCGCATCAAGTTCTTCGAACAAGAGATAGTAATCTTCCGAGAGGACTTGATGTCTCGAATGCTTCGAAACTTAGTGGGCGTGAAGCCCGATGTCAAGAATGATGACCTCAAGCGTTACGTGAGTGTTGGACATGTCGTGCACATAGAACACCTTACACTGACCCGTCACTAGCTCGTACAGACGATCTTGGATCAGAGCCATCTCATGCCAGTCACGACAGCGATTCAACCGACCTTATCTGACTATGACCACGCTCTTCGGTTGTATCCCCTACCGACCGCTGTGAGTCCACCCGAGGCGGTCCGGAGCAAGCCTTACTAATGTGCGCTGTTGTTAGGTGGTTCTCGCCGACAAGTACGACCGGTATCAAATGACGTACGAGGGCTGCCACGTATTCAATCCTGGACGCTTCTTGGGCAACACCTACACGTTTTCCGCCTATGCGCCAGCGCGGAGAGAGTCCGAAGAATGGTATGTCGGTTTTGCGTCTGCTGCCTGTAATTTGATTGCTGAAAATCTCTCAGCGTCCTTGAGTTGGACTTGGAAGAGGGGTAATTCTGGTACAGCGGTGTTTCCTGGCAGTGCCAGTGGCCCCGGCTGGCGCGCTTAATGTCTGAGCTGAGAGGTTGAATGGTCCGACTCGTATCATGCTGTCTAGCTTCTCGTTGCTGTCGAATAGCAATTTCTGAACATCTCTTATGAAACACTTCGCCGACGCCATTCGAAGGGCTTACCGGCACCCACTCTGCTCTCCGAGCTTCTCCGAGCCGGCCGACTCAATAACGGCAAGCGCGCGACGGAGGCCCCTTATTAATCCCACGTGGCCGCGCCCCGAATGCGCCGGGCTGGGGTACGGGCGCATCGTACGCTGGAGCAGTGCAGTCACCAGCTTGCGAAACAAATTCATGCCCATCCCTCACCGTCGTCGACGTGGCTCTACTCTCGCGACCTCCTCGCGCACATTCCACAACCGTATGCTTTCGGCCTGCACCCAGTAACGACCACACTCCTTCACCCACCCATACCGCCGCCTCGTGCCTCCTCTGCTCAGACTTAGCTTCATCCCTAACCAAGACCTCATTCCGCATCCATGCAGGCGCAATCTAGCAAGGATTTCATTCTCCATGTGTTCCTCCTGCGACCTCTGGACGACCTTTCGCTGTGGTCGACACTCGTCATATGGATCATCCGGATCCTAACACTCTCACTCTTGCTCCGGACGTACATTGGTCCCGCGGTGGTCAGGCTTGTCTCAAGTCGTCTTCGCGTTCGAAGCATCAGCCTTCGCTCGGTTCGGGGAGTGTACTTCAAGGCTGGTAGCGGTACGTGGAGGGTGGAGCGTATAGGCATCTCATATCATAGACCTACCTTCGGAACCGCAACCCGTTTCTCCATCCGAGTTCAGGGGTTGTCACTCGAGCTGGACGAGCAGTCAAACACACGTCGCTCTCCACTGAAGACGCGCAAGCCATCCCGTCCTACCCCCTCGCGTCTCGCGCGCCGTCTCTGGAAGGTGGTGTGTGCCATCCTCTCTTACACCTATTCGGCTCTGGAGCCGCACTGTCGGCCCGCCGTACGGACGTTCTTCGTGACGTCCCTTCGTCTGGCCATTCGCGCTCTACCGGTTGTCACCAATGGGCTTGACTTCGAACTGGACTCAGCGACCATATCGTTCACCGCCATTCCGGGTGTCAGATTCTCGATAGGTCATGCCAAACTCAACTCTGCAGTCTCGCTTGCATATCTCCCAAGCGTCGTCTCCGTGGATAACGCCAAGGCTGGCCATCGAAGGTTCGCAAGTGTCGCGGATTGGAATGCGAGGGTGAAGGGTAGCTTCAAGAGAACATGGGATCGCGCTTGGGGGGCAACCCAGCTGGCCGCGTCCGTTGTTCTGCAGGTTAATGCCATCGCTGGCTATGTTGACAAGAGTAGCGAGCTTTTCTTAGGTGCATTGGTCTGTTTCTTACATGTCGTTCACCTTTCGCTCACACCGCGCTCAGGGACCCATCGAGGTAGCTTCTTCTTGGATGTCCCAATGGTCAAACTCGCGGTCGCAGCGCGTCTAAACCCTCATCAAGGCATAGAACCGCGCAGTGGCGACGTTTCTTTGGACCTCGGAAAAGTAAATGTCCAATTAGATGTTGTAGGAAAGATGATGAAGATGATGAAAGAACGGAGAAAATCACGGCAGGTTGTTCAGGAACATCCGGTGTCGAACGGAACAACTCTTCCTGTGTCGGCTTCTGCGCAGACCTCCATGGCTTGGAGATCACCGTTGTCCCCTGTGTCCCCTTTCATGGGTGCGCTCTCTGTAAGCACAGTAGTGACGTCTCGTATAGTACCCAGTCTCAAACGCATTCCAGGCTTCTATGCGCTGGAAATGGGCTGCGAAACGTAGTGTTGACCTTAAGAGACCGCCTCGCCCAGTCATTGTGAGTATCATGTCGAACAGTCCAGGTGTTATGCTGAGAGAATTTTGTATCACAGAAACCTGTCCCATTGATCTCGTACATCAAGACAGTTGAAGTCAGACTCAGCCGGCTAACCGCAAGTCATCAACCAGAGATGCTCGCCGGTAATGGACCCGCTGTCCTCTACGCAACGCTAGAGGATGTCGCTGTCAACGCTGGATTAAGCCACCCCGGGCAGAGCGGGATACACAAAGAGTGGCTTGGCAAGGGCACTAGTGCCAGCGCGGATTGCACTCCTGACGCGTATTCAGTGACTCTAGCGGCGAAGAGGCTTACGATTGACAGGAATGGCATCGGGGAACTTATGGATCATCTCCGCATCGTCACCTTGAAGACGTTCCGATGGGACTCGCTCGTGACGCAATGGCCATCGCCATGGATATGCGGTGCTTCCTTCCTTTCAGGAGATCCGAACGCCCAACTACTCGTCTCGAACATCTCGTTGGACGGAGTGGAGATCACGGAACGCCTGGACACCCTGGAGAACCTTGCCCGCAGAGAACGGAGACCAGACTCGGTCGAGAAAACCGTGCATGGACAGTCTCTACTCCCGCCAATTCTGAGTCCGGTGCCCAGGGTCTCCGTCGGTGTTCACGTCGGCGCGGTGTCTGTACGCCTCATCTCCCCCATGAGCAACGACTCACAGGAACCTTTCGTGTTGGAAGCAAGAACCGATGGGATATCCGGATCACTGGAGTCCCGCTTCACCTCTCGTCCTGACGGTCGGTTTGGCAATATAGATCGCGACTACATGGGCCTAGACATGGACTTCCACTACGGTCTCGTGGTCAGCAGATCACATGCCAAGGTTTGGTTCGGTCCCGATGCGCACATGCGAGGTGCTCGTCCGCAGAGTTTCCACGCAGCGTCCTACCCAAACGAAACGTTCTGTCAGATCGACTCTATCCATGTTGGTGGTACGGGACACGGACTGGGCGAGTTTGTGGACGAAGCGGGTGGCGTGGTGTCATTGGACGTACCATCCGTATACACGCAGTGTCAGTGCACCACGGACGACGTATCCATCGAACTCTGGCAGCCCGAAGTGCTCAAGGCGCTTGCCAACATCCTGGCACGCACGACGAGTTCCTCACAGCCACGCCCTCCCAGACCCTCTCGACGGCTCCTCGACCAATTACCGTTTGGCGTTGTCGCATCCCTCTCGATCGATCGCTTTATGCTGTTCATGACTTCCCCCGACCTCGCTCCTGAAGATACACTGAACATCTCGCGCGGGCTTTCCAGTCGCATGGGCGTATGCGTCAGCTATAGCGCATTGCGACCAAACCATTGCTCTAGGATGTCCGCGGTCGTGTCGCGCGGTCACCAGCGCGAGCAACTCTTACTTCCCATGGAACAGGTTCTGCATGCTGTTACCGAGCCAGGCATACCCTCTTCAGCGGAAGGGTCGCGCGCTTTGATCCAGATCGCGTTCTGGGACATTGTTCTCAGGGACGCTCTGTCTACGCCTTTCGCAGCCGACGATCCATATGGTGTCAGCGACAGTAGCGTGCATCACCGCTCGCTCGAGTTCCTGCACATAGGCAACCTTGACGTCAATGTTGTTGTATCCGGCGAGAGACCGAACGGCATCCCCCTACCCAACACCCTGGATCATTGTCATGTTGAGGTCTCGATCCCGAGAGTCAAGGCCGTCATGCAGCTTGCTCAGGTCTACAACGCGCTGCTCGCGGTGCACACCCTCCAAACATTACTCCCATCCCGGCCGAAGCCCCCTGTGAAGGCGCCTCGCCCACCGTCCACACTTCAGGTGCATGTGCGATGCCGGTTGCACCAGCTGCAGTTACTGTGGCGCTTCCCGCTCTCAAGCAAGATGTACTTGCGGATCTCTGCCCTTGCCTGCGACCTATCCCCGGATCGCGAAGTCGCAGTCGAATGGGACCACATCCTCGCCGGTGTCAATGTTTCTCTCAGGCGAAGCGGCAAAGATAAGGAAGAATGGGAAGAGCTGGCCAGACTCCCTCGTTGGCGCGTCGAACTCATCCCGGACACCTCACCACTGCGCGTCAACATCAAGGGAGACAGCGGGCGTCTGCGCATTCCTTTCGATTTCGTCTTGGCGGACTTGATACTCGACATCAACCTGACGATCAAGAGCATGAAGCACCTGGTCCGTATGGTGGCATCCGGAAGTTACTCGAACCCGCCGCCACCACCCGAGGAGGACGCAAAGCGTGTCCCCGAGGTTCACATCGAGCTTGGCCGACTCGTCGTGGAGGCTGCAGACGACCGTGTGGAGTCGCAGTTTGGACTTATCTGGAGGGCTGGCTTCGACGCCGCACGTGTCCGACACGAGCGTGAAGAGGCGTTCAATGCCAAGGTGTCAACTATAACCTCGCAGAAGCCTACCGCGTCGACATCAACGTTGCGCAACTCCGAGTCTGACTTCCAATTCAGCTCGAAGCACACCGTCTCGATCACCGATGCTCGTAACCGCCTCAACCAGGTCCATTCAGTGGCGTGGAAGACCGCGATCGAACAGGCTCGCTCGCGCCAGACTGCCCGCGAAGAGGCCCACTTGCAGGCGTCCATTGGATCTCTCCGCATCCCCGAGACCGTCGACGATGACATGGTGACGTTGAACCGCATACCGCCGGTGCCGCCTCTGGTTCGTCTCACATTTGATCAATTGTCGCTCTCTATCACCCCGCCGTCCTTCCCTTACGAAACGATACCTGACTTCTTGCATGATGCTGGCCGCGGGCTACCACGCGACTCTACCTTCTCTCTCCTTGTCCCGATGCACATACATTTCACGGTGAACTCTCTGCGATTGGCGTTCCGCGCATACCCCCTCCCACTGCTTCATATACCCCCTGATTCCATCAACTCTCGACCGGCCTTGGAGTTCGACAGTGATGTCGTCATTGCCGAGGAGATGGGCACGGAACAATCGGTGGAATGGGTGCCATGCGAGATCGTGAAAGCTGACACGGGGATGCTTGGCGCGTCTTCCCTCTCCGTTCGGATACCAAAGACCATCATGCCTGTCAAGTCGTACGCAAGGCCCACTATCCGAGTCATGACGGACGGAATCACGGACTTCTCATGGGGCGTCAGTTATGGTCCGGCTACCCAGGACCTCATGCGCGTCATCGATACGCTTTCGCATGCGCCTCGCGACAATTCTCCAGCGATTGGTTTCTGGGACAAAGTGAGTGCATTGCAACACTCATCATGGAGATCTCATACTGAACCACGGGTTGCAGCTGCGGCTTATCTTCCACTGGCGCCTCAAGGTCCTCTTTAGGGGCGAAGTTCATCTGCATATAAAAGGTACGTAGCAATCATTAAGGCATACTACGCATCCTGACCTTCTATCAGGCTCTCGGGACCCCTACGAAATCCGCGGTCATGGAGCTGGATTTGCTCTCTGTTGGAAGGGCAATCCACAACTCCTAGTCGGACAGCCGAACGAGGCCAATGAACTGATCCAAGTTATCAGTGACAGCATGCTGGTGATCATTCCCAAGTGAGTAGTGCTTCGGTGTATGCCATATAGCGTTGTTCTCAATCATGCGCAGCATTGAAAATTCTTACGGGGATGATCCTATCCGGTCGAACGCCAACCCTCACGATTCTCGGCGAGCTCAGACAATCTGTGCAAAGTTTCGTTCAGGAGTATGCTTCGGTGTTGGTTTCGTTCTGGAGCGAGCCTGTGGGCCGGAGTGCGCCCGATGTTCTGGCAAACCATTCGATCGCGAATGTCGTTTGTTTGACTTCAAGCACCAT
The DNA here is from genome assembly GCA_022605405.1 of Earliella scabrosa. NCBI lineage: Eukaryota > Fungi > Basidiomycota > Agaricomycetes > Polyporales > Polyporaceae > Earliella > Earliella scabrosa. The sequence goes on along the minus strand of JABYQQ010000005.1, from coordinate 2,001,800 downwards.
TACGATGTCAAACTGGAGCAGAAGGATGGTCGACCCGAATTCAAGGCAAGTTCACAGGTATCCCGTTTCTCGTACCACTTCGGTACTAACGACTATATAGTCCTTAGAGGACTCGTACAACGGCTTCAGATCTGACTTCATTCATATGTCGATATCCCTCACTTCGGGCTTCCAGCAGAAGTCACGTCTCGAACCTAGCAACCTACATCTGTCTCCGCTGATCTTCTCACATTTCTGGTCTTGGTGGCATCTGTTCAACGGCGCACTCTCATTACCAGTCCGTCAAGGCATGCTTTATCCTCGGAAGCGGCCGATATCACCGAAGTTCGGACAGCACCTAGCCACGCTCAAGTATCGAGTATCGGTCCCGCAAGTCTTTATCTCGCACGTCTATGTCGACAATTCACAGGATGCTTGGGCGGACGGCGTCACACCCTACGTCGGAGTTAAGGCTCTTATTGACGAGTTCCGCGCAGACATGCATCAACGCGATACCGAGGCGACGGAGCCGACCAAAGGAGGCACGAAGACCGTCCATCACAAGCCCTTCTACGCCATCGAGGTCGTTCTCAAGGGACTTGACTTACGCGCCATGTTGGCAGTCTTTGCCGATCCACTCAAGCAGTGTACGCCTATCAACTACTCGCCCGTGGTCAGCAACTACAGGACAAGGAACAATCTCACCCCCATTGATCTCCTGTCCAACTGGGTCGATATGGACGATTTTGACTTCGACGAGGACTCGTCATCCGACGAACCGGAGATCTTCCTCCTTCCTACCGTCTCATGCCCCCGCTTCAACTACTTCAAGCGCGTTGACGAAGATGATCTCGATTCTTCTGAGAAGCCCACGGAACGCACGAAATTTGGATCAGAGGATACGCATGTATGCTTCCTGGGGAAGGAGCCTTGTAAGCAGGGCAATCATAACGCTTCCTCCTTTGCCTGACCCCACATGCCATAGCCGTCCCGCGAGTACAAATGGAGCTCGCCTCTGAACGGGTGGAACGACTACGACAGAAGGCTCACGATGAGACGAAGAGGAGCAGGCGAGCAGAATTCCAAGAGGACGATGCTGGTGCTGCAGACCGTAAGGACAAACCGGTTAGTGTATTTTATGTGGATCTCGTGAAACCCACGTCTAATTTCCACGTAGAAACGACGCGGCACTAGTGATCTTCCGCGAATGATTGCCCTGCTCGAGAGCTATATTTCGCAGCTCCGTCAAGTCGAAATGGCGTCGCAAGCGTCTGCTCGCAAACGCAACTCCAGTTACTATATGCCGACGGACTTGGTGACACCTGAGGAGTGGTCAGGGTTCGACAATGTGTACCAGGTGCACTGCCCTCACATCATCATGGACAACGCTATACGAGACGTGAGCAAACAAGCATATTCGAGGTGGCCATTTGAGACTTATGCACCATGCAGATCATGATGCAATACTACTATTGCTCTCGTTCACGAAGAGGGTTCGAATATCATATGGCTCAACGGTCCGTATCTATCTGATTCACAAACTCCATAAAATCGCTACTGAACCATGCATGTAGTGCTGTCAAGTTCATTCGAGATCAGGCCCAGGCCGTCCTCACAGAGGTCCATCGGGAAATCCATGAGAAGCACAAAGGACCGGCTGCCAGTGCACATGCCGCGGCTAACGCAGTCAAGAAACTCCTGGTTGGCGATGGTGGCGGATCAGCACCTACTGTTGAGTTTGTTCCGCAGACGGTCTCCAAGCTTCCTTCTATCGTAGACCCGCTGGACGGTTGGGCAGAGGGCGTCTCCGCGCGGAGAGGTCACTTCTGCCTCCTTCTCAAGCCGCAAATTGTCCTCCGCAGTAACGATGATGAGGAGTCGGTCTGCGTTCTGGCCGCCGTGCAAGGCAAGTTGAAGACATTCTCGATCATGGATGACGCGAACGCGCACGATCCCGTCAGCGGCAAGGTCATGAACAGGTTCGTCGCGAGAAGCTCGGTGCTGGCCCCTCGGATTGACACCTATTCCATAGGAACTTCGCTTGGCTGACCGGTCTGCAAACATTCTCACCTTCCGCCACGAATACGTCGGGAAAGGACTACGTTCCGTTGGAGGTTTTGATCGACTTGCGAGCAGACAACAGCGACTTCGACAGGCTGGTACCGCAGACGGATGCCACATTCCAGTACGACAAGTTCAACCGTCTCCGGCTGAGGAACGATGTGACCTCTGTGGCGAAGACCGCCCAGCATCCCCATGCTCATCTACAGAACCAGACTGTATGCGCCCATTGCTCTCCTTTGGTAATCTGGTTATGACTGACCCCGATGAGCAGGACCTTGTCCGACTACACGTTCCTCGCTTCACGGTGTCGGCGAACGATAGACATTTCCAGGCCATTTCCAACATCGTGACAAACCTTGTTCTCTTTACGGACGCCGCGCATAAGACCCGTGCCGAGAAGCTGGAGGGCCTCCTGTTCAGCTACGATTTCACCAATCTTGCGTCCGCCGCGGATGTCGTCGCGAATATGCAGCAACGTCTTCGCCAGGCTCTAGAGACCAAGAAAGATGCCGAGCAGAAGCTGCGTGGCTTGGGCAATCCGGGACGTGTCGAGCTGCTCAAGATCGGCGCTCATATTCTGCTCCTCGTCGAAGAGCTCAACCTGATATTCGATGCTATCAAGCTCGCGCAGGACAAAGCAAATACTGAGAGCGATCAGAAGTCCGCGTTGCTTCTCCATGCCTCGTCCGAGGAGGTCTCCTGGAGAATGCTGGATCAGCAGGACCAGCTATTAGCCAAGATATCCATCCGAGTCACTGACTTCTACTGGCTCAGCCGGCACGACAGTTCAACGGTGAACAACCTTGCTGTTGGTGATCTTCAAGCGTTCGATGGTGCAGCAGACGCCGAATGGACCGAGATCCTATCGAAATACGACGAGCCATCCACGCATCCTCTCGTCAAGCGGAAACTCTTCCTTCTGGCTCACTGGATCGTTCTTCCACCCGTCGGCGGCATCACCATCTACGAGGACTTCGACTTGTCCTTCCATCCAATGCGGCTACAGATCGACATTCGGGTCGGGCGCAAGATCATGGAGTACCTTTGGCCTGCCCGGAGAACCCGCTCGGAGGAAGAAGCGCAGATCGAGTCGTTCGTCATCCCGGAGCACATTGCGCACTCAGAGAGCAAGAAGTCTGCCGAACTCCCCGCTTTCACGTACACCGATTCGCCTCGTCATGCGTCCTTCGACGTTGCGCCACGCAAGTCCCTCGACACGAACCGACTTGCGCCGCCTCCGCCACTAAGAAGACTGGGGACATCGCGCTCTTTCACTGACCTCAGAGGCGCTCGACAAGATTCGTTACAGGTGCCAAGGATACATAGGACCAATTCCTCATCGTCGTTGCGGCTCAAGTCGGGCGATGCACTTGCGATGACGAAGCCCACCATCTCGACTGCGACGAAGTCAACGTTCGACTCCAAGGACAAGCAGCGGAACCAGGAGTCGGACGATGCGGCGGAGATGAAGACACGTGCTTCACAGAAGACGTTCGTCAGAGTCAAGGTGGCCAGGTGAGCCTATCTATTAGCTGTGTGTATGGCGCAGCGACTAAGGCTTCATGATAGTCTTCATCTCTTGCTGAGCATCGCCAAGGAGGATTCGTTCTTGTGTCGTGACGCGCGGATACGGACGCGGGACCTGGAGTATCGCAACCAGACTTGGAGCGTAAGTCTACAGCGCTTCCTAATTGGATTACGCTAACATACGTTCGCCCACCCAGTTCGAGGAGCTGGTCGATCAGTTCATACCCTCTGGTCGCAATTGGCGCGGCTGGGTCAAGGTCGCCTTCCAGCAGCCCCTGGTCCCCGTGCTGCCGGTCGCACGCGAATTGATCAGCAAGACCAAATGGATCGCGTCCAAGAAAGACACAATCCACGAGAGGCCGAGCCGACCGAACACCCCCAAGCTGCTGAAGAGTAGGAGCAACCACAGCAGGCCGCCGACCGCGTCGAGCGAGGTCTCACGCAAATCCCTCGATGCCGCACGGAAGTCCCTTGATGCGCCCCGCAAGTCCCTGGACGCGTCGCGCAAGTCGAGAGACGTCCTGGAATCTCACCCCATGCCGATGCCGGGGACGATAGCGGAGCCGTCGTTCCTGACGTCGGAGCCAGAGTCTATACGGGACGCGACGATCGGGCCGAAGCGGGAGGGGATGCGCAAGCGCGCGATCAGCCTGTTCAGGCGAAAGACTCACAGCGGAAAGGACAGCATCGACTCGGACACCCCCAGTGCTGTGCGTCCTCGCCGTCGCTGACCCTTCTGAATCACGCTGCTGACATATCCGCTTGCAGACCACATCGACATCGTCACGGACAGACAGTGCTGCCTCGGACTCGCAGAACGGTCATACATGACTTATATGGTAGACATGCTTTGTAACTTATTTCACGTACCGTACGCTCGCTCTCATGTGTATACATGTATCCACAGTAGGTTAGCTCACCTTCGGAGCCGGAGCCATAGGCTCATCCAAGTAATAGGATCAAGATGATAGTATGCCTGCAATGCCCGCTTGGAAGCGCATCAGGGGACGTAGGTGATCACATAATGATCTGGGATTAGGACAGCGGGGTACGAGCACATACATAACAGCTGCGAGAAACAGCATAACATAACATCGGATGACGCACGACAACAGGACAGCAATGAGCACCGGGGGGGGTGACACATGGGACGGGGCACATAACACAGCACAAACGTACAACGGAAACATAGCAATAGCATGGGAGACGACGAGTTGGAGGAAGGATAACCAAGGAGCAAAGGCTATTTTCGAGCAACAATGGTTCGCGGGCGACCTCGTCCAGATGGCTTCGCGGAAGTGGAGGCGGCGGTGGCGGTAGGAGCAGCCGCACGCGCAGAAGGCTTCCGAGCTCTCCTGCCAGGAGTTGCCTTCGCTTTCGCCTTCTGAACAGCGCTCTTCGGTTTATTCGCCACGGCAGTCGGAGGCTTGGGCGGTTGTTCACGGATGCGCGCGCTGCGGCGGGGAGTCGTGGGATCTGGAGGAGGGCCGCTATTGCTCGTTGAAGCTCGCGATGTGCGGGCGCGCTTGGACTCCCGTGCGGGACTGGCCTGGGACACGCGTTTCACCCCGCGAGGTGCAGCTCTGGGACGTGGTTCCGCAGGGACAGGCGCAATGCGAGCGTCCTCATCCTCAGATGGGGTGTCACGGGGGTGGACCGACGGAGCAGAGTCCGACTGCGACGATGAAGAGCCGCCCCCGTCCCCATCCTCGGAGGAGTGTAAGGAGCCCAAAGGCAGATTGGGGTTCCTCGCTTTGTTGACGACACGGTCGTCGTGTTCAAGCGTACGCGTCTTGAGGAAGTCGGACCAGAACACGTCCAGGTGTTCCGGTTTCCACTTATCCTTGTAGGTCTGCGCATCGTCTGGCAGGGGTGCACGGTAGTTCATCACCGTGTCTAACCAATCTTTGATAGCCTGGCCCTTGAACTGCACGTCGCCAGTATAGCGTCGGCTGTAATTGTTAGCCGCCTTGCCATCCCCGCCGATTACAACGCCGTTGTAGGTGGTTGAGAAGTCGAAGAGCCGAGAGACTATCTGAAAGAGCTCTTCGCGGTCCAGGTTGTTGGGCAGCCAGTGCAGCGCGCAGTACAGGACGACGTAGAGCAGCGACTCCATGTCGTCTAGTATGGTCTGCCGTGCACTGTTCTTGCGGTCACTGAGCATCTTGATGGACATAAACAACCACGTTCCCTAAACCATCGTCAGTAGTCGAGAACCCAGGGTGAGTTGCTGGACATACCGCACGCCCAGGACTCTGCGCTAGACCAGACTCGTCAACTTCGGAGGAAGTCTCCCAATCGATGAGGACCCCTCTTCGCATAGTGGAGCCCGGTTCTTTAACCAGTAGGATATTGGCAACGCTGATATCCCTGTGGATACGGGAAGCTTTATCTTGTGCATCTCTCATCGCTGCAGAAGAGCTAGTGATTAGTCAAGTTTGGGAGGGGATAATCGCCACTTACCAGTGAAGATGTCGTAAGTGCAATGGAGAAGTTCGTCAGTACCCCGGAAGAACCTGAGGTCATAACCAACTGGCCCGATGACTATCCGATAGTGGTTGCGAGGAATGAGGCGAACCTCCTGCTTGTCGACACGACATTTCCAACTTTCAGAGAGGAACGTCTCCGACCAGGTTGTCTGATACTCTTCTGCAACAAGAGGGCGTTATATGGGTACAACGCAGCCTGACGATGTAGTATATGACTGACGAGATGGTTCGTGATCATCTTGACGAAAGCATAGGGGCACGTCTCCATGTATTTCCAACGTAGGCACGTTGCGAACCCCGGCTTTGTTCAATTCTTGTAGCGTGGCACCTTCCAAGGCAGTGGAACGAGAACGCCAGGTATCCTTGATGAACACTACTCGGCGGTGTGGGAGATCAACTGCCCAATATCCTCTTGTGCCCCGTCCAACGAGTGTCGGCGTAGAGAAGATTGGGCGTGAGATCAGGAGTCGACGAGTGACGGGAGGGTCCTCATCGTCGGTTTGAGAACAGGTATAGACGGCCATGACCTTGCCCGGCTGGTAATGCTGAGAAACAGCCTGGTCAAGCTCTCGCCCTTCCACGTCGAGTTGCAGGCGTGTTTCTTCTCTGATGAGAGCGCTGAACTCCCCTTCCTCCTCTGGCAGGGCTTTCTGCACGGTGACGTCGTGTCCTCGCCGAATACTAGACGCTTGCGAGTATCTCCACAGAAATTCGCAGAGAATATCGGGATGTTGGCGGATGTCGAATGATTCCGAGACTACACACCCCGACCGATCCCATCGAAGGAGGCGAGCACGGGAGCCTGACATGGAGATAGTGAAGAAGAAAGTGCGGAACTGCCGAGCAAACACTTCTGTGACATATGCGACATGTTGCCCGAGTGCCCTATCCGCGTACGAAGCTTCCTCGTCGGTGTCATGTAATGCGACGAGACGATGAGCCGCGCGGACTTCGGGGTCTGCCCCGGCGGGCGGATCTGCGTAGAAGTCCTCTTCCGGTCGAGCCTTGACCTCGAAGAAGAGCTCGGCATAACCGAGCTCGGTGCGACCTGCCCTATCGGCGCTACGAACGATGTCCAAGCATTCCTTGGCGAAACAGCATATGTGAGGCTTCATGTGTCCGAGGCGTCGGGGATGTAAGCTGCGAGAGGCTACGTCCTCAAACACGAAGCCAGGGCAACGGGACTTGTTGTGAGTCGACTTGTTGAGCGCAGCAATCTTATGCATACGGCGTGAGCTGGCGGCAAGTAGTCGTTACGGAGAACTCACCAGCGGCCTGTAGATGCCCTCCGGTGTCTCTGCAGACGACGGTACAGATTTGAATGTGTTCTTGGTCGAGGACATAATGCTCTCATCCCGTGCCACCGTTGGAAGGAACGTGTCGAGGAAAGCTCGAGCCGGCATGGGGCCCAACGTGAAGAGTCGCGAGTCTGCTATGTGCTTCATGTTACGAGCATGCGCATGTCGAGGGTTAAGTCCCAGAGTATGTGAAGACATATCGCGAGCCATGGGGATGTCATAGATACAGGAGAACTCGGGAGTAGATGGAGAGGGCGACATATTGTGAGGGGAATCGTCAGGTCGTGCCAGGGTCGTAAGCTGGTCGTGGTACGCTGCTAAGTGCTGGAAGTTGAACAACGCCAAGCGAGTGGCAGGCTGGCACGCTCATGCTCACGCCTGTCGTGGTTCAAGTCATCAAGCGCCCCTTGGGCGCAAGTCTCTCAGCGCTGGAAATGCAGAGTGAGCTGACGTAAGCAATCCTACATATGTAATGACCCCAGTCACGGCAACTTGAACTACAGGTAACTACATACTCAAGGTGAGTCAAGCTTGAGGCTGAAGCTTGACGACTCAAAGGAGTACTATCACTGTAGGCAAGATACATGATCCCCAACTTCCCTCGTCATTCACTACTTGGTCAGACCGTCGTTACAATTTCCAACGACATCCACTGAGCCACTCTGAGGTCACCCACAGTCCACTGCACTGGCAGGTCACGCTGGGTTCATGATGATCTGAGTAGGGGTGTCATTTGTGAGTGGCGTGCCATGCGAAGAGCTCGAGCTTGTATCACTGACCATTCCGTGCTATCATCGTCACTCGCAGCCTCTCTGCCCCGCTTCCTAGCTCGCATAGTGCTGTCACTGCTGCTCGCCCTGGACGCGAGAGTATCCCTGCCAAAGCCGCCCCGGGCCGTCGCGCTGCTAGACGACGCGTTCCCAATCACTGCTCCGCCATCAACATGGGCGGCGTGCTCTGGTACGAAAGGGACACGGAACGTGAAATTCGTTCCTTGCAGATAGCTGTGCTGAGAGCCGCTGGCCACAGGCGATGTCCAGGATCCGGAAGGACGCCAAGTAGGTGAGAGGAACCTTGCGGCGGATGGTCCTTCGGATTGTGTCCGGAATCCAGAGGTCGACGCCTCGCTAGCGGATGTCGGCGGCGCCGACTGTTCATACTCGCATGATTCGTCAAATATGGGATACCGTGGTGCGATTCTTGCGTCGCCGCCTTGCACAGTTGCGCTCAGCATCGTACTGAAGCGAATCGCCTCCGCGCTACGGAACTGTTGACTATTGGGCATCGGGGTGGGACTAGTCTCGTGGCGCTGCCTTGTGCGAGGTGGGGGGCCATCGCCGCCGATGGCCTCCAGTCCGTCATCCTCGCCGCGCTTCCGGACTTGACCTGCACGGACCGTTGCATTGTATGGATAAGGGGCCGGGATCGCGATCCCTCCGACCATCGGCGAAGCATAGCACTCCGCATTGGCCTGCGTGACTAGGTTGATGTTGTAGTGTCTGCCGTCGTTGGTCAGAGCGTGGCCATGCTCCTTGTTGAACTTGTTCCAGTAGTCTGCGAGAGACTCGGGACTCCATACATCCCTGTCGAGAGCGGAGTGGATATCCATGACACCGTTCACCCAGATGGTCAAGGGGTTGCAAACCCACTTGATCTCGGCCGTATACGTCCTTTCCAGCCGATTCTTGGCCTTCCCGTCCCCTCCTTCTAGGCGGTTCCGTCGCAGATGTTGCTCGTCAAACATGTTGACGAAGCAACACAGAGCATCCGCTTGATCACCTTCATGTGGAAGATATAACAAGCCGCAGTACAGGACCACGTAGAGCAAGGACTCCATGTCGTGCTTCACGGTGTGTGGCCTTACGGCGCCAGGCTTGCGCTCAAGGGTGTCGATGGACTGGAACTGCCATGTAGCCTGTGGTTACATACATAGTGAGGCGATGACAACGACTTATAATTACTGGAGCACGTACAGAGACCTCGTAGTCGTCCAGCAAGGTCGACTCTCCACGAGCACGCGAGAGATCCCAGTCGCACAACACGCCGCGGCGGGGTTTGTCCATAGGGTCGCCGGGTGTCCGGTACAGGATGATGTTGGTAGGACTGATATCACGATGAATGTAGCCGTTATTGTCCGCAGCAACCATGGCTGCGAAGAGGCAATTGCCACGATCAGTCGAAGACTCGAAGTGTGTTATAGGATTCATGGGCATCAACTACTCACTCTGGAAAACATCGTATGCCGCCGCGAGCAGTTCTTTCGCACCGGTCATGTTTGTCAATGGGTATCCAACCGTTCCTAACAGCAACCGATAGTGTGTGTGCTTCAGCATGATGACGCCGTGCTGGCAGCAATTCCAAGGTGCATGGTAGAAATCTTGCGTGAGTGTCGATTGTACGACTGCGGATCGTGCGCGTTGGTGAACACCATGATCGAATCGCCAGTGTAGTTTATCGCGAGTTGGCTTACCTTGTCGACGTTCCCCATCCACCTCTACGGTGCGCTCTTGATAACAGACATCTTCGTGACCAGTGACTGACGGCAAATTGGGGACACCAGCTGCCGCAAGCGCTGTCAGGACCTCGCCTTCTTGCCGGTCGTAGTCGCGGTCACTATATCGCCAGGTGTCTTTGAGGAAGACAACCGTCGGGACCATCTTCTTTTGATCCGCGTCCCACTTGCAGTCCACGGCCCAGTAAGAGCGAGTGCAGCGACCGAAGACAGTGAGGGGGGAGACGAGGGGCTGTGATATAAGAAGCTTCCGTGGGTGCTCGCTGGTCGACGAAGGAGCGGTAAGACGGATCGACGATACGCTCTTCGGCTTGTAGTGCTGTTCCCATCCAGGGACCCCCGGGAGGTCATCGGAGGTGCCGAGCTGAGTCTTCATGTGGGCTCTGATAGCGTCGATGAACATGCGGTCCTCCGCGTCGGTAGCGACCCCGACCGAGAGGTCATGGCCTTGATCCTCGCTCGACATCTGGGAGAAGTACCAGTAGAACTCGCACAGCAGTTCGGGCTCTTCGTGGAGATCGAATGCGCGGCTCACAATCGCTCCTGCCCTGTCCCACCGGATGAAGCGAGCCCGGGATCCCGTGAGGGACACCGAGTAGCAGCAGGTGCGGTACTGTCTTGCACAGACCTCGTGAGCGTAGGCGATGTTTTGACCCAAGGCACTTGTCGCCTTCGCAAGAAGCTTCTGGTCGCGAATGTGATCGAGGACGAACCTGTGCGCAGCGAGGGCATCGCCCTGCAGAGATTCTGGGGGATCGTTGAAGAAGTCGACCTCGGTCTTCACTTCGACGAATGTGGCGACTAATCCGATGATGGTGGACACGCTGTCCGAGCCTTTGGCGTCAATTACGTCGAGATGCTCCACGGCGTAAGCTGAGATGTCCGGTTTGACCGCACCAACGGTCCCGGCACTGTGATCGGCCTTCGTAGATGTATTCCGGAATGCAAAGCGTGGACATCGTGCGCCGTGCCCCGCAATACCCCTCAGAGGGTCTGGGCCTTGTTCATTCATCGCTTCAAGCTGGAGGCGCCGGCTCATCAGCGACCGCAACTTCACACCCGACTGGATCATACGCACGTAAGGGACATATATCGACTGCTCGGTCAGCGTTTTTTCCTGCCCTGTGCTCCCATGTGGACCTGGTATGTCCGTTTCGGAGTTGTCTGTGTTCCATGTTGTGCCTCGAACCATCGGCGCAGGTTTCTTTCTCCCACCACCCCTTGTTGAGGGACCGTTGCGTCCTCTCCCACGTCGCACCCCCTTGCCCCTCTCCGTCGCCCGACTTCCTGTCCGACGTCTCCCGAATTCTTCGGCCTTGGGCAGAGCCGCGAAGGCTCCTTTAGGACTGGGCATGTTCGCCAAAGTGAAACCGGGCTTCTTCATGAAAGCGTCGAGAAACTCGCGAGGCGGCATGGGACCGATGAAGTACTTCCGCCCTTGTTCTGAGAGCCTGCTATAGCGCGGGGAGGAGCGTTTGTCGCCAAATCCATACTGCTGCGCCCCTGTCTCTGTATAGTGAACTGGCGTGAGGGCAATTGGCTGTTTAGCCACCCGGGTGAGGGGAGGACGACCCTATGCGTGGGCATCGGCAACGTACATAGTCATGAGGAACAGCGGTGCATGCAACTCACCCGAGACATACTGGGTATAGAATCGAAGTATTGAGCGGGCTAGAGTAGGGGGATATGGGACGAAGGTGGATGCAGGACGCATGAGCGAGTCCTCGTCCGCGAGTAAGCAGGGTAAGGTGTTACGGCCGTCGAGGGATTGCGGGGCATGTTCCCACTGTCCATCTTGGCACATTGTTGTCTCCGGCTAACCGCCGGACTGTCCTGTGAGAGTGCCTCCGGGACACATTGACGCTAGTTCCAATCAAAGAGTACCCACACGACGATACACAGACAAATATTCGACGACGTGCGTGTGACCTGGGAGTGTCAGCAGCTCATTCTGAGCATAAGGACTTGAACGCTGACGATGACGAGGTCTGCAGCCAGCACGCTGAGAAGAGGGAGCGTGACTGGGAACAAGTGCTGAGAATGATGGTACGAACCTGGAACTGAGGTTTCGCGCAGTAAGAGAACAAATAACGAAGCGTAGCTCATGGACATTGCTTGTCTCAGCTGGAAGTGCCGACCATCGCAGTTCAGCGTTGCTCTATACGTAACGCTGTCGCCGATGCGCTCAACCGATGTCATGTCTGCCAAGTTGAAGACCTTGGATTAGCTATGATACGTGTGATTCGGAACAGATGGAAACTCCAAGTCGCAACCATTTTGCCAATGATAAGTCGACTACCCAGGGAGAAATCCACTTCTCGTGTTGCATGCTGTCTGGCATGTGGCGGGCACATGGGAGTACAACTTGAACGGGACACTGGCAGCAATGCTTGAACAAGAACATCAATCATTAGATCTGAGGGATGGTGAACATACTACTCACTGCTCAATTTCACAAATATACGACGGGTATGACGACTCATGCCACTACATAGTGAGCACGAAACGTAACAAAACAAACTTAACCGCCGTATGCTTGGCGGCGAGGTTCGAATCTGGAAAAAGTTACGTGTTTGCGTGCAGACTTATCTTGGCGCTGAGCGCTGAAGAGGCATCATCCATGATCCATGATCTCTGCCTGTGGCAGTAATGAATGTAGGTCCTCGCCAACCTTGTGCCAGTATACCATAAGTGGGTACTTGTCTATCGAGGCGAGACGGATTCCGGAAGGACTTGTTTTCGATTGTGGCGGTGTCTCGGAACAGTCGGCGGAGGAGGCCGAACTTGACGAAGACTGCTGAGGCGTGCTCGAAGCGTGCCTTGTTATGACTTCATGCTGAGTCCATATTGAGCTTTGGGCGCTTGGTGGAAATGGATCTGGCGTGCTCCACCCATTGCTCTCTGACTCTCTTCCGTCCCTCTCCCCGACGCCGTCCTCAAGGCTTGGCTGCTCGACCCTTATGCCCTCTGTACGCGTCAAGAAAGGCTACCAGCACATCGACGATGCATCACTCAACCGCCGTCCACGTTCGCGCTCACTCGCCGCAGTCCGCCCCCAGCTCGGCGAGCCCCTCCCGAGGACGCGATCTTGGGAGGGTAATGGTACCGCCACGGACGCGGACAGGCCATCCCTAAGTAGAGCCCGCGCGCAGAGCAAAGTCTCGCACCATATCATGTCCACGACGCGACCAAGACAGGCCCGAACATCTCTCACCCATCGACAAGAGATGCCAGTCGCGGGTCCTTCCCAGACGCATCCTCAGAATGGCACTTATCACGGTCTGCTCCATCGTCATACGGACACCTACAGTGTAGAGGGCCAGCAGGCCGAGCTACGCGTCCCCACCGAGGGGGACCAAGGTCTTGAAGGCAGTCAGGTCAACCTCGCACTGGGTCGGCTCGGACCCGACTATGACCAAGACGAGTCCATGAGCCCACATCACCACGATGATATAGTAGAGCATTTGGACGTGATAGGTGCGTCCTGCAGACTTGTTCTCGGCCAGAGGGGCTTATATTGTGTTCCGACAGATCCCCAAATATCGACCGTATCTACTCTCACCAACGCTATGAATGCTATCGTAATGTACGGTTCTCATGAGCCTCGATATGCATATGTCCTCATAAATGTTATCTCACAGACCGCCGCTATCATTCTACTCGAGGAAGCCGGTCGTCGTGCTGCCCAGAACGCGGAAAAAACGCAAGAAAGCCGATGACGCCGAGAAGGGTAAAGAAATCGAGCACGAGAATGCACTAGACCAACATGTCGAAGACGTCCTGCGAAAGCGGGATAGGTTCAGGAGGGTCATGCAAGGTGTTTGGTCGTTTGTGAAGACACCGCTTGGGGTATGCACCATCTTCTGGCTATCGGAAGTTGGTCTTGATGCTTTGGCAGTTTATCACCGCTATCTATGGGTTCTTAGTTGGTAAGCTCGTCCGTCCATGCGGACATTCGATGTCACTGACACTGGCTCAGTATTCTGGGGTGCCGGCATTGTTCTCTTCCTAGCGAAGATGATAAACCTACACGACGAGATCAAGCAGGGCTTTTGGGTTGAATTGTGTCAGCAGGTCGAGACAGGTGCGTTCGTACGCACTGTAATCGGACGGCATGAGTTGACTATGCGCTCAGGTCTCTTCACTGCAACCAGCATTGGTTTCATACCATTCCGCATCATGGACACTTACCGTGCGCAATCCCAACTTTTGCCCTTCCCTATCCGTTAATGTTGACGCCCCCTCAGGCATATGCAAAATCTGGCGGTACAAGCGCAAGATTGCCCGACTGCGCAAGAAGGCTGGGCTACCAGAGCTATACGATCCGGACGACCTCCCCGATCCCGTCTACGACCCGAACTACGTGCAAGTGTTGACGGACAAGGAGCAGATTGACCTACACTATCGTTCGTCGCAGTACTTGTCCACCATGCGCCTGGCGGTACTCATTCCCAGCTTTATAGAGCAACATCAGTTCATGTCTTCACAGACTTGGTATCGACCTCATGGCACACAAACCCATAGGGTAAGTCACCCATTTTGAAGAGAAGAGGGAGCGCTGACACGGCGATCATTCAACGTTCAGGCGTTCCCCATCAGGTAGATCCCCGTCTCACCAGCGCGCATGAGGAGCGACACTCACGAACTGATACAGCCTGGCGCTCTGGATTTGCGTCTGCAACGACCTCAACTCGTTCTTCCAATGCCTATTGAGCGGCTGCATGTGGGGCCTTGATCGGTGCGTGCCCAACCTTGTCCACGCCCCGCAGAACCGCAGAACACGCCTGATCGCCCTATGGTCCACCAGGTTCCAGCGACCCGCGTGGACAACAGCCACCACCCTCCCCGCAGCATTCGTACGTCATGGAGCCCGTCCACCTTAAGCTTCTGCCTCGTGGTGCGCGTACTGACAGCGATCCGTGCGCAGGTCGCCGGCATCATCGCGGGCGTCCTCATCTACTGGGGCGGGAAGAAGACGCGGCGCACGGAGCAGGTCGAGGACCGCCTCCGCATCGCGCTCGAGATGGAGCGCGGGTCCGAGCACACGACCGCGACCGCGACCGCGCCCACCACGGTGGAGGAGGCGAACGAGTGCCCGGAGAAGCTCCTCCAAGCCCCCGCCACCGAGCCTTCCACGGACAACGTACCCCAGCAACTTAGAAAGTCGGCGGAGGATCCAGCTGTTGAGACGGGCGCGGAGAAGGGGCTGGACGTGCCTCAAGCTGTCGGTCGGCAGGAGTCGAGCAGCTCCCTCCGGTCCGTGGAGGAGATGGTCGTTCCTCCGGCCGAAGACCTTCACCGTTAGTTCTTACACTTTGTGCTACTGTCTTTCTGGGACCTTGGACTCGTGCGGACTTCGGTACACGTACACTGACCTAGTAACATACTATACACGTAGCTGCTACGACATCTCTGTGTCACTACATACCGTTATCATGGGCCGGCTGGCTTGTATTAGATCACGCATACACGACGCGTAATGTCAACTCCCCTGGCGGAGACGTTCGAAACATTCGCGTGCGGTCTCGATCCATGGAGCACGAAGCATTCGAAGGGGCTCTCATGCGAGATTGGGGCACACGGTACTCAACGTCAACGATCGTCAATGTCAATGTATTATGGATACATGTCGTGATGAAGATGGTACAACAGCATGTGCCGTTGAAAGCACATTTTGAGGATTGTTGAAATCCGCCCAAAGACATCTGCGAACACCGTCCAGCGCAAAGAAACGAGGGCCGACCACACCGCTGTCACAGAGACTGCGGGGCGCGTCCTCGCCTCAATTACACCTCCAAGCGGTCCGCTGCGCCGACACAGACGTCCCCCGCTCAAGCCGACGACGGCGAGCGAGCGACATCATCTTGGACGTCGGGGCCACAGCGAGACCGGTGGTCGGCACCGGCACCCACACGGCTACACACGTTTTCTGCTTATCCGCCACACCACTGCACAACATCTGGGCCGCAGGACACCTCGTTGAGAGTGTGCTGATAAGTTACTGTGGACCGTAACGCGGGCGCTGTTGAAGCGCAAGAAGCACGCGCGTCTACGCGTAGTTCTGGCGGGCCCAGCGGGCGGCGTTGACGAGGTTCACGAGGGAAGCCTCGGTCTCCGTCCAGCCACGGGTCTTCAGACCACAGTCAGGGTTGACGACGAGGAGGTCGCCGGGGAGGATCGCAAGCATGGCCGCGAGACGCTCCTTGATCTCGTCCTCAGACGGGACACGGGGCGAGTGGATGTCGTAGACACCAGGGCCGATCTGGTTGGAGTAGCCGTAGTGCTTGAAGGTGTTGAGGAGCTTCATGTCGCTCTTCGAGGCCTCGATCGAGATGACATCGGCATCGAGCGCCTGGATGGACGGGAAGATGTCGTCGAAGTCGGAGTAGCAGAAGTGCGAGTGGGTCTGGAGCGCGTCGGTAACACCGGCAGTGGCGAGCTTGAACGACGGGAGGGCCCAGTCGAGGTAGGCCTGCCAGTCAGCCTTGCGGAGAGGAAGCTATGGCGACAAGTGTGAGCGGCGAGGCTTCCATACGAGATGAGCGCACTTACACCCTCACGGAGAGCAGGCTCGTCGACCTGGACAGCCTTGATACCAGCCTTCTCAAGATCGATGACCTCGTCGCGAAGCGCGAGAGCGAGCTGCTTGCACTGGAGCTCGCGAGAGACATCGGCACGAGGGAACGACCAGTTGAGAATGGTGACGGGCCCAGTGAGCATACCCTTCATGGGCTTGCTGGTGAGGCTCTGTGCGTAGCTGCTCCAGCGAACGGTCATGGGCTTGGGGCGGCTGACGTCCGAAACGACGATGGGAGGGCGAACGTAGCTAAAAGGAAATGTGAGACACTGCCTCTGAGTCATGCAGGCATGAGAACTCACCGAGAACCGTAGCTCTGCACCCAACCGTTCTGGGTGAAGACGAAGCCCTCCAGCTGCTCACCGAAGTACTGCACCATGTCGTTACGCTCCGGCTCACCGTGCACGAGGAGGTCGAGGCCGATGCGCTCCTGGAAGCGGACGACGCTCTCGATCTCCTTCTCGATGAACTTCTCGTACTCGGCCTCAGTGATCTCCTTCTTGTTGAGCTTGGCACGGGCCTGACGGATCTCCTTGGTCTGAGGGAAGGAGCCGATCGTGGTGGTGGGGAACTTCGGCAGCTGGAGCTGCTTCTGCTGAATGTCCTTGCGAACCGCGAAGGGGCTCTTGCGCTCAAGCATGTCGGGAGTGATGGCAGCGACACGGTTGCGGACAGTCGCATCCGAGTTGCGCTCGAACTCACGGCGCTTGGCGATGGAAGCACGGTTGGCCTCAACAGCCTCAGCGACCTTGGGGTCCTGCGAACCAGAGAGAACAGACGCGAGGACGGAGATCTCAGCAGCCTTCTCGAGGGCGAAGGCGAACCAATCCTTCTGCTCAGGAGTGAGCTTGTTCTCCGCAGCCAGGGTGACGGGGGTGTGGAGGAGAGAGGACGAAGAACCAATGATGACGCGATCCTTGCCGAGGGCCTCGAGAGCCTTCTGGCCGAGCTTGAGCGCCGCCTGGAAGTCGGTCTTCCAGATGTTGCGGCCAGAGACAAGACCGAGGGAAAGGATGAGGTTGGTGGGCTTCACAGCAGCGATGACCTCATCGAGCTGGCCGGGAGCGCGGTCGAGGTCAATGTGGAGACCTGCAACGGGGAGCTTGGCAGCGAAGGTCAAGTTGGAGTCGAGACGACCGTAGTAGGTGGTCAGGATGAGCTTGGGCGAAACCGGGGCGAGCTCGGCGTAAGCCTGCGCGAACTGCTTCTCGTAGAGGGATGCGGAGTCGAGGACAAGGACGGGCTCGTCAATCTGAACCGACTCGGCACCGGCCTCCTTGAGGGCAGCAAGGAGCTGCTTGTAGATGGGGATAAGCTGACCGATGAGGGAGATGGGCTCGAAACCAGCGCGGGCCTCCTTTGCAGCCTTGCCAAGAGCCAAGAAGGAAACGGGGCCAACGACAACAGGACGTGTGGTGATACCGAGATCCTTAGCCTCACGGTACTCCTCCAGCGCCTTGTTGAAGTTGAGCTTGAACTCAGTCTCCTCGGAGAACTCAGGCACGACGAAGTGGTAGTTCGAATCGAACCTAGAGGAGTCCGTGAGGATGGAGAGGCGGAGCGCAGGCGTCGAGAATTACATACCACTTCTTCATCTCGCAGGCAGGAACGTCAACGCCCTCAGCCTGGCGACCACGGCCCATGGCGAAGTAAACATCAAGGGGGGAAAGACCCTTGCCCAAGTAGCGCTTGGGGATGACATTGAACGCAGCGGAGTGATCAAGGATGTGGTCGTAGAGAGTGAAGTCACCGCTGGAATCACGCGTCAATCATGCGAGATCTGGAGATCTGCGTGCACATAAAGCTTTAGACGAACCTGGGGATGATATCTACACCACGCTCCTTGAGGCTGGTCCAGCTAGCCTTCTTGACATCGGCAGCAGCCTTGGTAAGCTCATCGGCGGAGAGCTTGCCAGCCCAGTAGGCCTCGACAGCCTTTTTCACCTCACGGTTAGCACCTGCGATGGTGAATGCTCGTCAATCAAACGCGCAGGGGCAAGATGATGCGTCAGAAGAGACGTACCGATACGAGGGAAACCGAGAACGGCGGAGGAGACCATCCTGAAGAACAGGGGACGAGAGAGGAAGATGGTGGGAGAAGAGAGAGAGGGGGTGGGGCGAAAGGAGTTGAAGAACGAGTATTTGAGGAATTTTGCGGGATGGCGTGAGCGTCTGAATTAGGGCAGGGGTGGCTTCTTGATCAAGCAATCGTGGGCTTTATCGATGCTAGAACGATCTCTTCTTGCCGAAAAATGCGTCTGCGGTGAGGCTCAGCTGGGCTGCGTCCGGCAGGCAACAGGCGAGCACGCTCGTCTCACTCTCGTCCTCGACGCGGACGACGGTGGTTGAAGCGACGGGCAGAGGACGCATCACGCCTCTGCATTCAGACTCTTGCCATTCTGGGATGTTATCTCCCCCGCTCGCTTCCCACATGCGCAGACATATGTAAATCCGCCGTCTATTCACGCACGCCTTCCTCGGCCAGCTTCTTTCATATGTACTCGGTGCGATACGTGACGCTTGGTCGGTGTGGGTCCAGATTGCACGCTGTTGGGAGCGCGGGCTGCTGAGCAACGTGCGCTTCGCATGTCTGCCACGCGAGTGCACGCACGATTGCTCAGCATGACAGCTCTCCTATCGACCACCACCCGCAAGTTCCCCGCCGGCCGTGGCCCGACGGGCAGTTAAAACACGGGGAGGTCTGGAGGAGGCCCTGCAAAAAGTACGTCCACTGACTTGCGTTTCCCCATAAGGCAGGGATCTAACCATATCCAGTTGCGGGACGCGCTGGATTGGCTGGGCCGCACAAGGGCGATCCCGAGTCTGCTCCGGGCTGAGGCTGGGGAGAGCAGGTGAGAGCGGGCAGGATAGTGCCACCGAGCACTATCGCTATCGACCATCGACGGTCCCATCGCTCTCTCCTTCAAGTCAGATGAGCCTGGCCCAGACACCCTCTCCGCGGTCCGGTCCCCCGCCTTCCGGCATTCAAATACCTCAATGTCGGATGCGCTCGCCCGCCTCTGCCATCCTCCTGACCCCTCTCGCTCTCAGCCATGTCCAACAACCCCTCCTTCGTCCTCCGCAAGATCGAGGATGTCACCTACGAGGAGCGCCCCATCCCCGACAGTACGTCCCTTCCCGCCGGAATCAATGACGTCGCGCCCAGGGCTCACGTATGTGTGAAGTCAAGGATGATGAGGTTCTCGTCGCAGTGAAGAAGACAGGTGCGTACCCATGCAGCCATTCATTCCCCGCCTCCCTCTTTCTCACTGTGCCGACAAGGTATCTGCGGGTCCGACGTGCACTACCTCGTCCATGGCCGTATCGGCGACTTCGTGGTCGAGAAGCCCATGGTCCGTCCCTCACGACTGCACACTAAGCTCCCAAAGTTCACACATCCGTCCAGGTCCTCGGACACGAATCGGCCGGTATCGTGCAGCAAGGTACGCTCCCGACGCCACGCCCGTCCTGCCACGATCCATCCCTCACGCCGTCATGCAGTCGGAAAGCGCGTCAAGCACCTCAAGGAGGGTGACCGTGTCGCAATGGAGCCGGGCGCTACCTGCCGCGTTTGCGAAGACTGCAAACGCGGTCGGTACGAGGTGAGTCGCAGTTACCAGTCAAGCTGTGGACTGGCCTCTCACCTGAGATTCAGCTCTGCCCAGACATCGTCTTCGCGGCCACGCCCCCATACGACGGTACCCTTGCACGGTACTACCCCATTCCCGCCGACCTCTGCTACAAGCTCCCCGACCAGCTCACGCTCGAAGATGGTGCGATGGTGAGTCCATCACATCTTCTCCGTCTTATCTGGGCTTTATTGAACCCCTCCGGCGGCGCAGATGGAGCCCCTCTCCGTCGCCGTCCACTCGGTAGCGAACATCGCCCAGCTCAAGACGAACCAGTCCGTCGTCGTCTTCGGCGCAGGCCCCGTCGGCCTGCTCTGCATGGCCGTCGCGCGCGCGCTCGGCGCCTCGCGCGTCATCGCGGTGGACATCGTCCCCAGCCGGCTCGAGTTCGCCAAGGCGTACGCCGCGACGGACACGTACGTCCCGCCGAAGTTCCAGGAGGGCGAGAGCCGCATCGCGTACTCGCAGCGCAACGCGAAGCTCATGATGCAGCAGCTCGGTCTCGAGGAGCGCGGCCCCACCGCCATCGACCTCATCGTCGAGGCGAGCGGCGCCGAGGTGTCCATCCAGACCGGCATCCTCATCGCGAAGCATGGCGGGACCTTCGTCCAGGTACGTGTGCGCTCGCTCCGTCGCGCGTCGCGGAGGTTCTGCACTTCCCCCGCTGACTCCCTCTCTCTTAATATCTAGCTCGGTATGGGCCAAGCCGAGGTCCAGATTCCCATCACCACTCTTCTCGTCAAGGAGCTAAACTTCAAGGGCTCCTTCCGCTACGGCGTGAGTACTCAGCACACACCACCCGCCCTCTTCTCGTCTTCCGAACAAACCCGTTGCTAACCTTGTCTCCCCGACCCGCCAGCCCGGCGACTACAACCTCGCCATCGCGCTCGTCGCGCAGGGCAAGGTCGACCTCAAGCCGCTCGTCACGCACCGGTTCAAATTCGACGACGCTGTCAAGGCCTTCCAGGCGACGCGCGCCGGCAAGAGCGAGGACGGCAAGCCAGTCATCAAGGCGGTCATCTCCGGGCCCGACGTCTCCCCCGACGATCTCCTATAATCAGACTATCATCCGACACACGCCGACTCCTAGACTTCCCTTTAGCTTTGCTTGCGTGCGGGGTGCGGGGTGTTGCGTGTAGCGGCGGGCGACTGGGCGGGCTACTGGGGGCCGGGGAACGGACCGTAGGAAATCGAAGACGCTGCATCTGCACGAAATGTACCATATCGTCGGGGCTTTGGTGGCTGTCGCAGTAGGTAATGGACAGCCTGTACTACTGACAAAACGAATACATTACACGGTTGAACCTCGCATCACTGGCCTCGGCCCTCGTCTTCGTCTTCGTCTTCGCATGGGAGTTCCAGACTCGGCAGCTACGCAAACTACGTGAAGCTATACGCAGCTGCGCACGCGCTCTCTCACACTTCTACATACTTTAGCGGTTATGTCCAAACCCTCGACATCCGCTCCGCAGCACTCCAGAGTGCACGTACTGACAGCCACATGTTCTCTTTCGGACGCACCGAAGCCCAAGGTTGATAGATATGTCTGTATATGTGTACGTAAGTTACTTGTGTGCAGAACTTCTACCAGTACCTATTAGCACATCGCCGTCCCCATCGCCGCCTCCCGCCCGACGCCCACCACAGTCTACTATCGCTATCCACACTACCCGGTACTCGCCAGCCGCCAGTGGCGAGTCGCTATTATGAGACGGAATCGAGGACGCGGAACGCACTACGCAAGAACGCAAGCTACAGATATCGATACGAAGAATGTACGCGCGCGAGGAACGTCTGTCTAGTCACGAACAAGAAAGGACAAAGGGGATGGGGGTGGGGGGTAGGGTTTGATGAGAGGTGAATAGGAAGCGCGACGATGACGATGACGTGGGGTAGCGAGGACGAATGTGCGAGGATAGCAGACTGCCGAGCGAAAGCCAGACCGCGAGCAGGAGGAACGTAAGAACGTAGACGACGGGAGCAAGCGCAGCGAGAACTCTATCCGCGCAACGTGTGTCGGCCACACGGAGGGGCTTGTCGAAGGCGATGACGATGTTCATGACGGAACGGCCGCACAGTGTGCAGTGCACCAGCTTGGCAGGCGGCCGACCCGGTACTGGAGGAGGGAGTGGTATACTCGTTCCCGTGCGCCCTCCTAACCGCACGAGGTGTCGTGTAGGTATAGCAAAAAGAGAGGAGGATAGTCGTCCGTGGCCCCACGCCTGCTTCCGAAGCTCGTTGTCTTGCCGGACGCAGGCAGGCCCCTTCCCCATCCCACCCCTCTCCTCTCCAAATCTAACCTCTATGTTGCCACAATATGACCACGGACATGACGTCCCACACTCCAGCTCCCATGTCACCCCCCGGAGATACGCAACGCCTGGCGCGCCGCAGCCCGGCAGAGGGCGCGCTAGCAGACCGTGGAAGATGACGATGCCTCGGAGGACGAGCTGCCTGCGCGGTCATGACTGTCGAGGGCAGGCATGAGCCCCGCACGCGCCAGGTCAGCCGCATATCGTTGCTTCTCTGGGGGTAATGACGATGACCGGAGATACGACGAGCTTCGTGCATGGGGCGTGAAGGGAACCGCATCGTCCTCGTTTTGTTCGGGGGTGAGGAATGCAGGGAGGAAGAAGAGCACACCCCGCTGGCGTAGCCGGCGGCGGCGCGAGCGTGAAGGTGTTGAAGGCGGTTCTTCTGGCCCAAACACCGAGTCCATGACGCGGGCTCCTGCTCGTCGGACACGGTCAAGCATCGAACCGTTCGAGTGCGCGGGAGTCTCCAGGCCAAGCGAGAAGTCGGATGGGGCTGGGGATGCGGAACGCGAAGAGTCGTACAAAGGAAGCAGTTGCACCTCCTCTTCGTCGGGCCCGCTTTCGCCAGAGAGCGCGATGGGTGAAGGTGGACTTGTAGAAATCCCCGAGGCTGGTAGAGCAAACCAGCCCAAGTCGAGATACCACCGGCCGTTCTTCTGTGTCCAGCGTGGGATGAGAACCTCGTACCCTCCGATGCGGGGTATGCGCGACTTCGGTCTCGGCGCAAAGGCCAAACGAATGAGACCGAAGACAAGCACTGCCAACCCTATCCACATAAGACCCTTGCCCCACTTGCCGAGGAAACCGATGAACGCCGCGTCGTCTGCGTGCCAGCTGCTGCCATAATAGTGGGAGAAGAACGAGTGGGGTGCTTCGCCCGGCTTGGCGTTCTTGCCATAGAGCGGCTTGGGAAGAACGCGTACCTCCCCTCCTGGAGCGTCAGGAGTCGGGGGATGGCTTGACGTCCATGCGCCGTACTGGGCGGAGAGGAACATGGGGCCGGTCGAGAACATGACGGTAGGGTAGTTGAGAACCCAGTTGTAGTCGAATTTCATGAGGTTGTGGATCGTCTGGCCCATGAAGGGATGGTTCTTCTCCGATAACATGAGGTCATTGGACACGCCGACAGGAATGGTCTTCGGGAGGATGACAGAGTGGACCAACAGGGGGTCGATGCGGCGGAGGCAGCCCATGTCGAGGTCGATGTACACACCTCCGTAATGGTAGAGAACGAAGTAGCGGATGGCATCAGCGCGCTGGATGGGGTAGGTGTATCCGTCGAAAGTGTCGAGGAACCAGTCGTAATGCTGAGCGATGAATTCGCGTGCGCTCGCGTCTGTCCATAGCATGTACTCGCTGGATGGACGTGAGAGGGCGTTCGAGAGGGGCACCAAGGGAGTACGCACTAGTCTGGCATCATATCCCGACAACCCTGCGAGACGTTCGCCCACTTGGCTGGGAGGGTCTCCGACTTCCATGTTTGGTGGATAATGCGTGGGATGCGCTCCGGGACGGTGTGGTGGGTGTCGTTGAGCACCGAGTTGACCTCGTCCTCGGTTATGTAGGCAAGATTATTGATGGAGAGGTAGTAGGATATGGAGGAGAGAACGACGACGGTGCCAACGAGAACGGTGGCAAGAAGACATAAGAGGGCGTACACGGTCCGTCGTCGTAACATGGGGGGCGGAGAGAGGGAGCGGGGAGGAGGAAGGAGAGAGGGGAAGGGAAGGACGACAAGAAGGAGCGGACGAGGAGTGGATTATAGAGTCTGTGCGTTCTTCTATGTGGGACAGCAGCCGGACCTGCCAGGCACAGCAAGCTCTGTCTGAACCTCTGTCGCTCTCCCCTTTTGGAGCCGCCCCGCAGTCAGCCAGAGGCTGTCCTCCGCTCTTTCATTCTCGCCTGCCCCGGCCCTCGCTGCTCGCCGCCGTCGCCCCCGAGGTCGCTGCTGCCCGCTGCGTCCGCTCAGCCAAGAGAATCCAACGCTCGGCTACCAATTTTCGATGCGACGTCCGCCGTCGTCCGGCACGTCGCTTCGGGCCAGCGCTAACGCGTCTCGGCAGTCGTTCTTGACGATCACGCTCCGGATATGGAAGCCAGCCTCGCCACATAGCCACTATCGCCACAGTACTGTCCGGCTGTCCTCCGGCCTCTGGTCATCCCCACGGATGCGCAGCGTGGTCATATGTACACTGTGCATCTTGGTATCATCACAGAACACGTAGGACGAGCGGAGACGAATACATGATGTCAATTGGGTCGCAGCTTTGCATCCCACACCTCCTGAACGTGAGGACGCACGGCGGATATAGAACTGAGCAGAGGCCCATCATCGAACTTTCTACCGACTTCCGTCAACATATCCAACGCCTTGTTCCACATCGCAGGCGTCCAGTCCTGGCCCCTACGCCACCCGTTCTCCCCACGTTTCGCAAAGAAGCTTGCCATCCAGGCCTCGTATCGGAACGCCTTCTTCGTCTGCAAATAGTAGAGGCACAGACCGGCCGTCCACTTATCAAACTCTGTGCGTCTGAACACCGGAGCGTGCGCCGAGTTAGAAATCGCCAGGTTGTCACGACAGTCTTTGGCGACGCGTGCGGCGACGTCCTTGAGCACGAGAGTGAAGTGTGCCGCTATCTGGGCATGCAGAGAGTCGCGCGCATGTTGTGGGACCCACTCTTCAGCAGCGTCGGTCGCAGCCTCCGCTTCTGCGTCGTCGATGTCCATCACGTCGTCGTCCGCGATGGCCAAGTGCGCTGAGACGACAGGGCCCTCTGTCTGCGCTAGGCGCTTGCTCTTCTCCGAACGGGATGGCCGATAACGCGGAAACGTCTCGCGATCCTGGAACAGGGTCGTGTCGACTCCAGAAACTGGCAAGCACTTCGCAAGTTGACGGCTAGACCAGCTGCGCTTGGAGGGGATGCACGTTTCGAGACCTGTGGAACACAACCACCGAATGAACACCAATCATGATGACGACTGCTCGCCGAGAGGGTCCGAGCACATGCTAACGCCTACTACGCCCACACTGCATGACTGCGCACGTACCTTCCTTCTGACATTCCAGACAGAGGATCTTGTCCATGGTGACCATGAGCGCACCGTGACCCCGATTGAGATCGGCGAAGTACAGGCAGCAGTCCCGAATGGCGAGGTCATTCTTGCGGATATCGTCGGTGTCCGCAGCTGGGCCCGGGCTCTGGGTCTCCTTCGTCGCCTGCAGCTTGACGGTACTCCGGTCCTTGACCTTCTTCAAAAGCCAAGTGGTTGCCTGACGCGCAAACCACTGCAGCTCCGGACGGTTCTTCAATCTGTATCAGGTCCCATCAAACACCACGAAACCCGTCAGTTCCTGCGCAGAACGTCGACGCCGGCCTCGGCGCGAATGATGTACGCACCCGTCGAGCTCGCTCAGAACGACGCTCGGGACGATTATCATGATCGGGTAGCTATAAGGGGACGCCTCGACATCTTCACAGAACCGCTCGATGATACCACAATAGTCGATGAGTACGTTCGTATCGATTACGACATAGAAATATCTTCGTTCCGCGATGGGGAATGCATCCTGTCAGCGGTGTCTGCTTGTCAGAAGAGCGCGTCGCTGCGTAGGTCGTCGTCTGTGGCGCACCTGCATCTCCACATCGTTCGCCGCATGGTACAATTGCTCGACCGTACTATCGTACGGTGGCGTGGTAGATGGATTGGACATCGTCATACGAGACACTGTGCATGTACGATGAGCTTATCGGACGGAGAAACCAAAGGTAGATCGCGCACATGAAGGCAAGTTGAACGCCACAGTCCCACCTCGTGAGATCTTGAGATGTGAGGCAGGGCACAAGGAGAGCGCGAAACAAATAATGGGTCAGAGCGCAGAAGAGAGTAGCACGCACCGTGGTACGTTCAATCGAGGGAATCGATGTCCTAGAGATTCGATGGTTTGCACGAGAGCTTTGGACGACAGCGAGGTCAAGCAGCGGTGGTGGTCAGAGACAAAGCCGATTTTGATTGGGGCGTCCATCTAGTACATCCCGTCACGCACTCTTCACATCCAACATGGGCAGTCTAACGAAGCTGTATTCATATGGCTTGCGTACGATGATACAATGCGCGGATACTAGTAATGTATAATGAGACATAAAGATGCGATGCGATGTAATGCGAACCAGCACTTGTCCGTGTGTATGTATGCCGAGCCCCTGATACCACCGAATGTAGGGAAATATGTCGCATTTACCTGAGCGGACGTTATGTCGCCACTCTCTTCACTTGGGGCGCATCTCCCTCGCTCCTGACAATACCGAGATTCTCGTCCTCAGCTTTACGTTTGGTACCAGCGAGCTTCGACGGCGTTGGCGTCTCCGACATCCTCATCTCGCCGTTCAACGTCGCGTGCACCTTCGGGGGCGTGCGGCTCTCAGGAGTTCGTGAACGACTACGACTGGCCGGCTCATTCCGCAAGCGAGATACTAGACTCGTCTTCGACGCGATCGCCTCCGCATGACAGGTTGCGTGGTATATCTATAGATGCACGGTCAACTACGAGCATCACAACCCCGAAAAGAACACATACCCTTTCGTCCTTCTTGATCGCGTTCCGCCACACCCATTCCTCGTCGTCCTCTAAGAACTCAGACTTCAGGGGCTCCTTACAGATCGGGCACTTTATCGGTTTCGCCTCATCGCCTGCAGGTACAACGACGAACATCGCCTTCAACTCAGCCTCACGTTTAGCGGCTTCTTCCGCTGCGGCCGCCTTCGAGGGGACCGATCGACCATCTGCGCGGCCCTTGCCCTTCACGTCAACAGACTCGCCATGAGCCCAATCCTAGATGTCAGATGCGTGAGCGCGAGCGAATACCATCAGTTCTGGGAAGAACGCACCTCCAGGCTGATGAACCAGCTACGACTGTGTCCACGTCCTACGGCCTGACCAGCCTTACGATTTTGACGGAAGTGCATGTCGAGGTGATCCTCGAACTGCTTCTTGCCAGCGGGACCATCCGAGAATCGCGAACCACACTGTTTACATTGCGTTGGTAGTCGATTGTAGAGCAGGTCGGCGATGGGTGGTCGATGTCTGAGGAGGTTTACTCGTATCAGTAACAATTCGATTCTCACAGAGTCACTATCATACCTCGTGATATCCGAAGAAGTAAGCTTGAGCTTCTGCGAGAGAACGAACTTGCGGTGTGCCCTCTTTGCCTCGCGTTCAGGATCGGTGGGTTGCGAGGTTTGCGAGTGCTCGTCCGGCTTCACGCTCGTCGCTACGCCGCTGGGACTACCTGTTGCTGGAACTACACCTGCCTTGACAAGAGCGCTGAAGAGGTTGGCGATGTTAGGGACGGCCGGAGTACTCGAGGTCGACGGAGCAGGAACGGGTTGGGATGACAGCAGACGAGACAGATCGATTGATTCAAGCTTCGGCTGCTCGTACGAGACAGGATACGTAGGAGGCTGCGGGGCAGCTGGCATGGGCGGGGGCGGGGGCGGAGGAAAGGATTGCGGGGCTGCGTAGGGTTGCAACACTGGCGGCGAGGGTGCTGGGGGGAGGGCGGGTGCCGGTGCAGGCGTCGTGAGCGTTCTCAGTTGCGAGAGAATCTGATTCAGTTCATCTTGGGAGACCCCTGCTTGAACGAGTCCGCGTAGCTGTGGAAGTGATGAGTGGGAGGGAAATCGCATGATGTACTGAATGACTCACTTGTTGGAGAACAGTGATATGACTCTGGGTGAGTTTATCGTATGGATTTGCTTGCAGGACGCGCTCTTTCTGGTTCAGGACGAACTCAAGCTCGCTCAAGACCTGAGCTTGTGAGATCGCAGGGCCACCACGAGTGCCAGACTGTCGAGTCCACCCGTCAGTTCCATGAACCACTCGTCGATCGCGCATACGTACTGCAGCCTGAGTGGATTCGCCGCCCCAAATATGACGCTCAATCGCTAGCTGAGGGACAACACCGAACAGTTCACGGCCGTTGGGAGCGCCGGTGCGCCATGTGAGAAGCATCTCCTCCATCTTGCTACGAGTGGACTGGTCGACGACCTCGTACGTATCGAGGAACAGCCGGACGACGACAGGAGTGAAGTGGCGAGCATAAGGATCATAGACGTTCTTGGATATCGCATCGAGGAGGTAGAAAGACGGGAGCTTCATCCATGGTGGGACCTGATGAATGAATTGCCCAAAAGGGCAACATGTTGAGTCAGCATTCTGTGGTTCGGCGCAGCCAAAGAAGGAGATAACGGGAGAAGGCGGAACACGGGGAGAAGCGGAGGAATAGCTACATATCGGAGCACTACAGTTCTCAGAGCAATGACAGGCTAGCGCAGGGCGGATGCCACGGTGCACAGGCCTGGGCGACCTCTATCCACGAGGCGGTGTCTTTGCTCAAGCTGCAACCACTAGCTACGATACATGCTATGTCCAGGTAACTACATGCAACGGCTAGAAGCACAATGCAGACGATATAGAGGATGAAGGGGAGCCGGATATGAGTCGACAAGACGGCGGAAGACAAGACTCACCCGTCGAAGATGTTGCTCGATACATTGGACGACGACGTCCGCGAAACGGCTGTAGTCTTGCGCAATCATGGAGAGGCTCTGAATAATGGGCCTGGAATTTACGGTCAGTGCAGCGAGTCGGGAAGCGTAGTCACGTCGGAACATGTTCGGGTCGACGTGGTAAACCGGCTGGGCGACGGGGGGAGGTGCATAGTTGTAGGCGTTGGGCGGTGGAACGGCGGCCCCGAAACCCTGCGGAGGGTAGGACATCTGGGAATACGTCGTGGTCTGAGGGTAGAGCGACATGGCGTCCTACTCAAGTCAAGGGAGAATGAGGAGGATAATCGCAGCTGGTGGTTGCAAACACTGCTGAGCAAGAGCGTGCAAAAGAGCGGTTATATGCGTCCCGATATCGGGGGAAAACCAAGAGCTCTGTTGCTGTGTCCTTCTCAAACTGTCTTACAGCTTGCAGCAAACACAACGCTAGACGGGCCGCTCGAAGTGCACAAGGCAGATGGTGGTCGATGATGAAGGTGTGGAAAGAAATCGTTCCCACAGACCTGCTGACTTAGAAGCGGTTCAAACTCAGCAACACAATTGCCTTTGCGGTGCAGGTTGCCACGTGGCCACCCAGGCCCTCACCCAGTCCCTGGGCTTCCCAATCAGGCACCGTAGCGCTCACAGTCGAGTTCGTCGCCAACGCAAAATCCACACCAACCTCCTCAAGACCCACGCCTTCTACGCTTCAAGGTTAGTATGCTGCTCTCATCGTTCTGTTCAGGATCGCAACGATCATGCGGAACGTTTGACCGCCTGGATTATTCGAAACGGCGGACGAAACGCGATGGATTCCTTCAATGCCTTCTGGGTGTACTTCGACCGGACCGCTCACAGTTTTCCCTTTGCTTCAGATGCGGGACGTCCTCAAGACCGAAGAGCTCGACATTCCTGAGGGGGTGACTATCGAGATCAAGTCCCGTCTGATCACGGTCAAGGGACCCCGCGGAACGTTGACCAAGAATGTCCGGCACATTGACATGGACATTCGGATTCAGAAGGGAAAGACGGACAAGGTCTGTCTCGCGGTATGGCAGGGCGGTCGCAAGCACGTCGCATGCCTGAGGACGATTAAGTCCCTCATCGTGAACATGATTACTGGTGTTACGAAGGTGCGTCGTCCCTACGAGTTATGGTGTAACTCTGTCCGAAACCGCATGTCTCGCAGGGCTTCCAATACAAGATGCGTGCCGTATATGCCCACTTCCCAATCAACTGCATTATCCAAGACGGCGGTCGCGCGTTGGAGATCCGTAACTTCTTGGGCGAGAAGGTCCGTAGCTATGTCCGGCCTGGCCGATGATTTATCTCATACCTCCCTCCAGATTGTGAGGAATGTGGCCATGCTAGAGGGCGTCACTGTCTCCGAATCAAAAGCACAGAAGGACGAGCTCATCCTCGAGGGTACTGACGTCCAGAACGTGTCACAATCCGGTGAGCAAGAGACCCCGTCTTCGGTGGTGAACCCAGACTGACATTGGTACAGCTGCCTCTATCCAGGGTGTGTGCCGCGTACGGAACAAGGATATCCGTAAGTTCCTGGACGGTATCTACGTGTCGGAGAAGGGCACGATCGAGCAGGAGTGAGGACGTTGCTGTTGTCGGGTATTCATGTTGTTTCGCGGCTCAAAACTTGCATGTCACTGCTATGATCACAATATGACGCATGCCGACATCTTTTGTACTCATACACCACCCATTCCTTGAATTGCGTGGCAAGAATTTCAGCAGGAAAGAGGAACACATGTATCGGAACTAGTCTAAGGTATAAACGGGACCTTTGTGCCTACTGAACGTCTGTAATTGCGATAGTCATCCCCGAAGAACCGAATCAAGTACACTTCTTCCGCTGCAAATCTGTTCAGCGTGGATCCCATGGGTTATGGTATCAATACGAACCTCTGATCCGGTTGTTCATGAACCTCCACGTCACAACCAGGAAGCCTGTGAAGGCAAAGGGGTTCTGGAGGACCAACTGAGTGCCCAGGGCCCAGTAGAAGAACCCCGCATACGAAGGATGACGGAACCATCTGTGTCGCCAGGTTTGATATCGGTTGTGAATATCGCTAAAGAGGTTTTTTGCACTTACTTATATATCCCATCCGTCACTAGTACATGTCCTTCCTGTTTGCGGAATGCCATGACATGGGAGAAATTCGAGGCCGCATGAATCATGGCAGTTGAGCGTAACGCCTGCCCAACTATCACGAGAATGACACCTGTGATTATCGTCAAAGCTCTGGGACGACTCCGGATACAAGGAGAAGTTGCGCGTCGCTTACCGATGATAGAGACGTATGGGTGTCGTTTGTACTCGGGTTTGAAGTACAATGTCAACAGATACTCGGTGAGCGCAGTTGCATGCGCTATATGATAAGCAGCGCCGTTCTCCAGAAGAAAGGCTGGAGAGGTGGAGGAGAATGTCATCATTCAAGAAGCAGAAACAGGACACTGGCACTCACAGTCAACGCTGCACTTGTCCCGATTCCACCCTGCCGTCACCGCGAACTCGCCCCAATGGAAGGCCGACCATGCTGCTAGGTAGAACCCAAGCTGATATGTCGCCCACCAGTACTTCCCATGTCCGCCGGTTACGAGTAGAAGAAGTCCGAACGCGAATTGCGAACCCAAGAGAAAGGATATGAGTGACACAGAGAGTGGTGTGTTGGGGATCAGCCCTCGTGGGCGGAGTGTAGGGTCTGTTGGAACTGTGTCGAGTGGATTTGACCGTGATGCAATTCGCTGCCGAATGCGCTGCTCAAGCCCGTCTAGTTCCGTTTCCGCTGGCGTGGACATGAGGGAGAAAGTGAAGGTGAAGTGGTCATACTCGCAAACAATTGTGCTGGTGTATGAACGCCTGAAACAAGACAATGAGGCGCCGGCACGCGTTTGTCTCCCGTCCACCTTCCGCTCAGTACCATACTGAGGCAGCGTACTCTCTCCGTGGCCTGAGGCTCTTGTCATCGATCCACTATTATAACGGGAATACCGGGGAACATACAACGCGTAGTTCCGGACCCTGTTCTACTGCATTGACCACCCCCTGGTCATGGTCACTCGCGTTGTCGCTGTCTTTCGACATCGTGACCTGCAGAGATGGCTCCCTCGACAATATGGCTACAGGCAATATGCCACACAAGCAAGACATGATCCAGCCAAACTCCGGAACATGGCACTCGTAGCTCACATCGGTATGTCATTGGTGCAATACGGTCCCGGAGCAATCGTTCACAGTCTACCATAGATTCTGGCAAGACAACGCTTACTGAGTCCATTCTCCTGCAATCCCATTACCTCTCCTCGGCGGGTTCTGTGGACACAGGAAGCACCACGACTGACTTCCTGCCAGCGGAACGCGAACGAGGCATCACCATTCAGTCGGCCAGCATCCCGGTCAGGTGGAAGGATTGGACCTTCAATCTTATTGACACCCCTGGTCACGCCGACTTTGGAATGGAGGTGGAGAGCGCGAGTCGCGTTGTAGACGGCGCGGTGGTTCTCATAGATTCGGTGGAAGGTGTTGAGGCCCAGACAAAAGGCGTTTGGCGGCAATTGGACAGGTGAGCATACATGCCCAGGTGAGAGGTACTCAGGCTGTCACTAGCTTGCTGCTCACATTTCCCCACTTATAGATACGACGTCAAGTCGCGTATATTGTTCCTGAACAAGCTCGACCGTGCTGGCGCGTCCTTCCGGACATCCATGCTATCCGTTTTGGCGAATCGGCTTCATTCTCGACCCATGGCGCTCGCCTTGCCCATCGCATCGTTTGATCCACAGGACTACACCCGAGCGGAGCCCGGAATCCAAGGCATCGTCGATTTGGTCAATTGGGAGGTGTGGAAGTACAACGACGGTTCCGCTCCCACCGTGCATCCGTTACCTCGTACTCAAGCAGGACTGGACAATCTAGACCTATTTCCCTCGTCTCATCCTCTCGTTCCTCATCTGCTCCCGGCCAGGATCAGCCTACTCGACAACCTTGCTCAGGTATCTGAGCCCCTCTTCGAGTCTCTGCTCAGCCTTCCCGAAGAGCCTTCGTCGTATCTGTCTATCCCGGCTTCCGATATTCTCCCGCATATCCGTGCTGCGACACTGCGCAATGACATTCTTCCTGTGTTATGCGGGTCCGCGTTCAAGCATATAGGAACGAAACTCTTGATGAATTACATCGGGGAGCTACTGCCAAGTCCTCTTGACGTTGAGCCAAATCCGAAGGCTCTCGCGCCGAATGCGCCTCTCCGCATGCTAGCGTGGAAGGTTGGATGGGACAAACGGAAGGGATGGATGACTTTTGTTCGTGTCTACTCAGGTTCGTCATCCGTCTTCTAAGCACATGCAAAGGTGACGCTGACGATCTTTCAGGGACACTCAAAAGCCAGAGTTCGGTGTTGAACGCTACTCAAAACCAGAGGGAGAAAGTCTCCAAGCTGCAGCTGTTGTACGCTGCCGAAGCTGAAGATGTCGATACACTCCCTTTTGGATCTGTTGGCGCTGTTCTAGGCTTGAAGTACACCCGTACGGGCGACACCCTCGTGTCCGTCGCTGGTGGAGCCAATGCTTCATCGCTCCGTGATATCATCCCCCCGCCAGCCATGATGTCCGTCTCTGTCATCCCGCATTCTCACGCCGACCTCGAACCCGTGGAAAACGCATTGAATGCGCTTGCTCGCACGGACCCC
This sequence comes from Earliella scabrosa, assembly GCA_022605405.1. Taxonomy (NCBI): domain Eukaryota; kingdom Fungi; phylum Basidiomycota; class Agaricomycetes; order Polyporales; family Polyporaceae; genus Earliella; species Earliella scabrosa. The sequence continues at coordinate 1,968,164 of JABYQQ010000005.1, read as the reverse complement.
TCAGTCCGCGTCGAGACTCAGGAGGGGCAGTTACTGGTCCATGGATTGGGCGCCCTACATCTTGAAATCGTGGAATCACGCTTACGGGAGGAGTGGAAGGTCAACTTCGAGTTCGGCCGGAGGCGAGTCAGCTTCCGGGAGTGCCTTGGCTCGGGCGACATCTCTGGAATCAGCGACAACTGGTCGACCGAGCTCGGTGGACATCCTGTGGAAGTCCAGGTCTCGCTTTCTGTCAGGTCCCTCGAGGAAGGCGAGGATGGTGATCCGTTATGGGACGGCAACGTCGTCTTGGCCTCTGACGGCCAGTCCATACCTCCCGGGGAGCTGCACGCAAACGCTAGTGACCCTCTCGCGCACGTCGCAAGGGGCTTGTCGAGCACGCTATCGAGCTCCCCAAATACAACGCTTGCTCTCTCAAGGCTGCATATTCAGGTCCAAAACGTGCATCTACCGAAGGAAGCCCACCCGTCCGTCCTAGCTGGAGCAAGTGCAGCTATCCTGCGTAATATCGTGCGCGCGGCTGGCACGGGCGACCTCATGGAGCCATACATCCGGCTGAAGATCAGTGTTGACGAAGGCTCGGTTGGCCGTGTCGTCGAAGATCTCGGTGAACACAGTGGTGAGGTCCTTGACCTCGACGCTGCGGAGGAGGAACCAGAACCATTCATCGACGAAGGTACCTACATTCCACCGCAGTGGCTTTCGCCTTCCACCGGTAAAGCGGCCAAAAGCACATCTGCGCAGATGAAGCGAACCATCCTGGCCATCGCTCCGCTCAGCCAGATGCTCGACTACTCCACCCGCCTTCGCGCTTTGTCCGGTGGACACGGTCTATTCCAGATGGCGAACGATGGCTTCCGGAGGGTCTCATCCCAAAGGGCCGTCGAGATCCTCAGAGAAATGGGTCGCATGTAGGGCTCGGCGCTGTACGCGAATACGCCCGTGTACATACTGTACTCCTGAACTCAGCTCCAAAGCCCACCCTCTTGCAATAGACGCCCGTTTTGTCTTTGCCTCGCAAGCGGCAAGACATCGCAAGCAGAATCAGTGCACCACGTGGCTATGATTATCATGGAACTCGCGGGAGCGGCGTCCTCCTCCTGGCTCCATCTTCTTACTGTCTCCGTCCGTCGTCGGTCGCTTGCCTAGGTGGAATCGATACTGTGTCGAGTGAGTAAAGACGTGTAAACAGACGAGGGCGTGCGTCCTTGGTGCGTCCTGATAGCTGGTGGGCGGAGGCAGTGGCATTCGGTGGTAAGACGTGGGGTTTGCGTGGACGTTGATCGTTGTTGAGCGATGGCTACGGGGCGGCGTGGTTCCTGAACACATCGTGGCGGCAACCGATAAGTGCCTCTGATATCTTCACTCTGGGCAGGTCAACCCTTACGGGGTTAACGTTTTATGGAACGGAAGGGCGGATCGACAGCGCACAGATCAAGCACCCTTCCTGCGTGGATGTCTGGGCCACCTCAACGCAGACGTATCCGGTTTCCGGATGACCTCTTGAATCCCCCTTCTGCAATGTCTGCGGCACACTTGGAGGTGTATGAGCCATCAAACGCTCCGGGCTATGGAGCAGGGAGGGCCGAACACAGGACGCGGCCAGACTTACGGCTTGACAGCCCTGTACGAAGAGTGACATTCCAAGAGGGCGCCGCGCTGGGCGGGGAGGCACAAGGTGCGCTTGTGGATAGCCAAAGGACGCGGGGGCTGATGTTTCGCATAGATGCATCGATGGCAGGACGACGCCTAACGCAAGTGGACCAAAAGTGCGCGCTGCGCGCGTTGCCCGGTAAGTGGTACTGAACAAGTAGTGCAGATGAACGACTGACTTCGTAGTTGTCAAAGGTCGCCCTGAGACAGTGATATATTCTGCTATTGTGGGCGATGATGTTGAAGCGTATGTGCGAGCTCGGAGCCCGTCGGACGAAGAGGTCTACAGGGCGTTCGGAGTCACGGCAGCGCGGGGAGAAGGGCTTTGGGCGGTCTCGGACTCCCCGCGAGGGTTGTCAACTCGAACATCGTGGGCCTTACTGGCCCATCTTGCCATTGTGGGTAGTCCCAAACGGTGCATGACAGGATACGACATCATCGCTGCTATCGAGGCACGGTTTCGGGCGATGCGGTATAGAGACGGTGAAGACTGGAAGGTACGTCTTTACGCGTCCATAGGAGGTCTCAATGATATTGACGAGCTTCTCGCCAGACAGCGTTAGTAAACAGCGTTAGTTGGCATCGATCATTTTGCAGCGTCCCAGGACCGGCCTGGGTCCCGCCGATCGCCAGGCTGTGGTATAACAATTCAGCCAGCTGGCCACCACATTTCGCACCTGTGCGAGCCCCAAAACCAAGAAAGAAGCGGGAAGACACGCGGAAACGGCACGGATGGACAGGTAGCGGTGCGTGTGGCGTAGTCTTAGCATGGGGTGTATCTCATGACTCTGACAGGATGGCGGACTTGGTCGTCGGCGACACAGGGCAGCGAGTACGCGAGGGATACGGACCGCGGCCCATGAATAACACTCGGCGAGGGCAGAGCACCCTTGCCGCTTCGAAGGAACTCTCGGTCTAGGATAGATGCATGTTAGGAGGGCGGACTGGTACACATTGTATATTACTGGTACGTCACAGCGAATGACTGTACATGGGGAATGTCTGCAGGCGTGAAGTCTACGTAGAAGCGGTAAGTGAACTGATGACCTTTTCGTGCGAGCGATTGTTCAGGACCGCCCGGAGGGCAATCCCAGTATGCAATCAAATCACAGCTCCCTCGTCTCATCTGCGTCCCCGAAGAACACCGCACCATCAATGTCATCGTCGTCTTCTGCGATGCCGGGAGGGTGGTCGCCTACGGACCGCAGAATCTGACTGAAGAGAACCATCCCTCCATCTTCGTCATCGCTACCCTCCCCAGACTCCGAGAACAGCGGCACGGGGGGAAGAGTGCGCATACCAGACGGTGCCGGTGTTGGTTCTCTGTCGAAATCGGGCAGGAAGAGTGGCGTCCGTTCCCGCTGTCCGGCACCGCCGCTGGGTACGAAATCGGGTGGCGCGATGCTAGGAGCTCTGGGCGCGATGATGCCTGTGGGTGCGAGGGATGGCGCGCGGGTGCCCGAACGAAGAGGGGGGTAGGGCTCGACGATGACGCAGAGGCATCGGCCATGTATGCTGAAGCCGTGGTAGCGTAGTTTGAGTATAGGTTTCGGTTTCGGTTCTTCATCATCCTCCACGAGTTCGACGTCCATGGCCGATGACACAGGGCTGGCTCCATCGCCGCCCTCTTCTAGTTCTCCTATTGACCCCGATGGCTCAGAGAGTGAGGGCTCTGTCTCCTCGACTTTGGGTACCACTGGAGCGTCCGCCGGGCGAAGCTGCTCGGTCCGAATTGGTTGATAGTCATCGACTGGCTCTGCATCCGCAGTCTCAGCCGCGTTCGCGTCAGGCATCTCCTCGTCTTCATCCTCGCGGTATCCACCTGCCACGACTCTGCGGGCTCGCTTCGATCGCCTGGGAGACGACGGGCCACCGGGCAGCTGTTCTGCAGAGGCGTCATCTTCGCTAGAGATAGAGATCGCCTCCTCCTCTTCCTCGACAGCCTTGGCTTTCCCCTTGCCCTTCGGTCGAGGTTTTGGCTTCCGCTTCTTGCTCGGCTTGGACTGCGCCTGACTTCTCCCGTCTGTCTTCCCCCCGTCCCGTACCGGCGGCGGGAGTGGACGCGGCGGTGGGTTGGGAGCAGCTGTAAATGTTCTTGACTACCATAAAGGCCTTTGTGAGACTGCAAGTGAAGCCCTCGAAGAAATCTCATCGTTACCTTGATGAGGACTGCGTGCGGTTCGGTTCCGCGAAGGAAGTACCCGAATTGATAGGTATCTGCGCGAAAGATGACCATGAGGTTATGTAACCCCGAAGGGACTTGAGTCCTCCTACCTCCCCGATGTACGTCCAAAGTCCCTTTCTTGGCATTCGCGGGGCCACCAGGGCCGAGCTGTGCGTCTGCCTCTGCGTTCAACTTGGGTATGATCCTGTCAATCAATGAGAGTTGCGAGTTGTCTTCGGAGATAGAGTTGACCTACAAGGGTCGCAAATCTGCTAGAACGTGCTGTAGTACGCGTTCTGACATCCATTCTACGTGACGTTCATCGAGATAGAGCTACACAAAAGTCAATCGGAAGGAATTCTTGATCACTGGCATGATGATGCGAAGTGAGTCCTCACGTAGAGTGGCAGCACAGTAGTCGCAGATATTCGCAGATAATACGCGTTCCTTGTCGAGAACCGCATAGGTACACTCAGCTGAGGGGTTGGGAGTTACTCGTTCGTAGTGGTTAGCGGTGAGTCAAGTTCGCATTCAAGTTCCGATTCGAACGCATCAGCACGATGGGCGCTAATGATCCACGAAGTCTTCGTCCTGGTCGGACGCTGGTCCTGCGCACTGGAGGCTGACCGAGTGTTCCCATGAGGACACGCGCGTGAGATCCATTAAGTTAGAATATGCAAGACTATGTAGATCATATTGTATACATCTTTATCGCCCTTCAACTATTCGGCCTTCGCAAATACAGTCCGCCTCTTCGTCACCGCTCTCATACTCGCAGATAGGGCGAACATCGCGACAGCGCTGACCGCATAGGTCAACGAAGGTCCAAACGTCCAATAGGACGCACAAGCTGTGACATCGACATGAGCCGTGGGAGTAACTCTTAGAGAACGATGCACGCACCAAGTAGAGGGCCAATGGCGCGCCCGAGCTGACCGGACGAGCGGAATTTGCCCAATGCCTTGCCCTTGGCAAGGTCTGGGTGTTCCTCGACGGTTTTGCCTGTGTCGGGATCCGTGGTGACGTCGTCACATTGCAGCGACGCATATGCTGTTAGCGCGTTGACAACTGTCGCGGAGGTCATGGCCATGCAGACAGCTGCGCCCTGGAGCAGGCGAAGGGCGAGGGTGGGGTAGTTTGCGACAGTATGAGGCAAGATGGTGAGCAGGACCAGGCCGACAGCGCAGCTACTGATTCCTCGGCGAGCGATGATACCCTCCCCGACCTTAGACATCGCACGACGGACATACCCGCCCTGGATGAGAGCACTGATGATTCCAATGGAGCCGATCAGAGCACCGTTTTGCTTGTTGTTCCAATCAAATACTGACCCCACTGTGAGTCTTGGTGAAAGGCGCAGGAAGGAACGGTTCACGTACAATCGAATGTGAGGAAGGTCAGCGTGAACTCGACGCCAGAGAATACGCCAAGGAACAGGAAGTGCAAGCGCTGCAAAGTCTTGAGCATCTTGATGCGGTCTGCAGTAGTTCCCTGCCTCGATGTCTGGGTGGTTCCATTTGCTTTGCCATTCGCAGCACCCTTGGCCGCGCCGTTCACGACTGGCTGCTTCGGGATAGCTTTGCCACGGGTTTCCGGAAGAGCGACGACAAGGAAGATCGTCTCCAATGTAAGCAAGACTAGCGTCAATGCAGCTGGTGCCGCGTAGACGTTGAGCTCAAAGCCCGATGCGGTGAATGACGAGGGCAGGGGACGCGAGGCGAAGTACGCCCCGATGGGCGGCCCTATGCAGAAACAGATGGCGAACGCGATGCCGACGTGAGCCAATGCTTTTGCACGAGTTTCAGGAGTTGTGACGTCCGATAGAATGGCGCTACACCAAACACCAATTAGCTAGTGGTCATTGGGCGAACGTAACATTCGTTGGACTCACATGGCGAGCTGGACATTGCCTTCACTCAGACCGCCGATGACTCGAGAAAGCAAGTATGTAGCAAAAGACCGTGATGTGAGCCAACTGAGAGAATCATGGTCAGGAACATAGCCACGAGGAGAACATTACCGCACTCACACTAGAGCGGACAGTATGTTTCCGATCATGGTAAGCAGCAAGATGCGCTTTCGCCCATACTTGTCACTTAGTGCTCCGATGCGAGGTGACACGAACCTATCGAGGGCGCGACATTGGCGAGCGTGAAGAAGGAGAGATGGGGAAGACGGACCATTGCAGTGCGCTATGGGAAGACCGGGTTGAGCGGATGATCGTGGGGAGGTGCGAGGCCTACTCACGAGAATACAGATCCCATCAAGCCACCTAGTAGTACAATGTCCCATCTTTGCGGATTTGACGTTGGCGTGTAGAGCACACCGCGAGCAGAAGAAACGAAAGAGAGGGTTTGGGACAGGAAGCCGTTTGGGTCGGAGGACTCCCGCTACACGAGCATGACGTTGAGCTCACATCATCATGGACAACATCACGCAGGCGCACCTTCGTGTACCACTCGATGATACGAGGGAAGAGTGGGAGCGGAATGGTGAATGCTGCAACGCGCCGATATCATGACCCGGCATAAATGGGGTCCAAGGTGTCAATGACATACCGAAGAGGTCCAACACCAGGGACAGGAATACAACACGCTCGACCTTCCCCATCCTGCGGAGCGATACGGCAACGAAAGGCAAGCTTGAAGGCTGTTTGGGTGGGACCGCGCGTTGAAAGCCGAGGACGCGGGAGGGCTTTATAATGGAGCCAGGTCTATAGGCGTTTGCGACCGTCGGGCCCGGCAGCGGAGGTCAAGTGGGCCTCAGAATCAGGGAAGAGGAGACGGAGTCAGGTCTGGGAAAGGAATGTGAGGATAAACGTCGAGGAACGATGGACGTGTGAGAGCGCAGGAGTAGCCATTTTGTGCAAAGGATGGCTGCGTGCGAGTGCACAGCTCTGGCTGAAACGGTCTCGGACACGGTCTACGATCACCCGGCTCGCACTCCGCTTGACTTTTCGCAGCAGCAGGCGGCTGCATGCTGTCAGCTTCACACACATATACATCCCTCTCAGGACGTCCATCTATCTGTCGGCATGCCGTGGGTACACAGTGTAATACAGACACGATACAGACTGCCAGGTTGCTGCAACGTAACTCCACGTCAGTGAATGGCTACACGCTCGTCGTCTATTCCTCTTCCTCTTCCTTCAAGCCTTCATTGGTGCGATATTTCTGGTCCTCGGAGGCCTGTGTGAGCGTGGTCTGATAATGAGAACTTGTCTCCGTCTTGGTGACTTCTCGCAAGGCCATTGTTGCATATGCAGCTGTGCCGAGCTGCAGGTTGATCTGCAGCGCAAGGAACTTGCCATCTTCAACCGACGCCGGTGGAGGAAAGTTGAGTAGCTTATCCTCGTCCGACTGCGCAAGGGGCACGTCAGGGTCAGTGTACCTCAGGGCACTCCACGACAACTCCTTGGGTAAATGTAAGATCTTGCGGTAAGATCCACCCAACGTGTAATCTCTGCATGTGCGTTGTCAGTGTTATGTATCATCAAGGCGGTACGGAATGCGAAGGGCTGACTTTTGTTTGCGGACGAAGTTTCCTGGGTCAAGTCCGTCTTTCCGCAGGAAGTCCTTGTAGCGTTCACCCAGGGCGCCGCCAGGGAAATCGACGTCCTTGCCGGGCAAAGGCATGATCACGTCAAAGATGGAGTACTTGTCCAAGTCAGCCTCGGTCAAAGTCTTGACCTTGGGTGCTTCCCAAGCCTTCCTCGATCTCTTGCCAGATCTTCCCGAGTCCTTAGCTGAGACATGAATAAGCTATGATGCTCGTGGTGGCAGTGACGCTGACCCATACCAATGTCCTCATTGGCCGTTTTGTCGTCCAACGTGACTTCTCCCTCAGCAGCCTCGAGAGCAACCTCAGCATCTTCTTCGCCGGCCTCGACCTTGATGGTTGATGACTCCTCGAACACCAGATCGCCGATGACAGGTTTGTCCGCACCATGCATCCGGATCCGTTCGGAAACAATGGCGTTCCACACGTACGATTGGTACGCATGAACGTACATCAACCTGAGGTTGCGCGGGATCTGCGATACTAGTTCAGCAGGATGCGTGCACCGACAGAAAGGATACTCACGGTCGACAATGCCCCCATCGCGTTCCGCGTGTCACCGTGCTGCTTCTTGTAGCTTTCCAAGATACATCGCTCAGCCACAACACGGCGGGGCATCAGATCCAGGGCCTTGTCGAGATCTCCGTCTACGAGCCACGCGTTTCTCGCAGCGACGACCTCTGGATGTTCTCCTGGACGGTTGCGAAGGATGAGGCTCACGGCCTTGTGCCAATCACCCTTCAGCAGAGCCAGACCAATGGTATGGGTGGGAATGCACGCGGTTCCGAATCTTTGCATGCCTGCACGTCGCCTTATCAGGTAATGCGCACATCTCCAACGAGGTGGACCGACCGTAGTAGTTGATGAACCCTTTGGTCTTGATGATGTTCATCGCACGATCCAAGGTCTCCATCGAATCTACCCGGACATTCCTGTTATTCCGCGTCAGACAGGTCAGACAATGACGAGGATGGCGTGGAATACCTGAGCGTGATGACGAATGCATTTCCCTTGAGCATGCCCAACTCCAAACTAGCCTTCCGGTAGTTGAAATCCGCGACCCTCACACCCCGCTCGCCCCGTTGGGTCATCACCTCCTCCATCGTTCGGCGGCCATTCAGACCATTAGCCATCTTCCAAACGTCCTCTACTGTCTTGTTTCCGCGTCGTAATGACACGCGCTGCACCGTCACGCCGCGCTTGTCTTTAGTGCCTGCGACAGAGAGGTCCTTGACATTGCAATGGAACGTTCGTGATAAGTGCGCTAGTGCGTCTTGGGTGTCGCGGTTTGTTTTCTGTAGCGTGAAGTGGATGTAAGGAGGGTAACCTCCTCTTTCTCCTTGGCCTGTCGCTGTCAGCTCGTCAGTCAACTCGTCCCTGGGGTAGTGCATGTCTACACACCTCCGTCCGTTCGCGTACCACGACCACCACGCCCGCCACGACCACCACCGCGGCCGCGACCACCGCCACCCCCGCGACGAGACCATTTGATGGCAATGCGCGAGCCCTCATCCGAGGCAGGCGCAGTAGTGTCCGTCTCAGTGTCAAGCTTACCGCCGAACAACTCTCGTACGATTTGATGGAGGCCCGTACGGGTCTCCTTGGAGGCAATAGGCTATTGAGGGTTCCCACTGGTCAGATTGCATTTCTTCATGATCATGGTAGGGCACAAGGGTACGGACGTCAGAGAGCACTTTACGGTGGTCTTCTCTCGCGCCAGGACGGTCACCTCGTCCTCCACCGCGACCCCCTCGACCACCCCTGCCGCCTCGTCCCCTGTCCCTGCCACGTTTTCCCTTCCCCCGAGGTTCGGGCTCTTCTGGCTGTGCTGATTCGGTAGGGGCAGACGCCTCTGCACTGTCCGCGCTCTTCTCCGCAATCTTAGCTTGACGGCCGGCCCAGCCGCCGTCGCTGACGAAGGTTAAAGGAGGCTCAGGACCCTCCAGGTACAGCTCCTTGACGCGAGTGATGACAGCTTCGGAGAGGAACGGCTTGAGGGCTTCGTTGAAGCGTTCCGGCCATGGTTCGTCTTCCTGCACATCCTCTTCTTCCGCGTTCGCCTCGGGGGCGACATCCGGTGCGGACGACTGTTCAGTCGTCGGCACAGGAGCACCAGGGACCGTCTCTTCCTGGCCAGCGGGCTCTGACGGAGCAGCCCCCGCCGACTCTCCGTCGGCTGCGGCGTCCGCGTTCTTCTTCGACGAGGAAGGCATGCCCAGAGATTTCAGGTGGATGACCTGACCGTCCAAGTCCACCTCAAACACGAGGAAGTCCGTGAACCTACACACCCCGCGCATAGGCATGCATGTGCGCCCGAACGAACAGAGCGGACGCACCTCTGCTTGATGATGCCCTCAATTTTCGGTACATCAAACCCAATGTACTCGGATATCCCAACATCCGTTTCCATGATCTGTTGCATCGCGCCGTCTGGCCCATACACCGGGGGCGGCGCGTTCAGCAATGCATGGCTTGGAGGAAGCAGGCTCTCGGGCTCCTTGTCTGCGGTGGTGTCCATAGCATCTTGCTCTTCGAGTTCTGAGACGCTGACTACGGCGACCTCGCGATCTCCGCCTATGGAAACGTCTTTGTCCGCATCTTCGATCTTCGTCCTTTTGGCGTCCGGCTCTTCTGGTGTGAGGTCGTCCTGTTCCCGGGGACGCGTTTTGGGAGACGAAGTCATGAAGTGAAAAGCAGAGACTAGAGCCTGGATAGGCGCTTGAAGGCGCTTGGTAGCCACGGGTACTGATACATAATACCAGTACCGGTAACATGATCTGGGTACTTAACATCAACGCGTCAACTACCCATGGAACAGTTAGATTACATTTAGTAACACCCAATCATGCACTACATCCTGGTGCTTTGAGACATCGTCACTACAGGATACCGGGAAGGCCGCGAATTATCGCCTCTACACCCTCACTCCGAGGCCGAATCACACACTCAAATGGTTCAGGATGGCTGATGATTCATGGAAATGATATGAGTAAGTTGAACGTCCTCTTAGGAACAGGCCTAGTTCGACGCGTACCTGATGCCGCCATCCTGGAAGTGCCCGGGTGGGATGACCGGTTTGTCGTCCTTGATCGGCGGGGCGACAGTGAACGCGGCAAGTATCGAGACGCACGCAAGCCACATAGACGCGTCGGCGAGATGAATACCTGAGGAACCATCACCATGGTCCGGTCAACATGGGCGAAAAGACTGAAGGAGTCAGCGCGGTGACATACCTGGACAGATTCTGCGGTCGTGTGTCGTGGTCAAAGGACGACTGAAGGGATGATATCGGAAGGGTCGCGCACCTGCGCCCATAACCAAAGGCGTATTTCCGTGGATCGAACTGCTTCTCCGCACCCATGAAGCGTTCGGGGGAGAACGTTTGCGGGTTGGGGTATGTATGCGCGTCTTGGTAGTATCGCCTAACATTGAACGGTGATTGTGATTAGATGGTTCGAGGCGGAGAAGTGGGAACAATAGCTCGAGATTCTGAGGCATAGCGTACCAGTTGTTCGGGATGATGATAGAGCCCTTTGGAATCAGGTACCCGTCATGAATATCATCCTGGCGTGCCACATGGGCTAGTCCTACCAGGCGGTGTCAACAATCGTGCGTTTCGAACCACTACTTACACGTACCGAGAGGCCCAAAAGTGTAGTACCGCAGGATCTCAAGGTAGAGTGCTTCGCAATATGGCAGACGTTCGCGGTCGGTGAGCGTTGGAAAGCGGTCCCGTCCAACGATCCCGTCTATTTCAGCCTGCGCCATCTGTTGCTCCTTGGTGTGGCGCGTGATAGCAAGCACAAAAGCCTCGATGCCTGCTACAGTCTACTCAATGCCGATCTGGTCAGGTCTAAATCTTCCGGGGGTAACAAATATACTGACAGTGTCGGCACCACCTTTTGGCATACTTCGTCGGCGAAAGAGCATACTACAATGTAGAGAATGAGGCGTACCGCTGTATATACCCGCGGCCGTCCATTGAATGATTCGTTCTTGTTGTGGAGATAGCTTCTGTCCTTCGAGATGACTCTGAGTGAAGGACGGGCGCGCGACGCCAGCAGCCTGACGGCAGAACTGAGTTCTGTGCGGGTGGCGGACCAGCATTCTGTGCAGAACGCACCATCTGCTTCTTGACGAGCTCAAAAGGGGCACGTAGCATCTCCTCCAGGTAGTCGTGAAATTCCTTCGCTTTATACTTCCACGTTGCTCCAGGCAGCCAGGCGGGGACATAGCGTACTTGTGAATAGCCAACCATTCAGTAACAGGAAGACAACGAACTGAGTGAACTGACAGATAGGGAAAACGTCCACGAGGAATGCATTGGGCTTGGTTGTGACCGAAAAACCGTACATAGCGTCATCAACGAGCTTAACCAGCTCACTTCCGCCTGGGTCAGATGCCCTATATCCGTACGCGAGCTGAAGGACGATACCGCCCGCAAACCTGCGGCGTTTCCGGCTTAGCAAGTGGTACAAACAGGAAGGTACGAACGTACTTGCGAACATGTTCGACCCATTCTCGAGGTTCGGCGAGGATGTGCTTGAGCAACACGTTTGTCTCCTCCTGCAAGACGTGGTTATATGAGTCGACCTTTGCCTTCGTGCCCATAAAATGGCTCATCAGGCGACGATATTCGGCCCAGCGGTCGCAGAATGGACTGAGAGCGGGACCCTCCTCCCAGCCGACGATCTGACCGCCCATGATCAACGTCGGGCGGTCGCTATACAGCAGGCTTTTCTTGTCGAGCATGTCGATGGCGTACTTTGGGTCGTTGAGAATGATGATGTTTTGCCCCAAGGCACTGACATGAACAATCCCACCTATCAGAAGTGATGTCAATCTCTTCATCAGCGAGGGAAAAAGCAAACATATAAGGACAGACCGTACGTGTCGCCCCACTTGGAGAACGTTATCCATGAGTGGGACTTAGGTAGGTCAATGATATTTCCGATGAGAGGCAGAGGTTTTGGGCCCGGAGGCAGCGGGGCGTAAGGACGAGCGGCGATATTGGAACGATATAGGAGGTACACAGACCCACAGGCTACAGCAACGAGGACGATGGAGACGGTGTCCATGACAGGCGACAGCAAAATGCGCGGGGGCGTTATGTCGCTGTAATGATGAGGCGTCTGGGGGTGCGAGTGCCATGCGGCGGGAGACTAGGTAGCCTCACAGTACAACGTACAACCCCGCCAATTGAGGAGCGCTGCCAGTGCTAGTGAGCAGTCACTAGTCACTGTCAGCGCAGCTGCCGTTGCCGGAGCAGCTGATGCCGCGCGTGGTGGGAGATAGAAGACGCACATATGTCCGCTCAACGAGCTGCAGCGCGCGCACTGACCAGAACAGGATGTCATACAAACTTCTCCCATCACAATCGGCTGTAGACGTACCCGATGCTCCCACGCCACCACGAAGCTAGGTTCAACCCTGCTTGGGCGGTCGACGCAGGGTCAACGTCTCTCGGATATGGTCATGTCAGTGTGCGTCCCACCGCCCGCGGCAGAAATGGAACGCGGTCAACAAATCCGAAACATGGTCGCTGTTATGTACTCGACCGCGGGCGTGGCCAGTACTCTTGCTCCCTGACGCCAGCATCTCCTCTATCTCTTCCTCTTGGCCCCCGCCATGGCGAATTCCAGCTCTAACAACCTCAATCTTGACGTAGAGCTCACCAAAACCGTCGAGAGCTGGATGCAACCTGCTTCCACTCCCGAAGACACACCTGGACTCCGACCTCAGCCATCGCACAGAGTTGACGGTGGGTACCATGCCTGGGCCACCCTCGTAGGGGGGTAAGCTTCAAATTCATCCCTCACATGTACAACCCTACTCATACCTAGCCTCTCGCTGCCCAGCTTCTTTGTAGCAGTGGTAACCTTTGGCTATGTCAATGCCTTTGGTGTATACCAAGACGTGTACACCCGTGCCGGCGCCGCGTCCCCTTCCGCTATCAGCTGGATAGGGTCTACTCAACTCTTCTTGCTCCTCGCCATGGGCCTTCCGGGCGGAATCCTTCTCGACAAGGGCCACTTCCGCGTCACCCTTGCGGCTGGATCTCTCCTCTATGCCTTCTCGTACGTCACCTACGCTACGCTCTTCGTGGCGCGTCTGTTAGTATGTGCATGCGACAGAGAACTCAAGTTCGTTGAAGAGGTGAGAAGCGACGCATGTGATACATGTGTCTCTTCTTACCTTGTCCAGTTCTCTGTAATACAGCGGGCCCGTGCCCTGACGTCCGCGCAGCCTGCGAGGCCACTGTCCAGACCTGTCAACAACGTCGATCTGTGTGCGCATACTGATACCGCTTGTACGGACAGATTGTTCATGGTTTCTATCGCCGATAGCAGCAAGTACTATCAGATATACCTATCACAGGGTCTTGGTATGGGCATTGGTGCGGGTCTGATCTATGTTCCCTGTGTCGCCGTGCAAGGCCATCATTGGCATTCACGCCGCGCCCTCGCTATGGGTGTCGTCGTAAGCGGTAATTATCCTATTCAGTCTCAATCTGTTGCTATTCACATGCGCACTAGGCTCGTCCATTGGCGGAGTCATCTTCCCTATCATGCTCAACCAGCTCTTTCAAACGACTGCTGGCTTCGAGTGGGGTGTACGCGCAAGCGCTTTTGTTGTCCTTGCTCTCCTCCTCGCTAGCAACTTCTTAATGACTTCTCACCCCGTTGTCCGGTCACCGGATGCGCCGAAGCCGGATATGAAGGGAATCATCACAGACATTCCTTACCTTCTCGCCAACTTTTCGTGCGTGCATTCACTCCTGAAAGTCGTGTCTTGACTCACAGTTACAAAGCACACTCGTTATCGATTGGGGCCTGTTCTTCCCCTGTACGTGAAAAGCCTCATGTGGAGATGCTGTACTAATGATCACGTAGATTTCTACTTGCAACTGTATGCAATCGAGCACGGTGTCAACCCCGAGATCGCCTTCTACACCGTGCGTACGCTGTCTCTTGATCTTCGTTCCCCGTGCGCTCACGCATCGGCACCGTCTCCAGCTAGCGGTAATGAACGCGGCTGCGGTTTTTGGTCGGGTAGTGCCCAACTACTTCGCCGACAAGTATGGTCCCTTCAACACTGTATTGCCAGTAACCTTTGCGTGCGCTGTTCTGCTCTTTGCGCTTTTTGGGATCACTACCCTCGCAGGAACCGTCGTATTCGCTTTACTGTTTGGCTTCTTCTCTGGAGCATGTCAGTCACCATCTATCGACCCGTTGCCACTGATCACCAAACGATGTTTCGAACACCGCAGATTTGTCGCTCTGTGCACCTTGCGTAGCAAGCCTTGCACGCAATCCAAGTGAAATAGGGTGCGTAGAGTGCCATATCCTTCAAGTTGACTCACCTGATTCACCCGCCAATCCTAGAGCGCGGTTCGGACCTGCATACCTGATTACGTCTTTCGGTGCTCTCACCGGCACACCAATAACAGGTGCGCTCGTTGGCGACAACTTCACCTGGTGGAAGAACACTCTCTTCTGTGGAGTACGTCCACTCGTTCAATTTGAGTGGACATCGACTGAAACGCGCGCTCGTTTGTGTTGTCTATCCGATAAGCTTGTTTCGGTGGTCTCCCTCGGTATGCTCATTGTCGCGCGGAACATGATTGCGGCCCGCAAGGGCACGCATTTTGTTTAAACGGTGGAGCACTTGCACGCTGGCGTAGATCCTCTATAGTCGTACACAGGCTCACAAATTCACGATTATCAGCGTATCGCTTCTAAACGGGACAGGTACTGTGTGATTACACCATACTAGGAAGCCCATGCACAACCGCCTCAGCGCTCGCACTACGCGGCCTGATCACACACTCGAACGGTTCGGGGTGACTGCACAGATAAAGAAGACGTCAACACAACACTATAGCCAAGATTGGGGGTGGGTGATAGTCAGGAGGACGCACCTGATCATAGCATCTTGGAAGTCGCCTGGCGGAATAATCGGTTGGCCGTCCTTGACTGGCGGGGTTACGTCGAAAGCCGCCAATATCGAAATACTCGCGAGCCACATCGTCGCGTCGCCAAGATGGAGACCTATTCGTGTGGCAGTAGTCAGCTTGAAGTCGTGTCATCCGAGTCACCGAGGAGGATAGCAATGCAAGTGGCGTGCTTGCTGACATACCTGGACAGACTCTGTCGCACAGTCACGGAGGGTTGTCAGCGTTAGGGACGAAGGGAAGACCCGAAAGTAGGAGCAAGCACTCACCGGCGACCGTAGCCGAACACGTACTTCCGCGGGTCAAACTGCTTCTCTGCGCCTAGGAAGCGTTCGGGCGAAAACGCCTCCGGATGCGGATACGTATGTGGGTCGTGGAAGTAGCGCCTGTATGTTTCGACCCAATTGACATGCAGTGGAAGGACGATATCGCGGACACACGCACCAATTGTTGGGGATGACAATCGAGCCTTTGGGGATGAAGTAGCCGTCATGTACATCGTCCCCACGCGCTACATGCGGGAGCCCTGAACGACGGATCACTTAGATATGTTTGTGAGGGAACAATTTCACTTACCAAGAGGCCCTAGGGTGTAGCAGCGGATCACCTCTAGGTAGAGTGCATGGCAATACGGCAGCCGTTCGCGGTCCGCTGGCGTCGGGAGGCGGTCGCGCCCTATGACGGCGTCGATCTCGGCTTGTGCTTGTTCCCGTTCCTTCGGGTGACGGGTGATTCCGAGCACGAAGGCCGAAATCGCTGCTACAGTCTTCATTGTATCTGATATTTTAGGTCTTGCATTCCAAGATTCAGTCAATGGTACGTACAGTTTCAGCTCCCCCTGTACCGTGACGCGTTTAGGATCATGAGCGAACATACCAACAATTGAAAGGAAATGGGGCGAACCACTGTAAATTCCGGCAGCAGCCCATTGAATAATCCGTTCCCGCTGGGGAGAGAGATCCGACCTTTCAAGGAGATTCCGAGTGAAGGAGGGACGCGCAACGCTAGTCGCCTAGCATGCGGAACGACGTCAACTGAAGGGCACGTCCGACGATTCCGGGGCTTTGGACCTACCATTTGTTTCTTCACGAGTTCGAACGGTACGTGTAGCATGCCTTGAAGATACCCACGGAACTCCTTCGCTTGGCGCTTCCATGATGCGCCCGGGAACCAAGAAGGAACATATTGTACTTGATCAAGGAATCAGCAGCGGAAGCGAAGGAGGGATAAGGGTACCAACAGATCGGAAAAACATCCACGAGGAATGCATTCGCTTTCGTGCTCACCGAGAACCCGTGCATGGCATCATCGACGAGTTTAACAAGCTCTTTGCCCCCTGGGTCAGATGCTCTGTACCCATATACGAGCTGAAGAACAAGTCCGCCGGAGAAACTTTCGTGACACATATCCGAGTCAGGGAGGTTATCGCATGAAGAGGAGTTGGCGCAAACCTGCGGACGTGCTCTACCCAATCGTGTGGGTCAGCAATGATTTGTTTCAGCAAGACGTTCGTCTCCTCCTGAAGCACGTGGTTCAACTCGTCTATCTTTGCCTTCGTGCCCATGAATTGGCTCATTAGGCGGCGATACTCAGCCCAGCGGTCACAGAATGGGCTTAGAACAGGAGCCTCTTCCCATCCAACCATCTGACCGCCCATGACAAGTTTGGGACGATCGCTGTATAGGAGACCCTTCTTGTCGAGCATTTCCACAGCATACTTTGGGTCGTTGAGGATGACAATGCTCTGGCCGAGCGCGCTAACATGAACTATACCGCCTGGTGAAATCAAAGAGTCAGTGAACAGACTACATTGGCAGACAGTGTGAGCAATGATAGAATTTAGGAATGCGCCTGCCCCCCGTAGCAATGCAGCACAAGTACAACTCGGTCGGAATTGCATCGAAGGGTAGAGCACGCACCATAAATGTCACCCCACTTTGAGAAGGTCAGCCACGCATGTGACTTGGGAAGGTCGACCAGGTTCCCGATGAGGGGGAGAGGTCTTGGGCCGGGAGGGAGTGGAGCGAGCCCGCGACGAGACGTGGCTTTTGATAGCAGCCTGTAGACGATATAGGCTACCCCAACGGCCAGAGCTGCAAAGATATTGGTAATGGCGTCCATGACAGAGGTACGAGAAGGTGCGGTCTCCGAGTCGGATAGCCAAGTGGACGGGCGATACGTGAGGTCAGAGGTATATAAATCCGGGCGGTACTAGTAGGCTGCGACTCGGACCGGCATTATTCGTCAGAGTCGCATCGTCGCTGGCCGATTGTCGGAGCGCGCCGTGGAGTGAAGAAAAAGGGACATGCCATACTGCCAACAGTCGCAGCTCGAGCGGGAGTAAGTACGTGACTGTGGGCTCTGTGGGGTGGCCCGGGGATGCATGGGGGGAGCCTCTCCAAACACCTCAATACAGACGCCCATAGTCGGATCTGAGATCTGCGCCCTGTCAGCGCACCGCAGCGCACCCGGCCCACCGCCCGCGAACGCTGAGCGCTGAGCGCTTATTGACAAGAGCTGGACGCGTACGCGTTCAACAGCCTCCATCTCAGAGAGAAGCCAGGGTCATGGGAACAACCATCGATATGCCCAACTGTCGTGTCGCGCTTTCGCTGCAACGACACTTGGACGTCGACCTGGGACTGCTAAGGAGTCAACCACGCCCGGGCCAATGACTTCCCAGTCCGACTTGCGAGCTCTGCAGCTGACGTCGTCCACGGTCGAGTTTAGTTATCGTCTTGACCGTCCTCTTCGATGCCTCGCTACTCGTTTTGCTCCTTCCGAGCCGTCTGAAGACATAGGAAAGGCGGCTTGCTGCCTGCTACTATGCGGCGGTATATCTCTCCGTCAGTCTTCATGGCCTCTCCTTCTGCTCCCACTCGAGGCTGACCTCTTCGGAATTTCCACATTTAGAGAAAGAGATGTGGCTACCCCTTCTCAAGCGCATCTTTTGTCTTACCTCTCAACCTCGAAGTCCCATCACAATCGTCTCTGCTTGGGCCATCGAACGCCCGAACCATGGTGATGCTGGCCTACTGAACGAGACCATGCTCAAAGAGCATTACAGCGTCATGTGTATGTCCTTTAACAGTTCAAACTCCCAGAATTAGCATTCTATTCCACAACAGTTCCGAGCAAGCAATTCTCTGCTGCTATCCGTGCCTTCCTTACCTCCGACATTCTCTCTCAACGTGAGCGTGTAAATCTCATTGCCATAGGACACTCCGGCGGTGGCGGATCTATGTGAGTTCTCCGATGTGACCGCGTTTTTCGATAATGACGGTCTGCATTTGATACATCCAGACTTCAGGCCATGGAACCGAAGGCCTGCAAGCTCCCTATCTCCCGGTTCATGATGGTCGAGGCGCCCTTCATCGGGCAGGAAGCCTGGATCCCGTTGCAGCGACTCTACAAGGTCGTGATTGCCTCCAATGCACGCCGCCAAACAAGCTGGCTGTCCGTGGATGAGGCCATGGCATATTTCAAGAGGCGCCCGCCGTGCAGAGACTATCATCCTGAAGCGTGGCAGGTCATGTCTGTACGTGCTCGTCTCTGTCATGACTGGGTGCGGAGCTAGCATTCATTGGCGATCAGGAGACGTACTTCCGCCAGGACCCTCAAGACCGCAAGCGCGTGACGACCAAGACGACGGTCGAGCAAGAGACCGCATGCTTTGTGGACGACGGGACCCACCTCGGCGCGCTGGACTACCTGCGTTCGATTTTACACATACTCCCCACGCACCTGATCTTGGGCGCGAAAGAAGACTTCTGGTGCGCCACTCCTCCATATAGGCACTTCTCGCTCGATGCTGGAGGTCATCGTCGCTCATTCACGTTGCTATATGCAGGCCACCGGAAATGTACCGCCAGCAGAAGACCAATCTAGACCGAGGTGGCCGGGATGCGCTCGCGTCCATCAGCTTCATCGAAGGCGGAAGCCACTACGTGCGTTTCTGGTCTCGTACAATATACTTAGTTTATGGCTGACTAGCACAATAGCTTCCTGTACAGATGCCTGACGAGCTGGCCGCGGAGATGGTGCGGCTGCTGAACGAGCATGTTGGCAAGCATACCGTTGCACGTTTGTAAAGATCAAGGACTCCTGTCTGGGCCTTCTGAGCGGTCGTGCTACCGAGGCTTGTATCATAGATGCGTCTTATCTCCGATGATACGTGTTGCAGAATCGAAACGCCGGGTTTCGACATTGTGAAATAACGGCTGGTCAGAGTCCGCCTCTCCGGGCTGGCTTTGGTAAACTCTGGGTAAACCTGAACTTGAACAGTGGGTAAACAGTGGGTAGGTATATCCGACAGGATATATCGGCCCGATCGTCCTAAGATCTGCATCTTATCTAATCTTGCGCCTATGGAGAAAGGGCAAAGAATCACGATCCTCCTCCTCTCAAACCACCATGACTTCTGTCGCCAAGCAAAATTACTCGCAAAGGGCCGCGCGACACACGAACCCGGCCGCCAAAGCGCTTCTGGAAACGATTGAGCGCAAGCGCACGAATCTATGCGTCTCAGTGGATGTGACCAAACAAGCGGATTTCCTCAGGATCATCGACACGGTCGGCCCGTTCGTCTGCCTCGTCAAGGTACAGCCGTTTAAAAATCTCACAACATACCAAGATCTCATTGACTCTGCTTGTAGACCCATGTGGATGTGATAGAGGACTTCGATGCCTCGGTGATCGAGCGCCTGAAGGAACTCAGCGCAAAGCACGACTTCCAGATCTTCGAGGACAGGAAGTTCGCAGATATTGGTCTGTTTACCGTGCCTCATTATGTCACTCTAACTGAATATGTGTCACTAGGCAACACGGTTGCTCTGCAATACTCGAGCGGCGTGTACAAGATCGCGAGCTGGTCCCACATAACCAACGCGCATCCCGTCCCAGGACCATCCATCATCTCCGGCCTCTCGTCTGTCGGCCTTCCACTCGGTCGCGGTCTCCTCCTGCTGGCGGAGATGAGCACGAAGGGCAGTCTTGCGACAGGCTCTTACACGGAGGAGGCCGTCCGCATGGCCCGCGCGAACCGCGACTTCGTGATTGGCTTTATCGCACAGCAGCGCATGGACGGCGTCGGGCTGAGGGAGGGCGAGTCTTCTCCTGAAGAAGACTTCCTGATCCTCACGCCCGGTGTTGGTTTGGACACCAAAGGCGACGGCATGGGCCAGCAGTACCGCACGCCACGGGAGGTTATCCTGGAATCCGGGTGTGACGTTATTATCGTCGGCCGCGGGATCTACGGCAAGGATAATGCAGCGAACCCAGAGGCTGTGCGAGAACAGGCCGAGAGATATCGAGCAGAAGGATGGAAGGCATATCAGGAGCGAGTGGGTATCTCGAATTGACGCGACCGAAGTGGAAGAATTACTACAGAATGTCAAGTATAAAAAACCTACCGCTACAGATGGGGTGAGAGATGGACCAGTATACATATCGTTTTGTCAAGCTGTGGCCGGAGTGTCTTCCTCTTCAGCCTTTCTCCGTTCTTCCTCTTCCTTCGCCTCCCTCTCCTCGGCCTCCACAACCTCAATATCCAGGGGGAAGGTCAAGATCGCAGCGATTCCAGTCAACTGATTCAGTTCTGTAGTCGCACATGAGTGTTAGCACAATTCATATAGGAGAAGGCTACAAGCGAAGCACATACGTTGACCGGATTCGTGCATACTCGAGAATATCAGGACTTCTCCGCCTTTCTGCTTGACATCCTCAACTATACTGACAAACTTCTTTCGAAGTATAGGATCGCTTGACCTATTCGGATACTGAGCAACAGGCCAGTCGCAAATGCAGGAGCCGTGCTAACCTGAAGAGTTCGTCCGAAATCAAGAGCGTACCGATGGCACCTCGATCAGAGGCGAGAGCGACATGCTCAGGTCCGTACCATGCTCGCATCTCGTCAGATGCCAGCATCTTGAAGAACCTGCAGGTCGTCAATATTGACGGCCCACGGCAAACGACGTTTGCACTCACTTGTCAAGCATGAGGCCTTCCCGTGCAAACTTCGTCTCTTTCATTTGACTCGCGATCTGTGCAACGGTGAGCATGATACCATGCCCTCCCAAGCGTCACCACATACTTCGGGACTTTTGAGCGCCTCGACTAAACTATGGACATGAGGACTGTTGACATGGACTTTGACGAACTTGTTTCGTGCAGTTAAGAGCGCTTTATTTGAAGTCCTGCTCGCTTCTGCCATAATGAAGTCGAAGACGGCGTCTCGTACCCAGCCAGGTGAAGCAATCACAATTGCGCGTAAGGACGGCGATGAGTATGGAACATGTCGCAAGAAGGAGGTGTATAGGCTTTGGTGAAAGCGCGCCAGTCCCTGTAGATGGCCAGGAGGTCATGAAGGAGCAATAGCAAAACGAATCGAAACGAATCGCACCTTCTCGTGCGCAGACGACTGGTTCGAGATCTTGCGTGGGATTGGTACCTCTAATCGTTGGAGTACGACGGTCATATGCTCAGAAAGTAGGCAGAAGATGGCGGTGCCTAGCGTAACAACCGTCTTGTGGGTTCCCCACCTATGATAGAGGCGATGACGAGACGCACCTTCTCCACAGACGATCGCCGCAACCTCTGCTCCCCTACCGGGAACACAACTCTCCTCCACCCGTCCGAGGGCAATGCTGTCCCAACCGCCCGCCTCCTTCTCTATCCGCACGTCCTTGTTGGCTTCTATGTCCAGGGTGTGGTAAGCGCCAAGCTTCACGTGTTGATTCTCTTCTGCGACACGTCCTGCGACCTCCACCGTAGCCGTCGCTGCGGGAGCAGCATTGGGTGCGCCGTTCGTCGTGGCTGAGTCTGCACCTGGAGCAGCAGATGGTGCCCATGTTACTCGAGTTACGACAAGAGTGAGCTTGAGGCGGATTCGTTTGGAGTCTACCGATCCGGTCGTGGAGACGTTTTGTACGCGACGGTAAGCACCTGCCCTAACCCGATCACCCTAGAGGATGCATGCATACATTGAACACTACACTTCGGCTCTAACTCGCAGTGCATGCGCTCACCTCTTGGATCAGATTATAGAGATGCCACATGTCTTCATCGTCCTCGGGGCGGACAGTGACATATCCCTGTAAGGTCCCAACAGTCATTTTGAGGGTACGAGTCGAGACACATGCGAACGAACCGACCGATCCCGTTCTATGTGCTTTCCTACGAGCTTCATTATTTCAGCATGAGAAGGGTTGCCAGCAGGCGAGAACTGATGCTGGTCGAGGTTGTTCCTCGGGTTCAAGAGCGATTGGATCGCTGACCTCACTGACCGCTCACTGACCGCTCTATATGTAGCGGCCGTGGAAACGACCTGCCAAATACGCGCACGCGCGGATCGCGTCCACGCGCGAAGATCGCTGATGCTCCAGACTGCCTCAGTCCGTCTCGCCTGCCAGCGACCTCTGGTTGTTCTCCTCTCTCATCCACATCTGCGACTCAGACTTACTCTTCGAGAACAACCGAAACAATGTCAGAACAAGACGCCAAGATTGCTTCACTTGTAAACCGCCTCAACGAGCCTAGCACAAGCTCTTCGAGGCATGGCGCGAGCGCGGACATGGACGACGATGACATCTTCGCTGAGCTCGAGGCCGAGATTGAGAACGACTCGAGCGCGACGTTCCGCGAACACGGTATGGAGCGACTCAAGCGAGAGTAAGGTGCCCCTTTTGCGTGCTGCGTCGGCCCCGTACCCCTTACTGACATGCACTTGATCCTGTGTTCACTTACAACCTGGCTAGGATGGAGCAGCTTCAGCAGATGAAGAGCGACGGACATGGGCAGTACAGAGAGGTCACGGATGAGAAAGAGGTCATTCGGCTGAGCGCGTGAGTACATACAAACCCTTCGAACTTGCACCGGCGACAATGATGGTCATCGCATGCAGAAACAAGCCGCGCTGCGTGATCCATTTCTACCACCACAAGTTCAAGCGGTGCGAGATCATGGACAAGCATCTGCAACGGCTCGCGCCCAAGTACTTCAACACGCTTTTCATCCGTGTCTTCGTGGAGAACGTCCCATGGCTGGTGGAGCGACTTGGGATCAAGGTCCTACCTTGCGTCTTGACGTTCGTCAATGGCACGTCGAAGGACAGGTAAGCCTCCTTCCACTTTCCTGGATTATGACGGCTTCATCATTCATCGTTGCACAGGATCATCGGATTTGAGGAGCTCGGTAACACGGATCAGTTTGAGACAGCGACTCTGGAGTGGAAGTTGGTCAACAGTGGTACGAAGCTTGAACATGTGTTGTCATATGTGCCGTGCTAACCTGTTCTGCAGGCGTCGTTCAGAAAGATGAATCCTTTGGGTCGAACGTTGTTTATGGAGCAAAACCAGCTGTACGGCAACATATACGAGGGCAACCGCAGGACGACGATTCAGACTTCGATTTGGACGACTAATCTCTCCGTTCACATGCGCTCGTGCTTCGGTTTGTCTCATGTGCTCTCTCTTGCTGTCATAGTTGTGCGTTCAATCAATCTTGGTCTTCATAATTCTTGACGGGCCATCATACGTGTTACAACATGAGTCAACGCTGACAGGGACGTTCATGCACTACCAATGTTCTTGTAGCGATGAATGGCCCGCTTCCGTGCCTCATCGTGATCGACTAGAGGCCGTGGATAACCCAGCTTATCGGCGACTCCTGGAGGCGGCTTGTGAATCTCTACCCAATGTCCAAGATGACAGATGTTGGATCAGTAGGTATCCCTCGCGCTACAGGTGTCTCTCCGAGTCTCACCTGCTCCTCTCACTTTCGCCAGCTCGGGCACAAAGGCACGAATATACTCCCCTCCAGGGTCCGTCTAGAGAAGGGAGCCGTAGCGGCCAGATGTTTCAGCATTCAAGCGTCGCATAGATTACGTGGGGTGCATACCTTCTGGCTCTGGGTGTATGGATTGAATATTCTGAAGTACGGCGCAGGGTCGACACCTGTGCTCGCGCTCCACTGCCAACCACCATTGTTGGATGCAAGATCGCCATCGATCAGGACCTCCATGAAGTGCTATACGTCAAGTGTTCAGCTCCAACATTCGTTCAAACAAGACACAGACGCCAGACTCACTTTCTCCCCCAATCGCCAGTCGATCATCAGGTCCTTGGTCAGATACATAGCCGCAATCATCCGGCCACGGTTATGCATCCAACCCATCTCTTTCGCCTGTCGCATCGCTGCGTCGACGATGGGCACGCCCGTACGGCCGTCTTTCCACGCCTGAAGGTGCTCCTCCGACGTCTCCCACTGCACGTTAGCATACTTCTCCTGGAACGGTCTACCCATGGACACGCGCGGGAACAGCGCGACGATGTGTGTGTAGAAGTCACGCCAAGCTACAACGCAAAGGCCTTCTTCAGCATCCGTCACAACCACATGCGGCAACGATACCCACCGATCTCCTGAATCCAGCGACCCACGCCTGTATCGCGGCTAGTATCGACGTTCTTCTTGCCGGATGCAGCGAGTGCCTCTCGGATGCAAGCACGGGCCGATATTATCCCTGCTGCAAGGTATGGACTGGTAGATAGACGCGTAAGTATCCGTTCTTCTGGTCGTTCTCATAGTGATTGACCTTATGCGACTGGTCGAATCAGAGTCCAAACGATCCCGTTGGTCCTTGTACTTGCCGAGACGACTCTGTCTCGCAGGGTCTTTGACCTCCTTCACGCCATCATCGAGAGGGTCCACGGCTCCAAGATGAGACGAGCGTGCCGCAGTGCGCAGAAAACGGCGGAGTATCTGCGAGTAAGGCAGTTGTTAAGTCGAATGCCTTCAATTCCATCCACTGCACAAGCATACCTCATGCGCAGCATCCTCTCCCGCATGCCAGACAGTCGAGATACGCTTTCGTTCTTCTGGAGACAGGTCAAATCCTTCGATGTGCTCAGGAACCTCAACCTTGAAGAGCTTCCCAAACACCGAGTGCGAATGTATTGATGGATCGTTCGCTACGGGAGTCTTCGCCTCGGCAAGATGGTTGGACGTGGCTCGGTCGAGTATGGGTTTCCAGGCGCGTAGGAACGGCGAATACACCTGATGTTTGGTAAGTGCGGGTTGACCTCTCAGAAAGCAATCAACTCACCGTGTAACCTCTCCCCTCTTTCGTCCTTACGTCCCCAGGCGCGATGATACACTTGTCGTGTACGAACTCGCATACGAGGTCCCCCTGCTTGTTGGCGAACTCGCTGACAGCAATATCCCTACGGAGCTCGTCCACCTCGTACTCGATGTTGGCGAAGAGATGAGACGCTTTCCACTGCCCGAGCAATTCCACTACATATACCGGAATCTTCGTGCGTGGCGAGTGCGAGACCGTGTACAGGGGAATGTTCAGCTTCGCTAGTTCAGCCTCGAGTCCATGTGAGTCCAAATCAGGCAATGCTAGTTCATGAAAACCAATACTTACCCGAAGAACTGCAAGGTTGCGCAAGGTGAAGTCGATCCTTCGCGCACCACGGTCATGGGCAATGTAGTCCTGCGGGCTGAATACATGAAGCACAATCAAAGGCACGCCGTCCCGTTGGGCTTGTGCCGAGGCCTGGGAGATCGCTCTGTTGTCGCGGACTGCATGGGGGTCAGCCTCCCAAGTCACTTCTCATAAATGTGGCAGCTACTCACTCCGGAGATCCTCCATCCTCATCCAGTACACGACGCACTCTCCCTTCATGGGCTTCTTCTTCGCATTGCCGTGAAGGGCGTCGAGCAGTTGAAACACGGGTGGGTGTGCGTCTACCTTGGCGGCGTTCTCGACCGTCGCGATCTTGTTGGGCAAGAATTTGATATCCTCGCGCGTCTTCTTCATCGCTGGATGAGGAGTTGAGGCTGCGACGGACGACGTGGACAGGCTGCGTGCCCGCTTGACCATCGAGAGGAGGAGGGTGATTCTGAGTATGGTGGCGGGCTGCTGGCGTGGTGGAAGAGGGAAAGATGGAGAGACGTGGCAGATGCGGGCACGCTGGCAGGTTGGGGCCAGGACATGGTGGCGGTCGCCGCGGACTTGCTCGACTCAGCCTGCTACTGCGTCACAGACGCGATCCCCGTCCCACCATCGACAGTCATGTGACCGCGTTGGCCAACAGACGCCCGATGGCCGAGGAGTGGAGCGGTCTAGAGCGTGGTACACTCAATGACAACTGCCATGGCATGCATCGTAAGTACTAGTACTACTGCTGCCGCACACTACATCCATCTTGTCTCAGTCCAAATTCTCATGTTGATACAATGCATCTTTAGATTCCTCGGATATCATACAAGTTCCTTAACGCCGGCGGCGTCATCGCTCCATACATCCGAGTCCTTACCACCGCGTCCTTGTTCGCTCCGAGATTGTTATTGTTTCAGCCTTCGCTTACTCGAGAATGAGCTGTCAACGTACAGTCCATTAGCCCACGATCCGCATGAATCGGGAAGTAATACACTCACGAAGGCAAGGTGGCCACCCACGACAGGGCGCGCACGGAAACCCTCCGCCCGGCCGTTCGTCGTCTCGTACCAGTCCCCGAACGGCTGTGACGCCTGGCCGTCCGACACAAACTTGCGCACCGAGCTGATGAAGAGGTCCCGCACCTCCGTTGACGTCACGATCGCCGAGGTCCAGATCTCCCAATCTGACATTGTGAGGGACGTAGATCAGCATTCAGTTCTCGACAGATGTGCCACAGGGAGGCGTACCAGTCTTCGTGTAGGTGTGGCTGTGGCGCGGCGTCACGAGTCAGCAGTTGGGACAGAATCATTGCATGGAGCCACTCACCGAGTGTCCAGAGGCACACCATACGCGTCTGCGAGCCGTCAGTGCAAGCATGGAGGGGAGTACGCCGTATACGTACTAGCGTGTGTCTTGTACCATGCAGTTTCTGCAGCAATACAAACATCAGCGTCTGCTCCCACGCATGCCTACGAGGAATGGGACTAACGGAGATCGTAGATCGACTCGGGGAAAAGGTTGAACTTCAAAAGCTTGTCACCGAAGAGGTTGTAAGCGAGACCCCACGAACGGTGGTCGTTGTACTGTGGCGTGACGCGTGAGCAACAGAGCCGTCCGATCGCGCACTAGCACGAGCTCAAGATCTGACGCACCGAGAGCGTCAAGTGCTGTCCATCCGATGACATCGCGTAACCTTGCCACTGCTCGACATACGAGGTGGCGATTGCCTGGAGGTCGTACCAGTCAGCCACCGCCAACTGACATCGCGGACGCAAGTACGGTACGCACGGCGTAGTTGCGCGCCTTCTCTTCGTCACCGGCGAGTGCGGCGAGTTCAGACATGGCCTTGATACCGATGATGCCCTTGATCGCGAGGTTCGTCTGGTTCGCGAGACGACCGGCGAAGTCATCCGTGCTCAGCTGGAGCTCGGGGATGAGGGAATCCTCGATGAGGAACTGTGCCCATTGGTCAAGGAGGTTATACTGTGAAGTGGGTGTGAGTCCTGAAGAGAATGGAGGTCACAGCTACGAGAGCCCTACGTATTTATCGATGAAAGTGCGATCGCCCGTCTTGCGAGTGTAGCTGAGCACCATGATGAGGTGGTTGCCGCTCTCCTCGACTTGCATCGGCTCGTCGTTGCCTGGTGTCTCGTCTGTCAGAGAATCTCGCGCAGAGGGCGCATATTAAACTCACCATCGTTGTGTCCATCAGCCCTAGGGTAGTGAGCACCTGGACGGCCTCAGCTGACTTGATTGAACATGGCATTCAGAAGAGCTCACCCATGTCGTGGAGGGCCCACTTGTTCGGGTACTGGCCGCTCGCCTGGTATTCGTAGTGGGGAAGCAGGAGCAGCTTGCCAATGACGGGGTTGGTGTACAGGAAGATCGGCCAGGCGGGGAAGATCACATCGATCGTGTTCATGTTCTGCGCTCACCACATCGGACTCAGTCACTTGTACCACCAGAACTAGAGGGGTCTGCCTTACTCCGTTGCTAGAGATCTCTGCATGGCGCTGTCAGCCAACATCGCTTATTATCAATCAGAGACGAGCACATACCCTTCATGAAAGTCAAGATGTCAGTCGTGTTGTATTCACCGGTGCTCGTCTTCGAAACCGTGAACTCGATCGTGCCAAACGCCTGCCGGACAGAAAGCTCGACAATATCCGCGTAGTCGGACGAGATCTTTTCCGCATCGGCCCGGATCTGGACATCGAAGGCTGACGCGCGAGCGACGGCGTTCTTGTAGTCGTTGATGAAAGTCGAGATCTACCAGAGTTCCGTCTGTCAGGGCTGCGCCAATCGCGGTGTAGGTTTGCACATATGCATACCGCGCCAGCAACAGTCGGGTACTTGGTCCAGAAATATGCGCTGCGAGGCTGCCGACCGTCGTTTTCGATGATGTACCGGATGACTGGATCGCGGACGTGGCCAACGACGAATACGGCAGGCTCAGATGGGCCGGTGACAGAACCAAGATCGTGCGCGAGGGCGAAGACGGGCCAGCGGTCGTTGACAGGACGGAAATCAGTGTCGGCAGTGTTGGCGAGCTTGCCGTTGCCGATGAACTGCGCACGGACGACAGTGTCCGCGCCGCTCTGCCACGTCGCGCCCTGAGTCTGTGGGTTTGGGTCAGCTATATGCGCGTGTGTATCTTCTTGGGAGGCGCGACGTACGTTCAAGGTGGAGTGGTATGCGGAACCATCTGTTCACAATATCTTAGCCGACGCAGCAAAGCACTGACAGTGTATAGACCTACGCTGGATGTGATCGTTGATCTCATTCAACACAGACTGGCACTCGAGCTGGACTTGATGGGTAATCACATCGCCGGTCGTCGTGGTCCAGTTTGCCTTTTGATCGTTGTCGCCCGTAACCCATTCGCCGCTGATATCGGCGTAAACCTGCACGCTGTGCGCGTTGCCGTCGTTGGAGGCTGCAGAAACCGCGTAATATGAGAAAGGAAGCGACTGGTTGTGGAGATCCGAGGGCTCGACAGGGCTAAGGAAGTTGACAGTAAGATCAATGGGACCCGCAGCCAGGACAAATGTGCTCTGCGTAGAGGTCCACTGCAATCACAATCATCAGTCATGTCACAGAATGTCAATGCAAGCCTCGTACAGTCAGGCTCTTCTGCGTAGCTTTGGTGGCCCCAGCAACCGTAGGGGCACCCATCCAGGTGTAGGTTGTGCCATCGACCTTGACATAACCCACCCAGCCCAAGGTCTGCAGGGACGACTTCAGACGTGCAACTGAACGAGCATAAAGAGGACACGTACACTCCCGGTCCAAAACGAGGGCCAAACGTCGTTCAAAGCGGCACCGGAGCCTTGGTTGAGCCACGCCGATAGGTATGGCGTGCGCACCGCGAGCGGCACAGAATGAGGGTTGAAAGGCTTCACATCCCAAGTCACCGCTCCCAAAACGGGAGCGAGCAACATGGAACACCAGGTTGCGAGGAGGGCAGTTGCGTACATGACAGCCCCGACGCGTTAGAGGAAGAAGAACGTGGATGTGGAGCGAGCCCGATGAGACTAAATACGCTCGCCGGCAGCGCGCCTCGAGTCGCAACATGGCCCACAGTCGCCTGACTGGCTACAATCAGCAAATGCGAGCAGAACCAGAACCTCGTTGAGCCGGCTATGGGGTGCCCTCGTGGAGACGCTCTATGATGAAATGGCTGGAATAGTTCAGACCATGCTGAAGGTCAGTCAGCTGGACAGTATCGTCGAGCGATAGAATTTGCCAAGACGAGCTGCGAGCATCGCGAGTCAGCATCTTGTTCGGAGGATGAGCCGACATCCATGACATCTTGCGAAAGCATTGTATGTACCTGCGTTGCATGCACACGGTGTCGTATGACGACCTAGGACATGGGACCAGCGACCATGGATCCGCATCATAGCGTCAGGTGGAGTGATCTCAGATGGATCCCTCAGTTCCTGGGTGTCCGAGGAACACGTACTCCCGGCGTCGGAGGTCTGCAACACGAGGGTCTCAGCGCAGAGCCTTAGGCTTGTTTCAGCAATTGCAAGCTTGAGCACTTACTCTGGTTTTCGGATTGCCGAGACCATGACTGGGCCTCGCTGCGGCGCTGCCAGTGGTCATCTGAACTTTCGTCGACTTCTGCCAGTGCGCATCCACTGGTCCACTCGCGGCGGCCAGTGACCATATGATCGACATGACAGATCATCGGAACGCTCGAGAATGGTGACATAGTAGAAGCGAATGGCCAGGGTGATGCATTGTGGAGAAGAGAGACGCAAATCACCGGGACGCAGCCCCTGCAGATCAGCGCTGTAACCTTCGAGGTGGCTATGTCGCGATAAGCGCCCAATGCTACTGTTGCAACCAAAGAGACATCTGGCGGAGCGTCCGCTCCTCCTCCAGTGTCTCCATTCGACTGCAGCATCTTGTTGTTTCTGTTCCACGCGACCTCCTGTGGAGGAATATTGTGGGCGACTCCGTACCTGGGCAACGAACGAGGATATGTGGGGGATTGTGTGTCTCGGTCAGCTTCCTTCTATGACGAGTTTTGAATCCTTGACACCCGCTGCGGTTGCCAATCCGCCGTCTCTTCTCCTGTCTGGCAACTGCGGGTAATACTGCGGGTACCTACAGCTACAATGAGCTATTCTCAGCGGACAGGATCCATCAGCAGTACCGCCCTTCACGGCATCCACCGCCCGGTCATCGACAAAACGTCCGACATGCTTACTAGCCAAGATGTCAACTTGCACTACAGTCTCCCCCTCCTTCACTCTATTCCGCCCGCTACCTCCTCCCCTCACGTATTCAGTATTTTGTCGACTACACAATCGCACCGCGACTGCTATTGAACATACGAGGACGCACGCCAGGTGCGACCACCCCGTCGGAGGCAGGAAGTAACTCGGCATCAGCGCCTCCGGTCTGAAGAATATCTTCGGGCTTTGAGCAATTTACTTACTTCCCCTGGCTCGTATTCCAAGGGGCTGCATTCAACATCACGACGACCCAAAGTGTGTCCTTGCACACCTACCATACCAGGCTTGTTCCCGGCAACTCGGCGTAACGCCGTTCATCCACGCACGTCTCCTCTCGTTCGTTGTAATCGAAGCGTCCTACCCATCGCCGTCAACCTCGCTACGCGCGAGTCGGCACCGAAAGCTTCTGCAGGAAGGGGGCAGTGGGAAATCGTCAGAGAAGAGGCAGCGGCCACCTGTGGCCAAGGCAGTAGTACTGCATCACGGTTGCCACTTTGTTGTACGCCCTCCTGTACTGAACCGTAACGTATGCCGGGAATGGCTTGTATACTGTTAGTGTCAGTGTGCTAAGTCATTGAATTTGAGTGCCAGAGTACTGTAGTGATGAAGTCATCGTGTGCGTGCAGAGATGCGATGCTATTCTTGATCAGCTCACGCGAGAGCCACGTGGCTACTCACTGAGCGTTCGAGGCGGAGTCGATTCGCTGTTGAGCGGACTCTGACCTCTCCCCTTCCTCGGCCAGTCTCTCAGGCGGTCGACGCGTCGTTCTCCCTCCCTCCGCCGCCATGGACTTACCAACGCCTCGAGAACTGGAACTTGAGACCCTCCTGCGCCAGCGTGACGCGCAGGTCGCAGAACTCACCGTGCGTATCATCGTTCTCCCGATACCATACCCGGCTCATTGCTCGACGCGTACCAGGATGAAGTCACGCATTTGCGCCAGTTTCTCGCGACCCAACCCCCTCCCTCGGCCACAGAACCCACTACTATCCCTCCCGCATTGATGTCGCTGTTGCTACCCCACCTCAACCAACATGCTACCCTCGCCACATCTGGGTCCAGCTCTGCCACGACTGCCCTCATCCAGAGGGTGAAGACGCTCCAGGAAGAGAACGACGAGCTGTACGAACTGCTCAAGACCGGAGAGACGGGGCGACTGAAGGAGGACGTCCGTGCCCTCAAACGAGCTGTGCAGAAGTTGGAGGGAGCGCTAAGAGGTGCGTTGGGCGCGTGCATCTCCTAGGAACCGCCTAGTTTGACAGCCACTTGGACCGCAGAATCGCACCAAGTAATAGCTTCTCTATCGTGAGCTCCCCGTGTAGTCATCCGCTTGCGCTCCCTGATCCGTCCCTCTAGCGTCGAATTGGAGAAGTCTCAAGACGCGCTTCTCCATGCACATGGGCGTCAACCTCATCCCTCCCACCAACCGTCCCCAGCGCCTCGCTCGCATCAACCCCCACCACACCTTGCCAATGGCAGTGGGAAGCTTCCTCCTACTGGACCCCGTGCTCACAAAAAGCCACGTCTTTCCGAGTCCCAGATATCCCCCGCCGCGTCGAACGCACCTCTACCGATACCACCAAAGCCCCACCTTTCCGCAGCTAACGCGACTCAGCCCCGCGGCATCTCCCGTGACTCTCGTGCTTCGCAGGACAGGAAGCCGATCAAGGAGACGGTTAAAGAAAGTGCCATGGACGTAGACGACGACAGTCGTTCTCGGCCGCGGTCACCTCTGCGCGAGCGTGACCGGCCTCCGCACCGGGATCGTGAGCGGGATCGTGAGAGGGATCGCGACCGCGACAACCGTGCCAGGAACCGCGACCGGGAACGCGACAGAGAGCGTGACCGTGATCGGGAACATGACAGGTCGTCGCGTCGCAATGGCGGGGGTGGTGGTGGCGGAGGAGGCGGCGGAGGAGGGGGAGGGGGAGGTAGTGGGGGAGGCGGCGGTGGCGGCGGCGGCGGTCGACGTGGTGGTGGTGGTAGACGGACAAACGGCAACAGCAATAACAATATCGACGCCTACGGAGACCGGACGCTGGCGGAACGTATGGGACTATAATCGGACTGGAACGGCCAATCGTGGCGTGCACCACGGACGCACGCCGTGTTGTGTAGTACATACGGTACGACTTTCTCTCTCGGACTTCGCCTCACGTGTATTCATACCGATCTAACTTATCCGTATCTGGATCCCTCGCCCACAGTTGTATTCATACCATGTTCACGCTCTATCGTCGTAATGCTTTGCGGAATCGTATCGCCTCGCTGTATCTATTCTATCGCCCCTTCATCGCCCCTTCCCTTCATCTTCGAGCTATTGTAGTCACGACCATCACACCCCCATCTTGGAAGGTTTGCTTGCTTACCCGTCCCCATCGCCACTCCTGCACTCCCATCACTCCCCACCAATATCGCTCATCTACTCCCAGCATTCTTGACCGCATCTTGATAACTCGCTATAGCTGCTGACCATGAGGGCGAACCCATGTACTGGTCGCACACAAAACATTGCGTTGTGCATGTTGAATTGCGCACCGCCCTTGTCTCGTCCGTCTGATGTACTGAATTGTGGACCAGCAGATGTGTTCAGCCAACCAAGGGGCCGAACCGTTAAGCCACAAGCCACGATGGTGCGTTGCCTGAACTGCCCATCGCATTGACTCATATATGTAGCGCACAATCACATTCGCACAAGGACACGAGGCCTCCAACTACTCGATCCAGCACCCTTTGTCAGTCACTGACAGTCAAGTCGATAACCTCCACCTTGACGCGCTTCGAGTCATCCCGAACGCTGTTGGACCCTCCGATCTCCGCCATCCGTTTCTTCCATCCGCCCTCGTCGGCACGTGCCTTGCTATTCTCGCCAGATGGAGCGGGAGCGGTAGGGGAAGTCTGAGCAGGCGCAGACGACACAGGGAGCGGAGATGCGACAAGACGCTCCGCTTCTTTCTCTTCGTTCTCAGAATCCGACGCGTTCACGATCCGCGCTCGAACGAGCTCGTCAAAATACTCTTGGAGTTCTACGACGCAGGGGTGTGGGCGTTCAGCATGTGGTCACCAAGGCCGGACGAATTGACGTATACCAAGACTTACTCTTTGCATAAGATCGCGCGGCGCAATTCCATGCTACGTGCGTACGGCGCTTACTGTTCTGTGACAACAATATTCTGTCAGTGTTAGGCCGCCCCCCCTGCATGAAAACATCTCCGAGTCGTGCCTACAGTGCACATACCTCTTCACGATGCGCAAACTCCCGCCACCGCTCCAAGTGGGTGCTGTAGGCCTCCCATTCCGCGCGCTTCTCGAACATGTACTCGGCCATCGCCCGCAGGTCCTGCTCTGTGACCTTCTTGCCCGTCGTGGGCGGCCGCGGCCGGAAAGCAGCAGGCGCACCGTCGTCGTAAGTCGCGGAAGGGTCGTCGTCCCCGTTATCCGAGTCGTCGTCGCTCGGATCGAC
Organism: Earliella scabrosa; assembly: GCA_022605405.1. NCBI lineage: Eukaryota > Fungi > Basidiomycota > Agaricomycetes > Polyporales > Polyporaceae > Earliella > Earliella scabrosa. The sequence continues at coordinate 1,933,684 of JABYQQ010000005.1, read as the reverse complement.
ATCATCGGACTCCGATTCTGTCGTCAGAGACGTCAGCCTGGCCGAGCTCGCGGGCTGCACAGACTCGACGTCCGAACCTCCCGCCTGCTTGCGGGCCGCGATGTAGATCTGGTCCGGGAGCTCGCAGTGGGCGTCCCAGTGCTTGCGCCAGGCATCGAAGTCGTGGTGAGGCGCCTGCACGACCAAGTTAGACGAACGCCTCCTCATGACTAGGGGGAAGGCCCGGGAGGGGGGCTACTCACCTCCTTTGCCAGCTCCCTCAGTAGCGTTGCCTTCGAGGGCACGGCGCTGGTGCCTCCGGGCTCGCGCTCCTGGGTTAGCCTCCAGCGGAGGTAGTGGATCAGAAAGATCTTGTCTTCATCGCTGAAGTGGTTTGGAATCTTCCGGGGATCCTCGCACGGCGCCTTTGGCTTCGTCGACGGTTGCACAGGAGGGATGTACGTGCCGGCGTGATACTCGGGTACGGGTCCGCCGCCTCTCCTCAAGCGCCCGCTAGCAGAGGAACTGGTGCTCGTGCGCGATGCTGGAAAGTTGTTCGATGTGTTGTCCTTGACGAACTTCCATCCGTCTCCGGCCCTGCCGCGAGTGTTCACGTTAGCTTCCGCGTTCTCACGTTGTGGGGCTCCCGAAGAAGTAGCGGTTGCAAGTTTGCGCTCGAGTTTGGGTTTCTTCTCTTGAGTTTTCGAGTTCGCGCCGGGACGGCGGCGGTGACCACTGTCAAGGATGGTTTGGCAGGTCAATGGTGATCAACGTTTCAACGACAACAGCACGCTTCTTACCGTGAAGTTCTAGGATCATGACGAATAGACGGCGCCGTACCGCGCTCATTACTACTACCACTGGCAGCAGCAACACCACCCTCACGCGCCGCAGGGACCACCTGTACCTGGGGGAGCAGCTGCTCGATGTTGTGCACGAACGAGTGCTGCCAGCCTGTGTAGAACCGCACCGAGTTAGCACGCAGAGCTCAGACCGACACTACGCACGGAATACGGAAAGGGAACGCACCCACTGTGCCCGGCGGGCGGCCATTCGACTATCGGGGTGCCAGTGGACAACAGTTCAGTACTCATTACTCAGTCTGCAAGTCCGCGCTGAAGAGTCACGAGCCCCAGCGCACCTTTTGTAGCAGCTCGAGGACCTGGCCGACGGTTTGTCCTCTCGCCTTGCCCTCTCTGAGCGCATCGACCAGGACTTTTTCGTCCTCCGCAGACAGCTGCAGCGCGTCCGAGATCGCCGGCCCAGTCTGAGTCGCGTTTTTGTTGTCATCCGAACGCGCTGCTGCTGGGCCTGCCACGGGTGGCTCACCAGCAGGACCGTTGACGTCCGGGGCACGTTTCCGAGCACGGGCCTCGCGCAAGTAGGTCTCGGCGAGCGCGGAGAACAGATCGTCATTCACAGGCACGAGCTGCTGCTGGGGCGCGGCGGGCTGGACGAATCCCATCGGCTGGATCTGGCCCCCCGGCACTGGTTGAGGTTGAGGCTGAGGCTGAGGGTGCGGCTGAGACATCCACGCGTTCTGAGGCTGGACATGATGGGTTGGTGCGTACGCTGCGCCAGGCTGCCAATGGAATGTCGTCGGAACAGCGACCATCTGAGGCCCGGGCACCTGCAGAGGCACTGGCAGACCATATTGCTGAGCGTGCGGCTGCTGAGGGGCGGGCTGGTTGAAGAAGTAGCCTCCGCCGGCGCTGCCGGTGGGGACAACTTGAACGGGAGCCATCTGGGCTTGGAACTGCCCGTGCACGAAGCGGTTCGGATCCATCGCCAGGTGGCCTCGAGGGGGACGTGGTGGGGAAGAGCTGCGACTCACGCGACGTCGACGAGGATGAGATCTGAGAGGTCTACTTGCTGGGAGGAACGCTTTGGCTCAGCGAGGAGGAGGCACCGCACATGCGGGACGGAGTTGAGCCTGATCTGGCAGTCTGTCATTTCCGCTATCATCCTCTATCGTCCGTACCTTCTGACGTCCACCCAGAAGGCGCGCTCAAAAACCATCCGGAAACCAGTGGGTTAAACGTGTCCGCCCGCTCCGGTCTTCTCCTGTAGTTCGCCGCGAGCGTCGTTTCAAGTTGGATCTTCCTATTCCCGTGTCTCACCGTGGGCTCCGAGTCGCCATGGGGCCAGCAGCACGAGGCTCAAGGAACCGCTCCAACCTGCGCGAGCATTCTGGGTGACGCCGCTCAGGCCTGACGTTTCAGAAAGTCGCGAACACGGAGACTCGAAGCAACCGTGGCATCCGAGTTGCGCTGTTCGCCGGATCGACGGTCCAGACGTCCAGCCCCAAATAAGCACCTAGATAGCAAGCAGCGCGCACACACGAACGACAGTACTGTTGTACAGCAGCCGAGACCTACTCGAACGTTCCAAGAAAGCCCATCGACCCGCGGCCGGGTCACTAGTCGCGCTTCATCCGCTTCTCGTCCGGAAACGCACCCTCCTCGACGGACGGCCGCTTCCGCGTCGCCGCAGTCGTCATCGTCCCTTCCTCCGCACGTTCTGCCTTGGGCCTGGGCGCGCGCGAGCCCAACGCGACGGGCGAGCCCGAGTCTTGCTGTGGAGGAGTGCACACCTTTGCGGCTGCGGCTGCGGCTGCCGCATCCGCATCCCGTCGCCCCTTGTTATATTCTTTGAAGTACACGGAGAGCTCTAGCAGACATTCAAGGCGATCAGCGATCATTGCAGGTGACAGAATCAGGCGGTCAAGGACTGAGTACTGACCGTCGGCATGATCCCTGGCAGCGGACGCCCACCCCGCAAGTGTCCGGCGGGCCTTATTCTGTATCGATGCCAACAAGTCACAGTCGGTATCATGCTGAGCTGGGACAGAGCACGGCGCACGTACCTTGGGGCGCTCCGCAAACTCCCTCCAATAGCCCTGAAACGTCCGCGCCTGGCCCAACGGCGGGACCTTCGCGACCATGTACCTCGCCATCCTCCGCAAATCCTCCTCCGTGACCTTCGTCCCCGCTCTCCGACGCGGCGGCGGCGGGAGCCGCGCTTGGCGCACCTGGCTCGCAGACATGGGGAACGTGCCAGCGTCATCATGATCATCACAGTCCTCGCCCCCGTCGCTGCTCTCGCCTGTGCGCGTGCCGCTGGAGGGCCCCTCGTCCGAGACCTCCGCACCGGCCTGCGAGGCCGCCTCCTGCTTCTCACGCTTGCGCGCCGCGATGAACACCTGGTCGGGCAGCTCGGGCGCGTCGGCCCAGTGGCGTTTCCACGCCTCGGCGTCGTGGTGCGGGGTCTGCGAGAGAGGTCGGTCAACGACTGCATCACAGAAGAGAAAGAGTGGGAGAGAAGGGGGCGGGACCCGGGCGGACGGCGGGATCTCCTCACCTGCTTTGCGAGCTCTGCGTACAGCTGCTCCTTCTTGGGCACGGGCCCATCACGCAGCCTCCACTGCAAGTAGTGAATGAAGAACACCTTGTCTTCGTCTGTGAAGCGGGGATCCGACAAGTCTTCGGAGTTGCGTCGAGGTGGCTTCGGGATGATGGTGGGAGGGAGGTGGGGGATGTGCGTGAAGTCGTGATATTGCTCGACGGGGCCCCTGCGCAAGAAACGAGCACTGGTAGACTCATTCTCGATTGGGGCAGAAGGCGCGGATTCGTCGTCGCGGAAGGGACGGAGGGCGGCCTTGTTGCTGGACTTGCTCCTGTAGACCGTCTTGGCGTGCGCACGACTGGGAGGGCGGATAGGTGACGAAGATCTGGTTCTAGAGGTGACCGTCGTTGACACGGATACTGACGCAGGTTCCAATCTCACCACCGGGCGACTGCACATGCACTTAGTAGATGAGCAGCCATCAGTATGACACGACGTACGCTACAGGTCTGCGCTCTGGTGGCAACGACGTCGTAGACTGATCCGGGGAAGACGAGGGTTCCGACGAAGACGACAGCTGACCGGAATGGAGAAATGCCTTTTTGGCGATGTCTTCGAGGTTGTCCAGCAAGTAGTGGGTCCAATCGACGTGCCTGCTCGTCTGGCGGATACGCAACGGCGCCCTAAGTACGATCCGGGTGCACGAAGACGAGGCACGGACGCACACACCTGTTGCAGCTGCTCAAGGGCACGCCGAGACCCCATCCCGACCGCCTTGCCCTTCTTCAGCGCATCCACAAGGAGGCGCTCCTTCTCCTCCGACGAGTACGCACGCGCAGACGAACGCCCTCCCGCACCATGGGCATTCTCTCGATCTCCCCGTGGTCCAGCACTAGTCCCAAGCGCACTCGACGCCTTCGACGTCTACGTCTGGCCCGGAGGGCGGGCGCCACCCTGGGCGGCCATGCCCGCCTGGACCTGGGCGGGCGTGAGCTGGATCTGCGCCTGGGGCATCGACATCCACTGCGGCGTGAGCTGCTGCATGTGCGCCATCTGCGAGACGTGCGAGAGCGGCGGGATCTGCTGCCCGCCCGCCGCGCTACCCAACAGGGTCTGTGCCTGTGCCGTGCCTGCCCCAGACGCGTTCGCGGCGAATATCCCCTGGGGGTGCTGGGGGTGCTGAGCCTGTTGGACCTGCTGGTGCCATCCCTGCCAGTAGAGAGGGAGGGCGAAGTTCTGGACGTTGACCGCGGGGATCTGCATGGGCAGAGGCGGCGCCGCTGTCGCGCCACCGTGGGCTGGAGTGAGGTTCTGGGGCTGATGCTGGTAGTGCTGCTGGAAGAACGCGTTTCCCGACTCGGCGTTCGCGTTCTGCGCGGCGTTCGCGTTCGAGAACGCGTTTTGGTTGAACTGGGGGTGATGGTACGCGTGCGGGTTCATGATCGCATCGAGCGTCGCGGTCTTGGTCTTGGAGGCGGTCGGGGGGTCGAGGCTGAGGAAAGGGAAAGAGAACGGGAGCGGGTCGTGGGGGTCGGACGGAGGATGGAGGACGTCCCAGACGGCGGGCGACATGGCTGCAGCTCGAGTCCACCGCGGCCGAGTCAGCGGGGGCTCGCGTCCAGCCGTCGCGAGCGCGGACGTGCACCAAAACACGGCCGATTTTTCGACAGAGAGACGCGGTTCACGGAGCCCGATCAGGAAGGCCGCGCGCACCCGAATACGGTGGGCCTCGTGTCGTGCAGTGGGGCAGCGCGCGACGGTTCCTCCGCCCGCTTCTCTGATCGTCCGCGTCCCCAGTGTCCAGACGACCGCGGCCCAGTCCCCGATTCGGCGTGCCATTACGTCTGCCTTGCGTACGCCCGCGTCCCATCGCTCCCTATCTGCCCCCCCATCGCGCTTCGATCTTAGCTCGCGGTGCGCCAGAAGGCGGGGGCACGCGAGGGCCGGACGGGCACGCGCCTTCATCTCGCCGACGGTGTTTGCATTAGACATCTCGAGAAGCACAATTGGATTAACGAGCGCAGCACAAACCTAGGGGCACGCCGCACAGAAGCACAGAAGCGCAAATCGAAGCGGACACCGACTCGGGCGCCTCAGACGAGCCCCAGCCCCCTCCGCAACGCGTCCGTCAGGTCCCACTCGTCCGTGTCGCCGTGGATGTCGAACATGTTCACGCCCCGCATCCCCGCCTCCCGCACCAGCTGCGCCTTCATCTCCAGCGACACCGGGTCGTCGTACGTCACGATCTGCTGGGCGTCCGCCGACCGCAGGTACGGTGTGTTCGAGCACGCGTCCCACATCCGCACGAACCCGCCGTTGCCCGCGAACAGGCTCCTTGACTCGCCGTTCTCGATCGCCGCGCGAAGTGCCGTGGGTCCCACACTGCCGCCGGACGTCTCCGCATAAGTCGCTGCCAGTCCCGGACTGAGAGTGTCGCCAGTCGAGTCATAGCCTATGTTGTCGCCAGTAGAGCCGGATCCGGGTTGCGCAGCGGAGAAAGAAATCGAGTCCGAACTTGAGCTGGAACTTGGCATGCTGGAGTACGGCTGGACGACGCCCTGCTTGACGAGCTCGCGAAACTGGACCTGGCCGTTGTCCGTCCCGCCGTCTTCGCTCTTGACCCGAATCGCACCCGGCAGGAACCCAGCGATCGCCTCAGAAGCCCAGCCCAGACCCGACAACCGTCGTCTCCGCCGCTGTCGTCTTCGGCCCCGCGCCCCACGCCCATATCGGCTCGGGCCCCCACGCGTCTGCAGCAGCATCTCAGACGACCGCGAGACATAGCCGTAAGAGGGAACGCCCAGGACGAGCTGGCTAGGGTCGAATCCAGCCGCAGTCCAGACTTGAAGAGCGGACAGAGCGCTCGCGCTCCCCTGCGTCGAGTTCTGGCACGCGTCGCTCAGTGGCGCGTTTGGCCCGGGATGGCTTGATGCTGCGAGGGATGCATTTCATGTTAGTGCGCATGCAGGCGATAGGCACGGACCAAGCGAACGGATGTGCAGTCAGGGAATCAGGGATAGGGGCCTGCGCAGCGGGAACAAGGGGGAAACAAGAAAGAGAGAAAGGAAAAGGAAGGAACACTCACAGCCCCAAGTATCATAGTTCATGAGCAGCACCCAGTCCAGCACCCGAGCGAACTCGGACACGTCGCCCATCGGGTTCCCGTCCGCGCCCGCGAACGGCACCGTCTGCGTGGCCGCCGTGATTGTCGCGTTCGGCGGGAGCGTCGCGCGCAGCGTCCGGAGGAAGGCAAGGAAGTTCGCCGAGTCCGCCGCGCTCACGATGTTGCCCCCGCTCCCCTCCTGGCTCGGGTACTCCCAGTCAATGTCGATCCCGTCCAGGCCATATTGCGCGTACAGCGCGAGCATGTTGTCCGCGAGCGTCGCGCGGCCCTGCGCGTCCGCCACCGCGGACGAGAAGTACCTGCGAGAAGAAGCGGGGGGCCCGAGTCAGCGCATGTGTTATTGAGAGACGGACGCGCATGGTGCGGTGCCAGGAAGCCAACTGAGACGACGGCAATATGAAGGAGACGGAGCGCGACTCACTTGCTTCCCGTCCAGCCGCCCACGCTCAGCTTGACGCGCTTCCCGCTCTCGTGTGCCCGGTTGACGAGACGCCGGAGCGTGTCTGGCGCGTCGTCCGAGCCGTCCCACGAAAGCGTGAAGTCCTCGTCGGGCACGGCGAACGCAAAGTCGATCCAGTCGAACCGGTCAAAGTCGATCTTCTCCGGGGGATACTCGTCCGTGACCCATTCCGGGTAGTACGCCATCACGAGCGGCGCCGCCTGCGTGCTTGGGCCAGGCGGCGTCACGGTCGTGCCAGGGTCGGCGCTCAGATTGGGCGAGGACGATGAGGGTGCTGGGGGTGGGACGCTCGAGCTGGACGCGCCCGCGCTCGCGCTGGTGCTCGTGCTCGGAGACGTCGACGTCGACGACGGTGGCAAGCTTGGAAGCGGAAGCAGGGCGCCGTCACCGGGAAAGACGAGAACGGGGCCCGGGCGCGCGCTCGCGGCGAGATTCTCACTGGATGGCAGAGAAGGGGCAGGAACTGCCACGGGCGGCGGCGAAGCTGGCTGCAATGTGCTCGTCACGGTCGTGAACACGGTCGACGTCTCCGCCACGATCACGGTCGTCCTCATGGTGGGAGCGGCGTCGAGCTGGCGGCGCAGGGCGTCGGCACGAGGCTCCCACGGTGCAGGCATGGCGTGGGCGAAGAGCGGAAAGAGAAGGGGAAGGCCCGTAATTAGTAGATAGGGTTTGGACGCCATTGTATGTCGGAAGCCGTGTGGTCGCCGCGCCTGGAGGAGTGCACGAGATGGGAGCAAGGGCAGAGAAGGGCAGAGAAGGCGAGCCACCAGGGCAAGTATAGCTAGACGCTAGAAGAGGAAGAGCTGCAGGGCCTGCCAGAGGACGGTCGAAGAAGGCGGATGGAGACCAGGGGACCGGGAATTGGGCGGATAAGTATCGGGGGAGGGAGGCTGACAGCGAAGACAGGTGGCTGACGAGGACACCTGGGAGAGGGGGCTGCATGTCGGGCCAAATTCGAAGCAGAGATTCGGATTCGGACGGAGATCTGAGGACGCTGATCACCCCAAGCGGGCGCGCTGGCCATGGGGGGGATAGATCAGCGTCTGACGATCCCGGAATGGAGAGGGAGAGAGGGATGGGGGTACCCACAGGCTGTCGACTACGCTCGCGAAGGCGCAGGAAGGACACGGAAGAGAAGGCAGCTGAATGCGATAACGTGAGAGGCTGGTGGGAGCAGCCAGTCGACTTGGAAGAGTGCAATCACGTTCATATGACACCCGCATGCACTCTCGCGTGTATGGACAAAGGCTCGGTAGCAGCGTCGGAAGTGATATTGCGCTTCGCTGGACATTTGGCTATTGTCATGACCCGGTCAATGGCCAAAATGGCCTCTCGTGATTGTTGGCGAAGACTTGCTCGTCGTGTGCATCAATCAGACGCATTCATCGCTGGTGATGTTTTCGTGATCCTAGGAGGGAAAGTGTCAAGACCGAGGAGGAGAAGGGAGGGGATAAGCGAGACATCTGACATGTTAGGGTCGGGAAGGATGAGTGTGGTCGGGCGGGGATGGGCGGGAGTGGCCACGAAAGGGGAAATGGGGATGACGGAGGGCGAGGGGCGCGGAGGACGAGGAGGAGTCAGTCGGGAACAGATCTCGGACGAGGCGGTTATCGAGAGTTTGGCTTCGGGGACATGGAAGGATGGTCGACGGTGGCCGGACGACTGCCTATCCGGGACGAGGGGGCTGATGACACTGGGAGCGAGGCGCCACGACGGGCGAGTGAGAGCGATGGCGGCCTGGCGAGACGATCGTTGTCAGATTCCCCGCGTGCAGCTCGCTCGCCACGACCGACGCTCTCAGTCCGAATGTGGCGGAGTGGCGTGCCGAATGCTTCCGCCTGCCGGATATGGCAGGTATGCAACTACACCAGGCTGCTACTCGGCGCTTCGTGGGCAGAACAACGTCGTCTGGCTCGCATCCATCTCTTCCGGGCATGCCGCCCTTTCGAGCCGTGTTCCCTTGCTGATTCGCTCTCTGACTCGGCTTCTGGCCTGTAATTGCGCGGGGAGTGCAATCAATCTGCATGCTCGGAGCGGTGTGATTGACGCGAGGGTGCTGGGCAGGGTGCGCACGCAGCCAGGGCTGGCTAGTGCGCGCTACGGCCGTGCGTCCTCGGCGTTTGTCCGAGTCGACCACTTGCTGTTTCGAATCCGAGTCTGTCCTGCCACCTGTCTTCTTCACAGCGCGTGTCTCCGCTCCCTTCGCAGCCAATGACAGCTCATCCGTCCTTCTTTTGTCCTTGTCCCCTCCTCCGCGCAGCGGCATATATAGCCTTCCCCCTTTCTCCGTCTCTACCCGCCCTCCCCCTCCTCAGCCATCCGCCAGACTAGCCCTCCTCTGCACATGTCTCTCTGTCCTCCACCAAGAATGCCTTCGCCTCAGCTAGTGCCTGCGCCCCTCCCCTCGCCACCCCCATTCCCGCGCAGAATATCCTCCCGCTCGCGTCTACAACTACCGATGCACCCCAGCGAACCACCCATTCCTCCGCGCCTCGTCGGCTCGGCTCTCCTCGAGAAGCTCACACATTCAGATCCCGCCACCCTCACACCAAAGATCCAGAAGCAGCTGTGGTTCGATGGAGACGAGTTCGGGACTAGGAGGACAAGTCCTGCACAGACCGAAGACCCAGCCGGTTCGCCTCCCTCTTCTGCTTCCCCACCAAGCACTCCACGCAGTGCGTCATCCAGGCGGTCTCACCGCCGTACTCCTTCAATCGCCATAGCTCATCGTGCTCGTTCCCATTCTCCTCCGCCTCCTCAGCAGCTCACCGTGTCCATCCCGCCTGTGCCCCCAATCCCATCGTCAGCCTTCAGCAGCCCCGGAGCAAAACGCTCCGTGGTGCGAACCCCTCCCACAACCCCCTCTCGTTCGCGGCCGATGCAGATCATCATTCCCGATCTCACCAACGCCAGCATCCAAAGCGGCTGCCCACCACAGGCGCTCCGACACACTTCCCGCACTTCCCGCAATAGCTCTAGCGCGAGCCCGAGGCGACGGGCCCTAGGGTGCGAATCCCACTGAGGTCCTCTGAGGTCCCGCGCTCCATTCCCCCGCGCGCGGCTCCCACCCTCGGTCGTCGTCGCATTCCGTCATCAATCCAAGCACCCTCCGTGATTGACGCGAAGCGTTCGTGTGGATGCGACTTCGCGCGCGCGTCCACCCACAGTGCGACGGGGTCGGTTCCTACGCCTGGGAGACAGCGGGGAGTCCGGCCATTCCAATATCCTGACTGCGCTGCTCGCCCACCAGTCAGCCACCGTCACCCGCTGCAATGTGGTGTTGGCAGTTGGCGAATTCGGTGACGAACTATCACAGCATCTCGCGCGTTCGCTCTTTCCTCACATCCACCGCCTGAATGGATCCAGGGTCTGCCATTCTTTTGGGCTGCCTCGTCGCCGCGTCGCGTTGCAACACGGCGCGCTGGCGTGCTAAAAGTGGAACATCACCATTGCCGTCGTACGCTATTCTCACATCTTTATTCGTCCACGGTCGTTATGTTCTCTTCTTCATCGGGTCTTCTGTCGCCTATCGTGGTTCAACTGTGCACTGCATCCTCATCCGCTCATTTCAATCGTGTCTCCTGCACTAGCATTCACATTCGCTGTATAGAGATTCTGCATTCCTTCATCTGTGCCTATACTTAGCTTACGAGCACCCTCCACCCTCCTTACCGTATGGTGTAGTAATCCTCTAGTGAACTTTACATCTGGTGCTCTAATCCTCATCCCATCGCAGCCCATGTATGCAGTAGAGTAGCGCTTGTTCTGTCAACTGTGTACGGTAGCTGTAAAATACACATCGTGTCCACGAGCGCGTCTGCGTGTGTCAGCGCCGGATATCTGGATATGTCAATGTCGACAACTAGCACGGAAGCCTGGGACGTCTGGACGCGCGCCCCGTTGCGCGTTGCGCTGGGAGTCAAGTATGCTTACTACGAATGGGTCATGCGCCGCGCGCTATGCACTGCGCACGATCCTATCTTGGCGTGGGGTTAGAGCTAGAAGCCACGGCCACAGGTGCATGGATGCATAAGCTTCGATGGTCCCGCAGCCGTTACGGCCACATTCGAGGACCTGGCTTGGGACCGAGATGGCGCTCCCAGACCATCGAGTGCATCGTGCTTATGTCGCCCCTCCGAAAGCGATGTCGGTTTGCAAATGACCATTCTCGGCGTGGGAGCGCCGCACACGAGCTGCGGACTTTAGAGGCCTCGCGCGCGGGCCACTGCTTAGTACTTAGTACTTAGTTGCTAGCAGGGTGGACGTGATGCACGAAGGGCAGAGGCAACGAATAACTCCGACGTCGTGGACTGGGCCTATGTATGTATGTAGTGGCACAGGGGAACGAAACGCCGTGCGAGCGGGAACTCGGAGGAGGTGCGCACCGAGCCTGCACCTCGGCGTGCATATCATATATGTATGTCCAGGGACGTGATCGTTGATGTGGATATGTCAGAGGAGGCTGAGGCTGAGAGGGCCGCCGCCGCGACGGCGCACGTATGATGAGTCCCCCGAGCATTCGTGCATTCTTTCATCGCGCACCGCGCAATTAGCATACACCATCACGTTTGGCCGCAAGCGAGGCCACAAGGGATAAGATTAATATTGACACATGTACAGACCGCCAGACGCTCCTGGATATTTTCGTGCGGTGCGGCCACGGCGTGTGCGCTGGTGGAATGGAATGATGGATGGTGGCGATGCGATAGTCGGCCGTGGCCCGTGGTGTAAAGGTGCGGGATGCTCGAGCTCTGGACCAGGGTCGCGCTCGCGGGCACCCACACAATGGCATAGCTGCGTGCTGAGGCCTAGGCCTGAGGTGGGGCCGAGGACGCATCTGTTCTGAGTTGAAGCTTAGGATAGCCAATTCGGCCGAAGTCGTGTCGGAAGCCGAGCTGCGGTCCACAAGTCGCGGACCGCACGGACGTCACCGTCGTGGTGGCCGCCCTTGTCATGGTGGAGGTGCCACCCGCAGGCGGGGTGGTCATGGCCAGGCCGCTCGTTGTGCATTCGCAGGCCCGGGGCCACCACTGTCAGCACCGGGTTGCCTGTGGCCCGGTGCACGAGCCCGTGCACGGTGCACATAGCAGCACAAACTGGGGAGGAATCCGCGCCGCGCGGACGCAAGAGGCATACTGTGCATGGACGCAAGACATCGACATGACCTCAGCACCGTGACAAGCGTTCGAGCGAGGGCGTGTCCCCGCGTGCGTGGCAGCGACTGTCTATTCCGAATACTGCCCGTCTTCAGCAGGTTTCGGGGTGCCGGGTGCGGGTGCTGCGAGATCCGGTTCCGAGTTGGGGGTCGTGTCGGGGACAGGGGAGCTTCAGCCTTCACGCGCACGTGTCATGGGATGGATGGGCGAGCGCGAGCTCAGCAGTCAGCAGAGGCAGGGAAGATGAGTACGCAGGGCGCGTCGCGCATCGGTCATTGTCGCAGGAGAAGCATGTTTGGGGAGACCCGACGCGTCGCGGCGGTCCCGGCTGCCGTACGCGTGACCGGACCCGATTGAACGAGTCCGAGTAGAGGGCGGGATGAGGAGGGCGGCCGAGCGGAAGGTATAGGCTTTGAGCGCCCCGATTCGGAGCGATGGTCAGGGACGACCTCTGCAGTTTGGGCCAGGGGCGATAGGCGAGAGAAGCCGAGATTGGAAGCAGTTGGGAAGTGTGCTGACAGTGAGGGCTTGCTTCGGAAGGAGCGTCATGAACGGATGCAGTGCTACTGCGCGCGACGCCTGGCGAAGCGACGGAATCGGTCGACGCTGTTCAACATCGCGGATGCTGGGCTTGGATCAATAGGCATGGTAAGGTTCCGCCGGATCGCGATCATCCAGAGGAAGACACTGTATTGAGGATGCTGTATACGGACGATCGGAGAGGGCACGCCGACGCCGGGCTTGCTGTAGTAAGTAAGGCTAGTCGCATCAGCTCTAGCCAAAAGGGCAGAGCGACTGAGTAAGTGCTACTCGTCTGACTCACGACGGATTGAATCAGCATTACTTCTCCCATGTACAGCTGAAGAAAAAGAGGGTGAGCGTGGTTGTTTCTGTCTCGATCACGATCATTGACAATGACATACCTTCGGACCTTCGTCGCATAAGCAAGCAGCGAAGCCACGACGACCCACAACTGGACGCCGAGCGATTCGCGACCTTGCGGGACCGGCCTCATAGTCCGAATGTCGGCAGAAATGTTGCACTCAGGAGGATAGGGATATGGAGGGCTAGTCAACGGAGATTCAAACAATCGCGAGCACTCACGATTTACCGGTTATGAAGATAGTCCCGTATACTACTAACCGTATAGATGCAACGCGCGAAAAACGGACTACCTCAGTCCTGTCAGAGCGATGCGCAGCGAGCCACTGCCAGTGTTACGGAGAGTCTGGCCAGAGTCCAGACGGCGAGTTCAGGAGATCTCCGATCCGAGCGCTTGAGCCCTCCCGGCCTCTCCCGATCCCGACGACTCTCTGCAGTGCTGTTGGCAGTTGCTTGTCGACGTCATCACCCATGATCGCGGCTGTTCTAACTTCTGTACGCTGGGAAGGTGCGTATGAGTGAATCTTCACCCTGACAATGACATTTCAACTCACTACAAGCATCTAGCAATGCCAGTCGTTGCACCTCATGTCGGCGAGGGTTGGGCCCAACTAGAACTTCGTCATTGGTGTCTGATATAAGCCTCTCATTGCTGGCAGTGAACATAACGAATGACCGGGTGTGTTCGATCGCAATTGCATCAGTCCATCCAAAGTCAGTCAGTCAGCTAACGGGTTTGGCAGAGTTCAATTTACGGCGCGTGCGAACGGGTGTATTCTTTATAGCACCAGCACTTCTCGAAGGAGGCCGCGGGACGTGGGATTCTTCCTGAAGGATGTAGGCCCTCTCGGGGTTTCCCTGCAACTCCCGCACGCAGCTTGCTGTCGACTTCAACTCACCTCCTCAACGTAACGTCATGAATCAGCTGCCAGGTCATCCCGTCTTGAACGTGCTCGTTGCCCCCCTGCATGCGCAGCCTCAACAGCTCGCGGCCGTCGGCTCACAGTCATCTCAGACACCGACTTCCATCGTCCAGATGCAACCCGGCATCCCTGTGTCCCCAATGCAAGGTTGGCAACCAGGGCCCCCGCCATGGCCGTCGGGAACGCAATTCTCAGTGCTGTCTCAACCTCACCCTGCTGGTGTGCAAGCTCTACCTCCGTCAATTTCGATGGCGTCCACCGGCGATCTCGCCGCTTTGGCGGCGGCCATGCGTCCATTCATGAGCGAGGATCCTGTCGGGTCTCATCGGAACGACGAGGAGTTGCTCATCAAGGCTCTCAAGAAAGGTCACGCGCAAGGGCTGTCGCCGCGGCAGGCGATCGAGAAGCTGCACAATGTGAGCGTGGGTCCTGAGTTAGAAGGCTGGAAGCAGCTGACTGTGTGTATACTAGGTCAACCATCATTCAGAGATAGGTACCTCCAGTGTCCCCTCGTGAGGAGCTTCGCTTACGGTATGTCTTGGAAGGGTGGAAGAACTATCTCTTGGATCACCTCTTGAGGTTGTATCCGAAGGTATACGGTCGTGAACATGGTCACAACGTGATGCATCAGGGGACGAACTCCTCTCTCGCAATTCAGTCATCAGGCGAGAAGGCCAGGCGACAGCCACGGTAAGCTCACTGTGCGTGGATCATGCGTATACTGCACGTCTGACCAAGCTCTGCAGGAATGACTTACCGTCCCAGACACAGAGACGTGATCACGATGATGGCTCATCCGGTTCGCATCAACATGCGCAGAGCTTGGTTGACACCCTCACTACCCAGTACGATCGACAGACGGTGGTGGAACGACAGAAGAAACACGTTACCTTTTCTCTCAATCGCAAGAACGAGGAGCGTAGAGAGTCCGGCAAGCGTGGAGTCACCAAGAAGTTGCGCCCCCCGAAAGCTGCACCTCCCTCGCTCCGATCTGTCAAGGGAATCAAGAAGCCCAAGTTCCGGTTCTCTCAAGACTTGCAGGCTGCCTCGAAATCAGTCGTGTCCTCCAGTGAATCGGAGGACAGTCGGTCGTACATAGACGTGGACTCTGCCTCGGACTCCGACCAAGACAATGCACCGTACCAATGGAGGCACGGGAAGCTCATTCTACCCCGAAAGATCACGGAAGACGATTTGCGCGCTATGGCCCGTTTCAGGTTCGAGCATCCTCCATCCGCGGACGAGTCCTCAACGGGGCTAGCATACTGGAGAAGGTTCGCGTCCATCCCAGCAGTGAGTCATCGTTGCCCTTCCACGAAGAACGCGCTGATACGAACATATCCGGACGCTTACAGAATGCGAAACGGCGCTCGGATCAAGGGTGGGCCAGGGCATCGCGGACTTATTGCGAAGGTGAGTCGTCTATGAGATGAAGACTCAACGTGTCGGGCTCATATGCAATCGCTGTAGTGATTGAGGAATACCTCGAGGAGCTCATGAACGGAGGGTCGGAGGAAAGGGAGCGCGAGGCAAACGTTGACTCCGAGCCAGCACCGGCTGTGGAGACTCCGATGGTTGGGACGGCGGCCGGTGTGTCTAGGCTTCCTCACGATGAGGTCGGTGCCGAACATCCCGAACGGAACGCTATCCTAGACACTCCGACGATCGTGCCTGCCCTGCGTCTCCCGCGCAAACGTGCCGCAGAGGTCGGTGCCGAGATCCAGGACCTCCCAAGAGGCAAGCGAAGCAGAGTTCGGCGTGCGACGGAAGCAGGCGAAGCTGAGAAGAGTGGCAAGGCGGCGAAGGAGTCGGGACCGGTGCGGGTGAGCATCGATGCTTGTGGGTGAGGATAGTAGGTGGGTACCCATTCGTGTGCACCCGTTCATTTAGAGCTAACTGTGTAGCACTCATACCAGTGCCGCAGGCAGAGCTTCTCATCCTTGCTCTTTCATATGCTTCCATACCTGGGTCGAATTGGATCCGTGCGCACGACACAACATACGAACTTGATAGGGGCGAGTCAAGCTCGAATAGGTTTGATTGTGTGGCTTCTTACACCCTTACTCATTCGATATAATCATGACCTAAAAACGTTCGATTGGTGCCTTCCCTTCACATCCGGATTGGAAGCTGTAATTTCCCGTAGCAATCGGGGTATTTATCCTTGAAGGTGTGCTTTGAGAGACCTCCGAGCTGTTCTGGTTTGCTGATGACCGGTGACCTTGAACCAAGTCGTTCAGATACACGTTGTAGAGACGTCGAGGTTGTTTACCCCCCATGATGTTATTCGCGGTGCAGGGTAGACATCGCCATGGGATCGGTGCGGCGTCACCAAGATCGAGACAACCTCTAAGTTCTGACTCGCGACTCAGGGTCGAGCCCTGAGGCCCGTGCCAGTACACGAGGGATCTGACTGGATTTGCGCAAGGGGACCGCAGCCCCACAACGGTGCCAATATTTAAGACACCATTCTCCTTCATTCCACCCATCGATATTGACATCCTTGGCAATCTTCCCCATGGAGCACCCGCCCTGGAATCATCGTATCGCGTCAAACACCCCTCGCACATACCATCTCAACCCGGTCCCCGTCGGAGTTACAGCCAGGTCAAACGTGCCGTCCCAGCCCCACCGTCCACAGGTGCAAACTCAGATGGGCTCGCAATCGCTCTACGACTGGCAAGGCTGGAGTCATAACGTGGGATCGACGTATCCAGTCGCCCCACCGCAATTACAATTTGCCTCGCCGTGGCGTCTCCCTCCGCAGTTTCCATTTATGGACCAGCCTTCGTTCGACGACTTTGCGGCTGCTCTAGTGGAAAAGATGCGACCCATGTTGGTCGATCGCGGGTCGCTGTCGACAACTCCGACTTTGAGTAACGAGCATTCCCTTCGTGATGCGCTGAGAGCGGCGAAATCGAATGGACTGACACCACGTCAGTTCATGGAAAGCCTGCAGATGGTACGCATATATTCACCTGCATAGTCCGCTTGCTCGACGTGCTGATCAGGGACGACAGGAGCAGCACCAGACCCAATCAAGTGATGCAGGTAAGTACTAGTTAATATTTCATTCACAGCTTGTTTTCGCTGACGGCGCATTCAAGAGTGGAAGGGTGTGCTCGTTGAGCTGCTCAAGTATTGTCTTCCACCGGAAGTACCAGAACCTCAGCCCAACGCGTTGTCACAAGGACAACGAACAGGACAACAGATCGAGACCCTGTCTACTCAGTAAGCCACACACGACGCCGCTTCGTGCATTGCGAGCTGATGACAACGGGTCGAACAGTTCCCTCATTCGTGATCTCTCGCCTCACCATACCATGCATACGAGGGCCGCTACGCAGAGACATGCACCCCACCCTAGCATGCACCCAGCTGGAGAGCGCGATTCTGCCGAGGGTATCTTGTCGCCTTCGTTATCGCCTGCCAGCGACCGATCTCGACCAGCATTCACGCTCCCCGAGTATCATGCGAACACTCTGATCCCGCCTTCAAGCACCTCGACGAAGCCACACTGCCCACCGCGAAGGGACCCCCGCAGCAACCGTAACCCGTTCACACCAGATGACAAGATCTTCTTCATCCATTGGCTACGCTGGCGCCTACGGGAAGGTGCTGTACCGCCGCGGGCTGTCCTTGAGTGGGAATTGGGGCAGGAGGTGAATGCTCATCTCCGCCGTTGTTCGATCGCACTAACATGAAGATCCTGTCGCAGACCCCCCAGCACGACGAGAAAGCGTGGAAGAAGCATTGGGACGACAATCCTCTCCTCCCAGACCAGATCTATATCGCAGCTTGCCAGCGAGCGAAGAACGAAATACGTATCTTCGAGGAACGTGAGTTGGTGCTGTCGCCGGCTCCGACGCCCAGTGTCGCCAGCAACGACGAGCTTCCGACCGATAGACGTCATGGCCGTGAGCGAACTCTGGGCTACCGCAACAACTCGGATCTACCCAAAGTGAGTGCCTCGCCGCGTGCAAGGAGGTCGCGGGCCACCGAACAGGACCTTCGGGCAATGGCGCACTATTTGTTCGAGAAGAGAGCCGTTTGGAATAAGGAGTTCTCCAGTCACTATGAGGCGTGGAAGCGGTTTGGCGAGCGTCCCGAGGTCAGTGTTCCATGGTCCATGCTAGTGTCCACTGTCCTTTGCTGATGGTGATTGTTTTCCACTCCATTGACGTAGAATCGCACCCGCCGCTCACCTAACGCGTGGAACTGCCTTGCTAGAGTTTATGCAACTAGTAGGTTATGTCGGTCCGAACACAAGTGAATCTATTGCTAATCTCATCCCTTGCAGAAATCGAACAGTACTGTGACGAGTACATTGCCAAGAGCGGGACCGAGGGCGAGCCGCATGAGGATATCCAGCGCATCTCGTCTATCAATTAGATCCTCTAAGCTTGCACAGCAAAGGCCGTCCCGTATGACTAGACTGGAGAGGATACAAGTGCTGAGATGGTCTCGTCGTGTCGCATACTTCTTCCAAAGGCCGAGACGAATGATATGACGGGGGTGGGCGCCTGTATCCTCTGAGCCACGCGAGAGTAACTACTACTAGACTCACTTCAGAATCAAAGATTTTGTCCTGTCTGTCGCGCTCGGATGTGCTCGCACTGCTCTCGCTTCCTCCAAGCTTCACCTTCTCTCGCTTCTCTCGCTTGATCATGAACCACCCACACTCGACAAATCCGGCTGCAGCCCTTGCCGCGTTATTCCCTGGTCATCCAGCAACAGCCTTGTCCAATGTTCAGATACAACTGCAGCCCGAGACCGCACCGTCTCTCCACCAAGCTCAAAGTTTGCATCAATGGCCTCTGCAGTTCCCATCCATGACAGTGCCTCTCCATCCGCCTCCGCTCCAGCAGCCCGTGGTTGCTGTGCAGAACCTCGCCGCGCTGGCGACAGCTCTACAGCCATATATGAACGCCGCGACGCAAAGTGCACCGCCAGTCGGGTTGGTTGCGAACGATGAGGAGATACTTGTGAAGGCGCTGAAAGACGCGAGAGCGCAAGGGCTCACACCTCGTCAGGCATTAGAGAGGCTCCATGGTGTGAGTTTCATGTCTGGTCTCTGTCGTGCCTCTCGTGATTGGGGCCCGGACGATTGACCTTCTCGATAGGTGAATGGTCACTCAGAGATGGGTACGATAATGAACTATCTGCAGGAGGTGTAGGCTTAGCACTGATGCTGGTCCTATAGACTGGAAGAACTATTTTCTGGAGCATTTGGCACAGTTGTGCGGGAAGGCTTATCCTCCTGAGACCACACATGCGGGACGTTCTCAACTACACAATCCCATGGCGAGTAGATCTGACGGTAGCTTAGCTAAGTGAGTACTTTGGGGAGCATGGTGGCAGGATGAACACTGACATTCAAGTGTGCTATGATAGGAATGCTACTAGTACGACTACTAGGACAAATCTAGACTCTTCACGTCGTGGCTTAGACAGCAATGGCAACTCTGGCGTCTCACGTCATGGAGGGACCTCACACAAAGACGTGACCCACATCGCAATCAAGAAACCCCAACAACGATCTTACTCTGAGTCTGTCGAGAGCTCGTCCGAACCGGAGTCAGATGACGATGATGGTTATTCAAGTGACAGCTCAACCACACCTGCCAAAAGATCGACTAACCAACCGAAGAAGCGGAAGCGCCGCGACACAGGCAAAGAGCCTACGAAGAGGCGGCCTCAGGCTGTCACGGAAGAGGATCTCCGCGCGATGGCCCGGTACATTTACTCGCGCGCCCCCGGACCTAATCCATCCCAGACACTGTGGATGAGTTCATCGTTTTGGAGGGATTTCGCGTCTCGGAAAGAGGTACGTCGGTTGTTGTGACAGTCGTGTAAATGACTGAGTCGCTGCCCGTGGACAGAATGCCCAGCGCCGCTCGCTGAACGCGTGGTGGAAAGCGTCCTCAAGAAAAGCTGATCGTGAGCTCGAATGCCTCTGATCTAATCCACTCATAGCTCACCTGAGCCCTACACTAGAACTTGAGTCCTACGTGGAAGAGCTTGCGGAAGCTCGACGGAGTTAAGTCTTGCTTTCCTTGAAGGGACAGACGTCATCGGGTGTGGCAGCGGCACGCCGGCAGTTCAACTTCAAGTTCATCGCTTCGGAGGGGGCCGTCCTGAGTCTGCCTCCGTGTGTAGCTACCAACTGGGCTCTCGTGCATGTCGAGAAGAGCTTGTTGTATCATCTTGAAAGGTGTCCGATTGATAGCAAGGTAGAAACCGGATGACAGAGGGCTGACTAGCACACGGCGGCGCGTTAGTACGGGTGCCACATGATCGCGATGAACGTAGTCGGATGCCTTTAAATCTCTCGCTCGTCAGACCTCAGACCGCAGGTGCCGGTGCTCCTGCGCGCTCGAAGCGCGAAATATGAGACTCAGAGAGCAACTCACCTCGTACTACTACTCTGAACTTGAAGCCGTGTCACGGTCTCAGTGGGCGCTTCTCAAGGCACGCGTCGTGACTCTGATCACGAGACCGTGACCCTCTCGACGGAATTGTTGCCGCGCGCTTCGATGTTCGCGTCAGCCAACAGCCGCACCCATCGCTCGACTCCGAGCGGCCCCTCTCTCTTGGTCAAGTTTCCAGGCGACTTCCGCGTGTATGCGCGATGAACCACAATAACATGAATCCAGTACAGCTTAATCCCGCGCTCGTGAACTCGGTGATGGGCTACCTGCAGTCGCAGTCGCTTGTGCCTGCCAATGGCCAGATGCAGCCGGCGCAGAGTGGCCCCACAATGCAGATCATGCCGCAAGCCCAGCAGCCTCAGACCGCGATGGGACAAGCTCTCTGGACTGGATGGCCCGCTCAGCCTGGTGTGCAGGTCGGGCAGCAATGGATGCAGCAGGGCCAATTCGTCGCGCCATCATCGCATACACCGCAGGCAGGATCGCAACCAGCTTCCGCCCAGGACATCGCGGCGGCTGTAGCGGCGGCTATGCAGCCGCTCCTCCAGGAGAGAAACTCGGTGCCTGTGGGCGCGGTCGTCAATGACGAGCAAATCCTCGTGGACAGGCTCAGACAGGCTAAGGCGGTCGGCCTTACGCCTCGTCAAGCATTAGAACAGCTGCATGGGGTAAGCTTACAGTCGCCCTCATTTGGGCTTAAACATGCTGACCCATGTGGTTTCTATAGGTCAATAACCATACAGAAGCTGGTACGATGAAATTCGTCGCGATCGTGGTTACAGGACTGACTTCGTGTCATATCGCGCAGGTTGGAAGAACTACTTTCTAGATCACTTTGAGAGACTGTACCCGATCATCAATGCTCGAGATACGACACATCAAATCCATTTCTCTGCCGCTCCTACCAGTCACGGCCGCCCGCCTTCGTCTTCCGCTTCAAGCTCGCGGTAAGTAGCCAGTCTGGTCACTTGTCCGGGCTAGTCTGACATCGTATCGCAGTGGTGCCCATAACCGTCCACCGAGCAGTCGGTCTCAGGCAGAGTCACCACCTCGTGCGTCGTCCTCTCGAAGTAGAGCGACGCCCTCCCACGACCACGAGCACTCGGTCCCGCGAGTGCCTAGTAGCAGTGGGCGCTCGAAGCGAGGCGAACTCCCCTCTGCATACCATGCAGGCACTCCGATCCCTCCTTTCCCCGAAGGTAGCTCCAAGCCGAAGGCGCCGCGGAGAGAGTCACAGCACAAGAAGAACAAGTTTACCGCCGAAGACAAGGTCTTCTTCATCCAGTTCTTGCGCTGGCGACTCTGCCGACCGGGAGCGATCCCTTCAAGGCAGGAGCTGTACGAGGCTCTGGAGAAAGAGGTCAGAACGCGCAGCACGCGTTGCGATTGGTATGCTGAAGAGGTCGAGATTTTAGGCACCTCACCACAGCGCGGATGCATGGAAGAAACATTGGGATGAACACCCCGCACTCCCGGATAGTATCATCATCGACGCTTGGAATCGAGCTGCCGAGCAAGGCTCAGGTTCCCCTGCTGTACGCTCCAAGGCGCGTCAATGGGTACCCTACACTTCGTCCGACGATGATGAGGAGGGTGAAGATGGAGAAGACGACGATGCGGAGGATGAGGATGATGAAGAGGACGAGGACGAAGACGAGGAAGACGAAGACGAAGACGTGGAAGATTCGGAGGATTCGGGGGAGGAGCTTCCGCGTTGGCCAGTGAAAAAGCCAAAGTCCAAAACGACGCGGCGTGTGAAGAGGCCCAGGAAGACATGTGTCCCGGTCACAGAAGACACCATCCGAGCGATGGCGAGATACAAGCTCGAGAAGGTGGACGTTTGGGCGTCGTACCCGAGCCGGGTCGCATGCTGGGAAGAGTTCGCGCT
This sequence comes from Earliella scabrosa, assembly GCA_022605405.1. NCBI lineage: Eukaryota > Fungi > Basidiomycota > Agaricomycetes > Polyporales > Polyporaceae > Earliella > Earliella scabrosa. Next base: position 1,911,493 of record JABYQQ010000005.1, on the reverse strand, counting down.
TCGTCCTGAGGTATCTCCGACTTGCGATTCCCAGAACTGCCCCCCCGCTCACATGAGACCCACAGAACTCGATGCGATCCGTGAGGGCTTGGGTTGAGCATGAGCGAAAGCGCGCTCAAGGTGAGCGTAGTACCATCGCTGAGACTATCTGCCTCGTACTGGCTACTTAATACAGGTCTCTGCCTATCAGATATTGATGCCTACGTTCGAGAGTATATGCGCGAACGCGGCACATCTCCGCTATCCGACCCTTCCGCGCAGGATAGCACCGCAGGCCAGTCGATCCCAAGCTCCTCTAGGACATCGATAATGCCTGAAGCAGATGCTCAGAATGAGTCGTCTACACCGAGCAAGCGAGGCACTGAAACCAGGGAGGGCATGCCGGATTCCGCTTCGAAGCGCATGAAAGAGAGTGGAGCCGAGTTCATTGTCCTATCGAGTGACTGATGTTGTGTGATTCTTGAGATGGGGAGGAGATGGCGACTAATATCGTACGACAAGTAGACTAGTTACTGATCCAAGTAGACGTGTTAGCAGGGACTGTAATACACTAGTGACTGTACACAGGGCCCGGGGCGAGCGCTTGAGTCCAGCCTCCCCCGGCGACTGCCGTTGATCGAGATCGAACATGATCGGGCGCGCCTACATCATAGACGCACTTGTCCTCGGACAGCACAACTTGAACACACTCGACGCTGCTCGCCAGCGTACATATACCCAGCATGAACCAGAACAATCTCAGCCAGCCTCAGATGACTCCCGCCATGATGAACCAGCTTATGGCCTATCTTCAAGCGCAATCCGGTATCGCGCCAGCTGGTTCCAGTGCGACTCACTCGCATGGTGGCATGGCCTCTATTCCTCAGATACAGCAACCTCCGATGTGGCAAGGGTGGCAGCCGCAGATGACCATGAACGGCTCAGGCATGCAGCAAGGCCAGTGGGTGTATCCTCAGTTTCAATCCATGCCGCCACAGCAAGCTGGTTTGCCCCAACCACCTCTTGCCGACCTCGCTGCGGCCGTGGCGGGGGCTCTTGCACCCTTGTTGAACAACAAGGAGAGGGGTGGCAGCACACCGGACTATGAAATTACATCTCAGGACGAACAGCTCTTGATCAATAGGCTCAAGAAGTGGAAAGCGAGAGGACTAGACCCCTGTCAGGCGTTAGGAAAGCTTCACAACGTGAGTTCTCGGACGGCATTATGTTGCAGGGATGCCACTCACCGTCGTTGTTGAACGTTGGTAGGTCAATGGCCATTCCGAGGCAGGTGAGTTTGCGTACGGCTATCTCGACCCTGGATGTGTGGCGCTGATGGGCCTTTCCAGACTGGAAAGACTACTTCCTGCATAATCTTGAAAGGCTGTATCCGAGCATATATCCGCTCACTTTCGGCTACGAGAGCGTGCGAGAGTCTGCTTCGTACTCGTCCCAAGACCGTACGCGTGTAACCAGTCGGTGCGGATTCCCTCACTTGCGTGCTGAGGACATCTATGCTGACTGTTATGTCGCCCCAGTTCCGACAAACCTCAGCATGCTCTTCCCAAGCGCAATGGTGTCAACGTCAGCATGAAGGCAGGACCTGGCAACACTACTGATTCTCCTATCCCTGTTGCATCCCGCGCGTCAAGAACCATGAACCGCGCGCCCGACACCCCCGACCGTGTCTCGAAGCCGCGAGCACGGCCCGTACTGGTTAGCGAGAGCATGCACGCCAACAGATCGCGGCGGGGCGAGCCGGTGGGTGACTACCACGACCAAACGTTAATCCCACCTTCCGACCCCACGATCAAACCTATGCCTCCGCGCACGTCCGACCACACGAAGTTTACCGATGAGGATAGGATATTTTTCATCCATTACCTGCGCTGGCGGCTTTATGATGGCGAAGTGCCTACGAAGAACGAGCTGTACGAGGAGCTAGCGACGGAGGTCAGTGCGCCGCCCGCCGGTGATGGTCGTTATATGCGCTTACCGACTAACCACGTTGGTGCGGATAGTTGCCACATCACGGCGCCGATGCATGGAAAAAGCACTGGCTGAACCACTGTGAGTTGCCCGACAAGATCCTTGTCGAGGCCACGAAGAGGGAGGCTGAGGAGTCCGAGTCCGACCAATCGGGTGGATCCGAGGAAGCATCGGTCCAGGATGACGAGAGCGACAGTGAAGAGGACATTGAGACGAAGACCAACGTAACACGGCCGCGTCGGGGTCGTCGGTCTGGGTGGGTCAGAGTCACCGAAGAAGACCTACGCGCGATGGCCCAGTACAAGGGCGAGCGGTTGGCGGAGTGGGATTCGTTCGGCACCAAAAAGGGAGCTTGGGTCGAGTTCGCGGCTCGCAAGGAGGTACGTTCGTGCTCACCCAATCGCTAGCGGGATGTTGAGGTCGAGCCTGATTGTTCATTGGTGCGTCGGAAAGAACGGTCATCGTTCGCTCCTAGCCTGGTACACCGTCTCGCGAGACCATGCAGCTAGTGAGTCCAAGTTCCTGTAACAGCAATCACTCCGTCACAGCGCAGTTGTTCATGCCAAGCTGGATATACAGCGCTACAGCGGTACTTGAAGGAGTACCTCGATGAGCGGCAAAACGAAGAAACGGAAGCACCCGCTTCACCCGCGCTGAGTTACGCGGACGAGGTCCCGTCCACGCGTCCCTCGGGTTCAAGCCCCTGGCGTGAGCATCCCGAGCCTCAAGCGCAGAACCAATCATTGGACGCTAGGCCATACCCTAGCCTGCCTCGAAAGCGCACGGTCGAGGGCGACACTGACGGCATTGCCCACTCGCCGAAACGCATCAAGCAAGACGTCGAAACAGTCCTCTAGCACCCTACTTCCATGGCTTGCCTGAACACTCGATTCGTTACTATCAGGGGAACATGATCTGGTCTCAAGGAATGTATCAATGGATGTACTAGTTTGCGCTTATCCCGGATTGTTCTGTCCCACTTGATGTTGGGCTGTATACCTCGAGTCGTGTATGTTTCATGCGATTTACTCACAGCGAGAAGTGCTCTCGATACAAAACTAGGGTTATCATTCGAGCGTCGGAATGGGAATGCATAACTACACGGAACTTGTTACTTCTATGTCTCTCCTACACAGCGCACGCGTGACTAGAGGTGCACCACGATGAACGGAATCTTAACAACGTAGGTCAGCATCCGAGTCGTACACGAGTTGCCGAAGAGCTCACCTCGACGTCCTCGCCGTCCTCGTCGCAGACCATGACCTCGACGATGAGGTGCTTCGTGTGTGCGGGTAGCGGCTTCTTGCTCACATGCTCGACGAGCTTGCTGAACTTCATCGGCAAGCGCTCCTGGGCCTTCTTCGGCGAGGTGAACGAGCTCCAAAGCAAGCTCACGCCCTGGCTGACCATGCTCACTTCGAGCTTGTGCTCGCGCTTGAAGTAGTCGATCACCTCCTGTAGCGTCGGGTCGTTCTTGAACTCGAACCGGTCCCAGAGCGTCCACTCCGTGTCGCCATACTTGTTCTTCTTCGGCGCGATCGGCTCCGAGAAGCCGAAGAACGGCAGCGCGAGGTTGACGAAACCGTTCTTGAAGTGCTCGAGCTTCTTCTGGCCGTCGATGAGCTGAGCAGACATCATCAACATTCACGTCATCTTCCTGGGTGAATGCATAGGGTCGTACCTTGTAGAGCTCGAGACATACGAGACCGGTGACAAGCGAGGTCGTGGTCGCGATGGCGGGAATGATCTTGCCAGCGATCAGCTTCGTCGTGTGACGGTCGGCGGGCGTGATGTTGTAGTTCATCGCGCGCAGGTTAGACGCAGCGGTGATGAAGTCAATGTGGTGGTTGGTGTCGTCGTCCTTCTCAAATTCAACGGGGTTCAAGCGATAGCCAACCAAGGATGACGGTGGGGGAAGTTGCTTGAGATAGTCTCCCAGGTCGGAAGCGTCTGAAGAGACGCGTTCACATCAGCGCATTGTAGGCAAAGGCATACAGGCGAAAGAGACGCACCACCACTGTCGCCCTGGGGAGCGGGGTCGTTGTCGTTGATCTGGACCTTCACACCATTCTTCGGAGTGAATTCAGGCACTATAACCTCGTCCGCGATCTTCTTGAAGATAGCAGGGTCGGTCTCGCCCCTAAGACCGTAGTTGAATGCGCGCAGGTTTGCGGCAGCAATGATGTATTGCAAGTGCGTTGGCTGCCAGGGCACATCAGACGAACGCTTGGATCCCGGGACTATGCCACTTACATCGTTCGAGTTGAAAGTGAGTGGGTCGGGCGCCCTCTTCGGACCACTCCAGAACGGCTGACCAGTGCTTGTCACAGCGTCCTTCGGCAGGCTGTAGAGGAGCTGGCGAATGTTGTTGTTGTACTTCTCCTCAAACTGCAAACGCGCCCAGACGATGCACTCCTCAAAGGTGAGCGGCTTGTCCGTCACAAGGTACGAAAGGATATACGCGGCTTGGTCCTGTGCGGAGTACTTCATGTTCTCGAGGAAATTAGGCTCCGAAAGGTAGCCGTTCACCGTTTGCGGCGGCATGACGAAGAGCTGGTTGAACTCCTGCCTTGCCCACTGGGTAACGTCAGTAACGTCGCCTATACATTGAATCAATGATCTACCTCGATGGTGTGCGAAATCGCGTTAGGGAAGCTCTTAACCGTACACATAGGGGTTTCCTTTTCTGGAGGGTCTTGCGATGAAGCATAGGACTCCGTCAGATATGGAACGATGACCTGAGTGTTTCCCTTCGTGCCGAGAGTACCAGATTCGAGGAGGGGCTTCAGGTAGAAGACACAACGCTGATCCATGTACAGACGAGCGTTCACATTGTCCAGCGCGTTCGTGACACCGTCAATGCTGGCGAAGAACTCCGCATCATAGATGTCTATCCCGAGTCAGCAAACTTGAAACGGCAGCAGGCGGGTGACGTACTCTCAGTGTAGGGACCAACAGGCTCCTGCTTGCTGTCGATCTTGCCCTTGAGGTCAGGGTTCATGTCCGCAACAGCCGCGGCAGCGACTTCGGACTTGAACTTGCCCAGGTCCTTCGCGCGGAACAAGAATTGGCGGTTCAAGTTACTCTTCTCGATAGTGTCAAGATCCGTAACGTGGATTTTGCCAGAAGGACCACTGGCCACACCCATCATGCTCCAGTTCTTGAGCATCTCGCAACCGATAGCACCAGAGCCAACGAGGAACTCGCGGAAGTTCCCGATCTTCTGCTGGAACTTCTGCCCAAAGACCGCAATCTGAGCATCGTAGCGCGAACCAATAGGTTGGCACTCTGCCTCAGCGGGAAGTTCGGTGGGCAGGGACTCGAGCGAGTCGAAGTACATGTGCTGCGCCATGGGGTGGAACTTGGCAGAGCACGCTTTCAATACTTCTTGAGCAACGAAGCCGCCGAGAACAGCGTTCATGGGGGCCAAGTCACCAGTAGCCTGGTAGGCAAGCTCAGTCAGAACCTTCTCGTCCGCGTCTGCGTCAATCTTCTTCGCCAGGGCGACCACAGTGGCTGCATCCTCTGCGTTTCGGGGACGGGGTGAACGCTGGTTCTGCTGCTCAAATTGCGACAGAGCTTGGAAACCAGCATGCAGAGTTGCTGGTCTGTCGAACTTGGCGAAGTCGGTCAAAAAGAATTCAGGTGACTGCAGCGCGTCTCGCAGCGATTTCTGACATTACGAATGTCAATAATGATGGCTCAGCAGCGAGCACACTGAGATTCCTTACGAATGACAGGATCTTCGGCATTTTGACTTGGGTGAAGACGCCACCGGTCGTGTAGTCACCAAAGCTCGAAGTGTCCCCGATAGCGAAGGTGTAAGGTCCCTTGACGGTGACCTTCCGAGGTTCACATCCGTTGAGCTCAGTCATGCCCTGCACTTCGCTGAACGTGACAAAATCGCCATCTTGAAGACCGTGACGAGTCTCATCCAAACATGTCACGACACCTTCGCTATCCTGTCAGTTGCGAATTAGGTGAGCGAATACGCAGCAATGCGCAGCAAGAAGGCTGTTGTACCTTGTCAACTGAGACGATCATGCCAGACAACGGTTGCTCTCCGGTAGGGTCAACGCAGGTAAATTTCGGACCAAAGTCGTTGAATGCGATCCTATCGGGTTTGTAAATCCAGATGTTCGTCCTGCCCTGTATTTTCGACTTACCCGAAGAGACCGCGGGTATCGGTAGAAATGAAGTGCACGCCATTCTCATGTGTCCAGTCATTGATTTCCAGCTGCTTCTCGAGCGGCACACCGCAAAGTACTATAACCTATCACGAGTCCGCTCAGTGCGTGAGCCGATCGATGACTTATGAGTCGCACATACTTGGAAACCCTTGATCAAGTCCACGGTAATCTCTTGTCCGCTCTGGCCGCCGAGGTTTCGTACGGGCACGTACGCGTTGAGTTCGGCCAAGCGGGAGACCGTCACCTCAGCGCGAGGCTTCCCGATGTCTTCTTGTCGCAGGAAGAACTAGTAGACTTCAGCAAGCAGTCGGGCCAAACCTCGCGAATTGGGTCGTACCTGACTGCTAAGGTCCGATACTTTCACTGGCTCCGGATCGTAGATGGTTACCGACTTGACACCAGCAAGGACCACATTCTTGGCTGAGTGCATATAGTTGTTGAATACCTGAGACGATGAACAACAAGGAGGCACTCACCGATCTCCACACCGAGACCATTCATTCCGACAATCAAGACATTGGAGGCCGCCATCCGCTTCATGGCTACGCGATTGCATTCTAGTGAGTAGTCGCTCATTACTTCAAACATGCTTGCTGACCTTCATGACCTAGGACGTATCTGAAGGGCCTTAGTCAGTCCGAGGACGCGTCGCTGATTGGTCTATAACTCACAGTTGACGGGAGTACAAGCCCTCATCAATTGCTACTTCATCGACGTCCATCGCGGAGGGGAGATTGGACGCAGACATTATTCGCAAAGTGAGAAAACGTCGTCAAGATAGATGAGGGGGAATGGGAGGGAGAGCGAGAGGGAGGAGAGAGGAGAGAGAGAGATGGGTTTGGTGTCCTTGGGCTGTGGCGGGGCAATATTACCGACGCGTGCACGCGAGTCTGACATAAGCGATCTACGCCCAATCTACTCGACGGCGCTTCTGCTCCCGCCGCACTACATAGTCTCTCTCCCTTCACCACCATCTGCTTACAGAGTCTCGTCTCGGTGTTTGTCATGAAGTACGTCGCATTGCTCAGCGGCGGAAAGGACAGCTGCTACAATCTCCTCCACTGCGCCAAAATTGGCCACGAGCTAGTCGCTGCCGCGTCCCTCGGCCCAGCGGGAGGCAAAGGTTTGGTTGCTCCCTGCCTTCGTTTGTGGAACTCGGTCGACCTCGTGCAAACTAGAGGAACTTGACTCATATTTATACCAAACCGTCGGACAAGATGCAATCGAGTTTGTTGGACGCGCGCTGGAGGTCCCGCTGTACAGGAGAGTCATATCAGGTGCCGCCGTAGAGCAAGGTGGTGAGTACGGCGGACGCGACCCTTCATATAGCGGTGGCATCTCCGGCGACGAAACCGAGGATCTGTACGAGCTCTTGTCAACAGTCAAAGTAATATATCTCGTGGTATCTTCTGTATGCTTGGCTCATATTCGACCATGCTCAAGTCGCACCATCCTGATGTCCAAGGGGTATCGGTGGGCGCAATTCTATCAAACTACCAACGCGTGCGCGTGGAACATGTGTACGTGAAACCACTCGAAAACCTGTGCTTTGTTTTATCTCATGGTACAACAGTTCACGTCGTCTCGGCTTGACACCGTTATGCTACCTATGGCAGCGCGACCAGGAGGAACTACTGGCCGAAATGATCGAGGCTGGCATGGAAGCTATCCTCATAAAGGTTGCAGGCATAGGTCTCACAACGAAGCACCTAGGCCAAACTCTAGCTCAGATGCAACCCACATTGATGAAGCTGGTAAGAGGGACTATATTTTACGAGAGGCAATCATCCAACCCATCCAGAACGCACTATACGGCTCGCATATTTGTGGCGAGGGTGGTGAATACGAGACATTAACATTGGACTGCCCCCTCTTCAAGTCACGTATCACTCTGTAGGCTCAGATGTCTCGCTAACTAAGTGCAATTGGAATATACTAACTGTTTCTAGTGACGAAGTGGAAACGGTGGTACATTCGGACAACGACTTTGCGACGGTGGCATACCTCCGCATCAAAAAGGCGTCCTTGCATAACAAGCCAGACGCGGGATCCATCACAGTGACTGTACCACCAACGCTCTCAGATTCCTACACCCCGATCAGCGACACCATCGCGAGCCATTCTGCCCTCCCATCTCCTCCTGGAACGGAATCAAAACATCCGCCACACGAGCTCGCACCTCCCTTTGCTTCCAAGCAGATAGGTCGCTGGGTTGCAGTCGCAAATGTTCAAAGTCGTATTGTTGTGCAGCAAGAGCTCTCCATTGAGGATGAGGTGCGAGAATGCTTCGATCAGCTACGAGGTAAGCGTTCTTTCTGCTCAACCTCAGCAACTATCCAATACTCACCGATTTCAAGCGTCCCTCGCCAAGCACTCCCTCACCCTAGCCAACTGCGCAAATATCAACATCTTCCTCTCTTCCATGGACCTATTCGCGCGCGTCAACGCAGTATATGCCACCTACTTTGGGACAAGCCCGCCAGCCCGTGCATGCGTCGCCGTACAACTCCCTTCTCCCGTACGCGTCCGTTTGGACTGCGTCGCATACGACGAACGCAACCCCTCTGAGCGACAAGCCCTGCACGTCCAAGGCCTCAGCTACTGGGCACCCGCGAACATCGGTCCATACTCGCAAGCCATCACCGTTCGTACCGCACCCACTTTCCCTTTCCATGCGTCCACATCACTCACTGAGGGCGATGAATGCAGGTCGACGACCGTGTGTTCATCTCGGGCCAGATCGGCCTCATCCCAAGCAGCCTCACGCTCCCCGCCCCGCAGTCGCTCGCGCTCGAGGCCGCGCTCGCGTTCCAGCACGTCCATCGCGTCGTCGACGCGCTAAAGAACAACTCTGGCGGTGGATGGACCGGGCACATGCAAGCCATTGTCTACTGGCTCGCGCACACAGGCGACGTCCCACCCGTCCGTGCTGCGAGCGCTCAACATGAAGAGGTCTGTCTGTTGTTCCCTCCTGCCGTGGTCGCGGAGCACCCCCAGAATCCATCATTGACGCTGCCCATACAGGACTCGAACACACCCATGCTCTTCGTGGTAGTGCCGGAGCTGCCAAGAGGTGCTTTGGTAGAGAAGCAAGTTCTCCTGCACACGGGTCAGTGCGACGTCGAGGACGACGACGGAACCATTGTGCGCCGCTCGGTTGTTCCGAGCTTCAATGAAGGTACGTCTGTCCAATCGACCTGGCCTGGGCTTGCATGCCTGATCATCCATGACCCATCGTCAGGCAAGCACGAAAGCCAAGAAGGAACACTACACTGGGAAGTCTCCGCCTTCAACGAGACACCGTCCAAGGTTGCGCTCGTCTGTGGCAAGGGCGACGTATCGATCCTCTCGCACCTTCGCAACGTACCAGAGCTGCAATCGCTCAAATCTGAAGCGCTGTCCATCCGGCTGTTCTACAATGTCTCCCGTTCGGCAGGTGCGCTCAAACCACTCTTGTTGTCACCATCATTGGTTGACGGTCATTCTGGCAGTTCTCTCTCCCGTCATAGCGTATCTCACTGGCACCGAAGCAGCACCCATCACGCCCATCCCGAGCAGACAAATCGCAAGCAAGAACGGCGACGACTGGGATTACGCGATACTTGCTATATGTACAAGTACAAAGATAGCGGGATAGCTGGGTGATGGGATGTTAGCTGATGTACAACACAGAGCAGAAAAAATGGAGCGAAGAGTCCTATGCGAGCCCCACAGAGGCGGTAGATGGTATGAAATGACCTGTAACCTAGCTATGTTCCACACAAAGAGAGCACGAAACGAGCACAATCCCGGTAAACGGACAAAATGCAGGCGTCAGGGCGGTTTACGGCGTGCCTTCCTCCTGCAGCACCTTGAGCTCAGCGAGACGCCTGCGCATCTCCTTCTCGGTGCTTGTGGGAGGGACCATGCGCGCAAAGACTGCACCAAGCTAACGCAACTTCAGCCAACCCGCCAGAGCACAGAGGAGCGTCTACAACTCACCAACGTGCACACACCACCGAATCGCAGCACCCACGCCACGCCATTCTTACCGTACAGCGCAGTGTTGTTCGTGGGGTCGTCGTCCACGTCGGCATCGACGATGCGGAAGATCAAACTAGACGCCAGCGCAACCTGCGAACGTGCGCGTCAGCGATCGTCCCTCTCCAACCAAGGCAAGCAGGCAGAAGACTCACGATGAACTGGGGCATGACGATCGCCAGGTTATGGATACCCAGAATCGTACCACCCGCAACCGCTTCCGCCTCAGGCACAGCGTCCGGGTTATGGTGGTCAAACGACCGCCTCCTCCTCAACAGCGGCGTCCGCTCGCCCTCTCCCGGTCTGCTATTCCTCCTAACCGCGGGCGTCGACAGCGTCCGGCTGTGGCTCGGCCGCCTTGTCCACTCGCGCGCGATCGCCTCGCCCTCCTCGTGCGCGTCGCGCTCGCGCTCCTTCAGGAACTCCATGATGATCGCGAACGGCGCCCAGCACGCGACCGCCCAGCAGATGCCGACGAGCGAGACGAGGATGATTGCCTGCCAGACGCGCGTCACGAGGAACGTCGCGAGCGTGAGGACCGTGAAGAGCAGCAGCGCGCCCGTCCAGATGTTCCGCAGGAAGAAGGGCATGATCGGGAGCCGTAGCGGCTTGCCCTTCCGTGCGGCATCGGCGCGCCATTCGCGCACTTGCGCGCGGAGCCGCGCCAGCTCGGCGTCCGCGTCTTCGTCACCTTCGTGGGCCAGGAGCGCTGTGTCACGACGAGCAAGGTGAGGAAGCAGGGTTCCTGCCGCCACCGCCACTGCAAGTTACCTGTCAGCGATGGAGACTTGCCACAGGACACGTAGTGCCATACCAAGACTGTATATCAGCATTGCGAACGCGCCGGTTCTCGTGGCGAGATCGTGGTCGGGCTCCTTGTCAAGTTCGTACGCCATCACTTGGCCAATGTACGTCGTTCTGGAAGCCACGGTCAGTGATGTTCGGCACAAGTCAGAACTCAGAACGTACGAGTAAAACAAGAATGGGAACCTAAACCATCATCGTCAGCAAACACACCTCACGAGTTGAACATATCACTCACCAACCCATGAAGGCGAAGATCTGTACAAAACATACTCGTTGGATAGGTCGAGGTAAGCTCCAAATGGTCGTCCAGATGTTCTTGAGAATGTCGCGCATATTGCTCCTAAACACACTATCAGCTCAATGTGATGGCCATTACGGATCGAGAACGTACTCCTTCTCGATTCTCCTTTGCTCACGCACTTGTTCTTCCTGCGTCCAGCAAGTTATCCAGACTGTGGCTGTGAGGATGATCATGCAAACGACGCAGAACTTGCGGAATTGCGATCCTCCTAGCAGACGCAGAATAGGCATATTTGCGAGAGGTAAGAACCCTTAATGTGGATCATGAATCAGCATTTTGTCAACGTTACTTCATGGACCGGCGACATACCAAAGCCGTAGCCCACGATGTTACCAGCATTCAGCATCCTGCTATGCCACGCATTCGCGGCATTGAGTTGCTCAGGAGGTGTGACATCAAGTAGAAGGTTCCGGAGAGACGCTTGCAAGGCATTCAAGGCGAAGTCGAGCAAGTAGAACGACACGATAGCAAACCAAATTGCTGTGTCTGTCACCTAAAGACACGCGAGGGTTCGGCTGCCATGTCTCTAGCAAGCCAGTATACACGACTCACCGTCTTGCCATACTTCGGGTCCCAGCTGCCGCCATTGCCGCCAAACATGTCAACGAAGAATGCTGCAATCTCACGGCAGTACGCGAGGGTGAGGGTCGAGAAGACGAGGACAAAGGTTGAGAGTACGATCCAGTATCTGCGTCGGTACTTGGACGTTGACGCGTCGGAGATGGCACCTATCGCGACAAACATGAGCTGAGGCCACTGGCTCTGGGATACTGGACACTCACCGATGACTGGTTGGGCAATGAGGCCACTGATGGGGCCCGCGAGCCACACAAGACTCGTCAGCTGCTCGGTCAGACCGAGGTCGAGCAAGAACGGTGTCCCATATCTGCACGCGTACGGATCAACGACACGCTCCCTGCTCCGGACTGGGGAACAGCGCTCACCCCAACTCAACAGTCCACGCCACCTGCGATCCTCCCATCGAGATACTGAGACAGATCAAGTCCCAGGTCGACATCCTCTTCTTCCCCGAGCTGGTTTCTGTCTCCAGAGCGGACCCGGTCGCCCTGGGCTTTGTGCTCCCGCTGCCATTCACTCTCCTCACGGACGGCCTGCTTCCACTGCGGTTCTCCTGGGCGAGGTGTTTGTGGGACATGTTGGACCCTCTCCGACCGCGCTCGCCCTGGCGTCCCGGCCAGGCTATTTGGGACGTCGGGTCAGGATCTGAGTCGGCGTTGGCGGGGAATGTCATCGTAGGAGGACAGGGTGAGGGCCCCACTGATCAAGCAAGGACAGCGGGGAATGCGCTGGCGAGTGGCAGGAAGCAGGGGAGTGACCAGAACGGGCAGGCAGGACAGAGTCACGGAAGAATCACGCTGGGCGTGTACAGCGACCGTGCGTGCCAGAACAGGCCACAGAGCGACTCTCTGCCTGCCCTTCCAATTACGCAATGTCCTCGGCTACCCCCGGGCTGATCTAGATTGCCTCCCCACCCCGCGTAACAGCGCGTAACTGCCAGCATCGTCGATGACCCCACAGTGCACACATCATCCTCGTGTTTCCCGAGCTAAACTTTGATTGCATCTAGTAGTATGTAGCATCTACCCATGGCTGGACGGGCTTGGAACGTGAACACCTGAGGTCTCTGAGTCGTGAGCTAGCCATCGCTGCCGGCATCAGTTACAAGAAATACACAGCGGCTACGCAAGCCTCGCCTGGTGTCATTCAACAAACTCGTACGTATACTATACCCAATACTGTACCTGGCCACGACAACACTACATAACACGACCAATGCACAACAGAGCAGATTACACAGCGATGCAGTCACACACGCGTAGTTCGTACACTAGACCCCCTCCAGCACCCGCACCAAGCTCTCCCACCATGCCAAGGTTGGAATCAGAATACAATGTGTTGAACAACAGTCTCGGGGTGCACGCCCCGCCAACCTCCAGACCAAGACACAGACCGGTCACCCTCGAACCTCGACGCGGATCCGCCTACCGCAGAACAGCGTTCACGGAGGCATTTCTCCGATGGCTGCTGCTGCTGGACACGTGCGAGTCCATGCTGGTCTTGTGCGACGACAGCAGGTTGAACGGTAATCGTCTCGAGTGCGTCGGCGCCGTCGCCGTCGTTGGCGTCGCCGCGCGCTCCGGCTCCTCCGTCAAAGTCATCGGCGGTGGGGGGAACCGCGCGTATTCGCTCGGAGGCCCAGTATAGTCCTTGCCGGGGGGCATCGGCGCCGCCCGCGAGCTTCCTGAGCGCGACAGGCTCGGTCGCGGAGCAGTCGAGTTCTGCGTGGGCGTCGGTAGGGCGGACGATTCACCGGGTGGTGAAGGTAATGTATTTGGCGTCGGCTTGAGCATCGCGGGACTCGTCCCGGACCGACTTCGTGGCTCATTTGACGCGTTCGTGGTTATTGTCAATGGTTGTGTGTTGCTCCGCAGTTGCGCTGCCGAGGCCGATGGCCGTAATCGACGCCGAGGCGCGACAGATCCGAGTGCGGTTATGTCATCCTTGTCTTTCGGAGGAGGTGCTGGCGGAGGAGATGCGGAGTCGTTCTGTGACGGGGTGTCTGTTGATGCGGTGGTAGCGCTACCGCTCCGTTGTCGCAGTTTGTACTTCTCCATCGCATCCGCATCGCGTTCACGCATGCGCGTCGCGATCGGAGATAGAGCAGAGGCGGGGTTCGGGGCGACATGGGGCAAGAGGGTGGCGGAGTTGGGTTGCGAGATGGGTGATGCGGTGAAGCCAAACGTACTGCTAGTCGAACTCGCAGACGGTTGACCGGGGGAGTGGGATCCTGAGGGTAATGGGGCAGGTCTTCTTGACGGCGAAGACCAGAATCTCGATGAAGACTGTGCTGGGGGTGGCACCGCCGAAGTATCGAACACGTCGCCACTATTCGAAGTCGTGGTCGTGTGGCTAGTGCCGGACCCACTGCGCATGCGCACACCCCCATTGCGCACACTGCTGCTCCCGTAAGATGGCGATGGTGGTAATATTTGCATATTCGCGGCACCACCCCATTCGCCCCCGCGAGCGGCGGCTTGTTGAAACACGTTCCGCCGCGCTTTCTTGTTGTTTTCGAACTGTATTCGAGCGGTGTCTTGGAGAGTATCGCGCGTACTAGTCCTAGTACGTGCGGTCCGTCAGGGTCGAACGAGGCAGGGAATTCCAGGTAAAGCACTCACGAGTAGGCATAATCAGAAGGGGTGAACCCTTGATTATTTCGTGCCGAGTACTGGCACCCCCGTTCAATCAGCAGCTGCACGACCTGGGAACGGGTATGTCAAAATGGCTTCCCCAAATGGGATGGCGGCGGGACGTACGGTAATGTGGCCCCAGGCGCTCGCACTGAAATGGGATGAGTTTCGAGTCTTTCGGAATGGAACGGGCGCCGTGCTCACTAATGCAGCGGAGTGTTGCCCTCGTTATCGGCGAGGTCGAAGTCGGCCCCAAGATCGCAGAGCATCTGCCAACTCTTGAGGACAAATGACATGGACTGGGAACGTGCGCCACAGGCTTACCCGAACGAGCTCCTCATTTCCCTTCAACGCGGCGACGTGGAGAGCAGTCTTCCCTTCCATGTTCGCCCAGTCCAGGATTTCGGGGTACCGGTCGATGTACATGCGAGCCATACGGAGGGTAGCACCGAGGAAGTCTTGGTCCGAGAGGCCATTGGAATGTGGGGTGGACGGTGGCGGACGGGCACCAGCGAGCAAGATGAGGATGGTGTTGTTCTCAGAGTCCTGAGCATCGTGCAATCGCATAGGACATGAGTGGACGCCACATTGAGAGGACTGGGGGTGCGCACCTTGCTGTAGTCGTGTTCGTCGTCATGTCCGCTGCTGAGGAGGAACTCGAACGTCTCCTCGTGGCCCAATACTGCAGCCCACGCTAGGGAAGTGTACCGTTTGTTGTACGGATCAGGGTTGCGCATGTCCGTCCGCTTGATCAGACGTTTGACGAGAAAGAGATTATTCTCTGTGCGACACGACGGTCTGCCAAGGCCTGCACGCGATACCAGAGTATACGCACCTTTTACAGCCCGGCGAAGGCGGGCTGAGGCGTCCTTCTCGGCCATGGCTCGAGGACGGGGACGGAGGGGGAAGACAGGATGAACACGGCTGCGGCGGGGATGTCAAGTCAGGACTCTGCAGACGGACGGTGCACAGCCCAAGCAGGCAATAATAAGGAGAAACGATCACGTGCAGAGCCTCTACGTAATGACCCAAAAAGTAATTACCTGCCGCCGTCACGTCCGCTCGGCAGTCTCGCGTCCATCTTTCCCCAGCACTGCTTGCGCTGCCCCCCGTCCCTGTCTGCTTCTTCGTCTCACCGTCATCATCGCGGTCTCCCCGGCCCATCCGCCCTGAAGTCTCACCCATCTGCATCGCCAACGGCCAGCGCAGCACCTGCCCAAGTTCGTCCGCAATGCCCAAGGTCGTCTCCCGCTCTGCCGTCTCGTCCTCGACCGACGGTCAGTTGTCCTGCCGCATTTGCCCCACATCATTCACTGTGCTGATTCCTTTGTCCTTCGCTCTCTAGCGCGTCCCACCGCATCATCGACAGCAGCCCTACGCGTCTATTGTGTGATATATCCTCCGTCTTCCCTGGTCTAAGGAGCTAATACCACCCGTGCCGTACAGATTGCATCTGCGGCGAGTTCATTGTACGTCCTTCTTGTCACCATCCGCGTCAAGACAGTTGGTCATGTTGACCGTGCCCAGCTTGTCATTGACAAGAGCCTAACAGCCCTCCCACGGAGACAGACAGACGGAGCTATTGTCATTCGCTGCCAGGACACACAGGATGCCAAGGCGAGAGTGTTCAAGTTGAATGCCACGGTGAAGGAGCCAGTCCTCATTGAGCGGTGAGTACTCACACACACGCTATGCTGCGAGAAACCATTCAACGTACCCTATCCACCATCGCTGGGATCAGACAAGGTGGGCATGAGAAGCAATACAGGTTCCACTGTCCACGTTGTGCACTTCCTGTTGCATACCAAGCCACACCGCCTCCACCCAAATCGGGGCCTTTCCTCTACATTCTCAAAGGTGCCCTCAGCCAGCTGCAAGGCCAAGTGCCCCCAGATGCGTTCGAGGACGAGCGACTTCTCACCGAGAACAGCATTGCCTGACTTAGGCTGCCTGTATTGACACGTCGAGCTCCATGTGCCTGCTCTTTGCCCACGATGTTCGCATGCGCATGCGCACACTTGTATCAAGATGTAGAGTACCCAATTTGATCCTGTTCATTGCTGAAGAACCTGGCTCGTACGTACATGTGGACCAATCAGAATTCAACACCAGCACAATCCTGAACCAAACGCGTTCGAAACCTGATGCAAACGGAGTTGTGCGGAAGCTTCTGCATCTGTACAACAAGATCCGTCAGTCGTGTTGTCCAACAAGACAAGGGGCAATGTGACAGTTCGCGGATAGGGTGTGAAGCGTCAGATACCGTTGTAGAAAAACTTTACTCAAGACATCGATGCCGCAGCATCGACGTTCATACAGTGTGAATAGAATGTCATCAAACGCGGATAGAAGGACAGCGGTAAAGATGAGGGTCACAAGGTGGAACGATACACACCTACTACCACACGGAGAAGCAAGCTCGCGATATAGCGGAGGCGGATGCATGCACATGCGACAACCCCTGGTGTCCGTGTGGGCTTGCCAGATTGACGTGCCGCACTTACCTCGCGGATGCCTGCCAAAGAGCAGATGTGGGTCAGCATATGGTCGTTGACAGCGACACTGGCGCGGCGAAGAAGGGAACGAAGGCTCAGATACCGTTGTAGAGTAAGTAATTTCACGACGCACGGGGCGTTCGTATGTTTGGGAATATAGATGACATCATCCTGAACAAGCAGGAGCTTCACTCACTTGAGTTTTCTCTTCGCTGATATGGCACAATCAGCGTCGTGAACAAACGTTGATCAAGGTGAGGGTGAGGAGGAGGTAGAGACTGGTAGAGACCTGGTAGAGACTGCAGAGTGCAGTTGAAAACTTTGGGTGAAGCGCTTAATCAACAACCACGGGCCAAACAAGCCTAAACATTGGCTCGGGCGCCTTCCACGAGTCTTGGGCCTGATCGTCGAGCGTCTACTTGCCCAACAGCGACGACCCAACCCACCACGAACTCCTACGTTTGCAATCGGTCAGTCGCACGAGAAACCTTGTAGCACATTCAATACATTCAACTGAAATACAAGGGAGCATAGCAAAGCATCTGCGGAACGTACTGAACTCGGGGAACATCAAAAAACTGCATAATTCGTAGGCAAGGAAGGTGCCAGACTGCCTACTGGGTACTTAGTAGCATAAGTATCAAGGGCATTCGTGGC
The DNA here is from genome assembly GCA_022605405.1 of Earliella scabrosa. Taxonomy (NCBI): domain Eukaryota; kingdom Fungi; phylum Basidiomycota; class Agaricomycetes; order Polyporales; family Polyporaceae; genus Earliella; species Earliella scabrosa. Next base: position 1,893,843 of record JABYQQ010000005.1, on the reverse strand, counting down.
AATCTCTATAGGGTCGTCGGTCTGTTACATCATATTCCATGCTATGGCTTCCGTTAGGCATAGAATCCAAGCTCGGCAAGACGGTACCGGGTGGTCTTGACATGGAATTCAGAGTAACCCTAGAGGAACATTGTGTCAAGGCATGCGTCGGATCCAGCGCAAGATCAGCGGCGCACCCACCTGGATGAACCTCATCGTTATCATGGCCAGCTCGGGGTCCGCAACGGTAATGGCATTGATCCTCCCAACGGTGTCCGTCATCTCGGCCGCCATTTCCTCGAGCACCACGATGGGCGACTTGCATTCAGCCAAGGCGCGCATGTTCACGTAGTTGTTGGTCTCTCCTGACAAGAACTCTTTGTAGAATGACAGGCTGTGAAGCGAGGAAACGATGTCAGACAAGCAGGCCACCCTGAGATTGCCCGGTCTCCGTACATATCGCTGTGCAACGAATTTTCGACCGGATCAGAATCAGCAATGCCAGTGGAAGAACATGACCGTGACGCACTTGACTCCAGCCAGGAAGTACTCCAGCTCCCTATCAATGAGGTAGACTCAGAATGCCGCGTTATGATGAGCAGTGGAATGAATCATACGGTATGACTTGGAGGTACGAATCCACCCCGCTCCGCCAATTGTTGGGGTAGATGAAGTGCGCGTATGGGATACCCACGGCGGTCTGGCCTCGGAGGTAGTAGGGATACCTGACAGCACCAGGTATCGTCGCCATGTCTTGCGTAGTGTACTCGATGTACATCGCCGTCATGGTGTTGTGTGTTCCGCTATTGATAGCGTTGGCCCCGATGAGCGGCCAGAGGTCGTATGCACGCTTGAGATGGGCCGCGAAGCGGTCGAGAACTGGGTCGAGCTGCGGTGCACCTTCGATGCAACGCTGGGCGAAGTGGCCGATCGGTTCGGGGTCGGTTCCGCAATGGTCGTCGCCGTAGAAGATGAACGCGGTGTAAAGCGCAACGAAGTACTGGTGCTCGATGCTGGCATGGCTGTAGCAGCACTCTGCTATGTTGCAAGCGTTGTGCAGCATCTTCTCCGTGAATGTCGTGCTCACGTTGATGTTCCATGATGCTATCTCTGCAGCAAGCCTCCGCCTGAGCTCAGCATTACGAGGCGTTCGGGGTGAAATGAAGTGGAGACCCTGCAGGAGACCCTGAATAATGCGTTGAATGTCTGTCGCGGCGGCCTACCGTGACAGAAGAGTAATCAGTGCCGGTGGCTCAGCATTATCAGCGATATGTACCTCAGGGCGAGATTCGTCAACGAATGCCGCGAGCATGGTGAGCTGCAAGTTACGAAGACTGTAAAGAGGTCATTCAGACTGAAAGACCAAAGCAAAGAAATAACTCAACATGAACCGTTCTCGGAGATTGGGATGTCTGATGCTCGAGACATAGATCTCAATGGCTTTATATACCACAATGAAGCGAGCGTAGACATACGAAACGCTGATGATAGTGCTCGCTAGCTTGCGTGGCACAAAGTACGTGGGATCCGTGAAGTCCTCGTAATCTTCGTGTCCTCTGCACCATCTCCTTCTACTCTCCGTCCATGCGAAGTAGAACCACTGCTTGCCATGAGTCGCCATTGTTGGACACCTGAACCCAGGGTGTTTGCTTGGATCGTAGAATCTGGTGTACTCAGGTCAATAGATCATATCCCGATTGAGAATGAGGACTTCAATACTGGCCAACCGACTCATCTAGTCATTGCCAATGTGCATTCACGGCATTCCGCTGACTAGGCGCGCGGTTTACGGCCACACATGGGATTTAAGAGAAAAGTTGCCTGAAGCGCTGCCTAGACAGTGCCACTAACCTTTGGTGAAGCTTGTAGTGTGTGAGCTGGCCATCTTCGAACGCCCATTCTGACGATTGATGTCGGCTCGGATGTCATCGTCTTCTGCGCTCCGGAATAAAATGTCTGGGGATCATCATGCTCGAGTTGCTGGGCACACTGCATATGTGGATACTGAGTCATTCGATAACCTCCGCGCTAGACATGAGTGTAGAACGTAGCAGTAAGACATGAACAGAGCAAGAGTAAGCGTAAGACGGAGGTACGTTGTTACATACGCATAAATTGTTCAACCTTCGTGGAGGTCTCCAGCTGAAGAACGAGGGAGCGCGTTACGCGCATAGAAGCGGGGCCGACTCCGATAATGAGAGGACCAGATTGTGGCTCTTGCGCGCGGCAACTGGATCCGTGCGTTATGCATGGAAGCCGAGCTCGGCGAGACGATAGCGTGCGGTCTTGACATGGAACTCGAGGTAGCCCTGCCGGATACCGTCAGATGACGCGTCCACAAGATCAGCCCCCGACAGACTTTCGGCGAGACGCGCACCTGCAGGAACCTTCGCCACAAGGCCGCCAATTCGGCGTCCGAAGCAGTGATCACATCGATCCTTCGAACCGTCTCCGTCACTTCTGCCGCCAGCTGCCGGAGCACTTCTGTGGCGGGCTTGCACTCCGCCGACGCGCGCAGGTGCACGTAGTTGTCGGTCTCCCCGGCCAACGACTCCTTGTAGAATGACAGGCTGCGGGGCGGGGATAGGACGTCAGCACCGCCCGTCGCCCGATTAAGCTGTGCGCCCACAGACACCTACATGTCGCTATGCGAACATATCAGAATATATCAGCGACGGGCGTTGAGCGGTGGAAGAAGCGTTCCGAAGACGCACTTGGTACAATTGATGAAGTAATCGAGCTCCCTATGAAACATGAAAATGAGCGGGGAAGATCACGCTCAGGAATCAGCGCAACCATCATCAAATGGACTGAAGCTTACGGGATGATCTGAATGTACGAGTTGACGCTGCTCCTCCAACTCTTGGCAAAAATGAAGTGCGCGTATGGGGGGCCCACTCCCGACTTGGTGCGGAGGTAGTAGGGATACCTCGTGGCGGCTGGGATTGTTGCCATGTCCTGCGTGGTGTACTCGATGTACATCGCCGTCATTGAGTCAAGTGTGCCACTGATGACCGCATTCGCGCCAATGCGGGGCCAGAGCTCGTACGCATGCTTGATATGCGCCGCAAACCGGTCGAGAACCGGGTCGAGCTGCGGCTCACCCTCGATGAAACGCTGTGCATATTGCCCTATCGGCTCGGGATCGGCGCCGCAGTGGTCGTCTGCGTAGAAAGTGAACGCGGTGTAGAGCGCGATGAAGTATTGATGGTCGGCGCTGGTATGGCCGTAGCAACATTCCGCCATATTGCAGCTGTTGTGCAGCATCTTCTCGGTGAACGTGGTGCTGACGTCGATGTTCCAAGACGCGATCTCTGTGGCGAGCTTATGTCTGAGCCCCGCATTCCTAGGAGTTCTAGGGGACACAAAGTCTAAGCCGGTGAGGAAGTGCCGGATGATGTCTTGAATTTCTTGGAAGGCATCCTAGAACGTAGTCGTCAACAGGAAACAGAATGGATATATAACTGCGAAGCGTACATGGTGACCCTTGTTCCCGATGCATGATGAGCTGGCTTCATCTGTTCTGGGCGCTGCATCGGATCTGGAAGGGGTTCATTAGAACTGATATGTTATGCTAAATAGCCGCATTGGACATACATATACAGCAGCAGCTGTCCAAGGTTCCCCTGGGCACGTACTGATGGCCAGAGCAATGCAAGCGATGGAAGAGAGAAGGAACGCATGGATGAACAAGGCGGCGCAAAGCGTGGTCACTGGTAAAATCGGTGGGGTCTTATAAGCACCCGGACCGTCCTCGAAGCCTGGGATTTTCTCCGCCGCTCATTTGAGCCGCCATTGATGACAGGACACTGGGCAGTAGATCCCCCTTGAACAGTGATGAACGGAGAATAGCAAGTGAGAGCCGACGGGCCGTGAGAGTTCAAGGACCCAAGAGATAGCCAGGATTGAACACTCACCTCCGCATCGACGCTGGTGCATAGCAAATGACACTGACATCGGCGAAGGCATTCGGGCTTCGAAGCTTCATCACGAAGCACTGTCTACGAGCTCGCGAGGCGATGCGTTCATTATAGCCATTCAATATTGGGACATGGCCGACAAGACCGCGCACTGAATGCGCAGTTTACCTCGGCCGAGGCGGGGGGGGCGCAGACCGGGGACAGTTGAGTGTGTGGCCGCCGTGGCTCAGGCTGGCAGGCGGCGGTGCGGAAGCAAATGGTCGAATTGATCGAATCTGTCCACGCTCTCACAACCCCAATGACGTAAGCACGCTTCTACCACTATCCGCCATATATGGCAAGCATTCAAGTTCAGTCTAATTCTCCTCTTCAATTTCGTCCCCAACCCTCTTCAATGTGATTTGAGCAGGAGCCATGCTTCAAGCTGCATTTATCGGGACTTCTCTGTGGATTACACCCGGCACCTCGGTTGCCGCCGCTACGACGTACTAGGACCACTGGCATCTCATCAAATCGCAACTAGTACTTCAAATCGTTTCACACTGCGAGAATCCGCGCATCTGCCTAGCCAGCTTCGAAATTTCCAAGTGCACGAACCAATGTCGATTAGGTAGTGTTTTTGTCTCGTTCTCGAGCAACTGACGTCCACTGCTGGTACACATAGAATTCAGTATGGCACTTCGCGTGCGTGGAGTAGGCTCGCTTGCCATCCTCTAGTTCCTCGTCCCTTGGAATAGAGCGGTCATTGCTTGCTTCTCGCTGCCCTCGCGACGGTGCTTCTTTGTGGCTAGACAGGACGCCGGTTGTCTTCTAGCATTCTCTGAGCGCGTCTCGGCCCCGGCGTCGGAGGCAGGCATGTCAAGAGGATATCCGTGTGCACAAGGTACCAGTCAGGTGCCTTATACACACTCAAAAGTGGACTCGTCTCCGTGTCTCGCCCTGATCCCACGACTCAGATATGCTAGGAAGGTCTAATCCTACTCAATTGTTGCAAGCCTGAGGGTCATCATGTAGAAGGTTCTAGTAGACTTCATGCATGCGCAACATGATCATTTGATTTTACACAAGGACAGAATCCCATGATGGGCCCGATAGTGTGAGTGTCGGTCTGTGTCCCATCGCGGGAGCGCAGTGATCGAATCTGCTACTTACCACTTACTAACCAGTGTTATCACATCCTGCGGGATTCACAACAAAGCCACTCCTGAAAGCAGCAGCACTGCAACACAGTCACATCAGGTATCCCATGTGTATGCCTTGATTGGTACGAACCCCGGGTCATCTGGATCTCTCCCAAGCCACTAGAGTTACTCGAGCGCCGTTCGTCGGTACCATGCCAAGGCTACACCATCCGCCCGATGCTCCATGTCTCTTACAATCCATCTAACACTACTAGCTCATAACAGATGGCAAAAGATGCTCCAATCTTCTGGAGTCGTGACGGCCATGGCTTGAGAACATCATACTCTGTTGTGAGATAGTCAGCTCCACCATGGTCGGAGCCGGATACACGGGAAGTGAGACGCACCCATACGCGTACTCGACCTCGTCCACACCGCCACCCGACTGGAACGGTCCGGAAGGCTCTTTCGGCATCGGCCCGAGCTCTTCCTCATCGTCATTGTCGTCAATGGCCGTGCCCTCGTCGAGCTCAAACGGCAAGACAGGCCGCAGGCTCCCGCTCCCCGAGCTCGACCGGCGACCATGCGCAGGCGACTTGGTCAGCGCAGCCATCGTCTTGGGACTCATATGCTGGTAGTATGCGCACAGTATCAGCATCCAGGCGTGCACACAGCAGTTCGACCACGCGTGCTTACCTCCCAGTTGTTCACATTCTCGTCAGGGACATCCCGCGACTCCTTGCCGCCCACGTCCAAGCGCGCCTCGTCGCCGAGCTCACCGATCGACGCGATGCTCTCGCTGTCGCTGATGCCGTCCGCGATGTCGTGCACAAGCTCCGGCAGGCGCGCCCACGCAGACGAGCCTTGGGAGCTCGTGTCCGAGTGCTCCGACCAGCGGAGGTACTCCTCGTACTCCTCCTCGAACGCGATGTCCTCGGTCACGTATGGGAGGAAGATAGACTGCTCCGTCGTCTGCGCGCGCAGCGGCGGGAAGACGTCCGCGTCGACCGTGTTCGGAGTCTGCACCGGGCGAAGCATGCCCGAGAGTTCCGGGCCGGGGTGCAGGCCCTCGAGGTGATGCGAAATGCTCGCGGCACGTCGGTGCGCGCTCGAGTGCGTCGCGGCCTGCACGCCGTACCGCTTGCTGTTGTCTGCGGCGCGAGGGTGATGTGCGTCAGTCTGAGGTGTATCCGGAACGAGGGTGCACCTGCGGTACGTACAGAACTTCACCAGATGGCGGAGTGCTTGCTCTTGAGCCTACAGATGAGGTAAGGGGATGCGCGCTTTCCGCAAGTAGACGTCCACGACTGACCTGCGCGTCGTACACGTCGTCGACTTCGATGCCCGTCAGCCATTCATCCCGGAGGTCGGGCCTGCAGTTGAGGTAGATTGCCGTGATGACCTGCATGTTCGCTACACGGGCGCAACGTGCGACGTCAAAACTCAAAAGCACCTGCCGACCCGAAATGACAGCGCAGCTCACATTGCCGCCACTTCCGACCACAGAACGGCACTTGGCTCTTGATCAACTTGAGGACATGCAGCTGCAGCATGGGGTGCTGCACCTTCAATATCCGCTTCAGCACCGCCTGAGATGCACATGCCTCCGGTCAGCCCATCCGACATCGAACCACATAACCGCACGCCAGACGAAGTGCGCGCGAGGGCACTCACCGAGCTCTTGTATTGCACGAGCATGCGTATGCGATGCGACCGGTGCTTGGACAACTTCTGCATGATCTTGGCAAAGTTGATTGTAGAGAAGAAGTTCCGCCACGAGAAGTCGGTCAACAGGTCGACCTCCTCCTCGTGCTTCTGCCCGTTCGGGAGGATGGTCGTCCGCACAATCGTCTGGCGCGACGGGCGCTGTTGCATGTGCTCGTCGCCTGGACCGCCGGACTCTGACCGGCGCGCGAACCGCGTCTGGCAGTATCGGAAGAAGCTGGGAACGAGGGTGGGGAGATCTCGGTGAACTCTGATCCGCGCCCCGCCAACGTGCGTGGACTCACTTGTGCTCCGGCGCATCTGCCTTCGACACTATCGCCGTCGACACTTCCTGAAGTCCAAAAATCTTCAGGATCAGCAGCAGGCAGTTCGTATCCAGCAGTAACTGTCCGAGATGATGGAACTTCATCACATCTGTGGTTCCATGTCACGGCATACTTAGCCATGTCTATCCGGATAGGCCACGTGTCAGTCCACTCACGAGACATCTTGAACCACTTCAAGGTGAGGAGCAGGATGGCCGAAACCGCCTTCGACGTGATTTCACGGTGACGCGTCACATCTGTCTCGTCGAGGGTAGCGGGCTTCGGAGGTGCCTGGTCGAGCGCTGTGTGCGGTTATTAGCTATTCCGGGCATGCAGGGCGCAGTACTCACGCGACATGACGCCGGGCGGGAAACCGGCAGCAGCGGAAGACTGAGGCTGGATGCCATTGTTCGCCGTCGACACAGTCGCAAGGAGGAGCTTGAGCAGGACGAGCACCCATCCTGACAGCACCGGCAGAACGGCGCTCTGCGAAGTGCATGAGGCACGGAATCGTACCACAGAAGGGGGGAGTGAATACGTACATAGATCTGTTCGACCCGTTTCAGACGCATGAGGTCTTCGCGGCGTTCCATCGCGCGGCGCTTCTCGCCCGTCGTTTCGCCCTCCGCGATTGCCCTCTCGGCCTCCGCGATCTTGGCGTCAAGGATGGCCACATCAGGCAACCTGTCAATCCCCTCCTCGTCCTGCGTAGGCGACTGATAATGAACGATCGTCAATCATCCGGGAGGGCGTCGAGAGCGTGGCTGGCGCGCTCACAATGGACGGAATCTTTGGTTCCGAAGGGCGTGCGGCTCCAGGGAGATACTCCAGACCGCTCTCGACGGTCATACACTCCTCGCGGGTCTTCCACATCTGCCACAGGGACAGGCTGATGTACATATGCTTCGCATACAGCCTGTCTGCCTCGTCGATAGCGAACGGCACCAGCCGTGAGTCATTATAGCCCACGCGGCTGCGCGAAAACGGGAAGAGGAAAGGCCGGTTCTGGTCAGTTTGGAACTGCTGCTTCTTGGGTTTGGGGGAAGGTGGCGGGGAGGGCGCTGGAGTGGCTGGCTGGGGGATGGGGCGGAAGGAAGATCCAGACTGGGTGGCGTTGAATGAATGTGGCATGCCACCGTGCGATTGGTCGTGGTGAGATTCGCCACCATCGTGCTCGTAGTGGTGTCGAACGGGAATGGGTGAGTAGGCTTGCGCAAGCTTCGATGTGGTCACGGGGGTGTCTGGCGGTACTGTGACGGGTTGAGGGTTAAAAGTGGGGTACTTCACGGATATCTCCTGGCGGAAAAGCTCTAGGTCTATTGGGGAGGCCTTGATAGGCACGGCTGGAACGCTGGTCAGGACGAGTCACAATGATGACGCAGACCTGGGGAGAGTACCTTCTTCTGGGACAGCCGAGAGCCCTGCCAGCTCCCGCGTCAGCTTCTTAACGGAAGCTAACTCTCGTATACCGCCACAACAAGTTAGGATCGTCTTCCAAAGAACCAGGAGGAGCTGGATCCACGGAGCATGAGACTCATCCGATAACATCACGAGTCATGGGAAGGATCATACTTTCTTCACAGGATACCCCTTGGCGCTTTTGTCACGGAGACCAGCGACGACATTGAATAGATAGACAGGCAGGGGCGGATCCAGGCTCACTATTACAGGGGACAAGGGGATCAGCGTCGTATCCCGTCGGCAGACGGCATTGCTCACTCAGCTCGTCTGCGAAGTCGTCATGTCCCTTGAAGACCTCGACCATGTGATAAAGCATCCCTAGATACACAGATAGTTCCGTAGTCACTTCCTCCATGAAGTCCGCCTTCTCCTGCGGTGAGATGTTGAAATGCGCGGCATCTGCGTCTGATAGGCTACTGCTGGGGGTGTGAGCATGCAAGCAACGCGCGAGGGCGTACGCCTTACCACAGGAGATCGTGTTTCGAGCTGGCGATCTTGATTGCCTCGATAATGTTACCGAGACCGTTTGCGGCGCGGACGACCTTGCAGTTCTCAATAATCCAGTGAAGTTGATCCTCGGGCGAGGTTGTCTCGGCAAAGGTACCTGTAGGCAAGGTGAGGCGATGGCTCGATGATGGAAAGAGGAATGTAGTGACCTTGGAGGACGTAAAACAATCGGCGCGCGTTAGTGAACCGGATTTCAGCGTCGCGATGCTCCAAACTCTCGAGGAGGATGGCAACATGCGCCTTGCGCTGTGCGAAGGAGCTAGAGGTCCATTCTGTGACGCGTCAGGAAGTCCCACAGCTGTGTGAGGATAGACACGGACCTCCGGGAAACGAGCCCTCCCAAGCCTTGAGGTTCTCTGCCACCTGTGGCATCTCGACGTATGAATAGAACTCCTCTATTTCATTCAAGACGTGGTCCTCGTCGTCGTATCGGAAGTCATAGTACGATTGCTACTTGTTCGCAGGAGTGAGCCGGGAAGAGTGAATGGTTGGGAGCGTGCCGACCTTGGGCTTCGGGGCCGAGCTAACCATGGCCTTGAGCTGGCCGAGCGTGATTGAGTCGAGGCCGACTTGCTGGGAGGGACGGGGGTCAACATCTGGCCTGCTGGCGAAGAAGGAGGAGAGCTGGGGCAATACCATGGTTGTTCACCGCTGGTTGCAGCCAAGGTGTGGCTGGGACTCGGGAGATACTGGTGTCGGCACGCGTGGGGGAACGTGGGGGGTACGCGACGCGTCGTGGGCGGCGTTAGCGAGCGCGTCGGCGGCAGAGATGAGGCAGAGAGCGCAGCGAAGATGAATGGGGCTAAGCGTGGGCTGCTGGCATGAGTCAGGCTGGAGTCAGGACTCAGGAGCACAGGCAGGGAGCGCAGGCACTATGCAGGAAACGCGAACGAGGTCGGCAAGTGGGGGCACGGACTCGGAGCGGCGTATGTAAGTGCGCAGGCCGAGAAGGGAAGGAGGCTTACGTCAGCGGGTGGAGGGGGAGAAAGGGAGAGGCGGTTGTTTTCTACCCAAGCCACGACGACATTGGCCCCCCTCAGGATCGACCCGCCCTCCTCGTCGGTCCATCGTCTCCAGTTCCTCCTTTCTCTCGCGACTGACGACTGCGACGGCGTCGACTCAGGAGAGGGCGTTCTAGTCCCCGCCAGCGATACTCTCAAGGTCGGGATCCCAGGGAGCAACGGCCGACGTCTCTCCCAGATCTCCCCTTCCTCCGTCGAGCATCCAAAAAGGCACGCCTTCGCTGTGCGTTTGCCACTTCGCCCCCATCCAGCGTTATCGTCTCTCTCCGTCCCGCCTTTCTCTGCCTCTTTTACGACTTACTTTACGACCGGCCACAAGCCCATTCAATCCACGCCGCAACCCCCGGCTCCAACGTCATAGGTCCTGCCCGCCCTCCCAGGTAGTGCAGCCGCCTGTGACCTTTGTCCTCCTCTCTCTCGCCGATGCCAGTGCCCGTCCCCGTCTACACCAAGCAGCCCGCCCACCCGGTGATCAAGATCAATCACCCCTTCCAGCCTGATAGCAAATCTTCCGTCTTCCAGCACCTGACCCACTCCTTGCCTCTCCCGCCACAGGGACCCCCGCCGTCCTTTGCGACGAGGGAGGAGTGGATCAGCTCTCTCCCCTCCTGGAGGCGCAACAAGCCCCGTGGCAGTTGGGAGGACGAGTCGGCTCGCACCCAGCGGTGCATGCTGCAGGGTTTTGACCAAGGGTTGACCGCTGCGGAGAACGCATCGGTCATTAAAGGAGAGCTTGCGCAAGCTTGCATTCCGCCCGTCGGCACTGCCCGCTTCGACGCCCAACCCGTCGACATGTATCCAAATGCTGAAGATTCGGACGAGGAGATGAACGCCTACCACGCAATGCAGGATTGGCAGAGCGAGGATGACAGTTATCCGGATTTCTCTCCCGTCGACAAGAAGTACTACGAGCGCATGGCATCTGACAGTCCGTCCGACGTCAGTATGGACTACGCTGCTCCTACTCGGACTATCACTCGGTCCTACTCCGCCCCTGTTTCCGGCGAAGTGTACTCTCGCTACGAGAGAGGCGCATTCAGCCCAGTCCTCGAGGATCTCTCTCCCGAGGTTCCGGATAACCTCTCCCCGGAGCCACGCAGCGGTGTGGAGCCTGGTTCAAGCCCCATCGGACCAGCCACTCCCTTCGCCGACTATGTCGACAACGCCTTCGCCGAGGCGCGCCTCGCTCCTCCCATGCAGACCCGCGATGCGCAAATCGTTCAAGCTGCGACTTATCCTGTGCACGATGGTTACCATGCGTCCTGTTACCAGTGCCAGACGTATCAGGCAGAGCAGCCCGTTCAGCAGGCCCCCGTTGTCGAGTCAGTGGTGACACCTGTCGCCACTGCGGCGTACAAGAAGCTTGCTGCACCTCTGTCCGAGTGGCTCGTGAATTACGTCTGGAAGGTCTGCACGACTGGCATGCGTCTCCCGCAGGAGTATGCTCAACCGATGTGAGTACTCTGGTTACCGTCATGAGTGTGTTCTGACGTTCTCCCAGGGCCTTTACCAAGCATTACCCCAGCACCCCTCCCAGTCACCTCGCTGCGGCGACACATTCTATGCTCCTTTCGACCCTTCTGCAGCCTTCTGCGATCTTCCTCGCGCTGTGGTACATCGTGCGTCTGCCGGTGTTCTTCGGTCCTGTCGGCCTCAACTCGGAGCACATCAAGGAGATGCGTTTCCGTGCGGAGCTCCTGGGGGAAGCGCACTTGGGAACGGGTCGGGAACACATTGAGGCCTATGCGCCCTTCCGCCTGATCCTCTTGGGATGCATGCTCGCGAACAAGTGGTTGGACGATCACACTTTCTCCAACAAGACTTGGTATGTGTCATGAATCGAGTGCAATTATTTACCCGAATTCGCGCTGACCGTATTGCGTAGGCACACCATCTCCAACGTACCCATCCACAACCTGAATCGTCTGGAGGCGCTTGCGCTCGACATCTTCCAGTACGATCTTTCGATTACGCCGCAGCAATGGGCGGATTGGCTCGGTGACCTCATGGCTTACCATCAAACCTTGTCGTCACCCATGTTCCCTCAGCCCATTTCTCGTCCCTCGGCCAGTCCTCACGTCATCGTGCGTCAGGCGATCGAGCACCTGGTCAAGGCCCGGCCAGTTGATTGTGGTTGTGGCGGCACAGATGCGCCGGGCTGTGGTATCCCTCCCCAGCCGGTCTTCGTCAGTCTTGAGGATCGCAAGAAGGAGAAGATGGAGTATGACGAGATTGACGACGTTCTCGAGATTGATCTGGACGAAGACGGCCCCCTCAGGGAGGAGTACTTGCCCCGCAGGCGTGCCAGTACTCGTGCGTGCACCTTGACTGCCGAGTCATACGCCAAGGTCCCGGAGCGTACTCTTCCCCCGCCAGCGAAGTGGAGTCCCGCAGCGGACGAGCCGATCTACCGAGACCCTACCCGAGGTCACGGCCAGTATGTTGCGCCCCAGCCGCTTTCGCACATGCCAATGGCGCCTCCCCCACCTCCGCCATTCCAACCCTCGATGGACGTTCACCGTACGTCGTGGCCCATGGGTGGTTACATGATGAGACCAGAGCCCGTCAACCGGCCTGCGGTGTTTGCCCCTCCACCGGTGTTTCAAGCCTCAGTTCCTGGCTTCGAATACGGTTATGGTGTGCCGCTTGCCCACCACGGTCACACGCGCTCGCACTCTCTCACCTACAGCCAGGCCATCGCCGAGCAGGCCCCTGGACGGACGCGCTCGTACTCTCAGTCGCAGTACGACCACGCATATAGTGACGTCCGCGGCTCCGATGCTCAGTACGCTCCCCCGCCCCCCGTGACCTCCCATTGGGCGGCATACGACCGCATGGGGTTCCCGACATCCTATGACCGCCCTCTTGGGCTCCATCCCCGATCCTCACTGAAGGCGTGAGGTTGTACAACACACGTCTAGATTCGCAACGGAGATTTAGATAGTTGCACCAGTCTTCCCCGTTCTCGGTACTTTCCACGCATTCTTTATAATAACTGTCTCCGTCGGCCCCTGGTGTACCATCTCCCCCACTCGAGCTGCTCTGCGCAAGCGCAGGGTTGTTCATACGCCACTCACTATCGCGCGCCAGTTCCTCGCATTTCCGGTCACGGTTTCTCTCAAGTCTCTCGCATCACAACATCGTTTCTCTCCCGGGCTTTCCATACCCACGACATATCCATCCTGTCTCCGAGGATCGCCCCACTCCAATCTCCACTGGCTGCTCAACATCATCATCGCACTTCGTATCTATTCTCACCACTATCGGCATGAGCTGGGTCGAGGAGACGCTATGCGCTCCCGCCCCACTTGCGCCAGGGAGCCCCGTCACTATGCATGACCCCAAGGCGCCGTATATCAGCATTCCCGCACGTTGGACGGTTCTGCTTCCTCGCTGTTTGCTAACGCCGCTTCGTATTCGGTCTCCTCGTGTACAGAATACCTATCCGTACATTCACGTTCCACTACCCCCCTAATGTTGTTTCACGTCGCTCTCCCACTCTCGTCTTCTGGTTCCACTTTACGTCTGTTCTGTTGCATTGTCCACAAACGCACAAAAACATACGGAAAACCCAGAAAACCCCACACATCGCATCCTCTGTTCGGTCGTTTCCTCCCTCCCGCCCTTTGTCGGCCTCCTCACCCTCCCCTCCCCTCTCTCCGTTACGACGAAGCCCTCCTGCCCTTCCCTCATCCGCCGCGCCCCCCTGTAGCATCGCTTCGTCCAGTAGGTAGTATATGACGTTGACCCGCTCGTGTCTCCGACATCACAGGTGACCGTGCTCCTGCTTGCTTGTACATGTCCTCAATTGGAGACCGTTATGCTGTGAGCTTATAATGCCTGTCGCGTGCGTGTCTGTGTGTGAGAGCATTGTGCTCAGTACGTCCATACGTTTCTATCAGCTCTGCTATCTCGCCATCTCCGCTCACGGATGTGTATGGTCGTGGGCGTGTTACGAGAGGGATGCCACATGGAGTATGCGCTCGTGACTACGAGAAGACATAGGTGGATGTTCAAGTGACCGAAGAACTTGAGTATCAGGGCGATCTTGCTCTTCCGGCTCGGCAAAGTTATGAGCGAGGTCTGGGATAGTGTTTCGATACGGCCATCGATAGATATCATGAAGCTTGACCGCTTGGGAGGTTATCCGGCTGTACGTCCAGATCCATCTCCGGAACAAGTAAACAGTGACTTTGTCGGAGCTGTTATCATCAGCTATCCAATACTTCCTGACCTCATGACATCTACGGTCGGTCGGTCGGGATTCAAGCATATCTTTCAAGTCCTCACGAAAGCGGTGGACGACGTTAGATCGCCTTGTGTAGCGCTACATGGTCAACGATGTTGGGCATTCTAACGATACATTGATTTTGAGGTCAAATGAGCCCGGATCGTCCGTATCAGCTACGTATCAGTACGCCGCCTTGATCCTCGCCACCGCCCAGGGGGTTCCTGCAGAGTAGAAGTCCATCGGGTACACTCCTCCCTTCCTCGCCCTCTCCTTCACGTCCGCGCCATCCTCCGCCATCCACCCGACCGCCTTCCCCACCGCCACGGCGGTCTCATACGGGCTCAGCAGCGGCCGCTCGAACGCGTACCCCCAGTCGATGGAGAGCCGAGGACACGACGTCTGCACGAACGCGGCGATGTGAGGGTTGAAGAGCGCGAGCTTCGCGGGCGAGAGCTCGGAGAGCAGGATGGGCATGTACGGGATGGGGGTCGCCGCGCCCGCGAGCTGTTGGGTGATTGCGCGGAGCTGTTTGAAGCTGCCCTGGCGTCCAAGCGTGCCGAGGATGACGCCCCACATCGGGGGTGAAACGGTTGGAGAGGAGGAAGGCGGGGATGCGGGACGGGATGCGTAGGAGGCGATGCTGCGTCGTGCGGTCTGGACGGCTTCGTCGCGCACAGTGCGCATCTCGACGTGGTCGTAGCGCTCGCGAGTGAACTTCTTGGAGTAGGGGTCGTAGCGGAATGCTGGGACGGTGGGGTTCGCAATCATGATGGATTCGAGATGGAAGCGACCATCTCCGAGGTATCTATCAGAGGATGGATTAGTTAGTTGCGTGTAATGATGTCTAGTCATTCGGCTTTGACTTACAGCAGAGCGTCCACATCGTCCAGTCGGGGCGCAGTACACCCTAAGATCTCTCCTGGAGATAGCGGTTTTGTCCGTGGAATGGTGACATCGTACTTGCCCGTCCAGAGCCGGGGCTTGCCCACAGCATCGCTCGAGTCGGTACTTGGGCTCTCGAGCAACCCTGCAGGCATCAGGGGAACATCTGAGTTGGAGGACTCGACTGAGAGCTCGTCCTTGAGGTTGGACAACGCTGAGACGAATTGGATGGTGGATACGAGTGCTAGGCGGGTGAATTCTTGTGACGTAGATGGACGGGGATTTTGGGAGTCAACCGCAGTATCAGTGGTATCTTCCGACGACGGTCCTTCTATTCGTAGGTGTCCTCCACCATTTAGGAGCTGCCCTGCGGGCAGTTGCGAGCGCTCTTCTTCTTGATCAAGCAATGACTCGCGAAACCGCCGTCTATCGTTGGGGAAGTTTAGCCGGATGGTTTGTACCAGGTGCGAGGAATCGATCGAGATCTCCACGAAAATGTAGAGCGTCTTGATCGTTGTCTGGTCAATTGGAACTAAAATGATGTCAGCCATAACAAGGAAGAGTGAAGGTGTGTTCGACACTGACCGAGACAACTGTGGCCATAGTGAACGAGCATGTCGCATCCGAGGGCAACAGCTGTGTAGTCGTCGATGCAGCAAGCGCCATATGTGACATCGCCCATGATCACGGTGAGTGCATTTGTAAAGCTGTGTGCCAGTCAGCAAGAGAATCGGCACTGCACCAATAACATACCGCTCGATGATGTCTGCGATGGTGCAAGCAAACATCTGGAGACCTTCCGGCATCTGTAAAGCGACCATTTTCGCTTGATTTTTGCGGACGTGGTGTACGGTCTTGTGTATTTCAAAGGAGTAGTTTGACGGTAGCTGTTTAATGGCTGCATTTAGCTGGGCGTCGTTGAGAATGTCCTGTGGTATTTGGTTGGCCACTACAGGAGAATAACCGGGCTTGGATGGCGTCGCGGACTTGCTCCCAACGAACCGCTTGCGGGGCTTGGCTGCGTTCTTCGCCGGGACCGCCGTTGACGGACCAGCTTCTGACATCGTCGCTGTAGCGAATGCGAAGTGTTGAGTAACGAGGACAAGGAGGCACGAAAGATCTTGCGACTTGAAAGCTTGAAACTCGATCAGTCAGACGGATCTCAGATTAGCCTCTGGATCGGGCGCCAAGTAGTGACCCCTCGTGACAGATGTGTCACGAGACAAGCGTGACAGCAGCAGGCGTGTCCGACCTTTGGCTTGTGTCTCCTTCGGCTCCGGCTCGTTCTCCTTCTCTCCATCCACTCGTCTGTCGCAATGTCTGCTCGAGGACGCTCGCTTTCGCCTCGCCCGCTCAGGGACGAAGATGTTGACATGGACGGCGGGTCACCGCCCTCAAACTCCCATGCCAAAGTCGTCATCGTCACGAACCTCACGCGCAACGTCGTCGAGGCCCACCTTCAAGCGATATTTGGATTCTACGGAGATATTGTGAAGATCGACCTCCCACTCTACGGAAAATGTGAGTATATGCACCATGTCGCCGTCTTTGCAACCCTCATGTCAGTCACAACAGCCGGCCAGAATCGAGGCAAGGCTGCCCTTGAGTACAGCAACGCCTCGGCCGCGCAAAAGGCCGTCTCCCACATGCATGGCGGCCAACTCGACGGTGCGGTCGTCAAGTGCGAACTCTCCGAACTACCCGTGCGCTCTCGTTCACGCTCCCGCTCCCGTTCTCCTCGTCCCCCACCCCGCCCGGCGAGATACGGCCGTCCCAAATCCCTCTCACGCTCCCTCTCGCGTTCGCGTTCTCCACCACCACCCCCTCGTGGCGGCCGCCGCCCATTCGACTCGCGCCCCAACGACAACTTCCGCCGCCCGCCACCAGGGGGCCGTCGACCGCCGCCGCGCGACTCGTACCGCAACCGACGCTACTCCCGCTCGCGCACTCGGTCCCGGTCTCCACCCCGACGCGGAGTTGACCGTCTTGGTCCGAGGCGGCGCTCCCCCAGCTACGAGCGCGGAGGCACAGGCTATCGTGGCCGCTCCAGAAGCTACTCTGTGGCCTCCAGCCGCTCGCGTACGCGCTCCCTCACTCCTCGTTCTCGCTCCCGTTCTCGCTCGCGCTCGTACTACTCTTCGTCTGCATACTCTCGTAGCAGGACCCGCTCGCGGTCAGTCAGCCGAGGCAGGCGAAGCTATAGTCGCGATGACATCCGAGACAGCAGGTCCAGGTCGCCACGGGACTGATGTGCACTTTCCGGCCTTCTCCATGTCAATGAACGCTTCGTGTCTAGGTAGCTCCTCCTGCCAAGCCTCATGTAAAAAGTGTCCAGTATATCGTGATGCTATGCTAAATGTATATATTATCTAGTGAGGTAGGGTCAGTCGCTCATTGCAGAGTCGTCATCCGCTAGGAAAGGCCTGTATGTACGAATGCGCGTTCAGTCATGCTTCCGAGGACAGTGTGTAGGTAGACACTCACGTGTATTCGTAATCGTTCCGAATGGCGTGAGACATCCACTCTTCGTCTGCCTCCTGCTGTGGGAACCCAGAGCCACCCGCCAGACTGAGGACGACGGGAAGCAGGACCAAGCCATGCAGTGCGCCGGAGATGATGAGGGTGATCCACATGCGGAAATAGTAAATCTGGCAGACTGCATGAGTTCCGTTTCGGAGTGTTCACTAAGCTTATACACACCTCCAGGAACTTCGAACGTGTCAATGCGAGAACACACATGCCGATGAGTTTCGTGAACGTGATGCCGGAGAGCACCTGTACATTGACGGCGATCAGTCACCACGCCGCACAGAGAAGAAGTACGAGACAGCCTTACCGATGGCCCAACGTCAACAAGTGCGAGCCACATACGCTCGTCGCGCTCCTTCTGTCCCGCAGGGTGGTCAACAGGCAGACCGGAGCCAGCGCTCATGAACGCCCTCGCGACGTGCGCGCAGAACTCGACCGCGATGCCCAGCGAGATGACGAGGTTGACCAGGCTGATCGCGTTCAGGTCGATGCCCCACACGCCCATGACGCCCATGACGTTCACGACCGTCAGCGCGACGACGCTCGTCACAATCGTGCCCGTGCGCCACGAACCTAGCAGCAGCGCGGTAACGAGGAGGACCGCGGCGAGCCCAAGCCCGAGGATCTGCTCTGTGATGGGGATGATGTGCGCGAACTGGTCGAAGAAGACGTAGTGCAGCGAGTACGGGAAGACGCGCGCGCCTGTTGCGGTCGCGAGGTCGTTCGCGACGCGCTGCGCGGCGGCGAACGAGTTGATGAAGTCTGCCTGCGACTTAAGCGGGCGGTGGAACGTGCGGAAGTGAGATGCGACGACCTCTGTGCCGTCCGCGGAGAGCGCAAGGGCGTTCCCGAAAGAGGCCTCGCCTGCGATGGGGCAATCCTCGTTGGTCGGTGAGACGAGCCATTGCTTGAGGTACATCATGAACTCGTCGCCCTCGGGTAGACCGCGCATGGTGATGTTCCATGCCGGCTCGTGGTCCTTGTAGCACACGTGGCAGCGCCGTGGGGACTCGCCGGAGCGGCAGAACGTCGTTGGATCGTTGTTGCGGACGCGACAGCACTTGTCCTTGTTCGGATCGAGCCAGTTGAAGTAGTCGTCGATCCAGGATGCTGCAGGCTGTGAGATGTACGAGACGTCCGGCCGGCCGCGCTCGAGCTCGAGCGTGCTAGCGATTGACAACGGTTCGCAAGTGGTGAAGCGGCCACAAAGCTTCTGCTGTCCGGGGCGCTGTGTGACGTCAACATCGTGGACGACGAAGTATACTGGAGGACCGATGTCCAAGTACGCATCGACGTTGTCGAAGTACGGGATCAAGTAGGATTCCGATGGGAAAGCTAGGCGTTGGTCTGCCCATCTTGCGCATGAGTTACCAGGCTTTTATGACACATCTGCAAGACTCACCGAACCCAAGCTTGATGTGCTGGACCGAGATGACGGATGCAACTAGCATGCCACCAAAGGTGAGCAGCACGATGCCCTTGACAAGGGGCTTGAGGAGGAGCGGTGCATAGTACTTCCTGATTACCCGAGCAAGGAAGCTGAGCCCGCTTCCGGTAGGAGGCGCCTCGAGCAGCTGGATACGAGGGGGCATCCGGATGCACGGGAAGCAATCTACACGGCTTGCCTGTAGAACATCGTCGGTCAGCCGTGATCTGGGCCTACGCATTCAGCTGTATGACCCACCTCAACACGCCTGAGATCAACTACTAGCGCGCTAACAAACACCGTCATCTGGAGCAGCGCGTTCAAGAACACGCTGCCCGCCGCATACAGTGCAAAGTTCCGCACAGCCGGCATGGGCACAAGGGCGCCAAGTGCGAACGCCGTCGTTTCTGTGACCGTACTCAACAGGATCGATGGACCCATCTTCGCAAGCGTCCGAGCCACGCGTTCCTCGGCAGTTAGGTACTGGGGAGTCGAGCCCGCGTCGAGGGACTCTGCGCGCGAGTGGTCAAACTGCGACTCAAAACCAGAGCGAGTCCTCGATTGAGTGGGGCTCATTGGAGTATCCGTGTACGCCCATGTGGGGGTGATGGTGGATGTCGCGTTTGGACCATGGAGCAGGTTCTGTCTGTCGAGCTCATGCACCAGGATGAAGACGTTGTCAACGCCAACGGCGAGGACAAGGAAGGGGATGACCTCTGCGATAATCAGGGTGACCTTCACTCCGACGAGAGAGAAGAGGCCGACAGAGGACGAGACGGAAAGGATGACGAGGGCGATACCGAAGAGGCCGAGCGTGAACTTCGACCCCACGAAGAGACCGCGTGGGAGGCGTGGCAGGATTGTAGGAGCCAGGCGCGAATCAAGGGAGAGCGTAGAGGACGCCGATGGCTGGGCGAAAAACTTGGGGAAATTCCTCGCCCATTGTGATAGGCATGCCCACAGGCCCTCTTCGTCGCGTACACCTGAACCATTGCCCAGGGTGAGGGCGACATAGAAGAACATGGCGACGTAGGACAAGACGACGATCTTGATGTCTGTGTTCGTGCTCTTGTTGATCTCCTCCTCGAGGGAGATGCCCGTAGACCAGGCAATCTCGATCCCAGCTTCCAGAGGAGCCTTGCTGCTGAGATCCTCGAGATAGCGCCGCAGCGCGTACTCCCACTCCATCGCCTTGGCTTGCTCCGCGGTATCCAAGGAATCTGGAACCACGTAAGTGATCACCAAAGCCTTCGCGTCCAGATACTGCTTGTTCCCGTCCTCGTCATTCGGGACGGAGCCCAGTACCATTTGCGGAGCGAGCGGTTGTTGGAAATCGGGAAGACAGTTGACTGGCTGCTCCGCGCAGCTGAGCAAGTGCGGCGCCCATGTCTCCGGATCGTAGGAGTACAAATCGTTCCCAAACCACGCCATGACAGACTGCACCACACAAGCTCCGTCTGGACCAGCGGGCTTGAGACATACGTCCGAAAGCGTGTAGCCATTGGGTGAAGACTCGAGGTTTCGGATGTCCTCTTCCTTGTCCGCCCAATACTGGAGACGTTCCCATGATAGGACCGGCTCCTTGTCGCTGGGGGACGTCCCGTTTGTCGAGGTGACGAATATCTGTTCGACGCGGTAGAATGGTCCAAAGTGCTCGTCGAAGAACTCCTTCTGCAATTTGCTCTCGGAGTCTGGGGCAACCCAAAGGCGTACGGGGTCCGTCTCCACCTCGAACTTCTTCCACCCGAGGTTCAGCAACCCGATGAGGGCGAACACGAGGGCAAAGTTCAGCCAAGGGTAAGTTGCAGCGAATATGCCAAGCTTGTAGAACGCCCGACGAAGGACATTATTCAACCTGTAGTGCCGAGGTTGTACGGTTTCTATGGGGTCCAAAAGAGACGCTCCGCGTCCTAGGCGGCGAGATTCTGACTGAGTGCCAGTCGAGTCTTCGCCATCTGCGTAAGGTGCCAAAGACGATGCCCCTACAAGACCGCGCGTGTGTGAGCGGGGAGAAACGAGGTGTTGCGAGTCCGTGTCGGCCGAGAGGGCTACACGTTCGTATGACTTCTCTCGCCTCCGACGGAGGGTTACTTGTAAGCCGTACCCGAGGATAAATGATATGACGGCGAGACCGTATGCGACGAGTAGAATGAAGGAAAGGCACGAGAGGAAGCCTACATGGCATGTTGGTTCGGCATTGGGAGGGGGTATCTCTGGGAGTGCTTGGCATACCTGTTCGCAGTCAATACAGGTACACCTACTCCCCAGATCGCTGTCGTAGCAATTTCGGGCAGTTACGTTCAGTGAAGAGAACTCTGGTGGAGGGGGAGCGTGAGGGAAATTGATAGTGAACGGACTTCCCATGTCCTTCTCTTCGCCCATGAACTTGAGAAACGCATGGTAGTCCTTCGCACCACCACCGAGGAGGTCCATAGCATACCCGTTGGTAGCACCCATCTTTATGTCCTTGCAGCTGTTGAAGAAGCCCTCTCCAAACTCCTCTGACACAAAGAAATTCACTGTCTTCACCGCAGTATTGCCCGTGGAGGAAGTCTGGGTAGAGGTAATGTTGATGAAGTCGGCTTGGTTCGGGGAGCAGGTGAAGGAGCACCAGAACTTGCGGAAGTTGTTTCGGCATGCGGGACATGAGGATATGAGGTTTTCGGCAATACCGAGGTTGTCTCGTAGCGTCTCAAGCTGGCCCGTTGTGCAGCATGTCGGTTCGTCAGTGAATTCCTCGCCGCACAGCGTCCTGAGGAGATCACGGTCGACGTCATTCTGCGAGCGTCGTGTGAGAGCTATAGGTTGAACAGCTGACTGCTGAGCATACCTCGGAGGGCGGTCCATCGTATGGACATGGCAAGGGTTTGCCGAACATGACCTTCGGCCCACAGGAACCGCGCATGGCGCAACGGCCCTCATTCCGGACGCTGGTGTCCGAGCGGAGGACCTCCATGGCGGACAGGTTCGACGTTGACGACAGCGGAAGCAGACAGCCGTGCCAGTAAGGAGGCAAAGGGTGCCAGGGAGACCAAGCCCGGTGGAAGAGGGTGAGGAGGAACTTGAAGGCAGCGGAGGGAAGTTGGGGCGGGGGCGAGCGAGCGGTAGTGGCACGACAGCCCGATGACACGCTCGAGCTCAAGCGCTCAAGGGACGTCCCAGTCTCCACGTGCGCGCCTTTCACGGTCACGCACAAAGGCTTCTGCCGCAGTACCCAGCTCTCGCGAGTCGCCGTGCTCTCATCTTCTTACCACCATCTTTGTTACTTAGTCTACACGCCGCCGACTGCACTCTGCTGCTATCTGGAGAGCTCTGATATCTGTTGGATTACCTCAGCATGGTGAGTACTCTCAAATCTCATGTTCAACACGCCCACTGAACCCACACAGGCTACGAGCGCACCAACACCCCAAACCCATCCGTTCAACTAGTATGCCTTCTGCAGGCTAGCACGCCAAACATGCTGATGAGTATCTTCAAGTGTTGACGAGGACACCCTCGCCCGGCTCCGCAGCGTCGGCACGCGTGTTCGAAAGAGTATGTTCTATTATTCGCGTCCCCTCATCCCACCCATTCGCCCAAAGTTCCGACGCGTCTGACGCGTTTATTCCCCTCAACTTGATTTTAGGCGTGACCGAAGGCTTTCAGCGCACGGTCTCCGTCCCCGCAGACCCCTTATCGGCGTCGAAGCGGCTCCCATTCACCCAAACGCCCTCCTTCATCTCCGCCAACGACGCGATGCGCGACATCTTCGCGAAGAACAAGAAAGGCTCCTCCTCTGTACCCTCCTCCCCACAGCAGCGCCCGAAGCGTGCCGGCCCTGAGGACGACAGCGACGTCGAGCTTGAGCCGCTCGACAACGATGTCGACCTCGAGCTTGACCTCTCTGAAGACGAGGCGAGCGCGTCGACCGTCCGCGCTCAACGCGAGGCCGCTGAGAAAATCAAGGCGGAAAAGACCAAGCGGGAGATCAAGCCGTTGAAGAGGAGTGCAAGCCGCGGAGTCCAGTCCCTCCCTGCGAGCATGTTCCGCTTCTCGCATGAGGCCTCAAACGCTAAGCCTGCCCCAACGGTTCCTAAGATTGCTGAAGAGGACGATTGGAGCGAGAGCTTTGCCGGGACTGCGAGCGTCCCCACTGCTCAGCTCGGACTTTGAGCCTCAAGGTTGTGAAATTGTGAGCTCTTTTTCCCCAACGCAACACAGCTATCATCTGACGGAACGCGCTAGATTTTACGATGTGTACGATAGCTCTTCTCATTGAGTCACCGCAATTCGTTTGATGTGTACCACGTAATCGTTCTCGTTGTCATCTAAGCCAAGGCCACAAATGTACGCGTGATATAGGGACCGTCAGAGGAATACAGTCTACGTTGTACAACATCTCTCGCATCACAACCACACCGTGTACAGGGAGCCTAAGCGGAACCTTCGATATGCATCAAGGCCAGTAGTCTTCCTCATCTCTCTTGACAGCACCCTTCTTCGTCCGCCCCGTGCTCTGCATGCCGTGGGTCACTCGCATGTGCCTCTTGAGCAGGTCCTGCCTGACGAAGCTTCTGTCTTGAACCGGCGCGCAGATCTCACACGAGTACGGCTTCCGCCCCTCGTGGCTCGACTCGTGGCGTTTGCACTCGTTCTTGCGCAAGAACTTCATTCCGCTGCGGCACGAGTTGTCCAATGTCAGCCTCCCCTTCGTTCTCATGAATAAGAAGCGTGACACGTACCAGTGTCGACACACCCACGGCCTGTGTTCGACATGGGAGCCGACATGCACCAGGATGTGGTCCCGCCGCTTGTTGCGCTGCTCGCACCCGAGCACGTAGCACCTATACTCGTTCATCAGTTCTCCCCGCGCGCTCAGCCGCCCGGCGAAGCACTGGAGGAAGTCCTTATCCAGTTCAGCGCCGTTGTGTCGCTGCCGGAAGTCCTCTGCACGGCGTCTGAGATCCTGGAGCGAGATCCCGGCGTGTGCGTTCAGTACTGGACTGGCCGGCTCCATGGTCGGCACTGGCGGCGGCGGCGGGAAGCTGTAGGTGTCCACTGCTGGGTAGCCCGACGCAACATGAGGATACTCGGTTGTGTATGTCGGACCGGCGTACTGAGGCTGAGGAAGGTGGATCTCCGCAAGAGGCATCCTCTTGTTCAGACCGGAGGTAGGTACAGGCGCGCCAGGACCGGGAGCAGCGGCAGTGCCAAGCGGAGGATGGAGTATTCCGAGATCGTTGCCAGGATAGACGCGACCTGACTGAGCATACATGGGTTGCGGCGATACAACCTTGCAAGGATCGAGCGTGAAGGAGCCTGGAGGGAAGGCGGCGTCGGCGTGCTGGTTAGGCGCATTGTATTTCGCAGTAGACGACTTGAGGACGGAAACGATTGCTGAGACAGCTTCATCCGGGAACTCCTGGTTGACAAGGGCTTCGTCAGGAAATTCGGCAGTATAGTCAGGCTCAGGGGAGAGATCTCCCCGAGTAGGCCGACTCTCAGTAACATCCGGCAGGGAGTCAGCAGGCGGAGTTGCCTCCCTTGATTCCGGTTCTGGTGAAGACCACTCTGAGGTAGGAGTTGGTGGTCTGAGACTGTCGGACATCACGTCGGCGGGGTTGACACAAAGCGGAGGCGTCCGAGTGTCCCAACCACGTTCGCGCATATTGATGTCCGCATATATGCCTGGTGCAGGAGCCGCGTAGAGATCGTCACAGGTTTCAACAGGGAAGAGAGGAGGGGTCAGCGAAAGTCGTAAGAGGTCGCTGACGGACAACCGCGGTGACGAAATCGGTGAAGAGAGCTTGTCTTCGGAGCCGGAGAAGCTGCTGTACGACAAGGATGGTACGGAAGACGGCGGGCTCAAGACGGGCGCCGAGAAGTCCACAGAAGGGCACTCAGAGTACGCACTGTCGTCAAGCGGGAGAGGATATGGCGCAGAGGAAGAGTTACTGTTGCATGCAACAATGGGGGGCGAGATAGCAGGTTTGTCGAGGCTGGACGATCGCACCTGGCAGAGATCCTGGAGCGACATTGTAGGGTTTCCCAACGTCGGCGCATCATCCTCCAGCGGGGACGTCGCCGAAAGACTTTTGGGAATGATTGAATCCGGACGAAGGGCAGAGTTGAAGTCATGGATGATCGGCACCACAACCGGTGTGTTAACGAGGAACGAGACCGGGACGCTGACCGTGGCGGTTGCCCTTCGCGTTTCGTAATTGCTCTCCCAAGCTCGCGTCTGATCCTCACAACTGAGTGAGGCAGTCGGCGCGACGATTACTGGAGTCCTCGCCGCGTTGGCTTGGAAGTCCGTGGCGATCCCCGCGGCTTTGGGAAGAAGCGGTACACAGAATTCATACGCAGGGGCGAATGCTGGACGGCTTCTTGGAAGGTAGTCGCCCTCCGAGAGATAGTCATAGTGCGTAGATGGCCCTGCAGATGGGCGAGAGGAGAGATATTGTGGGAGGAACAAAGAGCGGATGGGAGCCGGCCCAGTCGCAGAGAGATGGGAGTGGTTAGTGTCATTGTTGGATACAAAGCGATGTTTCGACGCGTCGGCCATGTTGAACGCGCTGAAAATGGTAGAATGTGGGGTTAGCGGCTCGTCTGCGCAGCAGACTTGCGATTAGGGAGGTGGTAGTAGTGTACGAAGAGCAACCACGGCCGCCGCGCGTGATATCAACCTCGCCCCCAGACGGGCGCCTACCCCGGGACGATGACGTAGCGCCCCATTGAAGTGTCCTTCCCTTTTGGGAACTCAACGCCCACGTCATACGATGTTGCGTCTCGCCTCCCGCGCTCATCCGGCGGTCCCTCGCATTCCCAGACATGCCCCCTCGGGACGCTTCTACTCGACTCAAACTCGTGCATCCTCAAATGCGGGCTCTTCCGCTCTACTCATTGGGCTGGGAGGGAGTGCCCTCGTAGCGTCCTACTTTCTCTGGCCGGATCATTCTAGAGCAGCTCCTACAAAAGCCAATGCGCTCCTCTCCCCCACCCATTTTACGCCTGTCACAGTGGCCTCCTCAGAGCCCTGCCCAGATCCAAATACGCGTCTTATGACCCTCACCGTGCCAAGACAGTCTATTCCATCCCTCGAGGAAGCCGCATTCCAGCCCATTTGGTCAATATACATCAAGGATGACGATATCCAAGTGGAACGCCCGTTCACTCCCTTGGAGGGCATGGACAGCGAAGGCCGAATGAAGTTCTGGATCAAGAGGTACGAGAAAGGAGAAGTCGGTCGCTGGCTACACTCCAAGAAGCCCGGAGACCAAATAGATATCCGAGGGCCCCTCAAGACGTGGCCATGGAGAGCGGATGAATGGGATGAGGTCGTGATGGTACGTGATACAGTCCAGTACCCTGCCACCTTTCTGAAAAACGGTCAGATATCAGGGGGAACAGGGATTACGCCTTTCTGCCAGCTCCTACATAGGGAGCTCTTGAGCCAACCATCGCCCAACGTGAGGACGAAGTTCAAATTGCTGCATTCGTCGCGTCAGCCGGCTGAGCTTCCGCCGGCTGAGTTGCTCGAGCCTCTATTGGCCTACTCCCAGGTGCACCCTGACCGGCTCAGACTATCCCTATTCGTGGACTCGTCCGACGGTCCCAGGCATCCGGTTGTGCCTTCCACTGCCCTCACCGTGGGTCGGATTGGCAAGGAAGCAATCAAGCGTGCGACGGGCACGGAGCAGAGAAGTTGGTGGCGGGGTCTTTTTGGCTCGTCGGGGAAGGTACGGTCGCAGGAAGGTGGGGGCGATAAAAAGGTTATGTTCCTCGTGTGTGGTCCGGACCCGTACGTCGTCCACGTTTCAAGCTGCCAGACACGCGCACTCATCGCACGACTTCTCATCCCCATCGTAGGATGGTTGCGGCTATTGCAGGACCGTTTGGACGCAATTTCTCACAGGGGGAGGTCGGTGGGGCGCTTGGAGAGTTGGGGTACAGCGGAGACTCGGTCTGGAAGCTGTAAGCGTGTCTCCGCCCTGGTGTTACCATCGGATATATCGGTCTAGACAACGCTACACGTTGTGTAATGCTTGTTTGGGGTCGACAAATACGAATTCTGACGGTCTGGACGTCGTGCGGAAATGAGGACGCTGTGAGTGGACCCCAACGACGGGGAAAGTCGGCCCGGCGAGAGGGATGACTCGATGACTCCAATCGTTGGCCCGATGAGATCAAAATGGCCTGAGCGTGAAATCGAGCGTCTAAGGAGATTTCTAAGACACCCTCCAAGAAAAGTCTCTCATCTAAGCATCCTCGGTCTTCCGTTCAAATAGCCTCATCTGCCCATCGTTCTGCACATCCGATCCCCCGCTTTCTGTCTGGCTCCCATTCAACACCAATGGCTCCCGCGGTATACATCTCCCCGGCCTCGAGCGACCTGCGGACTCAGGAGAAGCCTGCACTCGTTGCAGCCGTCCCCGCAAAGGGCACTGCACTTGCCATCGGATCCCCCGCAACTGCGCAGGATGGCAAGTATCAGTCTTTGATCACATCTCTCGAGGAGTCACGTCAGGTCGAGAGACATATGGTTGATAGATTGTTGGATGGAGGTGCGCACATCACTGTTATCCGAGGCTCGGGCCATAGTCTCAACCAGGCTTAGCCACCACGCTCCCCGCCTCTACCTTTTCTTCCGTCCATGTCACCCTCTCTCCGTCGGAGTACGAAGCTCTTGCTCCGAGGATCCCTGAGTTGCTCAAGCAGCTCCTTGCCGGTCTCGAACCGTTGGGCACCCTCCATCTTCAGAACCTCGCCTCCGCACTCCCCACACTCCCTTCGGACCTGACATTGGCCGGATTCACCGTCCTCACTGCGACGAAAGAGGGGTCCCTTGTCGCACAAAAGCCCGCACACTCCACAGGCACTTCCATTTCGCTCCAAATCACCTCTGCCCCCGTCGCAGCCCTCCCGCTCCGCCGGAAGGTTGATCCCGAGCGCAAGGCGTCGAAGAAGGCCCTGTGGACACTCAGCGCGCCTTCCACCCCTTCCATTGATGCCGAGAGTCTCCTGACCGCCGCAGACCGCGAGCGTCCGGCGGCATGTGAGCCTGCGGTCCGTGGTGCGCCCCGGCGAAAGAAGGCATGCAAGAACTGCACGTGCGGTCTTGCGGAGCTGGAGGCGGAGGAACTGGCGCGGAGCAAGGTTGTGTTGCTCGATGGTGCGCAGGATGGTCAGACGGTGGAGGTTTCGCAGAGTGAGAAGGACAGGCTCCTGGGGGCCGCGGCTGCTGCCCCGAAGGCGACGAGCAGCTGTGGGAACTGCTACCTCGGGGATGCGTTCAGGTGCTCGAGCTGCCCGTATAGAGGTGCGTGTAGCTTCCGTCCTTGCTTCTAGTCGGTGATATCTCACATGCTTGTATGCAGGTCTGCCTGCCTTCAAGCCGGGCGAGAAGGTAGAGATTGACCTGGGCATGGATGACATCTAATTCTATGATGCCTGGTCTTCCATTGACTTTGTCCGCCACAGTCGGTTTGTGGTATAGGTTGTGTAGATGTATAGCATCCGATGTATCCATGCAAGAGCCTCATCCGATTTACTCTACAATGTCGGCCTTCGTGCCAGAATGTAATGCCAGAGCATGTTCTGCCACCTCCCTCGTGACGCGCACGCGGCGAAGACGCGTTTCAGGCGCGTCCGTGAACGCGTCGCGGGTCGCGGGAACTTTTCGTGGCCGCGCAGACGCTCAACCGTCATCCTTGCACCTTGCCCAGTGCTCACCCCTTTGCAGCTCATGGACGACGCAAAACCTAGCAGCCTCTCCGATGTACCACACGCAGAGACTTCTACGGCCGCGATGCAGCGACAGTCGCCGATCTGTGTCATTTGCCAGAGCAAGACGGCGATCTACACATGTCCTCGATGCAACCTTCGCACTTGCTCACTTCCCTGCTCCTCGCAACACAAGACGCTTGGAGCGGGCTGCTCTGGCATTCGCAACAAGGCTGCATACGTGCCGATGAACCAGTATGGATACATGGCCCTCATGAGCGATTACACATTCCTCGAAGAAGTTGGGCGGAAAGTCGGCGAGTTAGGAAGGGAGATTGTGCAGGGCGGATACAATGCGACCAATGGGCACTCTGCCACAGGGCGGGGAAGAGGGGATGGGAGGGGGCGTGGGCGAGGTCGGGGAGGAAGAGGTGCAGGGCCGCAAGGAAAGACAACTTCCAAGCGGGACGTGCTCAAGATGCAGCTCGACTTCCGGGACATCGAGGTCGAGTTCCTCCCGAATGGGATGGAGAGACGGACGCTCAACCAGTCGACATGGGACTTCAAGTACGCTTCCGTTCCATACTCTTTCCTGGACGCGTGTGTACGAAGCCGTAATATATTTCTTATTCCTGTTTGTGTCCCTTAGGAATAAGACCGCGCTCCTGACGGTCGAGTTCAAGTTTCACCCCCCGCGGAACTTGCTGGCACTATCGCAACCCCCGGATCCCCCTTTCACGCTTCTTGCGCACCGGATAGCGCTTGAGACGCCTCTACTGAGTGCTGCTCAGGCGCATGTGTTGGAGCGGAGTAAAAGCAAGAAGGACAAAACGGTCCCTCCATGGGTCCAAGCCCTGGTTGTCCCAGACAAAGACGTCCCTGATTCGTTCACACCTCCACTATGCCTCATGAGCACCCCACTCGACCCCCTGTCTGCACTGAACAGCAACCCGTACGTTCCCCAGCCGGGACGTTTGATCCGCACGGGATACTACAAGCTCGACTGCAATCAACCGCTTGGCGCGGTTCTGAAACACAAACATTTTGTGGAGTTCCCGACCATCGAGGTGTGGGAAGAAGACGCATTCCAGGGCACCATCGTCGACGACCGAGGCGCCGTCGTCCGAAACGACGACGAACACAGACCAAAGAGGCGGAAGCTGAACCCGAAGCAGGCCAAGAAGGCTATCAGCGGCCTGATCGGCGGATACGGCAGCGACGAGGAAGGCGAACAAGGCGCGAAGGAGGAGCGAAACGTTATGAACCTTCTTGGAGGATACGCAGAGAGCGATGGGGAAAGTGATGGTGATGTGGGTGCAGGCGATTTGGGCGATGCGTTCGACGAGGATGCGTGGGGTGAAGAAGACGCGGACGGCGAGACGGACGAAGAGTACGAGGAGCGACCGGAGGAGCTCGCCGTGATGCTTCAGAAGCTGCGCGAGGCTGGTGCGTTGAGGGACCTGGGTAAGGACGGCGTCTTGGCTGGGGAAGACGAGCAGGTTGATTGGGGAGAGTCTGGCGACGAAGACGATGGAGGGACGTAATGACACAGAGGCTTCTATTCCATGAATACGGAGTACGTCTTCCCTTTGGATTGTCCCATTCTTGGTAAACTAACTGCAATCTGGTTAGCCGGCACCACTGCATGCGATGTATAGTGGCTCTCACAGCTGGCTTATGTATCCAACATTACGACCTCCGCCGGAGTGTGGGTCACGGATGGTCCTTCGCCGTGATAGCTGCGGTCTTCTGTTGCATCGTGCACGGTAGGCAACGGTAGTAGGACTCGCTGATTACTTGAAACTGGTTTCCGGGCTTTCCGCCAAAGTCAAGGTTCTTCCCTTCAGACCTTCCTCGTGAAGCAGATTCCAATCAGGTACGCTTTCCAAAACCTGCAATCGTAGTACCAACAATGGTCTGGCACAATCATCGTTAGGTAACGACCCAACCGAGTAGAAGGGTCTGTGTGAGCAGAGGTGTGTAGATCGCGCCCGTCTCCGTCCGGCAAGCGAACCCACTGACAAGTCGATGCTTTCCTTCCATTCAAACCCTAATCCACACTCCGTTGCGGAGGGCCGCGTACAGATTCAGCGACAACTGTGCGTAACATAAATAGGGCGCGATGCGACCAGATACGACGCAATACCACCATGCCTCTCGACGCTCGCGCCCTTGCATCGGAATGGCTTTCTCCCTTCGCATCTGCTCTATCCGCAGGCGATATCAACGCGGTCACCAAGTCGTTGTTACCTGACGGCTGGCTTCGTGACGTTCTCGTCTTCACCTGGGACCTGCGGTCGTTGGAGGGCCACGACAAGATCGCATCTTACCTGGTCGACACCCTGGCCAACGCATGCATCACCGACGTTATCTTGAACGATGCGGCGGACTTCGCTCCACAGGTCTTCACCTGGCCCCAGCTGCAGGCGACTGGAGTCGAGCTCGCGTTCACCTTCGAGTGCCGCCACGGCCACGGGCGGGGCTTCGCCCGACTTCTGCGCGACGCCGATGGCGTCTTCAAAGCGTACACCCTTCTGGCCGAGCTTGCGGATTTGGTCGGCCATGAGGAGCTCGGTACCTTACGGTTTCGGGACGACCTTGCCGGACGTGCAGAAGGCGCGCGGCCTATTCCTATCGAACAGTTGCACGACGCCTTCGCGAAATGGACAGCGGAGGTAGAAACGAACCCTTATGCTCTAATTGGTAAGGTTTAGGTTAACCGTCCATCGCCGTCTTGCTTACATATCTTCGCCGAAGTTGGGGCTGGCCAGACCGGCCTCCAGGTGGCGGCTCGATTCAAACAGATGAACATCACTTCTCTAGTGATCGAACGTAATTCTCGTATCGGCGATTCGTGGAGGAAGCGGTACTCGACGCTAGTGCTCCATACCACTCGCCGACACACCACCCGTCAGTATGGTGCCATTGTTATCCTTATTCAGTTGATCGAACTGCCTTTCACAGTACTCTACCAGCCGTTCCCGTCAAACTGGCCGGATTTCGCGCCCGCATGCAAGCTGGCAGACTGGCTCGAGTACTATGCGTCAGTCCAGGACCTGACTGTCTGGATGAAGACCCAATTCAAGCAATCTCCCACCTATGATTCAAAGCTGCGCAGGTGGAACGTCACGGTCATCCGCGACGGCGTCGAGGTCGACCTTCATCCCGCGCACATCATCCTAGCCACCGGAACAGCGGGTAGGCCTTTCACGCCCGATATCCCAAGTATAGACCGCTTCCGCGGCGAGCTGCTCCATTCGGGCGATTTCCCTGGAGGCGCGGCCTACACCGGCAAACGTGTGGCTATCATCGGGGCTGGAAATAGTTCCATTGACGTCTGCCAGGACCTCGTGTTGCACAACGCGAAGTCAGTCACCGTGGTGCAGCGCTCCACGACCTGCGTCGTCTGGCGAGAGTATCAGCGTCAGGTCCTACACGAAGCCTTCCCGGATGCTGCCCCTCAGGAATTGACGGACCTGAAGAGCCTCGGCCTCCCAAACATGGTGCTCAGGCGTCTAGCCATTGCAGCCAGCCCGCAGGGGTTTGAGATCAATAGCGAGATACACCAGAAGTTCCGCAAGGCAGGCTTCAACGTTGACCTCGGCCCGGAAGGTCAAGGTCTCTACACTCTGTATCTGGAGAGAGCGGGGGGTGGGTCCACCTTACTAGCCCGGATTGATCTATCTCTGACTGGGACCACTTTGTTCTTAGGGTATTGTGCGTGTGACTAATACTGCTCGTTCATTGACCTGCTCTAACCCGCCTCCAGGGACGGACAAAGGAATCACGGCGGACATGGCTGAAGGAGGGAAGATCGTCCCGCGCCATGGGGTCCCGGAACGATTCACTGAAGACAGCCTCGTTCTGAACGATGGCTCGGAGATTCCTGCGGACGTCGTTATTTTTGCGTAAGCTATATGGCCCACCTAGACGTATATATATATGACACTCATGAGACTCCTATCCTCAGCACTGGATATACACGCATACGAGAGGCGAACAAAGAAGTATTCGGCGAGGATGTCATCAGCCAAACGGAAGAAGTATTTGGGCTGGACGAGGAAGGCGAAATCAAAGGCAGCTACCGCCCTTGTGGACATCCAGGAGTACGTTGATCCACTTGTTTCATCGACACACCGCTCATGATCCCTCCAGCTATGGTTTGCTACTGGTGACTTCGGCCATGCTCGATACATGTCTAAACCTCTGGTACGTACGAAGCCGTGGGTCCTATGGATGGAGCGACGCTCACGG
The DNA here is from genome assembly GCA_022605405.1 of Earliella scabrosa. Lineage (NCBI taxonomy): Eukaryota > Fungi > Basidiomycota > Agaricomycetes > Polyporales > Polyporaceae > Earliella > Earliella scabrosa. The sequence goes on along the minus strand of JABYQQ010000005.1, from coordinate 1,860,776 downwards.
CACGATCTGTACCCCAGGCTCTTCAAATCAAAGCGATACAGTTGGGACTATTGGAGCACAGCGGTCGTCGAATCGGTGTGACCAACGGTGATGCCGTGCCTGGTTCTTAACAGTTGTTTGGCCGTCGTGGTAGGGACGATGTACGATAACGAGCAACCGGATGTTCATTGCAGTGAGAGCGTGTCCGTCTGGAAGTATGCAATTATCATATGGGCAGCTTCGTGCTACTATATGCGCCACCCTATCAAGTCCGTTTGGGCCCGTGAACCGATGCAAATAGGAGTTAAGGTTCATGATGTTGAGACAGCACTATAGTCAGCGACAGCCTGCGTCACGGCAGAAGGGCAGTAACTTCGGATGCTCTTCGTCGACGGATGACGGTGAGGACCGTGCAATAGGTGGTTGCAAAGGCCCTACTAGTATGCGACATATGCTCATTCAACGTGTGAGATGGAGCACCGTAGCGGTAACATACAGCTCGCTCTGCCTCGGAGACTTAGAAATCCTGTCTTCGCAGATCAAGCAGCCCCTTCATGAGCAGCTGGACATCGAGGACCGCATTCAACGACTGGCTGAGCGGCGTCGCCTGCGTATTCCACACCGGGGCCGCCGTCTTAACCTCAACCTGCCACAGCGTGTCGACCTTCGCCGGGATCGCCTTCCCCGTCTTGGGGTCTGCCTGTAGTTCCCAAAGCGCGCTTTCAGTTTCCATAGTTGCGGACACTACACTTGGCAAACTCACGTTCTCTTGCTGGAACATCTGTATCACCAGGTTCCCGCGCCTGAAGATGTACCCGCGCTTGTATATCTGCGACCTCCGCCTGCGACACCAACAAAATCAGCCGGTCGCGCACCCGTTAACCAAGGACATGCATCGGGGAAGCGACGCACGTGTAGCCCAAAGCAGACGCGAAGGTGAGCGCGTCACCGTCGATCTGGCATGTCGCCCACGGCCGGACCGTCGCCTCGGGGTGCACCCGCACGCTCTCGGGCTTGAGGTACGAGTACAGTATCCTACACACATCGCACAACCAAAGTCAGCCAACATCCACCCACCGCCGAGACCGCTCAAAAGACACTCAAACCATTTCGAGTCCGGATCGAGCAGCTCCTTCCGCGCGCGCAGGAGGACGGGCTCGGTGCCCGCCTCGCGCTGGCCCTGCGCGTCGAGGGGCTCAAAGAGGATCTCCTGCGCGTGCATCTGGTGCGCGGACTCGCTGTGCAGCGTAAAGCGGTTCAGGATGGCTGCGCGTTAGGACCCGAATTGGGCATGAGGTTAGCACTGGGCTCCTTTTTGACGATATAACAAGCATTGAACTTCACCTGCGAGGTCTTGGGCGAAGAACTCGCCAAAAAGCGCAACTTCATATGCATGAGAAGTGGTTTTGCCTGCCGCGTTCATCTCTAATGCAGTGCTCGATAGAGCGGGAGATGACAGTCAGCGGTGGTCGATATCATGGAGATGATTGAACTTTGAAGTTGGGGACAAGGCGCGCGAGGCGCTATATGGACCATCGAGTGTTAGGTTTATCATTATAGTGGATTTGGTTGAAAGACTGTATTCTGAAGAATTGAGTTCTTGAAAGACGACAGCTGATTACACGAGAGTGCACTGGATAAGCTACAGGAGAACCTAGACGACGACACTGAAAACAAGCACCCTCCACTATTTACACACCACACCACAATCCGCGCGCATATGGAGCCAGCCTATCATGTACAACATAGAACCACTTCGATAGCACACCACAGCGATCACTGCTGCTCCCTAATAGGCACCTGCACCGGGACTTCACTCGGGTTCGGCGGCTGGTTAGGGATGGCATGGGGCGGCGGGGGCAGAGGCTCTCCAGCCGGGAGGCTCATGGGGGTCATCATCGCAGTGCGGACCTTGAGGAACATGATCCTGTACCACTCCTGCGCCGCCCCCGCCTTCTCCTGCTCCTCCGTCGCCTGCTGCAGCTGCGCCAGCTCCTTCCTCCACGCCGCATGCCAGTTGATCTCGCCCTGCTCGTCCATATCGAACTGTTCATCTGGCCGGAACAGTGGGATCTGGTAGTTGGGGTCGAACCTGCGTGGCGGAGAGGGGTATGATCAGCTTGCAGGACGGCCTACTCACGCGGCGAGACACCTACTGAGGGAATGGCACAGGCGCGAACGGCGGTGGCGGCACCTGCCGGCTGGGACCAGCTTCGGTGGGCATCTGTGGGGGAGGTACGAACTGGGTGGTAGGGTCGAAGGCTGGGGGCTGGTCAGAGCCAGGATGGTAGTCTATATCCTGTTGCTCAAGAGGGGGTGAACCCTTCTGTGCGTGCTTGCCCTTCTTCTTTCGAATACGGTGGACGCCTGTCCTTGGGTCTACGTTGTCGTTGACAGTCCAATAGGAGCCCTTTCCACGATCCGTTAGGGGGCGTGGTACCTTCTCGAAGCAAGGGTTCAGGGAAAGATTGTGTCGGACGGAGTTCTACGCGAGACGAGCATGAGCATGGTATCGATGGGCGGGGGCGAGGTGGCGATGGATGCCATGATACGCCCTAGCGGTGAAGAGAGATGACGAGACTCACCTTCCATCCCGGCGGGGCAGTTCGAAAGTAGGGGAACTGTACGCAAAGTGTGAGTGGCACACGCGCAAGGACCTAACGAACACGCATGTAGCACGTACTCGTGACTCAATAGCATAGTAAATGTCCTCCAGGAGCAGTTTCTGGTTCGGAGAGCCCTTGATTGCGTACCTATGACACACCATGAGCTCCGTCAGCGCGACCCTGCCTCCAGACTGGCTCGACGCGTACCGAATTAGGGTCGAGTAGGGGTAGAATGGCTTGCTCCCTGGTGGGCCGTCGCGCAGAGAGTCGAGGTTGATTGGAAGACCTCCTGTGAGATCGTTGGTCGTACTCGCGTCGGAATAGTAGTTGACAGGCTGAGGAGTTGGCTGCGCATGTTGCATCATCTCCTGAGGCGTCAGGCCCATCGGCGGCTGAGACATCGTGCTATGGGGTTACAGGTGTGGTCGAGGTGACACTAGGGCACAAGGAGGGCAGGGAGTGCGGACAGGACGAGGATAGGACGCGGGGAGATGCACAGTGGCGGGGTGAATGGGCTGGCTCTGGACGAGTCGAACTGAACATGCTTATGTCAGCAGTTTCCCAACGGCGCACAGGCCAGGTCTCCTGCGCGCGTGCGCCCGCTCGCTGTGCGCCATAGCGTGCGCGGATTCGACGACGACGACGGCGAGCATGATGAAGACAGATGATGGTCGGAGGAAGAGGCGGGGTTCTTGTTTGTCCATCTCAGCCACGGTTCAAACAGCTTCATACAGAGTCCAAATGAGAGAAAACGCGAGAAAACAAATTTGGCTCTCGCAAGCAGACGAATACACGAACAAACTGCCCACAACCAGGCCATCGCCCCCCTCTCGTCCTACTACCACAAGGGCTAGTTGCATGGGCAAGGATGCCAGAGTACTGATTTCGACCTTTTCAAGCTCATTTTCTTCTGCATGTCATGGTTGGGGAGTCTGGTATGCGCTTATTCCCAAAATATAGACACCCAGGCATGATGCGATGTTCAGTTCGCCGGATCACGTCTAGCTTCAATCTCTCCAACTAACACTACGATGGCGTACCACACGCATATATCGTCCTCTTCAAATTGTCGAATGGTTGTGGCATGGCAAGTTCCGCGCATGCTTCGCATCGGATACAATTCAGTTGTCCTGTCACATAGGCGTCTTGGGGGAGGACGGCAAGTGACATGTTTGTCCTAGCACCGTGATGGCATGGCTCGTGGTTACTGCAGTACAACGATGAACGCTAACATTGAGAACACTACATACGATGCATCGACCCCCAGTGTATTCATAAGGTCAAAGTCGAGTGGGGACTGGCGTTGAATAGCGCGGTCCGGACATCCCGAAGAACGGCGCGGGTGCGCCTGTTGGAGATGCCGGAAGAAGGCCGATGAGGTCATGCTCGAAAGAAGGGGGACTGAAGCGTGTGCGGTGGCAGCAAGCCATGTCCTCGACGACCGGCAACGACGATGAGCTCCCCGCCATCCACATAGACATCCCTCGACGCTACTATCTCCTTCCTGGGGCGGCGGTCCTCACCGGCATCACCATCGGCCTCTTTCGTGGGTCTCGGGCGTCGTCGCTGAGATTCCTTGCAGAGAATGCGCACCGCGCTCCCAAGACGGTGCGGGGCTGGTACCTATACAACAAGTCGAAAAACTACCGCGTCCTTCTCGGCGGCCTCAAGGGAGCTGGCGCGGATGCCACCAAGCTCGGATTGACAGCGGCGGGATGGGTGGCCGTTGAGGAGGGCTGCACGAGACTAGGCCTGGACGACGTGCGCGAGGTGGCGGCCGGTCTGGGTACGGGCGTGCTATTTGGTGCGGTGTGTGAGTGCCTTGTTTATTCCGACAATTGTTGTGCTATGCCGGGGAGCTCATGAGAGATGCGGATGCAGACCGATTGCCCTGGACGGCCGTCCGGCGAACAACGGTTTTGGGGGTACTGATCGGAGGGGTCCTTCGGGCGCTGCGGTGGAGCAAAGAATACTTGGAAGACCAGGTGCAAGCGCGGGCACTCGAGCTGCAGACCACGGCGGGCGACGGGCGGGCGGAGGTCGTTGCGGCCGTCGGGGACGTTGTGGAGGGTGCGGGGAGGAGGCGGGAGTAGCGTGTACATCGCCGAGGCCCTGGGCAATAGTACTAGTCTGCGGGATCGACATCACAACCCGGTGGAGTTGGGCGGAGGAGGGTCGGATGTCCCGAGACAAACATGTGCATAAGGAAGGCGATGACGACTCGGAACGACTGCTTTCGTCCCTTCTTCCCGTATCTACCGACTATCTACTCCTCCCGCTGTCCTCTCTGTGCTATCCCACTCGTCATCTGAACGTCCTCGTCGCTGTAGATCAGTCCATTCTCGTCGTTGCACACGACCACCATGCTCAAATTCTGGCCGTCAAATCCCGCTGATCTGACCCCCCGGGCGGGGCCCAACGGGCAGGAGCGCAAGAATCCGTTTGAGCTCATGTCGAGTGTCCAGCACGCACCCGCGGCGCAGACGCAGCCTGCGCCGAACTACCACCACCAGCTGCTGAGCACGCCCCAACACGACCTTTCTCCCGCCATCTTCGGCGGTCCAGCCCAGCCCGCCGTCAATGGTCCCGAGGCTCCGTCCCGATTAGGCCCCTTGACGCCCTCCGCGACGCCTCTTCCCTCCGCTCTCCCAACCACTGGCCTATCTATTCATGCTCCAGTCTTCAACATGCAACAGCCTCCTCCTCCAAAGCGTCAGAACTCCAAACAGCCTGGCTCCGCCGGCTCCTCTTCCTCATCCGGCTCTTCTGCTCCCCAGACCAACGGCAGGAGTACTCCCGCCACATCCTCAAACGCCGCATCGTCATCGATGCAGCAATCGGGCCCATCCAAGGGCCAAATCCACGTCAAGCTCATCCAAGCCCGTGGCCTCAACGTCCGCTCCGCTCTCTCACGGCCCTACGTCGTCGTTCAGTTCGAGCAGAACGAGTTCGTCAGCCGCGATCCAACGGAGGAGGGAGACAAGGAGGTCAAGGGCGTTGCTATCTCTCGCAACTCCTCCTCCACCGCTCTGTCTGCCCTTGGCGCAATAAGCAGCAAGGCCAATGGCAAGCAGAACGGGGCGAGCGCGCGGAGTAGCGCACAGGCGACGCCGTCCTCATCCTTCGGTTCGGGCGGTTCGGGTAAGTCGCAGCTCAGTGCGATGTTTGGCTCCCGCGTATCCGCGCACAATCCCGTTTGGAAGCACGAGGTGTCGTTGTGAGTGTTGCATGTTCAGGCGTGCTCCATTTCCCCAGGTCGCTCATCTCAGGCAGCGATGTGACCTCCGAACAGTCAGTCATCACACTCAGCGTGTACGACCGCTCTCTGTCCGAACATGCCTTCCTTGGAACCGTCCAAATCAAGCCCGCACTCGTTCATGATCATACGGTGGACCAATGGTACAAGTGAGTGCTCGGTCACCATCTCTCCCGGAGCACCTCTGACAGTCTGACTGCCCCCTCCGCCCCTCTCCTCGCGAAATTTTCATCGTATCGCGTTTGTTCGCCGGGTTCGACCTCGTGGCCGTTGCGTGATTCCGATTGCGTTGCGTGCTAGGCTACAACCGTTCGAGAACGAGGCTGTCGCCGGAGAGATGAGAGTTCAGATCACATTCGAGGCCTACAAGGTGCGCACATGATCCGCGCGCAGTTGTCTCCATCCACTCATCTCGCCTCCGTTATTCTCTCGCGATCGCATCATCTCCCCCACATTTCGCACGCCCTCGATCAACCGCTACTCGTACGCGACAATTTAGTCCAAGCGCGCGCTCACGCCGAAAGACTTTGAGTTCCTCAAGCTTATCGGTCGGGGAACGTTTGGCCGTGTGTTCCAGGTGCGGAAACGGGATACGAAGCGCATATATGCCATGAAGGTGCTCTCCAAGCGCGAAATCATTGAGAAGAAAGAGGTCGCGCACACCATTGGCGAACGCAAGATCCTACAACGCTCATTGGAATGTCCATTCCTCGTTGGCTTGAAGTTTTCATTCCAGACGGAAACTGACCTCTACCTGGTGACCGACTTCAAGAGTGGCGGAGAACTGTTCTGGCATCTACAGAAGGAGACTAGGTTTAGCGAGGAGCGTGCGCGGTTCTACGTAGCCGAGCTGATCCTCGCCCTTGAACATTTGCACAAGTATGACATCGTATATCGGTAAGTGCGCCGGTGAGTCCCAACACGTTCACGTGGCTCATGGGAGTTGCAGTGATTTGAAGCCGGAAAACATTCTCCTGGATGCCACCGGACACGTCGCCCTCTGTGATTTCGGTCTGTCAAAGCCGGATCTCCGGTCAGACGAGCTCACGAACACTTTCTGTGGTACCACGGAGTACCTTGCGCCGGAAGTCCTGCTCGACGAGCACGGCTACTCTAAACTGGTCGACTTCTGGAGTCTTGGCGTCCTTCTATTTGAGATGTGCTGTGGCTGGAGTCCGTTCTACGCCGAGGACACGCAGCAAATGTACAAGAACATCTGCTTCGGCAAGATTAAGTTCCCCAAGGGCGTCATTAACGAAGACGGCAAGCAATTTGTGAAGGGCGTACGTCGAGTTTCCACCTCCGTGAAGCTACTGTGGACGCTAACTGGGCAACTAGCTTCTGAACCGGAATCCGAAGCACCGTCTCGGTGCGCAGCGCGACGCCGCCGAGCTGAAGGAGCACCCGTTCTTCAAGACGATCGACTGGGAAGCGCTCTCGAAGAAACAAGTCACGCCGCCGTTCAAGCCCGTCGTTGAGTCAGACGAGTCCGTCGCCAACTTCGACCCCGAGTTCACATCCGCGGACATGCGTGAGGTCGGACTCGGGGACATGGCGCTGGACGAGGAGGACCCGTCCGAGGACTGGGTCGCGCTCTCCCAGAGCGTGAACAGCGTCACCGTCCACACGCCGAACGGCCCGCTCGGCTCAGACCGCCCAGGGCCGACGCCGGTGCAGGGCATCGAGATCGCCAAGTCGAAGAAGAAGCGGGACGCGGACGTGCCGCCGCTGACGAACAGCGTGCAAGAGAACTTCCGCGGGTTCACGTACCACGGCGAGTCGATCGTCGCGCCGCCGGCGGGCATGCTCGCGCAGAAGGACGCGCCGGACGAGGCGGTGGACGAGGCGGAGAGCCCGTATCCGACCACGGACGACGAGGTCGAGGACGACGCGCCCGCGGGCCGGTACGCGAAGGCGAAGGGGAGAGGGGGCGAGTTTGACGGGTTCGACGACGACATGCACCTATGATGTTAGTAGTGCCGAGCCGTCGTTCCCGTCTCCCCTGCCCTTGCTGTGCTTTGTCGCTCTCTCGTGCACTGACTCCTTCTCCATCCACACATCTTAACTGCATCTGTCCCCAGTCCGTTTCGACACATCCTCAACTGCCCTCGGCCCGAACATTGCATCGTCCTATAATGCGAAGGCGTAGGGTTACTTTTATTGCTACACTACGGACTTCAAACCCTCTCACCGTCTCCTCCCTCTCTTCCCTTCATGGTTTTCGTGTCCCGGTCACTCACAAGTTGTGTATAACCATCGATGTGTCGCTATGCGTCAACTCCCACCCGAGTCTATGCCTTCACATAAGCCAATTACCCCCGTAGTCTACGCCTCATGTTGTACAGCTGCAGATAGGTACGATATATATACAGATCGCGTCGCGTGCACTTGGGGCCCGTGTACTAATGACACTCCCTCATCCACCCGTACCCCATGTATTTGTAACACGCAAACGTCTCCTCACATCTGACATCGCTCCAAGCGAGGCCACGCTGCACTCTACGAAGCTAAGCCGTGTCACCCCCGGAGTCTAAGTGTCATGCGAACGAAGACTGAGACCGCGATGCTCTAGCGCTCTAGTGGTTCCAGGACACTGCAAAAAGGTACGATGACAGCGAACACGACCGCGGGCTGCGCGCCCAACTCTGCTACCAGTCGTTCAGGGTCTTGCGCCCGGGATGGCACAGATTCATCCCACCACGGAGAAGTGCTGGGAGGACCTTGCCGCCGATGATCGTCTCCTTTACGATCGCGTCTACCTCGTGGGGCGTCACCCGCCCATACCACACTGAGGCGCCGCTCGGCGTATTGATCTGTTGGTGGGAGAGAAGGGGAGTCATGTCAGCCTGAAACGTCCGACGGACGAAGGAAGTCGGGGCTGCGGGGCAGGGGTAACAGTGGAGGGAAGGGGGAGTGAGACGATACGCACGATCACGTTTCCTGCGTACTTGTGCCCGCCGATGTGCGAGCAGTAGAGGATGAGGGCACGTTTGTGCTCCGCGTGCGCGGCGTCGACGCTCTGGAGGCGGCGGACGATCTCCGCCTGCTTCTCTTCGTCGGACGCTGTGAACAGGGACGGGTCGTCCTCGAGCGCGGGCCCTGACATGGACGGGTCCTCGACCTGCTGGTGCACTTCCCAGCCTTCGCGCTCCAGAGCGAGCGTCAGCGCTGCGAAGGCGGATAGGCAGTCAGTCATTGGAGACAAGAATAGGTGGGTTGATGCTGGCGCGAGAGGTACATGGTGGGAAGAGACGAGGTGCGGGATTGACGTACAGTGCTCGAGTTTGGGGGCTGCGATGCCGCACCGGTTGTCGCGGCGCTTGTGGGAGCCTGGAGGAACAGAAAGAGGGGGTGAGCAACCAGCGTCATGGGGCAAACGCTGCGGGTAACGCACAGAGGAGGATCACGCAAGCGTAGGGCAGGATCCATGACTTGACTGTTGCCCCCTTGTTCTCTGGAGCAGAGCGCAGGGCTACCGATGGGCTTACTGCGCCGTCCCACAGCTCTTCCGCACCGGCTTTGGAAACGTCAACCTCGGTGACGACCTTGTAGTCCGGAAATACGAGCACGGTCTCCTTGTCGTGGTCGTCCGAAACGGTGCGATGGCTGCCGTTCTGGATGGTCACCCTCTTGGCTTTGGTGGAATCGAATACACCTGCGACCGATTGTACGGGTGCACCATTCGCTGGCTTGTCCTCCTTGGACTTTGCCTTCTCTTTGTCTTTGGAAGTCCCGCCGGAGGAGACAACATCCCACATGTATCCTGCAAGAGTGCCCTTGCCATCGGTGACTTCGCGGATCCAATCTGTCTTGCCTGACGAGATGACGATCTGCCCGAGCGTAAGCACTCGACTCACCAATACCCCGACCGGGTAAAGAGACAACTTGCCTGGCGGCCATATGGCTTTACCGACCCCAGCATCTCTGTTTCCATGTCCACGTCGAACTTCGGATACTCATCGTGTCCTGGAAAGGGGGATTTCGTTCCATACCGGAGGGTGCCAAGCACGGTTCATCTTCCTCACTCACCTTCATCGCAAGGATCTGCACAGCCTCTGCACGGGGCATCGGAGACAGGTACGTCTGCGGCTTGCAGCTGCTTGGAGGTCTGTTCCATGTCGAGATTGTGTCCGAGTGCGAACGCCTTGAGTTTGCGAAATGCGCTCATGAGCAACTTCCGTTAGGAGTTCGCGGCTCGCGGGGCGATCTGGAGCTGGTCACAGCGGAAGGTATAAACGAGGACGTAGTGCTTGGGCAATAAATGATATTTCCGAGCGGCTGAGGGCCGAGGATAGGACGGAGGGCATCATCGCGAACGTCTCGACGGAAATTGTGGTGGCGGTCGTCTTACGGAGCGAGTCGACCGCGGGGTCAATTTCTCCTTATCAGATAAGATCGAGCGTAATCCGCGCTCGTCAGCTGCCACTTCTTTCTAAGCACCTTCCCACGCTTACTGCATCTTACGGTTAACGTTTTAACGACCACATTCAAACTTCCAGCCCGCTGGCACACACTGTGACAATGACATACCTCGGACATGCGTCAAGTATCGTTGCAAACGTCGTGTTCCTACGAGCTATCGCAGTTTACCGTGTTCTGCGCCATACTGTGAAGGCCAAGTCGGATCAGCCTGTCTCGGACTTGAGGTGGGTGCTAAGTACTAAGTTCCGAAACTCAAATATATAGGAACATCATTATACCTACTCAGCAAGGCCTGGGTCGACCATGTACAAGCACTTCGCCGCCGAGAACTGGTTCAGTTATCATCACAGCCCTAGACCAGCTCTCGTGCCATCTTCGAAACTACATATTCTCAACCCTACACTGTGTGTGTGTTTGTTCTCCCATGCTATCATGTGTTTTCTCATACCGGTATCGGCTCATACAGGATACACATCTGGGCCCCAGCAAGCAAAATGCCCCGTGCGACTTTGTCGAGACAGATTGTGTGCCCAACCTACAGGTAACCATACAGTTGGACTCCACCCATGGGACCCTAAACTCGGTTCCGTGGTACTATGGCTCCCGGAAATAGGGAGAACACTTCTCTGCTCCTTGTCCACGTCTGACACTCGTGAAGCCTATTCCCAGGCTGCTTGTGTTTTTGCGGTACATCCACCGGCCGACTTTCAGGATCCTGACCGGTACCTTGGGATGCAAGACCCTATGCCCGCCGCCGTGGCATTGGTACCTGGTGTCGAGCTGCAGCATGCGACCCCGCCAGCCTGGTCATGGATCTACGCGACACCTTCATCTGCAGATTGACATTCCTCCTGCTCTGCAAGTTGACCGCCGTGTCTCATCCGACCAATTTGCATGGGAGGCCCATCGGTTGGCTGCCCGCGATTCGCTGCAAGCGTGAGTGTAGCTCTAACGAGTTCTTTGCTATTGGACGGATGCGGCTTGGCACTTCCTTGGTTCCTTGTCGGGACATGATACCAACCGCTCGATAGCTCTGTACCCGCTGAAATGAGAGAAGTATAAAGTCCTAGCAAGGTTAAGGCCAAGAGGACCAAGCCCGCTCCCGGTATTCTCTACCTCCTCTCCTCTCAAGTGACTACACATAGACATGTCCTTCAAAGCACTCGGATCCCTCCTTGCCGTAGTCGCAACCTTCCAGGTCGCAAAAGGTGGGCATCACCTACATGACTCTCCTCGTACCCTCACTCACACTGTCACAACCCTGTAGGCGCACTCACCCGCCGCGTCGCATGCCCCGACGGTGTGCACACAGCAACAAACGCGGCGTGCTGTCCCCTCTTCGCAGTCGTCGATGATCTGCAAGAGCGCCTCTTCGACGGCGGCGAGTGCGGCGAGGAGACGCACGAGTCACTCCGTCTGACCTTCCACGATGCCATCGGCTTCTCGCCCGCGCTCACCGCCCGTCGTCAATTTGGCGGCGGCGGTGCGGACGGCTCCATCATCACCTTCGACGACATCGAGACCGTATTCCACGCCAACGGTGGCATTGACGAGATCATCGAGACTCAGAAGCCATTCATCGCCCAGCACAACATGACCGCCGGTGACTTGTACGCATACTCTCCCTTCGAGCTAGGCATCCAGGTCTAACCACGTTCCTTCAGTATCCAGTTGGCAGGAGCCGTCGGCTTTTCGAATTGCGCTGGCGCACCGCGCCTCGAGTTCATGCTCGGTCGCCCCGAGGCAACAGCGCCCGCGCCCGATCTGCTTGTCCCTGAGCCGTTCGACACCATCACCTCCATCCTCGACCGCTTCGCGGACGCCGGCTTCAGCCCGGCGGAGGTTGTCGCACTTCTCGCCTCGTACGCGCCTATCTCATCCCCTGTGTGACATCTTGCTAAGAATAGTCCGCCCCCATCATCAGGCACTCGGTCGCAGCGGCCGACCACGTCGACGAGACGATCCCGGGCTCGCCCTTTGACTCGACCTTCTCGACGTTCGACTCGCAGGTGTTCATCGAGGTTCAGCTCCGCGGCACGCTCTTCCCCGGCACGGGCGGAAATCAGGGCGAGGTCGAGTCTCCCCTCCGGGGTGAAATCCGCCTCCAGTCGGATCACGACGTGCGTATTCGTCTCCCCGGCTCCCTAGTCTTTGCGCGTTTGGCTGATGACAGGCGTGGACAGCTCGCCCGCGACTCCCGCACGGCGTGCGAGTGGCAGTCGTTCGTGAAGGACCACGCGAAGCTCCAATCCGCGTTCAAGGCCGCGATGGCGAAGCTCGCCATCCTGGGCCAGGACAGGAGCAAGATGATCGATTGCTCCGAGGTCATCCCCATCCCTCCCGTGAGTGCTCTGATTCACCTGTATCCCGACCAGCAGCACTGACGCGTGAACGTATGTAGCCTCTGAACGTCGTCCCGCATCTCCCGGCTGGCTTCAGCCACAACGATATCGAACAGGCGTGCGCTGACACGCCGTTCCCCGTTCTCCCCGTCGACCCTGGCCCGGTCACTACCGTCGCGCCTGTGTAAGTTGTCGGCTACTGAATGAACAGGTGGACAATGCTGATGTGGCAAACCCGGTTCTCCACAGACCTGCCTCGTGAAGTGCTCGTGTCTGTAACCTGGGAGAAGATCGGATGGGATGAGCTCTCAAGAGGCGTAACGATCACGGCTGATGAGTGGAACGCATAGATTGACTTTGATCATATGGCTATCAGAGCTAGAGTCTTATACTAGTACAAGTTGCTGTTTCTGCTTGCTCGCGTATATACCAAGGGCACTGGTTGTTGTGTTCCCGTCGCTCATTCGAGACGTTCATGTGGACCCTCTCATCTGTCGGACCCATGCCGAGAACTCGCTCTCGGGTCGTGTATCAGCAACCGGTTCAGAGCTGACCGGGTGAGCATGCCATGTGGAGTGCCGTGGTGGCCCTCGGTGCTGCTGAGCTTGCAATTGGTGTCCTGGCCCGGCTGAGAAGTGCCCCCCAATTAGAGCTAGGAGGTCCTCGATGCGCTGTAGCCGCGCGTCCATCCCAGAGAAGCGACTCTCCACTTGTGCAAGCCGTGTGGTAAGTTCGGTGTATGGTGTCGTAGGCTGTAGCGTGCCGCGACGGGGGCCAAAGTACGGCGAATGAGGGGAGATGGAGGCGTCTGCGAGACTGTCCTCGCGCGGAAGCTGGCAGAGGACGAGACTGTGCGTTGATTTGTGCCTGCTCTTGACGGTCGTATTGCCGCTAGCTTCGCATGTGAGGCACATGAACGTGTCATCTACGTGATTCTCTGGCATCAGACGAGCGAGTACGACTAGTACTCGCGAAACGGGACGTACTAGTGTCGCATTCGATGCAATACCAGCAGGGCCGGTATACCCTACTTTGACATCCGATGCATCGGTATGCACGACCAGAGTCGGCACGAGGGTCTTCGCCAAAGATATCCTTGAACGGCAGGACGTCCGAAAGCGCTTCTTCCGCTCTGATTAGTCCGTCGTACGCTGCTCGATACACCCCACCGAACTCGCGATGACGGTGGACCACCTTGCGTACCTTGACAAGGCGATGGGAGGGCAGATGGGGAGCGCTCAAGTCGGCTCTACGGTCCGCACCGATGAAGGCTACGATGCACTGCGGTCGCTCGCACAGGTCAACGGTCGTTCGAGCTGTGTGACAATCAAGACAGATGTGCCGAGCTCCAACGACAGAGGTGCGACAGTATGAGCATGTTACTCCGCTACATGTATGTTAGAAAAAGGTCACCGATCGAGATTGATGAAGGACCCACCAATGCTTTGGGGAGAGCTCTTGTCGATACTCGTCAACCATAGAGTAGTATCGAGCTTCAGAGGGAGTCATGCTGAGGTAACAGCGCGTAGTCGCATTGTGGTCGTGCTCTGCATGGGGCTTTCTGTGACTCCGAATGATCTGAAGGTAGCTCTGGCGGGTCTTCTGCCGCTCCGCGAAATACGACGCAGAGAATAGGCGCCGTCGGACTTGGTCCTGAACCGTGCGGAGAGCGAACCTCCACAGCGCCCTTGGCTTGCCCTGTTGTAACTCGGTCGAAGATGGCCAAAATCGCATTGCCTCGCACGTCAGCCGTTTGAAGAAGAACCTCCCGTGCGCGTTGCCTGAAGGGAAAGTCCATGTGCCAGAGAGTATGCGGTTGTCGTCGCTGAGAGTACCGTCGAACTGTTTGGGAGGGAAGTGAGCTGCGTAGGAGATGGTGAATAGGTAGCGTGTCGCTCCGCCACGGTCCTGTTTTAGATCGGCTTTGATCAGACCGACTAGCTTCCAGCTTGTGCCGGAGGGAGTACTGCCCGAGGCGACAAATTGACCGGCTTTGGAAATTGCTTGACGGAAAGTGATGGCAAGCATTGGTTCGGATGGGTACAGAACCTTCTCTCCGATAAAGCCACACCAATGCCCCAAGCTGAAGAAATTATACAAGTGGTTAGTACACGGGCGACTGGATGGCAACAGAACGCACATGGGTTCAAGTGACCGCTCGGTATCAACGGCTTCGGGCATGTGCATGTGACTATACTCTGTGGCGTCCGGGAACTCCTCCAGGGGATGATTGAGGATAGCAGCAGGGTCAACGTAAGGGTCCTCTTCGAAATCGTTGTACGCAGAAGTGGGGTAGTGAGTCTCGCGCAGTCTGTCCAAGGACCACAATGGACTCGAGTCGTGCCAATACTTGAACTGTAAATACATCAGGTTAGAGCGCGCTCTACAATCGCAGAGGATGGCTGACCATCTCAAACGCGAATACTCGAAATTGCAGCGTCGGGTCCTGATTCTGCTGTTTGAAGAGGTCTGTCGGACGATTATTTATCTTCGCGTGCCAGTTCCCGTCGCATACGTACCTGTGAGATCGTTCAGACGGTCTCTCACCGCACAGAACACCCATTCGAGAGTATTCGCCGAATCCCAAAGTTCGTCCTTGTGGAGCACTGTAGAGCGCGCGAGGCGGAAGATCTCGAAGTCGCGCTTGAGCAGAAGGTACAGTAACAAAAACAGATTCTAGTCAGGCCGTATGAATCAGTTGTAGGTCTTAGACAGAGAAAAACTCTGGGTGGCTTACCTTTTCAATCCGCCCAGGCCCGATGACAAGCGACAAGGTGTCCGCGGCATCGATGTCGTACCGTATGTCTTCCAGTTGCTCCTTCATTCTCTCCTCCTCCACTAGCACATAGCTCTCGAACCTTTCTCGCAGCTCAGCGCTCCAACTAGCGCGTCGAAATCCCATCGTCAGCTCCGTCACTGGCGACCAAATGCTGTCGAGGTATCGTTCGAGAAAACGACGATTCGCAGGGAGGACCAATGGCTTGATGGCGAACATTTTCTCCAGCAGCTTGTCGATCTGTATCACGTAGTGTGTCATAGCCATCTGCCAGCCTAACGGAAGTTGAAATTGCTGACTGAAGGGGCGGTCACGCCTTACTCACCGACTGCCCAATACGCCATCCAGTGAAGCAGACTTGTAGAGGCATGAGCGCCGAATATCGGGCAAAAGATCTCTAACCTTACCTCCAGTCTCCCGGACGAGCAGTAGTGAGAGCATTCGCCTCTCCGACAGTGATGAAACCAGACGCGTCGTCGTCGAATGCTTCGATGATCGCTTGCAGTCGTGTGACGTTGATGTACTCCAGGGTCCACACGTCGTCCTCAGTGACCTTAGTGGGATACTCCTCGAACGTCTTGGGACCATCCCTCCGGAGATTGTCTATCTTCTCGAGGCAATAGTCGCGCAGAGCTAGGACCAAGTGCCTGGCTTTCACGTTACCGCGCCACCGCTGTAGATAACGAATCGCGTCAGACCGTGCTGGGGCTGGGTATACCATGCACGGATACTAGTAGCTTACCATCTCCTTCCAGATGTTCCGAAGGTCCTAATAGTCGGTAAGCGATGAGCCGCAACCATGAGAGGCTATCGAGACCGCACCGGATCGATGATCTTCTCATGTGGGCCGTCCGCGATGGCCTTCACGATCAAGTCACCATGATGGTGCACGATCCTCCGTACTTCTTCAGCAAGCTCCCGTTGTTGCATTCTGAACTTCCTCTCAAACATCTCCATGTTGTTAGCGATCGCAATGTCGGGATCGTCGGCCTTGAGCGCCTGCAGGTCGAGTGCACTGCGTCGACGGGGTGGCATCGTGGCGGTGGGAGTCACATTCGAGTCATTTCGATCCATGGCTAGCCTGGCGAGCAGCTGTTCATCGGCGAGGACCTGCTCTCGCCCGCCAAGAAGCTCTATGCGCCGCTCAAGTGCCTGCTCGTCTCGAGTATCGCACTGATGGAGCAGGGCTATGATTGTGTCGACTCTACAGAACAGTGTGAGCGACGTGAGCGAAGCGTTGATGTGGATGAAGAGACGCACTTCTGATGGAGCGTGCCGACTTGCGTACGGACGACATCGATGTTCTTCCCCATATGCGTGGCCAGTGCGAGCTCGATGTTGGCCCTGTGCTTGTTGAACTGCTCGACATACTCCTGCATGATTCTGTCCCACTTCACGGAGAATAGGACTTTGGACAAGCGACGCTGCTTTGCATATGTATCACAAGCATTCGCGCACCCCTTGATGTCGTCCACCATGGCTTCTACGAGAGTCTCCAATCTCTCTTCGACTGTTAGCCCGTCCGTGCCGGGATGGTCGGGACCATCGTTGACGTGCTGTAGTCTGCATGCAATTGTCAGTCAGGCATTATATCATTTCCTTCCCGGAAAACCCACTCGTTCAACGCCTCCATCATATCTCGCATCTCCATGAGGAGAATACCAATCTTCTTGTTGTTCTCCCGATGCTTGAGCTCAAGCTCGACCACTACCTTGAACGAGGAGAGAGCGACTGAACGTGCCACCATGAGCATCAGCATGTTGTTGCATGTCAAAAACGCGACGTACGGCCTAGGAAGGGATGGATTGACGCAATCTCCTGGAGGACCTTCAGCAGTTCAGGCAGCCCTTCCAAGACAGACTTATTCGTGTACTGGGCGGCTCTCACAGCGCTTGCTTCGAGTCCGGATGGGAGAGGCGACGCAATCATTGTGATGTCATCCACCTTCGTCTTGATAGAGAGCAGGCGATCCTCTGCTAAGCTGGTAAGCATGATACAAGCCTGCAAGTCGATGGTCTCGGCCGTACCTTTACCCTTCCTGCCCTTGCTCCAGCGGTTTAACCGATCCCGGAGAGCCACGGAGGTAGATAGGAATCGGGGACTCTGTGGTTGTTGTGGAGGCTCATCACCAGAGGGGGTTTGTGCATAACTCGATGGCGAGGGGGAAGGGAAAGTGACGGATTGAGAGTCGGGTGAGTCCACAGTCATGGAGCCTGAGAGGCTCCCTCTTCTAGACATAACAGAGATCAAAGCTGTATGGGTGCCTTAGTTTGAGTATAGGGACAAGTGGGGAAACGATCTGAGAAGGGGCGACACAGGCTGGCCGGGAGCTAAATGAATTTGAAGCGTGGGCGAGGCTGACAGGTGCTGTAATCTGCCATATTGAAGGAGACGGGGACAGCGGAGTCCGAGAAGATCGGATTGCGTGCTTGAACAAGCTTCAACTTGCATCATCGCGGCAAGGTGCGAGCGGTGATGGTCCTCCGTTGCAAGACAACATGGCAGCAACAGGACAGCGAGATGTGCCAACTCGTTGGCTTGTCTTACGGGAGAAGTTTCTCCACGTATGCTGAGATGGTCGAGAAGAGAGATGGTAGTAACATTGAGGGCTCGTCGCGAGGGTGATCATTGCATCCGTCGGAGATCCTGAGAGCCTCGGCTCTCCGAAACAGTACTATCTGTTAACCAGCCATTAGCCCAATGGGTAATCATGGCCCTACTATGGAGAAAGTGTGTCACATCGTGGAGCACAAACCATGTGTGCATGCGGTGTTCATTCGAAGGTCAAGCGCGGTGCGAGTGTGATATTGCTGATCGCCTCCGCGCGTGTGCGCGCGGCGTGAGTGAACTAGAGGCTAGTTTACGACCTGAGGCGTGAGTAACGCTGTCGACTGGGTGAACACGTACATAGACTATGCAGTAGTGCATCAAGGGGGATCGTGCACCACCGTCGGGAACCATGTGCCAACTGGATGCGGGATTGTACTTATGCACTGTGCAGTCCATTGAAGTGGTTCCTCCGAAAATGTCGCAAGAAGACCACTGTAGCGATGTTGGTTGCGACGGGCCGTGGGACCAGACAATTGCGGTTATGCTACCACCGTGCGTAGTCGAGTTGTCGAGCAGGGGTTTGAAGGTTAGTCTAGAAAGCTTGAGACGTAGCCGAGTTCGGGCGAACATACCATAGACGGTAGATTAGACGCTCCACATAACATAGTTTGTGACTGTTTGTTATGCTTTGTCAGCTATCTCAAAAACCAGCGTCGCCCGCCCACTCGCGGGGGGTGTGCCCGGATCACGGCTAAGCCTGTTCCGGCCCGCTAGCGCTCTCCTCAATCCGACTCGGCGTACGGCGTCTGAAGCTGGAAAGTGGCAAGTAGAGGCTTTGAGAGCCTTCAGCGACACTCAGAGTTAGCCAAAACGATACCAACACTGCGCCTGACAGAAATCCAAGCAGTTTAACGGCAAAATGTGAGAGACGAGGTTGTGAGTACACGACGCCCTGGTGACTTGACCTCCCTCGGTTGGGCGTCGGCCGGGAGTAGCCGTGATCCGGGCACACCCCCACGGGTACAGTCGACACCCTCTTAACCCATACCTATCCGGAAGGGCCCAAAGGTATGGGATATCGGAGGTTATGGGGTAGGAGAGAGTAGGCGCTTGTGAAGCGCCCAACTGGGTCAGTCTAGCGCTCGGTTCAAGGGGTCTGACAAGGGGGAGATAAGACCGCAAACACCACGTTTCGACCAGAAACACGGTTATTCGTCAATTTAGAGCCCATCAATCAACGGATTGCCCAAAAGGAGCGAGACAATTATTGCCCAATCATCAAAGTCTTGCCAAAATAGGCAGGATGTATGGGTTATAACTCCCCTCCAGGGGTATGGGGTATGTGATATGAGAGGATTATGGGTTATGAGGTCGATTTCCCCCTATCCCGACTCGGGAATGCCAAAAAGTCATGGGTTATGAGAGGTTATGGGTTATGAGGGGTATGGGTTAAGAGGGTGTCGACTGTACACGCCCAGGTGTGCACCGGGCGCCCTAGATATTTGGTCGGAAGTTATCTGTCAGGGCGGCGCTGGGTATCGGACGGTATCTGGCGGCCGGCGCCTAGTCATCCAGCCCATATTGGTTTGTCCAACATCTGTTCGATGTCCCGCCCAAGACCCTCCAGTATTGAAGCGCCGGTCAGAACCCTCCTACAGATAACTTCCGACCAGATATCCCAGGCGCCCGGCGCTCACCTGAGCGTGTAGGCTCGCAAGCCAGCCTTTAGTTCTTCGTACCTCAGAATAAAGGCTGGATTTACGTATGAGGAGCGCCATAGGACCCCCCCCCCCCCCCCCGTGAGAACGTCGGACTTTGAACAGGGTGTCTTGACGAGATTTCTTGATCTCTCGCCGCTGCAGCTCAGGTCAGTAAATTACGGAAATAAAGGAGGAGATCAAGCCATCATAGCTGAGGAGCTATATGGGGTTTCCAGGGCAGCCAGGACTTTCCACTATTGACCGTACACGATGCGCGTAGGCTCACCATGTTGTGTCAGGCAAAGTCCGGACTGACGCCCGTCTGGCTCTGGGAGGCCTTTGGGACTCCGACGTTCTCACGGGGGGGGGTCCTATGGCGCTCCTCATACGAAAAATAGACCCACGGGCGGGCGGACGACGCTGGTTTTTGAGATAGCTGGTAATGCGACCGCACCCATCCCTCCCCTCTCTTTAAGCTTCTGCGACCTCGGAGACGGATGCACTCGAGCCAGCAAATACAAGGCTTGCCTGTTCCACCTGCCCTTCCCTGCGACTGTACTCAATATCCCGAACTCACTGCGGCCTGCCGACATCTGTTGGGACCCTTAGTCGGAGTGCTCAGCCTCGCCGAACTGCCCGCGTCGTCGAACGCCACGTCGAACCCCTTCCTACGTTCCCTGTCCTGCACATCTGCACCTCGGACGTTTCAAGACCCTGACGAACCCGTAGGACCAGCTGCGCAGCTCGTCGGAGCCAACTATCATCCTCGGAAGGTCAAGTCTTGGTATATCCACATCGTTATTAGACGCCTGCATGAGGAGCTCGTCGAACGCGTCGTCGAGCGAGTGACTCTCGTTTTGAGTACCAACGCACAGTACAGGCGAGTCCATGCATCGACTTCACACGCTTCTTTACAGTCCGCATCGCTTTCTTTGTCATTCCGTTCGTGCTGTTCGAGCCTTCATCCCATTCCCTCCACCCACCCATTCTCCCTCTTCCAACAACGAGAGCACTAGACCCTGGCACACACTTGTAACCCTTATTATAGACAGTATCTGTGTCTGTTCTAGGGATAGCATATCCGTTATAACCACATTCGTGGATCTTAGTTTGCTTTCCTGTAAGCCATCAAACAATAGCAAGCGACGGTCCCGGCAGTGGAGTTCGAGTGGTCACCGGTCACCTTGGAAGCGCCTACCTCTGTTGGACGAGTGACCGCTTGCTCTCGCTTACGCCCATCAGGTCCGTCAACGAGCTTTCAGTGCGTCCAGTGTCGAGCGTAAGATTGAATATTGAATACTGAGCAGCCCTACTAGGCCCTACTGCATGCGTCGGCTAGCCGACCAAGAGCGCTCAGCCTAATCTGGCAATTGAACGGGACCCATAAGGTCGGAGTGTATGTACGTAGTTGTCAGTACCTCTACCCTATCCCGATCCGCGCGACGATTTGTACTTGAAGTTGTTTGTCGTTTGGAGCACTTCAGCTGGCAATGGAAGCACACTTCGGTTTGCTTCTCTCGCAATAGACCCCTCCTCGCGGCGTTGGTATGTTGTCTAGCGTTTCCCCTCCCCCGCAACTCACCACACGTGCACCATGTCTGACCGTCCGAACCTCATCAATTAAACAGGCATGAGCTCTCGTTTCCATCTCCTCCCCATCGATGAATTCTCGCATCGTGTTCCCGGCGATCTGCCCACGGATGAGCAACGCAGCAAATTCGCTTCGTGTAGCATACAGGGGTCAAAGGTGGCAAAAGATATCAATCCGAAGCTGGTGAGTTATTTTACCGCTGCCCACATCGAGTCGGTGCTTACAGATAGCACAGTCCAAGGTAATCAACTCGGTCTTCGATGCTGCCGGCGTGGAGCACCTGCGTTACCTCGACACCGCCTCTCACAAAGCGAATGGTGGTGACAACAAGAATACCGACACCTACAACGACGGCGGCATCTACTGGATAGACAGTGAACTTGCCCGATCCGCCACGAAGCTAGACGCCAAGGAGAAGCATAGCAAGAAGAGCAAGGACAAGAACAGAGACAGGAAGGAAAAGGGGACAGACCCCGCGGAGCACAGGGAGGAGGGGAGGCACGAGGAAGAGAAGAAGACAGGTCCGGAAGAACTGGAATCTTATATCCGCGCACGTCGGTCGTGGCACCACGTCGCCGTGCCGTCTGAGATCAAGTTCAAGACGGACGCGGCTGCATTCTACTTCAGCGATCGTCAAAACGAGCCGTCAACCAATACAGAGCTATCTCCACAGAATGAACTACATAGTGAGCATGCTAGCTTTGTTGATCACAAATGTCGCTTGACCATTCTCGCGCATATTAGATGATCCCGTTCTCTCAGATGACGACCCTTCCACTTATCTCTCACAAGACGATCTCGCAGAATTCTCCGCAATGTCGAGCGACGATCCGTCCTACATTCGTCGTTCGAAAAATGATTGGGATGGCCTTGGCCAGCTCGCGGAGTACATGCTCAATGTCTTCATATACCAGCATCGAGCCTTCTCCTTCTTCATCTACATCCTCCGCAACAGGTGTCGTCTCTTGTATTTCGAGCGGACAGGCGCTTATGTGTCGACACCGTTCGATTGGACTCAGACCACCTCGCACTTGCATGATTTCGTCTGGAAGATCGCGCATATGACGAGGGCCCAGCTGGGATGGGATCCCACCGCCACGCCCGCTTCCGTCGCAGAACGTGCCCAGCTGGAGGCCCTGATCACCGACTCCACTGTCCCTCCGGAGATCCAGGATTTCATCAGGAAGTCGACGGAGCACTCATGTCCTATCTACAAGCTCAGCGTCACGGTCGCGAAGGCTGCTCTGGAGGATAGGTTGCCGGATGATCCGGAACCTGAGCCCACTCCTACGAAGACCTCGAAAGAAGACGACGCCGAGGAGGTCCATGAATTCATCGTCGGCCGTCCGCATTTCGCTGCTGAAGCCCTCTTTGGTCGATGCACCAAAGGCTATGTCGCTCTCAATATGGTTCCCGGCGGACAGTCCCGCCTTTGCTACCTCAAGGACTGCTGGCGGGCTTATGTCCCGGGACGGACTCGCCCTGAGCACGTCGTGTATGAGAGACTTCACAAACACCGCGTACCCAATATCGCGACAGTAATATGCGGGGGCGACATCCGTAGTCCCCATCCCTTCGATGCGACCCAGCCATCTCGTCTCCAACTGACTGAGGTGGACCGGGTCTTGTCAATCAAGCAGGGGCATGGACGACCATTTCCGCGTGTGCATTACCGCATCGTGACAGACGGGATCGGACTACCGCTTCGATGTTTCAGGAACTTCAAGGAGCTCGCGTTAATTCTGGCTAGTGCCATCGCAGGTGTGTGCAGCTAGCTACGTTGTTTATTTGTCTCTAATTTGTCTGGTAGCTCACGGCCATGCATGGGAACATGCGAAAGTCCTGCATCGAGATATCAGCGCGGGCAACATCTTGATCGATCCGGTTACCAGGCGATCTATCCTAATCGATTGGGATCTGTCGAGAGTGGCTTGCGAGCTGGATGTTGGACCTGTGAAACCAGATCGTTCAGTCAGTATATCACAATCTTGACAAAAGGACCTGCTCATCTGTCGTAACAGGGTACTTGGGTCTATCGTTCGGCCCTTTCCCTCCAATATCCTCGAAAGCCTTACCGAGTCTCCGACGATCTTGAATCCTTCGTCCACCTCTACCGCCACTTAGTCTACCAGTTTCATCCTACGAACACGCAGGATCTTCAGCATGATGTTAGGGAGACGTACGAACAGGTCACAGTCAAGAAGGACGGCACCCTGATCGGAGGAAGGCGAAAGCTGGAGCAACTGACCGTATCTCGCCCCCCGTTTCTTGTGAAGAGCAACCCTGACTTGCAGCAAGTGCTCGACGAGCTCGCAGCGAAGTGTTACAGCTCCTATGCAATGATCAACCTACCCGAGATCGAGCAGATATATGGAGTTTACGAGGAGGTCCTTCCGGTACCGGACATCGACGACATCGACGAGCCCTCGGTTGGGAACATCGGCACGGCCTCTGTGACTCGTCAGGCTCCCTCTCCTGCCTCAATGCCA
This sequence comes from Earliella scabrosa, assembly GCA_022605405.1. Classification (NCBI taxonomy): domain Eukaryota; kingdom Fungi; phylum Basidiomycota; class Agaricomycetes; order Polyporales; family Polyporaceae; genus Earliella; species Earliella scabrosa. The sequence continues at coordinate 1,837,065 of JABYQQ010000005.1, read as the reverse complement.
GGTCATTCTCCCCAGGCCATCGCGAGTTCAAGGTACTCTCGTCCACTGCCATCGACTCTCACCTCACCAGACCCATGTGAAGTTCAAGGCTACCTTGCGTCGCACGCCAACCTTCGCTCCACTTTCGAGCTCTATAGAACCTTTCCCGCTCGCAAGGATAAGTATCCCGATCAGTTCGAGCTACACCGCAACGACGCTGTCTGGGGGACTCCCATCCTCCCCAAACCCAAATTCGATACGTCAGCATCCCGGTCTGGAGTTCCGCTACACAAGCTGCGCGAGTGGTCCCGATCCTGGAGCTCCGACAATTCTTTGAGCTCGATGTCAAGCGTTTCTGGGGTTCTTCCCAACTGCCACACCCGTCCCTTCAGTCTTTCTCCGCCTCCCCCCGCGCCGCCTGCACATCTGCCAACGCAGCCCCCTGCGCAAGCTACAAACTCACCTTCTGCCATTGGTAAGAAGCGTTTACGGGAGGATGAGGGTCGGAACGAGGTGGACGCCGCCTCCGTCGGTCGATCCGAGGATGAACCAGCTGATCGAAAGCGTCGGACGTAGTTTGCCTCGCTACCTGGCGTGTATCCGGGGTGGATCATCTGTATAGAGTGGTCTCGCGCTTTTCACTAAGCCACGCATGCATGTTGAACAAGTTCACAGTTCGAGTAGTGCATACAACGAGCAGCATGCCAGTAGATGAAATCCCATCGATTTTGCATGCGTTACCACATGAGACATTGTAATGCTGGAGAACCGCAAGCACGGCGTCACTCAAGCCCCACGCCGCTTGCCACACGCGGCGTTACTCTTCTCTCCTATGTATGAGCTGTGTCGTTTGCAGCTGGCCGGTATTCTGAATCTTTACCTAATAACGCATGCAGTTGGGTACATCCGAAACCTCCTTGTTATGATCATATCTTCTGCCCTCCTCGATCATCGGGTGCAAGCGAGGTTAAGAGAGCCATGTCCGACGGACGACCGAGGTTGGGAACGGTGACATAGGACGCATCATCCAACAGAAATACACTGCACAGCTCCTAACGGCATTGCACCATCGCCATGACTGCGTGCACTGATATTGCGACGGAGATAGCGGTCACTGACCAGACTTTTGGGTCTTGGTTTTCTTCCTCGCGGTCTCATCCGGCCGAGGCCCGCGTTTTGCCTGCTCCAATGTTCGCTTCTTCCCATTGTTGCCCTCTGCAGGAGGAACGGCTTCCCCGGAGGTCCCAGGAGCAGCAACAGGAACTTGGGCGGTTGGTGTTGTGCCTTCAGCCATGGTCACATCGGCGGGCTCCATACCGGTAGCGGAGGTCTGTGGTATGACGACCTTAGGCTCGGAGAAGACAGCGCGATACGTATTTCGAGTTTCTGTGCGGACAAGGAGTCAAAATGGCATGATTAAAGTGACCGTGTTGAGTTGACAGCATCGCTTACGCGCTCGTAGTATTAGCGATTGCGCGACCTTGGTCGACGCATCGTGTGCGACGTCTTGCGATACGCCGAGGACGGTGATGCTGAGAAGACGAGTCAACACTGGGAATGGTAGGGCAGGGACGGTGTCACGTCAAGACGGTACGCACAGATTCGCGATATCTCGAGGTGCGCGCAGATCTGCGTCGTTGAAGACCCCGCCGCTCACCAAGATGCCCTTCCCCTTCGTCACGCGTGCGACTTCTCTAGCAGCAGCCCACCAGTTCCTCTTTGCCCCGGCTCCGCTCTCGCTGCCGCTCGGTATTGTGAGAGCGGGATCCCCCTCACCGCGGAGGGCGCCGACATAGTTGATCTCGAAGACGGCGCCGTTCTTCAGCGCCGCGCGGACAAGGGTGTGTTTGAGGTTGAAGGGCAGGCGGGGGAGCGTGAGGGGGAGCGAGATGATATGCGTGGTAAGAGGAGTGGGCTGGGTGTGCGTGAGACATGCGAGGGAGAACGAGGCGGCGGTGGTCGGGGCCAGTGCGAGGAGGTCGTAGGGCGCGAACAAGGCGGCGTGTCCGTTCGTCTAGCAGTGGCACGACGCGTTCTTCGTGTTACAACACGTACGATCAGGGAAGCAGATACGGGACGCACCAATCCAAACCCCTTCTCACTCTCCTCATCCAACACTATCGTCAACCTCTTCAAGAACACGACCCCTGGTCGTTGTCGCAGCTGACCGAGCAGCGGGTCGAGCGTGTTCACGAATGTCTTCGGATCGACTTTTCGTTCGACGGTCTGGTTGAACGCGAGGACGGTGTATCCTACTAGCGTAAGAGCAGTCAGCGGTTACCCTGCCAAACATCAATACGCGTCACAGACAATGCACGAGCATGTCTATCCGACTCTCGAGCGCGGCAATTTGTGCTGGTGTGAAGACGGGCGCGGCGACATTCGGTTGTTGCGGTTGTTTTCCTTTGACCTTCTTGGAGGTTGCCTGACCCAGTTGCTGCGATGATAATGTAGGAACAGGGACGTTCAGATCGGCGAACATTGTAGGGATGTACAACAGTGACTCCGACCAGAGGAAGGGGCGCGCTACTAGTGTTGCCGTGGAGTGGAGTCGGAGTCGCTCCGGAGTGTCGGCTATCAATTTCAGGTGCACCAGAGTGAGTCGGAGTATACGCGAGGTGCTTATGTGAGTTACCAAACCGGGATGGAAGGCGCCTGCCTGCCATCCTCCTGCCTCGCTCAGTACTCCATAGTATGTAGCTACACATATACATAGGCACCAAACTATCAGAATGCGTGTCTTTGCAAGAGGCCGACCGCATCTTACTGACCTAAATGGTGAGGTAATGGATTGACTACTTGCACTAACCGAAACTTCAAGTTCTGGAGGCCTCGAAAGACCCGGCGGAAAGAGCTTCATCTCCAGTACCTTGAGATGTAAGTACCTAGAGCAGTACTCCAAAACCGATCTATTCCACCACACACGTCAATCACTTCCATATACACCTGCTACTTGGTTTAATGGGTCAGGTTGCCGGAGTATTAAAGTACACTTATATTCCTCGGACATAAACATCCGAGTCATGTCAGTCCGAACGAATATCTTTACGCTGACCGTTACCATATGATGTACGGTTAGGTACGGAGGTTGTTTATAGGGTCACTAATAGGAGCTGACAGCGTAAAGGCTCAGTATGACGGCCGTCTCCTTCAGATTTCACTATGTAGTCAACGTGCTGGGGTTCATCTGGGGTTCGTACTCACTGAGTAATAGTTCACCGCCGCAGGTTCAAGTTTTGAGTTTATCGTTCGGGTTCTTGCTTTGCTTACTCCAATCCTTGAAGTATTTGAGAGAGTTTCGTTTATTCAAAGTGTAGAACACGTCGATACTTCGTGTCGCGTCTGCGAACGTGACCGCGTTCGATGCTTAGTGTATGCTGAGGAAAGTCAACGGTCAAGCGCCTGCAGTTGATCGCTTGCGGTCGGAGTGCACTGGAGTGGCATGCCGAGCTGCCGAACTGACCGGAGTCGGCTACACTCCGGAGTACTCTGACTCCACGGCAACACTACGCGCTACTGGGCGCCTGAGTAGCCCCAAGTCCGGATCAGGCAGGTGAGCAACTTTAGCCGCCTTCCTGACTTAACCTCATGTTTGTGCAAGGGTGTCGCCGTGGAGTTGTCGATGGGAAAAAGCCAATTCATTGCCTATTTGCGCTGAGAAAATGCTGCTTGCTGCTTGTATTGAACTATCCCTCCTGAGGCGGCTTTATGTCTTGACAGCGTCTTTGCAGCAGCACCTTAGATGCATGGTGGTTTGATCTGTCAAGCGAGCTCCGCTTAGTAGAGTCTGAAGACGTGTCCTACATCACACCCAACAACCTTGTCGGCTGTTACCCTCACGTCCAGACCACTGACCGATTGCACCCCACTAAGAAGACGCGCTTAGTGGCACGTCCGATACGAGGTCGGAGGAAGCATACCGGAGCGTGCGGCTCCGTGATCAATCGATGAACACGCCCCTCAGGTCCCAGGACTGCATGCGTGCAGCGTACAATGCAGGTACTTACTACCACCTGCCATCAGGGTTGCACCATCAGTACGTCCAAGGCATCGCAGAACATGATGAGGCTACACTGTTCCAATTGCAAATCGTCGTCGTCATCATCATGGAAACATCGATGATCGTGTCCGTGTCCAGAGGACAGATATGATGAGAGAGTTACGGTGGGGACTGCCTACTCTAAATGAATAAATATACACCGAGTACGAGGAGTCAGCAACGAGAGCACTACTTAGAACAGTCGTCACGATTAGTGAAGAGCGGGCGAGCAATGCGCGGGAGGAAAGGATGGTAGAGATACAGGTGGATGATCGTGACGAGTGCAGTGAGTACGCTAAAGAGCAATATCATAATCAGGCGCGCGAACGGAAAGGCAATCAATGCAAAAAGGACAGAGGGGACGTCGGTAAGTAGCCCGGCTTGAACGCCGACAGCGACGTCTCGACTCTCAACGTCCGTACTCGTCGGCCATGAAAGGCGTGACGAGCTCGTACACGTCCGCATTGCGGTCGCGCTGCTGCTTCCCCCTGCCGACCAGGTTCTTCAGCCGCTGCCGCATGCCCCCTCGCTCGGGCGCATCATCCAGGGTCGACGTCCGGTCGTTGGGATAGAACTGGTCGATGCACTTCGCCAGGCGCCGCACGCCGCTCGAGCTGTCATGCATCGCGTCACGCGACGTCTCGAGCGCGGACGCGAGGTAGGTTGCGAGCGTGGGGAAGCTGATCGGTAGCACCGGGAAGGGCAGCTCCTGCGTGGCCGGGATAGTGTAGAACTTCGACAGGGCTGCGTCCGCGCCGTCGCGGAGGAAGGCCGGCAGCTGCGACAGCGTGTACGACCACGGCAGGGTGCTCGTGTCGCCGTTACGGTATTTGTACCCCGACGGCGCGTTGGGGGGCACCGGGTGATCGATGGTCATATAGAGCACGGTGTGCCAGTCGTTTGACGCGTGGTGGACCTACATCACAAAATACGCGTGTGAGAACGGTGATTTGGAGGAGTCATACGGCGCGCGTACCTTCACGAATGAGACCACTATGCGCAGGTGCATCTCGGTCTTTACCACGGCCATAGCCTCCATGGTTGGTTCGAGACGCGTACCGCTCAATCTCGCCATGAGTTTCAACAAGTTTCGCCAGCTTGGCGCCTTGATGTAGAACGGCAGTGTTCGTCCATATGGCAAAGCGATGACGTTGGGTATAACGCCCGCGAATGGCTGCAGGGATGGGCTGATTGGCGGTGTCCCAAAGTTCATGGCTGCAAAGCAGACAGGCTTAGAGAGTATTATCTAGCGATTTTCTGCGTGCACTTACCCAAACCCCCAAGTAGCTCAGCATCGAGGTACTGCGTGTTGGTCATTACCTCAACACCAGGCGATGTCGAGTTCCGCCCCTCATGTTCAATCGACTCCTGGGATGGCGAAGACGCTGAAGAGGACAATGGCGGCGTTTGGGGCGTGGGAGTGAGCAGGGAGGTTGTTGTCGTCGGAACGCTCACCCCGAGGGACTGCGTACGGCCTAGAGGCTGGGAAAAATCGGGCGGCGCACTGGTCTTTGGCGAGACCGACGGCCGCTCAGACACGCTACGGCCGAGCGTGGGGGTGGATGGCGAGGCAGGCTGAGATGGGCCCGCATTCGGGGCAAAGTGGGCGGTAAGGGAGGAGTTGTAAAACGCTGAGGACGACGCAGGCGGTGGTGACGACACTGCTTCGTCGTAGTGTGGTAGAGGGTCCGCCTCTGTGCCTGCGCCTGCGACGTTCGGACTCGCGGGCGACTGGGACTGCGGTTGAGACTCTCGCCGCCGATGCTCCTCCTCCTCCTGCTGCAGCAGCCGCTCCTCCTCCTCGGCGAGTTGGCGCGCGAGTGCTTCGTCCGCGGAGATCTGGTGGAATACATGCGGGTGGCCACTCACCCTGTTGCTCGACCTCCGGCTCGAGGACCGTGCGGAGATGTCGAGATCGGGAACGGGAGGTGCGGTCACGGCGGACGGACCTTGCTCCGGAGAAGCAGTCATCACGGAGTACCTGCGGTCCGGGGAGCCTACTGGTGGGGAAGAGGACGCGAGTTTGAGGGATTCTTCGAGTGCGCGCGAGAGCTGCTCTTCTTCGGAGAGCATCGGTCCCCCATGTGTTTGCCGCGATTCCTGCGCAGACATCGCCAGGACGCGATTCAGGATAGCATCGTCCTGCTGTTGGGACAGCGCGAACGGAGGAGCAGAAGGAGCGGGGCTGGACTCGGGCGACGCGTAGAACGGAGCACCATGGAGGTTCGGTTGTGAGGGTGGCTTGGGAGGTAGAGGGGGCTGATCAAAGTCTGGTTTCCGTGGTAGAGGAGGAACGGGTGCGGTCTGCGTGTGTCTCGGAGGCCCTGGGAAGCCCTTGACGTCGCTCTGGAAGAAGTAGTCGTTGGACTGGGAGCGCGGTATGGTGTAGTTGGACTGCCGCCCCGGGACCAAGCTCGCGGGGAGCCCCACTCTGGGTTCGGGGAATGCGGGGGGCGAACCACTCGGAGGTGTTGCGGGGGCTAGTCGCGGGAGAGCGGGATTGTAGAAGCCCGGGGTCGTGCCCGGGTTCGCTGGCTGGCCATAGTATCTCGGAGCACTCACAGCAGCGTAGGGATGCAAGGGCGCAGGGGGCGAGTGAGGGCGGCGGGCGTATGGAGGGTAGTACGGGCGGGGAGCCTCTCCCCAGGGACCAGGAGCGGCCATGTCGGCCGGGGTGCAGCGAGATGGGTGAGATGAGGAGACTAGGACGGCGCGGGCGAGTTTTGAGACGGCGAGGGCTGGAAGGAAGGCGAGTAACGCGGGTGCAGCATGCAGCAACGAACGAAGCAGCCTGGGAGCTCGAGGTATGTGCCCCGGCGAGGCGCTCAGGTACTCCTCCTCGCAGTCACTCCGGCCGCCCTCAGTGCGAGCATATTGCCAATGTGTGCAATGCTGCAAACATGTCCACTTGTCACCGACGCGACGCAACAGCCAGCTGCGATGTACCCGGTCACCAACAACCACAGCTTGCAATGCAATTGGTCTCGACGCGGGCCAGTCGCGACTCGCGGCCTGACCTGTGCTTGCCCCGCATCGCCGGATCAGCCATGAGCGTACTCGGTTCGCTACGCGACGCGTATACGTACAAACACGCGTCCTCAGGACCTCAGCTCTGCACCCGCGGCGCTCGGTGTGGAGAACGGAACAGCTAATCCCAATGGTGATATTTAATAACACAATAGGTCTAGCTTACAATGCACGATAGACAGTGAATGCAGGGCGTTGTAGACGAGTATGAGCGGATGAGATTGCGAGTGTGGAGAGAGAAATGCATGATGTGTGTTGGTAATGAGGGGACCGAGATGGGTTGGCAGAGATGGGAATGGGAGACGGAACGTGACGCGGGACATGAGCAGTTATGGACGTGAACGAGAACGAAGCAGGAGAACTCGGAACGATAATGCGAAGGCAGAGCGATCGAATGAGGTTTGCGAATCGTCGAAAAACCGTGAATATATACACCAAGTGTCACCGAGCGGAAGTCAACCTTGTACCCGGTCCACGGCCCTGTGCGGTGGACGTCTTGAATCCCAGTTGGCGCATCACGGCGACTAGGTCGGCCTTCTGGACTGGCTTCGCGATGTACGCCGCGAAGAGGTCCTTGAACTCGGTGACCTCGACCCCGCCGCTGTACGCGCTGACAGCGATTATCGGTGTCGTCGCGTTCTTATTGTTGGTACTTTTGATATACCGCGCAGCACCTTCGCCATCAACTGTGTAGAGTCGATCGATCAGTAAATGCCAATTGACGTCGCCATGACGAAACTGCTTACGAATAGGCATATGCAGATCCATGAGGATAACGTCAAACTCTGTTGGTGGTTATGGCGAGTGAGCGGACCGCACACTGATCGCGCAAAGAATACACGTACTGATATCGCCCATGGCCACGCTGATGGCCTCGGAGCCGTCTGCAACGACAACACATCGACACCCTAGACGGATGAGCAGCGTCTCGATGATCTTCGCAGTGATAGGGTTGTCCTCCGCCAGAAGACACGTAACGGCGCGGTCGCTGGGATCCGGTGCTCTCTTCAGGTCAATCGAGGCCACGGACGATGGCGGAGTGCTGAGCTCGAACTGTCCGGGCGTCTGTGGCACTGCACCGCTCCAGGAATCAGACACCGACCCCTCCCCTGTGGTGGAGACCGAGGCTGTCCGTAGGCGACTGGGCATTGAGTTCCGTCGCGAAATATCGCCTTCCAGGTGGTTCAGCTTGAAACGCTCGACAGCACCAAACTCGGATGGTTTCCGAGCATGACTCCCAGCGCTACCTGGTGTTGGAGGACCACGCGAGACTGATGAGGAGATCGAGGACGTAGACGTCGCTGGTGAGGGAGGGTTCGTAGGCAGCGGACCCTTCGACGTGTCGACGGGCGTGACAATACTGCTCGGCTTCTTCAGCCCGGTTCTACTCGATATACTGCGCCGCCTGGAGTGCATGTTCGCTGGCTCCGTCAACGCGTGGGTGAGTGGCGCAAGCTGATCGGTCTTCATCTTGCGGATCATGTCCTCGTTCGCCTGCTTCAACACGGGCAAATTCTTGAAGCTGAAGGAGCCAAAGTCGTCATCTGACGGCGACGCGGTGGCCTCGCGCGACAGCGCCACTGGAGCGGCGGCCGGTGGAACATCTGGGGTTCCCCCGGGCGCATTGGGGCTGTCCGACCCAAACTGCTGGGTGAGCGACGGCTGCTCGCTGTCGTGGAAGAGCTGGAGAACGGCTCCACGAGGGTCGAAGTAGTCTGTGGACTCGGGGTCAGTGACCTGGGGAATGAAAGCAGCCTCGGTCGTAGTGACTTTGTCCCAGTCGATGCCCGCGAAGAAGGGGTGTGCCTTGACCTCGTCAGCGCCGTTTGCCCCAAGACGCTTGGTAGGGTCGAGCGTCATCAAGCGCTGCATGAAGTCCTTAGCCTCGGGCGAGATCTCCCAATAGTCCTCGTGCCACTCGATGTGACCTGAGAGGATGTTCTCGAACACCTTCTCGGGCGTTTCATCGTGGAACGGCGGGATTCCGTAGAGGAATTCGTATGTGATGACACCCAGCGCCCACTGTGATGCTATCTCAGTACTCATCACTACATATCGGATACCATATCACGTACCCAATCGACCGCAGCGTCGTCACCGCGCAAACCCAGGATAGTCTCGGGCGCAAGGTAGTCAGGAGTGCCAACGACCTTCTGCTCGCCAGGTGGGGTACCTCCAGGAGTGGGATGCGAACGCAAGTCATTCGCGAGCTCGGTCGCGAACGACTGGAGAGGACTATCGGAGAGCTGCTTGGTGTTGCCATTCCGACGGAACGACAAGAGACCCGAAGACAGAGACTCCGACCCGCTCGATTCGCTCGGGTCATCTGTAAGTGGCAGATAAGGGGAAGATCCGGGTCGAGGAAGCGATGGCGTCCTGTGGCTGAAGTACGAACCTCCACCGGGTTGAAGATCTACGGGGAACATGGGAGAGGGTGCCATGTATGCGGAGTCAATAGATGGGGGTCTCGAGCTGGGACTACCTCTCGCATGACCACGGACGGCTCTGTCTGTCAGGAGCTGGGGAGCACGAGTCTGACGTCCAAGCAAACCTATCCTGCTCAAACCGAAGTCAGTCAACTTGAGGTGACCATGCTGGTCGATGAGCAGGTTGTCCGGCTTCAGATCACTGAAGAGGTACTCGTTAGCATGCGCCTTGAACAGTCGTATGTGTCTCACAATACTGACCGATGAACAATGCCGCGCTGGTGCAGATACTCCAGACCCAAAGTGACCTCGGCGATGTAATTCCTCGTCCACTCCTCGGGCAGCGAACCAAGAGACTTGATGAGGGCCGCACAGTCACCACCGTTGAGGTACTCCATGACAAGGTACAAATTCTCCTTGCTCTGGAACGTGAAGTACAGCTTCGCCACGAACGGCGACTCTGCTTGCTTCATGAGAATCATCCGCTCCGCCTTGACGTTTGTGATCTGGTTCTTCGCGATCATGTCCGCCTTCTTCAGGACCTTGATCGCAAAGTAGTCTCCGGTCACCTTCTTCTTGGCCAAGAAGACGGAACCGAACGCGCCCTTCGAGATCGGCTTGATAATCTCGAAGTCCTTGATCGACGTCGGGGTCGTCCTCGACAATGGCGCGACAGATGGAAGACGCGGAGAGAGGGGTGTACCAGAAATGGACGCCGTCGGGCTGATGACAGCAGGCTGGGCGGTGGAATGCCTTCGATGTGACTTGCGGGTGGCAGCATCCTGAGGAGAGACCATAGGTGAGAGCGGCGGAGTGATCAGAAGCTTCGGCTCGAGGTTCTGAGGTGAGCGTCTGGCCCGGATCGTCATGCCAGACGCGGGCTCATTCAGATCCATCGGTGGTGGTTGTTCATCTGGATGTGAAGCGATAATGGGGGCAGCAAGAGCCAGAGGGGAGGAGATCGAGGAGGGCGTCGAAGATCGCGTGTGCTGAGGCGGATTCTGATGCCAGTAGGTGGGAACGGGGACAGCTGAGACAGAAGGAAGGCTAGAAGGACTCATAGTAGCAACAGCAGACTCGCGACCAGAGTTGAATGGGATCGGTGACGCTGATGCGACCGGAGTGGGATCTGAAGACTGCTGACCAGTGAACGCGTACTCCGAGGTCGTACTCGAGTGGTCGTCGTCTTCTGCACGTTCATCCTGCTGTTCATCCTCGCTTTCGCTCTCCTCGTCCTCCTCGCCCTCCAGTGAAGAAAGAGTCTGCTCGACCTTCTCCTCCCACTCCTGTCGGATCTTCTCCGAGTATCGGATCGTGTTCTGCATACGCACGACATTGTCCATCTTCTGCCTCATCACCCGCTCGGCGTCGTCGATGAGCTGCGTGAGTGCCGCATCCTCGATGGTCGGCTTGTTCCAATGCCGAACTTGGGACATCTTGCGCTCGGACGCAGGCGAGAGCAGTCGTTGTCGCTCGATCGGCTCCGCGGACTCGTCATCCTTGAGGGTGGGAATGGACACCTCCGCGGCGGTCTGCAGAATGTCCTCTAGCTGCTCGAGAACCTGACGTTGCATCTTCTTGACACTGATGCGCTTCATCTTCAGTGGCGCGCGGAGAAGCTGTAGTGGTGACGACGAGCTAGGCGATGTCGAGGGCGAAAAGATGGGCATGCCACGGTATTCGGGAACCATGGGCGAGCTGCGGTCCATAGCAGTCTGCAAGTCGCGGATCGTGTTGCGAAGCTCGCCAATCGACTCGTTGCATTCTGCAATCTCCGCCTCCAAGCGATGCACCTCGCTGCAGGTCTCGTTGTGTTTCTCAAAGTACCACTGAGGAACGTTGCATTCGCAGATGCGACAAAGGATGGGGGCAGTGTTGATCGGTCGTGCAAAGGGGAACGGAGTGATGGGTTCTAGATCGCCGCGGTCGCCGAACCCAACCTGAGGAAGCTCCGCGGAAGCAGGCTCGTCACCTATGTCACCTGTCTCGAGAAGAATGGACGGAGGTGCCTGGAGGACCTCAGGAGATCCGACAGGTCGTACGACCCACATAGTGTGCGTCGGCCGTCCCTCTTCCCGGTCGAACATCAGCATACCACTACCCTCCATTTGTTGGAACATATTGGAAGAAGAGCCGTCTTCGTTCGATATCCTGAGCTTGAACTTCACCTCGATAGTCCGAGAGTCGTTCTCCTGCAGACGCCGAGTTGCATCCCTGAAGACATGCCAGTCCGAGGGCGCGAGAAGCTTAGAGACACGTGTCCCAAAGTAGTCCTCAGGGTCAGTCCTGCGTGCGGTCCAGTGAACACGGATAATAGCAAATATCATGACAAAACACCAACCCAGTGACACCACGCCACGCGTAGTTGATCCAGATGAAGTGGTCGCCGTCCAAGCTCAGTTCCATGACAATATTCTGACTCTGGGCGGTCTCCGCTTGAAGCCGCAGGCGTTCTGTCGCAAGGACGCGCGCAGACTCGTTGTGGCCATCGAACTTGCTCGAGGGCGTCTTCGCATGGTCCGGCTCCTTGTGAGTCAAGGACGACGCGATCTCCTTGGTCGACTCGTCTCTTGATCGGCGATTCTGGCTGGTCGTGCGCGACATTCGTAGTCGGTTCTCATCATCCGGAGATAGCTTGAGCGCGTTCTCCTGATCAGGACGAGCGGCCGGTGTGGGAGCTGTTGCGGGGATCTCCTCTTCTGCGGGTTTCATGACAAACGTGAGCGGTTCCTCCTGCTCGTCGTCGTTGTCGTCGAAGTTCCAGAACTGCTTCTCGGCTTCCCACCATTCCACGACACGGCTCAGACTCGCGATGGCGAGGAGCACCTGGACATACCAGTTGCGCCCGTGCCAGTCTGGATGTTCGTCCCATGCCCTGCCGATGTTCTGTACACGCTGGACTAGCGTCTCACAGACCTTCGGGTTTGCCGTGAGCTGGTTGATCGACATGTCGAGGACGTCTGTCGCAACTGCGATGATCTCATAAAGAGTCGTCATGATTGGGTCGACGGGATCGTCAACAAGAATGCGCGATGATCGGCGGCCCGCATTAGAGTCGGCGTAGTTGGATCGTGGAAGTGGCGAACGGGAACGAGAAGTGGACCGGGAACTGTGGCCTGAGCGCGGTGTTCGTGCAGGAATGTGGATGGTGCGGGAAAGCCGGCGCGAAGCTAAACTTTGGCCGGCCCACTGTCCGGAGCGAGACGATTCGCCTTGTTTGCGCGGACTGACAGCCTCTGGCGGTGGGGTCGTCGCTGACGCGGGACTTGAGGTGCCGGTGTTCGATGTGACGACGTGAACGGGGCGTTCCCTGGGTAGCGTGGGGTGACGACGTAATGACGACGGACTCGTGGACGAGACGGATGCTGCAAGTAGCCCAGGCGACGAGGTCCGATGGGTCAGCGTGGGGTGCGTAGGACGGTCTTCGTCAAGAGACGCACGTTGTCGACTGTGCCCTTGTCCCTCCGGCTCTGCTTCGTACCCTCCATCAGAGCTCACCTCGTCGAACTGCAACGCAGATCGCAGCTCCTGTGGCTGGAGGACAAACGCCTCACGGAGGGGCTCGATATCGCCTGCTTGAGACTCGCGATCGCGTTCTCGCTCGAGCTCTCGCTGCTCGCGCTCCATCTCCTGCTCGTGATCGCCCTCCCGGAGACGTTCCTCGAAAAAGGCCGTTATGGAATTGGTGACGCGCTGGAGCTCCTTGTCGCACTCCGCCTTTGCGGCCTTGAGGCGACGTGTAACATGGCGCCTGACGAAAGGCATAGATACAGTGTTTGAGCTGGATCCATGGGAGTTGGTTGCGCTGCTTGTGCTGGCCTGGGTTTGGATGGGATTGAGGACTGTCTCGGGAGAGAACACGAGGGGACTCGGCGGCGCTCTTCGAGGCAAGCTCGAGTCGGACATGTAGGTGTGGTGGATGGACGGAGAGGAGGGAGTGTCGGGGTCGGGAGGCGGCGATGGGTGGGGGAGGAGAGATGATTGAGGAAGACAGAAAGCAGAAAGCAGGAGAGAGTGGTTCAGTTGAGGATTGACATGAGGGAGCGATAGCGAGGCGGGCGGCGGTGACTTGGAGACGAGGAGGAGAGTGACAGAGGTTCAGAGTTGGTCTCAATGAGCACACATCTCTCCCGCTCGCAACTCCTCCATCGCCCAGGCGCGCTTGCCTTTTCTCAGGCTTTTCTCACACCAATTTTGCCCCAATTGCCCCCTCCCTCTCGTCGCTCTCCTTGCCCATATACTGCATGGATCTGGCGGCTTCCTTAGGCATGTCTTCGTAGACACTGTAAAACGCCCCGCCACGCACACGATTTGCGACGGCGTGTCGCAAGACAAAGACACACGAGTGTTTCGGACGAGCAGCCGGTGCTTCGTGTGCATCTGGCGCTGTCCGGGGGGCGGGCACGCGTCGGTCCGGGGTCCCAGGCTGGGCCTGCTGTTGCCTGTGACAGAGCGGGTCGAACGCCTTCGCAAGCTTCGTGGTTCTTCGCCTTGGTGGCCGAAGCTGGACCTCCATACACTCGCCCGGCTCGACCCTGCGCACCTTGCTGTTGTCACCTGCGCGTGCCCCCAGGCCGTCTTCCGCTCGTCCTCCCAATCCCACCGCCATCAACATCCACCCTGGTCGGTCTCACGCACCGGGTCATAGGGCCTCCTCCGTGCTCCCACTCCCGCCGCCCGTAAAGGTCTGTCCGCCCCCACCCCATGTCAACTACACCCTGACAGCGCCAACGCTCCATCCCGTCTCGCACCCATCGTGTTTTGGTCTGCTCGCTGACTTCCCTGCCGTACTCCAGGTGCCACTCACTATCCACCTCACATGCTCCCCCTCATTGCTCCCTTACGCGCTCTGGCGCGTCGCCAGACGTGTAGATTCTCCGTGGCAGCAGTCCGCGCATCCTCCAGCTCAGCAACAACACCCGACCTCCAGGCACCGGAACTGGAGGATGTTCAAGCCCTCAGTCAATACCTGATGGATATGGCCGAGGAGCAGGAAAGAACACCAACGGCGGTGGCGGAGGAAGTATACAACGATGGCATTGTCGACGCGGTCCCGAGTACGTGGCCGCCTTCACTCCGTGTCCCAAGTCGATGTTGAGTCTGTCTCTCAGTCAGCTTTGGCAAAGGGAAGCGGTACCCTATCTTGAAAGGCTTCAAACCCGGCCAGGTATGTTCTACAACTGCCTTGCTTCTCCGCGTCGTGTTAACCATCTCCCTACCACCCGACGTCGACGCAACAGTTCACACAGCCGCAGCGATTCTCGCGCGCAGAGTACGAAAAAACGCGACACGGAACCAAGCGACCTCTGCTCGGGCCCGACGCTGCGACGTCCAAACAGCTCGACATTTTCTACCAACTCAATCTTGATCCGCTCAAGGAGTGCCAAAACTCGCCGCTCATGTCACGCTTCGTCACGTCCATGGGCAAGATCAAGAGCCGCAGCGAGACTCAGCTCACGTGGAAAAACCAGCGCAGGATTGGTAAGGCCATCCGTCGGGCGAAGATGATGGGCATTATCCCGGTGCTCAGTAGGCGACAGTTGCTCCGCGACGATCTAGACCGCAGAAACTGACCACGCCGTCCTGCGAGTCGGCAGTACTCTGCGAGTTCCGGTTGACTTATACGCTACTCCCAATCTATTCCCGCTAGACACGATATCTCCCCGCTCCGAATGCTTAACGGCTCGTCCGAAGCGTCCGCTGTCAGCAAGACCCGGCTGCCCTCCTTACATCCGCGTTTCGCGACCGTCAATCCCGCACAATGATCGCGTGCCCCCCGGACGACATCGCTATCTTGAGCACGAGCGACCGATCTCGACTGGACATAGACTAGACGGTTCGCCGTTATGTCATCGCTCCGTCCTATGATCGCATCCGGGCTTCTGGTCGCTGCGTCGAAACGTCCGTCGATTGCACGAATCGTCAGAATTGGAGATGGCTTGGTCACCAGGCCGCGCCGAAACAATGTTCTTATCGCACACTCCAGAGTGCTGTCACCCGCGGTGGCGCCTCTGGCTCGGTGCGGGACAGGCGGGTGTGTCTTCCCAAACGCAAACGACGTCAATAGAGATCGAATGGGGCAGGGAAGAGGTGCTAAATGCTCAAGTCCGGGATAATGATACACAGCTACAGTTCCGCGAGAAGCATCGTGCCCAAGTTCTGCACCACCTGATCTCCTATTGCGCGCTCGACCTGCTCTTCCAGATGCCGTTTGGGATCTTGCTTCCCTACGTGCCGCGTCTTCAGCTGGTCGACAGTGAGAGTCGACTCCTCTTGCACGGACTTGTTGTACGCTTCTGAGAGGGACAGCATGGACTGGCAACCACCCATGCGTGCGGCAGGCACAGACGAGTAATTATAGAGGTCAGCCAAGTCGCACGAGCGAGCTGGCGTGCGAGTGCGTACCTTGATCGCTTTCTCGTTCGCCTCTTTATGGTTCGTAAAGTCGCGGAGTGTGAGACCCTCTGTCCAGTTGCGTTTGTGAAGGTTCATCAACATTGCCTGCTCAAGTTCCGTCTTCCGGTAGTTGACGGCAATCGAGTAGTAGTGTCGGTTGAGGCCGTGAATGAGAGCCTGGATGGAGGGTTTGTTGATGTGCCCGATGTTGGACGTGGTCTGACGGGGCTCCATGCCTTGAAGAAGCATGGCCGGGTTGATCAGGCGGAACGCGTCAATCACGACTTTACCCTTCACGGACTGGATGGGGTCGACGACGACGGCAACGGAGCGGACGTCCAGTCGCTCGAACGACTGCGGGGTTTATTAGTTCTGGGGCCCAACCCTCGGAACGGAGGCAGACAACAGCACCTGCTGTGTGTTGATGTCGACACTTGATAGCCAGCAGCCAAAACCGGGGTGAGAGTGATACCAGCCTACGACCATTTCAGACCTTGCGGGACGTGAGTTCCGACCTCGGAGAGACGGATGCACTCTGTAGGACTCACCGCCCGGTCTGCTTCAGCATGTCCAACATCTTTGCCTGGAACACCTCGTCCACGGATTCGACGGAGACGGTGGTTCCAGATTGAGGCATGGCGAAGACGTCGATGACTTGTACGGTGTATTCGTCCACAAACTCGCCGAGCATGAGACCCATGACCTCCATAGGCACACCCGCACGACCGTGCTTCAACATCTACACAGGGCGTAAGTATAAGACACTGTGAGACTGTATCCTTGCATCTTGCACACCTTCAAGAGCGCGAGTGAAGATATGTGGATGACCTCGCCACTGGACTGGCCTCAGCGGGGTCTCAATGTTCACGGTGAAGAAAACGTACTTGTCTGGTATTGAGATCTCTCCCCCACGACCCGCCGCGGCCTGAGCCATCAATGCCTCCATGTCGCTCTCCATGCTTTCAGTTACAACAGTGGCTTGTGGAGTAGAGGTGAGTGAGCAGACGAACGAGTGAGTACAGTGGGGAACAGTGCACAGAGCGGAAGAGCACACGCGTCGCTGACGCGTCGGTACACGGAGCACGTGCACTAGCGCCTGCGGCCCGATCTGAGAGCAGGCGCCGGCGTCATCGCGCGATTGTCCGAGTTCAGGGAGGCCTTGTCTTGCAACTCGTGCCTCATATTCTCGACTTATACATCAAGGCCATTCGAGCGGACTGCTGTCGCTCTATGCTTGACATCCCTGCGTTTTCCTAGCTTGCAAACTCGGAACGTCCAGTGGACACGCACCTGAACCACTCGAAGAACTTCCGCCCAACCCGGAAATGCCATGTCTTCCAGTGAACTCTCTAACGCACTCAACCCGGACGTCGTAGCACAACGGCCTAGGCGGAGACACGCTCACAATGTCACCGCTGCAACTCCATCAATTGCACCGGCTGTCGTTCCACAACCACCTGTTCCCCATTCCCATCGCAGCGAGCTTGAGCTAGCAATTGTACCCCCTCCGCCTCCACCTCCGCCTGTGCCCATCCAGTACGATGTTCTCCTTCCTTCTATACCATGGATGGCACTGATAGCATCTCTCAAGGACAGTAGACATCCCGCCACCTCCGCAACCTCCTCCCAATGCTCCCCCAGTGGTTCAGCACATGTATAGGGTCGTGACGACTGCCCGGGAGGCGGCTGCGGCGGAACGCAGGAGACGGGTCGCATGGGAGCGTGAACAGGAGGAGAGAAACATGCAGATGCAGGCTGAAATGGAAAGGCAGATCATGGATATGCGACAGCAACTCAGTATGCTCCAGGCATGCATGAGCGTACAGCCCAACTCGCTCCTAGCACCTCATGCTCAAGCTCCCCCACAGCATTTCATCGACTCCCTCTATTCGACCGCGCGCATAGAGCCCGTCTCGCCTGGGCCTGGGCTATCTCCGCATGCCCCCATGTCTCCTGCGTCGCCTACCCCGACCACTCCAGCACCCTCGGTGCATCCTATGTTCGTGGAGGGATCGTCGTCTCGTCCGTTAACGTCCCAGGATACGACCGCTGCCAGCTATTCAACCCCTGTGTCTCAGTACCCACTCAGTCCTCGGTCGCGAAGTCATTCTCCCCCGCCCTCCTTGCCTACTCCTGGTCCGGAAGCCAACATGCGCAAACGTACACGGGAAGTCCTGGAAGACAATTCGGACTATGACAGCGACACAGAATCGGACGATTCTGATACACCAGCGACCGATCGTCCTCTCAAGCGGAAGAATGGGCATGACGGTCGTTGTTTGACAATACATGTGAGTCTTGTGGCCAATACTCGTATTGACGACCGTAAGAGTGCGCATATATTCTATGAATATTGCGACTGGTTTGCTTTCTCCTTGGTGTATCCCGCCCAATCGCATTTATTACGAAGTCCATGCAGTTTCACGAAATTGCTGGTAGAGCGACCCACGTCTTACGGATCGACAGTCAGGATGTTGTTAAAGTACTGATCGTCATGCACAGCACGCCATGCGGACACATATACGGAAGCTGATGAAGCTCATCGACGGACAAGACCTGCCCGAAGGCGTGTTCGAAGGCACCGTGATCCCGCCGAGCGAGCCCGTGCGCTTCGTTTGGTCTATGACTACTAAGCAGTCTTCTACGAACGCTACGATGAAGAAGCGGGTTTTGCACGACCTCAAAGCCAATAGGCACAAGTACAAGCATGTGCCCGACAAAGACTTTTCGAAGAAAGCTCTCGAGGCGGCGTTCGAGCAGGTCTTCACCACCTTACGGCAGAAGTTCAAGGCCCAGCATGACAACACGGCCGCGACCCGCCTGAAGCGACGGGAAGACAACAAGGCGCTGAAAGCGCGAAGGCTCCAACGGAAGAAAGGCGTAAGTCCTCCCGTCATCTTGTCCCCAGACCATCCCTCGCCCCATCTCGCCTGCCTTCCCTCACTCACGCGGCCCCTTTCTCTCTCCTGCAGAAGCTCGGGAACCGCAAAGATGCCCGGAAGAAATTCGACGCGTTCGCGCAGCCCATCTTCGACGGCGCCCTCCAGCCCGAGTGCATGTCCTCCGAAGAGTCGGACGGGGAGCAGGTCATGGCCGATGGGACGACCCTGCAGGTGTTCCGCACGCGCGGCCTGGCCTGGCGCAGCGCGCGCCTGCGTCGGTTCTACGCGGTCCTTGACGAGCAGGACCGCGTCGACAAAGGCCTGAAGCCGAAGCGCGGTGTCGGGCGGCGCATTCGCCGCGAGGGCCCGCCCAAGGACGGTATATTACTTCCGCCCCATGGTGTCGCGCGCTGGATGGTGAGCCAGGCTTGGCTACGCGAGATGGAGGAGATGTGCCCGGACCTGACGGACGTGCTCCGGCAGCTAATCGTCGATCCCGTTGAGCCCGAACCAGAGCTCGCGCGTCTCATGCTTGGCCCAGAGGGCAGCGAGGACGAGATGGTGCAGCAGCAGCAGCAGCAACTGCTCTTGCAGCAACAAGCGCAAACACAGCAGCAACCACAGCTCCCTATGAATGTCTATGCGCACGTTTCGGACACTAGTTATTCACTGTATAATGCGCTTCAGCCGATTGACGAGTACGGCGCTGGCAGTCATCTGTCATATTTCGCCTTGTAGCATATCGGTACCACACTGGCAATCTAGATCATGGGGACAGACGTAGAGCGGGTATTAACTTTGTAAGTGAAGCGTTTTGGACCATGATGAACTCGGAACGTTGCCTCTCAAAGGTTATCTATCGCTCCGCTTCTGGTGCCGTCATGCCTGAGGATTCCGAGCTGAATGGCCTTCAGTTGGATGGCCTGCGTGTACAGGCGTGTCAGTGATCGTCTCTGACAGAAACGAAACGAAGACATGCTCACCAGGGCCTTGGACATAGTGCGGGAGACATAGAAGTCTCCGGTGGCAAACCACAACTGTGCGTCCAGCCCCCGTCAGCATTGGAGAAGAAGACAGACCATCGGTGGCACTTACCCCTGGGTACCCTGAAGGCCGATAGCTGCCCCGGATCTCGCCTTCGTCGTCGATGCCGTATACCTTGTCCGTCTTCGCGATGACTTCCTCCCCGAACAGCGCCGCGTTCGTTTCACGCATGTTCACATACCCGGTTCTGGAAGTATTGTGAGGCGCGAGGCAGCGTGTCAGACATGGCGTTGAGGGTGACTTCTGCACTGCGACACTCACGCGAAGATCACCACGTCCGTGTCCAGTACGGAACCGTCGCTGAGAACGAGCGAGTTCTCCGTGAACTCCCGAGGCGAGACGCCGCTCTTGACTTTGATTCTTCCATCCGCGATTAGGTCTGCGCCCCCTTTGTCAAGCCCTGCAATGGATTCCAAATCATCCTATCGTGTCATGCAACAACCTCAGTGGCACTTACAGTAGCCTGATAAAACAGAAGGATCAGAGAGTCGTCGGATGGACACTAAGCGCAAGGACGTACCACCACCCCGCTCCATCACTTGCAGATAGAGGCCCTGTCCTTCAGGGCCCATATTGAGCTTGACCCCACCCTTGCGCAGCTTGTCGTGCAGCTCCCTCTGCGAGTCCCACGCACTCTGTTCATCCGCGATCATGAGCTTCTTCAGCAGCCCGAGCGGCATCGACGCCCACTTAAAGTCCGCGACGTCCTGCGGGATGTCCTCAGGGAAGCCCGCACGCTGCATCTGCGCGATGTAGTCGCGCCCCATGACACATGTCGAGCTGCGCTGGACCATCGTCACCGACGCGGCGCCCTTGAGCGCGAGGTCCTGGCAGATGTCGATCGCGCTGTTCCCCGCGCCGATGACAACCGCCCGTGCGCCCGCGAAGCGGTCTCCTCCTGGGAACGCGTGCGAGTGCAGGATGGTGCCTTTGGCCTGGAAGAGCTCCATGTGCGGGATTCGGGGGATGCTGGGCTCGCCGAGCGTCCCCGTCGCGAGCACTATGTGCGCGGGGTGGAGCGTAACCGCAGACCCGTCGCGGGAGATGGTAACCGTCCAGTCCTGTGTGTCGGGGTTGTAGGTCGGCCGGTCCTTGAGCTCTGCGCTTGTCCAGACCACGAGGTCTTGGACTGTCGCGTAAAATTCAAGCCAGTCTGCGAGCTTGTCGCGCGGGGTGAACTCGGGCCAGTTCATTGGATAAGCTTGGTACAGCACTGAAAGGCACCGGAACGATCAATGCCGTTCATTAGAGTTGAGTTGGTAGCAATGGGGTTCTCACTGGAATGGTGCCGCCTGACGGTGTGAAGGGTCAGCGTAGGGTATCGTCTTCGCCAAATGTCTCCGATACGAGGGTGACGCTCTATTACTAGAGCGGGGATGTTCATTTGCTTGAAGCGAGCAGCCATGTGAAGGCCGGTCTGTCCAGCCCCCACTGACGTTGCGCGAAGGCATCAGTGTCTGGATCTAATGCTTGAGATAGCAGCGTCCTGACCTATTAGAGCGTAAGGTTTCCTCTCGACCTTCTCCACCCATTCCTTGAATTCGCGCTGCATGTCTCTGCCTGGAACACCGGTGACGTCGTCTCTGAGAGGCAACGTGCCAGCCTCCTCGTGCCCCGCCAGGTCCGATAGCTCCGTGAAGACCGATAGTGCCTTGAAATTGCCATCCGGGTCGCGGAGGAGCCGTGCGTGCGCACGTACATGTCCGTGCCGACATTCGAAGGTGAACGCGAGCTCTACGCCGCCGTCCTTCAGCGTTGGTATCGCGACGGTGCGAGGTGCGAGATTCGTCGTGTCGTTCAATCGCACTTCTGTGATGTGTGCAGAAGACATTGTATCGGCAAGATAAGAAGCAATCCTGCCCCGT
Organism: Earliella scabrosa; assembly: GCA_022605405.1. Taxonomy (NCBI): domain Eukaryota; kingdom Fungi; phylum Basidiomycota; class Agaricomycetes; order Polyporales; family Polyporaceae; genus Earliella; species Earliella scabrosa. The sequence continues at coordinate 1,815,407 of JABYQQ010000005.1, read as the reverse complement.
CCTTCGAGGGCTCGGACATCCCAGGTGAAGACGAGAACATCACGTAGCCAGCCGTCCGGCAGGAAGTGCGCAGTTACCGCCTCAACATCCGCGGCAGAGATTGCGGAGGAGAGAGAAGCAAGCCAATCGGCTGCAACAGGACGAGCATCAAGGGGCATGGCGGATTCGTCGTCAATGAACGTGGTGAAGACGTGGCTTCTCCTACAGATGGGGCAGGGAAGGTGACCTCTGCAAAGAGACGCGCTGCTCCAATCCAGCCCCACTCTCTTGACTTCGTAGCACGCGAGATGGGAGCGGGGGCCTCAGAACTTGCACTGCGATACTATAGACGTGGGATCAGAATTGTATCACGCATGACCATGGGAACGGGTGCATCGGGCTACCTTGAATGCCGCCCGGGTGCGGGCCGTGTGCCAGTAGACTCGGAGTTCCATAGGGAGTCTGTGCGAGAGTCCCAACTGACCACAGACCATTGACAATGTGGATACAATTGCGTCGTGTATCGTAGCCGGTGGCCACGACGAGTCTAGAGAGGCAGCTCGCAGCGACCTTGACGACAGTTGCTCGTTGGATCACTTGGAGAAGTGAAGGAGTCTCCCGCCGAGAGCTGCAGTGACATGGAGCCAGAATCAATGCATGAGAAGTCCGACATAAGTTGGAATAACGTGCGCTTCAGCACCAGGCATGCATATAGCCATCGTCGAAGTTGCGAGAGGACAGATTGGGAAGATGATGGTTAAACACAAGAGCGTTGTTTCCAATCCGAGAGGTCTACGGGACCGCCACGTGGCTGGTGCGAGTACTGGTCGGCGTCATGATAATCCCAAGGATCGTCCTGCGTCGCCTGACGAGCTTGGCATGCTGCTGTCCTCGAATGTCTGGATGTCCATGTCCACGACACCGACTCCTGCCAGCTCCTGCCAGATGATACTTGTGGGTAGGGAGCGCCCGGGCCGGTGAGTGTGCCAAAAATAAACTTGTGCCACGTGTCTATCTCCGCCACACTGCCACCGCCACAGCCCTCGGCGGTGATGACTCAGTTGAATCATCGTCCTCTTCCTAGCATATCGAATCTACCTAGCACTCTCTACGCAAGTGGCTTGGGTACAAATATGCCGCCTGAAGGGCTTGAACTTGGATTATATGACTAATATTCAAGCAGGCTAGCAAGTTGGACTCGGACTCGGTTGCAGATGACGACGTTCACCCTCGACCCGGATGTGGGCTCGCATCATCCACGTACTTGAGCCATACGAGTGGAGGTACGTCGACGAGCTTTATGCATACGTGTTGTATCTTACCCAGCTCGCCGAATTATGAATGTGCGGTGATTCTGGATACACCTGGCGATGAGAAGACGCGGTCTCATGGTCTCGAAGAACGCTTCCGACCGTGATAGAACTATACGCCGCATTACGTCTCACGTCCTGGGATTGTTAGTGGATCAAAACGGAATTTTTTGGTGACGCATGAGTACTGGATCCACCTTCTGTGGCATGGCCATGCTGTCAGAACGTTGTGCACCTGACTGACGATCAGCATGGTCCACGCTACAGCTGCGGCTCCGCTGTGCATCTTCACGAGGTCAAATGAGCGAGCATCTCACGCTCGCAGGCTGTCCGGCTTCTGTTAGGCAGCGTAATGCCCGACCGATCATGTATGGCTACGCTCCGGCTGTGAGGCGCGGGGTATATAATGACGTTATCCAACCACTGTCTTCCACTGTAGTGTTCCCCTTGTGGACGAGTCTGGGACCACCATGCACTCACGATTCCTCCTCTTCATCTGGTTTCTAACTTTGCTTGCAAGCGTTCTAGGCGCAGTCACTTGGAGCGCCACCCCTTTCAATCCCCCTTCGGTACCTCTCGCCGTCCGCACCCCTTACCTCTCTGCGTGGCTTGCGCAAGGATCTGGGACCGCTCTAAATGCGGCATGGCCTACGTTTTGGACTGGAAGTGTGAGTCAGTGAATGGTTTACTGCTGTCAGCTTCTGATATGTTCGTCAGATATTGGGTTGGGCAGGTTATGTGAAAGTCGATGGTACGGCCTACAATTGGCTCGGTGCTCCCAATGTCGCCGGTGCTAGCAAAGCCACACAGAAGAGCTTGACGGTAATGAGGGTCAATTTGACATAAATTGTCGTTGACTTGACACTTTCTCTAGTTCACATCTACACAAAGCACATTTGTCATGACCGCAGGCCCTATCGACCTGACCATCAACTTCCTCAGCCCTGTAGAACCCTCGGACCTTGTCAACCAGTCCCTTCCTTTTTCGTACTACACGGTTTCCGCAGCTTCCAACGATGGCAACGCCCACAGCGTTCAGATCTATACCGACATCAGTGCAGAGTGGGTCACTGGCGATAACAGTTTGAGGGCAAAGTGGTCGACAGCCACTGGCAACGTGCTTACGCATCAGGTTCAGCTTGCTTCGCAATCGACCTTCGGCGAAATCGGCGATCACATACAACGTAGGTGTTTTGTACACTAGGAGCTGGTATTTCGCCCTTACCGTCTTATGCAGAGGGATCGGCATTTCACGCGACCTTGAACGTATGTTGCGCGATGTTTCTGACATGCCATGAGACTCTTGCTGACATTCTTTCTCTAGACCCAGGGCGCGACTTGGCAAACCGGCGAGGACGTCGTCGTCCGCGCCCAATTCATCAACAACGGGAGACTCGCGAACACCGCCGACACGCAATTCCGCGCCGTCTCAGATCGCTGGCCCGTCTTCGCCTTCGCTCACGACCTCGGATCTGTCCGCGCTGTGACTGCTCCCACCGTGTTTGTTCTTGGTCATGTGCGCGATCCCGCTGTGCAGTACATCACCGCGAACAACGGTCGGCAGGACCGGAGTTTCTTGTTCTGGACTAAGTTTTCCACCGTCGCTCAAGCAGTACGTGTTCTTCTGCACCCATGCGGGGTCAAGAAGCATTCACTGACGAGAGACTGTAGATCGACACGTTCATTCATGATCACGCCAACGCTCTGGCCCGTGCGAGGGCGTTCGATGCGAAGGTCAAGGCCGACGCGTCGAGGATCTCCTCTGACTATGCCGACATCGTCTCCCTGTCTATCCGCCAGGCGTTCGGGGCATGCGAAATTACTATCTCAAGGACGAGCAATGGAGGTTTCGATACATCCGACATCACGACGTTCATGAAAGGTGCGCTCCCTGTCCTCTGCCTCTATTCATCAACGTCAACTCATCGAACCATTATACAGAGATCTCCAGTGACGGGGTACGGCTCATGCGCTTGAGCGCTATGGTTAGAGTTGCTCATTGATTGTATTTTGCACAGAACACCAACACTGTCGATGTGATCTTCCCAGCTTGGCCACTGTTCCTCTACACAAACCCTGTGATTGGCAAGCAGCTCCTACTCCCCCTCTTTGAATACCAAGCTACTGGCCAGTACCCGAACAAATGGGCTGTTCACGACATGGGTGAGGTTTCGTCTCACGCGAACGTACTATGTATGTGTTCTGATGCCTCATAGGCGCTCACTACCCTCAGGCAATTGGACACAATGATGGTAGGATCGAGGCAGCTCGAGATGGTCCTTGGTTTGCTCACTCGCTCTCTCCCATGACAGGCAATGATGAGGCGATGCAAGTCGAAGAGAGCGGAAACATGCTCATCATGACGCTCAGCTACGCGCAGAAGACCGGGGACCTCTCGCTGCTCAGAACATATGCGAGTACAGTCCGTCGCATGAGGCATGAAGCGTAGTTGACCATGTTCCTTCTCAGTTCAACCTGCTCGACCAGTGGGCGCAGTTCCTAATCGAGGACTCGCTCATTCCCGAACTGCAGCTGAGCACGGACGACTTCGCCGGCCGTCTCGCAAACCAAACCAACCTCGCCATCAAGGGGATCGTTGGCATCAAGGCGATGTCCGAGATTGCTCGCCTTGTCGGCGACAGTACGAGAGCGAGCAACTATAGCGTGCGTGTCAGCCGCGTTCTGCTGTGTTGGCTAGGGGTTAACCGATTACCTGCAGTCGATCGCAAGCTCGTACGTCTCGCAGTGGCAGAAGCTCGCGCTGGCCTCCGGCGGTCAGCACCTGACTCTCGCAGTAGGCCCTCCATACTGCAGTCGTTTGTGATTTAGCCCATGTTCACTGTTCACGGACAGTACAACGACAACAACTCGTGGGGTCTTTCCTACAACCTGTATGCCGACAAGCTCTTGAAGACCAACATCTTTCCTCAGTCCATCTTTGAGCTGCGTGAGTAGTTTGTCTTCTCCCCCCAGCGATCCCTCGCTCACATTCGCATGTCGCTAGAAACCGCTTGGTACAGCAGCCATCTCAGTACGCTGCTCTTCATATGCCACGGTCATGTTCTCAGGGTCTGACTGTCCTTAGATGCGTTTGGCATTCCCCTCGATACTCGGTAAGCCTGAATGTCCCTGGCTCCCCTTGAGCTTCAATACTGACGACATCTGTACATCAGCCACACCTACACCAAGTCCGGTGAGTCTCCCTTCCTCGCTCTCCTAACTGAAACGAAGGGTGTAACCGTATATCTCTCATCACATAGACTGGGAGATATGGACCGCCGCGATCGTCACGTCCACGACCCTGCGCGACCAGCTCATCGGCGCCGTACGCAAGTACGCTGCTGACGGCCAGAGCTCTCAGCCGCTCGGAGATTGGTACGAGACGACGAATGGTGCGGTCGAAGGCTTCCGTGCACGCCCCGTTGTTGGTGGGCATCTTGCTTTGGTGAGTGCACTACTGGTGCCATGATACATGGACGCGAAAGTGGTGCTGATCGAGACATGCATAGCTTGCACTGTAAGGGGTTCGCGCGTACTGGGAGTGCAATTGGAGAATTGGCGATTATCATACACAAAGTCAAGATGGGAGAGAATGTTGCACTGTTGTACACGAAATCGATTGGCTGGGTAGGACACCTGTGTTCGTCATTGGGAAGGAATCATTCCCAATTGGAGAGCTTTGAGTTGCAGGGCCTGTACGATAGTCAGCAACGAAGCGAAGAGGCCGAGTATAGTCTGAAGCATACTAAGATTTTGGACATGAAGCGGGCGTTGTAGAAATCTCCCGTGGCAAACCAGAGCTATAGCGTTGTCAGTGAGTGCGCCGGCGGGCTATGTTTGCAAAGATGCTCACTCCAGGATGTCCCGAGGGTTTATAACTGCGCCTGAGTTCGCCTTCCTCGTCCAGCCCATATACTGGGCCGACTTTGTCGATGACGTCCGCCCCGAGCAACTCGCGGTTGGTCTCCTTGATCTGGATGTACCCAGTGCTACAACCAAAGCCTTGAGCTGACTAGAAGCACCTGAGATTTGGTATAGAACGACTCACGCGAATATAACTACGTCGGCCGGGAGTTCGGTATGGTCGCTCAAGACGATGCCCGTTTCAGAGAAGCGTTCAGGGGAGACCCCGCTCATGACCTTGATCCTACCGTCAGCGATGAGGTCGGCTCCTCCCTTGTCCTGCCCTATGTGAGGATCGTTAGTCATGTTTCCACATGCATGCAAAGTTCGAATCCATGAACTTACATAGACCTGCATTTCATCGGAGTTGTCAAACAAGCAAATAGAACTTCGGACGGCATGAGCGTACCTCCAAACCGTCCAAGGGTCAAGATGAATAGCCCCGAGCCATCGGGGCCCATGTTGAGGCGCACGCCGCCCTTGCGCAGCTTATCATGCAGCTCCTTCTCCGCCTGCCACACATAGTCCTGCGTCGCGATGTTGAGCTTCCGCTGCAGCCCGAACGGCATCGACGCGCGGCGCAGGTCCGAGACATCATGCGGGACGTTCTCAGGCCACTCCTCGCGCATGTGTCCACTGACGAAGTCTCGGCCGAGGACGCACGTGGAGGACCGCTGGATCATGGTGACAGAGTCGGCGCCGTTGAGCGCGAGGTCCTGGCAGATATCAATGGCCGTGTTCCCCGCGCCGACGACGACGACGCGCTTGCCGGCATAGATCGCTGGTCCGTGGTACGAGGTGGAGTGGTATGCCTGGCCGCGGAAGACGTCTTGGCCTGGGACGTCAGGGACGTATGGCTTCCCAAGCGTGCCGGTAGCGAGGACGATGTGTTTGGGATGCAGCTTGAGGGGCCTGCCGTTGCGGAGGATCGTAACTTCCCATTCGTGCTTCTCATGATCGTACTTTGGGTGCGGCAGGAGCTGGGAGCTGGTCCAGACGACCAAGTCCTGGGTGATGGCATACTGTTCCAGCCATTGAGCGAATTTGTCACGAGGCGTGAATTCCGGCCAGTTGGCAGGGTACGACTGATAGAGAACTGCGGCAACACACGTTGTAAGCAAACTAGACAGGACTGATTCCCTGAGGCACTCACGGCTGTGGTGGCGTTTGGGGGTGTGAAGTGTCAACGAGGGATAACGCTGCCGCCAGACGTCTCCGACACGGTTGGTGCGCTCGATGACCAATGTCGGGATATTCATCTGCTTGAAGCGCGCTGCCACCTGCAATCCAGTCTGAGCCCCACCGACTATTCCGTGTGTGTGTGAGTACTCAAAGTCGCGCCGCGTAAGCCTGATACCCCACCTATGAGCACGTGTGGATTGGTTTCTGCTTCTATTACCCAATTCCCAAACTCTTGCTGCATGTCGCGCCCAGGGACTCCAGTGAGGTCGTCTCTAAGAATCAAGGTGCTGACTTCTTCGTATCCACGAAGATCAGAAAGCGCCATGAGAACCGTGAATGCCTTGTAATCGCCATTGGCATCTTGGAGGAGGCGAACGTGTCCGCGGCCAAGTCCATGGCCGCACTCGAACAAGAGGCCAAATTCGACATCGTTGGCTTGCAGCTGGCCTATAAACGAGGTGCGAGGTGCGAGTTCGGGGGCGGCGTCGAGCTTGAGGTCGGAGAGTTGTGCACCAGCTAGCGTTGTGGAGAGGAATGCTTGAATCTTCTCACGGCCTTCGAGGGAGCGGATGTCCCACGTGAAGACGAGAAGATCCCTGAACCAGCCGTCTGGTAGAAACAACGCTGCAAACGCGTCGGGGTCGCCAGATTTGACAGCAGAGGCGAGGGAGGCTAGCCAAGTAGAAGAGATGGAATGAGGATCCAAGGTCATATTGCTCACAGTCAGTGGTGCGACCAGGTGGAAGCAACAAGCCCTTTATAATGAGCCCGGTGACTGTGCGGTGGGATCATGCGCGGGGGCATGAGAATGCTGCACAAACTCAGCATGACAAACCAGCTGTCTGCACGAACGGAAATGTATGGCTGAAACCCACTGTTCAACCCGTTGCTGAGTAGTAGTAGGGGCTCAGGCAACGATAGTGAGTCGCATTGACGCATTGGTCTCTCGTAAAGACACCATCAGGTGAGCATGACAAGGAATGGCAGCATGACCAGTTGCTGCAAAGCGGCTTCGGAGGTTGCGATGCACACTTCTATGGCCCGCAATATTGCAAAAGAGTTCCTCGCATGTATCTTCATCCCGCCCACCTTGCTTCTGACGGCAGCAATAACGTTACCATCTGGAGTCGCATTCAAATTCTGAGGAAGTCTATGTCAGCACACCCGTCATGACACAGCGGGACGCCTACCAAAGTCGCGGACAACGATGGTAGCTGACATCAAGAGGAGTGGTAGGAGTCGGATGGCAAAACTGCCAATCTCGTCCTACTCCGATATTCACGGGAATGCCACGTGCGCTGGCATTGTAACGCTGCTGTCCTGAGTGCCTTCCTTCCACTCCAAAGTTCCTCTTGTACAACCAGTCCGCAGCCGTCGTTCTATACTGACAGTGTCTTGTGCTGTTACTGCCCAACCGACTTGCACTTGCGACCCACCTGCGATGGCCGACCATATGGCTGAACCTGTACCTCAGCCTCCCCGTCCTAGTCACGGCGAGCCGCCATGTGAGTACAGGCACTCGTGCACTTATAACGTCTTTACATGTGTTTGGAAGACCAGCTGCGAGCTCGGGACTTTGTGGACCTCCATGACCAAGTACAAGTAAAGACAATGTATTCTATCCAAGCATTGCGTATCGTTGACTGCTGCTCCCATAGACAAGTGTCAACCTACTCGATTCACTAGAAGGTTTCCTGTCCACATTTCAGAAGGATCTGTCTGCTGTCTCCGGACAGATATCAAACCTCCAAGATAGGAGCAAAGACATTGACAACCGGTTGAGGAGTAGGCGGGTGAGCACTGCGCCCCCAGTTCGGAGCGATACTCTGTTGACTGTTATATGAAGAGGATAGAGAAGCCGTTGTCCAATCTTTTGGTGGACCTATGCATCCCTCCCAACTTAGCCACCCTCATTCTGGACACGCGCGTTGACGAGAACTGGATACCTGCAATCGTTGAGTTCGAAAGGCGGTTGGACACCCTCAAGCTGCGGGTACGGGTCAAGGCTGCTAGGGATCTTTCGGAGGTTGCGGAGGGACTACGAATAGTGGTAAGTTCGTCAGCCCTGCGACTCTCTTCCACCTTCATGTTTGCCATGTCAGGCCGCCACGAAACTCCGGACGTTCTTTCTGTCAATGCTCGAACCTATACGAACAAGCATGACAACCAACCTGCAAGTCATCCAGTCCTCTGTATGGATGAAGTATCGTCCCCTGTTCATTTTCCTTCAACGACACGCAGCCAACGTCGCCAACGAAGTGCAGCGCGCATATGTGGGTACTGTGCGAACCTACTTTGAGACAGGTTTCCGACGCTATCTGCGAAGCCTTGGCTGGGTCAAGGTGATGTTTATCCTACGTAGTACAACCTCATGTGTCCGGCTCAACAGCGTTGTTGCAGGCCCGAACAGTCGAGAAGTCAGATATCATCACGAACGCCCTGGAGTCCGCGCAAGGGTATGATATTGATGCGAACCGTCTGTCGTATGCCCGTGTCGATGGACCTAGTGTGACCATGGCATATATTGCCGAGGACAAGAACTATGTCAGTGGATTACCCTTCACTTATGGTGCCTCTCTGACCGGACCTGTCCCACGATGATAGAAAGAGCCCCTCGAGGCTGTAGTTCGATCTGCTCTACTTGTTCTGATGGACAATGCCACTGCAGAGTATGCTTTCATCACAGCGTTCTTCGCCAACGAGCCTCGTCCACCTCCAAGTAGCAAGGACCCAAGTTCCGTCATGTCTCCCCCCATTCTCTCACCGACAAGGACAGACTTCGACGAGCCACGCTCGAACCCTGGTTCTGACTTCGGCGGAAGCGAGAGCGTTTCCCCAAGGCAGAGGCTCATCAGCATAACCAGCGTTATGGGCGCGGTGGGCCAAGACCAGCAGAGTCAGAAGGAGGAGCAGGCTGCGCTGAATGCGCTCTGGAAGCAAGTCATGGATCCTGTTCTGGACTACTGCCAGGTACTGTGCCCGTTAGCCTTCAACCTCCTCACCCACCCACCCGCTCAATGACTGACACACGACAGACATTCATTCAAAACGCTATCGAGCCCCCGCCACCAGTGATCCCGTTACTGACGATCATACGGCTGACAGAAGATGTGGTTGCGGAAGTGCAAAGGCGGGGCTGCGGTCCCCTCGAGACGTACATCTTCACCCTCCGCCTCAAGATGTGGCCCGTGTTCCAGAAACTCATGGCCGAGCACATCGATGCGCTCAAGAAGTTTGCTGACGGCGCCTCTGCTGGCTACTTCCGTCGCGGAGGAACGACGACAGACCTTGCTGTGTCCAGCGTGAGTGCCGCTTATCCTATTATTACCTCACATCGTCGTCCAGAGTGTCTCCTTGCTCTCCCGCACGTCCTATCCGTGATGTTCTTAACATCGAATTGCATCGCCCTCGTCCACCGCGTGGCTCATTCTTGACCACATCCAGACACGTTGCTGACAGTTGCATGCAGGTCTGCCGTCGCTACGTCGCACTCTTCAATGCATTCGTCGCTCTCACCGATCAGCCAGAAGAGACGATGATTTTCTCGAAGTGCGTGTGTTATCCGCCGTCGATGACGGAGATCGCGTCGCTGACACTGCTGTATAGTTTGCTCCGGCTACGGCAAGAACTGTCGAAGCTCATCACCACCCATACGGACAAACTGAGCGACCCGGTGGCTAAGGCGTCCGCCCAGTCGAAGTTCTACGAACAGCTCCTCCAGGGCCTCAGCGTGAGTCCGCCTGTCGCACTGATTCTATGTGACCATTGACGATCGCGCTCCTTCCGACAGAATGGCCCTCGTCCTACCAGTCACCCGAAGGCCCAGAGCGAGCTGGCCTACTGGCGTGAGCGCGACGAGGAGGCGCGGCGGCGGGTGGTCTCCACACACGGTCGTAGATAGCAAGCGTAAACTATGGCCTCATATTGAGCATATGCATACGCGTAGGGAGTAGAAGTAAATTATTGGCACTAGGATTCCAGGTGGTGGGCTGAATGATGCGAATGAAGCGAAGCACAATGCGGCGCACAAGATGAAACAAAACATGCTGTAAGCGAACCCCCTACCTACCGACGAGACCCCACTGTCCGTTCCAGCCCCAGAGAATGCAGGTATCAGAGACGTATGTTGCCAATGTAATATATTCAAGCGCATGCACGGAAGTGAAGACGGGCGAAGGAAAGGAGGAAGGGAGGGAACGAAGAGCCGACTACGCTCACGACGCAGTATACGGCGGCGTGAACGCAGGCGGGTTCCTCGACGTCGTCTTCTGTATCGCAGGGAACGAGGACTTGAGGACCGCGCCCCCGTTCTGTCTCCCGATCCCAAGCTTGTTGAGCACGTCCCTCACCTCGCCCGGGCGGGGTTTTGCGCGCTGCTGCGGGCGCGAGCGCGTCGGCGCGAGCTTCGCGAACTGCTCCGGGAACACGGACGAGGTGTGGTCGAGCGTCGAGATCGACGGGACACGGTTCGCGAGGTTCGGGTTCGACATGCTGCTCCGCCCCTCGAGCGCCTCGCGCAGGTCCGTCACGCCGACGCCGCGCCCCGAGCGCGCGAGGCTCGCCATCGACAGGTTCTCGGCGTGCATGAGCGACGGCGCGACTTTGATAAGGGGCGAGAGGCCGTCCCCTGAGAGCGAGTCGAACCGCGCCTTGGTCTCCATGGCTGTGCGGTGCGTGTCAGGGACGACGAAGGACGGAGACTTTCACAAGGGTCACTCACACTCCCTGAACGCGCTATCTGCGCTCCAATCAGCCCCACTCAGCCGACGGAGCAGGTCGGACTGCCCCAGGCCAGTCGCTTCTTGGACGCTCTGGCACGAAGTGAGGGCATCCAACAGGGCATCGGTGTCGATGTCTGGCAGCGTCCTGCTTCCCTGTGCGTTGGATGGGAACGACACCGGTTGCTGAGGTGCTTGCAGAGTGCCAAACTGCCAATCCGGTAGACTCGGCAATGATGCAGCGGAGGGAAGGGCGGACAAAGCCTGCATAAAACGTCCGTGAGATCACATGATGAGGGAGGATGGTATAGAGGCTTACCTGTGTAGCAATCTCGGTGACAGCGGGGCAGGTCCACACCTTGCCCACGACGAGCCACGTACGCGCGACGAGCTCCTTTATCGCGCGAGCCGCCGGAACGGTCGACGGCTCGAAAGGCTCGCCAACCCTCGTCGCGCTTTCCAGCGCGACCAGCATCGGAATGCCTGTGAGCAGGCTCCGCACCGGCAGTTCTTCGTGTACGGCCGTGAGCACCGCAAGGATATTGCCGAAGTCCGAGTATTCTGCGGCGACACGGCTCGACGCAGAGATCCGCACTGGGGCATCCCTAAGCAAGCGGCGAACAAGCGATGTGCGGCGAGAACGAGAGGGGAAGTTCATCGAGCGGCGGTCATTCGGCGGAGCATCGCCCTCGGGCGCATTCGAATCATGCCCGTTGGCCGGAGACGCGCGCTCGGGCGACGACGTGGACGAATCGCTGCGGAAGCCGAGTTTTGACGAGGTTGCGAGCGCATAGATGTACCCATGCAGCGCATTGAGGAAACGCGTAGTCGAGTCGCCATAGAGCAGTGTCTTCAGAGTGGTCGCCTGCTGCGTTGGACCCTCGACGAGTGGCCGTGGACGCCTCACGCCGTCTGCATCGCTCTTGTCAGCGAACTTGGGGATCTCGTTTTCGATGTACTCCACGAGGGCTTTCGCGTAGTCTGCCCGTACTGCGTAGTCGCGGTCGCACAGCAGCGACAGAGTGTCTTGCCACACCTCCGGAGTCACCTTCGTACGCCGCGAAGGGCGGATATGGCCTTCATGTGACGTCCGTTGCTCTGGGGGTGGCGGCAGTGTCGAGGACGTCCCGACCTTCTTGACATCGTCGTCCGCGTCCTTCCCCGCATCGTGAAGATCTGCGGCGTGAATAAGCCCGAGAAGCCCGGCAAGAAGGCAGCGAACGGCCTGTGTGCGGGCTTGTTCTCGGTTTGCTTTCCCTGCACCTGGGATCCCACTGGCCTCAACAATGACGAGGCGGCTGATCAACTCCCCAGCAAGATCCTGTATCTGATCGGCGTAGTAGACGTGAGTACCCAATGACGAGATGCACTCCACCAGTGCAGGTAACAACGCATCTTCCGGAGAGACTGTGATACGTCGTAGTGTGATGGAAATGAGGCTGGCAATGATATCGGAGGTGGACAGATTGACCAGAGGTGTCGGCGAGGTGAAGACGGTTGTGATCATCGCCGCCAGTGTGGACTGCCTTCTTGTGGGCTGTGGCGAGTCCTGACCCTCTGCCAGGCACTCCACCAAACGAGTGGGGATGCCGTAGCGATATTGGTACTGCGTCCACTCCGCCGCTTTCTCGGCCAGCCATCGACAGTGGTCCACCTGGTCCCAACCGCCTTTTTCATCCAACGTGTCTAAGGCGGCTTTCACGACTGTGGAGGCCTGATTACCGTTTGTGTGACCGAGAAGTGATGATGTCGCCCGTAACGCGGTGTTAGCGACGTCTCCAGATGTCGGCCCTTGGTCGCCGTCTATGTGTATGTGAATTGACGCTGCTCGTCTCTCAAGGGTGGGGCGAGAACGAAACTCGTCGAGGATTGGGGAGTTCGGCTGCTCCTTAATGCCCGCCAATCTGAGGGTTGGTATGAAGTCAGAGAATGGCGAACAATGGGGAAGTCGACTACTCATACTCACTCGTGATCAAGTACTGATATATCAACTTGAAAGAAGGGGAGCAAGAGAGCGCGCAACATAATTGTGACTTGGGGTTGGAAGTGGGTGAGGGAGTGGTAGAGTGCTTCGGAGTTCACTGCCCCTACAAGTGCAGCGAGACCGACCAACCGCGTGCTGAGACCATTGTAGTACTGTAAGACTTGATATATGCTAACAGAGAGCACGACATACCGGTTGCGCGTTTCGTGGTCTCTGTGTTCGATGTGACCTAGTGTCGAGAAGTGTTTCAGACAAGACATGTAGTCGTCTGTCACCTTCAGGTCAACACCGATTACCAGACCGTCGGTGTACGTCGTCCATGTGGTGAACTGACATAGATTATGAACACAGGAGGATTCGCGTGACGGGGCGTACATACTACGGAGGCAGCACGCGCCGCAATTTCGAGGTCGGACGAGAGGGAGGAGAGGGTGGTGTTGACAGAAGACAACAGCGAGGGAGAGAGCATCGCCATTTCTCTGCGACATTCTGTAGCGAGGGCTTTGAAGATGGCTAGGGTAATGAGGAGTGACCTGCAATACGTCCCTTCTCGGTGCATGCGGACGGATAGAGTAGAAGCATATACTTACGCTCGTGCTCTGGTGTTCCCCGCCGCGGCCTTCTTACAGTCCACCCTGACGCGCTTCTCGAGCTCGCTCCCGAGCTTTCCTATCTTCCCGGGGCGATTTGCAGCATAGTAGGTGAGACGGGAGAGTTCCTGAGAGTTTGGAGCGTATTCTGGACCGGCGGTGAGGAGCGCTGAGGCAGGAGGGTAGCAGGCAGAGACGAGCTGGACGTGGTTGGGAGTGATGAGCGGGAATTGCATGCGGCGTGCGTTAGGCTGGACGGCAAAGGAGAGAAGACAGTTGAGGGCAAGGAGTGGAGTGACGAACGACTGACAGACACGCTGCGTCCCCTGCAAGCCCGACACTGACGGCGGTTGGCGGTAAGGGGCCGCGAGATCAGATCGGGCTCACCCCCTTCCATCCCGCTATGCATCTCTCGCCACCAGCATTCCTCCGCACATCCGTCCGACAGATTCTGCTCACGCGAGTTCGATGCATCGAATGGTACGCTACAGATGTGAGCTGGATGCGAGACAATACGGATACAATCACGGCTGCTACTTCGTCTGCCTCCTCGTGCCCAGACTCCCGCCCCCACCTACGCTCCATTCGTCGTCATCGCACTGCGAGATGATCCTGCTGCGAACATGTCCGTTATCTTGCCCACGCTTGCATTCTGGACCACCAAGTAGTCCCGCTCGGACAGCCGTCGGCCAGCCTCGATGCTGTCCGTGACCCACTCAGGTCGCACGACATGCACGACATGCTTGGACTTGGTCGTCAGAAACTTGTGTGTCTTCGCGCCACTGAGCTGCTGCGACGTCAAAATGTGTGTTGCTCCAGATGCTGTGTGTCTTCATCGCGATAGATGTCTATCAGCTCCGACCATTCTTTGCATCCATCGGCATCCGGATGCAACTCACTGCATTTGCCCGCCGGCGAGCGACACAATACGCTTCATCTCAATGTCCGTCGTGTTGTCGAGGTATCCGTTAATGTATACGCGAACACCGCGCAGTACATGGGTTTCCGTCTCAGGGAGCTGTGCCGCGAGCTTCCTGACGCGAGCTTTGATGTATGGCATGGCCGGTCCGCGACCCTCAGAACGTTGGTGTCCGGTGGCGGCTGAACATATGTGATCTGCGCAGCCATCCAGCATAAGCGGATGTTTCAACTGTGTTTCACGCGAACTTGGGCGCGAGACCCCACGCACCCGAACGTTGGTAGATATCTGAATGAGTTATCGGGTTCGACTTGTCTCCAAGGGTGCTCAGTAAGTGTTTCGTGAGCGGGGACGACGACTTGGCTTGGCCCTCCTTGATCAAGGGGGCCAGTATTCTGCTCATTGCAGACGTTAACCAGTCTTCGAGGACTTGCTATGCTTGGTGGCTGACCTCTCTGTGCGCTTCCTGTCCTTCCAATCCTCAAACTTGCGTTCCTTTGAGCTGCTCACGCCATACGGGTTGTATCTGAATTTCTGACGTTCTGGCTTGTCCTTGTTGCTATCCTTGGCGTTGAGGCGGACTGCAGTTGGCTTCTTGACGGTAACAAACTTGTCCATCACGCTTTGAGTCGTGAATGTTGCGTTACGATGTTCGAGCAGACAGAAAAGGGACGTGCAAGAAGCAATAAGGAGGAATAAGTTACGGTCGTGTTGGTCGTGGTCGAGAAGAAACAAGAGTGAACCGCGTATAGGAGCAGTCGAACTTGGCGCGCCACAGACGTGTTGTTTACCGGTGTTTGCACATACACGTACGATCACGTGGACGGACGATACACGTTCCGAGGAGGAGCCTTGGATTATCCTGTGTCCTCTTCTCTCGCTCTCTCGGACGCTCGCATCGGATCCGCACCTCGTCAGCTGAGCAGACCATTCATGCACCCCAGCGCGCGGTTGCCAAACTCAATCCCGCGCAGACGTCACAGAGAGCCTGTTTCTAGGACCATGGCCCCGATTCCTCCGGTCGTGACCAGCAAGCGTGTCCTCGACGTGCTCCGCCCTCCACGTACGCGCGGATTCTCCGAGCGTCCTACTGATTGAGAGGCAGCAGCCCGCGGTATATAGCGCATGGCTCGACGACTCAAGCCGCCTGTTGCGCTGCCCTCCGACCAAGTCCGTAGCCCGCCATGGCTCTCGTGTCGATCCTCCTCGCGATCGCCTCCTACCTCACCTCGCTGCTGTTCGTCGCAGCTGTGCCCTCGTACGACGGCATCACCTCCTGGTCATCTATCGGGAACCTCGTCCCCGGAATGTCCCTCCTCGAGGGCTTGGGCCCCAACACCAGAACGGGCGCCCCAGACGAGGTCCCGTTCTACCTGTCCATCGATGCGCCGCACGGTGAGCATCAGTGCCGCGATCTCTCAAGTCAACTCACTCACGTTGGCAACCTGAATACGTAGGCGAACCGGGGAACGTGACGCTGTTTCGCAACACCAACCCGCCGCTCTTCTACATCCACCAGAACCAACTCTGGCACTTCCACAACGAGTCCACGATCCTGCCCGTCAACGTCCACAACACCACCAAATCCGGACAGCTCCCGCTCCAGCTCATTGCCGACCGTAAACAGGGAGGCGTGCCGGGCGGCCGCTGGAGGTGGCAGGCGACAATGCTCTTCTACGAAAACGGCTCGCAGGACAACCAGGGCCTGTTCTACTCGTGCGCTGATGTGAATGGACTCAACGGCCTGTTCCTGTTCCTGCAGTGGTGAGTACTCCTAAGCTCATTCCCTCTGACCTGTATACTGATTCCTTGCGCAGCTCTCCACCACCACCGGGATGCACACCATTCACCGTGCACAGCTTCAGCAGCAAGAGACTCGAATGAGTACCACGCGGATGATGACGATGACGCACCTGTACCACAATCCCTGTATCAATAGATCCCGAATCTTAAACGCTTAACGCCATCTCGGTCACGCGCGTGCGCAAAAATAAGCATTTTGGACAGCAGCTACGCAGATACAGTTCACTTTCTCCGGATGCGGATATCTACGCGCTTCCAGGCAAGCGCGAGCGTGAAGAAACCAGCGAATGCGAACGCGACAGCCATAGGCTTCCGGAGGTGAGCGGAAATCGGCACCTTGTAGGTGACCTGCGTATGAGAACAGTGAGCCATTACATAGACAATGACATTGGGTGATCCCACTCACGTAGATGTTTCCACCGTGCATGTCAGTTAGCTGGGCGTACTTCAGAGTAATCATCGGCCGACCAATGGTGTCCAGGTAGGTGATGTGCCGGGAGATGCTCTCCTCAAGAGGAGGGTAAGGCGCAAAGTACTCAATGTCGCTGGAACAGCGGCGTCAGCTCATGCACTCCTGGGCAGTATGATTGCCACACGTACGTAGCGCCCTCAGGGAGGATCACCTTCACCGTCGCGTCGTCCACGACCGCGCCCGTGATGACCGTCATGATCGGCACGCTAACGATATACTTCCCCGTGCTCTTGTCGTAGCCGGCATAGTCCTGAAGAGCGGAATCCCAGCCCAATGTGAAAGTGTAGTTCCAGCCGCCCATCAAAGGGTAACGCGGACGGAGGTCGAGGACGCTGTACTGGTTGCTCTCCACGCCCTTGGGAACAGGAGGCGCCGTCCGTAAGCGCGACGTCGATACGTTGCCGACTTGGTCATAGAAGTACGTTGAGTGGATACCCGCAGGAAGGTGCAGGATGAGAGAGGGGATTGCGTGGGGTGCAGCGCGCCCGAAGTAGTTCTGGGTCTGGTAGTCAATCCGGGAGAAGTGACCTTTCAGGCTGCCCGACTAGTCAGTTAAATATATTCGAAGGGAGGCAGGAGGTGCATGCTTACCGAGGCCCAGCGTTGTGCAGCCAGTAGTTGTCCTGGATGTTGAGGTTTGCTCCCCAGTGGCTGATCTCCGCAAAGCGCTCAAGCTTTGTGACTTCAAGGACAGGGTAGTCATAGCTGTAGTGGATGGTGATGTGCTTCTGCTTCTTGTCGACGAAGTCCTGAGTGGCCGATGGAGGAATGTCGTGGTAGGGACCATAGGTGATGGTTGCACCGGATTTGGTCACGGTGGCATCCGTTGTGAACTCAATGTCCTCCGGGGTCGTGTATGAGTGGATCTGTGGGCTCGGAGACCTGCGGTGTACGGTTTGTGATGACTCTTTCAAATGTTTACCTATACACACCTGAACTTGGTACGCTGCACAGAGGTCTTGTAAGGGCTCAGGACGAGGAGCTCAGTCTCGTACTTCAGGGACTGGGGGTCCTTCTGTCCTGCCTCTTCTGGCCAAGGATAGGTTGCATGTGTCTGGACGGTCTCAATGACCAAATTCGCGGTCTGGTTGGTGTTCAGAACTGTCGGGAGCTCAACCGTGTACAGGAACACCCCACTGTCGCCGCACAATCCCAGGTCACGTCCAGCCTTCCACCGTGAGCGCAGAAGCATGAACACACCTGTCCGAGTGATATCCGTAATCTTCGAGGGGTAACCTCTCCGTCTGGCCCTTCAGCTTCGCTTCCAGCCAGCTCGTATGCGCGTGCTCCGTCTCCGCGAGGGCGATGGTGTACACATTCGAGCCGTCTTCGAGCGCCTTGACTGCATACGTGGTCGTGACGTGCACAAGCGCACCCCCGAGCTCGACCGTGCGCACGATCGCGGTATTTTCGAAGTGATTAGCGGCGGAGACACATAGCGGCAAAATAAAGACAGACAGAAGGAACGAGAAGGGTGCCCGCCAGTGCCGCGGCATGGTAAAGGGGTGGGAGGGAGACGAGGAGGTGGTCTGCGACCAAGTGTGCTTTAGCGCGACGTGTCGTGGCGCGTCTCCCAAAATAGCACCGCAATGCATACCGACTGCGCGTCGAACATATACATGCCTCAGGTGCTGCCAGCCACATAGCTCAATAGCCATAGCGCACTCAACTGAGAGCAGCGTGCAACTGATTAGCAGTATGTGTAGTCTACGGATTACATGACCTCTCTACCATGCCCACATAGGGCCCGGGTTACGGAGGGGCATATCCTCTCTGACAAGGCCAGCAGAGACAATCCTGTTCAGCTTCCTCTCCCTCTCCTCTGCCCGCAACTCTGCCCTAGTCTTGCCCTCCTTCAGCAGCACGTGCAGTCGCGAATGTGGGTGAACCTTGATACCAGCGCGTCCGCGACCCTTCATGTCATACCGTTTGATTTGGTTCGGACCCTTCGTTACCCAGGACTGCGCTGAGAGCGCACCCAAAAATATTGTAACACTTGACATTGAACGGAAAAGAAGATACTCACAAACAACGAGTCTGCCTTCGTCCAGGTTTTTCAGCTTGACAGCATGCGACTTGGCGACGACGAGCATGCTCTTGATCCGTTTACTCGCCCGCTTCTCGCTGAACATCATCTGAAGGATAGCGTGGTCGATGGGCTTGCCAGCAATCTGTCGGCCGAGCAGGTTCAGCTTGCGATGGGAGATTTTGAAGTTGCTAGTGGAGTATTTGTGCTGCAACACAACACGGAAGTCAATACGTGAGGCGTTGAGAACACTGAACACCACGCACCTCCGTGTACTTCTTTCTTCTCCAAGCAGGGACCTCCTCCGCTTCCTCGCCGTCTGCAGCCTCCACGGTCGGAACTGACTCGAACACGCTCAGCTGGCCCTTCTCTGCGGCCTGCTTCCGTGCCTCCTCTATCTCCTCCTTGGTATTTTGCTGGCGCACATTGGGTGCGAGGGATTCACGGAGCCATGCTACGGGACCCTTGAAGTTTGGCATACGGAGAGAGACGCTGTTGGTTGCCCAATCAACTGAGATGATTGACAGTGCGTATCGGTGACAACGTACTTTCGACGCTGTACTCCCTGGAACTGGAAGACCCGCGAGCTTGACGCGACATTGTGAGCAGGCACTGCTAGACACGCATTCCTACTAGCTGCTGGCAACATTGAGCTGACGTTATCTTCGCACATATACTGTCACGCACCTGAACGGATGCTGGCCCCAATACACTGCATGGTGCGACAACACTGTCACTGCGTCAGGAGGTCGCGGCGGCGCTCAGGCAAGAGGCAAGATGTGAGCGTCTGCGCCACGCGACCTCGGACCTGGTCTTGCTCGCAGCGGGCGCCTTGGTCTGTACACGCTTTCCGACACGTCCACCACTACTGCTCTCTTCTACGGCGTTGGGGACGACGATGTTATACCTCGGAACTGTATTCTATGTCGCTCTCCTACTCGTCAATGCTATGGCTGTTCTCAGCGAAGATCGATTCCTTGCACGAAGTACGTTCTAGAGCCATGTGCATATACCTCCCCACTCATGCTCCTCCGATCCGCCCTGGCTTTGTTTCTTGGTAGTCGGTTGGTCGTCCGCTCAAGCACATCCCGTGAACCCGAACTTTGGACAGCCATATGCACAACCATACGACCAAGGAGCGTATGCCGGAGGTCAGGACATAAGTGTGAAAGCACGGTTGATAAACCTCATCAGCGCCGTCAGGACGCTCATGCGAAGTGAGTATCAATTCATGCTCTGCCTTCGGTGTTGAGAGCTAACTGAGGCCGTTAACGCAGTACCACTCATCGTATTCAATCTCGCCATCATACTGTACGAGTTGGCATTGGGCTAGTGTCCGATGGTTGTACATGAATAGACGTCATCTCTGTCTCTTGGAAACTCCATCTCGCATTCGCAAGGCAGCAGCGCGCTCAAGCCTCGTTAAGTTTGTTGTACTCCTCCTCAATTTGCCTGATGAAGTCTGCAGGGGTGTGCCCACCCTGGATTGTCGTGCGGGTCAGTGTCGATGCAATGGTGAATCAGGTGAGTTCGTACCTCGCACTCCTTCCACGTTCCATCGCGTATGCACACCTGTCTCCCATTGATGATCACGGTGCAACTTTTCCTTTGGGCGCATTGTCAGCGGGCGGGGTAGAGTTCGGGACCCTGTTGCTGCTATCACTCACTCGACACCCATCTCCGCCGTAGCCACGACGCTCTCCCGTAAGAGACGTACACCCTCCTCGGCCTTGCCATCACCACTCAGGCCGGCGCACGCGCCCACGCCACTGTTCTCCCAGTCCAACTGTGCCGTATTGGCGCATCGGAGCGCAGTTTCAGGTTTGCCGACTTCGTAGCGGCCTCCGAAGTTCTGGCACTGCACAAATGCCCACCAGCGGTCGAAGGGGGCATACTTCATTGCGCAAAGCTCCTGGACGTTCCCAGCACACTCTTGGGGGCCATGCTTGCAGGTGACGCCAAAGTCGGGTTCGGACCCGTTCAACCTGGCATTGCAATTGATTATTCACGCCTCCGGAGCGCGGTAGAGGTTCTGTTGCTTACGTTCCGATAAATGATAGGCTGAGGTCGACCTTGTCTGCAACACGCTGGATGACACGATCGAACACGCTCTCACAGAGAAGCGCGTCGGGGCATCCGCTCATAACGCCCAAGACGACTGGGACTCTGACGCCATCTTCAGTGACCGACCAAGCTCCGCCGGACTGCACGATGAGGGGGTGTATGATGGCGGCCTGTGCAGATAAGACGAGCA
The DNA here is from genome assembly GCA_022605405.1 of Earliella scabrosa. Lineage (NCBI taxonomy): Eukaryota > Fungi > Basidiomycota > Agaricomycetes > Polyporales > Polyporaceae > Earliella > Earliella scabrosa. Next base: position 1,794,267 of record JABYQQ010000005.1, on the reverse strand, counting down.
AAGACAGGCAGGGCAGAAATAGACTGTTGGACATGCGCATGATGGTGGTAGCAGAGAACGTGTGATAAGTCCTGGTCAGCGATGGCACGGATGCCGACCTCAGTCAATGCGGCCGCTTGCGGCGACCTTCTGGCGAGCAAGGCATGACATAGCGAGCGGAGAGAGTTGCGCAAGGCGTCCTCAGCGCCACGTGACCGTCTACCCGATGGGATCTACGTAGTACGGAGGCAAAGTCTAATCCTCCTCATTGAACGTTCGCTCAAATTCAGCTCTCCAACCAGCGTTGCTGCGATTTGGGAATTGACAACTTCGGCCTGTTCTCCGACCGGAGAATGGCACGGCCGTAACGCCTGCAGGTTGAATTGTGGGTCCAACGCCGGTTCGCCTGTCAACGTCGTCCAACCTGTTGCAGGCGCCTCCTGTCTGCCAGCCTGCCGCCTTTGCATCTGCGCGTCAGCGGGACACGTTGCGAATTCCCCATCACCCCTGTGAACTGGGCCCGAAGCACCTGGCTGTCGATTACAGCAGCGGATCCCTGACTTCGAAGTCAATAGAAGCACGCACTGCATTCCATGAGCATGGGCGCAGCAGCGCGCGCACAACGGCGCTGACGACAATCGGTTCAACCGTGATGCTTCCCGGTCAGAGGACGAGCGGAACACTCCCTGTCCGTTCGCAACTAGATCGTCACGAATGGAGGTGGATCTTCCATTGCAGGGTGTCATGATGGTGGCATGATGCTAGGTACTTGCGTGGAAACAACAGGATGGATATTGGAGTGGGGATGAGAGTGAAACCGATGCACAGCCCAGGAAATGTCGTCAGACGTTGTCCCACCACTTGCGACCTTCTGGGCCAGATGGCGGTGGTTCAAAGTATCGGCATCGAGACCGAAACGCTGTGCACAACGGTTCTGCTTCACAGGATGTCAGTCAAGGACGAAGCGGCATAACGTACCGTCGAGCGCCCGCTTTCGCACAATGTCCTCGACAATCAGCTCGTTTCGAACTTGATTTCGCTGCGTAGACCGGCTTTAGCTCTGCCAAAGATGTCAAAGGTGGTGTTCCCGGCGGACTGACCTTGACCTCCTCCGCGTAGAGGGCGCCTCGAGCTTTACGTTGTGCTGAGGCATCATCGCCGGCGTCCAGTATCGACTGACGCTTTGCCTCGACAGATTCGTCGAGTACCCCTACGCAGTAATTCACAATATCTGTCCGGCGAGACCAGTTGGCTTCTCGCCGGGTCAGCTCTGTCATCTGAGTGACATGAACCGGCGGTCACAGCGCACCGACTAGTTCTTTCCAGACGTGTGCACACGCCTGCTCTTCGACGTCGCCTTTCCCACCCAGACCAGACCGTTCTCGGTCGCGGTACTGAGCAGTTGTGCGGTTCAGGCGCATGTTGATAGTATCATCTAGCTTCCTATACTGACTCATGAGATCTACGTGACCGCAAGCAATGCGGTATGCCCGATGGCACGGCATACGAATTCGAACTGTCAGGATCCGTGCGGTGCGGTCTTAAACAGCGCTGATAGAACTCACCCTTGAATACAGAGATCTCATGGCATGTTGATGGTGCAACGTGCACTGTCTTCGGAGTCAATGAGGGTGCTTGGATAGCGAGACTGCCGAGCTGGGGTTGCTTGGGTGGCATTGTAGACGGAAAGGAAGCAGCGCCCCTCCGACCCGTACCGGGCTTCCCCAGCGTCAACCAAGCGCTCATCAAGACGCCGGCGCCCAAGGGTTACGTCACCGGCCAGGCGTATTCAGTGACCCTCATTGCCACCATGTCGAAATCGGCCTTCACACTTCCGGCGATTTGATCAGGCGGTACGCAAGTTCAAGTTCCAATTCATCTCTTTGAACAAGGTATCCTACAATACAGGCGATGGGTACTCCCAAAACAGACCGAAATTGAACGAAGAGCAACACTAGTACTAGTACGAGTAACACTATTTACTTTCTGATTCGACAGCTACTTACGACTGTCTCCACTAAGGTCGTGATATGGGGCGAATAACGATACAATAGAGGACCGAGGGGGCGATATACAGAGAGCGCGGGAGAAGCACATAGCCGAATACGACACAGCAAGATGAGCCCAAAGAAGAAATAAACCGCGGAGAAGGCGTCGGCGAATATCAAGGTGATCCAGCAGCCAATCCTCTGGAGAGGTCAAACTGCATGGACTACAGTGCTCTCCGGAGAGCACCTGTCCGTCAATCATCGGCGGGGGATGGCGAGTTCCGTGTCCAACTATTCAGCATCTGGATCAGAAGTCTCCGCCAAGGATGCAGCCCCGCCATCAGGGAAAACCTTGTCCTTTTTCGAGCGGGACGACTGGTGATTATGACTCTGGATCATGTGTCTGTGCCGTCGCGCAGGGTCCTTGAAGCGCTCCTCGCAGTAGTTGCACTTGTGCGGTGCCTCGCCCGTGCTATATCGAGGACGAGGATACGTCAGATGCCGATGAAACGCGTCAATGTCGGCATCGACTCACTGAGTATTGAGGTGCGTGTCCAAATTGCTCTTCTGGGCAAAGCCCTTTCCACAGTAGCGGCACACGCAGGGCCTGGATGGCAAAAATCAGCGCCCTATCCCGGAAACCTACGAGCGAGCGGCGCACCTGAGCTGCAAGTGCTTGGATTCAATGTGTCGCTTGACGAGATGCTTCTTCGAGTGGTAGCCGCACGGCTTGGTTGTTCCATCGCGCAGTTTCACTTCCCAGATGCAGTCGTACTCGGGGGCCGCAGTCGTGTCCGGCGGAGGCATGGTGTACCTCATCCATTCATTCCTCCTCGGATCCTCCTCCCGATTCACCCTGAGCGCTGCGAGGGCAGGGGCGGCGTCGGGCGCTACTGATCGAGCGGGAGTCGCACTCCTCGCCGAATTTGACTGATGAGCCGGGTGCGTGTAGCTCTCCGATGCCATTTCGACGTCGCTGTAGTCTGAGTCGGCGCCGACCCCGCGAGGCGCGCTTGGCGACTGCCCGCTCTCGCAGCGGGGGAACACTGGGATTGCGCGACCAGGCGGCGAGGCGCTGCGGTCCGAGATCACCCTACTGGGCGCATTGTGGTGGGAAACCCTGATAGAGCAGCGTCAGCTACATTGTAACTGCGCCTATTCATGATTTGCGCTTACCTGGGATGCTTCAGGAATCTGTCAGACGGGCTGCCGACCGACTCATGGCTGCGCAGTTCAGCGTGAGTGCTGTGGCGTCGAGACAATGCTGATGAAAACTCACCCCGATTCCGCCGAGGAGCTTCTCTTGCGTGGATTAAATGCGGGCGGTGGTGTTGAAGCAGGTGATGGATGAGAAGAGGAGGTCCTGAACAAGGGGGCACTGTGAGACCTCGCCGCGCGCTACTACCTGACTGTTTCAGGTCACTTACAAAATCGAGCTGCGCGATGGGGAACGGGAATAGCCAGAGCTTGACTCGACATCGCATTGGGCCGGCCTGTACTTGACAAAGATGACCGGGTTGCGCGAAGGCTGTTCCCCCTCCCTTGGGTTCCAACGAGGCCACATGTACGTAGCTGTTGGAAGCTCGTACACGGAGAGCGGGAGTTGTGTTTTCTTCGCAGGGTAACTTGAAATGGCATGTCTTTCCAGCAGAGATGTGGTCCTGCAAGTTAAGTGAGGTAGAGTTAGTTGGGCTGCAAGTTATGTGTTCATCAATGCTCACTGTGGCGGCGTCATGCATCGAGGCGTTGTCGGGGGCGAGGTTGAGGAATCTGACTGTGGCGAGGGTATGTCACGAAGAGGGGGGAGGTGTCTCTGGCTCATGAGGCTGGTTGGAGCACTTTGATCGAACTTTGCGGAAGACAGCCTACGAAGACGAGTTGTGGCGGCGGTCAGCACCAGCTCCCCCACGACGCGATGAAGTGTAGGATGAGCAGAGAGCATGGCAAATGTGTCTGCGACACTCGAAATGACCCTCCGTACGTAGCCGAAGGGAGGAATAGAGGAAATAAATCACTCGCCACACTTACCGTCCGACGGTCCCGGCATGGTATTGACTGTGGCGGGAAGTCATCGCGAAGGGCGCGTTCTCGCTCAGGTATTGTGCGCGACGAAGGATGATCTTCAAGAAGCAGTGCGTGAGACTGGTCAAGAACCAGAGGGAATTCCAGGAGGGGGCGGGACGTAATGCGAGGACAAGGGGGAGGGAGGGATACTATATAGTAGCGCGGACGGATGTCGGCCCTTGAATCGAGTATCACTGGCGGTAGAAGCGCCTGTCAGGCGCAGGGAAATATCAACGAAAAACCAGCACTGGAGCGAGGATCGCGATAATGGCCCAGTCCCTAGAAATTGACTGGCGCAGAAAACAAGGCAGGCGACAAACTCGCGCGCCGTGGGCAGCGCCCGGGGTCTGCATTAGTTGCCTGAAGGGCGCCCAGTCCGCCCGTTCGCCACGCTCACACTCCTGCCGGCTGCGGCGCGGACCCACACTGGCAAACCGTGCCAAACCGTATCTCCGGCGAGATAATACGCCACGTGGGCCGTTCCGGCGGTTCCTCCCGCGATGCTAGGCGCCAAGCGGCCGGGGTCTGGGGACAGCTTGGTCGAGGCACTGCTCCCCGTTGGATCCCAACATGATCGCTGTTCACCCACCCACGTTTCGTCCAGCCGCCAACGATCCAGCATCGACGGCTGTCTCGGGCACAGCAGATGCACTGGGCGAGGGGGCTAAGTACGTCTCCGTTCTAATCTGGTATGCAAACTCTAAACTCTGTCTCCGTGTCACTGCTCGTGATGCGCTCACCCGTCCCTAATGCGTAGACGAACACTGCTATAATACGCGCAATGAGGCAATCGGTGAGTCTGCATACTTTTCATAGTAGTGCTTGTTACTAGAGCCATACAATAGCCGTATGGCGCCTCTATGTCAACACCGCGGCTACGAAGTAGCAAGCGCTCCACTCTTATCTTCGGCCTGATGGTGGCGACTACCTAGACCCATCGTGGTGAAACTCGCGCTCCCCAGCGCTGCACCAGAAGATCCTCTCTTAAAGGGGAGAAACGCTCGTCGAAGGCGGAATTGCATGCCATCCCCGGGCTCAGACGCTCCTAGAACTCGTGATGGCATTCCTGTCGTTCTTCGAACACTCGCTGGCGCGCTAACTCTCTTCGCTGTTGGACAATCTCCGGCTATTCTATGCACTGGTCTGTCTGTCTTCCGATCTGCACCGGCTATTTACCCAACCAGTGACAATCCATGGAAGTTCATAGCACTTCCTATCATGGCACCTGAAGGTCTCTTCTTAGATTGCCGGAGCTGGCACGTAGTTCATTGTGTAGCGCTGTCCGCGGACGCTACGGCGACCACAGCCCGAGGGCTGACGTGCACGAAGTCGTGGTAGACCGTGGCCTTCTCGAGTGGCTGCGCATTACGCTTGGCCAGCGTTCAGCATGATCGATGTGAGTAACATTGAGTCTGATCAGCCCGTATCTCTCTAACTCCACTGCGTCGTTGAATACACGTGCGCAGCCCCTGCCGGCACCTGGTATCTTTGACGTGGGCGAAGAGCTCATGTCATTCACATGGACGGCACCACTTCGCACGATTCTTCGGAATCGCGCTAGTAGCTGGAGAGACACAGCGCAGTGTAAGCCCGACCTACCTATACGTCGGAACCTACTATGACGACTCACGGTATCCTCTTGCTGCGACGACATATCACATCGGACCACGCCTGAGTGACGGCCGAGGGCCCAGCCTTTTTTCGGTCCCCTCAGGAGCGACCAGGAGGTCGGACCGTGGCCGTACAGGCGTAAACTCCGCGGAGCTGCTCGCAAGCCGCTCTACTCTAAACGCTCTCTTGCGCCCGACCTCGATGACCAATCTCCTTCCCTTGGAGGTGTTCTTCCGATGCTTACCTTTCGCGGGTGCCTGTTGGCGAACAGATTCGAGGGGGGAGGCGGATCTCCGCCGGAGGGTGTCTGATTAGCGGCTATATGCTATAGGTGTTGTGCTACGCTACACTATATACAGGATCTATGAATATCAATTATGCGCTGTAGAAGGATTAGTGGGCTATATATTGTCTAGGCGAAGCACCGGTTTGAGCCGTAGGATAGGTCTAGAGGTTCATGTCACTTGGCAAACACGACGATTGCGTGAACTTAGGGCTGCTCTTGGTCTGCTGTGAGGCCATGTCCCTCACAATAGTGGGTGAAGCGATCCTGAGGGGTTTTGAACCCCAGGCCGCAGATATGACAAGGGATGGTGAGACGACTATGAGCTGAGGTTAAGCAACGTTACGCATCCGACGTAAGGCAGTCAACGTACTGCAACCACTGGTGTTTGGTGAACCGGGAGAGGCTCCTGAAGTTCCAACCACACTTAGTGCACATCAACTTAGGACTACGGATAAGACGTTAGCAACCCTGTTCTCGCATTAAATGGGAAAGCCTGGTACACACATATGTTGGCCGTGGACTTGCGCGAGGTGGGCCTGCGCGGCATCTCCGTTCATTATAGGGGGGCAATTGGGTCCACGCAGCGTGTCATCGCAAACATAGTGGTCGCGAACCGAAGCAACCTTGAGGTGAGGGATGCTAAACAGAGGGGGCGTGTCAGGGAGTAGTTATATGAGAAGACAGTGGGGACATGGTGGCGCAAAGTCAACGGCCCAAGTTTCCCAGCCGTCTAGGGTATATGCCAGGAGAGGAAACTCACCCAGACATCGTCAAAATTCGTATCGCAGGGTTCGTATCGCGGAGTGTGTGAGTTTGCAGTTCGCTGACCATCCATCCTACTCCGCGAGAGGGTTTAATAGCGTACCGTATTGAGCGTTCGTGCAGCGTCGGGCGCGCCATGTTCGGTGAGGAGCACCCTCATCTCCCAGCGCGCATGCCTCGTTGCACGCTGGACGAGATACTGCAGCGCGCCGTGAAGGGGGGAAAACAGATGGATAACTCACATGCTGTGTGAGATCGATTCATGATCTCGTATTAGGAGGGCTGACGGTAGACTCACCTCAGCGAATAACAGAGCGCGGAACAACGATCGCATCCTAGGACGGGCGAGGGTGGTGGCGGCGACCAAAGTCGTCCCGCCACAGCCGCCACAGCCTGACAACTCCCCGTCCCCGCCCGCCGCCCCGGGTGCGAGAAACTCTCCCATGTTCACGCGCGGCGTATCGATGCGCTTGCGACCGTCCGGAGCCCCTGGGTCCGCCCCGATTGGGGGCTGTTATCGATTGTGGGCGACCGTGGACGGCGAGGGACAGAACTTGAGGCTGCAAGGGAGGACGTAAGAGCTCACTGACGAGGTCTGGTGTGTGGTCGCACAACGCGGACCAGAGCCGTTGTGGACGAGGGTGATGGTCTGGACGAGGTGGCCAAGCTGGAGAGTTGATTGGGGTCGAGCGGGGCGCTGTAGGTGCACCCCCCGAGCTCACGTGGAACGCCCGCGGCAGGTACGACAGACCGCGAGACGCCATTGTGTACAGTGTGCACGCCACAGTCGGGCCTGAGCGACATCGTAGCTCAGACTGGCTGTTGCTGATCGGAGTTATGCATCCGAGCCTTGAGGATTCGATCCGCTCATGTGGTTGAACCATCGGTGTCGACGTTCTGCATGGGAGCCTCGGTATTGTGGGCCTCAGTGATTGGTGTTTTGCTCCGGATGAAGCAGCCGTTGGAACCGAGTTCAAACTGCGATTCAGAGCTGTGGCGACGTGGTCGAGGCCCTTCGATATGAGCTACTGGCCATCATGGACGAGACTCCATCCTAAAATTAACGGCTCAGCAATGCGTTCAAAGCAATACAAAGTGAACGCCACCGTTCTGGGAGTCGTTGGTAGCACGGGGCCAGCCTGGGACCGCCGCCCGCCCGAATAGTCGGATCGGCTCGCGCATCCAATCCAAAAAAAGCAGAATATCAGGATATTTGATCACAACAGCGGGAATTGCTGCTCCCACCTTCTTTGTGTGTACAACCGCCGGTAGGATTTCTCAGTGCCAGGCGACGTGGACAAAACCTTCACGGTGAAGCTTGGCTAGCGACTCGGTTGAACACGAGTACTTCCGGGTGCATCACTAACCGCCGTGTGGCAGAGCGTGTAGGGTAGTGATGTCCTCAGAAGGAGGTGATTCAGGGCTGCTCTCGTGTCCGAGGAAAGGAGATGAGGGTGTCATCGGAGGGGCGGGCTGCTCGGAGTTGGAGGCTCCTAGTCGGTGAGTTGATTTTTCCAAAAGCGCGCGGTACCGCTCCGTTAGCGCCCATATTTGCGATGGGCGCCCCGAGATCAGACGCACGGATTGTCTACGATCTGAACGGTACATCGCGGGAGTATACGAGATCGGCCTGCCGATCCTCTGAGAGTTACCAGAAGAGGAACAACGCCAGTCTTGCTCGCTTGGTGGCTAAGCGTCGCCCAATTCGACCCCAAAATTCCAATAACATCCCAAAGAAAAGTCAGGAGTTCGCAACGCGGAGGCTCGCGAAGGCCAATATTGACATTCTCGCATCCCCGCTCGGGCGTCGCGCTCCGGTATGCGGCCATCTGTATCCTCGCACCGTGGCCAAGTCCGTGCTCGGGCTCTGGGACCGCTCGCCCTGATGATCACAGCACCGCCCGACGCAACAAACTGTCAACTCGAGTCTGGAGTGCAGTATCGTAGTAGCCATGCTAACCACCGCGACGCTCAACTATGCAGGGCCCACACTCCGGTTAGACGCAATGCTGACACGGTAATACGGTCGCATCTCGCCTGGCTTCCGTTGCCAATGGAACAGTTCGTACCACCCACTGGTGCGCCACCCTAGGATGATACACGGATTGGACGAACTCGTAGTACACGACGGACACACAGACACTGCATGCGGTCGAGGTGATTCATCGGCATCTCGTCCATAGCAGTCCCGATGTGCTCGCATCGCACAGAAATCATCATATCGTGTCTCGACGTGAGGTAGTCATGCACCCAAGCTACAGCATGTCCGCACGTAGACATGGCAGTTGTCACCTGAAGAACGACTATGTAGGGTTGGGCACGCCTCATACTTCGTTTGTGCGGAATCTGGGAAGGACAAGGTCGTGTAACAAGTGCTCTATTTCCGGCCGCCACCGCCGCCCTTCCCGCAACCTGGTCTGAGAATAGACTGCGAAGGGGGGCACATGAACAGTCCCCGCTCTTCTGTGCTGCGGACGGTGAATGTACCTCCACATTCACGCCGCTGCGATTCTGCGATTGTCGGCCTTTATGTGATGTAGTCCGCGACGCACATGGTCCTGCAGGTAAGAAATACCTCAGCAGTTTAATCATGTCCAGCAAGATTATGACAATGACAGTCTCAAGATTGACCACATGTGCTCAAAGGCATGTGACTGGACGACACTGTCAGCCTCATCCGCTCTCGTCCGCGGCCCGTCAGATGGAAGGAATCGCGTCGGCTCGCCACTCTGGAGGCCCAGAAGATTCGAAGCATGATGTATTTGATGACGATGGCCGAGAGATTTGCAGCATCCAATGATGTGGCGGACGTCATAACGGCTTGGACATTGTGCGTCGCGGATATCGAGCAGGAGCAGTCTAGAATGGCGCAAAACATTCAAGAGTACATATGAATGTGGCTAGACCAGAACGGCATCTGTTGTCCGGCTCGAGACGGCGAGATCGAGCGCCATGAGAATTATCCGCCACATTGCATGGGTAATGAAGCCTCGGGATACCACGGCATGCTGCCAGACGAAGAGTAGACAACAGAGAGCTGGACCGGTACTGAGCGCGACGAGGCAGAGGCGGCTGGCAGAGGCAGGTGGAAGGAACTGGAGCGGCGAGGAGAATGGATCGAACATGGGGGAAGGAGGGAGGGACAGCCGCTCGGCGGAGGCGTGGCAGGCGCGGGCGCCTGTGGCCTCAGGCTCCCGCCCCGGCCTCCTGCCCGTGGCGAATGGCCGACAACGCGTCTTCTGGCGAACATCCACATCGATTCGCTGGCTTTGTCCTCCCCCGTCCCCGCTCGCAACGAGCACGGGCTCTGCAGCCCCCCTCGCCCTCCTCGTCCCTCCAAAATGTCGTCCTGTTCTCCGCAACGCTCTCGACATGTTCTCCTCGGTCTTGTCTTCTCGTTCGTATCATGCCTTCCCACCCTTCACGCCCAGACGATATCCACCAGCATGCCCGTTCCGCCACTTCAGTGGATTGAGTTGACCGACCTCCTCAACGGCGCATCCGCTCCGCCTCTGAAAGACGCGACGATTGGCTACGACAGCACGACCAGAGTACTTCTCATCTTCGGAGGCGAATCCCAACAGGGTTTCCCAACTTCTCAGACCTACACGTATGTTTCATCCTTGCATCCGCGTGGAAACTCTTGGATTGCTCAAGTCTGCCTCTCCAAGGTTGGACTTGAGGACACTACAATGGTCGACTCCCAACCCGCCGTCGGGACTCAGCCAAGCTCCCTCAGTAAGATCTGCAGCCATTAGTGGCGACGATTCCGCGGCGAACTAGTAAGTCCTGTCATACTTTCTTTCGCGCGACGCTGAGCTGTGTCAGTCGTCATGGCCATGTCGTAGTGGACGGCGAGGGCTCGGGCGATAACCCAGCCGGCGACATCTGGGTGAGTAACATAGCCTTGACCCAACACGCGCCACTTCCACTGTGGCTGACACCGCTCTCAAGGAATATGACTACAACAGTCAGTTCTGGGCCCGAGTTGGCGTATCACCAGGCGGCCCATCTGGTCGCTGGGGTGCAGTCGGTGGTATTGATCCACGTACTGCCGATGTGTCCGGGAACCGTCTCAACAACACGATCTACATGGCTGGCGGATACGACGGGAACAGGGCATACCCTCTATCGGAAGTATGGCGTCTAGACGTTTCAGGAACTCTGTCCGCCAATCTTCCGGACTCCGTAACAGCGAGTTGGTCTCGTGTGAATGTCGACCAGGACATACCCGGCAGAGTCGCAGTTGGAGGGACAATGGTGGGAGAGCAGCTTATAGCCGTCGGTGGTTGCAGGTCTGCGTCGTCGGAGCAGGCCATATTGGATGCTTCTTGCGCTGTTCAAGACTCGCAGATCATCGATACGACCACTGGTAACGTGAGGACGCCGGCCCCATGTCTAGCCCCTCGAATCGACCCCGCCGTCGTGCCGAACATGAACACTGCTTCAAATAGCTTCAGTTCGCAAGTTTTCGTGCTTTCCGGGACGTTCAACAGCGACCAATGGGATGACGGTGGCGGATTGGCCCAGGGTGAAGTTGTGAGTGTTATGCTTACCCGTAATGGTCCGCCGGAATACTGACCACACTGGGCAACAGGCTGTGTTAGATGTGGGAACAGGTGTGTAACAACGACGCAGAACACGAATGAATGCTGATCGTAATTTCCAGGCGCATGGGCACGCGTATTACCTGCTGGCGATCCTGGCTCGGACGGAAGACCTTCGTATCCCGTGCCCCGACAAGGTGCTGCCGCCTTGTCATGGTCTACCCAACTGGTCGGCAACTCGGACGTCGCAGCATCCGACACCATTATTTTTGGTGGTCGTGACGCCTCAGGCAACTACTTATCGGACGTCTGGCTGTTGAGGGCGTATAATGCGTCTCTTACAAGATCTGACCAGAGGTGGTCAGGGTTTGGGAGTGGTACGCTCAAGAGTGGCATCGACGCAGACGGAGAGGGTGTCTCTATCAGGTACATGTCGCAATGTGCCGTGTCGCGGGGCTCTTCACCCACTACCAGTGCTGGTTCGCCATCCGACTCCCCCACCTCTGGCTCAGATCCCAACTCTCCCAGCGATCTGCCAACATCTAACACCTTCCTATATAACACCTCCGTGCTCCACAAATCCTTGGCAGCTGTTTCCGTAGCCCTCTTCCTCCCCGCCCTCGTCTTCTATCGCCTTTCAGTACCATCTGTCAGCTCATCCCACCCTATGGAGCGCAATATGGGTCTCATGTACCTTGGTATCGTCCTCGGTGTAGCCGCATATGCCCTCGGAATCGTCGGCCTTGCAACATCCTTCACTTCCATCGCCCCCGTCGCCTCCGTTGTCAGACGGGACCAATCGTCCATCCACCTCCAGACTGGGCATTCAATCGCTGGCCTGGCCCTCTTCGCCGGCTTGTATGGCCTTGTTCCGCTCCTCCAGCTACTCTCGCTCTGGCTGAGGGGCTCGTCAAACAAGGATCAGGAGCAGGTCGAGAGCAGGAATCGTGCCGATTCAGCGATGGAGAAGCTGAGCATGAACGGTCGGGCAGCCAGCCCTTCGCAGCGCTCCGACGCAGCGATGTCGCAGACACTCGACAATACCGGTACCGCCGGGAAGAGAAGAATCAGGTCGTGGGCAGGAATCGGGACGTGGGCGGGCATCTCTGGACGGAGATCCAACGATACCGCGACGGCGACCGACGAGCAGGCGCATACTCCTTCGCAGCGATCCTTCGAAGTCGTGAACAGGCCGATGCGTCAACGCCGTGCGAGTGGCAATAGTCTCGCCGCGTTCTCTGACCCGCGACCCTCACATCGTCCCCGCAACTTGAGCGACATGAGCTGGTTGGACGGTCGACGCAGCGCGAGCGGCATGGTATGAGAATCCATCTCTTCACACCTGACCCACGCTAATTGTTTCCTAGGGTGGAGAAGCTGGATATAACCTTAGTCCTATCGACCGCAGAGACGCCTGGACGCCTGGAACTACGCCGATGGAAATCAACAGCACTAATGGCCTCGTGACGGGTCAAACTCCGATATTCCATCCCATCCCACCAACTCTGTTCCAGGGCTTCATCCACGTCCTCTTCCACGCCCTCCTCCTCGCACTTTCCGTATTCTCGTTGATCGTTCTATTCCAGCGCGCCCCGATAGCGGCCTTCGCCGTCTTCTTGGCTTGGACGGTCATCTTCTATGCTATTCTTCTTGCCCTCGCATGGCACGGACGCCCTCGCAGGTCAATCCTCTCGGTCGTCTTCAGCCGCTTGCGCGCCGAGCCCGCTACATTCTCCCCCGTACCCCGCGTAGGTTCTCCCGTGGGGTCACGCCCTATGTCGATGAACGAGTCCGTCGCTGTGCCGTTCCCGTCGGACGGACGTGGGCCGTACCAACACCAACCGCCGTATCGCGCCACGCAGTCCGCCGGGCTCGACCACGACTGTACGTCGCATGGGCACGGCTCACCCGACGTCGATGACGATGACGACGAGGACGAGGAGACTCGTCAGCGGCGGATCGAGGAGGAGCTCAGCCGTCGCGACGTGTCGATCGTGACCGTGCCAAAACGGCGACTGTATCTGCTCAATCCCAACCCGCCAGAAGAGGACGGGAGCTGATGAGCGTGTCCGCTGTACGTTCTTGCCACGGACGCTGTTGTTATTTATGCATATGCTCCAGACCATATTGGTTCTTGTGTAGTTACATACTTGCCGCACTCCTCCTCCCCCTTAAGGCTCGAAGCTCCTCCCAATTCCCCACACGCGCCATGCATGGTTCATGGTCGGATCAACCCCGGACCCATTGTCGCCATTGTCGCACTGCTCTTCTTGACCCCCCTCAACGTCCCATGTCCACGATACCGCTATCGAGTCCCCGGAGCACCTCTCCCGCTTGTTTTCTCATAGTTTTCCTCTGCCCAGAGTTAATCGCCGCGGACACTCTACAAGTTACTGTATTTCTGCTGCTGCAATGAGTTATGATATGACGCGTGCTACGTATGATATGCTGGTGCGAATGACGATGCGATGATGATCTGAGAGTGCCCCAAGGAGTGAAGGAAAGAGAGAGAGCGACAATTGCAAGGAGAGAGGTCTGCATGAATCGGAGATTACGAGTGAGTGCGCTAGGGAAACTACGAAAGCCGGTGAAAGCGAATTCCGAAGGACGGATGGGGATGAGCATGGGGTGAAACAGCAATTGGGTCCATCGGAGGTATCAATCGAGGCCCGAGGGAACGTGTACACGCAACGCAACGCTGGAAATATGTGTAGGCCTTTGTGAGTGCTATGACCGCTCGCCCTCAACTGCGACGTCGTGGCGCCACTTGTCGACGCTGCTGAACTTGGACGCGTCCTGCATCGGCGGGGGCGTCGGCGGCAGTTGCGGGTACATCATCATCGGGGGCGCCATGGGGGGCCCGAAGAAGCCCGAGCTCATCATGGACGGCGCGCCGAAGATCATCGACTGCTGTGCGGCAGCCATTTGCGCCATCTGCGCCTGCGCGAGCATCTGCTGCTGTGCCTGCGCCTGCGCCATGAAGAACTGCGACTTGCGCATCTGTTCGGGGTGCAGCCCGAGCGGCTTGTCATCCTCGTCCGCGTCCCCGCCCGCGATGGAGGGGTTCAGGGACGAGCCGAAGCGCGTCACGCGCAGCCCGAGCGGCTTGTCGTCCTCGTCCTCATCCTCGCCGCCCCGGGCGGGCGAGCGGGGTGAAAGACTGCCTCCGCTGATCGAGGGCAGCTTCTGCTTCGTCTTGTCGAGCAGGACCGAGAGCGGCTTCTCCTCATCCGAGCTGTCGTCGTCGCCCACGCGTGATCGTGCTTGACGTTGCGCGGCCCGACCGATCGTAGCGACGAGGGGCACGTCCTCCTCGCTGCTGTCGTCATCTGCGCCTGGAATGCGAGGCAAGCGAGGTGCGGCACCGGGCGACAGTCCTTGATTCGGGTATCGCGGTCCGGTCCCAGTCGTGCGCCGAGGACCCTCGTCCTCGTCCGAGTGCCAGCCCGAGGCCTGCGCCGGGGCGCGACGAGGAGCGGGCGCGTCGCTCGAATCACTGTCATCGTCCGACTCCTCATCGTCATCGCCAGGCGGGGGAGGCGCGCGTCTGACGGTGGTCTTCGGAATCGCGGGCAGCACTGGTGGTGCGGAGTCCTCAGGGATGGCAGGTGAAGGCGTCTGTGGTGCAGGAGAGACAGGCTGGGATGTGGAGGGTTCGTCCTTGCCCTTGCCTTTCTTCTTCTTGCCCTTCTTTCTCTTCGCCTCCTCCTCGGCCTCGCGCTTCTTGCGCTCCTCCTCCGCCTGACGTTCCTGCTCTTCAATGACTTTGAGCTTCGCAAGTTCGCGCTCCCAGATTGTGTCGACACCGAACACGGAGCGATGACCACCTCCAGCGCCGAGTCCACCGCCAGGGTGCAGACTCTGGCGGGGCGCACCAGGTATCTCCTCCTCAAAGTCGAGGAGGGGTTTCGCATTGGCCGAGTTGCGGCGGGTCAGATTTGGCTGTGAGTTGAATGAACTCAGATGCTGCGACGCTGGACGCTTCAGATCATCCGCGGTAATTAGCGTGCTCGAACGCGTCTGCGAGCGAGCCATCATGGAAGGACGGTCGTCGCCTCGGAACACCCTATCACCAATATCAGCACAGTTTCGTGAAGTGGTAGCAAACAAGCTCACCGTTGCTTCCCGCGCATCTCTGCCTTGCGAGCTTCAATGTCGTCGATAAGACTGCGGCCGTAGAGCTTCCCGGCAGGCCGTTTTGGTGCGTTCGCATCCTCCACTTCGACAATTGGCACCTCCGGCTGAGGTTCAGGCTCCGGCTCGGGGTGGAGCTCGATCTGCTCGCCATCCTCCGTCGCTCGCTTCAGACGAGTGTCGATGTCGGCATACGCGACGTCGCGCTGTCCGTCTACGAGCAGCGTGTTGCGGAACGTGAGCTGCGAGAGCGTCAGGCTGTTCCGGGGGTTTGGTGTGAACGAGTTGGATGCGATCGGCGCTGAGAGGCCCGGCTCCAGCATTGATAATGTTGCGGACGAGCGTCGGGCAGCACGGGCACCCGGCGGCAGCGGACGACCATCTGTGGACAGTTCGAAGCCTTCAGTCGTCCGAAGGGCCGGTTGCTGCGGGCCAGCAGCCTGTGTCGCGTTCTGGAGTGGACTGGGCATGATGAGGACCTTCGGACGCATCAGATCCATACGCGAATATCGTCTGTCGCCCATTGAGGGTCGAGGTTCGGGACGTTCGTCTTCCAGCATCATCTGAGTGGCAATGGTCCCGTGTGACATGGTACGCGCACGCTGAGCCTTAGGATCAAAGCGCGACATGCGACTAGGTGAGGGAGGTCGGACAGCGAACGGATTGTCGTCCTCAGGCTGCGGGTCATTGAGCATCACTCGCGATCCCAAACTCAGAGTCCGACGTCGTTCATCGAGGAACGGGGAGGCTGAGCGGACGGTCTCGCTTGAAGGGAATGGGACAGCGTGGAGAGGAGGAGTAGTAGGGATGTTGTCAATGAGTGCATGAGCGGACGGACTGCGAGAACGGGGTGATAGAATAGGCTCGCTAGAGTACGCAGCTGGGGCATCGAGCGGGTCGCCTATTGAGTGCCTCCGTGGTCCAAGAGGATGACTAGCGGGAGGAGGGCCAGTCGATGGAGAATCAAGGAATGCACCGCCTTCCCCGAGACCACTGAGTAGATTCGCGCTCATTGTTCGGGTGTGATGGGGCTTCGACTCCTTTGCGAGAGTCTCATGAGGGTTTGGGAGGACCTCTGATTTGTTCCTCTTCCGCTTTCCCTTCTCCTTCTCCTTCGGCATGATTGCGTCCAGCCCCCATGAAGCCAAGTCCACCTCAATCTCCTCCTCTTCGTCCTCGTCCTCAAGGTTGCCATCGTAAGTTGAGTCGCGTCCGAACGGGTTGCGGAGGTTGTCAATCGAAGCCCGCGACTTGCGGTCGTACGCACCCGATTCTCGAGGTGCGTCACCCGCTTCGCTGGGGAGAGATACCCCGAGATAGTCTGCGCTCCTGCGTTCAGGTCGAGTGGGTCTGTTGCGGAATGGCAAGAAAATCGCGCTCTCCTGCGCCGACCTCTTGGGCTTGGATGGATCATCTTGGTCGTTGTCATATTCTGGACGGATGTCGGCATGCAGTAGGGACGGCGGGGAAGCGTAGCTCACCTATCAGAGCCGCAGCAAGCTGGAGGCGAGAGAAGGGTGCTGGCATCATTCCCCCAGTGTACCGAGGCCGCGATGAGTATGTTGATGAGTGAGGGGTGGTAACTCGGAATGGTCGTAGTCTCGTAAAGGCAGCACAAGTCGGCCAAGTCGGCGACAGTGAGGTATTGCCTGATCAGGTACTCCACGTGGCCCGGATCAGCTCAGATATCGAGATCCGATCGTACTCAACACTCCTCAGGCTGAAGCATTTGCTAGCAGGGAGTACCTGACAGTATTGATGGTGATCCAAGTGCACATCAGGATTAGGTGCGATTCAAGTATCGCACAGACTGGTAGAAGTCTTCAACTTGCATATGACGAAATATCTGACCACTGCATCACAGTGATTGGCTCAGTACTCTGCGAATGATCGGTACCGGTATACTGTGTAGATGCATGCCACTGGTGTTCCAGGACAGAACGGACACTTTGTCTTCGCTAGCCCGTAGTTTCGTACCGGGTCAAGATTGACATCTAGCGACGGCGGGAGGGCTAGCTCACGAACAACTTCAAGTTGAGCATGCATTATCGCCATGTTCAATATAACCTCACTTCCATCTGTCGTTTCGACTCTGTCAACCACATCTTCCCCAGCAATGACGAAACTTCTGGTAAAACTTGGCCACGGCAGACTGTGTCCGGGGTCACGAGCGCGTCGAGAGGGATCGCGTGATCGCGTTTCGCGCGGTGCGTCGGTGATCTCGATCATGACACGTCAGCGCGTCTGTGGTCGCGAGAGGCACGCCCGTCCGCGGTTGCCCCGCATCGCATACTTATACGCGGCATCCCCCACGGCAGCCACGACAGCTCTCTCGTCTCACTGTCTCTGACAGCCTCCTCCTTCCCCAGCCATGCGGCTGTTCCGTACGATCCTGACACTCGGTGTCCTCGCCGTCTCCGCCTTCGCTCAGGACGGCAAGGAGAAGCACGCGTATCAGGTCAGACACGTTGTCCATAGCCGAGATGAAGGGAGCTGACTAGCATCCTCAGAGTGACGTCGCTCGTCTTCGCAAGATCGTCATCAACAGGTACGTACGTTGCATTGTGTGTGGCTACACAGGCTCACCGACTTTCTTACTAGTTTGTACTCAAACCGGTTCGTTGCGTCATGAATTGCGAGCATGCATCGGGCTGACTTCCTGTCAGAGATGTATTCTTGCGGGAACTCATCTCCAACGCCAACGATGCCCTCGAGAAGCTCCGTCTCACCTCACTGACAGAGCCGGACGTTCTCACTGGTGCTGAGTTAATGAACATCACGATCAAAGCCGTTAGGGACGAGGATGGTTCAGGGCGTGGTCGTATTGTGATCACTGGTGCGTATATGTACCTTTTCTACGAGTTCCCCGTGCTCTGGGACGATGTCAAGACAATTCGTCAAACAGGTTTCCCTCAGTATTGACCCAGAGTCATCTTGACATCGTTTTATGCTCGCTGCATGCGGATTCGCGCGTCCTTACACGAGCATATGCCTTCGGCTGTCCTGCTGTGTATTGCTTCTCTCGCTGACACATGCCGAACAGACACGGGAATTGGTATGACGCCGGAAGAGTTGACGACCAACCTCGGTACTCTTGCGAAGTCCGGCACCTCCGAGTTCCTCTCAAAGGCGGAGAGTGATACTTCGAGCAATGGCAACTTGATTGGTGCCTTCGGTCTCGGCTTCTACAGTAGCTTCCTTGTTGCGGATCGTGTCCAGGTTGCGTCCCTCGCAGCGAAGTCCTCGAAGAACCCCGACCCGACGCAATACGTATTCAGCTCCGGTGCAGATGAGAACTCGTTCGAAGTCTACCCGGACCCTCGTGGTAACAGCCTCGGTCGCGGCACGGAGATTACCCTCTTCCTTAAAGAGGATGCTTCGAACTATCTGGTGGAGCAGACCATCAAGGATCTTGTGTAAGTATTTTCCCGTCACTTCAACAAGACACTGTCACTGATTCACCATCATGCAGTAACAAGCACTCTTCTTTCTCAACGGCATTCCCGATCTTCCTTCAGACTCATCACGTCAAGATGGTGCCCCGTGAGGAGCCCAAGGTCGACGACGAGACAGAGGAGAAGGAGCCTGAGGCCCCCGCGGAGACACCGAAAGACGAAGTGGACGAGGAAGAGGCTGTCGTCGAGGAGGTCACTGAGGAAAGCGAAGAGAAAGTCAAGGAACCTGAACTGGTCCCTGTCCCCTATGATGAGTGGGAGCACCTGAACTCACAACCCCCACTCTGGATGCGGTACGTCCTCGTCAATCGCCTTACCTCATGAGACTAATAATTTTGGTCTCCAGCGACCCGAAGGAAGTCACAGATGAGGAGTACGAGAACTTCTACCAGGCTACCTACAAGGATTTCCAGAAGCCATTGGCCTGGACGCACTTCGCGGGTGACTCTGGATCTGGTGTTTCCTTCCGCGCATTGATTTACATCCCGAGCTCGCTGTGAGTACGCTCTACATTACTGTCTAGCGCATCCTAACGGTGTGGTTTCGCAGCGATGATGTTTACTGGCAGAATCCGCTTCAGAGCAAGACCAAGGACATCCGTCTGATGGTCAAGCGTGTATTCATCACGTCCGACCTCGGTGAGGACACCCTCCCGAAGTGGGCAAACTGGGTGAAGGTCGTCGTCGACGCCGAAGACCTCCCCCTCAACGTCTCGCGAGAGACGCTTCAGTCGAACGCGTTCCTCAAGCAGCTACGCGGTATCATCCTCCGGCGCCTCATCCAGATCCTCAACCGCATCAAGGACGAGGATCCCGAGAAGTGGGAGAAGGTGCAGGAGGCGTTTGGTAACGTGTTTAAGCTCGGCGCGGTGGAAGACACCAAGAACCGCGACAAGCTCGTGCCGCTCGTCCGCTTTGCGACCAACCAGCGCAACGCGACGTCGCTTGACGAGTACCTCGAGAACAAGAAGAAGGGCCAGAGCCAGATCTTCTATCTTGCCGATATGGGCAAGACCCCGACCGAGCTCGCGAAGAGCGTCTTCATCGAGAAGCTCCACGCGCGTGGCTACGAGGTTCTGCTCTTGGGTGACCCTCTGGACGAGGTCTTCATTACCAACGTCCGCCGCTGGAAGTGAGTATGTTTCATGTCGCCGTCGCGAGCATATCTGACGAAAAAATGCAGGAAGATCGGGTTCCAGGACGTTGCTAAAGCTGGCCTGAAGTTCGGTGACGAGGGTGCGTTCTTTGCAGTGGTGTGCTGTTCCGAGACAAAGGCTGACATTTCGCATTGGCAGAAATGACTGCTGAGGAGGAAAAGGCCGAACAAGCTGAGCAGACCGAGAAGTTCAAGCCCCTCATTGAATGGCTCCGCAAGGAAGTCCGAGAGAAGGGAGCCGCTCGTGATGGTATGGAATGTTAGCTGCCTCTCGCTCTCCATCTTGCTGACAATTTGTTTAGTTGTCATCTCCAACCGTCTTGTTACCAGCTCATGCGCCATCGTCGCCGATGAGCACGGGTACACGGCCAACCTTGAGAAACTCATCAGCTCCTCGCATGCCCAGGTCAACCACAAGCACATGTGGGAGTTCGCGAAGAAGCAGAAGGTGCTCGAGATCAACCCGCGCTCGCCCCTCATTGAGGGTCTCCTCCGCCGCATCGAGCAGCTTCCCGCCGAGGAAGAGGAGCGTGACATTGAGGCTGAGGATGAGCTCCGCGAAGTCGCGACCGTTCTTGTTGACGGCGCCCTCGTCCGCTCCGGCTTCGCCGTCACGGACTCGAACGAGTAAGCTTCCGCCATTGTCTGTCTTTCACTAAGACTGAAGCTTATACGTTGTTCAACAATAGCTTCTTCACCCGTGTGGACCGCATCCTCCGTCGCTCGCTGGGTGTCTCGGAGACTGCGCCGACTGACACGACCGTCAAGCCTGCACCGCCAGTCGACCCCGAGCTTCCCGCTGACGCCGACGCGCCCGAAGAGGACGAATTCGAGAAGAGCGGGCACGGACGCGTTTCCTGGGAGGTGGAAGAAGTCGATGAGTTTGGGAACGTCATTAAGCAGGTCCCTGTCGAGCAGAAGCGTCATGACGAGCTCTGAGAGGGTTGGTCGCTGCTGTATCAAAATGAAGTATATAGTAATTTATTATCTGGTTTCTCTGGGCTATCTGTCGGTTTGTGGTTGATTAACCGTCTCCATTCGCGTGCGGCGTGTATTTACATACTGGCGTGCGCCGTGCATGAACGTGCATGCAACCTCGACGCGGTTGTGGCTGGCCGATCAGATCGTCATCGGGCGTCCATGCGCGCTGACGACAGAGAGCAAGCGTCTATTTCCTTGACCTTGGTGTGCAACTCGCTACTCGAGTCTCGCTAAAATGGCTGCTATACCTCCACCAGTCTTTGCTGTACCTCCGCCCCTGCCTCCGGGATGGACCGAACATATTAGTACGTGGCCACAATCATTTAAACTCGACGATGGAGTCCCAAACACGTCTGCCCCAGGTCCAACCGGCCAGCCGTACTACTACAACACGCAGATGCAAGAGTCAACATACGTGCGGCCCTTACCCGTGTTCCCCGTCATACCCCAGGGCCTGGTCCCCGCAGCCCCTGCCGCGCCGCAGAAGAAAGCGAAGAAGGAGAAGCCGGCTGTGAAGACACCCATACCTGGCACCCCATGGCTCCGCGTGATCACCACGGAGGGGAACACGTTCTACACGCACACTGGCGAGAAGCGGAGTGTGTGGACGGTCCCAGATGAGATAAAAGACGCGGTGGAGGAGCTGGAGCGGGAGGAAGCACTGAAGAAGGCGGAGGAGGCGAAGAGGGCAGAGGAGGCGCGGATGAAGGAGGTCGAGCGCATACAGGCGGAGGTGCAGGAGATGGTGGGCAAACGCAAGGCGGAGGAGCCGGTGCCTGTGGACGAGGTCGTGGTCACAAAGAAGGCGAAGGTGGAGGATGAGGAGGAAGAGGATGAGGAGGAGGAGGACGATGAAGACAGTGAAGAAGAGGAATGGCAGAGAGAGGCTGCTGCGCAGTTGGCTGCAGAGGCTGAGGAGGAAGAAAGGAGAAGGGAGGAGGAGAGGCAGAGACAAGAGGAGGAGGCCAAACGGCTCAAAGAGGCGGAGAAGCAGAAGGGAGCACCTCAGCTGAACATGCCCGAACGAGTCGACTTGTCTATTGACGAGGCGAAGGCGCTATTCAAGGTGTGTGTTGTGCTCCCCTTGCCCATGTCACTATTGTGTGGTACCTCTGACATGCTATGACTCTGTTAGACCCTTCTTCGAGAGAAGAATATCAATCCTCTCCATCCCTGGGACACTTCTCTTCCATTGTTCGTGTCGGATCCCCGATACGTCCTCCTCCCGTCTGTCTCCGCCCGGCGCGAGGCTTTCGACGAATATTGCCGAGATCGCGCGAGAGAGTTACGGCAGTCCAAAGTCAAGGTCGAGAAGGAGACTCTAGATCCGAAGCAAGAGTTCGATCGTCTGCTCAAGGATGAGGTAAAGAGTACCAGAACAAGCTGGACCGAGTGGCGGAGGCAGTGGAAAAAGGACCGACGGTTCTATGGATGGGGTCGGGACGACCGCGAACGAGAAAAGCGGTTCAGAGACTATCTGAAGGAACTTGGGGAACGTGAGTCACTACTGTCAGACCATCTGTCCGGCATCGTTGACGTCGTCACTCTGCCAGAGAAACGAGCCGCAGCGAAGAAGGCCGAGGCAGACTTCTTTGCACTCCTCAAAGAAAGTGGATTGGCAAAACCGGGTGCTGTATGGAAAGACGTGAGCGCATTACATCCTTGGCCGAGTGGTATGACGCTGATGCTGTGGTGCTACACAGATCAAGAAACACTTGACGTCTGACCCCCGATATGACGCTGTAGGGTCATCATCGTTGCGGGAAGAGCTCTTCACTACTTACATCAAGGCGGGCGCATCTGATGCAGCAGCAGACTTGTCCGCATCCGGTCTCTTGTCGCATTCACAGTCGGACCGAAAGCCTGAGGAAGACGAGGAAGAGCGTGAGCGCCAGCGTATGGAGCGCAAAGAACGCGCTGTAAAGGAACGTGAACAGAAAGTCAGAGCTGAGCGCAGCAAGTTGGAAGCAGAGATTGACCGATCCAAACTTGGACTAACGAAAGAGGAGGGCGAACTGGAGTTCAGGTGCGCCAGATGGATTGAACTGGATTGATCTGTTACTTGGCGCCACTCACCACATATGCATCTATCTACGTTTCAGGACCATGCTCACAGATGCCATCCGTGACCCACAGGTATGCTGGTGGCGTGTATACGAATCGATGGCTGACGACCGCATCGCGATGCTACATCCGTACAGGTTACCTGGGACGCTGTTCTTCCACAACTGCAGAAGGATCCTCGATTCGTCAACTCGCCCCTGCCGCTCAACCAACAGCTGCATCTCTTCCATTCGCACGTCAACGCGCTGCGTGACAAGCATTTGGCAAATCTGCACGGGTTATTTGCCTCACATGCGCCGGCGTTGAATACGCCGTTCACAGCGCTGCCTGTCGCGTCGTTGCTGTCATCGCTCCCGGTTACAAAGCTCGGCTATTCTGTCGATCAGCTCGAACGAGAGTTTGAGAAGTGGCAGCGCGAGCGCACGCACGAAGCCAGGCTTGCGTTCGACCAGATGCTGAGCGAGAACTCGTTCGTCGAGTTCTGGGGGCGCCTAGGAAAGATTGGCGGAAAGGGCGTTGATGAGAGCATCAAGTACGATGACATTGGCGATGAGGCCGAAGAGGAACAAGTTGACATGAAGGCGCTAGCGAAGAATGTGGACCTAAAAGAGATCGTCAAGGTCTTGAAGGCGAGTGATGCCCTGTTTCGGGTGTACAGCTTGCACAACTGACGTGTGCGCTGGACAGAACGACAAGCGCTACCTTGTATTCGACCATGTTCCCGAACAGCGAGAGCAGTGGCTGAGGGTGCGTTGTTCACGGGTACCGTCGCAACCGTTCTACCTGACTGATGGGGGCATCAAGGATTACTTAGCGCAGTTATCAGCGCCAAAGCTCTCTGTTCATGTGGGCGAAAAATGAAATGGAGCCTCGCTCGCGCTCGAGATGTATCCGGAGCTTTTCCTGCGTCCATATATGCTAGTAGTACCCGGGTAGTGCAATCCCAAAACATCATGCGAGCGTCCCGCAGGCAGTGTGCTGCGCTGCATCGCCCAACAGGTACCTATCCGGTAAGACCAACCTACACATTGTTCGGGCTGATATCCTCGCAGCATTATGTTGGTGGACAATTGGCGCCATAGAAGCTTCAGTGATGCTGCAGCCTGCGAATGTGGACACACATTGGGGCTGTGATATAAAGTCCGTTGTCAGCCGCAGCTTCGTCATCTTCTATCCCCACCAACCACCACCACCACTGCACCCCTCCTCTGTCCTCTCCTCTATACCCACTCTCTCTGTCACGACCCATCATGACCATCGACGACAACCACCCCCACGTTCCGGCGACTCCTGGTGATAGCCGTTCTCCCTGCCCAGCTCTCAACGCCCTCGCCAACCACGGGTACTTGTGAGTGGCACTAATTCGGTCATTATGTCATTGATGTCTAAAAATTCCCAAGGCCCCATGACGGACGCAACTTGACTGTGTCGCAACTCGTCTCTGCCCTCCGCCACGTATACGGCATCTCGTTGCCCTTCGCCTCCCTCTTGTCTCTCGGAGGTGTGGCGAAGTGCGGGCATTGGAACGGACTGCGGATGACAGTTGACCTTCACGACCTCGCGAAGCACAACGCGGTGGAACACGACGGCTCGCTCGTGCATGCGGACACCGCTCCGGGGGAGATGTACGCACCCACCACGGTCGATCCGGTCCTGCTGCGCCACCTGCTGGAAACCTCCACCACGGACCACCTTACCCGCAGGGACCTGTGCAGAGCGCAGCTCACAAGGCAAGCTGCCTCACGCCCGCTCGACTCCACGCAGTCATTCGTGTCGAAGGGCGAACTTGACCTCATCCACGAGGTCTTCGGCGTCCGCGTTTCTGACCATGCTTCGGGAAGCAGCACCGAGGGCGATGAGCTTGTCGTGCCGAAGGCGTTCCTGGAGGAATGGCTCGGGCAGGAGAGGCTCCCGGCCGGCTGGCAGGGTCCGCTCAGCGAAGTCGGGCTCCTGGGACTTATTGGCAACGTCCGCGAGATCACCAACGTCGAGAACGAGATGGCCCTCTCTGGGAAGGCCACCCTGTGAATGCCGCCACACACGCTCATTCTTAGCATTCGGACTCTCATGCGGCGGCGGACCCGCACCTAGTTTCACATCTATTTTCGCATTCACGATCGTTCACTCGTGTCAGACCATCGTGACGATTGGACACTCTGTCAGTTCCCTTCTATCGTCCAAGGATAGTGTCCTGTACTACTACCATACCTACCTTCACTCGGACAGTACATACCCTCTCGCTCATTGTTCGCTCTACGGTACCACGTTGATTCTACATTCATGGACCTTTACTGCTTCCTGGGCCGCATTGGCTCAAAGGCAATCCAATGGTTAGTCCCCCAAGTAAGTGAACTATCTACGTGTAGAACTCGCGATCGGAGCTCGGGCCGCCAGTTGGAAGGGCAATACACGTGTTTGTCAAATGAGCGCTTCTTTGTGCCCCTAGAATCTGGTTTGCCACCTCCTTCTATGACCGTCGCGGTGATCGACCACCCTGGCCGCCCAACGGCTGCCTAGAAGTTGTAGCTCTGTCATGTGTCACTACGAGTGCCTTGTCAAAGACACCTACATGAGTCGAGCATGAAGTGAGTCGCTCTATTCATTCAACAGCACTACCCACGCTGACCTCCATACACCGTTAGGTCCTTCGAATGGATTATCCATGCTGTCATTGCCCGGCATGTCCATGTCAGCACCTACGGCCTCGCGCCGACGGTCGTAGAATCATATCAGAACGGTCGTAAACGCTTTTGTTACTAATCTGCGTCGGTCGCCCGCGACAATAGGCACCCGACTCGAGGACGATCAACTTCGTGATCTGGCGTGTACTATAGCGTGCGTCCCCGCTCACGATGTCAGCTGAGAACTCAGATTGGGTGCAATCACCCCACGTTTGGACTCTACCGCTCGTTCACGGAACGGTTGGGTTCGCTAACATCAGCACCTGAGGCTTCTTTCTCCGCACTCATGACCCACCCCAATCTGCTGGAAGGACGCCCCAATTCCGGACGTGCGGGGATAGATTACGAGAGAGTCTGATAGGCCTGGGATCCGTGCCTGCTCCGGTCATAGGTGCGTTCTTCAAACTGTAGCACCATTTGTACACGAGTGCACTGTAGCGCGTACATATAACGCGGCTTGAAACCGAGGATCACCGGAGGACGACCTTTCCCCTGTCCTCTACTCGCTCGTACCGTGTTGCGATCCGCTGAGCTGTCCCTATCGGAACTCCTACAGTTGCGCCCGCCATCATGTCCGCAGAACATAGCCAGCACGATGAGGCGCACCGGAAACTCACACGACGGATCCTGTGGAAGCTGGATATCCATGTCTTACCGCCCTTGGCTTTTGTGGGTCATCCAGTGGCTTAGAGGATAGCAGCAGCAGTTGCTGACAAAGGGTTTCGAACTCTCCAGCTATGGTTGGCCAACTTCATTGATAGGACAAACATCGGAAACACTAGGTGAGCGTTTTGGGCCAATCTGAGTTCTGTACAATAACTCACGTTGGCGGGCCGGGCACGTCAGAATCGCGGGACTCGAACGCGACACACATCTCCATGGAACACAATTCAATACTGCTTTAGCTAGTATGTTCTACTTCCTCGTCGGCTTGTCGTTTCGTTACATCTCACGCTATGTCGCAGTCTTCTACGTCTCTTACATACTTGTTGAGCTACGTGAGTTCCACATCCCATGTCCTACTAGACATCGCTCACCTCCACAAACCCACAGCATCAAACTGGGTTCTCAAGAAGTTCCGACCTAGCCGATGGCTTCCCTTCCTCGTCGTGATGTGGGGCACTGTGACCACATTGAGTGGTCTTGTACAGAACTACAGCGGTTTGTTGGCTATCCGGTTCTTCCTCGGCTTATGCGAGGGCGGTCTTCTACCCGGTATTGTATGCATCCTCCAGTTTATCCTTATCAGAGCCGGATGCTGAAGTCAATTGCTCTAGATGCTGTACTTGAGTACGCTCTACAAACCTCATGAGCTACAACAACGGTAAGTACTCACATATCCGGCTGAGACAGTGCCATCTCTCATGTTCTGTGGGAAGCGTTGGCATCTTCTACGCATCTGCCTCGTTGTCTGGAGCGTTTGGAGGTTCGTTCTGCTGGTAACATGTCATGTCGCTCCTCATAACACTCTCCCAGGTCTTCTCGCCACTGCGATCATCAAGATGGAAGATGTCGGAGGCTTGGCCGGATGGCGGTGGATCTTCATCCTGGAGGGAATCGCCACCGTTGTCATCGCGCTCACGTCCATGATCTTCCTGCCTGCGGACATTCAATCTGCAAGCTTCTTCACGGACGAAGAGCGAGAGTTTGCACGTAAGTGGCATACGGCTTTGATTAATGAGCATGGATTCTTACAATCATGACGAATGGCAAGTGGCTCGTCTTCGGACCGCGTTCGGTGTCACCACCACCGCGCCGCTATCTGAACCTTCGCAACGAATCACCAATCCGATTGCCGACCCCGAGAAGAGCAGCGAAGCAAAGGTGGAGGTTCATCCAGCGTCGGAACAACTCGTCGTCAACATCGAAGACGAGCAGTTCGAGTGGGGCGAAGTTGTCCGGGGTGCGCAATTCTGTGACCGTAGTACAAGCTTTCGCTAACGTGGATCGCTTAGGCTTCAAGGATCCCCAGGTCTGGATGACTGCCCTTTCATACATGGGAATTATCATCAGTCTATACTCATTCTCCTTGTTCCTGTAAGTGCTGACTTCCAAGATCGAGAATGGTCTAACCGCCTCGCAGCCCGACTATTGTGGCTGGATTGGGCTACTCGGGAGGTGAAGCGCAGCTGCATACAGGTCAGGATCAGACCACGTTGACGCCCATAATCCACTAAGCAACCGCCTGTTACAGTTCCTCCATATGTGCCTGCCGTGGTCATGACTGTCGTGGTGGCCATCGCGAGTGACAGACTCAAATGGCGAGGACCTTTCATCCTCATGTTTTTGCCCATCAATATCGCAGGTGAGTGCCGTGGACGGTCACTGCATGACGCAAACTGACGGCTTGCGACGTTCAGGGTATATTCTCGCCATAGCCGCGAAGGTAGGAAACGACTGCAAACGATCATGGCTAGGAACGCTACTCACGTATTTTTGGCTATCAGACCAACACACAACGCTACGCTGCAGGTGCGTGGCGACGCTATTCTGGGATCAGGTCTCAGCTAACTCCGTGGGATAGTCTTCCTTATGGCGACCGGAATGTGAGTCCAACATCGCGTCCTGAGAATCGAAGGCTCTCACGTCCTGAACGAAATCTCCTCTAGCTATCCATGTGGACCATGTATCCTGTCTATCCTGCCAAACAACAGCGCTGGTCACTATAAGAAGGCCACAACTATTGCCCTTCAACTCGCGATTTCGAACTGCGGGTGCGTTGTCCATATTTCGAACTGCTCTCTTGTTAGTTGCGCCGGTACTGATGTCTCGTGTAGAGGATTCATCGCGACATTCACCTATGATTCTTCTCAAGCACCGACGTACATCCGCGGGCATAGCATCACCTTGGGCTTCGTATGCATGGCCTGGATTGCCATGTTCTGCAACGTGTAAGTCCGCGATCTAATTTCGCGCCACCGCCACGCTCACGGCGACCGTAAGGATGTACTGCTGGTGGGAGAACAAGGCTCGCGCGGAGGGCCGCCGGCAAGACAACCTTACGAAGTATCAGGAGCTGTGGGACTCTGGTAAAACCCGTGCGCCCATTGGCGACCGGCACCCTGACTTCCGTTTCACCCTATGAATGGAACAGCGACTTGCTTCTCGCTGTACGCCAAAGATAGCGCTGTACGATAGACGAGATGACTGCCCTGTTGCTATCTTACGACTATTGACGAAGGATCAAACTTCCCCACTAGGTTCTTCATCGCCGGAATAACTGTGCTAAGGCACGAGTTACGTGGGTACAGAGAGGTAGGTGTCAAGCGGAAGAGAATGGATATATTGCGAGAGTCACGAAAACGAAGTCAAGTCCTAGACAGAGATTGAATGTCATGATACATCGAGGTGCTGCTGTTCTTGAGTACTGAGTATCGGTACAAGTGAGTAGGGGATTCACCAAATAATTAAGCGGTAGTGTAAGCCATCAGGTCATGACAGGGGTCGTAATAGCAAACAAAGATGATGCAGCTGTGGTGGTACGGCTATCGATAGAATCTATACGAACAGAGGGTCAGCATCAATTGAGAGGTGCTAGGTGATGCAAGCATACTTCTTGTTGATCTGCCATAACAATAGGTTGAGGTTGAACTTGGCGAGACCGTTGAACAAGGATAGCGATGCACGGTCTTCGAACTGGGCCTGCAGGAGATCCTCCATCTTCACATCTTGAGTCGCCATGCGGTTCGTAATGCCGAGCGCGTGGTTGAAGATCTCAATCGTGAACACGCCAACCGCATTCGACGACATGACGATGTCGAGCTTGTCGAACTGACGGGGTGAGTAGTTCTCGATGGACAAGAGGATGCCTTTGTCGTAGAACCGCGCAGCGGAGTACTTGAAGGAACCAAACTGCGGCATCTTGCCAGCCTTCTGCAGTTCGCGCATGTGGAAGTACTGCTGGGTGAAAGGAAGCAGTCGACGTTTGCTGATGGACGGTCAGTACGGACATCCAGGAGCGTCTGAGAGTAATGACACACCCTTTCCCACGCTGCATCGTGTTCATCGCGGTTTCGACATAGTCGTGGTACTGTTTGATCTGCTCCTCGTAGTACTTCTTGCGCTCGGCCAAATGCTTCAAGGATTCATCTAGGCTTTCCTTTTCGTGCTGACGTTGGACCCTCCTCCGGTTCTTGCTACGAACGTCGCCGGCAATCGCGTTCAGAATGCCTTGGTACCCGTCCATACGAGTGATCTTCCCTTGCTTTTCGAGCTCAAGCAGGAAGTAGATGGCATGGGCCTTGACCTCTCGGAACGTCATGCTACGCAAGAGATGAGCAGAAGCACAAGCGAAGTTTAGGAGGAAGGGTCTTACGATCGAATGTCCTCCAAGCGGTATGCAGTATCCGCGCCGGTGGTAGAAGGCATTCGTCGTTGATGGCGCATCATGTCCCGCTCCATCTCTTCAAGAATGCCTTCCCAGACGTACTCGTGCTCGTCCGTCACAGGTTGCATCAGCGATTCGACAAGATCCTTCGCGGGCTGAACGCGGAGAATGGCCAGCACAGCCCGCTTTGCTTGTACCCACAAGGCCTTCTCGTCCGCTCGCGGATCTGCAACCATGTCAGAGAAAGCTCCGCATCAGTCCGTATATCACTCACCTCTGACTTTGGCGAAACGATTGGACAGCTGTAGTTCGATAGCGGTGTCACGAGCCTCGTTCAGCTCATCGCTACCAACGTTGGGCACACCGTCCAGTTCTGTCAGGATGACTCGCAAGGTGTCATCGCGTGCAGGTGACTGCATTATGTGTGCGTGAGTAGTGACGTTCAGCTCTGAAAGAATGTACTCACCAGCTGATCAAGATACTGCGACAAAAGCCGGTGCATCGAGTAGACCTCATTGGGTGAGATCCAGATCGGTCTCGGCTGGATGGTCGCGTCCAAGAACTCGTGAGCGTGGAACTCGGTCTCAGCGTCGGACACATTCGCAACTGGGATGAGCTATGAGTAACAAGAAATTGATCTTGAGAATACTGACATACCTTCCACGAGCCATGCAGAGATGACAGCAATGCTCTTGCGAATGTAGTCGTTGACAGGCAGGTAAGCCGGACTGTCTTCGCTGAACTCAGCGCCGCTCGTGATCTGGGTGAGCATCTTGGAAATCTGAGCGAGGTTCTTGCGCGACTCGATGTCAACCGTAGTCGAGACAATGTCGAACGTCTCGGGCGTGCTAACACTACGTCAACAAACTACCAACACGAAAGCTTGCACAACTTACATGATCGCAGGATTGATGTAGCGGTAATACACTAGCCTAGCTATGCACGCCGCGCATGCTTCAGTAGGTGCGTCGGGGAACTTCGCCTGCAACGAGGATATCAACCAATGTGAACACGATTATGATAGCATTCTTTCTCACCTTGACGGCGCTCAGCGTTTCTCGTGCCATGTAACGCATTCCATAGGGCATCTTGCCAAGCGAAGAGGTGATGGCGCGCACAAACTCCTCAGTCCACCACTGCAGAACCTGCAGATCTGTAGACTGCTGTGAGCAAAAACGAAGAATCAGGGCATAGCCTACTAACGGCGGATGTACTCGGCACGAGTATCGGGATCCTGCAATGCTTGATGGAAGGCGACGTCCTTGGCCTTGTTGCCTAGCACACCACGCATCTCCTCGAGATCCCTCCGAGAGCGGTAGATCTGGAAACGTTGTCAGCCGAGGAATCTCAACTGCGACTGACGTTTTAGTTACGTACCAAGCACGGGTCGGTCTCCAAGTTGAGGTCGTCAGCATTGATCACCTCGCGAATGACGCCCTGAAGCGTGCTCTGGATGTAGGCGGTCTGCTTGGGCCGCAAGTACTTGACTGCGACGTTGATGAACGTGGGATGCGCATGAATGACGTCATTCACCGTCTTTGCAGCCGCGACCTCCTCGTGCACAGCGGTCTATCGCACTGTCAATTCACCAACGAGCACAAGACATGAATGTACACTTGCCTGAAAGAACTTGAGCAGCAAATACTCCTCCCGAGGGGCTTGCCCATATCCGAAGAGAGTCAGGACGACGCGTTCGATCAGGCGCCTGTTCTTCTCCCAGTTGTCCTCTGCCGACAGCACCGCGAACAAGTGTGTCAAGTACTTGCCATCGGTCTGCAGTAGATAGAACAGCTGCTGGTACAGCTCGAGCTTGCGCTTCGCCGTGCGATCCAAGGTACTCGGGCTCGCGAACGGATCACCATGCGCAGCGAGAACCGACGCCCTCGCCGCGTGAATGGCGGCATTGTCAGCGCCGAGACGCCGACGGGCCTTGACGAGCTCCTCGAAGTTCTTGACGTTCTGCACCACGAGCGCGATCTTGACGTCGAGCTCGCTCACGTCGTGCTCGAGTGCCTGGTTCTCCCGAATGCGCTTGACGACCTCCTGGCGGAGTCGCTCGACCTTGATCTCCTCCTGGAAATCCGCCTCCGAGTCGTCGAGCAGGTGCACAAAGTTCTTGATCGTGCCCACGGTGACGTTCGTGCCGAGTGTGAGCTGGCGGTACTGCTCGCGCGTCTCCTTTGCACGGAAGAGCGATTGGATCTGGACGATCTTGTCGAGGTTCGAACGATAGTACTGCATCTTCGCGCGGAACTTCCTGCGCTGCAACACACCGCGCAGGAGCGCCTGTAGCGCGGTCGCCTGCGGGTGGCTGCTGCGCAGGTAGTCCCTCCACGCAATCCAGTCGCGGCGGACGAGGTATCCGCGTGCGGTCGCCTGGAAGCCAACAACGTCAGGCTCGACGAACTCGAGCTTCTTCTTCTGCTCTTCATGGCGAGAGCGAGCAAGCGCTGCACGGGCTCGCGCCTGGAAGATACCCACAGCCTTGACGACCTTGACCTCAGACAGAGCGCGATGCATCGCCTGGTGCTGTTGTCGCGCAAGCTTCGCACGTGCGATAGACTGCAGTCCGATGAGCGCCGGGGTAGCCTTGCGCAGACTGCGGATGAGGTTCAACAGCCGCTTCCTGGCGAGGTATGTCCGCACGGCAGCCTGGATGCGCACAACCAGGTCGGTGACGTCCTCGAGCTTGGCCAGTTGAGCACGGACGCGTCTCCGAACGAGCACACCGCGCACTTGAGCCTGCAGACGTACGACACCAGATTCGGCGCGAGCGAGCTTGGCGTCCTGGCGCGCGAGACGCGCACGCAGCAGCGCCCCGCGGGCCTGCGCCTGGAGCGCGACGATGTTGCCCAGCACAACGGGCTTCGCGAAGGACTTCGCGATCTCCTTGTGGCTGCGCTGCGCGATGCGAGCGCGCGCGACTGACTGGAGTTTAACCACAGAGACCTTGCAGTTCTTGATCGCGGACTTGAGCTTCTGGAATCTACGGCGGACCAGCACGCCTCGTGATTGCGCCTGCACCTTCACGACGTATGGGATGGTCGCCCGGATGCGGCGGAGATGCTGCTTCCACTCTCTTCTCACAAGGACACCACGAGCATGCGCCTGAAGGGCAACAACGAATGGTGCGAGGTTGCGGCGCTCTTTGCGAGCCTGTTGCAGCTGCTTCCTGACTAGCGCTGCACGACAGATGGCTTGCACCTTTGGCACGTATCGCTCTGCAAGGCGCATGCGAGCACGTTGAGTGACCTGATCTTTGCGAACGAGGAACGCGCGAGCGGCTGCTTGTAGTGCGATGATGGAATCCTCGCACTCCAGCAAGAGGCGATCACGACCTGTTCCCGTCATGAGGGTCAATAGTGTGTGGAGGGCTTGTGCAACTCACGTTCATCCTCAGTTTCGGGTTCCTCCTCGGGCTCTTCGTTGATCTCCTTCGCGAGTTCGCGCCCAACGTTACCGAAGTTTGGCATGGGGACACCAGCCTCCTTGAGCCCTCGCTGGGTCTTCTGCAGCTGGTCATCCGAGAACTGCAACTGACCAACGAGGTTACCGATTCGACGGGCAAGGCCGCGACGAGCAAGCAAGTGACTGCGAAAATGACGCGATCAGAGCGAGCTCCGGTTCAATTACTGGGATGTCGTACCTCAGTGCATGAATGCAGTAGATGACCTTCGGGAAGTTCTTCTTCTCGTATAGATCAGTCAACTCGAAGATGAACCCCTTATTATGCAAAGTCAATACCACGTCTGTACCTTGCACGGTCGCGTGGCTTACCTCGGGAAGGCCAACATAGCGAACGAAGGCGAAGAAATGGTTAATGTTGTCGGAATGTCTGAAGTCCAGCTTGGGCGCCTACAATAATGATGCATAAGCAGCGTTCATGCGGGAAGTTGGGGTTTCGCTTACTTCGTAGATCCTGCGCACAGCTGCCTCACCCTGGAAGACACGAACGAGCTTTGCGAGCACGACACCATTCCGGAGCTGCTCCTCCATCTCAACGACTCCGAACGGCAACTCGGCTCCTAAGCATCCCTCAATCCACTCCTTTGCTTCTCCGACGTGACATAGATACTCGTACGCCTGGATGAGATGCCTCTGCACGTCGGCCCACAGGCCTCGGGTTAGGCGCGAAGAGGGTAATGGCGCGTTGCTCGGAATAGTGTCGCGAAGGAGGCGCTTTCTTCGGGGTACACCGACAACATCGTCCACGTTCGTGACACTAGGAATGACAAGCTCCTGCTTCGGCTCTGGTCTGATCTCTAGCCTCGGTTCGGGAAGAGCTTTACTCGGGCGCTCAGGAGATAGTTGCCTCCAATCCCGCCTACTATACAAGCGATCCTCTCGTCTGCCGAACCTGTCCTTCTCTGGAGATGGAGGTGGCGGCTCGTCGACCGGAAGAGGTGTGCCAGGCCAGTCGTCTGGTGCGTCTCCGCTCGCGATACGCTCCAAACGACGAGAAGGAGCACCTGTTCCCAGGTGATCAAGTCCGCGCTTCTTGGCCATGAAGGAGCTGCGGTACTGAGTGGGAAACATGGGGTTGGATGGGGATGCGGACGAGGGCGAAGGAGGAACGCTGGTCGAACCAGGCTTGTCTGGGGAACTGGTAGTGCGCGACATGCCAAGACTTGACAAAGGCCGACGGGTCGGTCGCTCGGGAGAGGATAGAGAGGCATCCCTATCACCATATAATGAGGTAGGTCGTCGTCTGGGGACGGACGAGGAGGAATCCGGCGAATTTGGGACCGTTGTCTGATTGGTGGTTACTGAGCGTAACGAGTTCTCAGACGAAACGGATGACCCTGTGGAGTTCTGGTTGACGCTCTCCAGTGTATTCGACCGACGGAGTCTTGTGGAAGATGTGTAGCTGGAAGGGTCGCCTGCGGTCGCGTAGGAACTCAAATGTCTTACGGCAGCGATTGACGAAGATTGCAAGGGGGTGGAAATAGGAAGGTGAATGCGCTGTGGTTCTGGACCGGAGAAACCACTGGAGCTGGGAGAGTCAGGATTCACGACTGAAACCCCCGTAGTATTCGGGGATAGTGGCGACGCAATGATGGGAGCCGGCATTGTATATCGCTTGGATGGAGGAGATGGGGAGTAGTCGGACGGTAACGTTTCGCTGCGTGCAGGCGACGCGGGTGGAAATGCGAACCTGTCGATAGACCGCGACCGGACTGGGGTATCCATGGATGAACGGGCGGGCGAAGGCGTAGGTGCATCCGATCGCGACCTGTCTGCGAGACGATCTGCAGTTTGCGGACGACCTTCAGAAGTCATACCTTCAGCTGCCCTCGAACGCTCCTCCCACTTCCCTCGCACGGCACTGATATCCAGACTACCACCAACGCGGTGGGACGGTGTCCATTTCCTTGTTGCATTGGGCGTTGTGGGCCCCGAACCCGAATTTCCAGTGGGTGTGGTCAAGAGAGTATTGCGCGACTGTGAACCAGTGCGGTGGAGGGTCCCAGTCCGAGAAGAGGTCCGCTCGAGCAGAGCCTTCTGATAGGCAAACTGGCCACCCTCCAGGGCCGAGTTC
Source organism: Earliella scabrosa (assembly GCA_022605405.1). NCBI lineage: Eukaryota > Fungi > Basidiomycota > Agaricomycetes > Polyporales > Polyporaceae > Earliella > Earliella scabrosa. Next base: position 1,758,694 of record JABYQQ010000005.1, on the reverse strand, counting down.
TGTCTGAGCCTGGCGGAGCCGTTCGAGGATGTAGAATCGGATCGCTCCATGGTCGTAGTCGGGTCGTGAGGGTCGTGAGGGGTCCTGGGCCGAGCCCAGGCAGATCGAGGGCGTATTCACGAAGGAGGGTATGCGTCGAGCGAGCAGAGTAGACGAGACGAGCACGACGACGGATGAGCGAACGGGAGAGGCTCGGGGCGGAGGGCAAGTTGATTGCAGTCTGAGCGGGAGCGTGCGATGACGACCGCTTCGGGAACCCTGCTCTCTCCCGCCTCTGCCCCCAATCAGCCACAAAACCACACAGTTTCTCTCGCTTTCGCTGGTCCGTTTCCCCCTCTCTGCTTTTCACGACCTCACCAACTCCATCTCAATCACTCGCCACGGACAGGAATACGTCCCTCCTTCTGGCAGCTCCAGAGTCCAGAAAATGCGGAATCATTTGGGTTGAGCGCAGACGCCGGGCGCTTCCTTACTTCCCTGCAAGTTGGGGTAAACACACGATGTTCTCAGCCGTGAGCTGTGGCAGATGTGTCGCAGCCTGCCTGTGTCCAACATGTATGTTCTTTTGCGAGGCTGTGGGTCAGACCCAATATGAAGCGAGCCCGGTCCGTGACTGGTCCAATGCTATGAACGCGTGGGTGGCTGGGAATCGAGTCGCGCGTCGCGCTTCAGACGCGTCCGTGCCACACCCAACTTGACCATGATCAACCATGTCCGCTGCCCTTGAATCCCTCGTATACTCTCTTGTGCCCAAGGCGCGTCAAGATGAGCAACTCAAACGGCAGCTGATAGCACATTGCGAAGAGATCCTGAGCAGGTAATACCAGGCTTACTCGGATAGGAGGATGGCACCCGGGCCTCATACGAACCGCGCGTGCAACGCTGACTGTGCTGCGAAGTCATATAGGACAATCAGTTGAGAAGGATATCGGACATCTAGCGGACCTCATCAAGCGACATCGTTAGTCCTCCGTCGTCCTCTGGCTGTGAAGCGCCCATTTGAACTTGAACCGCCCCGCAGTCCTGCAAACAGCACCGAGCGGATCGAGTACACTCAGGTTCACTAATCTCTTATCACGATTGCTGGACCAGGTTTGTTCTTTGAGGCTCTTTATGTGTCAACCGGGCTTACATGCATATGAAGCCTGTACTGAACAGGAAGCATGCATCTCTTCAATTCCTGTACTCCCTAGCATCCACGCCAACGCCGACACCAATTGCTTCATCTTTCCTCCCCTCCCTTGCACCACCACCTCCAACACGACCATCATCCAAAGCAACTACGCCGGTCGACTCTCGGCCTGGTCCCAGAGCTGCGAGAGGAAAGTCAAAGGCCGAATTGCTGCGAGAATATCGACTACAGATAGGTCTGTTGTTTCAGGCATCGTCTCGAGTGTTCCTGAACGTCATATAGGCCAACCTCATATACCCGAGCACCTCATTTTGCGGGATACGCTGTATCTCTTGCAAGGCATCTCTGGCAAATACGTACAGTTCTCCGTCTCCAAGGATGCGGAGCAGAACAAAGAGCTCATCTTTGCAGAGGATCCGGTAAGGCGACAAGTGGAATAGTGACAGAGGTACTCATGCCACCCATACAGAGGTACTATATACCTACTCCCACAAGGGCGCTCATCCATCGACTGGCGGAGGTCGGGCATCTGTACCAGCGTGTGGACACATTCGTGCGCGAGCGAGAAGGGAAGGTTGGGGTGGGGATGATCGAGCAGAGCCTCTGCCATCACCTCCAAACCCAGCTCACAGAGTACTATCGACTAATCGCGGTACTCGAGTCGCAGATGTCTACAGCAGCACAGCCAGATGAATCCGGGCGAGCGAACGGGGTTGACGAGGAACGCACTCGGGAAGAGGAGACCGGGTTGACCTTGAAACGTCTGGATGTCTGGATCGAGGACTGGCGGCTTCGCATGCGCATGATGAGCGTGTGCGTAGAGGGCGCGAGAGGTACGAGGTGCGCTCTATCGCAGAGGGCTTCACAATTACTGATCTCTGCCAACTAGACGCCCATGGAGGGGCTCTGGTCAACCTCATCCACGGGTATGCTGAGAATGGCGATCCGTTTATTCGCAAGTTCACCAACCAGCTACTCGAAGAGGTGATTTTCCCCATGTCGAATGCTCCTACGACGCCCTCGCTTATGACTCTACAGGTTTCGAAACCCTTCTTCGCCACTCTCCACAAGTGGCTCTTCTCAGGCGAGCTTCATGACCCTTTCTCAGAGTTCTTCGTAGCTGTGGACCCCGAGCTCGCCCATCTCCAGTACATGCAACCGTCCCTGCAAGGCGTCGGGCAGCTTGCCAGCGACGGCGGCTTTGGTGGAGGGGACGTAGAGGACACGTCGGAGGGGCACGCCGGTGGACTCCAGCTCTGGGAGCAGAAGTACCGATTCCAGCAAGAGATGCTCCCCGCTTTTGTCGGCGAGACCTTCGGTCGCAAGGTGAGCTCCTCTCGGAATATTCATCGGGCAACCGAGCACTCATCCGCCGCGCCGCCCTAGATCTTCTCAACAGGGAAGAGCTTGAACTTCATCAGGTATAGCTGCCATGACAGCGATTGGGTCGCGACTAGGGAGAAGCTCAGCAATACTGGAGGCAGTGTGTATCACTACATTCCTCTTCGTGATTACGGACCCAACTAAGATCCTTCAGCATTGAAATACAGCGATATCGTGGGATTGGAGCGATCGATAGACACCGCCTACCAAATCGCAAGCCAACGTCTGTTCGACGTATTCTTTGACAAGTACCGGCTTCTCGATCACCTATCGGCTCTAAAGCACTATCTCTTACTGGGGCACGGTGACTTCGCCGACCAGCTCATGGACACTCTCGGGTACGTTACTGCCGTGGTTTGTTTCCCTCCCGTGTGGAGCTAACATGTCGCAGACCAAGCCTTTCCCGACCAGCAAATGCCCTGTATCGACACAACCTCACCGCGACCCTCGAGTCTGCCCTTCGATCATCCAACGCGCAGAACGACCCTCCAGACGTGCTCCGCCGATTAGACGCTCGGATGCTTGAGTACTCGCACGGCGAGATCGGCTGGGATGTCTTCACGCTCGAGTACAAGGTTGACGCCCCGATCGATACCGTGCTCGACCCAACTGCGATGGTGAAATACCTCAAGCTCTTCAACCACCTCTGGAAAGTCAAGCGCATCGAGAGCACCCTGAATACCTCCTGGATGCGCATCGCCAGTGGCGCGAGATCGTTCCTCCGCGTTCCAGGTTAGTACTCCTTCACTACCCCTCTGACCGCACACTCTCCCTTATCCTGCCCTCCCTTGACTGACATTGGTACTGGCATTGGGAAGAACTGGACTACGACTGGCACCAAATTCGGCTGGTCATGGCCGAGATGATCCACTTCATGCGCCAACTGGAGGCGTACTGCCACCTCGAGGTGATCGAGTGCTCCTGGCAGGACCTCATGAACTTTGTCCTCAAGAAGGAGGGCGACCTCGACGCGCTCATCGAGACGCACCGCGCATACCTCGACCGCATGGTGAAGAAGGTGCTGCTGCTGAGCCCGAAGGCGGGTAGGGAGGAGAACCTGCTGAACCAGGTCCGGGACGTCTTCACCTTGATCCTGCAGTTCCGCGAGGCCACCGTGAGTGCACAACAGACGGATAATGTGCAGGAGGGCTGGCTGAACATAGATTCAGGACGACCTGTACAACTATTGTCTATCCGAGTCTGCAAGACGCGATGCGGAGATGGACGCTGCGAGGGTGAGCCCGCATCCTCTGGATTGGCTTTGACTGGGACTCGAACTGACGACCACATAGGGCGTGTACACGCGCATCGACCAAGGCGCCGATCGTCGGTACACGGAAGAGTCCCTCCCAGGCATCCTCGCTCGCGTCAAGGACTACGGCGCGTCGTTCTCCGAACGGGTGCAGAGCATCGTCCAGGGACTTGCGAGCCATCCCGACCTTGACTGCCGTTTCTTGGGCATCCGGCTATCCTTCTCGGACTTTTACAAAACGAGAAAGGAGCAACAGCGCTGACAAGTGACCATGGTTTGAACATTGTTGTATGATGATACACGACTTGGGTTTCAGCAAACAGGTATTGATGCAGGAGATTTGCGTGTGAACATGGCCAGATATACAACATATCAGGACGAGCTCGAGGTGGACACTTTGGGCTCGCGGTACAACCGGAGCAGCAGCGAACTGCATACCACGGATACCGAGCTAGACGAGGGCGTCAGAAAGTACGCAAGTAGCTATTGGCGAGTTACTTACGACAGTGCCATTGCCAGCGATGCCCAAACAGGTGACAGCCTAACGTGTCCAGCGGGGTAAATCACCCCCGCAGCAACAGGTATAGCGATCGTGTTGTATACGGACGCCCAGAACTGCCTTGTGTGAGTCCCTTTACGAAGTCTACTTGAGGCAAAATACTCACAAAGTTGAACTTCACGCGATTGAACACTGTCCTCGAGAGGTCCGTCAACGTGAGCAGACTGCGGAGGTTCGATGACACCAGGATGAACGACGCGCTCGATATAGCGACGTCGCTTCCCGAGCCAATTGCGATCCCGACGTCCGCCGCCGTCAAAGCCGGGGCGTCGTTGATCCCGTCGCCGACCATGGCCACAATGCAGCGCTCGTTCAAGTGCTGACGTCCGAGCAGTCGGGACAGCCCATTTCTGGGTCTCTTCATTCCTGCTTGCTGCAGCCATTGTATCTTCTCACCCTGCATGCTTTGTTCAGCACCGAACAACCATAAACTGCAGTATGCAGAAACGGACATGACACTCGCTCACCTTCTGATGCGGAAGGACCTCGGCGATGACGTTGGTCTCCGGGATGCCAACCGACCTCGCAACAGCCTTCGCAGTCATCGCGTTGTCGCCCGATATCATCCATGTCCCGTACCCCTCCGTTTGCAGACGCGACAAGACCTCCTTCGCCTCCGGTCTGATAGTGTCGGACACGGCGAACGCAGCAACGACGGTGAAGTCGCTAGATGCACCCATATCGCGACGAGGGGATACGGCCATGATCACGACGCTCTTGGCCTCTGCCTGCCACGATCTGAGCAATTCAGCAACTTTGCCATCGACCGCGGTGCCATGGTCGTCCATCCACGCCTCGTTGCCGACCACCGCAGTGAAAGACTGGAAGGCAGCTTTCAGTCCTCGCCCGGCTGTCTCCTCGATAGAGATTGCCGTCTGTGACTCGGTCGGTTTGTCCTGACAGTACCCGCGAATCGCACTTGCTAGCGGATGGGAACTGGCCGACTCCATCACCATCGCCGCGCCGAGCACCTCTTCCCGCGAGAGTCCGCCGTTCTTCGGCTGGCTGTCGATGAACAACTGAGCGTCGGTCACCTTGGGGTCACCGCCCTCAGTCAGGGTCCCGGTTTTGTCGAAGACTATCACATCGAGTTGTGCAGCCTCCTGGAACGCCTCGCCACCGCCACGCGCTAAGATCCCAAACTTGGCTGCGATGCCGGAGCCCACGAGGAGCGCAGTCGGTGCTGCGAGCCCGATACCGCAGGGGCAAGCGACCACGAAGACCGCGATGGCGAACTCGAGCGACCATACCGCTGTGGACCAACCAGTCAGAATGCAGCCAGCGCCAATGCGAACGGGAGACGCACCCCAACCCCCTACCTCGGCATCGAGGTAGTCTTCAGGAAGAACACCGCCCAGCCCAAGCCCCAGCCAAATCACCCAAGTGCAGATTGCCAGGAGCGTGACCACGGGGACGAAGTATCCGGTGATGATGTCCACAATCCGCTCGACGGGCGCACGTCGGGATTGTCCTTCGCGAATAACCTTCATCACATGGTCAAGCCTCCATCCGCCGCGCGCATATCAGTGACAAGTTCAATCGGCGACAAATTGTACGGACTTACATCGTCTGTCCACCGATTTCATCGACGCGAATGTCGACCACGCCAGCCTTGTTGATAGTGCCAAGGAAGACCCTGTCCCCCACTTTCTTCTTCACCAGCCTCGACTCTCCGGTGAGGGAGCTCTCATCGAACGCGCCGCCCTCTCCAGACACGACCGTGCCATCAGCAGGAGGGGTGGCGCCTTGCAGCACGCGGACTACATCACCGACCTCGAGCAGCTCCGAGTTGATCTTCTTGACGCTCGTGTCGGGCTTGGATGCAAGGTTGTAGTCCTCGCTGTCCAGGTCTCCCTTCTCCGGATCCTCAATGATGCTCAATGTGGGCTGTGAGAGTTGTGTTAGCTCGGCCGCGTCGTACGGGGAAGCTTGAACCAGTAGCGCGGACGAGGGACGCAGTCTGCCGAGGGCGGTGATTGCATCTGCTGTGCGGCCTCTACTGTATGCTTCGATGAAGCGACCTGCGGATGCGAAACCGTTCTCATTTTTGGTCACTTCGTAGGGTCGTGACAACGTACCAGCCAGAAGAAACATCGTCAGCAGCACGACAGAGTCGAAGTACGTGCTCGTATCGCCCATTCCAGTGGTTGACCGCGGTTGTGCCGCGGCCAGTGCCATCGACACAATCGACGCGAAGTATGCAACAGAGACACCGGCGGAGACCTATGCAAATACGTGAGAATTAGGTACGCGTGTATAGCGGGACAAGCTCACAAGGAGGTTCATGCTACCAAACTTGACGAAGCGTTTCCATACAGGCACACGACTTCCCTTCCGCCACAGCGCGTAGATCTCAATGAGGCTCCGCTTGTGGAAGACCCCGGTGCTGTAGAACATCACGGGAGTTGCACAGAAGAACAGAGCCCATTGCGCTCTAGAGACATTCCCGGTCCATAACGGCTCTTCAAGCCACATTCGAGTGGAGTTATGCGACGATACGAGGGTCAAGTAGACGATACCGATGATGAACGTCGGGATAGCGGCGACGATAGAAAAGGCCAATCGAAAGAGCATGTTCCTCTGCTCGCGCCGTTGCATGTGTCTTGCGCGGTCCTCGAGGGAAGGAGGATGATGGACAGTTGCTGTGAACCTGGTTGGTTCGTCTCCTGCGCTTTCGATCGCGAAGACGATGCTGCGAATGGTAAGGTGCGGGTGCGAAGGGGTGTAGATGACGGTAAGTATAGGATCTATATGCGACACGAGGGCTTTGATGACTTTCACGTCTGGGCATAATTTCTTCAGCGTGTCCATGATCTTCAGTGGACAGGCTCTGTGCAATCACATTCTGATCTCAAGGTGAATACGAATCCAAGCGCGACATGGTACTCACGGACCGAACATCCCATGCACGCAGAGCGACACGGTTCGAGGACGAGCGACCTCCAATTGACCGGGTGTGACTACGGGTTGCGTGTTGACTACTTCCGCCTCATACCCCGCATCGTTGATGGTGTCCTCGACTTGCGGTATCAACTTGCGATATTGCACGACTGCTGTCGCCGACTTTCCCAACAGGTTGACAGCCGCCTCGGAGACTCCTTGGATTTCCGACAGCAAGCTCGTTATGGTGTTGACACAAGCCACACACGTCATGCCGTCAATGGACAGTTCGATTCGCAACGGGCCATCTTCCGGCGCAGGGCAACAAGGCGGTTGGTCCGGTATTAGCGGAAGCCCGGGTGCGTCCGTCGGTCGCTCCGCAGTGTGGTCTATGTCAGTGACCGTTGACGCGACGGGAGACACATCTTCATCCGCTGAGGCGTGAATGCCAGCCGATTCTTCGAGCACTTTCACTTGCACGTCGGTAACACTAGAGATAAGAGGCTGGGCGGAAGCGACTACAGTTCTGGTCATGTCACGGACCGACGCCGTAGTAGTAGTGAGAGGCGTACCTGATTGTTGGATCGCAGGAGGTGCTGGGATCACCGTAGTAGATGCCCCCAGCAAATGCTAAAGTGACAAGTTGTCAGCCTGGCCCGCTCAAGGAGACGACAGCGTGGAACGACAAGTGGCCTGAGAAATACCTCTTCGTAAGTGACAGTTTCTTCTGACACCTTGGAGAGAGCTGACTGTCCTGCACGGCATTCTGAACAGTTCGCCCGCTTACTAGGCTGAGACGTCGAACTCGCAGGGGGTGCCGCTGAGCTGTCCGTCGATGGCGCGGTTAAATGAGTGGCGAGGACAGTGTCATATCCGGCGCCGCCAATGGCATCTTGGATCAGATGTAGGGAGAGAGCGCGAGAATGCTGCACAGTCACCGACTGTGAGGCTGTTGACACGTCGACCGACGAGGGTGGCGGGGTCAATGAGAAGAGTGCATCCTGGATGCTCTCCACGCAGCTGCGAATGTCAAAGTGTGGGTCAGGACACCAATACGCTGACATGCGGCGGATCAAAGATATAACCAGTCATACCTTTCGCAGCGGAGACTGTGTAGGAGAATCGTGGTCGTCACCTCGTCAGTGGTGTCCGTAGTCATGCTCGGAAAGAATTCAAGACGGAGGTGAACCAGGCGGGGGAAAAGGTGAGGGCGATATCATACTTATACGTCTGCTCATCGTAGCGTCTACTTACTCGGCCCACAAGGTGACAGGGTGTGAAGGCGAGGGAGGTCAGTTCCGGGAAGACATGGGTTGAACATGGGGGATCATGATGTTGGTGACGCACTTGGGACAGCTCATTGGTCCGATCACCAATGTGCTGACGTAAGTGGTATCGCCGCACTGGGAGAGAGGTGTACAGTAGACAGAACGCCTGAACGGTGAGTTGCACTTGTCAAGGCTGTCATTCAGACTCTGGCCTTACCAAGTAGCCATGGCAGGGCAATTCTAGGGCCCGCCGTGTTCTCACAGGTTTACAGAGTCCTCTGCTACAAGGCCGTGGTTGAAGCCAGTGCAACTTTACGGATAGGTACAACTGGCAGTACATTCAGTCAATCCGCTACTGGTACAAGAGGTCAATCTACCATCATACAAATTCATCATGACGGAGTTGCCAAGGCCGAGGGGGGCTCGCGGTACAACCGGAGTAAGAGAGAGCTACAAACTACCGATACAGAGCTACAGGGAAGCGTCAGCATGCACTGTGATATGGTGGACGAGAGATACTCACGATAAAGCCATAGCAAGGGAGGCCCAAACAGGCGACAACCGAACATGGCCCGCAGGGTATATCACGCCAGCGGCGATTGGCAGAGCAACAATGTTGTACACCGACGCCCAGAACTACCATTGCTGTGAGTACATCTCCGCATCATGATTCAGAAGTGACACTCACGAAGTTGAACTTGACACGATTGAATACCGTCGTCGAGAGGTCCGTCAAAGTGAGTAGACTGCGCAGGTTCGACGATACCAGGATAAACGACGCGCTCGATATTGCGACATCACTGCCAGAACCGATCGCGATCCCGACGTCAGCCGCTGTGAGAGCTGGAGCGTCGTTGATCCCGTCGCCAACCATGGCCACGATGCATCGCTCGTTCAATCTTCGACGCCCGAACAGGCGCGCGAAGCCGCGTGGGGGTCTCTTCGTCCCAACTTGCTGCAACCACTGGATCTTCTCTCCCTATGTGAATCGATGGTCAGTTATCGTCGACGCACCGAGGATGGCAAGAGGGCGAACCGACCTTCTGGTGTGGAAGAACCTCAGCAATGACGTTGGTCTCCGGGATGCCCACGGTCCTGGCGACGGCCTTCGCAGTTATCGCGTTGTCTCCCGAGATCATCCATGTCCCGAAGCCCTGCTTCTGCAGACCAGACAACACCTCCTTCGCCTCTGGTTTGATGGGGTCCGACACGGCGAACGCTGCGACGACGGAGAAGTCGCCCGATGCCCCCGAGTCGCGAGGAGAGACGGCCATGAGGACGACGCTCTTTCCCTCCGATTTCCACGAGCGGAGTAAGTCGAATATCCTGCCGTCGACTTGAGCTCGATGTTCCTCCATCCATGCCTCATTACCGATCACAGCCGTGAGGGATGTGAACGTCGCCTTGAGGCCACGGCCGGGGGTCTCCTCCACCGACGTTGCACTCTGCGACTTCGCGTGGTTGTCCTGGCAGTACCCACGAATCGCACTAGCTAGCGGGTGTGAGCTGGCCGACTCGATCTCCATCGCCACGCCCAGGATCGCTTCTCTCGATAGAGAAAGAGGGCCTGTGACAATCTCCGCGTTTGTCACCTTGGGATCACCGCCCTCTGTAAGTGTCCCAGTCTTATCGAAGACGACGACATCGAGTTGTGCAGCCTCTTGGAACGCTTCACCTCCACCGCGCGCGAGGATCCCGAACTTGGCTGCGAGACCAGAGCCGACGAGGAGCGCAGTGGGCGCCGCGAGCCCGATACCACACGGACAGGCGACGACGAACACTGCGATGGCGAACTCAAGCGACCATACCGCTACAATGCTGGATCAGAGGACATGACATCAATAAAAGAATGTGGGACGTACCCCAACCTCCGACTTCGGCGTCAAGGTAGTCTGGAGGAAGCGCACCGCCTAGCCCGGCCCCTAGCCAGATGAGCCAGGTGCAGATTGCAAGCAACGTCACAACAGGCACGAAGTATCCAGTGATCACGTCAACGACGCGCTCGATGGGCGCGCGTCGAGACTGGCCTTCGCGAACGACCTTGACCACGTGGTCGAGCCTACACAAAGTTAGCAAGCGTGCGCTTCGAAACTCACGGCTGAAAACACTCACATCGTCTGCCCACCGATTTCGTCCACGCGGACATCGACCACACCAGCCTTGTTGATGGTGCCGAGGAAGACCTTGTCTCCCACTTCCTTCTTGACGAGTCGTGACTCGCCGGTGAGGGAGCTCTCATCAAAAGCCCCATTGTCCCCAGACACGACCGTACCATCGGCGGGAGGAGTGGCACCATGGAGCACTCGGACCACATCGCCTACCTCGAGTAGCTCCGAGGGTATCTTCTCTACCTTCGTTCCGGGCTTGGACGCGAAGTTGTGCTCTTCACTGCTAACATCACCCTTCTCCGGGTCGTCACTGGCCGCACCCGACGTGGATCGGGAGAACCGTGTTGGCGAGGCTGCATCCGAGACTGCGACAACCAGGAGTGCAGAGGAGGGTCGCAGTTTGCCGAGCGCTGTAATTGCGTCTGCTGTGCGGCCTTTGCTATATGCCTCGAGGAAGCGGCCTGTGGAGCGAGAATGCCTCATGTCAGCGGATATGCGGAGGTGTGCACAGTACAACTCACCAGCTAGGAGGAACATTGTCAACAGCACCACCGAGTCGAAGTACGTGCTCATATCGCCCATCCCATCCGGGGATCGCGGTTGCGCCGCGGCTAGAGCCATGGACGCGATCGATGCAAAATAGGCAACAGTTACCCCGGCGGAAACCTATGCGGGGTGAGTAGGGATCCCGATTCAGTGAAGAGAAGACTGCTTACCAGGAGGTTCATGCTACCAAACCTGACGAAACGCCTCCAGACAGGTACGCGACTGCCCTTCCTCCATAGCGCGTATATCTCCTTTAAGCTTCGCCTGTGGAAGACAGCGGCGCTGTAGAACATGACGGGGGTCGCACAGAAGAACAGAGCCCACTGCGCCCTGGACACGTTCCCTGTCCACAGCGGCTCTTCAATCCACATGCGCGTCGGGTTGTGTGCGGGCACCAGCGTCATGTAGACGATGCCGATGATGAACGTGGGGACGGCAGCAACGAAGGAGAACAGCAGCCGGAGGAGCATGTTCCTCTGCTCGCGACGCTGCATGTAGCGCGCGCGGTCCTCGAGGGAAGGGGGACGATGAATGGTGGCGGTAAACTTCGTCGTGGAGTCTCCTGCGCGCTCAATCGCGTTTATGACGGAGCGAATGGTGAGGTGTGGGGGCGAGGGCGTGTATGATACGGTGAGCAAGGGGTCCGCATCGAAGGTGAGACCTTTGGTCACGGTCACGTCGGGTCCTAACCCTTTCAAGGCATTCATGACCTTCGGCGGACAGTGTCTAAAAGTCATCAGGAGTGAACTAGATTGGCCGAAAGCAGGTCGAGGGTGTACTCACGAGCAGAACATCCCGTCCACACGAAGAGTGACAGTCCGAGGGCCAACAATATGGGGCTCGGCAGGGGTCTCCACAGACCGCACATTGACAACCTCCGCTTCGTACCCAGCATCGTTGACAACTTCCTCGAGTTGTGGTATCAACTTGCGATGATGCACGACTGCGGTCGCCGACTTTCCTATCAGGTTTACCGTCACGTCCGAGACACCCGGGATCCCCGCGAGCAGGCCCGTTACGTTGTTGACGCAAGCTGCACATGTCATGCCATCGACGGACAGCTCGACGTGTAAAGGACCACCCCCATGATGAGGGGTGCTCTCTTGGTTGGTCGATTGCCCAGGGGAGAGCGCTTCCACAGTGACAACCTCTGCCGAGTAGCCGATGTCCTCGATCGCCGACACAATAGCGGAGGTATCTTGGTGAACTGGGATGGTTAGAGTAGCAGCATTCCCTAGCAGGTTAACGTTCACATCGGCAGCGCCGGGAAGTTCGCGTAGAGCCAAGGTTACCGCGTTTGTGCAAGACGAGCAGGTCATGCCACCAATCGAAAGCGTCACCCGAGAACGCTCCGTGACATAGGACACGTCTGGCTGTTGTGTCGTGATTGGCGTGTTTGTTACTTTGGGCTCACTGGGCACGCGCTGAGACGTGATATTGTCCGCTTGAGCAACAAAGCAGTGACATGCAAGCGGCGTAGGGCCTACTTACCTGATCATGAGTGGTAGTCCCCTCGAGCAGCCGGGACTCGGGAAATTGTTCGGCGCGACATTGCGCACAATTTTCCAGGTGCTTCCGATGTTTCGGAGCAACTATCCGAGAGAGTCCCGCAAGGCTGTCCGACCACAACAGCTGCGGTCTCGACGACTGATCTGTCGTGGGGGTTGCGAGGATGTCGTACCCGGCGTCCTCGATGGCAGCCTTGATGACAGTGGGGGCGAGGGCACGGGTATGCTGAACGGTCACCGACTGGGTGACTATGGACACCTCAACTGACGAAGGGGGTGGCGAGAGCGAGGCGAGCGCGTCTTGGATAGTCTTCACGCAGCTGTCGACGTAAGTGAATACGACGACACAGATACGGCACGTTGGGGAGGCGTAAAGGGACGTACCTGCCGCAATGAAGATTTGATACGAGGATTGTGGTAGTGATCTCGCTTGTCTCTGCGTCCATGGTGGGGAGATGGTGGAGTCTGAGGGAGACCTGGCGCGAGGATGCGCGGCGGCGAGAAGGTGTGCTCATCTTCGAACGCGTCTAGTCGGGCGGCTGGCGGCAGAATGTGAAGGGGAGACGAGTTTACGTCGGAACAGACAAGGGGAAACCGAAGGCATAGTGCTCGCGAGGGCTTAAGTAGTCGAGGCGAGCATGACCAACAACGGTTCAGAAATTGCCTCACTCTTGGCGCCCGTGACAAGCTCGCGCCGTCATTGGCTCCAGTCCTCGCACAAATCCCTCGCACTCGTGGGAATCGGTCTCGGCATGTGTTTGCTCGGATCTCAGATGCATCGCGATTGGCTGCTGCTTAGTCAGCACTCGTAATGACTGTGGCGGATTCTGTGGTTTTGGGCTCGACGACCCCCAGCACCCCTCGTCCTTCCCCCTCCCACTCCCTCAAACACCCTCTATCCTGCTTGCATCTTTCACCAAACATTGCTACAGGCCTTAGCGCCACGAAACCGCTCACGAATCGACGACACTAGCTCACCACCATGTCTTCTCTTCTCAACTCTCTTGTCAACTCTCCTGAGCGCTCTCCTCGTTCCGCATCAGTCCCCAGGTCATCGACGTCTTCTCCTAATGGCTCTCACTCAGATCTCTCCGCCCTCACCGATCACACTGGCCCGCCTATCATCTTGGGCATCTGTGCGATGGACGTAAAAGCACGGTCAAAGGCAATGCGCGAGATCCTAACAAGATTGGTGGAACGTTCGAATGGAGCCATCGAAGTCAAGGTGTTCGGTGACAAAGTCATCCTGGATGAAGGTGTGGCGGCATATAGCTCCCTCTGCTCCGGCGTGACTCATTGAACTATACAGACGTCGAGAACTGGCCCCGGTGTGATGTTCTCATCTCATTCTTCTCGACCGACTTCCCTTTGGATAAGGCCATCTCTTACGTCAAGCTACGGAATCCGTACTGCATCAACGATCTTCCACCTCAGGCTCTTCTCTGGGATCGACGGCTTGTCGGTGCTGTGCTTGATCATCTTGGGGTCCCAACACCTCGCCGTCTCGAAGTCTCTCGTGATGGCGGTCCCAAAGTAGACGAGGAGTTGCGGAGTATAATGAAACAGAAGATTGGTATCGCTCTCGGTGGATTCCAAGTTACTCCGGAGGTGACCATGAGCCCCGATGGAAATGCTATCATTATCGACGGGCAGGTAATGGAGAAGCCGTTCGTGGAGAAGCCCGTCAGCGGCGAAGATCACAATGTCTACATCTACTTCCGGGGAGGCGGAGGCAGACGGCTATTCCGTAAGGTACGTTCAGGTTGATGATTGTTCGTTTCAACAATGGAAGGGCATACTCCATCTTCCGATACACGTCAACCAACTGCCAGCCTGAGACATAGAATCAGTATGCGTCTGTTGCATGACATCTCAAAGGCAGCTTTCTGTACCGTGGCGCATCGGGATGGAATACAGGCCATTCTGCACCGCTCGTGCGGTTCGGTTGACAGCGGGGACCCCATACGTGTCCCAACGCGCTAACGGGAGCTAGATATCTCAGCTAGATCAGTCTGGCTCTCCCTACGAGCGAGTATGGCCGGCGTGTTTCTATTGCTCTCCTTCCAGACCCATAATCCGAACAACCCCGAACTTACTCATGGGCATATATAGGTTGGGAATAAATCGAGTGAATTGGACCCTCACTTGAACTTTCCCCGTACGGACGGGTCTTACATCTACGAGAAGTTCGTCGACGTGGATAATTCCGAAGACATCAAGGTCTACACAGTCGGACACGATTACACCCACGCCGAGACACGCAAGTCTCCATTTGTGGACGGCGTCGTGCGTCGCAATACAGAAGGCAAAGAGATCCGGTGCGTTCTATATATCGCTTCGCTTCTACATGAGAGCAACACTCATACGGCGTAATAGCTTCATCACCAATCTCAGTGAGGAGGAGAAGGCCTGGGCTGCGCGCATCAGCGACGGCTTTGGACAAATGGTCTGCGGATTTGATATGCTCAGGTGCGATGGCGGGAAGAGGAGTCAGGTTATCGACGTCAACGGCTGGAGCTTCGTCAAGGGCAACGACACTTATTACGGTAGGCGCTCCCCCACTCTCTCTTTCAACCCCCCATGTGCTTCCTACTCACACTCGCAATAGACAAGGCCGCAGAGATCCTTGCGTCCCTCTGCCTTCGTGTAGCCGCGTCGCCCGAGCGGCCACTCACCACCGCTGATGCGCCTGTCGAAGAACCCACTTGGCTCCTCAAAGCCAACGTCACCGTCTTCCGGCACGCGGACCGGACGCCGAAACAGAAACTCAAGTTCAACTTCCCCATCGGCGAACGGTGGACGCAGCCTTTCGTCACTCTGCTCAACGGCGAACGCGAGGAGATTATCCTCCGGGAGCGCTCGCAGCTCAACCTCATCGCTACTGCGGTCGAGGAGGCCAAGGGGCTCGGCGCCGACGGTGAGGACCTCGTCAAGCTCACGCAGCTCAACAATGCGCTGTTCAGCAAGATCGACCTGCCCGGGACGAAGGCGCAACTGAAACCTGTGTACTCGAAGAAGCAGCCGGGGCAGGTGCGCAAGCTGACGAAGCTCACACTCGTCTTCAAGTGGGGCGGCGAGTTCACCCATTCGGCGCGGTACCAATCGCGTGACCTCGGGGAGAACATGAAGAAGGATATATCGATCATGAGTGCGCACCTCATCCACTGTATCTCTGCTCCACTGTTGACATCCTCTGTGCAGACAAGGACATCTTGCGGAACGTCCGGGTATGCTTCTCTGCTGCTCTCGTACACACCGATTGCGATGTCTAATCCCACTCCAGATATACACTTCCTCCGAGCGTCGTGTTGTTGCCTCCGCCGAGATCTTCGCAGCAGCGCTCTTCGACACGACGCCCTCCTCCAACACTTCCAGCACTCTGTCGGCCAGCGGCGGCGTCCACTCCTCCCGTTCCTCGACTGACGGCGGCAGCGGCTTCGCCCCTCGGCGCGAAAACTCCGTTCCAGCGCAGAAGCCGCCCAAGCTGATCGTCCGCAAAGACCTGCTCGACGACTCGAACGCGGCCAAGGACCTGATGGACGACGTCAAGAAGCGGCTCAAGATCCTCCTGCGCCCCGGCGAGCCCGAGAAGCGGCCGGAGCTGACGTGGCCGAAGAGCATGAAGAAGGAGCCGGTCGAGGTCGTCAAGGAGGTGATCGAGCTGCTCTCCACGTTCCGGGACATCATGCGCCGCAACTGGGAGACGATGGACGTCGACAAGATCCAGGAGCGCTGGTGCTGCGGGGACGAGCCGTGGCTGTTCCGCGAGCGCTGGGAGAAGCTCTTCGAGGACTTTTGCGACGTCAAGCAGGAAAAGTTCGACCCCTCGCGCGTCTCGGAGCTGTACGACACGATCAAGTACTGCGCGCTCCACCACCGCACGTTCTTGTTCTCGATCTTCAACGAGCAGGGCAACCCGGAGCAGGCGCCGCAGGATCGCAGGCTGCATGAGCTGTATGGGCGCGCGAAGGCACTGTTTGACCTTGTCGCGCCGCAGGAGTACGGTATCGAACCCGAGGAGAAGTGCGTACCGTTTATTCGATTGAGCGTTTCAGACGCGATGCTCATGACCGGTCACTACAGGGAGGAAATTGGTGTCCTGACGTCGCTGCCACTCCTGCGCAACGTCGTGGACGACCTGGAGCGTGCGCGCAACAATGAGGAGTGCGGCCTGACGCTCTACTTCACGAAGGAAAGCCACATACACACCCTCGTCAACCTTGTCCTGCTCTCGGGTCTCCCCATCGCGAATCGCCGCATTCCGGAGCTTGACTACTGCGTGCGTCCATCGCCCATCTCTCGCTTCGTGCTCTGACAGCTGACCGCGTGCATCTCCACGCCTTCAGTCCCACATCACGTAAGCCTTCTCCCTCCCTCAGACCTACGCACCGTCCTAACTGCACCCCCCTTCACAGCTTCGAGCTCTACGAGCGGAACCACGGCCGAGGCAAGTCCGACAAAGAATACTCGATCAAGCTCTCGCTCTCCGAAGGCGCGCACTCGTCCAACGTGCTCGACTCGGCGCTCGACGCGCGCCACTCGCTCAACGTCCAGCCCCGGCGCAAGCTCACGCAGCACCTCCCCTACGCGCTCGTCGTCGAGCGCCTCTCAAAGCACTTTGGCCGCGTCCCCGACGACGACGACACCGGCCCGGACACGCCCTACGAGACCATCGACGCCTCCGTCGCGGCGACTGCGCCTGCGGACGACCCTTGACTCGCGGCGACGGAGGGCGCCGCTGACGTTGATGGTAGGGCGGCGGGTGCTCTCACTGCTATTCCGGAGTCCCCTGAGATGAGGCCCGCGAGGGGTGGAGGGGGAGGGGGAGAGGACGCGGGCTCGAGGCGGTCTCGCAAGTCTCGGAGGAGCTCTCGTGGCGCTGGCGCTGGCGCTGTGGCTCAGGTCGAGCAGTCGCAGTCGAAGCCAGAGGCGGAGCCGGTCCCCGTGCTCGCGAGCCACTCGCTCGACCCGAGGTGTGCGCGCGCGTCGTGGTGCATTCCCATCCCCATCCCCATCCCCGCTAGACTGAATTGTCGCGTCCCGCCTGCGCATGTGTTGCGCCCGGGCAAGTAGAGTAGACTCCAGAGGCATCGCCCGCACCGACGTATCTATCCTACACCGCTTGTATAGTATCGATATCCCCAGTCTGACCACATAGTATCCCCCGTACACGGACACGTTACAGCCTACACATACCTTCCTATAACGACATCGCCGTCATCGTCGTCGTCACGCGTTAGCACTCTAGAGTAGACGTTACCTTGTACCCTATATAATAATTGCATGATACCTTGCGGACCTGAGGCCGACAGAGGACATTTATACGAGCGAAATCGATACAGCGTGTCACATTAGAGCACGATCGAGCGTCCGGCGCCGAGCCGGGAACGGGATGGATTACAAGCAAGACGAAGAGCATTATATGTATGCGCGCACTGGGATAGCTGGTGGTATATACGCCGCAGCAGATATCTGACGGCACGATCAGAGAACGGAACCCATACAAAAGCTGGAACTCACTCACCATGATACATCAAACTTCAGAGCGCACCCTGAAGGGCTTCAGGACGACTGCGGCTGCTCGTCCCAGTCCTGGAGGCCGAGCTTTGCGCGGAGAGCGGCTAGCTGGTCGGGCTTGAGCTCCTTGAACTGCATGCTGTGGGTGCCCTTGCCGGCCATCGAGGGGTGGTCCTTGTCGAAGAGGGCGGACGCGGACTGGGAGAGCATGGAGGACTGCGTCGCGAGGGCCGCAAAGGAGGAGGTCGTGTCATGGTACAGCCTTGAAGTAGACGAGAAAGGCATGGATATGGTGGTCGAAACGGGAGGGGGCGAGGGGGACGCACCTGTATGCCTCCTTGTTGAAGCAGTCGGCCTCCTTGATCTCGTCTAGCGCGTGCTTCTTGAAGGCGGCTTTAACCCAATGGAGGACGTCGAAGACGTGGTGTTCTTTCGGCCTGTGGTACCATATGAGGGGGTATGCAGAGTGAGGAGCGGGGGACGCACCTCCAGGGGCGGAAGCGCGGCGCGAGGTTGAACGTGCCGTCCTGCTGGGAGATGAGGGGGTGGAAGACGTCTGTGAGGAACTGAACGACCGGGGGACGCTCTGGGTAGTTGGACGGGAAGGTCAACCGGAACTTGAGGATCGAGTCCGTGTAGTATCCTGCGGCGACTGCAGTCAGCATGCGCGTACGACAGACATCGCAAGCAGACACAGACCTTGGTGTACAAAGAAGACAGCGTCCCAGACCATGAGATTGTCCGGGGACGGGGTGACATACATGCCTAATGGGCAGTGGCCGGTATGGCGGAGGGAGGCATACTCGAGGGAGACGGCGGTGCGGGTGAGGGCGGGAGTGGCGAGCTCCGTGATGCTGCCATGGCGGGTGCCCTGGCGGTGGGCCCTGGCCTTTGCGGGCGAGGAGAGATCGACGATGGGGGCGGGAACAAAGCTGGAGAGCATCCTGGACGCCATCCGAGACAGATGCGCGGGAGAGCTCAGTCCAGTAACTGCAGCATAGACGCTCGCTAAGCGACGTCGGTCGTTGGGCGCTTGATGAGTGATCCGGGCCTTGGATGGACGTGCGCCACGAGAGACGGAAGGGTGTGGCCAATGAGGGGAGAGGATGTATTCGGAGGGCGTTGGGCGAGACTGGACGGTCTCTGGCCAGAGTCTGCGTTGCGCTGAGCAAGTCTGACACGAGCCGCCCCGTCTCCTGCACTGGCCGCACACGAGCCCGCGATCTCGCTCATCCCGGTTTACTCCGCCACCCCGGACGCCCTCCTTCCGGCGCGGCTCGACCCGCCCGTCTTCAAAATACCATCGTTATAAAGACTTGCCCGCTTACCCCACTCCGGCCAGCCCACTACCTACTACTAGGCGAGCTCCTGTCCTCGCCCTCCGCCACCTACTATAGCAGCCTCTTCTTGCTAGACGCACATCCAGTAGATCTCACAGGCACCCTCGCATAGATTATCAACCATGAAGGTACGTCCTGCCCGCCCAAACTCCCTCAC
The DNA here is from genome assembly GCA_022605405.1 of Earliella scabrosa. Taxonomy (NCBI): domain Eukaryota; kingdom Fungi; phylum Basidiomycota; class Agaricomycetes; order Polyporales; family Polyporaceae; genus Earliella; species Earliella scabrosa. The sequence goes on along the minus strand of JABYQQ010000005.1, from coordinate 1,739,044 downwards.
TCTATCCAAATCCACCAACGCACCTCCCACCCTCCTTCGTAGTTCGCAACCGAAGAAGAGCTCGCCGGCCACCAGCGCGCAACCGTCCGCGGCGCAGTCGAGGGCGTCGCCGCCGGCCTCGCCATCTCCCTCCCCGCCACCTTCTACCTCCACCGCCGCTGGCCCGCCTTCCGCGCCCTCTCCCCCCAGCTCAAGGTGCTCGGCATCATCCTCGTCGTCGGCCCCGCCTTCGCCATCCAGGCCGAGCGCCGCGGCGTCGAGTTCGACAAGTCCACCTGGACCGGCGCAGGCAAGGCCTTGCTCGACCGCGAGGAAGAGGTCACCGAGCGCAGATGGGAGGCCCTCAGCAGCGCAGGGAAGCTCAAGGACTGGGCGATGCGCAACCAGTACAAGGTCATCCTCGGCAGCTGGGCAGCGAGTATGGCCATTGCGGGGACGATTGTGATGCGTAATCGGTACGTCCCTCTTCCTGCTTGTTCATCTGTTCCTTTCCTCCGGACCAATGTCACGCACTTGCTGACATCCTTGGACATGTAGCTACCAGAGCACACCCCAAAAGGTCGTCCAGGCCCGTATGTGGGCACAGGGCCTCACCATCGGCGTCCTCATCGCCGCCGGCATCCTCACCCAGAGCCAGCGCTCCCAGGCGGCCCAGACCCGCAACGTCGACCACTCGTGGCAGAACATCCTCGAGGAGAAGGAGAGGGAGGAGCGCGAGATCGAAGCCCGCTTGGGCCCGCTCTCCGTCTCCAAGCCCTCCCCCGCACATGCACACTGAAGAACCAATCGTCTCTCCCCCATCGTTCAGTAACTTATTGCAACACCCGGCTGCGGCGGACTCGGATACATAGAGCGGTTGTCTTGTTCCGGGTCTCACGATGTTCACGACGAAGCTGTATCATTCACATCCCCACCATCATCATCGTACGCGCTGCCCCATCGACGCTCGCTCTTATCGCTGTATCTTAGGCCACTACTAGTTATTTCTCACTCTTAGTCCTGCACACATCGGACATCCTACATGGATAATGACCTATTCCGACCAGTCCCACCCTAAAATTCCCAGGATGTTGCTGAGGTGGCCATCTACACGAGAACTGTCCCAGACCTCTGCTCACTCTGTATGACGGAAAGCCTGAGTGTGCTTCGCGCATCTAGCATTGTGCCCATCCACTTCCAGTTGTGCACTATGTGGATGGCGCTGATAGAGACCGTGACGTCAGCGGGGACCGCAGGTTGCAGTACCACGGAGCTTTCCAAGTCGTCTTCTTCCAGCATTATTGCTCCCTCAGAGGCCAGAGGCGCGCATTCCTCTTCGAGAGGCTCTGCCTTAATCGTGCGTTCCCGAGAGTCAACTTGCTTGGCCCGTTTCGACGGTGGCTGACCTTGGTGCGTCTATCGTTGCTAATGAAGAGGGCTCTGAGGGTATCGGATGAGGGGGGAAACAAGATGGCGGTAGGAGAACAGCCGTTCACGTCACGCTGTATGACAAGTGGGTTTAGAAGCCATCGTAGCCGGAGCAGAATGCGCAGTAATCGCAGGCCCGGTGGCGCAGTGGTTAGCGGCGAGCGTTGGCGGGGGGATGGGTGAGGACCGCAACATGTTGACCTGCCGAGCACAAGGCGCATGGGAGATCGCAACTGGCTTTTGCCATTTTCATGTCGCTTTTTAAGCAGCGTCATGATAGCTTTAGGCAGACCACAAGTCCTCTCGGAGGCATCCTGTGTATGCAGAGGCGATGTGGAGTGTGACGAGGAGGAAGGGCAGCTCAGGGCTTCAGCCTTCAAGTTGTCACTGACACATCATACATGTTCAGAACGTTTCGCTCGTGTACAACATTGATATCGCCTACTACATCAGAAGCTCACGACAGCCATATGTCACCTAACCTAACCTAAAACTCCAGCGATGTCATCATCACAGCCTGAACTGCTCCACGTTCAGCAGCACGGTCGGCGCGCCCCGCAAGTTAGCCACAGGGCCGGCAAACGGCGCGCACAGTGCGTTCCGCACGGCCGACACGAGCCCATCCGGTCCGGAGACTGGAAAGACAAAGCAAAGAAGACATCAGTACTTGCTCCCCTACGCACGATATCGATTCGGTGCGCCGGCGTCACCATTAGGCGCAATACCGCATCTCGTGATGCCCGCATGCGTCAGGGGACACTCGCCAACGTGAACGAGCACTCGACTCGGGTCGCGATGCGGCAAAAACAAATGAGTCTCAACAACTCACCATCGACCGACACGGGGCCACACGACGCGGCGACCTCCTCTTCAAGGATGTTGTACACGTTCGGCCGGCCATACTTGCGCCGGACGCCTGCGCGGGGCAGCTCCTTCGACGCGCCCTCACCCACCGCGGGGCTCTTCTCCTTCATCTCCTCCGAGCTGTCGCTGCGCGAGTGGGCGTGCGAGGGCCCAGGGGCGTCTTTTCCGGGGGCAGCGCCCTTCTCGAGGTCGTACTCCGCCTCGCCTTCTTCGTTCTTGCCGAGCGACGGGACGCTCCCGAGCTCGCCCTTGGCGCCGGCGTTGGTGAGGTAGAGATCGAGGACGAGGGACAGGGAGGATGGCGCCTCGGACAGGGCTCTCTGTAGTTCGGCTGCGACCCAGCCGTACTCGACTGGTGAACGCCAGACGGTTAGCTTGGGGAGCGACGGAGAGAGAGGGTGGCTGGCATTGACCTTCCGTACGGACCGCCCAGACAAAGACGACGCGCTGGGTGCATGCGTTGGCGGCAGAGAGGTCCCTGAAGTGTTAGCTAGACGTTAGTACCATGACATCAGAATGGGCGTCGGATGTACTCACCTGAGGAGCTGATGCAGCCGAGGGAGGGTGTACGCGACTCCAGTGCCACCTGGCGACGAGGTTGCCGTCAGTCAAGTGGTAGGAGGCATGGCAATGACAAAGAATTTCTCACCGGCGATGAACACGCAAGTCGAGTATGGACGAATGTCCGGCGGAACCCCGTACGGCCCGTCGATCATCGCCGGAACCTCACACTTGCCCGTCGCAGTCGAGAGGACGCGGTCCAACAGCGTTCCCGAGATGCCGTTCTCCGCACGGACGATGAAGACCATGTCTGCTTCGTTGTTCTCCCGGGGTTCGTAGATGTTGGCGATGGTGATCGGGTGGGACTGGAGCCCGACGGAAGGGAAGGCTACCAACGCGTGTTGACCCGCGCGCCAGCCCCATGGAAGTCGGCGTCTGACGGTGATACGAATGCCAGCACCACCGATATGCTCAACGAGAGCGTTCAGGGGGCTCTCCTGTGCAATCGACGTACGAGGTCGGAGGATGTAGTTGAGGAGGATGTACTTCCCGAAGCGACAGAGCCGGTCGAAGCCCCAGATTCCCCAGACGCCCCAGATATAGACGTCTGAGTCTCTGGGCTGAACGTGGATGTGGGTTGTGACCAGGAATGTTCTGTATAGGTAGGAGGATCAGGGAAAGATAAATAGGGAGTGTGTGGGCACGCAAGTTTGACCTACATGATGAATAGGACGTGGCTGGCGTAAAATGCCTCGTAGAACCGGCGCCTGATCCATCGGTTGGAGACGAGCGTGGTGATGGTCTGGCAGACCGCGCCGACGAGACCGGCCCATTTCCAGCCGAAGCTGAGGAGGAGAATTGCACCGCGTCTGCTCTCATTGTCAGCTCCAATGTCTCCGACCCTGTACTGATGCCAGGACTTACGGTCGGAAATACCTGCGTAGACGCGGAGATGAGTGGACGTTGTGCACGTCTGGTATTTAATGCTTACATTCCAACGACATGCAGCCAAGTCAGCAACAAGATGCAGCGGGCTACAGCACGATGCACCACGTTGAGCTGAAGCGGGGTTTAGCTACTGCACGCTATGGACGCAAAGATCAGACTGGCCTTCTCGTGACCGATTCCAGTCAACCCTGCACGACAATCAGCGAAGAAAGCGTGGGCACTCTGGGCATCGACAACTTACAAGTTATGAAGCTATTCTTCGTGACCAAGAGGACGATGAATGGAAGCTGGATCGTGGCCAGCTTTCCAGTCCTGTTCGCCCAGGTTCTCGCCGTGAGGTTGTTGGGAAACTCCCATCCGTCAACTGTCATTGACATTGTGTGAGTCGAGATGGGAAACTGAATGATGAGACAAGAACTACCAGGGGCGAAACACCACACCAGACAGGCCATCAAGTAAAGTACAGTGAATGCCAGTTCGGCCATTGACCAGTACATGAATGGCGCTCGCAGACGAAATGCAATAATACGACAAATGGTGAGGCCCGCTTGCGGAAGGCGGCGCAGGGACAGTCGTCCAGATGCGCCGGATCTGCCCGTCGTGCGGTCCTGATACCGTCCTTGTACCGCGCGGTGCCGGCGATAGGTAGCCCACACCATATAAAGCGCGTTGACAATTGCTCCTATGCCCAACAATACTATAATCGCGTACCAGACCTCTTCGGGGCGGTCCTGGACGGATACAAAAGTTCAGTTTGTGGAATGATATACCGACTGGAAATAATACGACGTACTACACCCATGGCGTTCGCGTTATCTGCATCGGCCATTATGAAGTTACAGGCGCGACAGTGGATGGTGAGATGGGCGAGGCGAGGCCAGTGTGGTTAGACGTCTCGTGGGGGAGGGAGAGAGGCGAGAGCCTGAGCCCCCCCAACGCACGCTCCTGGCAGTATATGTACGCATGGCGAGCAGCGCCGTTTATTTTCGACGACTGTGAGACTGTGCGAGTGAGAATGTCAGTCGGGGTACGACGTTGGACGGGCGAACGGTGGAACGGGCCCTCTGCAAGAAACGCTGCACGCTCTCAGCGCTCGATCGAAGCCCCCTCTAAGGGCCGCTATCGGCTACGGATAGATCAGATGGTCTCGCTATCTGATAAGATGCCCTTTATCGGGTCTTCTCCGACTCTGAGAATCCCACCGAGAACTTAGAAGTCTTCTCAAGTCAATCTGGGCTATTGTTATCTTATCAGATAGCACGGGGCATCCGATACCCCCGCAACTCTGGAAGGGGCTCACCTCTATACCCTCACGCTGCAGACGTGGTCCAGGGCAGACTACGCAGAGCAGGACTCCGCGCTGTTGTCAAGACACCACTCAAGCATAGCGCCAAACGCGGTGTGCGTCCAGCAGACCCGATAGAGGGCAAAGCAATGCATATGCAGTTTTCCCGTGGACCTCGGTGAGGCTATGCGATAGAGCTGCTCAGCGTGAGAGCACATGTAACACTAATTATAGAGAGCCTGACACGTACCAATCACCGTCAAGGCGACGCGACTCGGCGCGGACTCGTGTCGTGATTCGTGACGTTCGTGCTGTCGCCCTACCATGGCCATGGTCCTGACAGTGAAGCCGTTGTATAACCATTTGCAAGGCTCGTGAAATGTTCTTGCGAGATTTCACAGACAAGGGCGGCATGAAGAGGATCCGTGAAGCGTTGCGTACCACGCAGTTTCTCCGGCAACGGTCTGCCATGCGTTGACGAAGTCTTCTGGCCAACGACTTGGTACTGGTAGCAGGCAGCTCTCAGTCATACCAACAGCGTTATGGGGTACGATCGGATGCTGTATCGCTGACAGAGAATGGATACATGTGCTGCGTTCACACGTAGCACTATTCTCTGTGTAAGAGCGCGAAAAGAGACCGGACATTCTGCAGACGCACGCACCAATCATACGCAGATCATGCGGTTCACGAATGCCGCGATCCTTGCGACGAGCTATGCTTCTACCTCCGTTAAAATTGCTCGATCTCTGGGAGCTCGCACAGAAAGAGGGACAGCTGCAAGTTAGGTTTAGGTGGAGTTCCACCGGCCCTACGATGCCTTGTTTCCTTGACCGTCGGTGGCAGACTGAGTGGGTACTCACCCACGCTGAGCACGCTATGCAGAGAAATAGCCGTCCTTTCGGTACCGAAGGGCCTATAGGGACACGTCAGTGTACGCACCTTGCCACGACAGCACCTTTCATCTTTCAAGCCTTCAAGACGCGTCACCAGTATGCGATGTGTGGTGGTTTGTGCGTTGGCGCAATGCAACAAGCGTCGGTCCTCGCCGGCCCGGATCCCTCGTTCATGAAGCGCCCGGCAAGTGCCGCAATGCATCCCGGAACGTACTGACCAAGAAACCGAGCTAGTTTTCTCCGTCCACCATGTCGTCCTCGTCCTCCAGCAGCAGCAGTAGCAGCGCCGCCTCTGACTCTGGCAGGTCATCTAGCTCTCCACACCCACGCAAAAGACAGCGAGTCTCCGAAAAGCTTGCAGACTCGGACAGCGAGAGCACCTCTGACGACTCGAGTAGCTCCAGTGACGCCCAATCCGACTCAGACTCTGCTGCTTCCGACGCGGAAGAGGACGACACGCCCGTGCGCTCCCATGCAGAGCAGCGGCGACAACGGAAAAAGGAGCAACGCGCACTGAAGGGCGCCGTAGCAGCCTCCACAGATGAGTCCGGCACGAAGAAGGGCAAAGAAAAAGTGAAGAACACGGCCGACCTGCCTCCCTCGAAGCTTCCCAAACGGCAAAACTCTGTCTGGGTCGGCAACCTGTCGTTCAAGACGACCCCCGCGGCGCTCAAGGCGTTCTTCGAGGGCGTCGGTGAGATCACGCGCATACACATGCCCACGAAGATGGCGACGGGCGGGCCGGAGGGGAAGGGTGCTCGGAAGGAGAACAGAGGGTCAGTTCCCGCACGCACACGCCCGTGTCTGTCCGCTCTCGAACAATATATCGGTTTGATTCCCTCAGCTTCGCGTACGTGGACTTTGCGACGCCTGACGCGAAGACCATCGCAATCACGCTGTCCGAAAACCCGTTGGACGGGAGGCGGCTGCTCATAAAGGATGGTGCGTCGTCTCGCGGCCCGCTTCTCACGCGCATCCCCCGAACCCCAACCTTGACTGTGCGACCTAGGCGACGACTTCAATGGCCGTCCTACGCCCACAGCAGCCGCGGGTGAAGAGGGCACCGAGACCTCAGCCGTGTCCAACTTGACCGGCCACACCAAGACCGCGCAGAAGATCCTGCGCATGCAAAAACAGCCTCCCGGCCCGACACTCTTCTTCGGCAATCTAGGTTTCGAGACCACCCAGGAGAGCATTCGGGAGCTGCTGGAGTCGCATCGCGCAAAGGACCCCGCAGGGGGTGCCGACGCTGACACGAAATGGATTCGGAAGATACGTCTGGGAACGTTCGAAGACAGCGGAAAGTGTAAAGGGTACGTGCTCATCCGCATTCCCGTGCTCGTGTCCGTCGGCCTTCGCAAGGCATTCGTCATCGCGTCATCGCGCCTGGGCGATCCTCCGTGATACATGCTTATTACTCCAAGCACTACTCACTCATGACTCAAGAGAACCCAGCTCGAGCTCAGCCGGGCGCTGCACATGTGTTACGATGGCTGGGGAACGGGGACGCGCGATCGATCCAGCCACGTCTGGCCGCGCAGCGAATCGCGTCCCCGTTCCCCCGCAAAATACAAATAACGAGCACGAAATACAAATGTCTCCAGCGCCAGACATCATTCGATGACGCACGAGCGAATCACAAAGTGCACTCCCAGACTTCCAGAGCGCACTTCCCTTCCCATCCAGCATACAGTGATCGAGCTCTTAGAAATCTCCATGCGGCAGTTCTCTAGAACTGCGTGGCCAACGGACGCCGATCGGGTTATGCGCCCGAGGGACACAGTGGGCTGACTCCTGCATTTGTATTACCTTTCCCTTCCCCACAGCTGGGCCTTCGTCGACTTCACGACCGCCGAGCACGCGACCGCCGCGCTCACGAACCCGCGGAACCACCACCTCAACGGCCGCAAGCTCGTCGTCGAGTACGCCTCGCCCGACGCCGTCCGGCGTGGCGGGTACGGCCCACCCCGCACGGACAAGAGCAAGGACCAACAGGCCCGGTCTGGGCCTGGAGCGAAGCGAGACCGCCGGAGCCAAAGCCAAGCCAACGGAGCTGCAGGCCGGGACGAGGAAGACGGCGGAGGCGAGGAAGATGCAGCGGAGGAGGGCGAACGACCGGCGAAGAGGTGGCGCTCGGAGGCTCAGGCAGGAGGAGCAGAGCGAGGGCAGCGCGGCCGTGCGTCCAAGGGCGATTCTGCGGGGCGGTCACGGCCGCGCTCGAAGCCTGGGGCTGCTCTGGCGATGGCGAAGCGCGAGGTCGTGTCCATCGTTCCTAGCCAGGGCAAGAAAATTGTCTTTTGAGGCCTGGTCACAGTGGATGTATTTTGGCCTCTCATGGGCGCGATGTCTGGAGTACTGTTGGCCGTGCGATTGGATGGCGCATTCTTGTACCGGCACACCATGTCTTACTGAGAGAAGCGTGAATAGAACCCGGCTCGCGATTGGGGCTACACGAGGCCAGAAGTGGGAATGGTATTTCATTACAGACAATACTACAGCTACCTATAGCAAACACCTACGCAACAAAATAGGGATGTGTACATCGCAAGACACGACGGAAGCGGGCGCACAGAGACATGACATGAGAGCTAGTGATACATGTGCAGCGCGAGAGAGTCTCGTCAACCCGAACGGAAGGAGTCGACCGAGGCAAACAAACCCATGTACATAGTCAGGTTCCGGCCCCCGTCACGACTCGTCCCCAGACTCCTCCTGGACCATGCCGATCTCGAACTCGCCGCAGATGTCCCACCGCGAGCCCTCGGCCGCGGCGGACACGTACTTGACGAACCGCATCACGCCCTCGTCGCGCAGCACGAGCAGCAGGCGGTTAAAGCCCGGCTGGACCGTCAGCAGCGTCCCGTCCTCCTCGTCCTCCTCATCCTCATCCTCCTCGTCGTGCATCGCCTCGTCCTCGTGCTCGGCGTGCCCGTTCGTGCCGTTCGTACCGTTCGCCCCGTTCTTTTTCTTGCTCGACCCCGAGCGGTACACCGCCGGGTCGTCCTCCTCCTCGTGCGGCGCCATGTAGCACTACACACAGGTCCGTCAGCAAACAGCAAAGCCAGAACGGCAGCGTCGGCAGACTGACCTCCCAGCCTCCCCACTCGCCCGTCTGCCACCCCACCGCGGACGCCTCCTCGCCGCTCACCAGCCCGTTCCGCACGCCCGCGCCCCCCTCCTCGCGCGCCTCGACCTGCGGCGTCAACCCAAGCACAACGTCCAACCTCGTCTCCTTCGCCTCGCTCGTCGCAAGCGTATAGTCCAGCCCCGGCCTGAACCGCCGCGCCTCCGCCGAGTACCGCACCGGCAGCAGCTTCGACACGGACGCGAGCCACGCGCGGAACGCCGCGCTCGGGTACAGCTCCTCCTGCAGGCTCCGCACCGCGTCGTCCACGTCCGCGTGCGCCCAGCGCGGGCTCACCGCCATCTTCGGGCCCTTGCCCTCGGGCGGGCGCAGCGCCGAGTACCGCCACTTGTGCGGCGGGCCCTTGATCAGCCACGCGCCGTCCCCGCCCGCGGTGTGCGGCGGGATGCGCGTCGCCCGGTTCGCGCCCAGCCCGTCGTACTCGTCCTTCTCCACCAGGCCGGCGCGCAGCTTGTCGGCCAGAGGTGCGCAGAGGAACGAGTGCAGCTCGAGGCTTGACTCGTCGACGAACCGGGACGCGAGGGCCTTCATCGTGCGCGCTTGGAGGTAGACCGGGTTCAGGAACTCGGACAGGAACGAGAGGTGCTCTTCTGACAGCGGATCGTCAGGGAGCGGCGGGTCGACCGTGTCCGGGTACTCCCTGAACTCTGTCTGTGTTGACGCCTATACCGCCGCATGATACGGTGAGTGAGAAGCCACCGCTGGTGCCGGAAAAATACTCACAAGTTGCTCTCGAGAGCTTTTCAATTCAGGTGTGGAATCTGGGACGTAGCCCTCCTCCCCGGGCTGAGCGGCATGGAACCAGCCACTGATGCTCAATCGCTGCCTTCCGTCCTCAGACTCGCCAACGACGACCTCTTCCACCGAGTGGAAGCTGCGGCCCGGCTGCACCTCGAAGAAAATGAATTGGTTCCATACAGGCGGGATGCTCTTCGCCGGGATAGGCTCGGGCTCTGGCAAGCCCTCGGGGCCCATCTTCGTTGGATACAGTTCGAGCGCCCCTCCCCAGTCGGCCTGCCAGCCCTGGTAGTGGGGAAGGGGCATGTAGAGGATGTAGGAGACGCGGCGGGTCCCGATGACGTCGTCGTGGTTGAGGAGATGGCAGCCCTTGCGGTAGCTGACGACGGACATGTCCTGCTTGGTGCCGGAGAGAGGGCCGCAGCCGGTGACGGCGCGGAGGAAGGAGCGGAACATGGGCGAGTAGAGCGCATCGCGGAGGGTGAGGAGGGAGGGGAGGAGCGCGATCTGCTGCTCGGTGAGGAAGGAGAGCGAGGCGAGGTCGCCGGTCTGGTAGACCTGTAGTTATCAGATATGATTAGCCGGGGGTCGACTGCCTGCAAACAATATGACATCCATCCGGTCCCTGAAAATCGCGCATACATCTTGCACTCGGCGCGGTGCGGTGCAGAGCGAGTGCTGCGCGTCGCGTGGGGGGGGGGGGGGAGACAGGGCCAGAGGAAGAAAAACGGTGCTTGCCTTGTAGATGTCCGTCTCCTTCTCTGAGAAACTGAGCTCTGAGAGCGCCTCGTCCTTCACGCGCTGGAGGAGATCGTCCTGGAAGAGCTTGTCGACGACGACATGCTTGAACGGGCCGCTGGTGTCGTACTCTGTGTGCAATCGGTGGATGTTGGACGGGCCAAAGAGGTCCGGGGCAAAGTGCGGGGTGGGATCGGCGGTGCTCGCGGGAGCGACATCCGAGATGTGGCTAGACTTGAGCCTTTTGAGGAGCGAGGGCTCGGAGTCGGGCTGGGGGCTCGGGGAGCGGTCTGCGGTGGTCCTGTGTGTCATGCTCTGGGAGGGTGGTCGCTGTGTGCGGGACGTCGGGGGACGAGCGGGGGAGCGGGAGCGGGTCGCGTAGGGGATTGGAAAAAGGGAAGGGGTAAGTATATGTGGGCTGAGCGAGGATGATGGAGAGCGAAAGCCTCGGCCAGACCAGACTGCGAAATCTTGCTCTCCGCCCGCAGGCGCCCGACGCATCTCGCTCTCCATCTCACTCGCCCTTTCTCCCATGCGCGCCCTCGCCGTCTAGGCCCTCCCTCTTCCAACTCCGAAACAGATATCTTTCTCGGCCGTCTCTCAGCGCGCCCTCTCCAGCCCGCAGTCCCACTCGGCGGGGGCGCAGACTCGCCATTGGCCAACGACGCTCGCGCGGCAAGTCCCGCATGTCCCGATCTGGCAGCGTGGACTGGTACGCGGTGGCTCTAGACAGACTCAGACTGTACACTGTACTCAAGTCTCAGTGCCTGCCATCTATGATCTGGGACCACGAGTGCGCTGAATGTACAGCCCGTCGATCGCGCATCTGCCAGCGAACAGCAGCAAGCGACGGTCGTCGGCCATGTCCATCTGCATCCGCCAGTGAATCCGAACCGCGCCTGACGTCATGGCCCTAGACCAGTCTCTATCTCTTCCCCTAGCTTCCCCTCCGCATCCAGCGCCGCTGAGCAGAGCGAGCATGATCTTCCCGTGCCGCTCCCACTCCGGCGGCCTCCCCTTGCCTCCCACCCGCGAATCCACCCCCACCAGCGCGATAACCAGATCCATGAAATCTTCGAAGCCCGAGCCTCATCCCCGCTCAACCCACGCACCTCCATAGAACACTGACAGCCCGCGCACCCCCACACAACCCACTTCTCGTCCCCCGAAAGCCTAGAGTCCCGAACCCCGCTCTCCGTTCACGACCCACGATGCACTCCAGGTCCCCGGACTCTCCTTAATTACAACGCCTCGGTTGACGTCGCATAACGTACCATAACGTTCAAGCACAACCTTCCCTTCCGGTGGTACACACAGCACGGCGATCTGCACGCTGACTCCGGGATGGGGGGGTCTCGACAACTCGACCGCGTGCGACTGTCCAAGATAGGATGGCGGCGTGGCGCCCCAGAAGCTACAAGTACACATACAGCGAACGTACGTAACCAGGACAACCCCTGTCCCGACTCCCAGCGCCATTCGACGTCGACAGCTCTCCCTGGCCGCCCGGACCAGCGCCACCCCGGTGTATGTACGGCGACAGCTGTCAGCTGGCGAGGAGGACGTGTCTCGTGAGGGTGGCGAGGATAGAGATGAAGAGGGGGGAGGCAAGAACGCGATATCCACAGTCCGCGAAACAAGATGCACATCGGGCGATAATTATAACCTATACGTACTTGCACAACTCTCACATACACGGCGCGGTGGCGATGATGACAATGATGGGGGGATGGGGGATGGGGGGCTTGAATGCACGGCTGGCAATGTCCATACGGCGAACACTCCTCCGCCCTCTCTCCACAGGCGGAAAAGGGGACCGGCTGGGCCCAAGTATGTCCCGGCGTCGTGCGCCCCTTGCAACAGGCAACACGCTCTCGACAGACCAATCAGACAGCGAACGACGTCTTCTCGTCGCCGCTGCCACACCGCGAATTTGTGCGGCCGGCCGACGCGTGATGCCTGTGAGAGTGCGGGTGCGAGTGGGAACGGACATGCGAGTGCGAGTGCGAATGTGTGTGCCTGTGCGCGCGCGGTGAGCCGGGCGGAGCGGGGCTGGCGGTGGGCACCCATGCCTCCGTGGCGTGCATCCTGCGCGCCTCCTCCTCCGTCAGACCCCCAATGGGCACGGTCGCATACACCGCGACGCCGCCGTTGGCGGCAAAGTGATGTGAGCGCCCGTCAGATGTCGAGCAGGAGGGTGTTGTGGGTGTTGGCATCAGGTAGATCCGCTGCATGGGCACGTCCGTCTTGATTGCCCTCAGTGCCACGAAGTGCGCCCGGGCGCCGGCGAGGAAGTCGCGGGTGATGTGCGAGTAGAATTGCGAGAGTGCGATGACGATGTGTAGCTGTCCGCAGCCAATGGCGGGTCCAGGAAAAGAGTGCGTCAGTACGTTGAGTCAATGCGGCTCGTCCCGCCACCACGCCCGCGCAGCATACGGGCGGATGTATCAGGACGAGACGGCCGAAGCCGTCATGGGACCGACGCAAAAAAGCAGAAGACTCACCCGGACGACGATGAGGATGAACATGATCCCCAAGATGGCGACAACGGCGCGCTCGAACCACTGCTCGCAGTTCTCGAGCGAGAGGCCCATCTCGCCCATGTCGCGCATGAGCTCGGGGTGGCGGGAGAGCTCCTCGCACACTGTCGAGCGGATATAGGGCGAGCTGAAGGTGGTGTAGCTCACGCCAAGTGTTGCTAGCGTGACGAACACAAAGTCCGCGATGGAGTAGTCGCGGTAGATGCGCACGAACAGCCGGACGTGCTGCATGGATGGGGAGGCGAAAACGGGACCATGTCAGCACGACTGGAACGCTGGAACGGAGCAGGACACCGAAAAGGGAAGAATGTACGTTGGGAGGAAGATGGGGAAGAACGGGCGGGCGGCCATGGTTGGAAACGGACGAAACGGACAACGCAACACACCTTGGCGATCCCAACGAAGCCAATGAAGCACGACGCGGCTGCGGCGGCAAAGTACGCAAAGAGGAGGCCCCAGACGATGCGGACCGAGTCGACGGCCCAGACGTCCGAGCTCTCCCACTCGCTCTCGCTTTCCCAGCCGAGGGAGCGGGAGAGGGCGAGGAGGCGGAGTGCGAACGCGAAGTTGCACACGGCGCCGACGAGCGAGGGGGCAAGAGAGAGAGACCTAGAGAGCGACATGGGTGGGTGAGCAAGACGGCCTCGGCGATGTGAGCGAGACGTCGAGAGGCAGGAAGGGGGAATGGGGGAGGGAGAGAGATTGAGATGAGATGGAGAGGGGACAGCTGGAGCCGGGACCGAGTAGCGAGAGACGGGTGGCAGGCGAGCCGAAGGGGGCAGAACGGAGTCAACGCCGGGAGGCGGAGCCGCACAGGGAGCCGTGGGCGGGTCGGAGGGGATGTGGAGGAAGAAAAGGAAGGAGAGCGTCGAGCAAGGCTCGGGACGAGAGAGAGATGACGACGGTGGGGAGCGCACAAGAGATGGGTCCCCTGCCGCGCTCTCGCCCTCCGCACCCCAGAAGCGCCGGCGTAGGGCGGCTCATACCACACCAGTTTGACAACGACGATGACCAACTCACCTGATGTATCGTGCCATGTCCTCCAAAATCTCAGCTGAAGCTTCCCTGCAGTTCGCTCGCCCTTCTTGCTTGCTGGAAGTCGCACTCGAGCTCGGTGGCGGGACTCCGGAGCGGGGAACGTCGGGGGGAAAGAGAGGACGTGGCTGACGACGCGTACGAGCCGATGCCGGGGTTTATGGGAGCTCGGAGGAAGAGAGGGGCCAAATCGCTCACGGTGGCTCGGTGCCTGCTCGATGGGTGGGTGAATGGATAGATGCGAGAAGTCGTCCGTCGCGTTCCAAGAAGCCCGCGGTGCTTATGAACCCTTCATCCACGGCCTGGTGCAGGTGAGGTTTTGTTCCAGTCGGGATCAGACCCTCGGCTCACAGGTACGTGCACACAACTTCACAACACGCGCATTTATGGGCCATGACCTGATTCTGAAATCCGCTCTAGGCCGCAGGAGGATGAGTGCGATCACCCGAGTCTTACCAAGCGACGATGAGCAATCCCAACTCCTTCGGAGTCGGCACCTGTCGGAACCCACTCCGAGACCTCGGGGTCGGTCCGCATCCACCCATTTCCAGATTTCTGCGTCCATCATCCTGCAGCGTTCGAGTGTCGTTTGCACAGCACAACAAGCTGCGGCCGCAAAGATGAATCGCAGCACAGTGTGTCGGTGACGCATCTAGTCGTCTTAGCGGCACTTTGAGATATCCTGAATCTCGGTAAGCTTCGTGAGACTGTACTTATGTACCATTTGAATTTTGCAGACTCCCCGTTCCCACCAGCGCTTTGCTAGACAGTAATAGCCGATTGAGCACTGTAGGTGGTTGCTGTGATCCGACTACAGAGTCAAGTCCCAGATCACCAACGCCAACCATATATTTATCTGCAGTGAGTACTGTCAGTCCAAGTTGGTCATCGTATTGTGGTATGCATCTCGATGCTGCCGGGGCCCGGTTGACGAGTCACGAACACCTCAGCCTCACCTGCGCCGCGCCCGCAGCATGCCTGACAGCGTAATGCACCTATGACCGCGCGCGTAAACGTCTGCGTGTCTCGAGCATGGTCGTCAATGTCGCCAAACATCCAATTCAGTCGCTGCCACACGGGGTCGCTCGGCGACAATTGTATGCGCGGAGTGCATCGAAGCTGTGAAGATTGCGATCAGGAGAATATCATCCGCAGGCTGGGAGAAGGGCTTGCTCTCTGGAGCTATGGGTGTTTCGTCCTGACAGTCCATGGTTTTATATTAGGTATCTGATGGCTATGTGGTACAGTATTCTACAACATTATAGCGGTGCGCTTCAACTGTCTGTATGAGCAGCACGCTCGTAGACCGGCGTGCGTGTGAAGCTGTCCAGAAGTAGTGTGAGAGGGTTTACGAATTTCGCTTCTCCGCTTGTGAGGATCGAGCACGCGCATCGATGGAGTCTGCAATCCTCGCCTGCTCTTTTTGCTCCGCGTCTAGTATGTCTTTCCACGAGTGGTCGACGGGCTAACGCATACGTCAAAGTTAGACAATATCTTGCTTAGAGGGAAGTGGGATACTCACCAAGTGCCGGACGCGCCGCTCGTCCTCATCTTCATAGGCTTGCGCGCGCTGTTTGTGGGTCATAATTCCGGCTGCGATGATGATGCCGATGGTCAGTCCCTGCGCCCATACACGGGCCTGGACCACCTGTCCGCGATATCACGTCAGAACGGGATGCGCTTGCTCCAAAAGTGATTGTGGCCGAACCTTCTGCGGCATGCTCTGGTATCTAGCGACCGAAGGGCCACAGCATAAGCGGGCAGTCACCAACTCCATGTGGACAAAGTTCGGACGTACGGATCTCGCATGATGTAGCCAAATGCACCGGTCATGGCAGCAGCCCAGCTTCCAACGATCACGCCGTACTGGTGTCGCCTCACGAAGTCGCTGGCCTTCTCGCCGAGCGAGAGACGTTCCCATTCCGCATCTTTGCGCGCCTGGATCGCATCTATTTCCGCCTTCCCTGCGTCATGCCTTTGTCGAGACGCGCGCGATCAGCCAATGTGCAGCACGGGAGAAGGGAGAGATGACAGACGCACCATTGCTCTCGCTCGAACTTCAGGCCCGCACGCTCCGCACTGATCACAAATGCTGGGACGGCGACAAGGATGACGCCAAAGGCTTTGAGCGACGGTTGCAGGGCGCGATAGTATGGATATCTGCGATAGAGCAAGTATGATGCTGGGAGCGCGACTCCTAGTCCTCCTGCGAGGCCTTTGAGTCCCCCAACGATGGTGGCACGCTGTTGAGCGTCCTGCTCTTCCTTAGTGATGATCTGCACCAATTGGATGAGAGCACCATTGCGATGGGGGCAACGGGGATGAGCGTACCTTCATAGTGCCAGTGGGAGAGAGAATGCGTGGTAAAGAGGTGTTGTGGAGAGTGTGGAGGCATGGCTGGAGACTGGGAGTCGATATAAGTATCTCGAGCTAGGACGTCGACGGGCTGGATGAGAGCGGGTCCGGGCGCTCTCGGACTCAGGGCAGACATCGAGGTGACGTCAACGCGATCCGGCCTATGTATGGGCTACCGCCTGGGCGGTCCGAGCTCCCGCAGTCGTGAGAACACGGGAGTGTATACGAACCATCGGGCATCGTCGGGTCATCCCTTGTCGACGTCCATCCACCAGCCCAGTTTCTCATGCAAACCGAAGTCTCGACGAGATTCAAATTCAGGCTGCAGCTCGTATGATCCGCATTCAGTGTCTGCGCTCCCGGGAACTTTCGCCTCTCGCATCATTCCGCACGACGCCAAACTGTAGCACTAACGGTATGGGCGGCCAGGCGTCCCGCTTCTTTCCTCTTTCATCATGGTAGACTCGGATGTACACGGACATCCTCTGCCAGTACATACTGATGGTAAATTCATGCAAACACGCAGAACAACTCGGAACCTTGGAGCAGAAAGTGCGGGTAGCCACCTTACGCCTACGATGTTCCGACTCAGCGTGTGCATAAGGCACCATGCGCAATATATTATCTTGCGTTCAGGACTCGTGGTGCATACGCTGCAAGCTTGGCCACTCAGAAAGCTGAGTCTACAGGCAAAAGATACACTTATGGGAAAGATGCCACTCACGATTGCTCATGCAAGCACACCACGCCACCCGGCTAGGCTCAGAGTCTGCTTCTTTCCATCTCCTTGACAGTCTTGTCGACGTACTCCAGCTCGCAAGACGACAGATTTGTTCAAATGTCGCTCTTCCACGTCTTTGTAGTCTCGTACACGCAACCATCGGCTATCTTGACTTTGTGCCGTAGCCGACTACGGCCCGGCGACATTGTGGACAAAGACCGCGGTCCTTCAAAAGGCCCACCTCACTTGCCTGGTTACAACCACCACGTTTCTTGCCTCACGACCTCCTCGAACTGCTCTCGTTCAGCTTCTCCACTTCCTCTCAACCCCCACGTCTATTATCGCTCTCCCACTTTCTCCCACTCGTCGTAGCTCCTCCATGGATCCCCGCTCGTACAAGGACATCCTAACCAAGTCCGGACAGACTTACCGCACCTTCGTCGTCCCGCCCAAGGACGCGTCCAAGCCGACCATCCTCTTCATACACGGCTTCCCCTCCACCGCGTACGACTGGCGGCACCAGGTTGCGTTCTTCACCAAAGCCGGCTACGGCGCCATCGCGCCCGACCTGCTCGGGCACGGCGGCTCGTCCAAGCCCGCGGGCCTCGACCGCTACGCGCCCAGCAAGATTGCAGCTGACCTCGTCGACATCCTCGACCAGTCAAAGGTCCAGCGCGTCGTCGTGGTCGGCCATGACTGGTATGTTGCGTTTAGTCCCGACCCCACCCTGGCCGTTAACCATGTCCTAACCATGGCCGGTGTGCGCACCGTGTAGGGGCTCAATCCTGGTCTCGCGCCTCGGGATGTACTATCCTACACGCTTCGCGGGCCTCGCATTCCTCGCGAGCGGGTACTGCCCTCCACTCGCCGGCTTCGACCTCAAGACCGTGCTCAAAACCCAGCGCGAGGCCGTTGGTACAGAGTTATTCGGGTACTGGCTGTATGCACACTCTACAAAGCCTCAGACGCGATGCGGGCTCGACTGACTGCCCGCCTCTAGCTTCCTCGCAGAGGACCGCGCAAAGGAGATCGTGGACGCGCATGTAAGCGTTTGCCTTTCGGTGGTACCCGACTGCACATCCCGAGCTGACATCTCTCCAGCTTGAGTCTCTTCTGACGCTCTGGTACACGGCCACGCCGGACATCTGGAAGACGGTCCTCGCGCCTCCCGGCCAGCTCGAACCGTGGCTCAAGAAGGACAGCAAGGCGCCCCTCGCCTCGTTCGTCACCCCAGAGGTACGTCCATCCCCGCGAACATTGTGCGTCTTTTCTGCGTAACTCATTGGTTGGTCTGCGAACAGGACAAGGCGCGCATGCTCGCCGAATGGCGCAAGGCAGGCGGCCTCAGCGCCGCCCTCAAGTGGTTCAAAGTGATGGCATCGGACGTCATGGGCAAGGACGACGCAGGTGAGTGCCCGCGCCCCCACACTCGCGTGTCGTGGATGGACGCAGGACGTAGTGCTGACGCCATCGTGTCCTCGCCTGCAGCCGTGGACGGCAAGCTCGCGCTCGAGCTCCCCGTGTACTTTGCTGGCTGCGCGCGCGACCACGTCTGCATCGCGGCGCCCTCGGCGGAGATCGTGCGTCAGTTCTGCTCGAAGGGCACCGTGGAGACGTTCGACACCGGGCACTGGGTCCAGCTCGAGATCCCCGACAAGCTAAACCGCTCCCTCCAGACGTGGCTCGAGAAGTCCGTGGGCAAGTGAAGGAGTGAACGTTTGGCATCTCGTCGTGCTATCAAGTGTAGGATTTTGGGCAAGTGATCGTCCGCTGCTGGTGTGCAGGACAACTCAGAGCTAGTCAAACGGTCGGATCGTGCACAACTACTCGCTGTATTTTTGTTTTGCCTGTATCCCCACCTTTCTTTGTACTATGTGTAGCGTAACAATAGGCTGTAATGCTATGTGGGCTGAATTGCGTCGTGTTCACGTCGTGGTATCGTACGTAAGTACATCGGAGGGGTCGTGCAGTCGTGACGCAGGTGTGCGAGGAGGGGGAACTTGCAAGCTAAAACACATCTATCGTAACATGCACTGGGATCGGAAGTCAAGAGCGCGAAGAGAACACGATGGCTACGCGTATGCGCGTCGCTGCTATACAAGGTCACAGGGGAGGGTACAAAATAACTCAGCACTATATGATATAAGGTACGGATTATCCGTCGATGGAGGGTGCGCGATAGAACTATGAGACGAAGGATACGAAGTGCACGGGGAAGTGCGAACGAGGGCGTGAAGGTGAATCAAGGCTTGGACGCAGCACGATTGGCGTTGCGCCGCTCAGCCTCCAAGACGACCTTCGGCCCGCGCTTAGCCATCGTCCACAGGAAGAGAGCGACGACGATCGCAAACTGGAGCCAGAGCCACGCTTCGAGCACAAACCCGACAATGCCATCCTGCTTGGCACCCTTGGGATCGACAACAGTAGCACCTGGTCGCAAGGTCACCGACCGGTCGGCCTCGGCCTCCTCCTGCGCTTGTGTCTCATCTTCGACCTGAACTTCGCGGCCGCGCACAGTGCTGGGAGAGTCCGGCGCGGACGAGGATGATGACGCAAAGCCGAGTGGAGAGAAGCTCCCCCTGCTCGCGACGCGCTTGATCTGTCCGACCGCGCTGTCGAACGTCTCGCTGAGAAGCCCTCCCGCGCTTGCTTTGCGGAAGAGGTCCGTCGTTGACCGCCGGCCCAGTGTCGAGGACGATGACCGCTTGCGCAGCACCTTCTCGCTGAGGGACTCTTGCAGGGAAGGCGAGGGTTGGAAACGACCCTCGACCCAGCGGCTTGTCCGCGCCCGGACGGTCTGGGAGAGGCGGTATTGTCGGGTGGAATTTGATGGGCGTAGCTTATCAGGAGTGGGCGTAGGAGGCTGCAGCTGCAGGTCAGGTATGCGAGGCGGTGTCGAGGGTTCGGGTCCTTCCCATCGCTCTTCGGAATGCTCGTCGACTGTCGGGAACGATATGGGAGGAAGGACTGCGACAGACTCGCTGGGGGACGCGGGTGAGGAGTACATGCCGGCAAGATCGACCAGGCTGCTCGCACGAAGGTGATGATTGATGCCGCGCTCAGCCCAGTCGTCGCCGAACTCACTACCGAGTTCGCTGCCCAGGGTCCTTCCAACGCCCGGTCCGTCCAAGGGTGTCGGCAGGGTACTTATCGAGGGGGAGGGAGGGGCAATACCGTCTGTTGCAGAGCTCGACCATGTGGATATGTCTCCGGCATCTACAGAACGGAAGGCAGGCGAGACCCTCAAGGTAGGAGGATATTCGCCCCATCTTGAGAAGCCAGCGCTCTCCATACTAGTGTCGGGGTCGGAGTCAAACAGTCCAACGACAGTCTTGCGTGCCTTGGAACCAGTACCTGCCTTGATCAACCCGTCGCGGACGGTGCTCTGCATATCCTTGTTGATGCCTCTCGCAAATACGTCGGACTCGGAGGACATGAGTCTGCTTATGTCGCCAACGATCGTCCTGCGAAGGCTGCTGAACCGGATTGTACCCGTGCCGAGTGCGGGGTCAGCATCCATGCCACTCAGTGCCCTGTCGTCTTCCTCCTGGATCTCGAGGTCGACGTCTCCATCGTCCAGACAGTCATATACGCGTCGGATGCTCTCGGCGTCCCATTGAGCGGCCCGCATGCGATCCTCGGTGAGCTTCTGCTGCTCCTTGATCTGCGCATTGGTCTCCTCCAGCTCGCGAATCTTGATTAGGAGCTGAGAGACTATCGCGTATTCAGCCGGAGGGGGTACGTCACGGCTGGAACCAGGAGGGGTAGGGAAGTACGACTCAGGATCTTCGTCGCACTGACTATCATCCTCGTAGCTCGTGCTCGCGAGAGCTCGCTCGACGACGCGTTCGGATGCAGCATACGACGTCTCCGCCGACGCGGACGAGCTGCTCGCACTCCGCTTGATAGGACTTGACCGGGACGCAGGCATCCAGCTCGGCGGCGCAAAGTCCCTGATCTCCTCCGCGGACATGTCCGAGCCGGGAACCAACGTCGACTTTTCCTTGAGGGCCTGCAACCGTGCCTCCCGCTCCTCCTTGCGCTTCTGCACGTTGACTGCTTGCACGGCTGCCTTCGCCTGTTCCTCCAGTTCGGCGCCCCTCGCCTGCGTCCTGTCGAGCTCATCGCGCAGGTCCTGGATCTCCTGCTCGAGTTTGCGCAGCTTCCGTTTCCCCGCTTGGTCCGCCTTCAGGGACTCAGTCTCGAGCATCTCTAACTTTTCGATGAGCTCGGCGTTCTGGTCTGAGAGCATGGCGAGTTCGGCGGGCGTCACAGAGATCTTGCGCGTGCGGCGGAGCCGGGATATAGAGAGCGGTTGCGGAGGTTCGGGGGAGCCGGGGAAGGCCACAGCGGAGTAGGACGGGGACTGCTCTAGTGCGGGAGGCTCCAGGCGAAACGGCGACGACGGGCGCGAGGCCGTGGGGGTGGAAGTCCTTGTGCCCGGGAGTCGAGCGAGCAGGGCTTCATGCTTCGACTTGAGGGTGACATTGTCGGTGTACAGCGTCTTGCACAGCGCAGAGGTGAGGCTCAACTCTGCCAGCCGCACGCTCTGAGCTTTAACCGTGCGGTGGGAGACGATGGGAAGATATACCACTCACCTGTCTCGCGCGACTTGATGATCCCGTCCGCTTTCAGGAGCAAGCCCGAGAGCTCCTCCCGCGACTTCTCGTTCATCCAATCGTCGATACCCGGCGTCCCTGGCAGTCCAATCCCCTCTGTCTTGGATGCAGCCGCGTTGATCAACTGCGCGGTGACCGGTATAGGAGAGTCCAGGATCACTTCCTCCAAAGGCCCAGGAGGGGCGTAGGGAGGAGGCGGGGCGAATCGCCCGAAGTTCAGCGAGCTCGACTTGCGAGCCTTTGCAGGTGGCATGGGGCGTCGGGGCGTGGTGGTCGAGTTGGCCGACAGCATCGTAGCCAAGAAGCTGAGGTGCAACCAAGAAGAAGAGGAAGCTTAGAGGGGTATATGTACCGGTCACTGTGCGCCAGGGTCCTCGGAGTGGAAAGTGCGGGGAAGGGAGTCGAAGTGCAGCGCAGGGGCCCACAGAACGCACACAGAGCACAGAGAGACACCTGGCCGCGAAATATGGAGGAGAAAGTGGCGAAGGCGAGGTGGTTGTGAGGGGCGCAGACGCACCGATCGGGGACCAAGTTCGTCGACGCCTCCGCCGCCGCCGACCAGCGGGCCCACCGCGAACCTTGCCAGCCTCTTTCACGTGCATCTCAGCGGCTGGTCCAAATGCTTCTCTCCAGCCACCGTCGCGTCTCACTTTCAGCAGGCATATGAAATGAGGCATCCGAGGCCCCAACCGAGGACGTGTGCTGATGATTTACAAGACGACGACGGTGATTACCATGCTACATACAATCCTACACTATGAGCTATCGGAAGGGCGATGTAAAGAGAGGCATGCGCGCTGTGCGATACGAAACATATGCATGGAGAAGAGTGCGGGAAGCATATCTACTTTTGTGCGTTCTGTCCAAAGGAAAATGTGCCCGAGGGTGCACCGAAGGAGAAAGCACCAGAGCCTTGTTGGTTGGATGCTGGCGCACCAAAAGGCGAAGCTGCTGGCTGCGATCCGAAGGCGGGCGCGGCTCCAGAGGCCGGCGTGGATGCATTGCTAGCAGCTCCTCCGAAGCTGAATGTGGGCGCAGCCGGCTTGCTCTCGGTGGCGCCTTGGGCAGCAGCGGGTGTGGTGGCTGGCGCACTGGTCCCTCCAAAGCCGAAACTGAACGCGGGCTTGGTCGCATTCCCTGAAGCAGCACCTGGCGTGGTCGTCGCCCCGAAGGCAGGGGTCGACGTCGTGCCAAATGCTGGTGTGGACGATGCCGACGACGCACCAAAGGCTGGAGCCGGAGCCGTTGACGATCCAAACGCAGTCGTGCTTGCAGGTGTAGTGGACGACCCGAACGTGGGCGTCGACGAGGATCCGCCGAATGAGAACACAGGCTTAGGGGCCCCTGTGTCTGGTTGAGCCGTGTTGGAGTTCTGCGCGCTGTTCCCAAATATTGAAGGGGCCGGCGTTGACGAAGGCGCAGTGTTGCCACCAAACGAGAATGCAGACTTAGGAGCCTCCGCTGGCTTGGTAGTGGCACCCGAGGCGGCAGCACCGAAAGGCGATGAGGTGTTCGTAGCCTGCGCACCTCCGAATGGCGAAGACGACGATGCAGCCGGTGCGGCTCCGAAGGGCGAGGATGTAGTTGCATTGGGCGCGCTCCCAAACGGCGTTGGTGCAGAGTTGGAGGTGTTACCAAAGCTGAATGCGGACTTCGGAGCTTCCGCAGGTTTGCTCGTTCCATTCGCAGCTCCGCCGAATGGCGATGGGGCTGCCGCAGGGGTCGTCGATGATCCACCAAAGACATTGGATGCGGGCGTACTACTTGGGGCGCCAAATGGAGATGCAGGCTTCTGAGTCGCCGCAGTTGCGTCCTTGTTTCCGAAACCCGCAAAGGGACCAGGAGCAGACGACGCTGCTGCTTGAGTGCTGGTGTTGGTACCAAAGCTGAATGTGGGAGCCGAAGTGGTAGCAGGCGTGGTCGAAGACGCTGCTGCGGGCGCGGTACTCGTAGGAGGAGGCGCAGGCGCAACACTCGATGGCTTCGACGAGACTCCGAAACTGAATTTCGGAGCACTCGACGCAGGAGTGGTTGAAGCGGTCTTGTTCGTGTCTGCCGCTGCCGCGGGAGTGCTGGTTGCAGGCGCATCTGGCTTTGCGAAGGAGAACGTGGGATTTGCGGAAGGTTGCGTCGACGGGGGAGGGCCCATGCCAATACGGGACAGCAAGGATACCCCGGGTTTGGTCTGCTCAGTCTTCGCAGCCTCACTTGTCGCACCAAATGGAGTCGCAGAGCCAGACGTCCCACTCTGCGCAGGCGTCACGCCAAATGAGAAAGTGGGTTTGGGTGCCTCGCTGCTCTGAGCCGGTGCAGTGGCAGGACTTGGACCCGTAGCAGATGCATTACCTGTGGCAGGCTTTGGCGCAAAGAAGTTGGGCGTAGATGCAGAGGGTGCAGGCGTTTGGGTTGCCGGCTTCGCGAAGAAGTTTGGAACGGACGAGCTCGACTGCGGTGTTGGCACTGCGGCTGTGACAGCAGGGGCCGTAGGCGCGCTGGCAGCGGGAGTGGGGGGGAACGAGAAAGGGGGCTTCGATGTTCCCGTGGGGGGAGCTGCCGGGGTAACCGTGGCAGAGGGGATATTCAGCTTCGGTGGCTCAGATGTAGTCGTCTTGTTAGCGGAAGATGCCGATGGAGGAGCGAAGCTGAAAGATGGGGCAGCCGGGGCAGCCGAAGGAGCGGGGGTGGCCGATGTAGCCGGCTTCTCCGGACCCTTCGTTGTCGGCGGAACAATTGACGGAGGAGCAAATTGCGACGGGGCTGAGGTGGAACTGGGAGTAGTGGTAGACGGTAACCCGTGTTTCGTCTCAGCTTGACGAGCAGCCTGTTGCCGGTCACGGATCTTCGACATAGCCGCTGCCTCCAAGTCCTGCTTCTCCCATTTCGAGTATGACTTCGACTTCTGCAGCTTTGGGCTGTCGGTTGCCGGCGAGGCGGGGGCTTGATAGACTGATGAGATACGCCTGTTGGGGTGGGAGGCGATATGCGGGGCGGGGAATATGTTTAGACGTAAGCCAACATTCGTGGCGACAGATTGTCTCAGCGGTCCCCTCTTGACTGGACTCTCGCGAGAAGACATCGTAGATGACCACAGCAGGCTCTTGCCAGCTCTCGAAGGCGAGTCCTGGATTTAGCGTCGGTCAATATCCCCGACCGTGGATAATAGACAATGACTCACCGGAACGTCACCAGGCGTTTGCGGTTCAGAAACGGTAGGCGCATCTTGCCATGCTAGCTCGTGACGTTCCTTCGCTGCCTGATATTCCTCTTCAGAGAGCCAGGTCTCTACGTAAACATCCACATGAGCCCGACGATCCGGGTGCTGAGAATCGCTCGGCTGGCAATGACGTTAGATACGAAATATCCAACGAAGACGTGACTGGATCCAGGACTACTCACCATGGGGAACAACGACCGTGATTTCTTGACCAATTCTTGACGAAGCCTTTGACCGTTTGGCCCCACCTTGTACCGTATGCCGTTCGACTCCCATTCCTCGCCGATGCGCCTGCCTTTGCACAGGGGGTCGTTCGATAGAGGAACGATGTCATCGTTCGACCGTCGTCCGCGTTTCTTGCGCGTAGAGTTCCGTTTTGGCAGCTCCGAATCGGAGTCGTCACTATCGTGGGAACGCGAGTCGCGACCACGCTTCTGTCCGCGCGACGACGACTGACCTAACTTGTTGGAAACAGTCCGCCTGCGCCTGCGCCGCTGTGGTTTCTCATCGTCCTCCATGGGAGAGTCATATCCACCAAAGGTTGAACCAGCTTCCGCCCTATCACGTTTCTTGCCCCTAAGGGCAGTGTCGGTTTCCTCGTCTTCCTCCATATCATCCTCCATGTCCTCTTCGGGCGATTGCGGAGACCGGTCAATGGACACTTTGCGTGCCCGTTTGTCGAGACGATGGACATGCGACATCTCCAGACCCTCATCGTCCTCGACACTCGCCACACGCTTCGAGCCACGCTGAGCGGGCACCTGGTCCACGTCCATCTCTTCGTCAGACCCATGCCATCCGGCTTCTTCGTCGCCGTCGATCAGTTCCTCCCCCTCCACGCGAGTCTTCTTCGCTTGCGTCTCGTTCTCAGAGTCAACTTCATCATCCAAGGCATGTTTCCCATGAAGCGACCGCGTGACGATTGGTGGCTTGATGCCGCTCGGTCGAGGCTTCCGACCAGACGCAACGTTCGGCAGCGGGGGCGGGAACGGTTGGGGAGAGCGATCTTGTTCAATAGGAACATGTATGGGAGGTGGATCGGGTCGCGAACCGACTCTGAACCGTGGGTGTGAAAACAAGAAACAGAAGATGAACCATACTGGGACGTACGGATTGATACGATCCAAGGGTGGATAGACGTTGCTGTAACCCGCTGACGGTACCGTCGAGTCATGTGGTGAAGAGACTGGACACCGAATAGTCAGCAGCGAGGCTCAGAACATTTGAAGGAGTCACGTACTCGGTTCCGCCGCCCTCTCATCACTGTCGCCGTGCGATATGCTGATGACTTCCCCCTGCATAGGACCTCCCCGTCTCCTATCAGTACCTTTGCGAGCCTGTAAGGCGGCGGCATATGCTACGTTGAATGGCCTGTTGTCATCATCGGGGATACCATGGCGTCGTCGCATAGCTCTGCACGGGTACAGTTAGTAGTGGCGCGAGCGAGAAAAAGCCAGATATTTGCTCACTTGCGATACCTGTTTTCCCTCCATTGGCGGTAGTTTGGTGCCACACGTACCCATGCGTACAACGCGGCCAGCCCGAGCCCAAGCAACAAAGTAATCTGACCAGGATCTGAGAAGACGGAAGAAGGCTGAGGAGAGACCTGCAGGCGTCCCCCAAGGATGTCTGAGGATTCGTCGTAGTCCATGGCAGGCCTGAAGAGACAAAGAAGCCTCTACGCTGGAGTATGTCGCGTCGGAGGCGTCGGGCTGGCGCGTCGAGAGCACGGTGGAGGCGGTACAGAGCAAAGTGATGACCACTGCCAGATGGTTCCGCGTGTGTGGATCGTGGCGGAGATTGAACTCGTGCCCGATCTAACCTCGCAAACCTTACGTAATACGGCTGGTGGGTCTAACCTGCCTGAAATGGTCGAGTCGCCCGGAAGCGCTCTCTCGTCAGACTCGTATGCCACGGACAGGTCTGAGGTCTCTGACTCTCTGCCACCCGTTGTCTCTGATTTGAGCCATGATGAGCGCATGCCGACCGAGCTTCCATCCAACGAGAGATCCATCTTGACATACTCATCGCGCGAACGTCCCAACTCCGGTTTGTCCGGCAATGCGATGAAGGCCGGGTGTTATGTACGAGAAGAACAGGATTCAGCAGGCCGAGATGCGGTGACTGCGCGTGAATAGATCATGGAGATGCCCCGGCCAGGTTGTGCTAGAACGTGTACGTCCTTGACGAGCGGGCGGACGAGGGAGCCGGTTGAGGGGACTCTCGTACACATTTGGCATAATCCTGCTTTCCACGTGGGAAACAGCGCTGCTCATATAGCGCGACTCTCATTTGTCGCCAGTCTCACCGTCGTTCCTGTCCGGCATCTCCCCCTCTCCCTCCTCCCTTCCCTCACCCTCCCTCTTCACTCACTCGACATGGCCAAGCTCGTCACCTACGCTGAGCTCAAGGAGCACAGGACCAAGGACAGCCTGTACATTCTCTTGCACGAGAAGGGTACGTCTCTATGCTATCTTGTCCCCTCCAGAATGACAGCTCATTGTCAATTCCCTCGCGCAGTGTACGATGTCACGAAATTTATTGACGAGGTGTGTACCGGTCCCTCCCACACGTCTTCCTCAGAGGAGCTCATGCACGGCGAAAGCATCCTGGAGGCGACGAGGTGATCCTCGCGGAAGCTGGTACGTCTCACGCCTGTAACTCTATTTTGTCATGTACTCACGCGCTTCTAGCTCGGGATGCAACTGAGGCATTTGAGGATGTTGGGCACTCAGATGAAGCGCGTGCTCTCCTCAAGGACATGTTGGTTGGTGACTTCGAAAAGACGGATGTGCGTGGGCATTTTCTCCATATCCCGACACTAGTCTGACCGGTTTTTGTCCTCCGGTTCCGTAGGAGCTGAAGACGAAGGGCCCCTCGAGCTCCTCTTCACACAGCGCGGTCAACACTGCTGTTGAGCAGGGATCCAAGTACGTCGCCTTCGTCTTCATACCGTCGACGCGTCTTCTGACGATGGTACGCGCAGCATGATGTACTTTGTCCCCCTCGCCGTCCTCGGTGCTTACTTCGCATGGCGCTACTACTCGAACGGCACGATATGAGTTGCGTGTTTGTTATACCTCCTTCCGTATTACCCATCGCATTATACATCCACTGTGCTTCCATTGCTGTGATATAGAACTTAATGCTCGCTGTTCGTGCTGAAGTACGCATGCGTGGTCTGATTCCCCGGGATCGTACGACGTGGGCCGCTGCTATGCTATGAGTGTCAACATTTTGCCGGCCCCATGCGTGTTCGGAATGTGTGCGTCAGTGTTTACCGCACTCTAGCATGTGGTGGATTCACAGGGCAACAATTGGCCGTCAATACATAATTGTGGACGAGGGAGACGTCTCGCCATGGCGGACGTGGACAGACGCGGACGACCAAGAATTCCATCAGCGCTTGTGCTGGCTACCCTTCGTCCCTACCGTCATGCCCCCTCAGCTGAGGTTGAACGCCGTCGCGTTTGTCTCCCCGCAGAATCATCCCATCTTGATCCGGACCTTTGTCCAAGGTCAAGATGAGCTGAAGTACCACTATATCGCACACACCAGTCTCGATGTCATCGACGAACGCAGTGCGTCGGTCTACACTCGCGTTCCCGAGTCCCTCGGACGTCTGACTCTGGCATGCCACCTCTTCTTGGGACGACTTCTATGCCAGTCACCGCCGCGATGGCGTCCAAGTCGACGGATTGCTACATGAATCTCTTGTATACGATGGAGGATGTCGCGGTGTACGGTTACATCACCCCCCTCAAGGTCAAGATCATCATCGCCCTCGCTCTCACCGACTCGGTCGTGCGTGACGCAGACGTCTTGACGGTACGCATTACAGCATCCTCATGCACTACACACTCCCCGTCCACTCAGTCAGTTCTCATTACGCAGATCTTCCGGGCTTTGCACACGGCATACCGCCATGCTGTCGCGAACCCGTTCCTCCGGCTTAACGCTCCCATTGATGGGTCCAACGACCACGCCACGATTCTCCTTGCGGGGAGCTCGCGCTGGCGGATGTTCCGGAAGCGAGTAGACGACATCGGCAAGGCTGTAGGGACGGTGGGAGGCGCTGCATGATCAACACGAAGTTGCCTGCATGCCTGCATGTTTTGAGGGGTCAGGATGCCTTGTGGCGGATAAGGTATGTAGTCTCAAGTACACCTTCCCTTCTATCCATCGGTTCGTCACCTCGTTTCAGGCACAGGCTTTCGCCCAACCCACTGTCTGAAACGAGCACCTCCTGTGGGTCGCCAAGCAATACGCATTGCGTTGACCCGCGGCAGTCCGAACCAAGATTAGCTTCTGCCTTTCTATTGACTCAGCACCCTTGAGAACACCAGCGTTGGGACAGATACGGGGCAGACATCCCATCATCATGTAACGGAGGGGTTGGACCCGATTTTCCGCATCACTCATTTCTGCAGTGTCACAATTCGGGTACTGACGGCAACGGCAAGTAACAGAGTTTGTGGTGTACGCTACAGTCCGACCACGGCTTCTGCCAGCTGATCCAATCCCTCTATCGTCTCTCTTGCCATGACGCGGACAACGTCGTCCGCGTCCGTCGCAGCGATGTACCCCAGGGTGGTCCTTGCGCGCTTCATGGTGACGGGCGGGAGCAAGGAGCCGTCCGCGCTCCCCGTCTCGTACACACGCGTGGTGCAAGCTCGCACGAGAAGCGAGAGGAAATGGAGAGCCGCGCGCCGGAGTGGAGGGAACTTTGTGTTCGTTGACGTAGGGTGAGAGTCCATCCTCGGTGCTGGCTGTGATTTTGGCGGGTCCGCTTCGGCTCCTTGTGCAGCCTCAGCCACTTCTCCTTCTTTCTCACTTGCTGTTCCGGGACGAGCGGCCGCTGCGCGCGGGGCCACTTGCACGGACTCGACTTGGAGCAGGTCGACCATCGCATCTGTGAGGTCCGTCAGGTACGGCAGGACCGCCAGCGGGCTGATTTTGGCGCATTGCGCGAGCAACGAGATCGCGGATGTCCGAAGGACGGTGGGGAAGTGAGACGTCCGGATGACCTGGAACAGCGGCGGCACCAGGAGCGATGCTGCAGATACATTCAATTGATCAGCAACTCAATCTCTACGTACGGCAGTCAGACCAGCTCACCGTACGAGGGCAACGCTTCGCCGCAGCGTCGAATGACCTGACCCAGAGCCTCTCCGACGCGCGTCCGCATATCGACGTCATGCTGCGACATCGCGCTCGGACTCAGGTTGTCGACGCCGTCCGCGTACGCCTTTACGAGCCCGCGGAGGACGTCCTTGCCGTATCCGTCGACCATCGCAGCGAGGCCCTGCACGGCGTTGAGGAACATGTACGAATCGTCGTCCTGGATCGACTGCATGAAGATGGAGAGAATGCCGGGCACGAGTGCGCGGTCGAGCGCGGGCGCCGCGAGGCCGCCCGTGGACGTCCGACGCGCGGAGACGAGCTGGCGCAGGAGGAGCAGGCCGTGCGCCCGGACGGGGAGAAGGGGGTCTTGGAGGAGTTTGAGGGCCTTCTGGTACGTCTCCTGTGGGCTTTCGCCCTCGTCAGGTGAGGATTTTGAGCGCTTCTCGGCGGAGCCTGACGTTGACGCAAGGCGTGCAGTCATGACCATCCTTGCCTCTCGGGCAAGCGAACGCAGGTCCTCGTTCGATACTCTGGATAGTGGTTCGAGTAAGGAAAATATCTCGTTGAGCACCGGAGCGGTGCGTGCGGACAGATCTGGGTTAGCTGCGGGATTGGGTGAGGGTTAGCGAGAGTATCGTTGGGAAGAGAATCAAGGTACCTTCAAGGACCGTGAGCAATAGCTTGACGGAAGTGGTAACCATGTCGTCCGCAGTCGGTTCGGCGCCAGTGTCGGGCTCTTCGTCGTCGCTATCACCTTCATCCAACTCGTCGGATTCATCCGGTACGATACGCAAGTCTTCCATTCGCAAGCCGTCTGAATCCGACCGCCTCGCAGATGCTGGACGCTCAGGCTGACTTGGGCTCTCCAAGGCATGCTTGATGAATGAGAGTATATGCTCGGGCTTCTTCAGTACGCTCGAAGTGTCGTCCGGAGGTATCTGCTTTTGCATCTGCATTACTAGTTGCAAGTACAGCAGTGTTCTATGGCCAAGTTCAGCGAATACCGAGACGACAAATGGGTAACTGCTCACCTCATCGGGTCAGCCTCAGGCTGGCTGCGCAGCTCTCGATAACCTTCAAGCAGCTTGACGAACAGCTCGGATGACACATCGGCTCTGTTCATGACCTTGATGAAGCGCGCCAGTTGGACGGGATCGGGCTTGAGTCCGAGGATGTTGGAGTCGACATCGAGCTCGCCGGCTTCTTCCGCCTGCTCCAGGCTTTCGGGGGTGAAGAGCGCCAGCGGTGCATCCGCTGGTTCGGAACTGATGTAACTTCTAGGTGAGTGACAGGGATTTCATGATCATGAGCGACTCACGCCTCAGCCCTTGAGATTTCTCCAGCGACGTCTATGCGCCAGTTACCGCCTTCGCCGTCGATGATCGTCCAAAGTGTCGAGATGACTTCGTCGCTGCCAACAAGCCGGCCCCATGTCTCTAGGTACCCCTTCAGCGACTCACGCAATAACGGGTCGGATGCCTTGGTCCCTTCGAGATACGCATATAGTGCATAAAGAGATGGAATGATCGGTGTGAATACCGTGGATATGAAACGAGGCGATGGATCTGTATTGGTGAGCAATACTTTGATCGTCCGCAATGAAGCAGCCACCGTGATGTCGCCGGTGCCTATAGCGCGATCAGCTGTCAGAGAATGTGACTGGGGTAAGTATCTACTCGCCTCGCAATATAGGATCGTGGAGCATGCTTAACACGATTCGCGATGCGCACGCCTGGAGAGCTGTATTGTCTTCACGAGTGAGCATCCGGGAGAGGGAGAATGCTATCGCCCGCCGATGCGTGGATGGAAGAGCACGGTCGTCCAAGCTGAGAAGGAGCAGCATACGTGGGATCATGACCTCGCAGTACTCCTGTATCACGCCGTTAGCTACAGCCCGTCGACCAGATGCCGTGACTTACCTGAGCTTTCATGCCGGCGGGTACAGTACACAGTATCCGAGCAACGTGCTCAAGCTTTTCTAGGGATGCATCTTCTCCAGACACCTCTTCCTCGCCGAATATGGACTCGCAGAGACCGCGTAAACCATCCGGGCGGATGACTTGTCGGCTGAGGATGAAGGAGCATGCTTTCCGTGCGTATGGCAGAGACGGAGGTACTCTGGATAACGTCTGGCCGACGGCTGGGATCACCTTGGCTGAAGGAAGTCTTTCAGCGAGGTCGGAGAGAGACTCGGCATAGGTTGACAACGGTGAACCTACCGAGAGAGCAGATGCATCACCTGAGGCCGGAGGGCGTCTCCGGTAGGCATCGAATCCGACGCAAGCGATTTCGGTAGCCAGCCGATGACGACGCAGGGAAAAAGCAAGTCAGGTAAGTGTTGGTTGAGGAGAGTGGCGGTCACAACAGATTGGGACAAGGGTGAGGATATCCCATCTGCGAGGGGGAGAGCCAGTATGCGCGAAGTCATGTTGGACCAAGTGGCATATTCATCCGGAAGCCCTGTGAGATCGATGATTCTTGCCCCTGACACAGCATGCGAGGTGGAGGTTGAGGGTATAGCGGCCGTGATTCGCTGCAGGAGGGGTTCGATGGCCCACTTGAACACGATCGACATCAACGTTCGAACCAGGGCAAGGTCTCTAGTGCCGAAGAGTGAGGGGTCAGGTTGACTTTTGTCCGTCACAGGCTGCCTCTCTCGCGCTCTGAGAGCACGATGAAGATTCTCGATGACGATCAGAGCCTCCTTTGCGGTGTCCAGCTGCGTATGTTCCAGATCAGAATTTTCTTCCACGATCGTCCTACCCGAAAGTGCATGATATTCGGACAACCGGCGACGAAGGACACTGTTGAGATCGGCGAGACGAGTGTCAGAGGCAGCAGAAGAGCCGGTCAAGGCAGCACCAGCTCTGAGGAGACCCTCGACGTCCCAGCCTTCCATCGCTTGCTCTTGTGGTCTCAGTGGAAGTTGGGGAACACTTACGCAGTGTGGCAGTGCTCAGGTGATGACTCAGGAGACAATTCTGGTAATCTAGACGCTAGTGTTGGCATCACCATACGCATCGGCGGCTAGACCCTTGCTCTCAGCGCTCAGCATCATCATTACTTAGCTTTTGAGGACTCAAAGTACTACCGGCATGACCTTGTCTCTGTATCTGCGCACCGCACGATAAAGGTTGTACTCATCGAGCCAGACCCTTGAGCGGCGGCTCTGTGACCCAGTGTCACTGAGTCGTCGACGCGTGCGGCGGTTGATGAAGTTGAAGCTCCAATCCCAGACTTCCGCTAGCAGCGCTTCATGACTATGTTTGGAGTCGGGCTAGGTTTAGCTATACACGCGAGGTACGTCAGCAGTAGTGTGAGGCTTTGACAAAGTTCCAGACCCATGCTACCCAACTTCGTCAAAGACCCGGTCTCAGTCGTAACCTGTCCAAACGTGAGCGGTCAAACATCTGTTCTACGCCATGAATTCTGAAGAGCATTACCTGACGACTGTGACGTTACTCAAATTACTCTCATCCACATTTTGCTGCCAAGGAGATGCCGACGGATAGGATGACACGAACATTCACTACACTACTTGCCACAGTGAAGCTGACCGTACACAAAGGTAAACGCTCCGCTTTTCTGTCACATTGATGGCAGAGCTGCTTTGAAGAGGATATTGCATTGGGACTGAGCCGCTCCACGTACGCTGTGGACCAATTAGACTGTGGTCCAGTGGCTTTGGGAATAGCGCAAGAAGGGTCAAAGCGGCGCTCTACTTGCCCTTCCGTCAAAGCTTCCACTATGCATATATATGCAACGGCTGCCTTTGCCCTCAACAAATCCACTCGCATATCTTGATCGTCGCTTGAACCCTTCTCATCGTGTTTGTCTCCTCTACCTACACTTACCCTCCCTAATCTCGTTGAATGCCTCCGAGTCGTCAAGCTGACGTTCTGGGTGTCAATGACCACCCATGCATGCCGGTACGTGGCTCTTTCACCTCAGTATTTCTCATCTAATTGACGGTTGACTCCTCTCAGAGAGGGCGTATCTGCCCCGAGTGCTTCGAGGAAATCAAAAGAGACTTCGCCCGGCATATGGATATCCATCGACCACCGTAAGCACACATCATCTCTCTGCACAGTCCCCTCGATTGAGAACCATCCTTCGAAGGAAACATGTCTGTCAGTATTGTGGACATGCAACCCGTCAGGCGTCGAACCTCAAATCGCATATATCCTCAAAACAGTATGCATCCGGCTCGTGCCTGTCTGTTGACGAGCACCTGCGGTCGCTCATGGACACATTTCATTGACAGCTTGCACGACTATCCGAACAAGTGCCCGTTCACCATCGTGTCTGAAGACGGCAAGCGTGTTCCATGCCCCAGGGCGTTCAACAGCCCAAGCCAGCTAACCAGGCATAAGCAACGCGCCCACGAGGACGAGACTCCTCCCTCACCTAAAAAGGCGTCTCAGAAGTCCCACAAGGAACTTCGCAACGTCACAACCATCGCCTGCCCCAACCGGGAGGAACCGTCTACTTCTGTGGCGGTCCATAACATTCTCTCTGTGTTCAAGCCCTCTACCCAAAGCGCCCCCAGTGCCGTAGTCCCGTCGAACTCAAGTCCAGTTGTTCGAAGCTCGCTCGTGAAGCAGGAGCAGCCAGACGCGATTGCGCTATGGCCAGAGCCGTCGCTCTACAATGGTTTCTGCGTCTCTGCAACTTCCCCCAAGCAACTCAAGGGCGAACCGCTCGGAAACACGCAATACCTCGGACGGCATCACCATCGCTTCCATCCCTACTACTATCAGCCTTATCCGTGGCATGCGTTGAGGCTGCAGCAGGCGTATGGGGTGGCATCAAGTGCCGGAGCATATGGGTTGCCTATTCTAAACGCCATCCAGCTCCCGCAAGGGCTCCCGTCGTGTTCCAACGTCTCCGGATTTGGAGGATGAAGCTCACAGTTGCGACTGGTCTCCGCGACTCCGTTCTGGCGCTGCCCCTGATTACACATGCGACAAGATCCGGCATTGAACTATTTCTTGCTCTTCCTGTAGTTTCTGGATCATGGCGCTCCCCTTATGCTTACTCGCTTGCTCTCGTGCTCAGCATTATATGCTCACCCCTCTCTGTGTCTCATTCGACGCCCGTACCTACCGTAGTTGCCACGTCCTTGTGTTGTATTCGTTGCGTCAAGTACGGCAACACCGTCCGAGCTCAGCTCCTGATATCACGCAACAGCAGCCGAAGAAAGACCTGTAGCCAATATCGACGAAGTCTTCTGCCAGGGTTGGGAATATTTTCAGTGATACAAAGAGAATAGTTCGCAGTGAGTCATACATAGTACATGATTGCCAGTGAGTACAAAGATAGAGTCAAGTCCAAGGATACTAC
The DNA here is from genome assembly GCA_022605405.1 of Earliella scabrosa. Lineage (NCBI taxonomy): Eukaryota > Fungi > Basidiomycota > Agaricomycetes > Polyporales > Polyporaceae > Earliella > Earliella scabrosa. The sequence goes on along the minus strand of JABYQQ010000005.1, from coordinate 1,703,571 downwards.
GCATACGTATACATCAAGAGTCATACATGTAGGTCCATCCGATGGGCTGCCGCGTACCGTCTTCTCGTCTCAACCACGGAACAGAGCACCTCGAGGTTTGGCGAGGGAGTCAGCGATGCCCAAGAACGTTTCAGCCAGTCGGATCTAGCCACCGGTCATGTTAGGGTTGTGAGCGTTTTATCTAGTAATTGTCATCCAGGCGACGCACCGTGTCCAAGGCCTCCGTGTATGAGGACGGAACTCCGGCATGCGGATTGAGCGGGTCAGGGGGAGCACGGCTCTCAACATCTCGAGCGATCTGGGCCATGCGCCGCAGAGTGCCAGTATTGGGGCCAAAAGCAACAGCGTGGAACGACAACGGTTTCCTGAACAGACATGAGCAGGCGCAAGCGAAGGAGAGAGCTGATACAAAACTCACCCCAACGCAATGGAACGGCGGCACAAGTCCTGCATTGTTTCGTCGGCAATCGAGCACTCGCCATCTGACAGGAAGATCACAACAGGCGTCCTGGACATTCGTATGAGTTTACATCCTTCAATAGCACATAACACCACATACCGCTCGTTGCTCCAGTGGCGTTCCACCAGCGACTTCGCAGTTTGAATCGCGCCCGTGAAATTGGTCCCACCGGTGGATCCATACCGCAGCACCGTGTTCAAGAGGTTCGCGGGCTCGCTTCGGAAATCATGATCGATCACGGTTGAGACGGACGACTCGAACAGGACGACGGTGTAAGCATCTCGGCGGACGGCACCAGCATTTCCTGCAGCCGCAGCGACAGCATGATGACGAGCCTCCCAAAAACCTTCCAGCGCAGAGTACACTGCACCTAGGCGATTGTTGTGGCTTCTCCGTATGAGTTGGGAGGTGGGCGTGTTCTCCAAAGGCCGTCGATCATCACACCCCATGGAGTAAGACCTATATGCGGACAGTCAATGAATAAGACCAGCATCTAACTGGCCATCTGCACATTACCTATCGATGACGAAGATTCTGGACAGAGCTATAAGACTCAGGAACCTAATAGGATGGAAGACACATACACGTGGAATGCTTGCCGCAACACCGCTGGGTTCCTGCATGAGAAAGCATGACCATCGTTCGAGATGTGCCCTAGTCCTCCTGGAGGAGATTGGTCGAGGCGTTGACGAGGATGGAGAATCGGTAGGGTGCAGTAAGATGGCTGAGCGGCGCCCTGAGCGGTCGCGTTGTGCTCGGGGCCTAGAAGACGGGCGTGAGCAAGCATGACAAACCGACAGCGAGCTCATGCTCACCTCCGCACATTCTATCACTATAACATCACATTTCAGTACCCAAAAGTGCACAGTCACGATGTCGAACTCACCACTTCGCAAAATTCGCCTGGTCCTCTTGCGAATACGGATCTAGGGTAGATAATTAGGTATCCACAGGGAGAGTTCTGGAGAGCTGAACAAACCTTTGAAGCCTATCATAGTACGTCTCAGTACTGCAAGGGAAGATACAACCGGATCACAGACAAACGTACCAGTACGTTTCCAGTACAGACTGTGCGAGATCCAATCCTTAGCCCTCCCAGGATGAGGCTGCATGGGAGTGCTGATGTGTTCGTGCTCGGGACCACCACAAGTCGCCGGGTCGTCCGATCTGCACCAGTCGATGTGCGCATGCCGGCCCATTGATCGACAGTACATAGAGCATAGCATCGGGGCACCATCATCGTTCGCGCCAAACTTGCGGCCATTCACTTCCAGCACTGTGCCGTCGGGGCCGTCGACTGCCCACTTCGTCTTCGACATTGAACCGTGACTCGTCTCATGTTCTTGCTGAGGGTGTCCTGTATAGCGGTCAAGCTTTAGTGTCAGCGACGGAACCTTCAAGCTACTCACCTAGAGGTAGTGTGCAGAAATAGCCACAATCAGGACATCTAGGAAGAAACGGTCAATATAAGGCCATCACGTCATATGCAATCAGCGGTACCTGATTTCGCAGTGATGGAAGCACTTCGGGTCAGCATCGTGAGAGTGGTGCCCTCGATGAGCAGTCTCGCCAGCGGGAATCATAATGACGCAGGGAAGCCGCTTGGAGACTGATCATCAAGACGGTCAACTTTGTGTGTAGCTCAGCGACGGCTCAGACCTCACCTTGAGTGTACTACGCGGTCATTGACAAAGTGAGACATCGAACGTGTCATCGAAGATAAGCGCATACCTTCGTGTACTGGAAGCTCGCGTGTCGTCCTGTGAAAGTGGCCTCGACGGATTGTGGCGCTGTCTCAATTCGACAAATACCCTGTGCACCACACAGAGCCGAACAGGCGTGTTCTTGCCTGTTGGAGCAGTTCGAACCTCATCTCATGACATAGAAGAGCAGCACATACCCGCACAGATGAATGGCACCGGGCTCCAGTCCATGAAGATGGTCATGCTCCGAACAAAGACGCTTGCAAAGTTGACAACCAATCGGACACTGTCGACTTTGGCAGTGGTGTTCGCTATGAGGGATGTGACTGAAAGACGATTCAGCTTACGAGCCAATTCTGATATCAATGTCACGGGCATACCTGGCGATTCCACATGGCTGTTGGCAGGAGAACACTCGGCCGTTCTGCAGATGGACATCCGCAAGACTGCACGGCTGTAGGATGTTATCGACTTTCAGCATAGGCATCGTAGCCGGAAAGTCCTAACCATACCATTCCGCACTCGTGCACCTTGGCCGCACACATGTGCTCTTCGTCCTCATGGTCAATGGTCTGCCGTCCAGGGTCAAACGCATTGAGTATCTCTGTGCGCTCGGCGATTCGGACTACACTCCGAGTCCGCTTACCTTGACACAAGCTTCTTGACAGCCTCTCTTGTCATTGAGCTTGCAGGGTTTACCGCAGAGATGCGCGGACACGTCGCACCTGATGGAGAAAATTCACTTGGGGGTAACAGACATAGGAGTATAATACTTACAAATGGGGGCCGGGATGCCCGGCTCTGGTTGAATAGATAGTTAGCATGAGAGATAACCAGACAGACTGCAGCCAAATACGTACGAAAGACCGCAAGGCTCGTGTTCGTCATGGTCGACACCCTCAGTGAACTGGCATTTGCGTGGGCAGCGATGGTCGGTTCGGCAGTCGTGCGCACCATCGTGATGTCTCCCAAAGGTGCAGGTGAGCTTGCACAAGCCGCACTGCGTGCCACAAAGTTGGACGGTTGCCTTGAGATCAATTGCAAGGCTGTCGAACGTGCGATGCAACCCTTGGATGTCTGCATGAGTGGGGGGGAACTTAGCCGTGTTCGCGCTGAGCCAAGCTCGCACATGCTCGATCCGCATGTCGACCATCTCATTCAGATGAGCTTGAAGTTGCTCAATCCACTCTGCCTCGACCTGCGCGGGCCTGTCCTCGTAAGAGCTCCACGCTGAGCACAGCTCTCGGATGGCGTCCTCTCGGGTAGGTGGCTGGCCTTGGGGACCACCTTCCGCTTCCGCGATGAAGAACCGCGAGGCAGTATCCGGCATGTCAAGTACGGCGGCGCTATCGAGATCCTGGCAGTTCAATGCCAAGCATATGAGATCACTCGACATCCAGAAAGATACAACAGAATAAACTACCGTAAGTGGCTCAAAGTCTGGTAGGACTTCCATAGCCCCGAAGACGAGCGCGTTGGTGAGCAACGAGAGGAGAAGCTGCGCACGGTGCGTGGCGAGGTTCTCTGAACCAAGGTCAGGTGAGCAGCGCACGTAACACACGACATTTACGACATACGTGACATAGAACCCCAGTCGTTAGCCTTAATAGGCGAAGACCATGAGTAAAGGGATCCGCTCTTCCACACATTGCATCACAACATACCTTCAGTTTGGCCATGAGCGTCTTCATCGTCTGCAGGAAAACAGCTCCGCCGGAATGCGTGACAGTCTGCTGGTCAAGTCGCCGCTTGATTACCTTGAACAGAGTGTAGAACTGCTTCGACTCAATGACTGGCCAAGGGACGATATCCAGACGATTGCGGTGCAATCGCGTGATGAAGTTCATCGCTTGCTCCGCTTGAACGATTTGCTGGAACTTGAGATGGAACCTACGGATCTTGGTCAGCGCACATCCAAGTCCAGGACATGCCAATAACGTACTCCTTCTTGATCTCGTTCTTGTCGGACTCGACGACATCCTATAGCAGAGCAAAAGGTATGAGACAAATGTTGTCAGTTCGTGGTACAAATTCCAAACTCGCCTTGATGATGATAACGAGGGTGGACTGGAAGAGCATCGGGTTTGCTTCTGGGTCCAAGACAGATGCAGACGACTGGAACGACTGAAAGAGCCCAGTGATATCACGGGAGAGAGCAAAGTTGTTGCGGAAGAGAACCTGAATGCATGGATAAATTCAGTACCGCTCGAGACGGCTGCCTGCGTGAGCGTACCAGGTTCGAGATCGCCGTATTGAATAGCACCAGCAGCGTATCCTCCTGAGCGGAACGTTCGATGCTGTGCACGCCTATCGGACAATGTTTGGACGAGGTTATGAATAAGTACTCATATACCACTGACCTTCGAAGTCCAGCGCAACAATGAGTGCGTCTGCAGTCGGGGTGACGGACATCCACACGCCTTCAGTAGTACGCATGGCGGAGCCCGCGAAAGAAGTGTCAACAAGATGGTTTAGCGCGAAGCTCTTGCCCACAGACTGCTCGCCTGGCGGGTTGTTAACCAGTGTCAAACCGCTCTATGCCATGACATCTTACCCATGGATGAGACGACCTTGACGGGCTGTCGTGAGGGAAATCATGAGCACTGAGCCGCTCGCAGTAGCCATCATTTACCTTCTTAGCCATGTACGACTGTAGCAATGACTCGTACCACCCGAACGATATGCTGTCCACGATCTTCGCGACGTCAGCGCCAAGCAGGGATCTCTCCAGTTCGGCCGACCAGACACCGTCTTTGAGCGGAACAAAGCGATTGTCTCTAGTCACAGCGATGTGGATGGGGATCAGGCACAGAAGCTCAACCAGCCATTCTCCAGCACGGAAAGTTGATGGGACAAAGGGGTAGTCGCCAACGATAGTGTCCGGGTCCAGGGATACGACCTTGATGCCGGAAAGCTCGTCGCCGACGGGCTTTCTCGTTGTGCGCTCGAAGTCGTCGATGAGGGCTGTAAAATGTCCAGCGAAGGGTGAGGAAGGACTGTTGGATACAAATGCAAGGAATCGGGGCTGTCGGAGCTTCGAAGAAACAATCGTCTCCCGTCGGACGGCGGGAACGACGGGGAAGCGTGTCCAAACGTCGGCGTGGCAATCAATGATGCTGTTGTGAGACGTGATCTGGTTCTTGCCGTTGCGAAGGGATGAGCCACCTCTTTCCCTGAAGGTGAATTCGGTGACTCGGCGAGTGATGTTGAAGGCTACAGAACGTAGTGCGTGCTCCTCGGGATGCAAACCAAGCAGGTAGACGTTGTTGCGAGACAGGAAGGAGGTGAGAACAAAGTTGTTTAACCCTCGGAAGAGCTCTGGGAGGACGACCTCAATGCCCTCCGAGGAGCCGAAGCTGGACCAGTGATACGCTCTGAGCGTTAGCTGATCCGAGTCGGGTGAGGCAGGGTCAACCGCAAAGAAGCACGACCCGTCTGGAGTAGTATAAACAGCCTCAGGCACCCTGGGAAGTTGCAATGTCGCAGGTCTATATACAATGCGAGTTAGCCACATGATGCCATGAAGGTACGTAGAGTGTGTAGTCTGCGCACCGGAATTGCTGAGTTACTAGCGAGAAGACTCGCGCACGTGCAAGGTCGTCGATGAACAGGATCTCCTCGCTGCCGCTAACGAACTGCATGTGCTTGATCACGACCGCAGAGTCATACCAAGGGCTCAGGTTCACAGCACTTCCCATACCCTGAAGTGATGCGTAACTCTCGTCGAACACGAACGTGTTCACTTGAAGTCGAGACTCGTGCTATCATGTTCACACATCATGAAATACGTGCATTGAGATGAGATGAAAAGAGACGTACCCCCGCGATGCTGCATACTGCCAGGACTCGTTTGCTCTCGTCATAAGATAGTAAGACGTTCTCGCCTATCTTGTCGCGTTTCAGTTCCTTCGTAGGGCGCCGCGCGACGGCTTCGGAAAGTTTGAGATGGGTCGATGCATATATCTTGCAGTCGCCGATATGGTCTCGGATGATGAGAATGCATCGGTTGCCTGCGAGAAGTTGGCAGTGCCTGAAAGAGAGAAGTGCGGTTATGAGCAAGCGGAATTGTGTGGTCCTGCATCATCATGACGCACAAAATAGCCGAGTTCACTGGAAGAGTGAAGGTGAAAGAAGAGCGTTCATAGATCTGGGGCTCGGGGATATGATGTGGATTTTCTTGCATCCGGTGGCGGTCGGTCTGCTTGAGCTCAAGGGGGTAGACGGTGTATGAGATCATGGGCTCGGACTGTGTCTCGACGCGGTAAGTCATCTTGAACGAGTAAGTGTTCACCCCTACAATGCCATCTCGCTCAACTTGAATGCATTCATCAGTCGATCTCGCTACTTGAATACTCACAACGCTGTTTCTCGACATCCATTTGCAAGATAGTGATGTTTTTCCTACGGGGATAGTCCATTGTATGAGTATCACATGCGCAGCTCCGACACATGAGTCGCGCTCACCTCGCCGATGTTGATAAAAAGGTTGACCCCAGGGCTGTCAACACTTGCGCTCGCAATTGTTCTTCTCGCTCTTTCTTCTCAGCGTCCACCTTGCGAGTGATTTGCTCCTTGCAATCTTTCCTTTGGACGTTTTGGATTGTGGGTAGCAACTGCTTGGTCTCCTTCTCGATAGCGTCCTCGAAGTGTGCTTGAGCGTATTCGACCGCTTGAGTCGCAGGGCCAGCAAGCAACGGAGAGCGGTCAGCTATGGCACTCAGGCGGGCTATGAAATCTCGATCGTCAATCTCAAGCACAGATCTCGGAAGGTCAACAATCGGTGTTGCGGGTTGAGTGTCGCCGCCCCCGACAATGGACCCCAGAATTGTCTTTGCAGCCTTGACGACCCATGATCCGCCGTGGCTCGATGACTCCTTTTGGATGCCGTTGGTGAGGACATCAGACACGAACTCAACGCGCTGTTCCTCGCTCATGTACGCGTTTTCAGTAAGAAGGTAATCCAACGCAAGAATTCGTTCCTTCAATGTCTTGAACTTGTGAACATTCACGGACTTCAACCTCGGAGCGTCTCCAGCTTCTTTGACAAGAGTGAGAATCTGAGGGTACATCCTCCCCAGCTTGTTCAGGTGCGCTGCGTTACATGAGCTTCGAGGGCACGGGCACATATGTTGACCAACACACCATGATTGGGGGAGGGTTGACCTTCGCTGTCCTGAGATTCGACAGCCGCTAGTGGTGCCGCCGGTTGAGCCGGTTGTGCAAGAGACCTACATTTGTCAATAATTGCTGATGAATCAGAGCATATAAAGTTCGCTCACGGGAATCTCTCGCGCAACAAACCGTCGAAGAAATGCTTGATACCTTCTCTGAGACTCGTGGCTTGACTAATGATCTCTGCTTCCATCAAGGCGTGACCATCGGTTTCGGCCTTGATGCTGGCGGCGCGTGCATCGGCGAGTAATTTCCGGAACTCGGTGACTGCCTCTTCTGCGCCACCATGCTTTAGACCCGCGTTGAGGAGTGCTTCGATCGCTGTGAGGGACAGCGTCTCGTTCAACTTTACTGTCTCTTGTTCCCTGGCGCAACACATCAGACCTCGGCATGTGAGTTGGGGATGTAGCTTACAGGAGCCTTTTGAGCTGAAACTCGGTCAAAGTTTCGCTTTTGATATGCTCCCGCGTCTCAGCGGGGATGAATGCGGCCGTGATTACACCTTGCTGCGTTTCCCCCACAGACAAACGAGTATCCAGGGCGGTCACGTTCACCCCACTCAATCCGTCCACAATAGGAGCGTGGACGGCGATGAGGTTACTTAGAATCTACATGCGAGGTTAACGGTCGGGACTCAGGTGCGAGAGGTCGGTAAAACGATGGATGTTCTCACTGTGAAGCCAGTCTTGGATGTCACCCCCTCTTCTTGCTCGTTGGTCTTGGAGACCTCGAATGTGAACATGCGATCCCCGTCGTCTTCGTCGTCCACGTCCTCGTCTTCCACCTCGATTTCATCGCGCCACACAATCGCATTAGAGTGCTCGTCAGCTAGAAGGCATACAACTTGGTCCGAGATTTTGGTAAGGTATCTGCCTCAGTGACTTCAGCAAACGCGGATTATCTTTCCACGGTAAGCTCTGTTGGGCGTTAGATTAAAACGCCCGTTAACAAATAATCTTAATCGCCCTTTTAATCCTCCCCCCGCGCCTCACTGACCTCCCCTCCTCCAGATTATCTTCGCTGGGCGCTGCCACCACCTCGCGCACCCTGCGCGCACCCTCTCGCACCCTCGCCGTCGGTCGGGATTATCTCAAGATCATCTCGCGCCGGCGCTCGCGCTCCTCGCGCTCTCTCCGTGTCGCTCCCTCCTCGCTCACCACAGTGGATTATCTCCAGGTTATCCCCTGCCAGCGCTCCCGCTCCTGCCTCCTCGCCTCCTCCCCCGACCTCGGATCATCTCAAGATCATTTTGCGTCGGCGCTCTCTCCGCGTTGCTCCCTCTCCTCGCTGCCCGTCGGATAACCTCAAGATAATCCTCGCCCCCGGCGCTCGCGCTGCTGCGCGACCCCGCCTCCTCGCCTCCCACCTCGCGCGGATCACCTCAAGATAATTCCACGCCCGCCTCCTCACGCTCCCGCCTCCCTTTCTCCTCACGTCGCCCGACGGGTAGCTCTGTATCAAGATCTGCTATTAGGTACTGCATATGTACGCACTCTGCCATGATAGCGAGCATGGGCTTCGGCACCCTCGTATCAAGGAGAGCTTAGGGTGAGTAATAAGTGTTCGTCAGATCACGCAAGTAGTATGGAATTGCCCGATACAGGGCATGTGTATTTTAGTGACACATTTTACATAGATAGTAAATAGAGCGTGCAGTCGGCACACCATGATGATAGAAATATAAGACACCAATGGAAATACACACACATGAACGCGTACATGGAAGGAACAATGGACCCGAGAGATCTACTCAACAATATGACAACGTTACAGGTTCTACCATAATCAGACCGCATATATCAGCCCAGGTGGACCATCCGGAGACCGTTGCAGCAAAGGAGCAGGCGTATGCACGACGGAACAGGCCACAGCATGCAAGTTTCATCATGCAATAGCATGAATGAGGACGCACCGTACTTGGTTGGGTATCGACTTGATTGGCTTGGGCAGCCTAGGGCAGGGCGAGACGACAAGTCACTACATGACCTGAACGTGTGGGGCGAGAATGTCGAGGGTGGTCGTGTCGAGGCTGGGCATGACTGACTGACTCAAAGATGCCTGGACTGCACTCAGTCTCCAAGCGGTAGTCGACATCGAACGCGCGGACGGCAAGCTGGACAACACATACCTTGACGATCAGCCGTCCGCGAGCGGTGACAATCTGAGCTCTGCAAGCGGGTGAGTGTTGTGAGTTTGGAAGCCAGGGGTGTGGACGCACCTACAATGTCCTAAGATCTATAGCAAGTCTGTTGCACCACGGATACAGCCAGCTGATGGGGATGCAGCATGGGCTGAGCGTGGTATGGGATGCGGCCTCGGGGGAGAACTGCAGTGTGCAGGTCGCTAGGGCGGTGTCAGAAACTGTGCTATTAGAGAAGACGCACCAAGTATATGTGTGTGGGACTCAAGCGTAGGACGGATCAACTAATAGCAAGCAAAGTCGAAGAACTGTAGAGGTCAAACCTGGGTCAAACTAGTACTGGGGTGAAAGACGAAGGCGAACGGTTTTGCGCGGAGACTCAATATCCGGAAATGTCCGTGACTACTGCCACCTAGAAGCGCTCACACGAACAGAACATACTTAAGTAGTTGTTGTGCACCCATACACTCCCCGGGCCGCCGGGCGTCGTGCGCGTTCTCCGTGAGTACCCAACTAGGTAGATTTACAATGATATAGCAACATAATCCCAACTGGGGGCGAGGGCGCGCATTCGAGTGTTATCCTTTTCCACTCTTTTTTTTTTTTTTTTTTTTTAATCATATTAAGTATCCCTGCTTCGAATACATGATGGTCTGTACTCCTACGGGACCCGCGGCGTAAGCCAGAGCAGGCGTAAACATACAAGAACTAGTGCGGCGTGACGAAAATGTGCAAGTCAAGGGACAGCTGGTGGAAGGGGTGTGACACCTGAGAGCGTCTACGCATGGGTATTGGGAGGAGCGTCTGCAAAGGTGAACGCTGTGGGATGCTGCTCGAGGAAGTCCATGATGAGCGGGAACGGGTCAAGCTCCCCGAGATAGTCATCCCACTTCATGGAGTACGGAGCGCGAGGATAGAAGGTGCATCGGTCGAAGACGTGCCGCCGAGTCTGGAGCTCGGGTCGGTCGCAGGAGCAGTGCGTGGGTTGGTCAGGGAAGAAGCGTAAGCGATACGCTCCGATTGGAGAGTGATCAGTAAGACAGCGGACCATGCGCGCACATAGAGACTTCGATGCGCCGGTCCGCTTCAAGGGGAAATTGCCTGTGTGTGTAACAACGCGGAGAGCGGGGTGCTGGGGGTAGCGGCGGCCCCAATACTTGGGACCCCGCGCCATATCTCTCCAATCCTCCCGCGCGTCGTCTGTCACAATGAAGCGACCGTAGGTGAGGGAGACGGGACATGGCCTGGGTAGAGCGACGGCGGGGTCGTTGACTGCCAGTCCGACCGCTTCGTCGATTCGCTCGTTGAGCTCCACATCCCGATGTGAGGGGCAGTACGAGAAGATGAGCTGCCGGGCCGGGTCTCCATCCAGCCACGCACGGATGTTTGCGCATGCCTTGAGAGAAATGCTCTGACCAGCGTGTAAATGTGGTTCCAGAATGGTCTTGACTGCAGACTCGCCGTCTGAGAAAATGTGGATTGTGTTGAAACCGGCGCCACAAGCATAGGCAATTGCCATGCCAAGAGCGACCAGTTCTGCATCGTAGCTGAGGGAGCGACCGGTGGCGGCCATGCGTGCGTGGATCCGGTCGGAGCCGTGATATGCGTGGTACCCAGCTGCGGACTTCGCGAGCATGGGAAAGGCGCTGCCGTCGGTGAACAGGTATAGCGTGTCCGGGTCGTCCCGGCATGCCTGAATACGGGGAAGGAGCACGTTCGTGATCCACGTGTCGAGCTCCGCAGACCCCCATGGGTGTCGACAAGGCGCCGGCCGGGGCGACATTCCGGGTGTAGTGGATCAAAAGACTCGGTGACTATGCCAAAGCGTGCAGGTGCCCGCGAGAGAGGGAGAGTATCGGCAGGCTTAGGGAGCTCGGCCGTAAACCGGGTGTATGGAGCACCATCAGAACGTCCGAGGTGGGTAGGGAATAGGGCGGCCAGCGGGTGCGAGGCCATCAGGGTGCGGATGCGCAAGAAGTAGCGCTCCTGTAGCTTCCGTACGTAGAGTCCAATGGGCATTACCCCACCAAAGGCTTCTAGTGCGCCAGCGGGCGAGGTCCGGAAGCCGCCAGTGATCCAGCGCATTGCGTCGTTGTGCGCAGTGCGGAGCGGGGCCATGCGCGTCTTGGAACGTGCCGTGTACCACACCTGACAAGCGTATGTCATGAGCGGCAAGACACAGGATATATACAGCCTTCGCTTTTGAGGAGGGGAGAGGCCGCGGACAGAGTTCCCGAGCATCAGCATTGATTGTACTGTCGAGCGGGCGGCCTGTGCATAGTACTTGATGTGGTGGTGAAAGGTCAGCTCGGAGTCGAGGAAGACTCCAAGCCACTTCCAGACCTTCTTTGGCTTGAGCGGGTGTTGTCGGTCGAACGGTCCCCGCATGAGGCGGATGTCCAGCGGCTTGTGCTCCTTGCGCAGCCGTGTGGAGATGAAGTGGCATGCCTCGGTCTTCTCGTGCTCGACCACGAGTCCGAGTTGACCGAGAACACGCTCTGCCTTGTGATATGCCTCCACAAGGAGGAAGTTGTTGATGGCGATGTGGTCCGAGGTGGCCGTGAACAGTCCGTCGTCGACATAAAACTTAAGATCGACTTCGGATTGTGTGGTGGAGATGGGGTATAGCACATGAAGAGCCGGTGAGATGTAGATGTTTGACAGGACAGGTGACAGCCCGGACCCCTGACCCACTCCGACGCCTGGAGCAGCGAAGTCCGGGGACCGAGCATTACCCCACACGAAGGACGTGGAGCGTCCCGCAAGATATGAGCGGAAGAACGCAACGTATGCCCGGTTGAAACCGTAGCGCTGGAGAATGCGAGCCAGCATCTCGTGCTGGACTGAGGGGAAAAATTGGGCGACATCGAAGGCTAGACACGACGTCACTAGACCCTGACGCCACCCCATGCGGATGTGATGGACAAGTGAAGACACCGCGTCCACGGTAGAGTGCTGTTTGGTGCCTCCAAACTGGTTTGGGTGAAGTAGCCCAAACTTGTTGCACTCGAAGTGAAGACGCTCCGCCAAGATGCGTTCCGCGAGTTTGCCAACGCAGCTTAGAAGTACGATGGGACGATATGCCTTAACGCGCGAGTAGTCGGCTTTGTGGGGTTTGGGGATGTTTTCCACTCGAGTACTGTACTAGCAGGATGGCATGGCACATTAGGTAGTTACGAAAGCATCGGAATTGTGTCATACCAGCAGTTAAAGACTAGGCAATGACACGGTTATTGACTGGCTTTTGTCTATGAACGGGGCGCTCCCGATAGACTCCCAAGACATACGCATTTGAAGCCTTCTATGTAAACTTCAAGCCTTACGCAGATCACCACACACATGAGATAGCTTTCTAGTCATGTTTTCTCCTGTTCACATATTTGATATATTGGTACTGCTATCTGCTCGCTTTACCAGACGTCCTCTAATCCTTGTGGCTGATGCACAAACTCGGAACCTCTGTGTACACATCTGGCAGGCGAGGCACCAAAACGGGCGCTTAGATTGCCATTCTGGGTCGAACTTGAAGCGAGATCCGAACGATGTTCTCCCTGCCTCACTGCTAGGTACGTGCTCGTAAACTATTTCCGCATCACTAACAGATATGTATTGATACTATGCACTATTTATATAGGCCTCAATCTCTCATAACATCAACACACAATTCGACCCAACTCCCCATCCAGTCCCCATCATAGTAAGCGCCCCGTTAACTCTGGACACTTACCGAGTGAAAACTCAGGCTATGCGTGCGTCTTGGCACGTTGCCTTGGGGCAGGTGATAATACTAACTCCTGCCATTTGTGCGTAGTACCTCATACACATGTACTGTAGGACTACCCCCAGGTTGGGGTAGGTGCAGTCAGGACCGACGGCTCAAGCCCCAGGACTCGAGTCTCGGATCATCCCTCAGGCCTCAGGCGCAGGTCCCTCAGGTAAGTGACATTTTGCTGATGAGTGACTAGCCCATTCACTGTACCAAACAGTGAATTTACATTGCAGTGATCGGCAGAAATCACTGTATCATACAGTGATTCGAGCAACGTATCAAACCATGGTTTTACCTGTGATTCCTGCCCGCAGTGGGCCGCTGGACACGCACAACATAAGAGAGAAAGCGCAGCTTGAGCCATGCGCCGGTACTTATGCCTCTGTATGCCTGCGAAGTCCACTGTTTGTAGCTGTTTGACATCGGGCGTCTAGTCCCCTGCAAACTTCCGCCCTCGTCTTTGCCGTTGTCCTGCGTGTTCTTCCACCTATCCCTATCTCATGCTTTGTTCTTCATGCTGCTGGCTGCATTCTTGGCTAGCATCCCTACGTCCTACGTATCTAGCGCTGGTCTAATACTGCTGTTTGCCAGGGGGCCCGGTGCTAACTTTCTGAATTCTCCATGGCAACGTCTTCGTACTGGTGCCGGTCTCTCTAGGGCTTTCTTAAGCTGAATCTGCGGCAATTGTCAAGGGCGTAATGAGATTGGAACATAAGGAGTACGGACATCGCTCATGGTGGATGGGGCTACAGGCAGGTGAGTACCCCCGTATCATCCCACTCTGCTATTCAGACCTCAGCGCACTTGACCACCGTCGAGGGAACACGGTCAGTATCGCGATCCTGTGCTCTCCTAGTCGCAGGAGCTTACGGGATACAGGTGTCTCTTGCCCCGCTCTTGCGGTCCAGTCTGATCGAGAGCCAGGACACCGACGTGAAGCCGGATTTTGACACGAAGCTGGGACACGAAGCCGGAACATGATGCGAGAACACCGAGTGCAAGCCCGTAACCCCAATATGACTCACTGAACTTGGTCGTTGGGCTCGACCATCGCCCTTGCCCTTGCGTGCTCAGCGACACTTCGGGCCCCGTCTCTTCCGCATGTGGGCGGCGGATGAAGAGCCAGGATGCTGATGCGCCAATGCGACAGTGTGGACTTTAGCAAGACGTGCAGGACGCCCACCCGTTCAGCAGTCAGGACCGCTGTGTTCGGAGCCGTGACAAGCGGCGTCGCGGACAACCTGGCACGCCGACGCTGCCCGGGAGCAAGCGCATGGTCTCTTCCGATCAAGGTCCGTATCTAATGCTATGTGTGTCCCTTCCCTCCCATACTCACGCTGCTGTCCTGCATGCTCGTTATTTCAGAATGTCCACCGGTAGCCGTGCTACATATCCGTCGTCTCATATACACTCTATGTAATGTCATTAGGGCTTTGTAGTTACCATAACATGCCTTGAAATGTCCGTCGTCCGACCTATAGCCGGGAGCCAATATATGTTGCTGACATTTCTCCCATGAGAGTGGTGGAACGAGGGCGGAAGGAGAGGCTCAAGGGGGCGAGCGCGAGGCTCCGAGGGTTCAGCATAACCTAGAGCACCATCATAGAAAGGGGCGAGTACTTGAGTAAGGCTGGTATGTACATTAGGAGCGTTGGCGAAGTTGTACTCTTGAGATGTATTGAGTGCGAGAAGCGGGAATGGGCCCGGGCGAGAGAGAGCGCGAACGCCGGTGCGGAGTAATCTTGAGATAATACGAGCACCAGCTAGGGATAATCTAGAGGTCCTCCGAGAGACAGCGAGGAGTCCGAGAGGGCGCAATGCGGGGTGAGGGCGAGGAGCGCGGGCGTGGAATTATCTTGAGGTGATCCGCGCGAGGTGGGAGGCGAGGAGGCGGGGTCGCGCAGCAGCGCGAGCGCCGGGGGCGAGGATTATCTTGAGGTTATCCGACGGGCAGCGAGGAGAGGGAGCAACGCGGAGAGAGCGCCGACGCAAAATGATCTTGAGATGATCCGAGGTCGGGGGAGGAGGCGAGGAGGCAGGAGCGGGAGCGCTGGCAGGGGATAACCTGGAGATAATCCACTGTGGTGAGCGAGGAGGGAGCGACACGGAGAGAGCGCGAGGAGCGCGAGCGCCGGCGCGAGATGATCTTGAGATAATCCCGACCGACGGCGAGGGTGCGAGAGGGTGCGCGCAGGGTGCGCGAGGTGGTGGCAGCGCCCAGCGAAGATAATCTGGAGGAGGGGAGGTCAGTGAGGCGCGGGGGGAGGATTAAAAGGGCGATTAAGATTATTTGTTAACGGGCGTTTTAATCTAACGCCCAACAGAGCTTACCGTGGAAAGATAATCTGCCTTAGCTGAAACTGGTGTCTGCCTGACAGTGAGTATCACGAGGATAATGAGTGAAGACCGCTGACGACGCACCTCATGAAGGTGATCCGGTTACGACGCACGGATGACGCGGCATTGTCGTCCCAAGTGGTGTCTTCGGGCCAATACACCACGTAGAGGGTGCTTTCCGAGCTGTGGGTCAAGACGTACATGCCAGAACGTAGGGACGGGCGCTCTCCACCATGGGAATGCCCTACGGCGTGCAGCATAGCCTCGGCTCTAGAGATGAGTTAGAAACTGCACTGTTTCGTCAAGCACGGTTGCACGTACTGCTGGGGATCCAATGCCTCTTTCCGACGCAAGAAGTCGACGATGGCAGACTTGCTGCCATAGACGCCGATGGGTCGGACGTCAACGTCGTCCAGAGCGGAGAAGTCGACTTTGGTGATTGAGGTATATGCGGAGGGTCGCAATTCATTGATGAGTCGACCCAAGGAGTCCTGTTCAATGATGATCTTGTCGACTAAGCGCAGATACTCATGAGTCCCCTATGATCACAGGCACGAATGAAGGAACTCTCGACGCACCAAGACCGCCACTTCCCTGCTCGTGGATAAGATCGAGCACTCGATACAGGCCAGGAATACAGGCTGTGAGGTCCCCATGTCGTACGCCCGCCCCGTGTGATGACGCGTCGCCCGACCCGGCGGGTCTGGGTTTGCTACGGGAGGCCTCACTTGTCGTTCCGAGACCTTCACTTTGTCGGTTTTGGGTCTACCCATCACATGAAAATAATCAGCTGGAACCGTTATGGCGTAGATAAGGAGTATAGTATGTACCGTCTCTGAAGATGTGCCATTGTGGGGGACGCCTTGATTTGGTGGACGCTCGCCGGAGTCTCCTACTAGTGTGTATGCGATACTCAGATGGATATTCCGAACGTCCATACGGAATACTGTGTGCTTACCTCCGGCTTTGGGTTCGGGTTCATTGAAGTTCGGGGGATCGAAAGTATACTGCGTCATCATTCTAAACGGCTGGAGATGCAATTGTGTGTGAAGATGGCAGTATCAGGGAGTCGACACGGTTTCTGACAGCGCGAGCTGATTACTTATAACTTATAAGATAAGAACGTACCTGCCGCAGCACCGTCAACGGTGAAGCGTGGGGGCGGCGGAACGAGCAGAACTGACAAGATGCACGATGAGCAGCGGAAGAACTCCATGAGCAGCGGAAGTGCACGACTCATGAGCAGCGGAAGAACTCCATGAGCAGCGGAAGTGCACGACTCATGAGCAGCGGAAGAACTCCATGAGCAGCGGAAGTGCACGATGAGCAGCGGAAGAACTCCTCCAGCGAGAACCTCAGGGTTCAGGAAGATGGGCAGCTCAGAGGACACAGAGACGATCCGCCGCATGCACAACCTTAAACAAACTCATGCGACTGCGATGCCACTCAACCCTGAACCCTAGGGCACAGGGCTCTCATATACAGAACATTAAGAGCGTCCTGCCCTGGCACTTATCTAGAGCCTCGTGTACGCGTCCAGCCTGCGGGTGCCCAGACTGCAAACTAACCGGGCCAGAGCCTGAGGTAGACCCTCTTCAAGTTCGCGAGTTGAGCCCTCGGCCGGGTGAGTTGCTTGACATTTATGTAGGCTGTAAAGCTCAAAACATTGCCTGAGACAGCTCCCAGCAAGCTAGGGATCACTCCGTCATTGTCTCACAATTGTCGACTTCGAGGTGCGCAATCATTCCCCCTAGTTCGTAGACCCTCTCGGTGCACACTATGATTTCCGGACACAGTCATGCAGGAACTTGAATATGACCGCCCTGTGGACGTTCTCAAAGTCGTCTCCGGAGATGCCGCTGAATACATCGTCACCCATCCGGGACGCAGCCAATATAGTCAAGCCGGTGGAGGCGTATCAGCTTGTGGCATCGCAGCTCTCAATTGCGCGAGGACAGTCTTAGGACTTGACGCTGCTGGTGTGGGCTCCGAGCAGCTTGTCCAAGAGCTGATGAATCACCGCCTGCTCGAGGTGAGCTCTCTTATCTTTCTCCTGCACGACATCATCTTAACTCGGAAGTTGCGCCCAGGATATTCTCCAACCTTGTCTGACATGGTCAAGCTCTACCCATCTCGCTGTGGATGAGATTCACAAAGCACCGATCTTCCGGAAGTCGCTCACGGCTGTTCACTCAGATTACGGTCGGCCGACCTTTGGATTCTTCAAGGAACTGATCTCGTGCGCAATTCCTATTATCTCTAGAATAAATCTTACTCATACCGGCCCGTCCACATTCGTCCACGCAGAACTGCTACAGAGTATTCACGGAGGCTCTCGGCTTCTTCCTGTGCAATCATCACCCGCCCTCCGGAGATCATCGCATGTTTCTGCATCACCGATGCGCCCGCCGACCTCTATGTCATCTTCGACTCTCACCCTCGTCCAGAGAAGCACCCGCACGGCGCTGCGTTTATTTTCAAGAATTCTATCGAGGCTACGGCCGAGTACCTGACCAACCTCCTGCGCTATGACAAAGACCTTCTCGCCGATAACACCGTCCAGTGGCAAGCGCAGCTTCTCGCACATGTGTCCGGAGACGTTTTTGTTGCGAACGACGCGATCCGCAGCGACGCCCAATGGGCGGACGCCGCGCTCGATGCCAGTCTCCAGGCGTTGGGTCTGCAAGCGCATGTGTGCGAGCTAGAGTCGAAGAATCAGAACCTCGAAGAGAACACCAAGCGCCTCAATGACGAGGTGTCAGACCTAGATGACAAACTCCTACAGCTGGAGGACGAGCTCAAGAGGTTGAAACGGCAGCGCGAATCACGCCGAAAGACGAATGGGACGACCGGACACCGCACGCCACTTCGCGCAGGACCATCGACATGCCCGATCGATACTCGCATCTCCAGGCATGCATCGCAATCCACAGTCGACGGAAACACCATAGACCCCTTTGCTGCTCAGCTGCAGTGGGACTTCGACGAGGAGAACCGGCAGCTCGAACGTCAGTATCAGTACCTGCAAGTCACCCAGCCCACGTTCTTCGACTGCGGGGTGTGCTTGGAGCGTTACCAGGAGGACTTCGTCGCTCGGGTCATGCCCTGCGATCATGTGTACTGCCGGCCTTGCTTGCAGGGCTGGGTGGTCTCGAAGATCGAAGAGCATCGCTACCCCATTTTATGTCCCACCTGCACGGTCGACGAAGCGCGCAAGTCTGATCCCTCAGGCACGTAGGGTTTCCTCATTGTGTCATTGTGTCTCGCGCTGATGGCAAATATACAGAAATCGACAATATGTTAGTACAGCAGCTGGGTCTCACTGACAAGCAGTACGACGTCTTCAGCGAGATGCAGCTAGCACCCTTCTCTACCATCATACACTGCCGCAAGTAGGTGTGCGCGTGGTGTGGTCGTTATCTCAACCTTGACCAGCCCCTCTTTCAGATGTACTCACACCATCTTCGTCGACAAAGCCGAGTACCAAGCGACTAAGATCATTGTCTGCCCCCTGCCCGGCTGCTGCTACGCGTGGTGCAAGATATGCTCGCAAGAAGTCGAGGTCGGTGGGCCGCAGCACTCATGCGACGGCTCCTCGGAGCTCAACCACCTCATGAAGGCGCGGGGTTGGAAGTATTGCCCTGGTAAGCGATCGTTCCGCCACGAGATCGCCATCGTGCGCTCACAGTCTATTTCTGAAGGGTGTCAAACCCCCGCGGAGAAGATCGACGGGTGTAACTATATCTCGGTGCGTCACAATCCCTGTCTTTCTGGCGATCTGAGCGTCGTGCCTGACTTGAACACAAACGGCTGCTAAAGTGCACCTCGCCTGGTTGCAATACGTAAGACCTCATTGACTAGACTCAGAGCGAGCCTAACGCCTGAATCGCTGATCACTCGCCTTCCAACAGGCACTTCTGCTACCACTGTGGCGAACTCGCCGTGCGATCCGTCATTCGACAGGAAATACAGTCCGCCAAGGCAGCGCACTATACGAAATGCAAGATCCGCTGATCGATGCCCGATTTGCTTCATGCACTTTTATCTATCGAACCCGACGTCGTCGTTCAACCAGTTCTGCGCCCTCACTATGATCGCTTTGATTTTTAGTGTACCAAGTATTCCTAGCACGTACCAGTCCGATCGATCGTATGACCGTATGTACGTCCGCGTATTCAGGATCATCATATATATGTTGAACATCGATCACTGGCCGGCTGGGAAGGCCAATATTCAAGTTGCGCACCCAGCGAGTATTGGTCCATCCTATCCATCGCAAGCCAGGGGGACAGGCGATCCCCAACGAGGAGAGCCGGGACTCGGAAGGGCATCGCGCGCGCCGTGCAACCTTGTCACTTGTGCAAGACTGATAGCGCGAATGAAGCTGCATTCTGACAAATATAGTAATACACTTGGTAACAAGAAGAACACCGAGTCATATTGGCCTACATCGACATAGCACTGAAATGATAGCGGTCAGCTATGAAGTAGTCGTACAAGGACATCGCAAAGGTACGGAAGTGACGAGAAGCAGTACAGGTTCAATGATACACGTCCGAGGTTTCGTAACAGGATACCAGTCCATTCATCCGCGGAAGAGTGCTCCACGAGGCTTGCCCAGCGAGCGCGCGATCCCCAAGAAGGTCTCAGCTAGCTGGACCTGTGCACGTCATGAGTACTACTTCGAGGATGCTGTCGGTAAATGAGATGGTTTACCGTGTTCAGAGCTTCCGTGTACGAAGAGGGCACACCGCCTTGTCGATTGAGCTGGTCTTGAGGTATATCTCGTTCGACTGATTGCGCGAGTTCTGCCATCCGCCGAAGAGTCCGCGTATGAGGTCCAAAAGAGACAGCGTGGAACGATAGTGCCTTGCTGTCGAAGTGAGATACTATCAGTTCAAGTCCAACCACAGTAGCATCAAGAGATACGTGCCCAAGCGCGATCGAGTGGCGGCAAAGATCCGTTATCTGTTGGTCCGAAATGCTGCCTTCCCCGTCTGAGAGGAAGATGATGACGGGTGCACTATGAACAGCGTTGTGAGCAGAGAGCGTAATTTGATGTGAATGATCATACCGCTCAGCACTCCAATTATCTTCTATTGCGGCTCGAGCTGTCTGGAGGGCGGCACCAAAATTCGTGCCCCATTCGGTGCGATGTTGTAGTACAGCGGCCAAAAGTTGCTCGGGAGTACTCATGAAGTTATGCGTGATCGCGGTCGTGACAGTATCGTTGAAGAGGATCACAGTGTACGCATCCCGACGCACGCCTCCGTTTCCTGTTGCCGTCATCGCTTGGTGACGCGCCTGCCAGAACCCTTGAAGCGACGAGTAAACAGCACCAAGCCGATTGTTGTGGGTCCTTCGGATGAGCCGAGTAGTAGGGGTATTATCAAGAGGCCGGCGGTCTTTTGAGCCCATAGAGGATGACCTAGCCCGATCGCCGTTAGTACTGAGCAGCACCATTGTGGTATGATTCATGCCTATCAATGACAAATACACTGAAATAAAGGTTAGTGTCCATCTGAACCGGATCCGTTGAGACGAGAAACGCACACATGGAATGCTTGACGTAGCGTGACTGGATTCCGGCATAGGAAGGTGTGACCATCGCTCGAGACGTATCCCAACCCCCCGGGTGGCGACTGATCGGAACCTTGAAGAGGGTGCAGTATGGGAAGCGTGCAATACGAGGGCTGGGCTGGCGCCTGAGCCGTGGCATTGTGTTCCGGATCTGCGATAGGACAAGAGATCATGTACGTTAACCACAAGACTGCGCGGATATTGCTCCTTCTCCTACCGCTACACATCCTGTCACTGCATGCGCCATATCAGCCGTCGCTCTTGTCGCAAGGTAGGAGGAGTCATACCACTTCGCAAAAGTCGCTTGATCCTCTTGTGAGTACGGATCTTGGTGACATGTCAGTGCATATGACTCTTCATGCATAATACACGGTGTTGCATCCATACCTTTGAAACCTGTTCCCAGTTGCATATGTACTCAGTATCACGGCATGGTGCATTCTGCGGAATCTAGAGACGCACCGGTGCGCTGCCAATACAGATTATGCGTAATCCAATCCTTCGCCCTGTTCGGGTGCGGCTGCATCTGTGCGTGAATGTGCTCGTGATCCGGTCCACCGCACGTCGCAGGATCATCCGTGCGACACCAGTCAACGTGAGCGTGCCGCCCCATTGACTGGCAGTACATCGAGCAAAGCATTGGAGCGCCGTCGTCGTTTGTTCCGAACTTACGGCCGTTGACCTCGAGAATCGTACCATCGGGTCCGTCAAGAGCCCACTTCGTCCTCGACATCGAGCCGTGGCTTGTTTCGTGGACTTGCTGCGTGTGACCTGGTATTATCAGAGCACATCGTTAGCGGGGACGATGGACTGTAGATCGACAGTAGATAAGCTCACCGATCGGGAGAGTACAGAAGTACCCACAGTCGGGACATCTATCAAGTCATCGCTATGTAAGCACCCATATCCGTTTGATCCGCTCGAATTCATACCTCGCTTTGCAGAAGTGGAAAGGACGGGGTCCAGTATCGTGCAAGTGCCCGCCGACATGTTCAAGCTCACCGGCCGGGATGACGATGACACATGGCAGTTGTTTCGACACTAACGCGGTATCAGTAGCCAGCTATACTGGATAGTTTCGCCCGCTGCATATTACACACCTTGACTGTACTAGATAGAGGAGGGGTGCTTCAGTGACAACACGATGTAGAGTCTCGCAAGGCTCACCTTGGTATACTGGAAGCTTTCGTGACGTCCTGTGAAGGTCGCCTCTACTGACTGAGGAGCGGTTTCGATTTGGCAGATACCAGCCTGACACAGCGCTTTGCAGGGATGATCTTGACTGTCGATTTGCGTGAGATAGCGCAACCACAGCGAGGAAAAAAGAACTCACCCGCACAGGTGTATTACGCCAGGGTTCAACCCGTGCAGATGATCGTGCTCCGAGCACAATCGCTTGCAGAGCTGGCACTCGATCGGGCACTGTGCGTTCTCGCAACGATGCTCGACATGGGAGACATCACTAGGCAAACAGTCGTGAGTTGCGGGTCAATCGAGGTAATACACGGTACGTACCTCGCAATACTACAAAGGCCGTCACATGAGAACTTGCTTGTGTTGTGGAGATTGACGTTAGAGAGACTGCAGGGCTATGAAAGCGCTCGTGAGCTGTTCGTTGAGCTACAGACAATCAGACATACATGTCCACATTCGTGACTGGTAGCGGAGCAGACATGTTCATCGTCCTCATGATCGACCATCTATGTATTGCAAAGAATAGATCAAAACGTGGAGGGGGGCAACTGGATATGACAGTCTTACCCTCACGCACTTCTCTTGACACCCCTTCTTCCCAGAGAGCTTGCACACTTTGCCGCAAAGATGCGCATCGATACTACACCTAATGGGTGACTCAGTTACATGGAAGCATGATATCGTTGAACATATGCTTACAAATGAGACCCCGGGTGCCCAGCTCTGTGACAGTAGTCAGCACGGTAGGCAATAGGTCAATCAAACTTGAAGTAGGATCACGCACGGAAGACCACAAGGCTCAAGGCCATCGTGTTCTGAATCTGCGAAACTGCACACTAGGGCGCAGCGATGGTTGGTCTGACAACTGTGGATACCCTCGTGATGATAGCTCGAGAGACAGCTCAGGTTGCACTCTGGACATTGCGCGCCGCATAGTCGTACGCTTGACTTTAGGTCGATGACGACATCATCGAAGGTTCGGAAGAGCTGCTGTACATCGGAATGCGTGGAGGAGAACTTCGACGTGTTGACCTGCAGCCAACACCGCACATGTTCAGTACGCAAATCGACAACATGCTCAAGAAAGCGTTGCAATTCCTCCTTCCAGACAGCTTCTGGCTGAGTAGCACGGCGATCGTGGCCGTCCCATGCTGAGAGCAGTGCTTGCAAGGCCTCATCCCGGTTAGCAGGCTGGCCTTGAGGACCTCCGTTAGCCAGATGGAGACGGAGCTGGGTATCTGGTGCGTCAACCGTGACAGCAGTGTCAAATTCCTACGAAGAGAGTAAGCCAGTGCTACGTGAAGCACTCTATCACGTAGACAGACCATGAGGGGCTCAATGTCAGGCGTGACCTCGCTAGCACCGAACACGAGAGCTTTGGGTAGAAGCATGAGCAAAAGTTGTACACGATGATTCGCAAGGGTCTCTGATCACAGAATGAGTGTTCGAACTGAATAACAAGAGGGACGACATACGCGACATCGCTCCCCAGTCATTAGCTTTGAGTTTTGCCATGAGTGTCTTCATGGTCTGCAGGAAGACCGCACCACCCGCGTGCGTAACAGGTTGCTGATCCAATCGCTTCTTGACGGCATTGAAGAGTGTGTAGAACTGCCTCGATCCCAACACCGGCCAAGGAACAATGTTCAATTGGTTGCGATGAAGCCGCGTGATAAAGTTGTGCCCCTGCTCGGTGTGGACGATTTGCTGGAACTTCAGCTGGAACCTGATCAGGCGTGAGCATCCCAACAAGGTTCAATCCGGACACCAAACGTACTCCTTCTTGATATCGTCCTTGTCAGAATCGGGTACGTCCTGTGGCTCCAACTGATGAGTCCTGTCGTGAGACAGACCGTAGAAAGGTGGGCACCTTAATGATGAGCATGAGCACCGATCGGAACAGCATTGGATTTGCATCAGGGTCGAGAACGGAAGCCGACGACTGGAATGACTGGAAGAGGCCGGTGATGTCGCGGTTCATCGCATAGTTGTTGCGGAAGAGCACCTGAGTTAACACAGTCAGTACCTTGTAAGACGCGCCATGTTCTGATGTACAAACTAGGTTGGAGATGGCGGTGTTGAAGAGTACCAGCAACGTATCTTCTTGCGCGGACCGCTCAATACTGTGGACGCCTGCACAGAGATTGATTAGCTAACTCTGAGCCATGAGATGCAGAGAGAGTTACGGCCTACCTTCGAAGTCAAGCGCAACGATGATCATGTTGTCCGTGGGAGTGACCGACATCCAGACACCTTCCGTCGTCCGCATGGCAGAACCCGCGAATGATGTGTCGGCAAGGTGGTTCAGCGCAAAACTTTTCCCCACTGACTGTTCGCCTAACCAGGAATCAGCTGAGGACCTCGCACATGTAGGCATCATTTACCCATAGACGACACAACTTTGACAGGCTTCACCGCATTCGTCAGATCGTCGGGTTTCGGAAGGAAGCGCGCTTGTAACATGCTCACCTTGGTAGCCATGTATGACTGAAAGAGGGATTCGTACCAACCAAAAGTGATGCTATCGACGATCTTCGCAACCTCCGCACCGAGAAGTGATCTCTCAAGTTCGGAGGACCAGACGCCGTCCTTGAGAGGAACGAACCGGTTGTCTCTGGTCACCGCAATGTGGATTGGAATCAAACACAGCAACTCGACAAGCCACTCTCCAGCGCGGAACGTCGACTCGGCAAAGGGGAATCTCTTCAAGAGGGACTGGTGGTTCACCGCAAAAATGCGCAGGTTCTTGAGCTCTTCACCAGAAGGCTTGTGCGTGCTGCGCTGGAACTCGTCGATGAGCGCTTCTACATGCGTGGCAAATGACCGGACTCGAGGCTTGATGTCGGAGACAAAGGTGAGACAGCGAGGTTTCCTCAACGAGGTAGATGATGTGATGATGTCCCTCCGTACTGCTGGTACCACGGGGAAACGCGTCCAGACCTCTGCGTGACAGTCGATGAGACTGTTGTGAACCGTCAGTTGTCCTCTACGTCCCTTCGATGACGACCCAGCCTTCTCCTTGAAGGTGAACTCGGTCACCTTGCGAGTGATTTCAAACGCCACCGATTGAATGGTGTACTTGTCGAGATCGAGGCCGAGTAAGTACACATTGTTGCGGGAGAAGAACGATGTGACGACGTGTGCGTTGACAACGGACTTTGGGACGACGATCGTGATGCCTTCGGAGGAACCAAAGCTCGACCAGTGATAAGCGCGCAGAGCAACGCTCACGGCATCTGGAGTGGTGCTCTCGACAGCGATGAAGCAAGACCCATCTGGAGTGGAATGTATCGCCGTCGGCACAGCCGGCAACTGCAGCGTCGCAGGACTAGTATGATATCAGTATGAGTTGGATAGATTCTTCAGCAGCAGCGGCAATGTCATCTCACGCACCGGAACTGTTGCGTGATGAGAGAGAACATACGTGCACGAGCGGAGTCGTCCACGAAGAGCAGCTCTTCGCTGCCCGTAACGAACGTCATGTGTCTGATTACCACTGTTGTGTCATACCAAGAGCTGAGATTCACTGGGCTGCCCAGGCCTAGTAGCGAGGTGAACGTCTCGTCGAATTTGAAGGTGTGGAGCTGGAGGGGCGCATCCTGATGACACTCGTTAGCACAATCCGTCCTGTCAATCCTAACGATAAACCTCACCGCAGCCATACTACAAACCGCAAAAATGCGCTGCGTTTCGTCGTACGCAAGCAGGAAGTGTTCTCCGATCTTGTCACGTTTGAGTGTTTTCGCGGGCCGTCCCTCGATTGCAACGCTGATTGTACTGAGGGGGGAGATGTAGATGTGGCAATCGCCGATACGGCTCTGAATGACAAGTAAGCAACGGTCGTTGGAGAGTAGGTGTGCATATCTATCAACTACGTGTTAGCAATTGAATATCAGCCTAAAGACAGCACGGACAGGATGATCGCATCAGCAGGTAACTTGAGGCTTGCGGATGACTGTAGATGCACAACTGGGGTCGGGATATGGTTTGCATCTTCCTGCATGCGATGATTGTCCGCTTCAGTAAGCTGGAGGGGACGGATCGTGTACGTCATTTCTGGATCGGTATAGGTTTCTTCTACCACCTTGACTCTGTATGTATGCGCCCGCTGACTGTATCCCCTATCTAGACAATTGTCAAATGACATATACTCTCTGATACTTCATCTGAACGCTCACAGCCAGAATCCCGGACCTCGATATGCTCGATCACAGTGCAATCCCTGCCGCCATTACATCGTCAACATCTCCACCATGATATAGCGATACGCCCTCCTACCGTGACGAGCCGCTGTCCATGCCGGCCCTCAATGCCATCAGCAGATCCTTGCGCAGCAACTCCAACCGATCCTTCTGGGCTGCTGCATTCGCTTCTCTGACGGAGTTTTGACAGGCGTCACGCTGGATCGACTGGAACCTTTTGGAGAGGTGCTTGCCCTCTTTGACCATCGCATCCCAAATGAACGGGCGAGCAAGCTGCAGGGCTTCATGGCCTATCTCCTTGAGCAGAGGTTCCTGGTCTATATTGAGGGCAAGCGCCGAGAGGAATGTTGCGTCGTCGACCCTCAGGCGATCCGCAGGAACGTCAGTGACCGATAGCGCTGATGATGGCGCCGATGAACTAGACAGCAGGCCGACAAGTCTCAGAGGGGCGGTGAACCAGCTCTTGCTCGTTCTGGCTGGCGTGACTGGTGGCATGTCAGCTACGTCAAGCGGAGATTGCACAAGGGTCTGTCGCTGCTCGCTGCTCAGATTAGGATTGCTGCGCAGAAGGAATTCCAAAGTGAGGAAGCGTGTTTTGGCATGCCGGTATTCCTGAGTGTGGACGGTAGGAAGCTTGAGTTTACTTTCAGCCACCTGTAGTTCTCGTTGGCATCCCGGATACAGGGCGCAGATCGTGAGGACACGATTGTCTGCTAGTGACGACTTATTAGTACCACCAGGTGCGTCAAAGTATAGTTACACTGACTGTGTTCATCGGCTGATGGCGATGGAGCCACCTGGTCTATCAACCTGTTAAAGTGAGGATAGTCAGATACTGGGTAGATAGGAAGCATAGAGGTAAGCATTGCATACGCACGGGATCTTCTGAGCCACAACTCCCATCAAATGCCGAGCGATTGCGATATCGAGCCCCGCTGATTCCTCCCCGATTCGAGCAATCGTCACATCGAGCTCGTGTGTTAGTGATTCACGCCCGGCCTTGAGTACGTCGGCTATCGTCTTCTTATAATAGTCAGCTGCATCAGGTGCCGCATGTCGGAGACCCAAGTTAAGGAGAATTTCGAGCGCCTCGGAGGATACGGAGTCATGAAGCCGGATAGATGGTCGCTGCCTGATAATTGAGTCAACATCTCGGGAAGCAACAGTTAGTGGTAGTAGTCACTCACAAGAGTTCCTCCAAGTAAGGGCCCTCACGGTTCATAGTCTCTCGCCGTTGCATTCGCTTTGCAGGTGTGTACATTGCCGTTATCAAGCCTTGATGCCTCTCACCCCTAGTAAGGACTGGCGGCAAGATATCCACATGTCGAGGAGCTGCAGTGGCAACAAGAGGGGGAATGGAGATCTGTGATAGAGGAAAGGTATTGTGGACGGCACAGATACAATGTTGTTAACCTACCTCGAAACCAGCTCTTGACTTGACATTCTCTTCCTGCTCGTTCGTTTTGGTGACCTCAAAGTCAAACATCCGGTCAGTGTCTTCATCGTCAAACCCTACGTCAGATTCATCTGCATCGTTGCCTTTCCAGATGATACTACTAGCATGCTCGTCTGACATCAAGCAAACCACTTGATCCGATATTTTCGTCAGGTATCTACGGTGTGTCGAGATAAGTGCAAGACGACATTGGTTAGGCAAGACGAGACGCACCTCATGAAGGTGACCCTGTTCCGATGAACAGATTGGGAGCAGTCGTCATCCCAGGTACCGTCCTCAGGCCAGTAGATGGCATATATCTGATGGTCGCTGCCGTGCCGCACAATATACATCCCTGACCTCAGCGATGGTCGTGTCGTAGTCAGAGAGACGTCTGTGGGCTGAAGCATGGCTGTAGAGCTGACGGCACAGATTGTTGGAGCTGCCTGCGCGGGTCAAGTGATTTGAAAAGCCCTCACATCGTGTTGTCCACTACGCCTTTCCTTCGAAGAAAGTCGACTATGGCGGACTTGCTTCCGTAGAGGCCAATGGGTCGTATTTGTACCTTGTCGAGCGCTGCGAAGTCGACCTTCGTGATCGAGGTGTATGCGTTGGATTGCAAGTTATTGATCAGGCGGCCCAGAGCTTCTTGTTCAATGATGATCTTATCGACTAGCAGACTGTGAGAGAGAAGGTTCAAAGCTGCTACTTGTTATACGATTTACCTAGACCACCGCTGCTCTGATCTTGTATGAGATCTAGGACGCGAAAGAAACCTGGGATGACATTCGCGAGGTCTGTCTCCAGCACTCTGGGATCGTGCTCCTGTGTCGTGTCGGTGACCTTCAATCCTCCCTAGTTTCCATCATCCAGTGCTTCGTCGAGATACCACAGTATGAAGACACACCACTTCTCCGGGATCACCGCGAGAATGATCCTGTTTCTCTCTGGAAACACCCTCTGCCGATCGAACGGGCCACCGTCATGAATTGTTACGGACGGCGATGCTCAAACCACGCACCTTCCGGTCCAGAGCTTGCAGAGACATTGTTCGCAATCTGAGGTTTGTCAAAGCTTGTCATCGTTCTCGCGAGACCGGGGAATCCTTCACGGGCTGTGGATCCTTGCTGGATCAACGTCAAGGTCTTCTTGTATGGGACGTGGACGACGCCCGTCGTTGAGCTTCGTACCGCAGCACACAGAGAGAGTTCAGCTGAGCAAGATAAGAATGTATTGAGGACCAGCTGGGCGTGGTCTCGTCCATGTCCGGAGGTCACAAGTCTACCAGAGGGAAAGGAACGTGCTGCGGTAAACCCAGGGTAAACAGTAAATCGTAAGAGAAGCGCGTCGACACAGGTCGACACGCGACGCGGACGCGCCGGCGCCTACCATTGTACCCTCTGCTTCTCCTCCCACAACGTACCCAGAACGTACCCACTACAGCCTCAGGCTGCTTGATATGAATATTTGGTGTTCCTACTAGCGGTGACGAGGTATACATTCTGTTGGATACGAGGACACACCGGGCGCGTAACACAAGGCCCGGCATACTTCACGAGCAGGTCAGGTCAATATTGACTTCCATTGCAACCTTCCCACTCGACTCGCTAGCCTCGAGTGCGTCTTCGTCGGCTCTCGGGCACTCACCCAGGGCTCAGGTGTACTCTCTGTCTGTGAAGCCACATGCCCGAATTTGGATGTCTTGAAGATGTGCCAAAAGTTATCTCCGGGGAGGCCGACGAATACATCGTCACTCATCCTGGTCGCAGCCAGTACAGTCAGGCAGGCGGAGGCGTATCGGCTTGCGGAATCGCCGCCCTGAACTGTGCAAGAATAGTTTTGGGTCTTCATGCGACCGGTCTGGGGTATGAACAGCTTGTGCAAGAGCTCATGAAACGCCAGCTCCTCGAGGTAAACGTTCAACCTCGAGCCTACATCACTACTGGACCTTGGTCTTACTGTATATTTTCTAAGGATGTCCTATCCCCTTGCCTGAACTGGTCAAGCTCTGCTCACCTCGCTGTGGATGAGATACACAAGGCGCCCATCTTCGAGAAGTCCTTGAAGTCGGTCCATACAGCCTACGGCCAGCCAACCTTTGACTTCTTCAAGAAGCTGATCTCGTACGCGATTCCTCTGACAATACATCTGGACGTGAACAATCTGACGTTCGTCAACGCAGGACTTCCACTCAGTGCTCACAAAGGCACTCGGCTTCGTCCTGCGCAATCATCACCCGCCCTCCGGAAATCATCGCATGTTTCTACATCGCCGACGCGCCGGCCGACCTCTATGTCATCTTCGACTCTCACCCTCGTCCAGAGAAGCACCCGCACGGCGCCGCGTTCATTTTCAAGAACTCTATCGAGGCTACGGCCGAATACCTGACCAATCTCCTACGGTATGACGAACACCTCCTCGCCGACAGTACCATCCAGTGGCAAGCGCAGCTCCTGGCACATGCGTCGGGAGAAGTCTTTGTAGCAAACGGTGCGATCCGCACTAGACACCAATGGGCGGACGCTGCGCTCGATGCCAGTCTCCAGGTATTGAGGTTGCAGGCACATGTGCGGGAGCTAGAGTCGAAGAATCAGAACCTCGAAGAGGATAACAAGCGCCTCAATGAAGAGGTGTCAGACCTGGAAGACAAGCTCCTAGAATTGGACGACGAGCTCGAAAGGTTGAAACGGAAACGCGAGTGGCGCCGACAGACGAACGGGACTAGTACTAACGGACACCACACGCCGCGTCTCGCAGGGCCATCGACTTACGCTCAGATTGCCCAGAGTCCGATCGGCACTCTCGTCACGCGTCATTCACAGCAATCCCCGGTCGACAGACATGGCGTGGATCCCTTAGCTGCTCAGTTGCAGAGAGACTTCGACGAGGAGAACCGGCAACTCGAACGCCAGTACAAGTACTTGCAAGTAACCCAGCCCACGTTCTTCGACTGCGGGGTGTGCTTGGAGCGTTGCCAGGAGGACTTCGTCGCTCGGGTCATGCCCTGCGATCATGTGTACTGCCGGCCTTGCTTGCAGGGCTGGGCGGTCTCGAAGATCCAAGAACATAGGTACCCCATCTTGTGTCCCACCTGCACGGCGGACAAAGCGCGCCAGTCTGATCCCTCTGGCACGTGCTGTTCTTCCATCGAATGCTTAATGTCTCGCGCTCATGGCAGTCATCCAGAGATCGACGATGTGATGATACAGCAACTGGGTCTGACCGACAAGCAGTACGAGGTCTTCAGCGAGATGCAGCTCGCGCGCTTCTCAACCATCATACACTGTCGCAAGTGAGTGTGGGTCGGGTGTGATCTACTCCTGACGTTGACCAACCCCCCCGCCAGATGCACTCAAACCATCTTCGTCGACAAAGCGGAGTACCAAGAAGCGCGGGACATTGTCTGCCCCCTCCCTGGATGCGGCTACGCGTGGTGCAAGACGTGCTCGCAGGCAATCGATATCGGCGGCCCACAGCATTCGTGCGACGGCTCCTCGGAGCTCAACCACCTCATGAAGGCGCGCGGATGGAAGCATTGTCCAGGTAGGATGTCTCCGCGCGAGAGAACCCATCATTTCCTCACAATGTGCCCTTTAGGATGTCAAACCCCCGCAGAGAAGATCGACGGGTGCAACCATATGACCGTGAGTCCCAAATCCTGACTGTGTCGAGATTCGACCTGTCCTCGGATCTGACTGGATTGCTCCTTGAAGTGCATGTCGCCCGGTTGCAACGCGTAAGAGCTTGTTCATCCTGCGAGACTCGCCAGATGCTGATCGTCCATCCCCGACAGACACTTTTGCTACGTTTGCGGTGAACTTATCGTGCAATCCGTCCTCCGACGAGAGATACAATCCGCCGTCTCGCGGCACTACCGGAGATGCACCCTGTTCTGATCGTCACCGATTTGCTTCATCTACACCAATTATGATCGTGCACATTGCCAATGTTGTTGTTCTTCCTTAAGCCCGAATCTATGGCTCCAAGTAGCAAGTATCCCTAGCATGTACCAGTACGCGAATGACCGTATGTACAAATAGAGAACACCCACCGTATGCTCGTGGCGACCTCCGGATGCACATGCAGGTACCACGCACTCTCGGAATGCATGTATTCTACTCGTCATCAATGGTGGCGTACATCCGCTGGAGGGTAGATACATTCTTCGGTCATAGTGACATGCTACATCGACGTTTGGGCGTTAGCAGGCGGGGCGTTACAGTTATCGTTACAGTGGGGGGTGCGGTCGACTTCTCCTACAGCATGTAGTACACATCTTCTCAACCTTAGGCGGCGACCGACATGTTCGCAACGCCCTCGGCGGCCTCGTCCATGTCGCCCTCAATGATCTTCGTGATCTGTGCGCACAACGAGTGAGCGAACACCCAAAGATGAGGGATGGATTGCACGTACTTTGCCAATAGCGACGGTTTTCCCCTCGTCTCGGAGCGTGAACCGACCGAGCTGTGGGTAGTCGGCGAAGCGCTCCACACAGACGGGCTGGGTGGTCTCGACGAGCGCGACAATTTTCTGCCCCCTCTTTGCAAACTGAGGCGGACGCTTCGACTTGCGCCCGGTCGCCTTGTCGAAGTAGTGGAGGAGTGCCTATGTGGGTTATATGTCAGCTTCTGGTACCTCATCGAACGAGAGGTGCATGTGCGTACGGCGAGAGTGACCTCCTCCGAGATTGTATGACAGTGCATGACCGCCGTGTAGCCCGCGCAGATGATGTTCTTGTGGTCGAGGATGGCGAGCTGCGCCTCGAATTGACGTACAGCATGGATCGGGGTCGACGGGCTCGTGAGCACGAACCCTGGGCTGATCTCCTCATCGTCCACACCGCGTAGACGGATCCGGACGTTGTCGCCACAGAACGCAGACTGCACCTCGTCCTCCATCTCGTTGTAGATCGCCGCGACCTCAACCAGGTTCTTGTTCGGCATTAGCAGGAGTGTGTCGCCCTTGCGCATGTGGCCGGACTCAATCTTGCCGACGACGATGGTGCCCATGTCCTTGTATTTCTCCGACACGGGCATCATGAGCGGCGCGTTGATCTTGCGATCCACCATCGGCATTTTATCGAGGTGCTCAAGAAGCGAGGGCCCACTGTAAGCGTGCATCAGTCAGTGAACCGGCCTGTGGAGGGTGTGATCGATGTACTCACTCCCACCAGGAGCAGACATCCTTGCTCACCCTATCCTTGAGGTTCGCGCCAGTGTATGCAGAGACGGGCAGGAATGTGACATCAGTCTTGACGTTGAAGCCGGCCGCCTTGATGAAAGGCGTGAGCTTGTCCTTGATCTCGTCGAACCGAGACTTCTGCCATTCTACAGTGGGCTCGTCCATCTTGTTGATCACAACGATAATTTTCTGCACGCCCGCCGTCTTCACCAGCATGATGTGCTCGCGTGTCTGTCCGCCCTTTTCGAACCCCGTCTCGAACTCGCCCTTCCGGGCTGAGATGACGAGCACCGCGACATCCGCCTGTGCGGCGCCGGAGATCATAGAGGGCACGTACGTCTTGTGTCCAGGGGCATCGAGGATCGTATAACGACGCGAATCTGTCTCAAAGTACGCACGTCCGACCTCGACGGTCTTGCCTTTGGAGCGCTCTTGCGGGGTGGAATCGAGTGCCCATGAGAGGTACCACGAGTCTCGGCCGGCTTCCTTGGCCTCGCGCTCGTACTTCTCCATGGTTCGCTTATCGACCATCCCGGTTAGATAGAGCAAGTTGCCGCCCATGGTACTCTTGCCGGCATCGACATGACCGATGAATACGATGTTCAGGTGTTGCTTCACTAATCGGCACGCGATCGGGGTCAAACGGATTTCGTGACAGACGAGGGCATGCAACGTACCGCTTCCAAACAAGTCTTTGAGAACCTCTTCATCTGCTGCGTTGTGGACATCTTG
Source organism: Earliella scabrosa (assembly GCA_022605405.1). NCBI lineage: Eukaryota > Fungi > Basidiomycota > Agaricomycetes > Polyporales > Polyporaceae > Earliella > Earliella scabrosa. The sequence continues at coordinate 1,669,666 of JABYQQ010000005.1, read as the reverse complement.
AGCGACTGAGGCGGTGTCTGTCTTAGCGCGCTCGAGAGTGAAGGACTTGGAGTTGGAAGAGGCGGTGGTAGAAGGGGCGGGGGGAGCGGGCGATGGTGCAGCGGGCTTGGGAGGATGTGATGCACCATCAGCTTTAGCAGGCTTAGCTGGTGCTGGGGCACTGGGGGCGGGAGCAGGAGCAGGAGCAGGCTTGGAACCTCCGATGTTCAGAGAGATGGTGGCAGGTTGTGATGGTGCCGGGGCAGGCGCAGGCTTGGAACCGCCAATGTTGAGAGAGATGGTGGGCGGAGGAGCAGGGGCCTCTGTCTGTGGGGGGCGTTCTACCGGAGGGGGCGGAGGTTGTGCAGGCTGCTGAGGCGGGACGCGGAAAGCCTGGCCGGGGACGAAGGAAAATGCGTTGGCGTTGAGTTTGCTCATGGCTACAGTACGTTACGGGACGTCAAGATCAGAAGAAATACAGTCGTCTAGACAGAGGAGCCGGTGGACGCGAGGATGGGGAGGAGGGAGGAGGAGAGGGAAGGAGGGAGATGAGATGCGCCTCGTCCCAAGTTTTCCGTCGCTTGCCATTTCCGGCCCGATCTCTCGAGCTCGCGCAGCATCTGCATTCAGTCTCTGGCAGAAGCCCACGAGCACAGTCCGTGCGCTTTCATCCTGCCTGGTCTGCCGGATGCATGGCCAATACTCAATTCTCGGCATGCTGAGAGCGAGGAAGTAACGTCCTCGAGCGCATGATCGAGCATGGTATCGACTCGGGCGAGCCTGGGCTCCTCAGTCTTCAAGCACACTCAAACCCGTATCCTGTGTGCATTGATATATCTTCGCGTCGGAGACGACAGACAGAGCGCGATTTGTGCATTGCTGGTTGAAGTGGTTTCTGCTCCAGAGATGAGCACGGAAGCGCCGGTATGCGATCATGGAGGCCCGTGCCGCCGAGGGCGTTCCCGAACACCACCTTGACCTCGCACTCTTCTCGCATCTCCCGTCTCCTCTCCATGGCTGCGTCGCAAGACAAGTACCTCGCAGTCCTCAAAGCCTCATACGACTACGAGCCACAAGCAGGCGCCGAAGACGAGATCGCAATCAAGGAGAACCAGCTCCTCTTTCTGCTCGAGCGCACCGACGAAGAGTGCGATCATCCACCCTCGTCCCTCCCTCCCGAGCTAACGCGCGCTGCAGCTGGTGGAAGGTCAAGGTCAAGTTAGAATCTGCAGATGAAGACGGTCCTTCCGGCCTCGTCCCTTCCGCCTACGTTGAACCGGTCTGTTACCCCGCATCGCCTCTGCATCCTGTCCCACTCACGTCAGCACTGCGCAGGCCGACCCCATTCAGGTCGTGAAAGTACTCTATGACTACGATGCTGCGCAAGATACGGAGCTCAGCGTGAAGGAGGACGAGATATTGAATGTATACGACAAGGACGATGACTGGTTGCTCACATCAAGTCAGACCGCAGAGGGGAGAGTGGGCTACGTTCCAGCTAATTACGTCGAAGAGGTGCGTTTCCCACTCTCCGTATGCATTTTCAGGCCCGTAGACATTCCCGCAGACCAGCGGGGAGGGGGGAGCATCGACTGCTGTCCCTGCAGCAGCATCACTAGCGTCGATTGTTGTGCCTGATTCGGTGAGTACGTTACTCTCGGTTCCGTCATCACATATCCAACGTTCCCCTGCAGCCACCACAACCCGCACGTCCAGTCAGCACGTATGTTGACCCTGCAGACCGGGTGGCTGCTGCTTCAAATAAGGCACAAGCGGACTCTATCCAGACATGGTCTGTGTCGGAGGTTGATGCCAAAGGGAAGAAGAAGAAGGGGACCCTCGGGATTGGCAATGGAGCCATGTTCTTTGCCAGCGAGTCTGACAAGGTTTGTCTCCCGACTCGGACCCATTCCTTGAACCCTTGACCCATATCGTTGCGATAGAACCCCGTACGTAAATGGCAAACGTCCGACATCCAGTCTGTCAAGCTCGAGAAGTCCAAACACGTTCACATCGAGGTCGGTGGCCCCGACCCCGCGAACCTCCACTACCATGCTGGCTCGAAGGACAACGCGGAGGCTATCATGGCTAAGCTCGAGTCTTCCCGTGCGCTCGCCAATGGCGGTGTTCCCGTCACGAATGGCGCAGCATCTACCCCGCCGCCGGAGGAGGCTCCTATCGAACGCCCTCGCAGCAGTGCACAGAAGTCGGTCCACTTTGCGCCCGACGAGCCTGACGTGATCCCTCCCTCGGAGTCGTACGGCGAAGACGAAGAGGAGGAAGAGGAAGAGCCACCGCGTGTACATGCTCCCCCACCAGCACCAGCACCTCCTCCTCCTCCCGCGGCTAACGGTCTCCAGGCGGTGGCCATCTACGACTTCACTGCTGATGGCGACGATGAATTGACGGTCCAGGAGGGCGAGACGCTCACTGTTCTGGAGAGAGATAGTGACGAGTGGTGGAAGTGCAGGAACACGAAGGGGAAGGAGGGAGTCGTCCCTGCCAGCTACGTCGAGGTGAGTGCTATGTCGATGTATCCAGTTCGTACGCCTCATTCACGCTGGTTAGCTCGTGGGTGGCGCGGCCGCCGCACCCCCCGCCACATCCTCACGAGCAGCTGAAGAGGCCGCCGCGGCTGCTGCTGCACAGCGTGCCGCCGAAGAGGCAACAGAACGTGAAGAGGAGGAGCGCCGTGAAGCAGCTGAGCGCGAACAGGCTGAGCGAGAGCGCAAGAAGCAGGAGGCCGAGCAGCGGGCGAAGGCCGCTGCGGCCGCGGCAGACGCAGACAGGAAGCGTCGAGAGCGCGAACGCGAGAAGAAAGAGAAGGAGCGTGCGGCCGCCGAGGAGGAAGCGAAACGGAAGAAGCAGGCGGAGCAGCAGCGTGCATCGGCCGAGCGGAAGAGCGCCGAGAAGAGCCGTTCGTCCAGCGACAACAGACGTATGTGTTCCCTCCTGCTACTCGTCGAATCGATATTGACGGAGGATCAAGGCTCGACGGCAGGCGGTCCCCCGCCGGAATCGTTGCGCGAGTGGCACGATCGCACCGGCCAGTTCCGCGTCGACGCTGCGTTCCTTGGCTTTGCCAACGGGAAGCTGAGGTTGCACAAGGTCAACGGCGTGGTCATCGAGGTCCCAGCGGAGAAGATGTCGGAGGAGGATCTGAAGTATGTGCAGAAGATGACGCGGCAGCAGAAGGGCGCATCTTCTTCGCATGGACCGCGCAAGTCCGATGACGACGACGACGAGCCCCTGGGCAAGCGCAGGCAGACGCTTCAAGCGACGAACACGCCTCCGAAGGTGGCACCCCCCAAGAAGGGTCCTACGGTGGACTGGTTCGAGTTCTTCCTCAACGCTGGATGCGACATCGACGACTGCACGCGGTACGCATCTGCGTTCGAGCGGGACAAGATCGACGAAGCAATCCTCCCCGATATCACGGAGAGCACGATGCGGTCACTTGGTCTCCGAGAAGGTGACATCATCCGCGTTAAGAAGGCGATTGAGACCCGCAAGCCGAAGATGAGTGACCCCAGGGAGGAGCAGTTGCGAAAGGACGAGGAGCTCGCACGGCAGCTGCAGGCAGAAGAGAACGCGACGAACCTGAAGGCGAGGAGTCCCGCGCCGAACTTGTTCTCGGGGCAGAACGGCGAGCTCAAGAATATGCGCCGCGGACGCCCCCAACCCAGCAAGAGCCTGCCGCCTTCTACTGTCGATCTGCAGTCTATCTCGACCGCGTCTGACCAGATCAAGCGCACCGGTTCGCCTATGGTAACGAGCCCAGAGGGCATTCAACACTCCAACTCCAGTCCAGCTCAACTCCCACCCAAGTCGAGCGCGGCTGCTCCAGCCGTCAGCGGGTTCGACGACGACGCATGGACGAACCGGCCGAGCTCGACCAAGCCTACTGCCCCAACTCTGCCCGCCCGTGCCCCATCTGCTCCCCCCGCGCCTCCCGCGCCTCCTGCACCACCAGCCCCGCCCGCTGCCGCTGCGCCTGCAGTGCCAACCGTTGCTGTCAGTCCACCTCCCGCGCGTGCTGCCTCTGTTGCATCTGGTGCTCCGGCCCAGCAGCAGGAGGCCGCCCCGAACCCCGCCAAGGCGACCGACGACGACATCTTCAACCAACTTGCGCGCATCGCCAGTCTGCGGGTCAGTAGTCCAGCTGCTCCAGCCCCCGTACCTGCTGCCCCCGCACCTCCCCGCGCGCCGTCGACCTCGCTGTCGCCGCCTCCTGTTACTGCACCTGTCGGTTTCGCGTCAGGTATGGGGATGGGTTCTTCCCCTGTCCCGATGGGACAGGCGTTGCAAGCTCAAGCAACGGGGATGCTTGCGCCCCAGAACGGCCCGCGCGGACCGTTCGCACCGGTCCCCGCCAACCAGGTGCTCTTGCAGCCTCTCGTGCCGACTACCACTGGGTTCAATGGCTTCGTACCCACACGGCCTGGCACCTCCCCGTCACCGTTCAACACGACCTCTCCCCCACCGTCACTACTGCCACAACAGCCTTCGTTGCTGCCCCAGCAGACGGGCTTCCCGGGCGGGATGCCGTCCATGCTCTCGCAACCCACCGGGTTCCAGCCGCAAGGTCTCATGGCGCAGCCCACTGGCTTGCCCAGCGGCAACTTCGGCCAGATCGGAGGTGGGCTGCAGCCGTCGATCTCACCTTTCCAGTCATCGCCCAGCTTCACCCCGGTGCAGACGAGTGAGTAGGAGCATCATTTGCGCTTCCATACTGGCGACTAACGATGATCGTGCAGACCCGACCGGCTTCAACCCGATACAGAGCAGTAAGTCTAAGTCCAAACGATTCACGTCGACTTAGTCAGCAACTGACTGTGACCTCTCAGATCCTACGGGCTTCCAACCTGGCTTTGGGCAGTCGCCCTTCGGCGGGAGCGGTTTCGGTGCGCCTCCACCGCCGCCGGTGCCCCCACTCCCGTCACAGCCGGCCGTGAACACGAACCCTGCGAACATCTTCGCGCAGATGAAGAGTGGAACGTTTGCTCAGGACGAAGCGGCACCCCAGTCGGCGGACAAGTACGATGCGCTCCGCCCCAATCGTGAGTGATCTATCTCTGCCCTGTCTAACAGAACTCGCGCTAACGTCTCATTCCAGCCACGCCCATGGCAGTGCAGCCGACCGGATGGGGAGGGTACGGCGGCGGCATGAATGGCTTCCAGGGCGGATACGGCTATCAGTGAGCAAGAGACGAGAGAGGTATGGGGGATCTACGACCAGCGACACTAGCACTACTACTAGTCACTACATTACGATGACGGTTTTTTGACACTCTCTGACATCCTCGTTCTCTTCCTCCACGCCAGGGCTGGGGAAAAGCTGGGATACATTGCATTAATATACCCGAAGATGACATTATACAACCGTGCAGAGTAATAAGATACGATGTGCGTGTACGAGGAGATCATGGACGCTCTACAATGCCCTGGATATAACCCACTCGCCGGAAGTACTCCCGCAGGCCTTCACGGATCTCTGGCGCCATCTCTCTTGAGAGGAGATCGGTCGCCAGGGGATAGACAGCAGGAAGATATCTTGTGAACTAGACAGACGCATGCGGTTAGGCTCGTGACCGGTCGAGAAACATGGGAAATGACGTACGGCTTTGTCGTCGAAACGGACAAATCCTTGGAGAATCTCAGCGACGACCGGCGTCCAGGCTGCGATGTTTTTGGCTTGCGTGTCGAGGCGCAGCTTGTTGAAGTCTTGCAAGACCCCTAGCCCCAATCTGCGCAGCGGCATTGTGAGCGGAGATGAAACGATCGTCGCGGGGATTACTCACGGCATGAGACGATCTGCCACTTGTGGTCGGGCTGCCTGGTGCTCCGCACGGGGGTCGTAATACATGCGAAGAAGTACATGCACGAGCGTGGATGCGCTGCTCGACTCCTGCTTGAGAAGGTTGGGCAGGTGCTTCATGAAGCCTTCAGAAGAGAAGAAAGTCGTAAGCGGTCGATCGTCGTGGTCACAAGGTCCAGGCACGTACCAACTTTCCAAAGCCCAGTGCGCAGCTCCTTGTCTTCATTGAACATGCGCGCGAACTGGTAGCTGTGGTCCAGGACACCCATTAATCGAAGCAGGTGCTCCGGAGGGATGGTGTTGTAGACTTCGTCATTCCGCAGCAGATCATTCGTCGTTTCGATGAGTAGCAGCTGCAGCACACACTTGACGATAATCTGCCGGAAGATACGACGTCGCTCGTTGAGCGATATCCGGGCCCCTGCCTTAGGGTTCTCGCTATTCGGCGATAATGGGGCGGGGACCATGGCCTGCTCGTTGGCATCTAGACGAGGGGGGTACGGTCACTCGGTGCATGAGCATTGGGTTTGTGGTGCTTACCGGCGGAATCTTGCATTTCGGAGGAGTTGCCATCAATTTCAACCCGCAGGCTCTCGTCGAAGAGCTGATGGGGTGTTGTCGTCCTGAACAGCTTGACAAACGTCGTTGCTACGCGCTCCCATCGAGCAGCACTGAGCTTCTTCACGTTGCTCTCAAGGAGCTGTTGCAGACATGATGTCCCTATCCGGGCCAGTGTATCGTTCTCTGCAAATTGATTAGAACGCTAGTCAAACCAGGCACAAGCTGTGGCTGACCTTGACAAATGCATACGCAGAGAAGATCAAGTAGCCCGTCCAGGAAGCGCTCTAGTGTCTCGAAGTAGAACGTGTATAGGTCGATCAGGTTGCGTAGGGCTTGAATCATGGTGGTCGATAGCCATACGCTCATGTCCTCCTGTGTGCTGAAGCGCGATACGTCTTGACTCGACTTGAGCACTGCGAAAATGGGGAACAACAGCTCCTGGCAAACGGTGTCCCAGAACTCCACGGGGTAGCTCGACCCATAGGTCTTGAGAGTGCTGAACAGCGAGTCTAGCGCCCTGTCAAGTCGTCAGCACACTGATACACGCGGGAATGCACGACGAGGTTGCACGCACAGTCGTCGCACTTCGAGGTCTTCACCATTCATGATGACGTCATAGAACCCGAACAGTACAGGGAACCAATACTTGATCATTGGATCGTCCGAGGGGTTGTGGTTCGCCTCCTTGAAGCCGCACTCCGGCGACTCAAGCATCGTAGGAATGATGTCTCGGAGCATGGCAATCGCGAGAAGACTGATCTTCTGGTACTTGCTGACCTTGCAGAAGTCGGTGATGCAGACCGTCAGATCTGCAAACGAGCCATGGTGCACGATTGCCGTGAAGTGGTCCTTGTTAAGTCGTGTAACGATCTCGAACGCCGAGCTCGCGATACGTTCTAGACAATGGTCAGGGGCAAGGCGACGAAATCGCGAGTATCAACACACCTGTTGCAGCCTTGGACGCAGCGGAGAACACCGCAAACATAGTCCTCCAACCTGACCTCAAGTTCTGTACACGGGCTTGGATCATTTGTTGGAGACATTGCAGGACCTGCTTAAAATTAGCGGCGAGGCACTGCACGGGCAGATCAGTATGCTCACCATATCGCGGACGTCAGGATTCGAGTTGTGGATCATGGTGTACTCGAACGGCCGCAAGAAGTCCTTCTGGAACTTGAAGTGAGGCAGCTCCTCTTTCTCCAAGAAGCGCATCGCAAGTTGCCGGAGCGCGTCCAGGGCGAAGAAGCCGACGTGTGGGTTCTTGTGACAGCAGACCTAGAGGGCCGAATCAGGACATCATGCCTCAGTCCGGCGCAATATCCACATACCTGGTTGAAGTGCTCGCCAAGGATCTCCCACATGTTCGACCACTCCAGACGGATACGGTTCATGTTGTAGTACGAGATCTCAACGAGCTTCTGCAAGCTGAACAGTCGAGGATGCTGGGAGAGCCCCGAGGATTGGATCTCCTCCCACGACACGTCGCACAGGGCTCGGACAAACTCCACGATCGCAGTCTGTGCATGACGATGAGCGGGCATCCGACGACAGCAAACTAGCGATACACTCACCCCAGAAAGGTAGTGACTTAGCGAGAAGACCATATCCGCCGCGACCGTAATGTGTGTCGACCGACTCTCGTTCGCGAGCTCTTCTGTGGGAGGCTTGCGAGAGCGACTAGACGGGCGTCAATACAACGTCCATCCTGGTACAGTACCAAACTCACCCCTTCCTCCCAGCATCGGGCACGTCCACCCCGCTGCTGATGAGCTGCATGTGCTCCAACTGGCTAACGCAAGTGAGCACCTCGCGCCATGACGCCTTCAGGTGGTTGCCCTCGGTGACCGCGACGTCGAGCAGCGTCTTGATGGCCTCCATGTTCTTCGTCTTCATCTCCCCGAGGTTGTTCAGGAACGTGAACTTCGCGAGCGTGCTCACGAACGCGTTCCGCTCGAGCTCCAAGTCGAAGAAGCACACGATGTGGATCGCGGCCTTGAAGCCCTCCAGGCAAAGCTCGACGATCTCGAGGTCGTCCGTGTCCTGCAGTGGCCCGGAGAGGCCCGCGAGGAAGGGGATCCACGCGACCTCGAACATCGGACGGACGTGGATGAAGTGCGAAGCGCTGAAGAACTGCTCGCTCGACTTCGTGCCTCTACGTTGTGTCCGCATGAGCGTACGGAAGAGCGTCTGCACCAACATGAGCCAGCAGCTACCGGGCACATCAACGATGACACGTACCTCTGTCTTGTTCGCCATGTTGTTCGACTGCATCATGTACGCCTCCTTGTTCAAGTCCCTGCCGACATTAGCGAGCATACCAGCGATACCAGGACCAGGCGTGGCGATGTTCGGGACGGCCTCGATCTCGTCCTTCATGCGGATCTCGTTGTTCACGATTTCGTCGTAGATGGCGTTCAGCAAGTCCTCGGGCAAGTCCTGGCCGTCGTTGATCCCACGGTTGTTGGCGATGAACCCTTGCTTGGTCATGCGGTTCTTGACCTGCGGATTGTGCGCATCGGTATTCAGCAAGATTGTGGAGTACGCCAGAACGTAGGCAGTGTCTGTGTGTGGCCATGTCAGCGATATTGACGGCCGCGAGGCACGCATGGACCTCACCGGCGTTCGCGAAGTGGGTAGCAGAGTTTGTGGCGATATAACGCTCGGCGAACTTCAGCATGAACCGATCGATCTTCTGAGCCTCGCCAGGAAGACGGAATGCCTGTAGGAACGTCCGGAGCGCGTCGACGAAGGGCATGTTGCTGAGGTCAAGCATGTCGACGAAGGCATGCATGATCGCAATGTTCTCCTCATCACTGTAGAAGGTCAATTGATAACCATCAAAGGTGGCTGTTCGACGTACCCTTCACCAAGGTACTCTCCGATAGCCGCCTTGTTCAAACCATCAGTCTCTAGCAAGAACTGCGCAATGTCCTTGGGATCCTTGCTCGGGATGAAGCCAGTCTCGATGAAGAATTGCACCCCCTATATGCCGTGTCAGCAAGTTGACCTCCTCCATCAGACGAACGGTACCGACCCGTTTCGGTTTGAAGTTGAACTTCTTGATGCCTTCGAGGAGGGTCGTCTTCTTCTGCTTCGCACTCTCGAACTTCGTCGGGTCATCCGCGAGCTCCGGAGTCGCTCCTCTAGTGCCATCCGTGACTCCCGGCGACAGCCTGTCTGTCGAGTTGTCTGGGGTCATGGTCTCGCGGCGGCTCTCTTCCAACTGCGTGCGCGTATGTGGGTCCGTGGTCTGCTCAGGAGGCGATGTGTTCGCCGTACCCCACGCGACCAGCGACTTCAGCACAGCGACAAGGCATTCGAGACCCTGCCTCCGAAGCTGCGTCTCGGAGTTCCCGATCGTGGAAGTGTCGACGTTCCCCGGAACTGACAGCGCAGCGGTGCTGAACGAAGGCGGGATCTCGTTGGCCTGGCGCTGTTTCGATTGTGGCTGAAGAGCGGGGCTGGTGGGGTCGTTAGGCTTCTGGGGCGCGGTCGTTACGGGGGCGGTGCCAATCTTCGAGATGATGTTCATGAGGCTGGAGGTCTCGTAAGCCGAGATTGAGTGCCCATACAAGTCAAAAGACTTACTGCTCGTAGATGTTGTCGACCGCCTCGCTGTCACAGTCGTAGTTCAGGTAGATCTCCACAAGGGCTTGGGGATCCTGACAGAGACGTTGCAGCATGCTGACAATCATGGCCTTCTGCTTGAGTGTTGAAGTCTTCATCTCTAGAATGGGGATGAATATCTCGTGCAGAAGCACTTCGATCTCTTTCTGCAAGGTCGTCATGTTAGTGAGGGCGGTCTCGCGAGCGGTGCAGACGGAAATCTAACCTTGAGCTTGGTTCTCAAACCAGAGATCACTCTCCAGAAGATCTCCACGCTGAGTTCGAAGACCTGAGGAACGGGGCTGACCGCATTCCGGCTCAAGCATAGGCACAAGTACTGGTTGGCCGCTTGGATGAAGGTCGTTGCTTCATTGCTCGACGAGGAGTAGATGATCGCGGAAGGAGAGACGAAGATGGGCATGTGGGAGTTGAGAATCATCAACACCAAGTGGAGCGAGAGTAGTTTTGACCGCATAGAGTGCGACTTGAGGTCCCGCTCACTATATGATTCGTTAGGACGAGACCTCATCAGTACGTTGTGGAACTTGCCTCTCGCTATTCAGTGGCTTCATCGTCAACTTACACAACGCTCTGAACACCAGGAACGCATCCTTGATGAACAAGTCATTGGTGGTTAGTTCTCTATGAGTTCCGCCCGTGTGCTCCTCATCATCGTCCAACGTCGGGTCACGGGCCATCGACTCTGAAGGCCGCCTGTATGCGCACTTGCTCAGAACTGCTCTGTGACACTACAGAGCAACAACCTACTCGTCGGAGTGAGAACCATTGGGATGGCCATTGACAGAGGGTTCTTCCGTGGTCTCCGCTGCCTCTGTGGCCACACTGGCCTCGGAAGGAGCTACCGATGCAGCGCTTGACCCAGCCTCAGAAGACTCCTGCACCAAGGTGGTACCCGTCTCTTCTGAACCATTGATAGAGGGTGTTTGCGGTGGTAATGGCAGCGAACTCCGTGGAGACGAGACTACAGAAGGCCTCTTCGACGACCTACCACTCTCGCTCTGCACAGATAGAGTTGCCGTAGACTCTGAGGGAGGAAACGCGGCGTTGATCTTGCACCGCGCGAACACGTGGTTCACCATTTGTGTGAGGCCACCTTGCGCGACCATCTGGTTGACAGGGTCCATGCTGAGCAGGAAGACGTTATATACCGTGCGAACAGCTTTCAGAAGAGATGACTGGTGGACAAGAATAGTCGGCGAGAGAACGAGCGCGAGCAAAGCCTTAACGATCTGCAGAGACACGGTTTCCGGAGTACTCTCCGTGTGGCAAGAGGTGATGGTATGCACGACGAGGTCAACGAGAGACGGGGCAGGGAGAGTGGTGTGTGAGCCGGTCATGGAGGAGCGTGAATTCGGACCGGGTGAGGGTGGTGGCGACGTTGGAGCATGGGTGGAAGAGGACGTCTCAGCAAAGAACGAATACGAGATGAGTTTAGAAATGCAGTCCAAACTTGCGATCATGAGCTTCTCGTTGCGAGTCTCGCAAGCCAAGCGCAGCGGCTCGAAGATCTCCCTTGGCCTATCTCCACCCTGTCCGGACTTGACCATCTCCAGCGCGCGCTGGACGCTGTCACGCAGAGGTGCCGAGCGCCTCGCCTCCTTCGACGCAGCAATCGTCTCGAGTGCGGAAGAAATGAGGACGACGGAGACAGTGTTGCCCTTGGATAGAGTAAGCGAGCGTTTATGCGAGTCGATAGACGGTCGCGAAGGAGCACGGCCATTCGGAGTCGAGGGCCTACTGTCCATCGACTGCCTGACATGACCGTTTGTAGCGCGAGGGGATGTTGGCACGTTCGGAAGGGGAGGGGGTGGCCGCCGAGCAGCGGGAGTAACGGGGGTTGAGGTAACTGGCTTAGCCGGGGGTGTTGGAGGGGGTGCAGGATCCTCTGTGTCGTCTACACGTTGAACCGACGGGCTGAGGCGTGTTCCATTAATCGCTTCTGGCGGTACCAACGGTGACTCAGAAGGACCATTGGGAGCGTGCGAGACAGACGTGGTATCGGTGTCTGAGTGAGGCGGGGGTGTAGGCGCGACTTGCTCGCGTTCAAAGGGAAGAGGAGGTGAGCTGGTGCGCTCACCATCTGTTGACCGAGCCCTATTCTCGTCCACCGGGTCCCTCATGGACAACTGGGTCATAATGCTCGGCATAGGCTCATCGTGGGGAGGCGGAGACGGCGGGAGGGGAATGGAGGCGGCCTGGGAAGGGTCGTGGACGTCCATGGCGGGACCAGCGGCGTCCTGGGGGTCGTCCCGGTCGTCGTAATAGGTGGAGAGCTCGGTGAGCTTTGGCGGCCTGAGTGCGCGGTCAGAGGACGAGAGGGCAGTGACGGTCTCCTGCTCATCACGAGACGCGTCTCCCCTGGGCGCCAGATCGAGATCCAATTCCAGTTGCTCCCTCACCTTTCCGCCGACATACGGAGACTCGGTGTACTGAACTCTGGTACTAGCCGTTCATACGGCGGCTCTTGTTTGAATGGCTGCGTCTTGTTTGGCCGCGACGTGCGCGAACATGACCTTGTCAATCAATTTGCACAAACCTCCAATACCTCCCCGATGTCCTGGCCTGCACTACATCCCTATCCCACAATGAAGACCTCGTAGGGCCTCGGAGTAATGTTCGGCGCAGAGTCATGCTCTGTCAGTACTTAATACCATGTCATCGAGAAAGGGAAGGAGGAGAAGCTGGGACGCAAGTCCATGGGATTTTGCGACGGACGATCGAGATCCGGCGTTTACTGGGTCAATCTAATCGCCACAATTTCTCTCTTCCCTCTCTTGTCCCTCTCGCATTCCTCACGCTCCCGTCTTCTGAGTTCTCCATCGCACACGCCGCGCAGACATGTCCTCAACAGGACCTATCCCCACCGGCGCGTCTGCCGCAGTCCTCAAGCCCTCGGAACCCATGCCGGACTTCGCGGTGTCGGTCGAAGGCCCAAACTTCGACGAAGACCTCTCTCTGCAAAAGCTGCTGGACAGTTACCACCGGATCGGATTCCAGGCGAACAGTCTAGGAAAGGCCATCGATATCGTGAACAAAATGGTGCGTTGCGCAGCTTGCACGGTGCCTCCCACCGCGTCCTGAACGGCGTCCAGCGCAAATGGCGGCTGTCGGACGAGCCGATCACCGAAGACGAGTCGGAGGAGTATCTCTCGCCGGAGGTGCGCGCGCAGACCAAGTGCAACGTCTTCCTGGGCTACACTTCGAACCTTATTTCGTCCGGGCTGCGTGAAGTCATTCTCTACCTCGTCAAGCACAAGCACGTCAACGCGATCGTGACCACTGCCGGGGGCATCGAGGAGGACTTCATCAAGTGCCTCGGGAAAACGTACCTCGCAGACTTCAACATGGACGGCGCAGACCTGCGCCGGCGTGGCATGAACCGCATCGGGAACCTCATCGTGCCGAACGACAACTACTGCAAGTTCGAGGACTGGCTCACGCCCATCCTCGACGCCATGCTCGCGGAGCAGAAGGAGACGGGGCAGGTGTGGACGCCGAGCTCGTTCATCCGGCGGTTGGGCAAGGAGATCGACAACGAGGAATCTGTATATTACTGGGCGTACAAAGTGAATAGACGTGTCTCGCGTGCCCGCACCCCCCCTGCTGAGTGTTGTTTGCTCCGTGTAGAACGACATCCCCGTCTTCTGTCCCGCCCTCACGGACGGCTCGCTGGGAGACATGATCTACTTCCACTCTTTCCGCAATCCCGGCCTCATTGTCGACATCGTCCAGGACATTCGCAATCTCAACGAGCTGTCGCGGAAGTCGAAGAAGGCCGGCATGATCATCCTTGGAGGTGGAGTCTGCAAACATCAAATCGCCAACGCCATGCTAATTGTGAGCGATTCTCATCCCGCCTGCTGCAATGGCTCACGCCCCTCTGTGATAGCGCAATGGAGCCGACTACTCCGTGTACATTGTAAGTACACGGCGTCCTCGTTGGAACGGGCCACGTATCTGAGTCATTGGTAGAATACCGGCCAAGAGTTCGATGGCTCCGACTCGGGAGCTCGACCAGATGAAGCGATCTCATGGGGGAAGATCCGGGCAGGCTCCGAGTCCGTCAAGGTACGCATACACAGTTCCGGCCTCGTGCAGTATCATTCATGTGCCTCTCCTCGCAGGTTTTCGCGGATGCCACGCTCGTGTTCCCGTTACTCGTAGCTGCCACGTTCGCCAGACGAGACACGCAGCCATAGCATCCCATCATACAAAAGTAGGCTCTCACGTCGCGTATAGGTAGTCAAGACACAGGGTAACTTTGGGGAGTGTACGATGATGTAAACAAGAAAGCATACAAGATCACAGCTAACGCAAAACAAGAACGACTATGCTACATGCTACAACACGCGCCAAAGCGCAACATCATCCGGGCGAGAGTACTCGGCCATCATGTCCATCTCAAATCCGCCTTCAAGCTAGATTCGCCCACCTGGAAACATCAGTCTGGTAGAACTCAATAGGTCAGCTACAAGACATGCGTTCAGACACACTGGACAGACCTTTGGAGATCTCGCCTTGCCAGAGAATCAAGTCGTCCCGCATGAGTTGCAAAATCATCAGCGAGTCCTCAATGTTCGCGAGCGCGACCTGCGTGTCCGTCGCAGCCGCCTCGACCGCCTCGTCGAACGCATGCTTCGCCAGATGGCACGCCCGCTCCGGGCTGCGCATGATGTCGTGGAAGTAGACCGCAAAGTTGAGCGCCAGCCCGAGGCGGGTGGGGTGCGTCGGGGGCAGGGTCGCGAGCGCGTGCCGGTACGCGAACTTGTACGCCTCGAGCGACGTCTTGCCCAAATCCTCCTTCGCGTTCAGCCGCGTTAGTTCCGCGAGGTAGCGGTAGTAGTCCCCGCGCCTGGCGCAAAGTGCGTGTCAGTTTAGCTCGCAACATCCGAGGGCGATCCTGCCCGGCCGGATCGGCACGACGTCACGCGTCCAGCCTAGAAGGTGGGCAGAGGTAACTTGATAGGGGGACTCACATCTTGCAGTAGAACACCTTCTCCTCACCGTCGCTCGCGGCGGGGATGAGGTACTTCTCCAGGAGGTCGACGACGTCGCGGCAGAGCTTATCGAGGTCGCGCTCGATCCTGTCCTTCTGCACGCGCATGAGCTTCACCTGCTGGCGAGTAGACGAGAGGGCCTCCTTCTTCTGCAATGCGTCGATCGTCCTCCAGCTCGCGCGCAGGGTCCCCGCGAGGTTCTTGTACGCGATCGAGAGCAGGTTGCGCTCGTCGATCGTCAGCTGCGCCTCTGTGTAGCTAATGATGTCCTTGAGCTGCGCGATGACGTCTTCAATTTGCAGTCGTGGTATTGGGTCGACGGTGCAGCAGCGGTGGAGAAGGATGGTAACGGCCCAGCGGCGATTCTGTTATGCGGATCCTATCGTGGGAGCAGCATCGCGAGGCACGTACCGTGGTAGCGTTCCGCCTGGTCTGCGACCTTTGCGAGGAAGAGGCAGTCGAGCCTGGACAGGGTCATGTCCATCTGCTGCAGGTCGCCGAGGGAGATGGGCGAGAGGCAGGCGAAGACGTTGCTCGTCGCCTTTAGCGTCGACGTCGCTGCGGGAGCCATTGAGATGGGCGGCGAGGGGCGACTCGGAGGAGGGAAGGGTGCCAGGTAGAGTTTCCGTCACAGGACGGCAGTCGCGTATGGGCAATGCATGGCCTGGCTTATATCCGACCGCGGGGCTCGGGGCAGAGGGGAACAGCAGGCGTGCCGCCTGGCAGCCTCAGCCCAAGCAGTCAAGCGGGGGAGGCCCATCGACGACGCCCGGGGCACTGATGAGGCAATGAGCTCATGGCTCGCACGCGAGCAATCTCGTATCTGTGGGAGCCACGCAAGTGAGCCTGCCGGGCGGAACGAGGTAGACCAAGCTCTACCGTCAGTTGTCGTCCTCGCCGTCTCGGACATGAGGCAACCATCGCGGCGCCTACCACCCTTCCCACCACCTCATATGGCAATTGTTGTGGTTTGGCTGTGGCCGTCATACTGAACGCCTCGGCCATTTGACACCTGTGTCGCCGGTGCATGACCCTCGCTGACCATGCGTCAATTTGAACAGGCGCGAATCTGCCACGCGCATGCTCTGACGTGGGGTTTGGAATGATATCACGGTCCGGGTTTCCTGACACGTTCCCAGCCGCGGAGGCTTCGGGTTGCACTTTCCCACTCAAACGAAGGACGCGCCTTCTCCGGAGAGGATACAATGATTGTGCAGAGAAACCAATGATACAATGGACATCCGATACTCCTAATGCTAGTGTTTTGTCGTTCACCCAGACCAGACAGCGCCACCGGGGGCGGTGTAGCTCTGGAGGTTGTTGTAGATGTTGACAGAGATGCCGGGGTCGGAGCCCTTGTACGCGCCCGGAAGAGCCATCTTCGGCGGGTTGGCGTTTCCGCCGCCGGTAATCTTGACCTGTGCACAGCCAATGTACTGCAGAGGACATTGCATTCAACATGAGACTCGAAGTGATGTAGAAAGAATCCACATACGAATTGCGCGCCAGGGTAGCTCTGGGCGACGTGGAGAGCAATGATCTCCGCACGGAGGAGGTACTCGCCAGCGGGGAGGGAGGCGGGGATGGTGACGCTGTGCCTGCCTATAGGTGCGAGCTGTCAGTCAAGCCGATGGTCAACTACCGTTAGATAGTATACGCACCCCCGTTAGAGTTGACGACATCAGTAGCCCACTGCTGCGACTGGGCGTTGAGGAGACCAGAAGAGTAGATCTTGGTCCAGACAGCGCCCTGGCCGTCGAAGGACGCGGCGGTTGACGGCGCCTTGGCGATGAAGACCTGGACGGGGCCCTTGTGTCCGCCGGAGATGGGGTCCTCACCCGTACGCTGGTCGTGCTGGTGCCACTCGAAGGTGATCTAGAGAAAGTGCAGGCAGATGAGACTTGCATCCTGGTGATCCTCGTAGAAGTGATGCGACGTACGTTCGTGCCAGCGGGGATGGAGACGGTCTGGACGTTGGCACCAGAGAGGCCGTTCACGTTGCAGGTGATGTCCTTCGACGTGACGTCGGTGACCGGGTTGTTGTTTGGCGGGACACGGAGGAACTTGTTCTGGCCCTGGTCAACGCCGTTGACCCAGATGTACTGCATCGTGACTGTCCAAGTCCTGGTTAACGATACTGTCGCTTTGCATGTGCGTGTAGAGTCTACTCACAGTGGGCGTTGGCGCCGATGGCGGCCGCAGCCAGGCAGGAGAGGAGCGCGAGCTTCATGGTATTGAGTTCGTCGGGGGGCAGCGAGCTGAAGAGACCCAGCCGAGCCTCTCACTCGCATTTATACCTCACTCGGGCCCATCATCATGGGTCTGTGTACAAACGAGCCACTTACGCGAGCGCGGGCTTCCTGACCTGAGCACCGAGGGTTCGAGAGGGATTCGGCGATTTACCCTGACGTGACTGCGGCACCGGTTCGACAATGCTAGCACGTACACAGAGCCCGCAGTGACACGGGGGTTCGGACGGGCGAGCGAAGACGGTCAGATGTCAGGCGCACAACCCGAAGTTGAGGCGGACAATATTGGGGAAGGATATATGTCGGAACGTCGCGCTCCATGGTCTCTGTCAAACGCCAGCGTGAGTGATCATTGCTCGCGTTCTGCGGATCATGGCACCATTCTTGGTACGCGAGCGAACTCGTTCCACTCTCGAGAGGCGAGATGGCGGGAAGAAGAGAAGAGAATGCAGGCGCTCGAGCCGCTCTCTGTGCTCCACAACGTCTAGCGATCCCCACGGGGAAGTCCGAGTCGACCGACCCAGCATAGGCGACGTCTGTGAACATTCCAAATCTCGCTCTAACCGCGACTCACTTGGACATGCTGTGCCCGGGGAAGTCAATGGCCATGGTAATCTTCGGGAAATCTCCGTCAGTGCAAGTCAGTGGACTGCAAAAATAGCGCACTCGTGCCGCGGCTCGCTCATCCTTCCCAAGGAACACCTGCCTCGGATCCAGCACATCGCGGGGCCAGAGCACGCTGCCAGGCATCCTTGGCACATGTCATCGCCGAACACATTGACACTTCAGGCCGCGCGATCCTCGTGGGCGCAAGAAGCTCGCGTCATGTAAGCTTGCCCTGAGCCTCTCCAGTCGCCAAAACCGAGAAGGCGTTCGCAATACAACGCCATGAGATCCAGATGCTGGGTATCCCAATCCATTGAGTACCCTAACGGTCAGATGAAGCTCACATCCGAGAATGTTCACCACCCCAGCTGCTCGTACGTCCACCCGCAGACCTTCCCGTGCTCGTTTGCATAATTGCAGACCCGCTGGTTACGGTCGAGGGCAGTGATACGCTCGACATCCTCTGGGTCCAATGTCGGCAGCTAGGTGGGTATCATGATCACCTTAACTGCACATCGTGACTCAGCGGGATTCTACGCACCGTCAAGGCCTCCTTCAGGCGGTCCTCCTTCGCGCTCCTCGCCAGAATAGAGATGCCTCGAGCGATGTGCCAGGCGTAGACGATCTGTGTCGGCTGAACCTTGTACTTTGCTGCAAGCTCGACGATAGTGGGATGGTCACGACCCTGCGCCCACGCTGCCAAAGGAGTATCAGTAGAGGGGCGCGGCGACTAGAAGGCCTCTACCGACCTGTAGCTGCATACGCAGTCAAGATGATGCCCTTCTTGTCGCAGTAATCCTTGAGTTCCTGCTGCA
Organism: Earliella scabrosa; assembly: GCA_022605405.1. Lineage (NCBI taxonomy): Eukaryota > Fungi > Basidiomycota > Agaricomycetes > Polyporales > Polyporaceae > Earliella > Earliella scabrosa. The sequence goes on along the minus strand of JABYQQ010000005.1, from coordinate 1,651,014 downwards.
CGAGGAAGGGGTGCAACCTAAGTCAAGTCTAATCAGCATCATGGCATAATAGAGACGCATCCTCTTCCATACTCTACTTGGTTCACGGCGGGCACCACCTTCGCCGTCTCCAACAACTTCTCCAGGCTGCAAGCGCAGTAAGTCGATTCGTCGATACGAGATCGAAGGAGAAAAGATGTACTTCTTGACGGAGAAGTTGCTGACCCCGATCGCCTTCGCCTTCCCGCTCTCGTACAGCTTCTCCAAGCGTGCCCAAGTCTCGTTGAATATGGGAGTGTCGTAGACGATGTGATTGCCATCAGCATCCTTGGGTTCAGGGTCGTTCTCTGTCCATCCGTCAGCGCCGATCGTGAACGGATTTGCGTACAAAGAGTACTTGCCGTCGTATTTCGAGGCCATCGGCCAGTGGATCAGATACTGGAGAGGGCAGGTCAGCCTTATTGTCCATGAGGTGATCAGAGATGCCAACATACCAAGTCGACGTAGTCTGTCTCCAGCTTCCTCAAGCTGTCTTCAAAGTACTGCTCCACATATGGGCCATGATGCTGGTGGCTAACGTGTATTGCAGCATGCATTCAGTTAGTATCCATGCGGTTTGGTCACGGACTTACTGAAGCTTGGTGGTAATCCACACTTGTTCGCGAGGAATCCCGGAGTCTTTGATCGCCTTCGCAACAGACCTCTCCGTTCCTGTGGCATGATAGTATAAGATTTATGCCGCGAAGCTCATAGGTCAAGTAAAGGCTCTCACCATAACTCCAAGCAGTATCAATGAGCCTATATCCCAGCTGCCCGTATGTAAGCGGAAAGCAGGACGGTCGTATGAGCATTGCGCACCCACCTTCAGGGCAGGGGTCATGAACTCCCATGCCTTAGCACGCTCCTCGTCAGTCGCACCGCCCCATCCACCGAGCCCTGCAACCAGAACATACAAGACATGATCAGTTTCGACGCGACCGCCTGAATTCTACCGATATGCGTACCGACTGCAGGCATCAATGCGCCGGTGTTCAACTTGAACTTCGGGACGTCGGCCATATTGGTTCCAATCTTGGCTGCCTTGCGCAAGGTTAGTGGGTAAATATAGTGGGGAAAGCTCGATCAGACAGTCGCCGGCCACGGTCCGTTATATAGGGGGCGGCCCCCTTGCGCTCGTCCGCTGATACCAGTGAGATCGTCTGACCAAGCAGGACTCGCGTGCTTGGGCATCGATAGATGGGGATCGCACGCCACGCCCACACTAAAGCAAGACAACGAAGACCGAGTCATTGCAGGTACAACGACTCGCAAACGAAGTCGGGACCGAGTTACAGCACTGGAAATGATGAAGGAGTATATGAAGCTGATATCTTCTCATCGGAAGAGCTCGCACAACGTCCAGTGGATGTCCGTGGTTTAGCTCAATATTCAGTGTGTGGGCCCGATGACAGTGACAAGCCAATAATGCTTGGTGCCTACCAAGAGATGATCTGAACATGAGTTCGTACGGCGTGCAATTGCGATTCACCCCATACTCTTTCACGTGAACGCTCACCCCTTGCCTCACTCACGCATGAGGGGATATGTACCAGGACCTATATACCTGAGACGCGCCAGAGGAGTATTGTTCGCGATTAAATCGAGAATGGGGCGAAACTCCAGCCATCATCCTGGGGACATTGACAGAAACAATGACTTCATACCTTCGCGACTTCGCCGTATCGTACATCATCACTCCGTCGACCATGCCGCTGATGTTCACCAGCCCAGCTGCTCGTACGTCCAGCCCCACACTTTGCCGTTCTTGTCCGCATAGTTGCAGTGACGCTGGTTGCGATCGAGGGCCGTGATGCGCTTCACATCTTCGGGATCGAGCGTCGGGAGCTAGACAGCCAACGAGAAAGATTCATGACAAGATTGCCACTGAAGAAGTAGCAACAGCATGGCGTACATTGAGATTATCCTTCTGATGCTGCTCGCTGGAGCTCTTCGGTACGGCAGAGACGCCCCGTGCGACGTGCCAGCCAATGACGATTTGTACGGGTGACACCTTGTACTTCTTGGCCAACTCGACTATCGTGGGGTCACTGAGCACGGTCTTATAGCCTACGAGATGCGCATATCGTGTCAGCTGACTTCGTGAACGTTCAAAGTCTTTGGCTAACCGGTTGGGGCGTATGCGGTGAGAACGATCCCCTTGCTGTCGCAGTACTCTTTGAGCTCCGGCTGCGCGAGGTAAGGATGCATCCTGTGTCACAAACGCGAGAAAGATCAGACACCACGTTCAGACTTAACGGGCCCAAGGGCAACACTGACTCGACCTGATTGACTGCAGGCACCACCTTCGAGGTCTCGAGCAACTTCTCGAGGCTGCAGAGATGTCAGATGACGGCACGACGAGGGATAGCGCGACACATACTTCTTGACAGAGAAGTTACTGACGCCGATCGCCTTCGCTCTCCCGCTCTCGTACAGCTTCTCCATTCGCGCCCAGGTCTCGTTGAAGATAGGCGTGTCGTAGCAGATCAAACTGCCATGTTCATCCAGTGGTTCACGATCACCCACTAGACACAAAGCTCAATATGTGCCATACCATCCAGCAGATGAGGACGACATACAGACGAACTTCGCAGCTTGCGGCCAGTGCATCAGATACTGAACTTTGGTCAGATTGCGTCGTCCGAATGTATATTGATCAGACTGACCAAGTCGATGTAATCAGTGTCAAGATCCTTCATAGTCTTGTCAAAGTACTCCTCTACGTATGGGCCATGGTGCTGGTGACTGGACCAAACGTTGCGTTACGCTGGTGTCCAGGGTACACCATGAGATACAGGACTTACTGAAGCTTGGACGTGATCCAGATCTCCTCACGAGGAATGCCTGATCTCTTGATGGCCTCCCCGACCGCCTTCTCAGTGCCTATGAGGTGTGAGGTCGCTGCATAATTGAAATGGCGCATGGGACACCTTACCATAGTTCCACGCTGTGTCTATCAAGCGATAGCCAGACTGTCATGGCGTCCATGTGAACGAGCAGTCCCCTGATGAGTATACATTGACAAACCGTACCTTCAAGGCTGGGACCATGAACTGCCATGCATTCTTGCGTTCCTCTTCAGTATTGCCTCCCCAACCTCCGAGCCCTGGATATATGCACCATGAGCAGAGGGCCTGGTGGACCTGGTTCTCTTAACGCACCCACTGCGGGCATCAGGGCGCCAGTGTTCAACTTGAACTTTGGGACGTTGGTCATGGTATGTAGTGGAGAGAACGTCGATGGAGGGCGGTGACAAGGGCCTAATGAGTTGTGAGGTCAACTGACGTCAGTACTTATATATCACAACCACAGAGATGGCTTACCAAGACTGCAGTTCTAGTGAGTATTGATAGAGCCTGATGCACGCGCGGTACATGGGAACGTATCACGACCACATAGGCACGGCGGCGTTGCGCTCGGGAGGGCGGTGTTCCACGCTTTGAGCCTATGAATAGCTCTGTTCAACGACCTGCTCACCCATCGTGCGCATGACCGACCAACATGTATACGAGCCCTGCCAGACTCCCACTAGGTGGACTCAGCTCTCTTCCTCATCGTCAAACCATCGCTCTTCGGCATCTCTGTCCAGATCTTCATCCCACCGCTCGTCCCAGTCAACCTTGTCGTAGTCTACTGACTGTAGCGCGGTGGATGTTACTAGAGTTAGAGAGGGCGGGGAGGCTGGACGTACATCAAGAAGGCCATATATGAAACGCTCCTTCACAATTCTGAGGAACGCCTCTTCGTTCTCCGCCGGGGAAAGTTCTTCAGGGATAGGAATCTCGTCCTCCTCATCGCTGTCCTCGTCCTCCTCCGGGAGCGACTCGATGTACTCAGCGCGCAGCCTCCGGATGGCGCGCACTCTCTCTGACTCCCGCTCCTCCTCGTATTCTCCAAGTAACGCCCCAAGTTTCCCGACCTGTTGCGTCCCTTCTCCACCTAGGAACTCTTTCTCCGCCCAGTCCTTCTCCTCCTTGCCCTGTTCCTGCCCGGGCCGCTCTCTGCCCTCCCAAAGCGCGGGCCATGTAGACTTTGCGTTCGCAAGAGAGAGTTCAGCAGGGTGTGATTCGGCATACTTGAGCCTCCTGTTCCGTATCGCTGGTACTGCGGTCCTGGCTTTGGGGGTCGTATGTTTGGAAAAGAGCGCGAGTAGATGTGGGGGGAGCTCTCGGATGTGCTTGCGAAGAAACTCAACGGGCGCGGTGCGAGGCGAGGGCTCGTAGGAGGGCGGCAGCGCGAGATACGAGAGAATGGCTGCCTCATTGAGAGTCTCTGGTGTGGACATCGTGGTCGATGGACAGGGAAGCAGCATTGCCGAGAACGAGCAGTCGATGAGCTCATCACGGGCGCCCGATCCACGTGGGAGAGGCGTAGCGGGTCGCGGCCATATAGGGGAAATCCCGCCGGACGCGCGGGCGCAGGAGCTCATCGCCACATGTCTGGAACACGCCCTGTGCACGTTGCCTCTGTCTTCTATAGCTGCCAAACTCGGCCCAAACCTTGCCTGATCAGTCTTATGCTGCCCCGCCGATATGGCGTCCACCAACGTTGATGCCCACCATCCTGCCGACGCCTCTGCCCAGGCGACCCCGACAGACCTCCTCCTCCTGATCTTCATCCATGGGTGCGTCCTGCGATGGTCTCATGTCCGCATCATAGCTCACCACGGTCTCAGATTCAAAGGAACTGACTCGACCTTCGGAGAATTCCCACAACGTCTGCAGCATCTCCTCGCCGAAAGCTTGCCCAGCACCACTGTCGAGAGCGTCGTCTTCCCGGCCTACGAGGTATGTGCCCACCTTCGTGCCCACGATCCCCGTTAATCGTAAGCCTGCATCCCCGCAGACCAAGGGCGAACTTGTAGGCGCAGCACAGGAATGTGGTAACTTCGTTGTCTCACCCAGTCACAGAATGCAGCCGTCGTGCGGTTCGCGGACTGGCTCACCGACCTCACCGTCAAGCTGGAGGTCGCCAATGGCGGCGCGGGCCGCGCAAAGATTGTCCTCTGTGGTCACAGGTGCGTCCCCTACAGCACTTCGCCCGGAGCACTATCCTCACTGGCCCCTCAGCATGGGCGGACTGCTCGCCGCGGATGCCCTGATCGAATTCGTGCAAACTCGCCCTGACAAGGCTGCCCCTCTCTGGCCCAACATCGTTGCATGCATCGCGTACGACACACCAGTACGTAACGTACGCCCATGCCTTCGCCTCACGGCCCCTCAGGCTCTCTGCAGTACCTCGGCCTCCACCCCCACGTCTTCAAGAACAGTGCGACCCAGGCCGCGGACTACGTCCGACAAGCAACGAACGTCATCAATAGCTTCAAGACCTGGCGCGCTCGCGCGACCTCTGGTGCCGCTGCCACAACTGCTCCCAACCCCGACACTTCCCCTCCAGTGCCCCCCAAGGCTGCGATTGCCGCGCCTCCGGCCCAAGAATCATCAGCAGCAGCATCGCTATGGCAAAAGTGGGCGGTGCCCGCCGCGGTCACCGTCGGCGGAGCGCTCTTTGCTGGAGCCGCGGGCGCTGCATATTACAAGCGCGACGACATCGGAGTCGGGTACACATGGGTGACCGACCACCTGAAGTACGTCGGGAACCTGTGGAGCCAGCAGGAACTCGAGGCGCGGCTCGACAAGCTCTTCCAGATCGAATCCTCTATGGGTGTGTTGTTCCAAACGTGGGCTCCGCATACATTCGCTGTACCTTTCATGCGCTCACTGCCGCGACGTTGATGTGCGCGCCGCAGGTTCTTCACGTACCTTCCTCCAAGCCCACCCAACTTCCCCGACTTCCGCTCGTTCGCCGTTCTCCCACATCCGAACAGCCATGCAGGCCGCCACTTCTTTCCCTGCTACAACAAGCTCGCCGCGGACGAGATCCAGGCGCATACAGGGATGTTCGACGGAAAGACGAACGATGGCTACTACGAACTCGGACTTGCGACCGCAAGATTGATACAGTCGGCCGTCATGCGTGAACGTGCTGTTGCGGCCGCCGCCCAACAACCGCCGGTGCCTCCCAAACAGGCCGAAGAGGTCAAGGTTGCGGTCCATTCCTCCGAGACGGCGCAACAGGCGGAGGCGGCAGCGAGGTCGGATCCTTCCCTCGCAGCACCAGTCGCGGGCGCCGCGGCGGTGGCAGCGGTAACGTCTGTTGTGGTAGCATCGGGTGCGGAGACAGACTCAGTCCCGGCTGCTCCCTCATCTGGTGAGAAGGCTGCTGCCGCCGAGGAAGAGGAGTCTTCCGACGACGAAGACGACGAAGAGGAAGAAGAGGAAGAGGAAAGCGCAACGGTAAAGAAAGATGGCAAAGCGACTAAAGAAGAGTCATCAGAAGAGGAAGACGACGAAGACGAGGAAGAAGACGACGACGATGAAGAGGAAGAGGATGACGAGGAGGATGACGAGGACGAGGAAGATGACGAGGACGAGGAAGAAGAGGAGACCAAGCCTCCGGCGAAGAAGGCCTGATAAAAACCGCAAATCCATCTAGATCGCGGACCCGGCTGTTGTACTCGTCAGACGATGTATTCATTATGTATTCTAAAGGACCCATGTATAGCACCGCGATGTATGATACATCCACACTTCTACACTTCTACCTTGCGAGGTGCTTGAGCGAGAGACGCATCGCGTACGCGTCTTCCCCATCGGCATCTAGACACAAGTCGGTATCTCATCGAGCTGGACCGAAGTTCGGGAGAATGGGACTCACAGTAGCCTTTTTCGATGTCTTTGACGGTAAAGCCCAGCGTGTCGCGGTAGAGGCCGAGGGCGGCTCGATTTGACTTGCGGACGTGGAGGGAGACGTACGCTGCCTTGTACACCGTCGCCATCGCCTCCTCTGTATCGCAAGCGTCCAACGTTCAGCATGCGTCGAACTTCGAACGCCAAAGCAAGGAACCGATTGCGTAACGAAGGAGATAGACTCACGCGACTGTATCATTAACCTTTTCGCGAGGCCCAGCCGACGATATGATCGCAGGACGGAGATGGAGGTGACATGTCCATGGGGCTCGTCGCCTTCCGCAACATCCTCCTCCCTAGATGGACACAAACGGGGTTCGAACGAGATGGACCAGCACGGGCAGCAGGAATGTACGCACATTTTCGCCAAGATGTACCCCACAATCTTCCCCTCGTCCTCTGCGACGTACGACAGCTGGGGCCATGTCAGTCCATGGTACATGTCTGCTCGCCAGAGCCCGATTCGATATTCAGCCACGCGCACGGATGCAGCGATCGAAGGGACGCACAGTACTTCAGGGTGTAGTTTTCAGGGAGGTTGTGTAAGTTGCAGGCCTGCATGCCCGCGAGGTCGTCTACCTGGCTCCTCTGAGTGAATTATCTCCTCTCGAGCACGTTTGCTCACCTACCCGGGCTAGTCGTATGGTCACCATGATTGATCAACGCGCAACACTAGGGGAGTCGTGGAGGAGGGGAGCAGAGACTTCACGACGTCAGAAGCCCCATCCTTGACGTTTAGCGCGCGCAGCATCCTGTCGCGAAGGACGTAGACGGCATAGCGTTGGACCTTGGATAGGGCTGGATTAAGACGATATGTACACTTCGCAATTCTAGACATCGCGACGAACATCATAGGGTGAGGCTACATGGTGATACAAATACTGAGTCTGGGTGTGCATACATAAAACATCGAGGGGCAGGGCAGGATCCGGGATTGTCACGTTCTGTAGTTCTTTCCATCAGTGAGAGCAGTGGAAGATGGGATGAGAGAAGGGGTACGTCAGATAGGTATCGAGATAACTCATAACAAGGATGCTAGCAAGAAGAACCGGGGAAAACTTGGAGGTTGTAGAGTGTGTGGGGACTGGGCAATATCGAAAGAGAAGTATGAGGATAGTAGAGTAGGAGGTGAGAGATGATGATCAGTGTCCGTGTGGATCCATATCGCGGCTGGGCAGACCTGCCGCACCGTCCGCCGTGCTACCACCCGAACTGCGACCAGTGAAGAATGTCTCTGCTGCAGCGAAGGTGTTCCTTAGCGTCCGTTTCACGCTTCGCCCTCTAACATCTCCATCCAATACCGGAGCAGCGAAGGCAGAATGAACGGACTCCTGCAGCTCTCGTGTGGTCGGAGAAGGTGGAGAAGACGCCTCCCGGAGCACGGAGAACCCGATCGAGCCGTTTGTGTGTTCGTGCCCCCGGTAGTAGGAGTTGGACGCGTCATGCAGGATAGGACCACGCTCGGGCGGGTATTCCGGGCGCGGGTCGTACTCAGGGGCACGGAACGCCCGCGAAGGCGCACTGAACACTTCTGTTGCAGCCATACCGATGCTCGATTGTGGTGGAAGGCCCATGGTATGTCGTGTGGGGCTTGAGGATGCGCTGGGATATGAAGACTCGATCACAGGCTCGCGCCTCCCATGGTTCTGGACGAGGATTGTACTTGGACCAGGTCCCGCCCCGCGGCCGTGTCCGATCTCCGCATATACTAGGTCTGGAGTCATCACTCCGTTCCTCGCCGAGCCGGAGACTTCGTATGTGCGGAAGAAAGCGGTGCCAGTGGAATGATTGGTGCCTGCACTGCGGTTAGAGGCCGCCTCGCTCGGTGTTGGCGACGTCGATTGCTCGACAATAGGCTGTTGACCGAACCCTCCTCGTCGTCGAGAAGTGATGTTTAGCCATGTAGGTGTGCTGGCCGGTTGAGCTCGTGGTTGAGCGCGGGGTGTGGGGTAGCGTCTAGGTTCCCGCGTCATCACGAATTCCCTGTTGACCACGTACGTTGTCCGGGTAGGAGTATCATCAACAGGCACAGGAAAGCGTTCTGGTGGCCGCGGAGTGGAGTGAACATCGCCATGTGGTTCAGGCGGGTAGCCATCTGAAGCGCCGTCGTCTTCCTCGCCGTCGTCCTTATCTTCGTCTTCTTCAAGCACCTCATTCTCGGCAGCTCTGTGCTGCGGCTCTTCATCCTCGTAGTCGTCTTCGTAGTCCGTGTCATTGGAATTCGCGAGATCGTTGGTTATAGACACGAACAGCTCCGCGAGGAAATCGCGAAGTTCCACTACGCCTTTTCCAGAGTAGACGCAGAATGCGGCTCTCTGCGTAGAATTGAAGTCCTGTGGAAAAGCGTTTAGTTGGCATAGATTGTCAGCGCTGATGCTCCCACTCACAGAAGGAGGCGGACGACAGAATTGCTGCAGCTCGGCACGACGGAAAGCAGGAATACCAGTAAGGCTGAGATGCGTCAACTTCGGGAGCTTTTGGAGCAGAAAATGGATGGCCATCACGGATATCTGGTCGCAGTATGATAGATGGATGCGCTCCAGTGTCGAGTGTCTCTCTCCGAGCGCCTGGATAGCTTGATCGGTGAGGTTGTTGACTCGAACGAGACCAATGCGCCGCAATTTCTGGAGACTGGAAAGCTCGAAGACAGACATGTCCGTGAGCTGTACACAGTCTGATGGAGTGACGTGCATGTGAGCATGCAAACAGTAGGGTCTGAAACAACACACTCACTTGCAAGGTCGATGTAGCGTAGTCGCGTGCAGGACCTCACAAGACTATTGATGGAACGATCCGTGATAGCTTGCGCGTGACCAAGGTGGAGATAGTGCAAGCCCTTGCCTAGTTTACAGATGCTCTCGACAGCAGCGTCGGTGAGCTGCGAGCATTTGGCGAGGACGAGATTACGGATCTTGGGAGCCACAGAAACAATACCTTCGACAGCTTCGTCCGTAATGTGGGAGCATGCCGTAAGGTCGAGCATGCGGAGCTGCTCAAACGAGTGGGAGACACGAAGAGGAGGTAGTTCGTTCTGGGGAAGGGGTGCGGTAGGGAATGGGTTCGCCCCGACAGGGATTAGGTCGCGCCGAGGAGGGGCGGGAAACGCAGCGTCAGTGAGCTCAACGCAGTGCGACAAGCGCATCTCCCGCATCTGCGCCGAATACGTCCACAGGTCTCGGACAGAGATATCTGTGATGTTCTTGCAGTTGTTGAGATCGATTTCGAGCAAGAGAGGGCACGAACGCGCGAGGGCAGAGATCGACTCGTCCGTGATGTTCTCCACATTGCTAAGCTTGACACGGCGGAGGAGGGGGGAACTTGCGGCGAGCGCGAGCACGGATTTGTCCGTCAGTTTCTTGCAACCGGTTAGATTGATTCCCTGCAAGCGCCTCGCGCTCGCAGCCAGAGCGACAATGGACTTGTCCGTGACATCCGACACTCCGGTGAGGTCCAAAGCGACGAGGTTTGGGCACCTTGGAAAGACGCGGGTCAGGCCGTCGTCGGACAGGGACGTGCAGTTGATGAGGGTGAGACGCTCCAGTCTCACACAATTTGCGAGGCGGGAGAAGAGGGAGTCGGTGAGGTCTGTACCAACGCACAGAAAGTTGAGTCGACGGATGAACTGCGCATATACAAACGTCTGATCCGCCTTGGACAATATCCGCATCATCTTGACGAGGGTGGTGAACTTGGAGAAGCTGGGCCGATACCAGAGGAGCTCGACCGAGCACTCGCACCAAGCGCGGGAGACTAGGAGAGCATGGTAGAGATCGCGGGATGAATGGAGATGTTTGAGAATGTGGATGAGGATCTCCGGTGGTAGACGTGAGGCTTGTGAAGGAGGGGTGTTTGTGAGGGTAGAACGGCGGTGAGGGGACGACCACTGCGCGGGGGTTATGGTGGCGGCCGAGTCGGAATCGGTGTCACGGAAGAAGGCAGACTTTGTGTTGTAGTCGTCATCATCGTCCGAGAGTGAGGTGTTGGACTGGGCCGGAGAATGGCTCGAGTACATCGTGGAGGACGGCAAGGGCAAACAGGCGTTGTCCTGCTGAGACTTGGTTGGGACTGGAGTGATGAGCGCACGTGGAGGTCGGCGTTGTGCTGTGCTTACGTCAGCGGAAAGACATTGAGATTGCTAACTGTGGCAAGCAGACTGCACTCAGGCCTTGTCTATGCTAACTCTAAGTGAGGAGGCTCTATTGGGAGAGCCGACTCCTCCTGCCGCCATCATCGTTACTGTGCCCTCTTCTCCCGATGACTCGCCCACTCGCTACAACAAGACTCTCCGGACGCCGCCCTTGCAAGTCCTCGAATCGCGCGCTCCATCAGATAGCACAACACAAGATACATTCGACCAATCTCTCTTAAGCCCTTCGCCCACCATGAGTCAAACCGCGTCCGTGTCTCTCTTCCAGCAACGCCTAGCAGAATCAGACTTGCCTGCTCCTGGTGCTGACCACTTTGCCGCTCGGAGAGCCCTCTGGTGGACGCCCGGACCCAACTCGCCGTCTCCCACAGAAGCGAATTCCTCCCGGCGACGACTTGAAGCACTCCTTGCTCACCCGGACGCGCTAGAAGATGATGCAGTATGGGAAGCTGGTGTGGATAGGGTTTGGCGTGGACTCATAGGAGGAGCAAAACTGAAGCACCGCCTGCCTCTTCCTCTCATCGTGAGTCTTCACCTTCACGATCACTGGGGATCTATGTGTGTGTTCAGCGCCGCATTTATTGGCATAGATCAAGATCCTGAAAGCTGGATGGATACGCGAAGGCACATGGCCGAAAGGCGCAGTCGTGCCCGATTCCGACGATACCATTGAAGGACACATGTCGGAGTCGATGCACCATCCGACGATGCTCTCGACCACAACACCAAGCGTCACTACGCCAGCTTCGGCGGAGGATGAACATACGCCCAATACGGACCACCACACAGACGATCCGAAGGAAAGTTGATAGGCTTCGTTGAAAGGTTGTTCTCAAAATTATACGATCGACTCACCAATCCTGAAAGTCGTCGATCTAGCCCGCGGAAGTTGAACTAAGGTTGTGACCTCGCATGGCGGACAAGTCTGAATGGACATTGATACAACATGTGTTCGATAGCAGGACGGAAAGGCAACGAGCTGTCGCGACAAGGACCGAAAAGTATATTGGCACGTACGCGAGGCAAAGTCCCATGCACTGGTGCAAGCTCGCTGAAGGGACATAGGAGCGTGTGGTGTCGCTATGTTCGCGAGGGCGGGGAGACCTGGTGGTAGGCATAGCCGTTAACGATGTCTTGCTATCTGCCTCAGCCATCGAAGAACGTACCAAGATAACTCCATCCCCTCGAACGAAGAGCATCTCCATCTTCCGCTTTGCAACCTTCCGCAATTCCGGTCATTTCTTGGAACGAAGGGAGAGACACGGGGACTCACATTCACGGTGGTGTGACCTTCGGGGGCTCCATCGGCTTGATCAACAATCATTATGGTTTCTTCCACGTCGCTCAGGATGAGGTTCATGTGGCCATCATATGCCTGGAAGAGACCTTCAGTGCGCGAGCGGTGAAGCTTGCTTCCACGAGACGGACATGCAGAACACCAGTGAGCTCGCGATCTCCCCTCAGCTTCACAAAAACACGTTCGCTCAGCGAAAGTCGTATGAGGTCAAATGGTTCTTGAATTCCGCTCGAGGAGGCGTCCATGTCGATGTTATGGGCAGGAGGAATGTTTCTGGCGCTTGTGCTCCTCTCCATGAGCTGCAGCACGTGAGTCAAATTTCAGCTCCGACACAATCTCTCATGTGCATGCAAGCGCCCGTATCCCCGACAGTTTCCCTCGCGCACCACCCAACAGTCCACGATGCCGGTGAGTATCCCTGTGCACTCTGACCATCTTTCACTGCTGACTTACTGGTGCAGAAACACTACTGTGATTACTGCGATGTGTTTTTGACCCACGACTCTGCCTCCGGTATGTAACATGTGTCTCCGCGTATCTCACAGTGCGGACGCTGACTGCATGACAGTGCGCAAGGCCCACAACAGCGGTCGTAATCATCTTGCCAATGTCAGGGACTACTATGCCTGTATGTGACATGCTCTCATCCATGCGAGGTATTCCTAAACCCGCCCCTTACAGCGCTCGGGCATGACAAGGCGCAGAGTATCATTGACCAAATCACAGCTGCATACGAGAGTGGTAATCCTCCTCCTGGCGGATTCGGATTCGGTCCTCAACATCTAGCACCGTCTGGTCCTCCGTTTGGTGGACCACCTATGGGTTATGGTGCGCCTCCGTTCGGTGGTCCTCCTTTTGCAGGTATGCCCTCGCCCTGGTCCTCTCGCTCGTTGCCTCAATAGTGGCTAGGTCGTCCCCCAATGCCTCCTGGCGGTCTGCCGCCCCCTGGCATGATGGGACCCCCAGGTGCGCCTCCTTTTCCTCCGAACATGCCTCCTCCTGGAATGGGTCCTCCGGGTATGGGTCCGGGTGGTTTCCCGCCACCGGGTGAGTCACGAAGCCATGTGTCTCGAGTTTGTTGTAGTTGACTCTGTCTCCAGGAATGCCCCCTTTCCCTCCTGCCAATGCTGGCGGTCCTCCCGGTGGACCACCTGGTGGGAGTCGTCCGCCGTTCCCGCCTGGTCCACCCGGCGGGCCAGGTGGGCCCCCTCCAGGTAACTTCAACGGTCCCCCCAACGGTGGACCTCCGAATGGATATAATCCATCACAGAATGGTCCCCCACCTGCCAATGATGCCGGGCCTGGAGGTATGCATCCCGATCGGATGCGCATGATGGGTGGAAGGTAAATGAGGAGCGCTCCCTGTGCGTGTCCTATGTGGTACGACAGTTCTCTAGTCATCGCTGTATCACCATGGTTGTTCTTTCGTGTCTTCGTATCGCGCGATTTGGTGGATGTCATGTGTGTGTAACTCAGCAACCAGTGTGAAGTTGAGTTAGCGTGCTGCGTGTCTTGAGATGGGCGCTTCAACATGGTAGTGATCGATGTATGAGGTCAGCGCGAGTGGTTGGAAAGTTTCACGATGACGGAACCTCGACCAGCTTTACATACATCAGTACCGCTCATCACGACTCACCTTCAACGATAACCAACCTGGCTCTCGACATATCCAGCTCTGCGAGCTCGTAGATGCATCGCTTGCAGAGGCTGTTCCGTAAAAGCTCTTCCCGAAAGCCCCCCTTGCCCCGCTCGTCGAGCCCACACCCCAGAATGACAACCGCGACCCGCATCCTGCAATGCGATCCAGAAACAGTGACGTTCGCGTCTGACCAGCCAGTGATCACATCACCCGAGACACGAGAAGCGTTGCAGCTAGCATCCGACGAACTCCGGAACCTCCAGGTGGTGGCCTTTCCGACCGAAACGGTGTACGGCCTTGGGGCTCTCGCGCTCGAACCTGCAGCCGCATCCCGCATCTTCTCTACGAAGGGAAGACCTCCGGATAATCCGCTCATCGTCCACGTTTCGTCACGCGAGATGCTACTCAGAGTCCTCCCGAAGGATTACGCCATATCCCGTATGTACGAGGTCCTCATGAAGCACTTCTGGCCGGGCCCCCTCACCCTCCTCTTTCCCTCCGACCCCTCTATTGTCCCCTCTATCATCACTGCAAACCAGCCTACCGTCGCCGTGAGGATGCCTTCTCATCCGGTCGCACGGGCGCTTATTGCGCTCACAGACGCTCCTGTGGCCGCCCCAAGCGCAAACTCTTCCGGAAAGCCAAGTCCCACTCGCGCGGAGCATGTCTTCAACGATCTGAACGGCAAGCTTAGTCTTATTCTTGATGGGGGGCCGTGTGGGGTCGGGCTGGAGAGTACTGTGGTCGATGGCCTTCACGGAGATGGGAAGCTACGCGTTCTACGTCCAGGAGGAGTGACCGTGGAAGACCTCGAACGCGTCATCCACGAGGAGCTTCCGGACATTGTACCGGTCCCCCAGGTCCTTGTGCACCGTCGGGACTATCGCGACGAGGTTCTCGAACAGGCTCCGACGACACCTGGAATGAAATATCGACATTACTCCCCCAGCGTCCCGGTGACACTCCTGCTCACTCAGTCCCATCCCCCCTCCCATCTTCAGCATACCCCTCTACCTGTGTTTCTGCAAGCGTTACTGTCTAACGCGTCTACCCGCCCATCTAGTGAACCGCTTCGCGTTGGAGTGTTGGCTCCGTCGGATTCTACTCTATTTGATAGGTTGTCTGCCGCGTCCACCCTAGACATCAAGTGGACGAGCTATCCTCTGGGTCCCGTTGCCGACCCCGCGGTATCGGCTCAACGACTTTTCGATGGCCTACTCTCCCTAGACCGTGCGCAAGTCGACCTCATCCTCATAGAAGAGATACGGGAGGAACGAGAAGGGCTGGCCGTGATGAACCGCGTAAAGAAGGCCGCTGGGGACTCTGTCTGGATAGAACTATAGTATGTATGTCTCCCCTCGCGTGGGTCAAGAAATCCATTGATTGTGTCGTTCAAGGAACGAGTTTGCGTACTGTGGCTGTGTTACCCGACGCCTCCCTCGCTGCTCCCTTGCGCTCCCCAAGTTGAGGCGCGTGAAGAAGTCGGTCGGGTGATCTGACAAAGAGCACGTCGGAAAGGCGGAACGAATAAGCAAGAGGGCACGTTGTCCCTTTCACCGCGAGTATATCCATCATGAAAGGAGCGGCTCCTGCATCACCTCGTTGTGGCCTCGAGGCCAAACACATGCAGTGGCACCTCGCGTATGAGGGGTGGCCCACTGATGCATTATGGGTTACCTGCCAGCGCCGTTGCAACGCTATAGCCTCCTCTAGGACGTATTTACGGGGACGGTGGTCGCGAACAGTGCAAGTCGTCGTTCTCTGCACCTCTACCTCCACATCGCCCCCCAGAGGCAACAGTTCCTTTCACACATTATCTCTGCCCCATCCTGGACTCACCTTATGATCTCAAGAATTTAATGCGATTTATTTTGTAATCCAACTCGCCATTCCTCGCTAACGCAAGCAAGAAAAATAGCGTCGCCCACCCGACACCACGATCTCACGAGCTCCAGATGGTAGCCGGGGTCGACGTGCCACAGATCTTGGTGAGTACTTGCATTGTTTGAGTGGTGCTAAGCTAGACAACTTGGGAGTTCTTTCGGGGGCGTGGCGGGAACGCTGCTGAAGGTGAAGAATGCGGTTTGTCACGTGATACCAAAATGCCCTTTCAACCTCCCGCCCCCCGCGCGGGTGTGAAAGGATTGTGATCTTCCCGAAGGTTTGGGGAGCTGCAGGTTGATGTTACAGAGGTCGGTAGTCTCCTTCGTCGTCCTTTGCCTCTCGCTCGCCGGCGTCACTGCTACTCTATAAAGCCTCCCTTCCGCCTGCCCTAGGATGTCCAATCGCCCGTCTTTCTTCCCGTGTCGCTGCCCCCAGCGACGCCACGCACCCGCCTTTCTTCTCCTTGCTCGGTCTTGACTTGATCTTAGAACATGCAACCTCAACCTAACCGTAAGTCCCTGTGCGCAATTAGCCACCTTCCTTCGCTAACGATTGTACTCAGGCCTAAACTCGGCTTCCCCCTTTCCGACCCCATCGTCATCGCCTGGCGCGGTGTCGCTGCCCCCTGAGTCCGAATGGTCGTCGGCCGGCAGCGAATGGTCTTTTCACGCTTCAGCGCAGTCCTCCCGTGCGCCTTCTCCGGCACGCCCAGCATCGCGCTGCCCTACTCCCAATCGTTGGACGGACGAGCAATTGCGAATGGTAGGGGCCGCCCTGGTCAGTCAGATATCGGAAGGGAGGGTGCCGTCCCTTGACTTCTTAGTCCAACCTTCACCGTCGGCCTCGCGTCCTGCAACTCCCGCTACTCCACCTAAAGCCAAGATTCCACGACCCGCCAACGCGTTTATGCTCTATCGCTCCTGGCTCATCAAGACGGGCAAGATACCAAAGCACATCGAGCCGCGTCAGCAGAACATCAGCCGTATCGCTGGCGAATGTTGGAACTTGTTGCCGCCTCACGAGAAGGCCTACTGGCACGAGAAGGCGAGGAAGATCATGGAGGAGCACAAGGTGAAGAATCCCGGGTACAAGTTCAACCCCGAGCGCAAGAAGCAGTCCCGCAAGAACGCCGCGGAGGGCGAGGCTCCAGGTCAAGACCATCCTGATCGCATTCGCTTCATCCGCGAGAAGTACGTCCATATTGCCGGGGAAGCTGTGCCTCCACCTCGCCCTCGTAAATGCCGGTCCCGTCGTACTACCGCCAGCATGCACCCACCTCCGGCACCTTCTTTCCCTCATACGTTCGCTCCCCCTCCTGGGCAGCCACTCAATTTGTCTGCCCCCGAGATCCCTCGTGTCGCCTCTGCGCCGCCGACGACCCCAGTTCACCCTCCACCAGCGTTTGTCCCTGGGTCCAGCTCCACTCCGGAGTACATCATCCCCATGGGGAACACTCCCTACCCCGACTACCTCGCGCAGTGCCTTGCTCAAGTTGCGAGGCAGTCGAACCAGGGTGGCGAGTTGGTAAGTAAATCCTTGTCCCTGTCCTCTAGGCCCGCCTGTTCATTGTCTGTCTAGATGCCCAGCAAGACCGCCATGTTCAGCGACATCGCTCTCCCCACTCAGCCCAAGTTCATGTTCCCCAGCATGCACCCAAGTCCCATCGGCGAGTCGGCTCCAGAGGCAGATCTTGGACTCTCCGGGTCTTACGTCCCCGGCCCCTCTGCCGAAGACGGCGGTTCACGTCCTCAGTCCCCGAGCAGGTGGGAGGGCTTGGAGAGCTTCATGAACATCCCGGATCTTCTCGGCGCGGAGAGCGGGGCGTCTTTGGACGACCCTCTCCCGCACCAGGATTCCAACGCCGTCTACACCCTGGATCCTCCGCTCGACGTCAACGTGGAGATCGAGAAGTGGCTCGCACCGCGTGAGCTCTCATAGTTTCTTCGTCCCCCTCCCTCCTTCTCCTGCCCCCTCTTCCTGTCCTCCTCCTTCTCCACCGTCGGTAGCAGGTATGCCGCGGATGCTCCGTTATCCTCTTCTCTCCTTTCCGTCGTGTCTGTCTCCCTATCAAAGTCCAACCTGTATCACTCCCCGTCCCAGTGTCTGTTGTCTCGTCCGTGCTCTCGATACCCCCGCATATGTTTCCATAATCACACATGTACATACTCAGCGCTCCCACTGTATCCATAGCCGTCGTTATTTGCCCCAAGCTTCCGCCTAACTTTGCGCGCGCGCGACAACGGAGGCCCGGCCCGAGCGCGAGAAAGTGTTTTTCGTTGAGTGATCGACGGCGGCGTCTGTTTCACTTCTGCTCCGTCGCTCGGTCCGCCTCACTCAATCGTTGTTGCTATCATGGTCGGCTCTAAACGACGCGCACTCACGGCAGACGACCTTATGCGGATGCAAGAAGGACCTCAGCGCAAGAGACTCAAGTACGACGACTCTGATGAAGAAGAATTAGAGCAACACGACTTGGGGTCGGAGGCCAGAGGAGAGGAGGATGAAGAGCGCAGTAACGAGGAGAGTGAAGGTTCGGATGAAGGATCTGAAGACAGGGAGAGCTTGTCAGGCGATAGCGATACGTCCCACGAGGCCGTACCACCAACACTGCTAGCCCAGGTTGACGAGGACGAGGACGCGACCAGTCGGTTCGGCTCGCGGATCGCTTTCAAGCCCAGGGCAACCAACCCAGTCCAACCTTCTGCGCCTTCTCGTAGCAGGCCGTTAGCATCAAGCTATGAGTCCATGGGCATATCCTCCGTCCTGATATCTGCGCTCGCTAAGATGTCCATTAAGACGCCGACCGAGATTCAAGCCGCATGCATACCCCCACTGTTAGAAGGCGAGTTCCGTTGCAGTGCACAGGTCTTCATGCTGTTCTGACATCACAGTTATCCAAGGCAGGGACTGCATAGGCAATGCAAAGACAGGATCCGGGAAGACGATCGCGTTTGCGCTGCCTATTCTCCAAAAGCTCTCCCAAGACCCTTACGGGATCTTCGCACTAGTTCTGACGCCTACTCGGTATGTCACGGAGCCTCTACCTTGCAGTGCGGCTTGCTTATGTGCGTGACAGCGAGCTTGCCTTCCAGATATCAGAACAGTTCGCAGTCCTCGGCGCGCCCTTCAATCTGCGCACCGCTGTGGTGGTGGGAGGTATTGACATGATGGCGCAAGCTCTTGAGCTTGGGAACCGTCCTCATGTCGTGGTTGCGACTCCAGGAAGGATAGTGGACCTACTCAAGAGCACGTCGGGCGAGTGGGACCTGTCGAGGATCAAGTTCCTGGTATGTGCCCACCTTGTGGAATCAGACGATGTGATGTTCATCGCCCACCTCCTCGTTAGGTCCTCGACGAAGCAGACAGATTGCTCACCCCCTCGTTCGCACCGGAACTTTCCTATTTGTTTGAGGTCCTGCCCAAGGATCGACAGACATGCCTGTTCACAGCGACGCTCACTCCTGCCGTGGAGCGTGTCGCTGAGGCGCCGCCCAAGCCTGGCAAGCAGAAACCTTTCGTGCATCGAATGACAGCGTCGTACGTGCTTTGATCCAGCGCTTCTGTCCTTCGATATTGACCAGGCCTACAGGGTTGAAACCGTCGAGACTCTGAAGCAGCACTACATCTTGGTTCCTTCACATGTCCGCGAAGCGTACCTGTACTACTTCCTCTGCAACCCTCCCGAGTCTACACATCACCTCCGCCGTGCCCCTCCCGAGCCGACCAAACCCTCTCGCAAGAGCAAGGGCTCCCAAGCCAAGCCCTCAAAGAAGGGCAAGAACCAAAAGAAGGCGAAGTCCTCGACAGACGACGACGACGTGCCCGACCAACCACCACCCACGATCATCTTCTGCACGCGCCCACGCACTGCGGCGTACCTCACGCACCTCCTCCAGACGCTGCACATCCGCGCGACCGCGCTGCACTCGCGCCTGACACAGCGCGAGCGCCTGACCTCGCTCGCGCTCTTCCGCGCGTCCGTGGTGCCCGTGCTCGTCTCGACCGACGTCGGCGCGCGCGGGCTCGACATCGAGGACGTCGCGATCGTCGTCAACTGGGACGTCCCCGCCGAGCCGGAGGAGTACACGCACCGCGTCGGCCGCACGGCGCGCGCGGGGCGGGGCGGTGTCGCCGTCAGCTTCGTCACGGAGCGGGATGAGGAGCGGGTGTTGAGGGTCGAGGAGCGCATTGGTGCGTCGGTCTGTTCTTCTTTCTCCGCTCGATGCCGTTGTTCCCTCCGGACATATCTTCCCCTTCCTGTTCTCCACTCTTCCCTTTGTTGTTCCCATGGGCACCACTAACTTCGGCGACACCACAGGCACGAAACTGACCGAGATGGACCTCCCGGAGGAGAAGGTGCTCGAGAAGCTGAATGCCGTCTCCACCGCGAAGCGCCTCGCGAACATGGTGCGTCGGCATCTTGACCAGGGCGGGACCAACAGTACTGACATCATGCCGTGCCTGCGCAGGAACTGCACGACTCGGACTTTGGCAAGCGCGAGGAGATCCACAAGTTGAAGCGGGCGAAGCGCGCGGCGGACTTACAGGAGGCGGCCCAGGTCGTCGCGCTGCCCTAGCGGTGTTCTATCGTATCTCTGCATGTAGTGACCAGGACCTCTTGCCGACAGTTGTACGGGCCGTGTGGCGTATATAATGTGCTTTTATCGGACTCTCCGAGACAACAGGACAGCGATACGACGGTACAGAACACTGGAGCGTACAGTACTTCAAGTCTATGCCAGAGGGAATAGGAGTGATGGATGTACAGTACTAGCAACGGTGGAGGTCGCTCCCCGCCCGGATCGCGTCATCTGCGACCGCCTTGCGTGCACACAGCACAAACAGACGTGCGTGACTCAAAGCGCGGGGCGGGGCGGGAGCAGAGGGGTGTGATCATGGGTGGCGGAGGGAGAGAATCCGGATCTCTAGGTGCGCGCGATCGTGTATGGGGCGGACACTACAGATACAGATAAAGGAAGGGGTTGGGGGTGGGAGAGGAGTACAAGATCACTAAAATACATGTACAACGAAAACACTGCAATTCACGACGGCGACACATATGACGACAAGACACTGGGAAGCGATGGCGTGCGATGAGAGAGAGAGGGGCATGAGTGGTGATACACATGGACGGTGCGAGAGACTTCATCAGGATGAACGTAATGTATGGGTTTGGGTGCAATGCGAGGACGTGTGTTGACAGTGCGATTTTGGCGATGAGTAATAAGTTAGACGAATGCGAGCGTCTTTTGAAACGATTCGAACGAGCTTGAAGGGTGTCGTGCGTGTGCGGTGACTGGGAGACCGGACTGCCGGAGCTGTGTCCCATGAGTGGGTCAATGACGCGTCACTGCACGCTCATCTGTGGACAAGGTATATCTGGGGCTGCGGCGCGACATATGTGGAATGAGTGCGCCGCTTGCGTGGGATCTAGGCGAGAAGCACCCACACAACTGGAAGCGAACCACGGGAGAAGGTCTGACTGCAGCTTCGGCGGGGCGGAACGGGGTTCTCCCGCATTCAAATCGACCTCTATATCCGCAAACCCAGTCAGCATGCACCAACACGCGAGGCGTCGACCGCGGACGAACCTTCACGACCGACCACTGCACGATAAGCTGCTTGACGCGGTCCGCCAGGCTCTTCTTGCAGACCTCACATGAGAGGTGGTCCGCGAGCGGGCAGAGCGCGCTCTCCATCGCGCTCGTGGACAGATCTGCAGACCACGGGTCGAGTTGCGCAGGCGACAAGTCGGGCACAAGGTCGCGTCATCGCTCAGTACGTTATTGACGCCACGAAGTTCGAAAACGAGGTGCGTACCTGGCCGCGCATCCCACGCAAGATAAGCCGAGGCGAGAGCCCAAGCCCTCGTCAGCTTTTTCTGCTCCGTGAAGTCGCATGACGTTGTGGGCGGATGCGGATGTGGAGGAGGGAGGAGAAGGCGCTTGAGCGCATCGAGGCGTCCGAGATGCAGGAAGAACAGCCGCTTCATATACACCGGCCCTATCCGCGTCGCGATCTCGTCGGTGAGTGTATGCAGCGCGAACGAGAGCAGATGGCTCGAAACTGGGACCGCGAGTTCGTACAGATCATGCGCTGCTGCGAGCGCATATATGACGATGGGCTGCATCGGTGCTTGGTTGAGAATGAGAGAGTACAGAGGGGTGGACGGGGCGATGTGCTGCCTGGGTGAGAGGCCGTAGGTCGCCATCGCGTCGACGGCGAGGATGAGGGTCTCGAGGCCGGGATGATAGTGTGCGCACGAGAGGTCATAGACGACGTGCAGGACGATGTTGAGTACTGATGCGCTCTCCGGTAGTGACAGGACGGGTTCCAGGTCGTCGCGCACCTTGGTCTTTGCAGGTTTGGGTGGGACGAGGCCGTTGAACTGATTGTTGGACACGGAGAGGACTTGTGTGGTGTGCACGTAGAAGAAGACGCCATCTGAGGAGAGGAGGATGAGGTCGGAGGGAATGGGCAGGAGGTTCGCGCCCGGATGGAAGGTAGTCGAGACGGAGACGATGGTGTTACCTGGGACGTGATCTGAGGGCACGCCGTCCTGGGTGTCCGGTGGCGAGCTAACGTCAGAATGCTAGAGCGGGGGCTCCATGAACAACAACGCGAGGGGACGCGAGAGACACGTACGGGAGGGGTGAGGACCTGATCAGGCGTCGGGAGCTGGGGGTGGGCGAGGACATCCGCCATCTCGGCCACGGGCACCTCTGGCTGGGGCGAAGCGAAGTCTGCGGGATCAGAGATGTACTGGAGGACCGAGTCCCACTCCGAGTTGTCCATGGTGGCGGGAGAGAGCAAGGAGGAGGAGGGAGAGGGACGGGCGACTTAGTCAGGATATAGCAGCTCGAAGGAGGTCAACTCGGCATGGACTGCCAACGGCTGCGAACCAGGAGTCTGGCGCGAAGCCGTCAGGGCTGTCGAGGGCAGACCGTGAGTAGATCGAGTGCCAGATGCCAGATGCGCTCCGCTCTCCATTCTCGCTCCAGCCTGCGCGCTGTACATGTCGTCCGCGACCTCTGCGGGGCGGAATCTCTTGTCGAGGAACATACAGGCATCGGATATGTCTGAGTTTTATACACACGTGCAGCAGAGCGGCGCATCTGTGCTCCTCGCCATGCCTGCAGCATCGCTGGGCCGTCGCGGCAGTTGACTATGCCATGCATGACGTCACGGCTGCCGTCTTCGCGCCCAGGCTTTGAGCAGAATGCAATCTCGGGTATCAGCCGCCCTCCATACAGACTACAGCTACCTACAGACGGCCTATCGTACAGTTCACACACACAGTTATAATCCACATCCTGCAACCATACTAAGCCTCAACCTCATCCCTATCGGCTCTTGTCTTCTGCCAGGATTGCCTCGTTCAGCTCGTCCAGCGGCGCCAGCTCCCGCTTGTCCACGAGGTCGAACTACCGTTCTCGCTGTCAGCATAGCGCACGCGCCCCAACGTTCTCACTCACCTCGTTCACGAACAGGAAGAAGTGCCGATAGCTCGTGTTCAAATGCGCTGCACAGGCCGATACAGTCAGCATCCACCCGCGCCGCCAAAGCACACACGCACCCTCGATGCCGAGCGCACAGATGTGGTCAAAGTGGTTGCTGTACAGGTGTGCGTACACCCGGAACAGTCGTCGGAACAGCCTCCCAATCGTCTCACGGAAATTCTTCGCGAACGGCTTGCCTGCATCGAGCACAACGTTCTTTAGCGTTCAGAAGCAAGGACGTAACCCACTCCAGTCCCGCAGCCGCAGGAGGCCACACGGACACGGGGGAGCACTGCGCCCGGGCCGCCGGAGGACAAGGTTGGAGCATGAACACACGCACCCATCTCGCTCGGGAAGATCTCCTCGTTGTCAAGCAATCCTTGCGCCCAGTTCATCAGTGCGTCGACGTACTCCGGCGCGGGCAGCTTCGTCGCCTTCTTGTATCGTACCCCGTCTTCCCACAGGTATTCGTATCTGTCGTTCCCGTGAGCTGCTGCATTCCGGTGCGCGATGTGGCGTGACGAGAAGGTGTAATGCTGCGACGGACTGACCTAGGGCCTGCAGACATGATCGGGCACTGCTCGAGAGATCAGCCACAGGTCTTCATGCGGTATAGCACATGTATGGAGAGACACGCTGTTCGTGTGAGGATCGCAGAGGGTGTTTACGTACCTCCTGTGGTGTGCAGAACTCGGTCACAGTGCCGTACAGCATGTTCAGATGGTTGAAGAAATCCACGGCTGCCGAGTACCACCGGGATCGGAGGGATGGACCAAGAACCAGAAGGGCGAGACGAAGGTCAGCTGAGCAGAGATAAGAGCAGAGAACGATGCGTACCATGCACCGCGAGCCATTCGTTCAGGTCTTCGCCCTCTGGAAGGCGGACGGCAAGGCGCAGGTTCCCTGAACCCTATGGACGGCCGACGGAGTTGTTCAGCACCCCACCTCCGCCTACCCATCCGGCTCGGCGCCCGAGTTCCACTGATGCTCACCAGTGTCGCCTCAGCGTACTTGCGTAGCTGGTACTGCTTCGTGCCCTCCGGTACGTCCTTGCGGGGCTTGAAGGTACGCGTCTTGCCACTATGATCGACGCGCTATCAGAAGCCAGCAGGGGGTCTAGACCGGGATCTCTTACAGGCCAAAAAACGCCGACATGCTGACAAGCTAGAGACGGAGAGAGGAGAGACGGATTGGCGAGGAATAGCTTGGGGATGGAGAGCTACGGTGCAGGCTCAGACGGGCAAGGTACTACAGAGTAGATAGCCGCTCGTGCGCGATCGAGCCAGGAGATCTTGATCAACGAGTCCATCTAATCTTATCTATCCTGAGCTGAGGCCACCTCGATCCTGCTTCCAGCTCTTGACCTTCAACTTGCACCTCGCAACATGACTCTCAGTGATTGTACTTTGGCTGCGCCACAACAGGAAATAATGCTTCACTCACGGTACCAGTGGGCAACCCACTATGTCGACGAGGATGCCCATGCCGTCCTGAGAATATTCATCGGTGAAGCGGCACGGCAATGTATGGTTGAATGTTCCACCAGCACTTCCCATACCCTCGAGCTCCGACAGCGACACGCCAAGGAACAATGGATGCAGCGGACTTGTGCTTACCTCCAACTTGCAGTTCATCCAAATACAACGAACTTGCCCCACCTGCATCGTCTCCGATGGCGAGGAGCGTAAAGCCCCACGATTCAGCCTTGGAATGACAGACCGAAGCATCGCTTACCCAACATTCCTCAGGCTCGTCTTAGCGGTCCTCGCCAGATCGCAAATTCGGAGGGCAACTCCGGACATGCGCTGACCAGGGATCGAGATTCCCTCTGGTCTGTTGTGTAAAGGCGAATCTGGAGACCATGAGGCAACTCTCCGACAGGAGCGCGAGCGAACACGTCGCGAGTTTCTATGCAGGTGGGGGTTTCTTAGCATGACGGAACCATCAACTCGTTGTGACTGACTCGTATCATGAATCTCAGGCTTGCACACACCTCTAGGTTGATAATCCCCTCTCGTATGGTGGATCCATGCGCACCAAGATGGACACATATGTACGCGAGCTCTCCCGACACACCGCGTTACCTTTTTCCCGATCGCGATATCATGCCGCCCCCAACTTCTCCGATCCGGAAGCAGGCTGGGACAGTCGTAACGTCGCGTGCGTCGTTTCAATGAACTCGACCTGGCCCATTGTTACTCACACTGCCTATGATGGCCGCGAATCGCACTTAGGGGCATGAAAGCGGCACAGCTCAAGATCGTAGCGAGCCTCGGGGTATCCCTCGGGCACTGCGCAGTGGGCGAATACTGGCCCTTCCCACGGCGATGTTGCATCCATGATCCAATTGCAAGGCGGAGACGATCATCCTAGTACGTTTTGTGGGACCCGGTGATACCGGACAAGCTTACAGGATCTCCGGCCCCACATTGGTTGAGAACTCCCGACCGGGGAATGTGGTTATCGGCGATCGCAGTTATACCCAACGCCCACCTCAAGTCTGACTCTGTCTCGGAGCCGGCGCCGACGCCAAGTTCTATGATGCCATGTTCTGGTGCGGCGGTACTGCTCCGCGGCGCGCACTTCACCTTGTAAAGTTCAAGTTGTGAATATATAAGGAGGACGTCTTGCCTTGACAGCCGTCAGAGAAAACGCCTCTCGTTCGTCCGCCCACCGATACAACATGTCCAAGCGTATCTTGTTTGTTTTCACTTCCACCAGCACTAACTTGACGGGAAAGCCAACTGTGAGCGCCCGCGCTTTGAGTGCTCTCCATGAGTTTCGCTCACCACACCGATGCGCATATACAGGGCTGGTATCTCCCCGAGGCGGCGCATCCCTATTATGGTGGGTTCTATATCCTTCCTTATGCTGGCGGCATTCCACTGATCCTGAGTTGCAACCCACAGTCCTGTCGCCGAAGTACTCGATCGACTTCGCCGCTCCCAAGGGTCCCAACCCACCCCTGGACCCGGTCAGCGCTGAACAGTACAAGGACGATGCCCGCTTCCTCGAGGATCCGGCCGTGCAACAGAAGCTCGCGACCGCGAAGAAGCTGTCCGACGTGAACGCCAACGACTACGACGCCATATTCTACATCGGTGGCCAGGGCCCCGTGATCGACCTTGCGACCGATGCCGATAACATCAAGCTCGCGACAGAGGTGAGAACCGCGCTTGACGACCCTATATGCTTGCAGGAGATGTTGACCGCCTCTCGAACAGTTCTATCGCGCGGGCAAGGTCACCGCCGCGATTTGCCATGGGCCCGCAGCGCTTGTAGGGGTGACGGATGCCCAGGGCACGAGTATCTTCAAGGGCAGGCGTGCCACCGCCATCTCGAACGCTGAGGAGGACGCTCTGAACATTGCAGCGGTAAGCCACGGGAGATAATTTCTGGTATTGATCCTCTCATATGCTCATCTCGCATGTGGCAGAATGTCCCCTTCCTCATCGAGTCTCGTCTCAAGGAGCTCGGTGCTCAGTATGAGAAGGCACCTGAGCTGTGGGGTGTAAGCATCCACCTCTATACGAGCATGGATCGTTCGCTCACCCTTATCATCTAGGACTGCGTCGCCGTCGACGGGACGGTTATCACCGGTCAGAATCCCGCATCCGGGACGAGCCTAGGGAAGGCTATTGACCAAGCCCTTTCTGCATGAACGCCGAAGGGTTGAAGGATAGTGGGTGACGGAAGATTAACTCAATCCAATTTATTGATATACATACGCTCTTGCTACTCGGTGTGAAGGAAGCATCAGTGAGTGGCGGTATATCTGCTTGCAGATGAGAAAGGATCGGGGCGAGAACATATCCAAAGGTCGGCGCGCGACGTGCTTCACGGACTCTGAGGAGGAGCAAGTCTAGATTTGTCACTAAGTGAAAATATGCTCAATGTTTTTCGGTGCACCCCGGTCTTCTGACAGAGCGAAACGTAGGGACATGCCGTTCCGAGGCAATTTGCTCAAAGATCGACGTCAGGAGGTAGTCGAATCCGGTAAGGATATGGTGTGGAATCTGCGCGCGCCACGAACGACAGTCCGCTGTGATAGATCCCCGCGCCAGAGAAGCAAGATCATACATATGTCGCAGCTTGGTGGATTCCTGTTTCCTGCAACTGCCGTAAGTATATCTCGTCTAGGTTGCGGACGTCGAATAAAACCTGATACCTGGGATCATGGACCGCTCTCGGGCCCGGGGTACTTCGTCCTCCGAATCGATTTGGTGAGCACCAAGGAGTCCAATGCAGTTACGAATCAACGGTCTCTGACCGATGCTGACTGGTAGTCTACTTACTCACACCTCGCGATCGGGGATCCAGGTGCGAGATTGAAGCATTCACGCACTAGCCACACAATGAAGGCGAGTATGGTGCGCACCTATTCAGACATCTTCGCATGGTGAAAGCTGCTGAATCACTCGTCCGTCGCGGTCCGTGTGGAAAGCGGTGGGAAGCGTTGACCAAAAGAGGCCGTCGATGGTTCTGTCAGCTTCTGTCAGTTCCCGAGCGGGCTTCGGGCCACGCGCGGCGGCCGGTACATGCAGGCAGAACAGTCGCCGGAACCCCAGCAATTTCGTCATCGCTGCACACATCTACAGGGACTATATAAGAACCCTGGCCGCTCTACAGCGAGTCTACTCACCACCTCTAAGACACCTCTCACAGCGAACATGCCCAAGCGTATTCTCTTCGTCTTCACCTCCGTCAACCAGACTCTCACCGGTGGGAACACTGTGAGTTCCCATTTCGACCCGCATTCATGCGCCACAACGCCCGTCTAACTCGCGATCGTACAGGGATGGTACCTCCCCGAGGCCGCGCACCCATACTATGGTACGCAAGCCATCCCATTCTTCATGTTGATAAAATCCCTCACGCGCGATGCCCTGCAGTGCTCTCGTCGAAATACGACATCGACTTCGCCGCACCGAACGGCCCCAACCCGCCAGTCGACGAGGGCAGCGTGCAGAGCTTCAAGGATGACGTCGGCTTCCTCGAGGACGCGACCGTGAAGCAGAAGCTCGCGAGCGCAAAGAAGCTCTCCGACGTCAGCGCCGCCGATTACGACGCGATCTTCTACGTCGGCGGCCACGGGCCCGTGATCGACCTCGCGAGCGACCCGGTCAACGCAAAACTCGCATCGGACGTGAGTCTCTGTTCGAGCCAAAGGTGGGCATGCATCGAGACTGACAAACTCCACGATCGCGTCTAGTTCTTCAATGCCGGCAAGGTTACTTCTGCAGTGTGCCACGGGCCTGCTGCGCTTGTTGGTGCGAAGGATGCGCAGGGCGTGAGCATCTTCAAGGGCAGGCGCGCCACGTGCTTCACGGATGCTGAGGAGGCGGCGGTCGACAAAGTGAAGGTATGCCTGAAGTCTAACAATGCGTGGGCACTTCTCGTTTCTGACGGCTGGCACGCAGGAAATTCCTTTCCTCGTGGAGTCACGCATCAAAGAATTGGGCGGTCAGTTCGAGAAGGCTCCTGAGCTGTTTGGTGTAAGCGTACCATTCATGCTTGACCGTGTCAAGAGGATCTACTCACGTTGCACCATATAGGCTCACGTCGTTGTTGATGGCAACCTCATCACCGGTCAGAACCCTGCTTCTGCGAAGGGTATTGGAGAGGCGATCGACAAGGCGCTGTCCGCATGAGGCTACGAAAACCACGGGCCGCAATCTGGACGAGCTGAAGAGAAGCATAACGATATGTACTTTTAGTAGCGATATGACATGTTGAAAGCGTGCGTAATCGGTCATCGGTCGGATGTCGTGTATGTGGACGGAACCGGTCGGCCAGCTGCACAATGACATCTGCGGGCGGGGCTGAGATACAATACAAAGCTTGAATACAAAGCTAGATATACGAAACAGACATCACCCATCCCTTCTTGAGCGTGAAGCCGTGTAGGGCTTCTTTTGCGACAGACGCCAGGTCTGGCGAGTCGAACATCACATATGCGAGCTTCACTCTCTGCCCATTTGCGTTTGGTGCCGGCGCAGGCGCTACTTGTACAGAGTGGAAACCCTGATACCTGCATGAAGACGTCAGGGTGACGGCACCTTCTGGTCAACAACAGGGGTACATACTGCTGGAAGAGCACTGATAATACATCGTCGGTGACCTCTTGCGGTAGATTGCCGCACATCAGTCGGGCAGACGGCTGCTGTATTGCAGTCGGGATCTGGCCTGAATCGAGACGAGATGAGCCTCGTGTGAGCGGTACGTCTGTCTGCGGACCACGCACCATTTGCAGAGCTGGCTGGCTTGGCCGGAGCATCCTCATCGTCCTCGATTTCCATCTCCTCGTCATCATCGTCGTCGTCATCCTTGTCTGTCCGCTCCCGCTTGAGCTCGCGCACATCCTCGTCCATCCGGTCGTCCCTCTGCCGCTTCTCGCCCGCGCCGTTGGCCGACTTGCTGTTTGGCGCGTTCTTGACATGGATAGACGTCGGAGGGACCCAATCGGGGTCCTCTCTCCGGTGTGTCGCGTACGACTTTGTCTTCGCGTACTCAATATGCTGTAGCCGCGGCGGAGGGATCGATATCAAAGGGGTCCACATGCAAGCAGCCTTGAGACGGATGGCGCACCATTGGCTTATCGTAGAAGACCATACCTTCGCACCCGCGCATGGCGGCCGTCGCCCCCGCGAGGTCGGTGAAGACGACGAAGGCCTGCCCCTTCATTTTTGCCCCCTTGAGGGCGACTACGTCGATGATCCTCCCATAGGTCGTGAAGAGCGCGTAGAGCTGGGCGCGGAGCTCATCCTTCTTGACCTTGTCGTTGAGATTTTTGATGTAGAGCGTGGTGTTGGGCTGGGTCGAGGACATGGTGCCGATGGGGAGCGGAGACGGGCCTGAGGCGAGAGGTCAGGAAGGGCGGTAAGTCGAACGCGATGTGCACGCGTACAGACCGTGAAGCGCGTGAAGAGCGTCGCCGTTCGGTACGGAGGCAGGGCGAGGCGCCAGGCGCCGGGTGATATCCACGCGAGGTCGCGCTCGGAGGAGACGCGCCGGGGAGACGCCGGGCGCACGTTCGCGTTTTGGGGCGAAATCCAGCGCAAAAAAGGCCAGCGTGTTTCAGCTTCCAGCCCGAGTCTGCCTCGAGCCGTGTCCTCAACACTGCTCCGTCTCCACGCTCCTTTCTGACGGCCACCACCCAACGTCCCCAGCCTCGTCCCTGGCCCTCGCGCGCCCTCTCGCACCCTCATCCGCGCACGAAGCAGCCCCGGTCACGACGGCGACGTATATACACCCCACACGTCGTACCACATCCCTCCCGCTGCGCGCGTACTCCCCGGACATCGCCCTCCGCTTTTCATGACCTGCTGACGTGACACACTCATATACCACTGTCATGAACAACAGCTCTGCCCCCGTATGGCTCCCCTCGCCGCTTGTCCCCTTCTTCTTCCTCTCCTACCCCACCGCGCCCCCTGTCCACCCGGACTCCTTCCCGGATTCCAACTACTATGGCACCGGCCTCATGGACGGCTGGATTATCGTCACAGCCATCGCTGTCATGGCCGTCTTGCGTGACTTGACGCGTCTCTTCGTCATGGAACCCTTCGCGCGTTGGAAGCTGGCAAGAGACCTTCGCATCAAGAAGCAAGGCAAACTCGAGCTGGCGAACGGTAACGGCAAGGCGAACGGTGCTGTCAACGGAAAGGGCAACGGACACAGTCGTCATGTCCTTCTCGACCCCGCGTACGTCTCGCCGGCCGAGAGGAAGAAGATGCAGAGGAGCGTCATCCGGTTCGCCGAGCAAGGTTGGTCCGTGGTGTACTATCCCGCACAGTTGTGCTTCGGTCTGGTACGTCCTTAACCCCGTTCTCTCCCACGCCCGCTCGCGCCGTCGTGACGGTTTTGGGTGGTGATAAGCATTATGCTCATGTTCCGGTGTGTCATGTTTGCCTATCGCAGTATGTACATCGGCACTTGCCCACGAATCTCCTGAACCCAATTAATGTCTGGACCAACTACCCACACATACCTCTCGCCGGGCCCGTCAAGTTCTACTATCTCCTCCAGACCGCGTTCTATATGCACCAAGTCCTCATCATCAATGCTGAGGCTCGGAGGAAAGACCATTGGCAGATGATGACCCACCATGTGATCACTGTTGCGCTCATGGTCGGGAGCTACTTTTACAACTATACCCGCGTCGGCTGCCTCATCATGGTCCTTATGGACTGGTGCGACATCTTCCTACCGGTGAGTTGCTCAGCACCTGCGCGGTCGTCATAGCTGAACCTCCTCATCTCTTGTAGCTTGCGAAGATGCTTAGGTATCTGGGCATGACGACCGCCTGCGACGCGACTTTCGTCATCTTCCTGTTATCATGGCTCGTGACGCGACACTTCTTCTTCATATTGGTTATCAAGGCTACTTGGGAAGCGTGGTATATCATTCCGCGCGTGTGGGATCCGTCGCGTGGTCACTTCATGACCAAGGAGATCTATATTGGGTTCTTCGGCATGCTTGTCACGTTACAGGTCAGTAAAATTGATTCTCGTATACCAGTCGGTTGCTAAGGTGAATCTGCCAGGTTTTACAACTGGTGTGGTTCTGGATGATCTGCCGCGTGGCATACAGGGTAGTATCGGGCCAGGGCGCAGAGGACTCACGAAGTGACGATGAGGGGTGAGCCTGACCCCGTTATCGTCTTGGATTTCGACTGATGGTCCATCAGCAGCGACGACGAGAGCCAGAAGGACGATTAACTTATCTTTGTAGAGGACTCGGGCACGATAGACTTGCTTCTTCTAATACCTTCGGGTTTCTGAGTCTCCGCTTGGTACGGGGGCTGGGATGAAAATGCATACTGACGATACCACGAGCACGCACATGCTAGTACTGTACGCCGCGTGCCGAATGTAATAGCCAGGTGCAAATGACTTTTTCTCGATCGTTAACGTGACGAGCTGCAGTGCAGGGACGCAAGGTGACCCTCTGACCCATATGTCTGACTGGTAGGAAATGTGCATCATCGCTGCGCTGTTCTCAATGGGAAAGAAACTCATCACAATTTTATTGAAGAGACAAATGAACAGCAAGTCGGCAGAGTATACGCTAGTAACAGACAAGTGTACGGGGATTAAGCGGATGGAGGATGGGATGGAGGATATTCTCGAACGTAGTCACCTTCCTTATCGGGGACATCGAGTGACCTCAGTCACCAGTGACTCTGACGCTCTC
Source organism: Earliella scabrosa (assembly GCA_022605405.1). Classification (NCBI taxonomy): domain Eukaryota; kingdom Fungi; phylum Basidiomycota; class Agaricomycetes; order Polyporales; family Polyporaceae; genus Earliella; species Earliella scabrosa. Next base: position 1,618,586 of record JABYQQ010000005.1, on the reverse strand, counting down.
ATCGGCTCAAGCACAGCGGCGTAGTGCACCGGCGCCTCATCGTCATTCAGCACTCTGACCAACACTCTCTGCCACTCCCGCACTCCCCTCCCCTCCCCCTCCTCTTGCTACTTCCTGTCTCTGGTTCTCGCAGCACACACACACTAGACTCTGCAGACACGACCGAGAATGATGGCCGGGTTCATGAGCTACTTTGGCGGCCGCCGCGACCCCAAGGCGTCGTCGCGCGACGCGATAGTGACCCTCCGGCAGCAGCTGCAGATGATCGAGAAGAAGGAGGACTACCTGCAGAAGAAGATTGACGAGGAGATGAAGAAGGCGAAAGCGAACGCCGTCTCGAACAAGGCTGGTGAGTGCCCGCCATCTGCCCTCCTTGTCTCTCTCCGCTTGGTGCTCGGAGGCCTCCATGCTCATAATGATATCGTCCATGTCCATGCCCTCCCGCCGTACCGTCTCCCCAACACGTATGAACTCGTGCCATCCGAACGGATGCTGCGCGCGGAGCAGCTGCAACGGCGGCATTGCGACGGAAGAAGGTTACGGAGCAGGAGCTCGAGCGGCTGCAGAACACCCGCTTCCAGCTCGAGATGCAGATCAACACGCTCGAGTCCGCGAGCTTCAACGCGGAGAACATGGCCGCGATGAAGAAGGCCTCCCTCGCGCTCAAGGACATCCACGGCAAGCTGTGCGTGTTCCCCTTGTTCTCACCCGCTCTCTACCTGTTGCTCTGAGTCTAACTCGGGATCGGTGGGGTGGCTGCCCCCCGCAGGTCGATCGACATTGTCGACAAGACGATGGCGGACATCCAGGAGCAGACGCAGCTCGCGAACGAGGTCTCGGAGGCGATTTCCTCCAGCACATATGCGGGAGTCGAGTTCGACGACGTACGTCATTATTTCCCTCTCGTTCATCGCTTTCATCCTCTCAGGCGCCACGGTGGCTAACTACCGCGATACATGTGCTTGCACATCACAGGACGAGCTCAAGCAGGAGCTGGCGGAACTGGAGCAGGAGGAGCTCGACGAGAAGCTCATGGCGGACCATGCACCCGTGCACCATCCAGCGGGTCCGAGCAGAGTGGAAGACAGTGCGTGTCCATATCGCGGTCCCTTCACAGCTCGTATGCTGATTACTACCACTTCAGAGCGGCAAGCGGTCGAGGACGACGAGGAGGCACAGCTCAAGGAGCTACAAGCAGCACTGGCCATGTAGTAGCCGCGGGCGTGCCCGCACACCACCCACCACGGACGTTCTTGCCTGCCTCCATTTCGACGATTCACCACCCGCCACTCTGGCTTCCCTCCGCTTCCTGCTGCCTCTCCCTAATCATCTGTGTTAGTACCTTATCACCCCGGCTCTCCTAGCGTTCCGCCATGTTCTATTAGTGCTCTCCCACCCACGAAGCGTCCCCGCAATGTACCCTCTCCGCAGCCTGATGATATATATCACGAATCCCAGTAGAACCGTTCTCTCCTGCCCCAAGCATGAGTCGCCCTCTGACAGATTCTGTCACCTTGGATCACGCTGTTGCTCGTCCAGCCGGCGCGTAAGTGAATAGTCGACGAGCCGCACTCGAGGCGAAGAGCCGAGAGGGATCGCATTCTATGGTTGTGTTATGATGACGATGGTGGTGGTGATGCTGGGGAGGAGTTCAGGCCGGGCCGCTATGTACGTACATATATACAACAGCGGCAGGCCGCGTGTAAAGCAGATTAGTTGTGCGAGTATATAGCTCGATGCGTGAAAACATGATGCGTGCGTCATCCATGGGTTCGAACAGCAGGACTTCCGTGGTATGGTGGTATGGTGGTGAGCGACAACGACGAGAGAGATGGGATTGAGGCAGGGGGCGACATGTTGAATGGTGCGGGGGGAAGGGTTGGGGATGAAATGAGATTGAGGGGGCATGAGCGATGGGTGAGGGGATATCGTGGTGGGGTTGGGGTTGAGGGGGAGGGGCGAAGGGGATGGATGTGCAAGAACGACGGTAAGTTGAGGAATAATTAGCAAATGCGACGATAGTTCATTCAAAAACGACAAACGAACGAGAACACCTCGCCCTCGAGCCGGGGATCCGACGAGCGGCAAGGATATGAGCGGGCCAACCGTGGGCCGTCGCGCGCCGGCTGCGTCTGCAACGCCGTGTGCGCTGGGCGTGGATGCAGCGCGACTCGACGGCGACTCGTCGCAGCGACTGCGACGGAGCGAGCCATGCGGACGCTGCACGCAGGACTCTACTCGGAGTGCCGGGGTCATGAGAAGCCGCGGATCCCGAGGACACGGCGGACGTCGTTGGTAAAGCGAAGGGAGTCGAGTACAGGAAGGAGGTCGAGCAGAGCCTCGTCGTGCGGATCGTGGGTCCAGCCTTCTATTGGAATGCCGTTCGCTATATGCACGAAGCGTCCCGTCAGGAATCGATACCGCAAAGATATCAGCGAGAGCAATCGCGCACCTTCGTTTATGCTATAACAAACAGGCGAGTTGTCTACGAGACAGACCCGCGCGAGATCTTGCTCGACAATGGACAGGTCCTTGCTGTACGAACCGTTTGGAAGCTGTGTGCATGACTGCAGCGCGCTTGTTCAGTCACCAGGGCCTTCACCCAGTTGGAAATTCACTGCTGCTCACCTCGCGGAACAACCGACGACCCAGAATACCGCGCCCGGCATCTAGCCAGTCAATGACAGGGTCTGCGTACTCCTGCATCGATGCGGTAAAGATAACGAGCGTGTACCATTGTGATACCTGGAAGCACCGTTCGTCGGTCGGGTGGCTGCACGGAGGACGGAGGTGAACACTGACCTTCCGGAGGAAATAGTCGACAAACGGCCGCTTGTACACATGGTATAGTTGACTGCGACCACCCAGCACGACCTCTACCGTGTACCCCGCGCCCTTGTTCCGCCCACCGAAACCAAAGAGCCCCGACCCGCCAGCGAGCGGTATTGGTCGCGACGTGGAATGTATCAGAGTCTCATCGAGGTCCAAGACAAGCGTCTTCGGCAGGTGGAACGGATTCTGCTTGGCTGGGGGAGTGGGGGTCACCGAGCGTGAGCGGTTGGCTGGGGGCGTCAGCGTAGACGAGATGGCGGTCGGAGACTTTGGATCTGAGACGATGGAAAGCGGCGGCGGCATGGGTGCCTTCTCTGACTTTGATGGCAGGTCTGCGGGCGGGAGCTGGGAGAGCGGCGATGGGATTGCGGGCTGGTACGGAGGGTGGTGCGAAGAATCTAGTAATACAGATGGTGGTGAGGACTTCTCGTCTCTACTCTCGTCCTCGGTGTCCTTCTCCTCCTCATCCGAGTTGTCGTCTACTGCAGTGTCGTCCGGCGCAATGGGCGCGGTATTGGACCGCGTGAGGGAGCGCAGGGCGGCGAGGAACGCGTGCCAGAGCTGGAGGGCGATGCGGACGAACAGCAGGTGGGGAAAGGCGGGAGACGCGTCACCGCCCTTGGGACGGATGGCCTTGTCTGGAGAAGAGACAGACGGGCGACGTGACGGCGGACGAGATGCCTTACGCGATATGGCAGGCCCCAGGAGGGAAGAGGCAGAAGAGAGAATGCTCGGGTTGACCTCGGCGGGAGACGAGTAGGACCGCTTCAGGGCACATCCTCCGGCAGAAGACGAGGGCGGGGGCACAAGGAAGGACTTTGTCGAGCCCGAACGCTTGAGACGAGGGTTGCCCTTGCCGTCGAGGGCAAAGGGCGGGTGCTCTGCTGCCGGGGTGCTCGGTGGCGTGCGCGGGGAGGCCAAGACATCGAACTGGCGGGAGAGGTAGGAGAGGGAGTTCATGGAGGTGAGGCCGACGCCGAGGAGGGCGGCCTCGAGTCCGGCGGAGAGAGCGAGAGCGAGGAGGTGGGAGGAGAACGGAGAAGGCGGGAGAGAAGGATGGCGAGCGAGGACGAGTGTGCGCTGCGGGTGAGCCCATGAGCGCGCGTAACGTGAGCGGACTTGTCTCAGCCACTCGACGGCCATCGTACGTGTTCGCGCGCAGACTGCCTCTGGGGTTCGTGCTGCACCCCAGCCTTTTGTATGTCTGTCTGGATGCCCGCTCTGTCAGCTTCTGCACGTCCGCTGCGCCCAGGCCGCGCAGAGAGAGCCCTCCGAGCTCTAAATCTCTTCCGCCGAACATGTCCTCCGAGCCTCCCTCCTCCGATCCCGCGTCTCTCAGCATCGATCGAAATACACGTGCTCGCGCTCTCTCACTCTATCCTCCAACGTGCGATCCCCATCGAACCCTGCCGAAGCACCCTTCTCTCCTGCCTGACGTCCATGGGACAACAGATAAGCCATCACCTTCCTCTGGGGTCGTTGTGCTCGTCGTCTATCTTGTCCAGATGTCTCCCAGTGTCGCCGTGTGGTTCGGCACTACGGTGCGACTAGCATTTCCATCTCGTCGCTCTGAGTCCCATGACAGTCCGACTCTGAGATCCGTTGCTGCAGCGCTAAGTAGTGCTGAACGTTGTCAACGCCGGAACGCTGATCTACCGTACGCACAGCTTCGGTCAAAAATATCGCAGGCACCACCGCCGGCGTTTGGTATTCCGCTTAATTATTCTTCAAGCAAAATTGAGGGCCCACCGTGGTTCGAACACGGGACCACACGATCTGCAATCGTATGCTCTACCACTGAGCTATAAGCCCTTCCACAGCTGTTCCCGACGTGTGGTTACAGTGAGTTGACTCAAGATCCATTGGATTCCCAGTTTCAAGGTCAACGTACATGTTGTACAACACACATACATGACCCTTATAGCAGATACCGGAAACCCTTCTCCTTGATCCCCTTCTCTTCCTCTTCCTTATCAAGCTGTCTGTTGAGATGCGCGAGGTGCATCCTGAACACATAGAGCATTGCAATCGTGCATCCGGACGTCGCAATGCATATCCCATACGAATTGCGGTACGTCGGCCCCCACGGCCGCGGCCAGACGTAGCTGCGCAGCGAAGTCGTATACGTCAATGCGCAACTCCACAATACAACAGCCAAAATGACTCACGAGCCCGCAATGTTGCCCGTCTGCGAGATCGCGTTGATGAGGGCGACTGCGACGGCACGCTTCGACGGCGGGCGCGGGAACGAGTTGCTGATCCATGTGTAGAATACGACGAAGCCCGAGTACATGTTCGCCATGAGGAACCTGCGAGGCGATAGGATTGGGTGTGATCAGCGTACAGTGCGGACACTCGGATAGCAGGGAGCGGGACGCACAGCGAGACGTATCTCGCGGCCGTGTTCATCGTGCTTATGGCGATCACAAATCCGAGGATTCCGCCGACGATGGGGGCGACGATGTGCCAGTACCGCTCTCCAGTCTTGTCGGAATGCCTACGGAACGCGGGCGAATGCACGCCATACACCCGTCAGGCGAGACCATGGATGCACATAGGTCAAATCAACGACGCACCTAGACACGGCAAACGCCATCCCTGCCGCGAAGATGAACGGCGGTGCACACAGCAGGAGCGTCACGGTCGGGTTGAAGCCCATCGTCGCGCTCAGCGTCGGGAAGTACGCGTTAAAGCTCAGCGCGGTAACCTCGCTCGTCATCGCGACCGCCATCCACCACACCTTCCAGTCCTTCACCGCGAGCCAAAAGCCGGTCATATGCCCCCCGCTCTCCGTCTGCTGCTCGTCGCCGACGCCCGCGTCCTCCTCCATGCGGCGCATCGCGAGCCGCCGCTCGTCCTCGCTCAGCCAGCGCGTCGTCGAGGGGAAGTCGGGGAGGACGAAGACGGCGATGAGGGCGACGGCGATCGTGAGCGCGCCCTCGATGTAGAAGAGCCAGCGCCAGGCGGCGTGCCCGAGCTTGCCCTCCATGCCGTCGAGGATGCCCGAGGCGATGAGCGCGCCGAAGGCGTTGGAGATGATGTTGCCGCAGTAGAGGAGCGCGGTGCGCTGGCCGAGCTCGCTGCGCTTGTACCACTTTGAGATCAGGAAGAGCGCGCCGGGGAAGAAGGCCGCTTCGACGAAGCCGAGGAAGAAGCGGGTGAGGAGCACGCCGATGAAGCTGGGAGAGGCGGGTGGTGAGCACGCATGAGAAGGAGGGGAGGAGATTAGTCGGATGGCGAGGATGATCGCCGAGCACTCACTCCGTGCATATACCTGCCATGCGTGCGTGTCAGATAAAGCTGGGAATACACCGAACACAGATCGCACCTGTGAGAACGGAGATCATGCCCCAAATCGCCATGCACACGGGCAGATAGAGGGAGGGTTTGCCCATGAAGTTGAGTAGCATGTTCCTGTCCACAATCGGGTTGAGGCGGATGCACTGTACGCGTGCAGATACACTTACGATGGAACCTGCATGAGAATGTAACCGACGTATAGGATGGACAGCGTGGTGGCGAACTCAGCACCCTGAAGGTTCAAGTCGGTTTCAAAACCCCGCTCGCGTGCAGCACTGAGTCAAACAAGTTAACGAAAGACAGATAAGCGTGCAATTGACGTGCGTACCCTGCATTGTTGCGGTCGATCTATCGAGCATATCGAGTAAGAGGGATTTGATCCAGGCGATGAATGCGAAGACGTACGTAGTTCAGGATGTAAATGACCACAAGGATACACATCCGCGCGTCCAATTTGCGTAGAAGTCTGCGCTCGAGTTTCCTACGAGCTTCGTGGCCACCGAACTCTGCGTCGGGATCCTCCTTGTCCGTAGGCCTCACGCCTACCTCTGGATCCTTCTTCTCTGTCTCGCCAAGAGAAGACTCCGATGCTCTCTTGGACGTCATGGCGTGAGTGGCGAGTTAGCAACAAGCAGAGCAACGCCTCGTCGAGTGCAGCAGACGCAGAAAAGTGCGAAGAGGCACGAGAGGCATCCTGACTGCTGAACCTGGCTGCTTTTGAATGGGTACGAGTTCTCGGGGAGATCAAGAAGGTGCTCCAACTAGTGCGTGGAAGAGCAGGAAGCACGGTGCACCGGTGATCACAAGGACAGAAGGACGGAGCAGGTGTTCTGGTGAGAGCGACAGCCGAAGTCAGACCGCATTGGCACACGCGCAAGTGACTGCTCTCGTCCAACAAGCAGGCCTGTATGTAGCGCGGGACGATGACGACACTGGGAGAGACCAGGGAGTCGCCGGACCGCGTGCACCGCGAGTCCCGCGCGACCAGCCACGCGCACGTGACAGACGCGAACGTTGTTTACGCGTTCCACGCTAGGCGCCGGCCGCTCACTCCTATTCGCCGCCTTCTCGGCCGCTTCCATCTGTTCTTGTTCAACCCCTTCGACTGCTCTCCCCCTTGTCTCTGACGACCTGCATGGCTCCTTGACACTTCCGAAGGCCACAACACTATAGACCGATTGCACTGAAGACCGCTATCTCCACCACCATGGAGAACGAAGTCGCAGAGCTCCACCTTTCCGTGCAAGAACGCATTCAACTTGCAATTAGCAGGCTACCTGTCCTCAGCAAGGACGAGATACCCCTGGACGATTCATGTCCTATCTGCATCAACCCGTTCGAAGCTATTCTGGACGGCAAGGCTCGAGAAGGGCTCGGCGAGGAGTCGCCCCAAGACGACGAGTTGGCCGGCGTGACCAAGCTAGTGGGATGCGGGCACATCTTTTGCAAGGCATGGTGCGTCTCAGCGCTCCCGAGATCGCCCATATGACCTTCCCGCTCATCCTCGTCACGGCAAAACAGCTTGGTCGAATGGATTCGCGGACGGGTAAGCCCGTGCACACTATCCGTTTTTCTCGGAGTTGCTCACACCACCCGCGACTCGATCGCATCAGCACGGAACATGCCCCTCGTGCCGTAATGTGTTCTCGAGCATCAGGCCCCCATCCGACTCGGACAACGAGTCTTCGGACGGCGATTATGTGCCCGGCGACGACGAAGAGGACGATGAGGACGACGGGTTCTTCGACTCGGACGATGCGTTCATGGAGACTGAGTCCGCGTTCGACGACATGGACATCGAGGAGGACCTTGATCCGGACGCGGACATGGAGGAGGACGTTGATGTGGATCTCGACGTCGACTTGTGGGAAGAGGAGGCTGCCAATGCGAGTATGGATAACTGGGGATTAAGTGATGGCGATGGGTCGGAGAGTGTCTCGGAGGTGGAGGGATTGACCATGAGCGGCGAGCTGCCTGCGGAGAATGACGGTAGTGCTCTCGCGTTGTGTTCCTTGATCGCCCCGTGTGCTGACCATCTCGTTTGTGTTGGGATAGGTGCCGAGGTCTACAGCGACAGCGGAGAGACTTCCGGAGTCCTGCAGGCTCCTGCACACGAGACTACGGAGCCCAAGGCTTAGGGCGCACACAGCACTGCACCGATCACTACAGCATTGCAGCCTGGAGACGGACACTCATCCTCCCGGCTCCATCTGCTCCCGGTTTGTTGTAACATAACATTTGTAATCTTGAGCTCTAGCATTACTGCACAGTTGTAACATGCACAGAACTTCCACGCGTCAGTACAGAGGGTCCGACCTCAAAGCTGCACCGACTCAAGAATCGCCGCAACCGACGCACCCTCCCGAGCATCCTTCCAGACCCCGGTCCACTTCCCGCTCCACCGAGAGCCCTTGCCGCCTCCCTTGACACCCAGCTTGGTTTTCAGCTCGTCCCCGACCTCCTTCACCTTCTTGTCGTCCGATCCAAACACGAGCACTACGGTCGTGCTCGCACTGGTCTGCGCCGACGGCGAGGACGACAGGACGAGCAAGAACGGCGGCGCCCCGCCCTCCCTCTCCGCCGTCCTGTTCGCAAACACCGTCGTGATCGCGGACAAGAACCCGAGGGCGTTCGCCGAGTCGTCCGTGCGGTGCCGGTGGAGCACGATTGCGCCGCCCTCCCGAGGAGTAGGGGCGGACGCGAGCTCGGACGCGACGGACGCGGCGAGCTCCGCCTCGAGGTCCTCGACGCGCTTGGTCGCCTTCTTCCGGTCGTCGACGACCTGTTGCACGCGCTCGGGCACGAGCGGCGCGCCGCAGCTCATGATGTTCGCGGTCGCTGCGAGGAGGGAGTGGGTGGAGGTGAGGTGCGTGAGGAGGCGGGGCCCGGAGAGGAAGTAGAGCCGGACGGACGACGCAGTGGAACGCGCGAGGGTCTCCGTGTGCGGGAGGATGAAGAGCTGGAGATTGTGGAGCGATGGTACGTGAGTTCCACAGCATCTGTGTGCAAAATGCTCAGTTCAGAACGACGCTCAGGCTGTCTGCAGGGAAGAAGGCGTGTGCATACGCGTTGCGATCGATCCCGTCTATGACCACGGTGCGCCGCACGCCACCGGTGTAGTCCTGCGGAATGCCGACGCTGGGACCGGTGTACACATGAAGGTTGGGGTCGAACTCTTCGGCTTCGACGTGCACACTCCGGCCTTCAAACACAAGCTTGTTCGCCTCATCCTGAACATACGCAATTTCCTCAGGGGTGAGTCCCCGCGGAATCTCCACGTAGCAGGGCGCCGGATAGGCCGCGGTGGCCCAGGCCAGCGTCGGTATGTTCATCTTGTTCTCCAGGACAGCCGAAAGCAGGTGTTGGGAGGTGTGTATGCACATCTATCGAAGGAGCACAGCAATCAGCGTCATGCATATTACGCGAAGAGGCGGATCTGCGGTCGATCCTGACCCTGCCACAGGGTCCAGCGAAATCCTATGCGGGAGGCGGGACGTACGTGATCCAGCCGTCGCTTGGTTCCTTCCTCTCCGAGCGAGACGCCAACGAGCGAGCCAGGACTGAATGCCTTGAGCGCACTTTCGAGAAGCTGCTCAGGCTTGAGACGGACGTAGTGCACCGGGTGGCCGCCGTGTCTCTTGGCCTCGATGACATCCCAGAGCTCGCCATCTGCACTTGTCAAAATGCCGATATCCGACGGCTGGCCTCCGCCTTCTGGAAAGATGATCGTGTCGTGGAGGATCACCTCCAACAGTGGGGCACTCGGGGGTGGGGCAGCCTTCTTCTTTTTGCCCTCGCGCCCATTGGACGGCGGCGCCAGGGACTGAGACACGCGGCAACTGACCGCTGTCGTCGTTAGCTCTCGGAGGAGGGGGTCGCCTGAACGGTGGGAGCGTAGCGCGGACAGCGGTTAGCGGCTGATCATTGACGATGAAGAAGGAAAAGAACAGGAACAACGGTACATACGTTGGCACGCGAGGAGTCCGACTGGGATGGGCTTCAAGGGGTCGTTGGGGATCGTAAGCGTCGGAGAGACGATCCGGTGGTACGTCGGGGGTGTTGCCGACGGTGGGCTGAGCGTTGCAGTGGCAGTGGTGGCCATGATCAGACGTTCCGAGTTGTGAGGTTAATCCCCTCTCTGCTGAGCCCCTTTTGAAGTTTTCGCCAGTGATCGCGCTCAGGCAGTTCAGTAACTACCGTCCTGACTCGAACTCAGTCCGTTGTGGGAATCCTCTCAGTGCGATTGTAACGGCATGCCTCCGCGCCGATTGTTCCGTTTTGCGTCTCCGAACGAACATCATGCCCGTTCACCAGCAACAAGTTGGCCACTCCGACGGCGGCGACCACATTTCGGAGCGCGCGAGCGTTTGTGCCAAGGAAGCGCCAGGGAGGCGCTAGTCTGGTACGCGACGGGAAAACTCAACACGCGCACGAGACACAAGGAGACACACGCGCGCTGCCCCACCCCGGGCCCGGATTTTTCTCCGCCGCGTATGGACCAGTCTGGGGAACAATTCGTGCGATGTTTTCAATCAGTATGGGGTCAGGCGCCCGCTCGTCGAACGTTTATAAGCCTCTCCCGGTGCGTGATGGCCGTTTTGTCTCCCCGCTCTCCGAGTCCCTCATCGCCGCACTTGGCCGACCGTGCTGCGACGCGTGCACGACATGCCATCCACGCCCTCTCTCGAGAAGACCTCGCCGGACGCCGCCATCGAGCACGAAGAGCGGCACCACCACAGGGATGTCGAGGCCGACACCCAGCACTTGGGCGACGAGGAGTTTGGTGGACACGAGGCCAGGAAGAAGCTGGAGAAGAAGCTCCTTCGCAAGTTGGATGCGCGCATGTCCATTCTCATCGTCATCTACATCCTGAACTATGTGCGTTTGTTGTCGGGTGTGTTCTCTTGTGGACCCGTACTGAACTTGGACATATTAGATCGACCGTAACAACGCCTCGTCAGTGTTCTTGGTGCACTTGGCATCCTGGCAAGTCTTGACTCACACTTGCTATGTAGGGCAGCGCGGCTTCGTGGTTTCGAGGAGGACCTCAATCTCAAAGGTCGGGAATTCGACACTCTCCTCAGTATCCTCTATGTCGGATACATTATCATGCAGATTCCCTCGTAAGCAGAGCACTAGCATCCCTTCATCTCTCCGCTGCTCACTGGTCTTGACTCGCAGAAACATGTTCTTGAACTACATCGGGAAGCCCTCAATCTATCTCCCATGCTGTATGATTGTGTGGGGTCTCATCTCTGTTCTGACTGGTATCACGCACAAGTAAGTGGCAAAATCAACGCAAGCCAGCATATCCGCTAAACGCACATTCCTAGTTTTGTTGGTGCTCTGCTCACTCGGTTCTTCCTTGGATTTGTGGAGGCCGCCTTCTTCCCCGGTGCCCTGTTCTTGCTCTCTAAGTGGTACAAGCGGTCCGAATTGGGTGTTCGCACTGCGCTTCTGTCTTGCGGCAGTCTCATTAGCAATGCCTTCGGTTCGCTGATTGCTTCCGGAATCCTCAACGGCATGGAAGGAAAGCTCGGACACGCTGCTTGGAGGTGAGCCCAATTTGCGGGATTAGTACTCAGACTCGTTTTGATCTCATAGTTGTGCGCCTCCAGGTGGCTCTTCTATATTGAGGGTGCCCTCACCATGGCCATTGCGATCATTGCTATCTACATTCTTCCCGACTTCCCAGCAACCTCCCGCACTTGGCTATCACCAGAGGAGGTCCGTCTCGCTGAGAAGCGCATGGAGGAAGATGTCGGCGTGGGTGATCAAGAACAGACTGAAGGACACTCGCAACTTCGTGGCTTCGTCATGGCCCTTACCGACTGGAAGGTCTGGTGGCTTGCCTTGGCGCTGACCAGCTTGGTCGTGTCGCTCTCGTTCAACGCGTTCTTCCCTACCCTGAGCGCCACGATGGGCTACAGCTCGACCGTGACGCTGCTGCTCTGCGCACCTCCCTGGGCGTTCGCGACCATTGTCGCGTTCTGCGTGACACGACACTCCGATTACACGCGCGAGCGGTTCTGGCACATCGCCGGACCCCTCTTCCTCGGCATCATCGGCTTCGTTATCGCCATTTCGACGATGAACCTTGCTGCTCGCTACATCTCGCTGTACGTCCCTGTGCTAATCATACCTTCGGTTTTGCCGCGAGGACTGACTATTCTCTGCACAGGTTCCTCATGGCGCAGTCGTATGCCGGTTTCATCACCTTCCTGGCATGGGTCAGCAACTCGATTCCCCGTCCGCCGTCGAAGCGTGCCGTCGCGCTTGCATTCATCAACGCGTTCTCGCAGCTCGGAAACATTGCCGGGTCGTGAGTCTAATTCTCTACACGCGCTTCGGGCACCGCAGGTCCCCCTGTGGGCATTTAATCATGGTGCTAACATTCTCGTACACAGATACGTATGGCCCAAGAGCTGGGGTCTCTCGTACGCCAACTCGTACGCTATCTGCATCTCGACGAACGGCCTGTGCATCATCATGTGCTACATGTTCAAGAGGCACCTCGAGAACCTGAACCGCGAGCTTGCGAAGAAGGAAGAGGAGGAGGGCCGGCCGGCAGGCTTCCGCTACATCTCATGAGCTTACGACTGGAACGACTGCTTGTCGCCATACGCTTTAGTAAATCACGCATCTTAGTAGTACATTGCTGTATCTGTACCCTAACTTCACTCGCCCTTTCTTGCTTACACGACACCTCTTGCATCGAATTTATCGACGGTGGCATTGCAGAACGAGCACCCGACGGACCGCAAACTCCGGGTCCGGGACGATGACGTCCGATTGCGATCTGTGTGAGACCAAGCGCAGGCGGCATATCCTCGGCCGCACTCTCCCCTCGTCGTCCGGGGCCAGCTGACGACCTGGGCACCGGCACGGCCTGCCCCATACTTATAAAGGGGACGCGCCGCCACAGAAGCTGGAACGGCGGGCTCTCCTCAACGCGAACGACGACGACCAACGCACCGATGGCGACGACCAGGGAGCTACACGAAGGATGGGCGTTTACGCAGGTGGGGGGCGGGCCGGCGACCGAGGAGGGCGAGTGGCTGCCGACGCAGAGCTTCCCGACCACAGTGCATGTCGAGCTGCTGGCCCACAAGAAGATCCCGGATCCGGTGAGTGTCTGTCCGCGCGATGGGAGCGTGTCGTGCGCTGAGATACGATGCGCGGCTGTAGTTCATCGGGCTGCACGAGTGGGACGTGCAATGTGGGTGACAGACAGGGCGTGGTGGTCCATGTTCCATCCGGAGCGTTGATACGAGTGTTGCCCTGCAGGGATCGGCGAGGTCGAATGGGCCTTCCGGACCACCTTCTCCGCGAGCGAGGCGGAGATTGCCTCCGAGAACGTGGATCTTGTGTTTGACGGCTTGGATACGTTTGCGGTCGTCGAGCTGGTAAGTCATGCCGCTGCGCACGGGACGTCAGCTCGTGTTGCTGATTTGGACATGTAGAACGGCCACAAAATCCTAGAGTGAGCTATCTGTACTCGTGGTTGTGCGTAGGAAGCATCCCAACTGACGGATCATCAGGACCGAGAACCAGTTCATCGCACATCGCGTCCCTGTCAAAGAGCACCTCAAGGCTGGAGATAACACTCTGTTGCTCACCTTCTCTAGCGCGTTCCGCAAGGTAGGCCTCTCTCGAAAGGCCAGGGCGAGGGTCCAAAGCTGAGATCATGGTGTATGATAGGGTCGGGCGCTCGAGAAGGAACATGGCAAGCTTAATCTCTGGAATGGGGACTCGAGCCGTCTCCATGTACGCAAGGCGCAGTACAAGTATGTACCTGGCTTTTCCATTATCCGTGGCACATGACGCTGATCTGCTTGCAGCTACGGTTGGGATTGGGGTTAGTTTGCCCTTCTGGCCGAATTACAGGGCACTCACATAGCGTGTGTCTAGGCCCGGTACTGATGACTGCTGGTCCCTGGAAGCCCATTCGTCTTGAGACCTATACCACGCGCATTTCCGACGTCGACATTCGGCCGAGAGTGGACGAGAAGCTCAGTGCAACTATCGACGTCGCCTTTGAGCTCTCCAAGGACGACCACAGCATCGCGAATGTCTCTGTGAAGGACCCCGAAGGCAAAGTCATCGTCGACCAGAGCAACCTACCCATCAAGAGCCAACGCGCAGAGGCGCACTTCAAGCTATCCCCAGGGGTGTTTGAGCTCTGGTATCCCGTCGGGTACGGTAAGCAGCCGTTGTACACGGTTGAAGTCGAAATCAAGGACAAGGTACAGTATTCTTCAAGCTCGCATGAGGCGAGGTGACCTAAATGAATCTACCACATCAGGACGGGAAGCTGTTGGATACCAGAACCCAGAAATTCGCCTTCCGTCGAGCGATCGTCGTGCAAGATGAGCTGGAAGGGCAGGAGGGACGTTCCTTCCTCTTTGAGATCAATAACATCAGGGTTTTCTGCGGTGGTATGTCTTCGCTGCATATGCCTATGGAAGTCCGTTACTCACGATTGCTTCTCAGGTTCGAACTGGATCCCTGCAGACTCCTTCCTGACCAGGTGACGCATATATTCAGCCGCTTGTTCTTCCTCAGCTGACCGACTCGCGTATCGTTCAAGGTTAACCGCTGAGAAGTACCGAGCGTGGCTGCAGCTCCTCGTGGACGGAAACCAGAACATGGTTCGCATTTGGGGTGGCGGTATCTACGAAGCAGACGCGTTCTATGACATTTGTGATGGTCAGTGTAACTCCGAGCATTCAGTGAAGCATGGGACTCAAAGCGACCATGACAGAACTTGGCATTCTTGTTTGGCAGGACTTCATGTTCGGATGTGGACAGGTAACGACATCTCCCGTTCTATGGCGCGCCTCGCTAATTCCGTAATAGTACCCGGCCTATGATTCCTTCACGCAATCCGTGGAGATCGAGGCCGAGCAAAATGTGAAGAGGCTCAGGCATCACCCATCCATCGTGATCTTCGGTAAGCTCGAGCAGCCCAGTCTCGAAGCCTTGCACCGTCCACTCATGGTGTCTGATGCACCCAGCGGGTAACAACGAAGGTCTGCATCGTCTTTCGGCCGCCGCTAAACCGACGGCGAGAAGCGGGGAGCGCTAACATTGATCGATGGATTCGCAGATTATCAAGTCGCGGAGTCGCTCAAGCTCGAGCTCGACTACTCTGACGAGAAGTCTGATTTCAGGAAGACCAATTTCCCCGCGCGATACATCTACGAGCGGCTGCTTCCGTCGGTCGTCGAACGGCTGTGCGACATTCATTACCACCGCAGCTCGCCATACAGCGGTTTCGGCAAGGTCACTACCGACAAAACGTACGGCGACCTCCACCAGTGTGAGTGGCCCCGTGCTTGGACGGTTCTATGTAGCAGCGTTCTGACACTGGATGAATTGTCCAGGGAACGTCTGGCATGGGTCACAAGAGCCTTGGCACAACTGGGACATCCTCGCGGGACGCTTTGTCTCTGAATTTGGAATGTCAGCGACATGTTCTGTTGCGCGTTTCCCATACTCACCTCCTCGGCCGTTGTACAGGCAAGGCTACCCCAACATCCGCACCGTTGACTATTGGCTAGGCGGCGACCGGTCAGAACGCTATCCCCAGTCGAGGTAAGCTCCGTCCGTGACAACATCCAGATTTTACGTACCGATTGACAATTCGCAAGGACGAACTGCAACCACAACAAGGCCGACGGATTCGAGCGCAGGATCGAGGTACGCTCCTCAATACAATGACCCAGCCGTGTGAATGAACCTGCTCACTTGACCGACCCCTGGGCCCGCTTACCAGCTGTATCTCATGGAGAACTTCAAGCATGCTTTCGACATCGAGAGGTCAGTTGCCCGCGAGCGTGATGGGTGATTGGCGGTCGTCTGACGGAGCATGGGTAACGCTGCAGTTACGTGTACTACACGCAAGTGATGCAGGCCGAGACCCTGGCATCCGCCTACCGCCTGTGGCGGCGGAACTGGAAGGGGAGAGGCAAGGAATACACCGCTGGCGCGCTCGTCTGGCAGGTGAGCGTCCAAACCACAACATTCTGCCGCGAGAAGCCCTCGCCCCACTGGCTCCCGGGGCTCTCGTGGGACGTGCGTGACCGTCAGCAACCGTACTGACGCCACGATTGACTCCCGCACCCTCCCCGATGCCACCCAACGTTCGCTCCACATGACAGATCAACGACTGCTGGCCGGTGACTTCGTGGGCGATCGTGGACTACTTCCTCCGCCCAAAGCCGGCCTACTTCGCGATCAAGCGCGAGCTGCGGCCGCACACGGTCGGCATGACGCGCAAGGAGAAGAAGACGTTCGCGGACGACGCGTCCGCCGCGTTCTTCACCGTCGAGACCGTGCTCGAGATCTGGGGCACGAACAGCACGCTCGAGCCGAAGCGCGCGACGCTCGAGGTCACCGCGTTCGACCTGCACGCGCCCGACTGGCGCGAGGGCTTCTCGCAGGACGTCGTCCTCGCGCCCAACGCGGCGACCGAGCTCTGGGCGGGCGCGCTCCCCGGCCAGCCCGTGCGCACGAAGCTGAGCGACGTGCCGAAGACGATCATCGTGTCAGCGCGCCTGCTGGACGCGGACGGAACTGTCCTCGGGCGGTACTCGAACTGGTGCGTCCTGTTCACCCGACATGTCAACTCTCCGGTCTTCAGCCACCCCGTGTGTGCGAGCTGAGCTGACAATTTGCTTGCGTTGCTGCGTCCATTTGTTCCCCGGTGTGTCTCGTCGGGAACATCTGACCCACGGCGCAAATTTGTCCACCGGGCTTTACGTGCCTCATGCGGTCCCCAACCTTCCGCGATCCCGATCTCCGCGTCCCCACACAACACACCCCCACACGACACAGGCCGGAGCCGTTCAAGTACATCCACTTCCCCACGCGCGAGGAGGTCGGGCTCGAATTGTCCGTGAGCGCCGACGGGGCGCACGTCACGCTCTCCACCAAGCGGCCCATCAAGGGCATCGTCCTCGACGTCGAGGGCGACGCGGACGCGGACTGGTCCGACCAGGCAATCGACCTCGTGCCGGGCGACGCGCAGACGGTCGCCGTCAAAGGCCTCGCCGGGCGCAAGGTGCTCGCGCGGTACCTCGGCGACGGCACCGCATGAGTCGAGCGAGTCCTGACTCTGAGTGACCGAGGTTCTTCAAACGTCAAAGCTCGAGGCCTGGGATCCCGGTACAGTGATCGTGTGGGGACTGTGGGGTTTGCGGGTGGCGTGACCCGTTCTGGCGGCGAGGAGGACGAGTGTGGCCGTGACGGGCGCAGAAGCGGAAGGAGACGCGGCGAGCCAAATGCAAGTAAATGAATGAATGAAGTCGAAAGAAGCCCCTCGAGACGCGGATCTAGCGCAGCAATGCAAATGCGAGTGTATTTCTTTGCCGCTGCGTACGTACGCGGACGTGCGCGCGGGAGGGCTCTTCTGACTCGAGAAAGTCGAGACCAGAGAGACTTTGACGCTTGGGGACGCAAGAGGGATGGGCATGTACATTTGAGCCGCGAGCCCTGCATACTTGACACTTGTGAGTCAAGAGGGCCGCGGACATCCAGCGAACCGCCCGCATACGCGCCTGAACCGGTAGGACCGGTACTGCTTGCAGTCCTCGATTGAGAAATTTGCAGCAGCAGACTGTGTGCCCTCCGTGCTCCAGCAGGAAATGGAGCTGCGCCTTCTTGCGACTGAAACGTCCGGCGCGTCCAGCCCCGCGGCCCGACGCATCGCGCACCTCTACTAATAGTACTGTTAGTATTAGCCTCGCGCGCGTGATCCGTCCAGGAAGTGAGAATGAAGCCAAAGAGCTCGAGAAGGGCGGGTGGCGTAGCTCGAGGGGCAGAGCCCGAGTGGAATGCACGTTACGTGTGCTCGCGCGCAGCCGCACGCTAGCAATAGCCATAATGCACACGTACCCATGGGCCATACGTACGCATGAGCTGCTGACGCGACCGCCCGACCGGAGTGCGTCTGGTGCGTCCACTAACGGCAAGCTGGGAGGCATCTCTGAACGCGACACCGCGCGAGCCCAGGAACCCGCACGGCGTGTGCCACGGACCATGACTTTGATCCTTGGACCTTGATCGAGAGCTTCGAATCGTCCAGGCCTCGTTCTCGCGCGTCGTCGTCGCTGGCCGGTCATCCGACCCTCGACGCGAGACCGTGCAGGCACGCGATCGAGTTGCGCAGGGCGCGGGCTAAGTAGGCGATGGCGAATGACCGCTGGTCCAGTCACCAGTGTCGAACGTTGATGCCAGACGGGTGACGGGTCCCACCCGTGCCAGTGTCCGGCGTCGGGTCTTCGGGTGTTGAACATTGCACATGCAGGCCGCCCGGGGCACGCAGCGAACACGTAAAAGAGGATGTCTCGGACGCGAGATTGGAAATTGGGCGAGCGAGACCGATGCCAGAGAGTGAGAGTGAGAGAGGGAGAAAGATATAGAGCGTAAGTTAGGTAATTGGGGGGACCGGATTACGAACCGCTGGGGAGGAGAGCTGTACATGGCGTATGCAATGCATCCCCGGGGAGGGGGCTAGAGTAGACAACAGCGACGCGAACACGAGAGGGAGACCATCATACAAGCTGTACACACTGTAGGCAAGGGGGATGGATGCGCAGACATGGTGGAACATGGCTTGGGCATGGGATGCGAGACGAGAGGAGAGCGAATGTCAAAAGTCCAAATATACAAGAAAAGTAACTGCAGCCCAGCGATAGCGATGTGTCAATCTTGACGACGATGCGAGGGGGAAACGGTGGTGATTGGGGGTAGGGGGCGGGATTACGGTGATGCGAATGGCAATGGTAGTCGGGGGAGCGGGAGTGGGAGTGCCAGGGGACTCAAATGCGAGTGTTCTATGGTGATGCGGAGCAGGAAAATATCGAGGAGATGTATGGGAGGGAGTACAGGCCCGCGCTGCGGCTTGTTCACATAACGGTGCAGGTACTGCCATTGTCCTTCGCTGCGGCTGGCTTGTTATTTGGTTGCCGCTTCTCAATCTCGGCAAGACAGAGCTCGAACACCTTGGCTGAAGGGAGGCGGGACCGCGTCAGAACATGACCGAGTGTCCGGACCGGTGGAATGGAATGATGGGGTGCGAGGACAAAGCACTTACCGACGTTGATGTTCTCCTTCGCACTAGTCTCTATATGCGCGGCGCCGATTTCGGAGGCGAGATCCTCTGCCTCTTTCGAGGGCACCTGTCTGGACGGTCTGTGAGGAAAAGCGGGGGTGTGGGCAACGAGTCGAGCGCGGTCACGGCACCAAGACGACCACAGAAGCGGACGGTCGCGGGGTTCGTGGTGAGGCGCGTGCGGGCGGAGGACTCACCTGTTCTGGAGGTCGATCTTGGACCCGACTATTACACATGGAATGGAGTTCTTGCCGCAGAAGTTGACAATCTTGTCGTAGACGACATGGACCATGTCGAAGGACTTGTGATTTGTCACGGAGTAGACGAGGACATAACCATGTATGCCTATCGCATGCTTGGAGTTGAGGATGGTGTATTCATCCTGGGGGACGCGAGGGGGGAGGACGTGGGTCGTGGGCGAAGAGCGTGTGCGCTGAGAAGACGTACCTGACCCGCGGTGTCTATGATGTCACAGTCGTAGTCGACACCCTTGTAGTTGACGGTCTTGGTGAAGACGCTCTCAATGGTGGGATAGTAGGACTCGACGAAGTGGTTCTCGATGAACTGAATGACGAGCGAGGACTTCCCTGCAGGGGGGACGCGACCGGGACGGAGGGGGGAGGGCGGGCCGTGAGCGGGGGTGGTCTCGTGTGCGGGGTGGTTGGTACTCACCGACTGAGCGGGAGCCAAGGACAGCAATCTTGCGCTTGTTGAGAATGTCGCCGGGCATGGTGGGGAGAGAAGGGCGCGAGGGGGGCCGAGGGGGCGGAGGGGGGAGAGGAGGAGGGAATGGAGGGCGGAGGCGTTAAGAGGCGGGCGAGTAAGGGGGCGTAATAAGCGTGAGGCGGACGGTTGCCACTCGAGATGATCTTGCGTGGTGACAGTTTCTCCGGCCCAAGCTCGCGTCTCGGCTGGCGGAGGGGCGACCGTGCAGGCAGTGTTCAGGCGCAGAGGCAGCTCAGGCAGCTCGGAGCTCGCGGGCAGGCGGAGGGAGGAGAGAGCAAGGGGCGAGACGAGGCGTACCAGATCCGCCGGCCCCGTCTGCCACCGTTTAGCCTTTTAACCAGCCACGAGCTCCTCCCCGCACGCCCCAATCCGGTCTCTTCGATCCCCAGGCGCCTCCCCCTTTCCTCCCATCCCACCCGCTCACCCTGCGCTCACCCAGGCTCCCCGACAGCCTTGTCTCCCTCCTCCACATATTCCGCGCCTCCTCGCCCTCGCCTCTGCTGATGCCCTATCTCACTCGTCGACCATCCCCGGGCTCTCCACCACCGCCCCGCCTCGGCAATCGCACCTGCAAAACTTCCAGCCCGTACCACCGGCTAGCCTCTCTTTCGTTCCTCGCCCGTCCCTCCAACCACCATCAGCACGTTTGTGTCCTTTGTGCCTTTCTGTCATCTGGCTCTTGCCATCGATCATACACCTACTAGCCTCCGCACTTGTTGCACTCGTCTCCTTGGGTCTTCCCACCCCGACTACTGTAGCTCTCGGCCTGCCAACGCCACTATACTCCTTGTAGTAGCCCCACCCTGTTTTTATGGATCCCCCTCCTTCGAGAATCGACGCCCACAATGTCAACGCGGCTACCTCGCGTGCAAGGATAAGCCTGAACTAGCTTCTTCTCCGCGAGCCTCGCTCAACGTGCTGGTCGCCCGACCTCACACTATTCACAGAGAACGGTCAGATGTCTCGTAGCAACTCGACTACTCACCGCCAGCCAGTGGTTCGGCTACATCGTCTTTAGTGACCGCCCAAGCCACCGCACTCCATGGCAGCACATGCTTTCACCCAGAAAAAAACACAAGTCGAGAGGAAGAAAGCCGGCCCGCCCCACATCATCGTGAGCAGCGTGGGCGGCAATGCCATTGCCAACGCGCGTGCAACGTCCCCCGGTCAATGACACATTCCTGACGCGATCCCTCGTCTCGCCCACCTGCGCAGCGATCGCGTCCAGCGCTGGCTCCAGTCCAATATCACCGTCCAATCTTTCAATCTTTCGCGTCGGGCACTTGGACGACTTTGGGATACAGGACCACTGTACCAGCATCCTGGGCCCTCCTCGTCCTCAGTGCGTCGACGCGCCCACTCCAGCTCGGCGTCCGCAACACGTACGAAACATGACGCGGGCGAAAGCGTACGAAGGCCCAACATGTGTTCGTTGAAGCTCTGATAAGTTGAATAACGCCGTCAATGACCCCCCTCCGACATCGCGCCCATTGCCTCAAGGCCTCAAGACCTTCAAGGATAATCGCCTTCTCGACCTTCAGCCCACAGAGCCGGGCACCCAGAAGCCCCGCGCCCCTCCAATCCCAGCGCATCCTCGGACCTTGCTCTCGGTGTGGGAGCGCGCGCGATGAAAAGCCCGCTGTATCACCACACAAATCGCCGTCACGGAATCTCGATCGCCTCGTTCCCGCCTCTCTTCCTCCCATCCTCCCTCCCGCCCCGTCCTCTGGCTGCTGGCACGCCCCCATTGGCCTCGCCCTCCGCGCTGAGCGGAGGCATTCCGCGACCCCGGTCCGCGCAAGCAGCGGTTATTGCACCCTCCCACCCGAGGCGCCGTTTCGAACGTCGAAGCCCTTCTGGCGAGAGGTCTGAGTCTGACGCGTCATGCGAGGGCTGGCCCACGCGCTGCACAGACGCTCCCCGCGAGCCGTTCTGTCAGCTTCTTCCTTTGCTTCCTGAATCATCGTCGTGGGCCCGTGGCCCAGCCCCCCAGGAGCTTCGACTTCAGATCCCCAACCGGGCGGTGCCTAGAGCATGTCGTGCGCGCGAAGAATCCTCGCTGCAAATCCGGGCGTCGACGATCCGGCGCGGGGCAAGCGGGGGTGCGTCCGGGAGCCTGGCCTGCAGTTGGCGATGGAGATGCCTCGGAGGCTGGAGCGTCGCGGTCGGTCAGTGCCTGGCGCGTCCCGCCTTGTCGTACTCGGGTACAATCCTAGAGCTGTTGTTGCATCGTGTCCAGTCTCCGTCTCCGCATCGTGCGATGCGACGAATGCAGCAACGTTCTAACGCGGACGCGGCTGGAGTGCGCGAGCCATGCGGCTGGCTAGAAGAGCTCGAATTGTGGCTTATCCCGTTTTCGTCATGAGGCACCCGAGCAACGTCCAAGCCACATAGGTGTACGGTTCCGAGTTTGGAAGTTCGACCGTTTCCGTTCGGATTGGGCGCTCAGGTTGTGGTACTGCGCGTCGCATCTTGGAATGCTGGCGCGCAGTGGTGGGCAGCGCGAGCAGAGCTCTCCAAACGGAGAGAGAGCGATGCCCCCGCTAGTCGCCACACACATACCGCGCGTAGATCTTAGGGCTAACTCGAGCACGAGCACGCGCCGCGCCCGGTTTGCGCGGGATGGACGCAAGGCTGCATGCAGCGATCCTCGCCCGCCCGGACCTCCCAAGGTTCGCGGAAGGAGTATGATTGCCATTGCCATACAGCTCGAGCTGGACTCTGGAGGCGGCTAAGGGTCAGGGCGCCCCGGAGTGTGGGAGGGGGGCGCCCATGTCCAGACTCTAAACCCTAATTATAAGTCTGTCGGGCATCGCCGTGCGGAATGAGGAAGGCAGGGAGCTCGCCGTTCCCAGCTCACGTCGGATGCCAGAGTTCACAGCGTTCAACGTTCAACGGTCACAGCGACATTGTCCGGGGAGGCTTGAGCTCGCCCGGAGCGCGAGGGGCCATCGGCGCTCGGAAGCGTGGTGGAGGGGGAACCGAGGCTACTCGACGTGGACGTGAATGTTCGCCCTGGCGACGGACGGTGCGATGGGTGGGAGCGGTGCTGGTCGAGGACGGGCAGCGGGTTCTGTGCGACAGTCACAGTGCGTCCGGGCGGCATTGTGGCATGCCGCCGCGAGCGCAGCCGAGCATGCGAGAATGAGCTATGTTTGCCCCATAGACGTCCAGGCAGACGTCTGGACGCACAGGCGTATCCCGACCGGAGCACCCAGGTGTGAGTGCGCGCGTTTCGCCACGACTCCGAACCCGAGCCCGAGCTCCGACAGCCCTGACTCGGGCTTGGGATGCAATGTGAACCTGCGATGAATTGAGTGCGACCCGGGCTCACTGTATGCGTGTGCTAAGGTGGACTTTACGTTTGGCTCTCGCGCTCCAGCGACTTGCTTCATGGACTAGTTCGAGTCTTGCCGCCAGAGTGGCTTGAAGGGAACGCCCGCTGATGCCTCGTGCTGTGCGATGATGACGGTGACTGAGTGGAAAGCGGGCTCCGAGCGCATGTGTTGAGCAAAGTTCCATCTCCGTCCACATAGCTCGCCGGTAGGCCGCATATGTCATAGATAAGGCGGGTACGCACATGGTGCAGGAGCCGAGCAACAGGAGAATGTCGTACTCAGCGGCACAGAGTGCACAGCCGGTACCACGTTCGACGCCACTCCCGACGCACTGCGGTCCTGTATACGAGAATACCTGCGGTTCGGAGGGGCGTGAGGCGTGGACCGCGGATAGCCGACGTCTGGACTCGACGTCGTCTGGGAAGCGATAGCACGTACCCGTGTAACACCTTCAAGGAGGTGGCATGCCCGTCGCGGTGACCGAGATAAGAGAGCCGGACATAAACGGATGTTAGGCCGCATTATGCACGCGTCGTCCTGGTGCTCAGGAATTCTCTTGCTATGTTCACAGACAGAAGCAGGGGAATAGTCAGGGCTATCATAGTTAGAGTGTCGCCTGCCACTTTGACTCACGGATATGACTGCGGGATTCGCCTGTATCTCGTACCAGCTTCGATGAACGAGAGGCGGCAGGCAGTTCAAACGTGGAGGGGTACGTTCCGCCAGCCTTGGCATCTAGCGCAATATGCAAGTTGTATGAGACGGGGCATTACGGCAGAGCGCCGTCGGACAAGAGTTCGTTGCGTTTTGTTCCAGTGTTCGATCCGTATCAGTCGCGATACTCCTCTGGAGGAACGCATCGGGAGGTTCGGCGTTCCATAAACTGGGCTTGAATGGTTGGGCTTATAGGCCGTCTTGGCTATGAGGATCGTCCAACTCGAGTTTGGTAAGCCTGCGTGCTACTTGAGCATAAGTCGGACTGGCTTGCCGACCAGTATACATACCGGTGAGAGAAGTGTGCCATGATTGAATGTGCCCTAGAGCGGTCTCTATAATTCGGCGCGATGAGCTCAGAAAGGACGCCAGACTACGACTATTCTGGAAGACGCACTTAGGTGACATCAACAAAGTCTCCGCAACGTTGGTTCCAGGATTGATGCTGGCGATGCGCCTTGGAGACCGAAACGTAGGATCGTCGCTGAGAATGTCAATTTCGCTGACGAGGACAAAAGCAGTCAGTGCGGAGCAGGGAGATAGAAGTGCTGGCTTGGTTCACTCACCTACTCAGCCTCGGAATTAACTCCCCTATGTGTGGAATGGCCAGCTTCTACGCTAGCTCTTCCGCAAGCACACATCATTGCATGGAGGGTGTAGTGACTAGTCCTTCAACTTGAAGCTGAGAGTGCAGCCTCCGCCTTGAAGTGTTCGTCCGCATATAGTGATATGCAAAGAGCTTACGAGTCATCATGCGCAGTGGTGTCCAAACCGTGATATTCGCGGTCGATTTGTAGACCCCCTACGCACGGCTTTCGAGGTTGGACCGTGGACGGAACGGTCGATTGAGTCATGGTGGACGGAAAGAAAAGCATGAAGCGCCAGCTGGACGCGGCCACGTGTTGGATGGCCCAACGCGAGCGCGTGGCACGTGATGTTCATTTTGGGGGACGCGCGTGGCAACTTGAACTTGAAACCGAACCTGCCAGTTCAGTTCGCCACTCGCTCTCTTCCTTCGCTACCACCTCCTACTCACCCGTCCGCCCTCTCCCGTGCTCCCTGTCTCTCCTCAGACGTCCCACGAACGCTTCACACTTGCCGCCATGTCTGCTACCGCTACCCCCAACGACTCCCCCATCGGCACTCCCATTCAGCCTCTGCACAACCCTGCGCAAGCGGCTCATGTCGTCGTGCCCCAAGCGCCACTCGGCAATGCCACCAATGGGCAGTTCAACCAGGCTCCGGGCATGGGAGCAAAGGCACTGCTCGCGAAGAAGTTCGCAAAGACACAGTACGCACTCATTTCCGTTCGTCTTGCGACTATGAACCGCAGTTAAGCTCCGATGTTCGAATAGCAACCCTACCTATGTGTCCCCGACGGACAACATGATGACTCCCTGCAGCCAGAAGCTGAATCAGACCAAGAAGAAGCACTTTGCGAAGTATGTCCCCCCATTCTTCCTCTTCGCTCTGCCTGGAGGGTCCCTCATGTCCAAATGCACCTCTAGGGGAGTCGCGAAGCCCATGCCTTCGCTCTTCGGTCAGCAGCAGAAGGAGGCAAGCTCCGACTCGGACTCCGAAGACACTCCCGAAGCACCTGCGAAGCCGACAGGAGAGAGCAAGATGGACGAGGACGAGAACCCGTTCTAGATCACGGACGATAGTCCGTTGTCATATTATGTGTGTTAGTCTGGGGCTCGGGGAAGCAGTCTGCCGCCGTCGATCTTTATTCTGTACGACCATATTATCTCCCACCACCATCGCGTTCCGCACCTCGTAGCTCGTATCTCTCGCCGCTCGTCCTTGTTTTGTTTTTGCTATCACGACATCCACGACTCCATAGTGCCGAGTGCATGTGTATTCTCTACCCAGATCTATTCGAGGCGTGGTTCCTCGTGTCCTACATGTGTGATTTCACCGAATCGACGACACAGGCATGATCTTCCTGTGCGATTTGGGACGACGCCGATAGAAGCTGGAACAAGTGCACACAGCAGACGATCTGTATGGTATACCGTCTAATACATCGACATCGATCCAGCCGGTTACCTCGAGGCGTGTGCACCGACGCTCGTCCAATACGCAGTTAATCACGGTCGGGGATTGGATAGGTATGCTCTATCGCACAACCAATGTTCGATTATCAAGGATACAAGTTCCAGTTGCACGGAGCTGACGAGCATCCTGGGAATAAGTACAATACTATATAGCGAGAGCATGTGAAAGACATCGTGATCATGAACGTGATAGAAGTGAAAGAATTCCTCGCGGATCGTGCACGAAAAGTGTCCATGGAGAGATCCGCTTGGGGAGATAGCGATTTGCAAAACGACGACGGACCAGCAGCACAACACCGACCGACCACCCCCATACCGACGCCCGCTCAGTTCCTGCGGCAGCAGCGGAACAGGTTCCTCTTGAACCAGTAGTAGAGGCACTATGAGAGGGGAAAGTCAGCGACTAGCAAATGACACGGCAGCGCACGAGAGCTCACCCCGGCGAACTTGACGAGCGAGAGACCGAACGTGGAGTAGAGGATGACAGCGAAGTAGGTATTCTGCCTATCCCTCAAGGTCGCCTCGTCCTGCTCTTCGTTGCCCGAACCGACTCCGTTGAGACTCTGGATTGCAACCGCGAGGGCGGCGTTGCTGAGCATCCAGAACGCGACGAGACGGGTACGGAACGTCTTGTTCTCGTCGTCCATCGTCGGCTTCTCGATCTCCTCCTTGGTCTCGAGCTTGGTGAGCGCGCGCGTGACGGTCTCCTTGAACGATTCGTCCAGATCTTCCTTGTTACGGGTGGTGTCCTCGACGACGGCCGTCTCGGCGTCCTTGGACTTCTTCGACGAAACGGATGGCAGAGCTTCAGCCTTGTCGGATCCCTTAGTACCCCATGAAACATCGTGCAAGTTGCAGAAGGCATAGACGTTCAGGACGTTGGTGAACGAAGGAGCCAAGCAGAGGTACTGGAACATGCTGGACCCTAGATGCCAAGGATCACGCTGGAGGACTATCAGCGGACTTGTGTTTGGCTCAAGAACGTCTGGACACTCACGTAGAGTAGACAAGCAATGAGCCATATACCGAATGTCGACAGAATGGCAGCAATGAGAGCACCGATGGGCGGCTGGAAGAACTTGGCGATCACTTCGCCAGTAGTTTTCGCTTTCGCGAGTTCTGCTGGGATGTTCTGAGACAGGCGGGTCAATTACTGAGAAGTGAACATGGCGTAGTTGCGGGTCTTACCTTGAATGCGAGACCCGTCAACCAGAACGAGCAAATCAACAAGTAGACAGCAAGAATGCCATACACCCTGGCACGGTGTTAGAGCCCTTGCACGATTTATAAAAATAATCAGCTTACCATAGCGTGATGTTGTAAGTGGCCCGTTCACCCTTAGGGCGATTGCCTAATGCGAGCACGAACTAAAGCCAAAATGAGGAGGAGCAGCTTTCGAAGCGATTATACAACTCACCTGCAGAGCCAAGAACGCCAGGTAAATCCATTTGAGAACGAGATTGATCCAGTGGGTCTGTCGAAGCAAAGCGCATTGAGATCACTGTACCGTCCGCACAGAGGAATACGCACGATGGTCGCCGTGCCGAAGATGGTAATACCCTGGCTCGGGAGCAGATCGATGATGATACTAAACGTAAGCCACATGTTCGCCAACGCGAACCAAGTGAAGACCAGGGTGAAGACGTTGTACTATTAGAGAGAACATCAGCTATTGCACTGGTCGTTGACGCAGGACACTTACGAATGCTTGGACATGGAAGAAGAACATGCGAATGATGCCATGGCCAGACTTGTAAAGCTTGAAGAAATTCACAATGGCGTACTGTGTAGTCGTCAAGTCAACGTATGCTCCTGGAGAACTCATCAGGAAGTGGACATACCACCGACGCAGCGAAAGACCCGTTCAACCAACGTCGCCGTTGACCAATGAGCTCAGCCGCGGTCTCCGGCACATCAGTCTCCGCCTTACTGGGCTTGACGTACGTCAATGTCCACTTGTCGTTCGCCTTCGCAACCAGCTCGAAACAGAGAATACGATCCTCGGCCAAGAACATGTTCTTGGTGAAGATGTTCATGCCGTAGATACCCTTGGGACCCAGACGATCTGCGAGCGAATGGTCGCCATGGAAGTACTGATCAAGCGGACGGCCGAGGATAGCGCGGAACCGGTATGCTGAGAATGCACCGGGGAGCACGGAGACGTAACCAAAGCTACTTTCGAGCGGTTTGTCTGTGATACGGAGATTGACGTGAGTATGGCAGCCACGACGTGTCAGATTGGCAGACACATACCAAGAATGTTGGACATTTTGTACTCGAAATTTTGGGCAGCGACCAGAGGGTTGAGCAGCTTGCGACCGCCCTCGATCATGGCATGGATTTCACCACAGCATCCACCGAGATGAGGATCGTTGTAGAAAGCTTCCCACAAGTAGTAGATAGACTTCCGGCCGGGTTTGGTACCCGCGTCAATCAAGACGCAGATCTCAGGCTATGGACGGGGTAAGCGAGTGGGAATGACAATGGCCTACACGGTTGCGCACCTCCAACATGCGGCCGATCGCGTTGAACAACCACCGGTGAGAGTTGATCTTCTTCTGGTTCTTCGCCTTGATTACCAGGATGATCTGGACAGGCACGAGGTTGTTGGGGTCTTCCCCGTGCGGCACGACCAACTGAGGCGTGGCGTCGACCGAGAGCTGGGTCGTGTACTGCACCGCAAATCAGTCAAGGGCTGCCACAAGGGCGCAGTTGGCTGCTTACCTCGAAGATGTGGGCAACAGTGTCCTTGCCGTCAACCTGTTTCTTCATGACACCGTCCTGGTACACGCCGACAGTTGCGAGAATATCCAATACTGTCTTGTCCATAGGTTCGAGACCGTCGATGATGAGCGCGACCGTGATCTTCTGCCACCCAGGAACACCCTCCTCCGCACTCCTGCGCCAGTACTTGGACTGCTTGGTCTTGCAGATATCACGGATGTTGAGCATGACGCCGTGCAGAGTACGCGCATAGAGGGTCTTGTCTTCGTTGTACGACGTAACAGCGATGAGGAGCTCTGTCTGACGGTTGTAGATCTTCGTCCGAAGACTGTACCCGTTCGCCTCCGTGAAGTCATCCGGGTCGACGGTGGCAGCCGTGTACCGCATATGTCTACGGTCAAAGTAAGCCTATGCTGAATACCAGCTCGCGGGTGTGACGTACGAGAACTCCGTGGATTTGCTGTTCTGCCATTTGGCCTCGATGGCACTGAACACCGGGGATGGGACCGCATACTCGGTGATGAAGTTACCCTTCGTGAGCTTGACCTTACGGGTCACACCGCGCTTAATGGTTTGGCGACGCCTCCACTGGGAGTCGGCGCCCATCGACGAAGTAGACGCGACGGAGATAGGCCGACCACCTGCATACGGGTCCCCGTAGGAGTTGGGATCGTAAGGACTACGCGTACGATGGTGAGTTAGCCGGAACGTCATCGATGAGAGAGGACATGCACTCACGGATACAAGGATGCCCCCGGACCCCGGGTCAATGGCTGCTTCTCCTCATCCTCATCATCGTATTGGTCTTGGAGGTTCCCGAACTCGTTAGGAAATGACGTGACGCTTTGGTTGGGAGTCGGGAATGTGGGCTCCGAGAAGTTTATGGCCCGCTGGCGATCGGCGAACGGGTCGATGAGGGTGGTATCCGTAGCCGAGGACTGGGAGGAGAGGGAGGGGAGAGGTGGGCGATGGTCTTGCGCCATTTGCGGGGCGTGGTGGGCGGCGTCGGACGAAGTCGTGAGCGAGGTGGTCGTCGGAGGGCCTGCCTGGTGGGTCGTGGAGGTTGCGACGAAAGCCTGTCCGAGTGCTTTTGTATGGACGCGTGTTGAGCGTCTTCACCGCCCCGCCCTGCGTCCCAAAGAGACTCCTGCCACCTCTTGGCGAGGCTATGCGCGCCCATTTTTGGAAGAGCACCCGCAGGTCATATAATAATGCAGCCTCCCCGCGACAAGACCCCTCCTGGCCCCTGCCTATACATGTTCATGTGCTCACTGCTCGTCTTCGTGTATCCCGCAGCCAGTCAACAGTGCGGCCAGGACTCGATTGGCCTCATGTCCTACGATCTGCGCTGAACAAGTCTGGACAGGCAGATACATCTGGAGCAGACGGCCGCGGGCTGCGGAAAGACGTCAACAGGTACTCGAGGTGGCTACTACATGGCAACGTCGACTTCGGAGGGTGACCGGGGTGCCCTCCCGTGCTGCCTCTAAGGCGGATTCACGAAATTTCACCCTCTTTTCAAGCACTGATGCGCGCATATCCACAAGCCTCGTGTCGAGCGAGCGACCGCCCAACATTTGCATCTTCTGGCCCCGATGCTTGTGCGCGCTGGTGGTGGCCCTGTCGGGCACTGCGCTCGACGGTGATGGGGCCGTCCCCGATCGATCTGAGATCTAAAGCAATTGTGAGACTAGCCTGACTCAATTCTGATATTATAATTTTGGGGCGGGCGCTTTGCAGAGCTCGGGAAGATTAGCGAGCACAAGCGGCGGGACGCGATCGCGAATGTCCTGCACGAACACCTCCTCCGCTCCCTCCTCTGTGGGTTATTGCCCGTTGTGCATGCAGCACCACTAGTGCATTTCTTTGCGGCTGACATTGAGAGAGCTCACGGCCATGCTCAGGAGGACACAGAGGGGAAGAAGCCAAAAGTTGTGGGCGCAGCTGGTGCTTGGGGCTCGCTCGCCAATCACCCCGAGCTCTGTAAAGCGCCCGCCCGAAAATTATAATGTAAGAATTGAGTGAGGCTACTGTCCGCCGTCCGGGTTATTGGCTGTACTTAGCCGGGACCGCCGCTGATTTGTTCTTACCCGACTTCACTGCGACGTTCCCCCCCTCAGAGGCCCGACCTGGCGTCGTTGAGACAAGACTCAGTCTGTATACATGCCTCTTTCATCCCAATTACCAATCATCTTGTACCAGTGAGCACCATAATGCCTACTACAAACGGATCGACGTCTCACGCAGCTGGCAGCTATGAAGCATCCCCAATAGCTCGGAAAGTGAAGAACCTTCTTGCTATCAAGAAGATCTCGTACTATCGGGTGGAGGTAAGATTAGTCCGAGTTCCCCGCAGGCTATCCCTCTTCGTACTGACTTTGGCACACCAGGTGCCAATGATCTTGCCTCGCCCCGACCTCGCAGATCGCCTCGGGGTCAAGTATCGTCTCGTTCCCGTTATGGCCATTGGAAGAGATGTGTATTGCGATAGTAGCCTCATTGCGGACACACTTGAGCGGCGCTTCCCGCCTTCCGAAGGTTTCGGAACACTGTTCCCCAATCGCAAGGGCAGCAACAAGGCGGATACTGGCATGATCAAGGCTTTCGCGATGACATATGCGGACAGAACTCTTGGTGGGCTAGGTTCACAAATGTTGCCTTACCAGAAGTTTAAGCCGGATTTTCTCAAGGACCGGAGCGCGGTATGCAGTGCCTCTGTGGTGAAACACCCTGCGCCGGCTTGTTTACCACGCCCTTGCATAGTGGTTCGGCAAGAAAGTGGATCCCGACGAGATTGCCGCTAACCAGCCCATAGTGAAAAGCTGGCTTGCCTCTCATCTGGTATGTCCACACGCCTCTCAGATCCGCGCCGCAATCGCATAGGTTAACGCCGGAGTCTGGCATAGGCCTTGGTCGAAGAGCAACTGTTAGACGGGCGCGAATGGCTCATGGATACCGAAACTCCAAGCTTGGCTGATGCTTCCGTCCAGTACGTCTGGGAATGGATGCAACAGTTCAAGCCACTGCGGCACATGCAGGACTTGTTTGACCCGAAGACCATACCTGCGACCGTCGCAGTACGTCGAGACCGTTCATCGGACTGGTGGACTCATTAACCGATGTAATCGTGACTGCGCTCTGCTTACAGTGGATTCATCGCCTATCCGAGTACGTCGCAGCCACCCACCCGGAACACAAGGCCGTCCTGGGTGATATTATTGGTGAACGAGCTGCGGAGCTCATAACGACTTCCGAACTCGAGGACCCCAAGACTGTCGGCTTCGACGAGGTGGAAGCATCCAGGTTGGGTGTTGCATCGAACCAGACGGTCTCAGTCACTCCCTCGGATAATGGTACGTGTATCGTTTCTCCCATCGAGAGTATTCGCTCATACATGGTCTGCTTGTAGGGAAAGTCCCAACGATCGGGCGACTAGTATCCCTCAGCAAGACGGAAGTCGCAATCGAGACGCACGGTTCTGCGGGAAGTGTGAACTGTCATTTCCCCAGGCTCTACTATGTTGTCAAGCCCGAAACCGGTGTCAAGCTCTAACGGACCGATGACCCATCTCATGGGATAGTTTTGTCAGATTCATTGATGTTCAGCATTCGCACGTTCTATGTGACAGTGCTTCTTTTCCTCTCTTCTGCATACCGCCTACTGTACGTATTACTTCGCTCCGGTTCGCCCGACCACTTGAAGCCTGGAACCCTCGGTACGCTCAACTTTACATGCTGACTCGGGCACGAAGAAATTCGATAAATCGTTGAGTTGTGTGAAGACTCTATCTCTATGCTTGGCATCCGTTGTGTCAAGACTTGAATATCTCCATCCCTGAGACCTTGAAGCATGGCGAACTCGGATTTCCAACGTTCACAGGACTCTCTTGCCCCATTGAACGGTCCCTATAGCGGGCCGTGATGTGGGCGCTAATGAGATGGACGCGTCGCGTCAAGCGCCGCGGCAGGCAAGCTTTGCTCCTGTGCACCACAGCTGAACTGCCTCGCTGACCATTGCTCTCTTGCGTCTTGCTGGCGGTGCGCTCTGGTTACCTCCATCAGCATTGGAAACACCGCGACCTGACCCGGAGATCTTCCAGGCAGTGCTGAATAGCAATGCCGAACAACGCACCTGCACAAGCTGCGCCAGCGAATGCTGGGGCTGAGGAGGAATCGACAGGGAGCAAGGTTTGGTCCGTCGTGCGGGTGAGTACTGGTCATACTCCGCGGCCGAGTACAGGGCATCTCGGGCTCGGCTCTACTGCTGCTTGGGCGGTGTCGAAAAGCTCGCTGACATGTGCGCGGTCCTAGCAAATCATCCTGTTCTATGCCGTCACGCAGCTAGGTGCGCCGTATCAACTACTCTCGCGCCAGTGTCGCGCCTTCTGACACCTCCTTTTGGGCACTTCTCCTTCGACTCTAGCCACCAGGTTCTTGGGCGGGAACAAGCAGCAACAGCAGGAGCCGGGGTCCCCACAAGGTTCCGTACCACAGGCCCAAGCAGGCGAAGGAGCCAATGCGCAGGCTATCCCCACGCATGCTGCCCCGGCATGGCCCCTCGGGCTCCCGCTTGCGATGCATGTACACCTCTCAACGTCTCCGACAGGCGACGTCTTCTCTAGCAAGTGGACCTCGGGTTACAGGAAGGACAAGGACGCGGACCTCCCGAGCCTGGTGTGGACGAACATCACGTTTGGGGATTGGAACGAGAAGCGGGTCGCGGACTTCACGGTCAACCTCCCTACGGTGCGTTTATTTGGTTCTTGGGTCGTTGCGGTTGTGTCAACTCGATGTGCGTGTACGGTAGAGCGTGCAAAACAATGGATCGCTTTGGGCCGACGTTTTCCTGGTGCGAGATGGCGCGAGCCCCGACCCCTCGGATGGCAAGTTTGACCCCCGTGCTGTACACCACACCCGGACGCGTACGTGAATTGGACGATTCGAGGCGAGGGATAACGCCTCACCTTATCCCAGTGTTGACCAAGTACCTGCCCAAAACCAAGATTCGCAAGGAGAAGAACCTCTTGAGCAGTTCTGCCGACGACACGACGGAAGAGACTGAGGAGGTGAGTGAGCCTGTTTCTGTCCTGGTATTATACGCTCACGTAGAGACATTCAGGAAGGCGACGTCATCGTATCTCACTGGCATAATGTAGAGCGCTTCCCCACTCCTTGGGCTCAGACACACGACGCTCACCGGAATCTCTAGAACCTCACACTTGCTCTCATATCCGACAATCCGATGATTCCCCTCCAGCAGGTTCAGCCTGCTGTTGCGCGATGTGAGGGCTGCGATCCCGAGAGTACGCTGCCAAGCTGACGAAACGTATCTTGCGCAGATGTTAACCTCATCCCCGAGCGTGATGCAACCGGACGACCGTACTACAAGCCTATCATCTTCCCCAACGAGTTCTGGCACCTCCGCTCTCAATACCTCGAGATAAACTCGACCACGCCGACTCTGCCTCTGCAGATCGAGTTCCAGCCGATGTCCTACTGGAAGTTCACCGTCTTTGCTGCATTGACGCAGAGCTTCGCCGACGCTGCGAAACAACAAGGTGGTAA
The DNA here is from genome assembly GCA_022605405.1 of Earliella scabrosa. Lineage (NCBI taxonomy): Eukaryota > Fungi > Basidiomycota > Agaricomycetes > Polyporales > Polyporaceae > Earliella > Earliella scabrosa. Next base: position 1,584,214 of record JABYQQ010000005.1, on the reverse strand, counting down.
CGCTGTCTCGGAACTCGACGAGGTCAAGCGGATGCTGGTAGAGACCAACCCGTACTTCCTCGGTTTGACGGCCTTGGTCAGCGTGTTGCACGTTGTGTGAGTATTGCGACTTGATTCACGCAGAGAACGGGTTACTAATCGTGAGATCAGGTTTGAGTTCCTTGCATTCAGCTCCGACGTGTCTCACTGGAGGCAGAAGCAGGAGCTCGTTGGTGTTTCCGTTAGGTACGCAGCCCTCCCTTCCTTTTCGCCGAACAGTCTTACTGACGTGTTTCGCAGAACTGTTCGTCTGGTCCTCGAGAATAACATGCACGAGTATATCGCTGACATGTTGACATCGACAGATCGTTACCAACGTCTTCGTGCAAATCATAATCCTACTCTACTTGATCGACAATAACGAACAAACTAGCTGGATGATCCTAATGGGCTCAGGTATCGGTGTCGTGATTGAAGCATGGAAGGTAGGCGGTCGGCTGAGAATGATTCATGGTCTGGTCAGCGTTGACACTGCGAACAGATCACCAAAGCGGTAGACATCAGCATTGCCCCTTCCCCACCTGGGTCGCTGCTGCCCTACGGAATCGTGGTCAAAGGTCGGTTTGGAAGGTCATCACCATGCGGTGACAACTGAACTTCTTCTCCACAGACAAACATGTCCTGAGTGAGGACGAGAAGAAGACCCAGGAGTAAGCCTCTGCTCCATGCCTAGTCATTCTGCTGCTGACAAGGCCACAGATACGACAAGCTCGCATTCCGGATCGTTTCCTACTTCACCATTCCTTGCCTCGCGGCCTACACGGTGTACTCACTCTTATACGAGACACATCGCGGATGGTATTCGTTCGTAATCTCAACTCTGACGTCATTCGTCTACATGTTCGGTTTCGTAAGTGGAGGCTTCCATCTCCCATGAGGGACCGGTGCTGAGGATGGACGGCGGCGTTTACGTAGGCTCAACTCATCCCGCAACTGATCATCAACTACAAGCTGAAGAGCGTGGCGCACATGCCGATGAAGGCCATGGTGTACAAGACGCTGTCGACGGTGAGGTCCTTCCTCGTTGCTGCACGGTGTGTCGCTGACCTAGCCGGTGGCCATTAGGTGGTCGATGATCTATTTGCGTACGTGGTCTACGGAAGGTTCGGTCCTCCGAAGCGCTCATGTTCCTTTGTAGCTTCTGTATCAAGATGCCCATTCTGCACCGGCTGGCATGTTTCCGTGACGATGTTGTATTCCTAGTGTTCCTCTACCAGGTGCGTCCCTGAGCCTGCGTGAGGTGGAGCGGCGTGTTCAACTGACTGCTTGTTGCAGCGGTGGATATACCGTGTGGACCCCAACCGGGTGAACGAGTACGGTCAGGTGATGGCGAAGGACGTGGATGCGGCCGAGGGCAAGGAGAAGACGGAGTCGAAGAAGAACCGGTGACGTCTCGGGTGAGGCGTATCGTCTGGGGAAGTCTGGGGTCGGGGGCGAGGAGGAATGCTATCTCGGCCGGAGCAGGCCTGATCAGGCGTATTTTTGAGAGCTTGAGTGGCAGATATGGCATGCGTGTCCTTGGGTTACGGAGAATGATGATAGATCGGATGGACCGGACGACGAATGGGGTCGGTTGCAATGTGCGAGAAGGATGGGAGGGTGCTGGTCGGTGATCTGGAGGCGGACGCGCGTGCGGCCGGCCGTGGAGAGAGATTGCCGCGGGCGGGCGTTGTCTGTGTCCCTCAGCTGACCGCGCTGCTGGCGGGGAGCGTGGCAGGGTCGGAGGGGACGAGAGGCAGATGATTGTGCTCAGTGCGCCGCACGGACGCGACTCGCAGCCAAGCGGGCGATCGCAGGCATGCCGGCGCTTCGGTCCGAAGCCGGGGTCGTGGAAAAAAATTGGCGCTCCGATGTTCACTGACTGTGGGTGACTGCAGCCACCGCCTCCCAGTTGTGTCTCATCTCCGTCCAAGTCTCTCCTTGCGTCAACTGCCGCCGCTCCTGCTTCTTTCCTGCCCACATACTCCTCCACCCCGAGCCTGTGATTCGCCTTGCCCTGCTCAACCACCACCTCCCTTGATGCTATGGTCGCCAATGGCCATACCCCCACCCATCTCGCGTGCAAATGTCTGAACATCCGCATACGCGGTCAGCCCTCCCAAGACGCCCCACCACAGGTCGAAGCTGGTTTTTACGCCGTCTATGTCGGTGAGGAGGGTATACGCATCGTACGACGTCTTGTCCATTCCTTTGTCCGATAGCAGCTGATGAATTGTGATTAATACAGGCGCATACCGAGGTAACGCTCAGGAGCCGTAGCAAGGCCATTCCAGACTCCAGTTCGCCCACCGCGGAATTGACTCGGTATACGACCGTCACCTGTCTTGTATGCGGGGTCCTCACCTACCGCGTCGCGCAACGCATCACGCCGGATCTCAGCAATGAGGAGGGCCCGGTGCTCCCCACGGACGATTGGGTGGAGAAAGAAATGTGCAAGAGTTCCACCGGTTGGATCGAGGTCTACCAAGGATGTCTGGTGAGTCGTCCCCTTCTTCTGCTCTCCCGCTCGACGCACACCGTCTCGGTGCATCGTCTCGACCTCCCCGCGCGAGGTCCGTCCCGTGCGGTGTTACGTGTAGCCACAGTCATTGACGCCGTGTTATTCCCGGAACGCCATTGACTTATTCGCCTCCACAGACGGACGACGAAATTGCCCAAGCAGAGGTGTCTCCCATGTACTCGAAGCTCTTTCTCCTCGTCTTGCCCGGCGGCACGCCACCCGCCGCCACCGCGCAACCTTCGGATGACGAGCCTGAAGTCGCGAACCCTCGGGGACCTTCCGAACAGGGGAAGAAGCATCTTCCCGAATTGCCCCCGCTCTTCCTCCCGCCGCCATTCACCCCGTCTCACGTCGTCTTCTCACATTTCTCCGCCGTCGCGACCGAGCAGTCTCAGAAGCTCAGGGATGAAGCGGAAGAGTACCTAGCGCAAGCGACAGAGCGGAAGGTGGCTGAGCTCCGTCAAGCGGAAGCCGCACTGAGGCAGGAAGTCACCCTGGTCTGGAGCCGCTTCAGGGACAGCCTCAAGCTTCATGAGCAGACCGGGGGTTCTGGGAAGGCCAGTTTGCCTGTAAGACGTCGCGGGAGCGTGTCCGGACATGCACGAAGCGCCAGTTCCCCCGCGCAGGGCACTTCCGGATCTGTGCGAATCACTAACTTCGTTCCCACTCCGAGTCAGTCGACGAGGAGTTCGCCTACTCGACCTGCCTTGCAGTCTGCGCTTTCCGCTTCACTCAAGACCACTGGTATGCACTACCCTGGTGCACAGTCCCAAGTGAATGGAAACGGCAATGCGTCACCCTCCCGTGTCTCGGCCGGCTCGCCCGCGTCGGATCGTGGCAGGTCCTCTCCTGGTAGATCCAGTGCAACCCGGGTCCATTCGCCTTCAACCGCTTCGTCGCGAACTGCCGCAGTTAGCATCGACGCGGAGACTAGCATACGGGAGGCTCACCGGCGACGCGAGATGGATGAGTCGAAGGACATTGCCACCAGCTTCCGTTATGTCTTGGACCTCGAAGCGCAGATGGAACAACAGCGATTGGAAGCAGAAGCTGAGATTGCATCGCCCCCGGTCGCGTCTGGCTCCCGTGCTCCTGCCGAAGGCAGTTCTTCGACCGCCGCGCGTGTCAACCGGTCTCCTAAGGTGCAGCGAAGTGCCATCAAGCACTCCTCCACGAAGGAGCAGTCGCCGTCGCCGAAGGACAAGGCCAAGGAGAGCACCACCGATGAGCACCAGGAGGGCGGCGGTAAGGGAAAGAGAAAGGTGACGTTCGATGTTCAGCCAGAGGTCGCCATCATCAAGGACGAGGGAGAGGTCAGCTCTGAGCAGCCCACTCCATCGGAGGTCAACGAAGGTTGGTGCATTCTGTCACCCACGAAGAGGACGTGGTAGCTTATGCATGGTGCTCAGATGCTATCTTTGACATGGACAACGAGTCCGAGCATTCCGCGAGTACCCGCATCGAAGCTCAGACGGAACAGCCGAAGCCTCTAGCCCCCTCCGCAGAACGGGTCCGGGCACCATCGAGACCCTCTCACAGTCGTTCTTCCAGCGGTTCCGGCTTGCCACCTCAGTTGTCCGCGTTACGCCCCGCGTCGTTGCCGGCCCCGTCCGCCATGCGTCCGCCGCCGCAACGGAATCCGACGCCGCCCAGTCTCGAGACTGCCGAGCGAAGCAAAGCTCTCCGCGAGTCTTTGGTCGCGGTGGAGGCACAGCGTCGGGCAGACGTCGTCGAGAGCCCAATTGAGATCGCACCGGAGCGCCAACAGTCGGAACCCCTCGACCCACACGAGGCAGAGATCCTTAGGCTCGTCGCTGCGAGCACCCCCAGTCATCGTAGCGCCTGGAAGAAGAACAGCAAGGCCTGGCAGCTCTTCCTCAGTCGGCGTGAGCGCAAGGCAGACGATGTCGACCCTGAAGCTATCTCAGAGGAAGGGAGCTATGTCCTGGACGACTTCGATCCCCAGGCCGGCCGGCACTTCAACGGTGTGCCGGATAGCGACGTGACTGATGACGACGATCCCGAAGGTGGGTTGTCCATTGTCCGTCGGCTGGCCACATGCTCATCGCCCTTTAGATGACCGGTGGGCGAATGGCAACGACCAAGAGCACCCTATCGCGCAGTCTCTTCCTATTCCTATCGGGCCGCTCAACCAGCATAGGCAGAAGTTTGGCATACCTCCGTACCAGCCGAAGACGTCCCTGTCTGATCGCCCAGGGATGCTTGTCCCCGCACTGAGGAACAACACAACGTCTTCCTCCGTGCGACGCGCTTCTTATGCTGAGCGCGACAGGGTCCGTCCTGTCGATCCTGGAGCTTTCGCCTTCACTGCGGACGACTACGATGATGAAGAGGACGTTGAGAGTGACCCCGAGACGGGAGGCAAGGCTCGCCAGCGAGCGTTGAAGATTTTGAAGGCGCGCAACGAGATGCCAGCAGCTGGTGCGTCCTCTCCCTCTACATCTTCCACTCTCGTCCTGACTCTCCCGATAGGCATGTGGAGAAGTCTGGCCTGATCACTACAATACTAGCCCAACGAACACCGCTGACGACGACACGACATCTATCTTAGTATTGTTGTAATCGCCTCCACTGCGCCGGCAGTTGTTTGTATTCTTGCAATAGTAGTCTCGCCTCGAGTCGTAGCGCTACATCTCTCGCTGCCCCCTCACACCCCACTGTCCCCGATGTCGACGCTCTGTATTTTCCCGCTGTCACACCTGCTCTGTACATACCCTGTATTCTTACCCCGCTACGTGTACCGCTTGCGCGCATACGAACGAGTCGAAGTTCATATTCTCACCCCACCCCGCATCGTCCGAAGTTTTCACTTATTAACGTTAACCTGTCTTCTTGCCACGTACGGTCGGTCATCGCGACATTGTGCCCCAACAATATTTACCTACCTCTGTACCGTCTCAACACGCGCATTCTCCATCGAGAGCGAGCAGAGTGTTCGATGTTCAAAGTGATTACGTAGACTATATCTATCTAATGCAACTTTTGTGTACTACCGTATGTGTAGGCGGGCGCGACAGTCCGTCCTCGCGGGCCGCAGTCTCTAAAACTCCTTCCTCACGCAGGTGCGAGACGAAGGAAGGAATCTAGTCGGGACCCATCGCGTCCCCAGGGAGGCGTTCGTGCCGCATGACGTCCTCCACCTGCGACTGGTCCTTCGATACGCCGATCTCCGCGTCCTCCTTCTCGAGGTCCTGCACGACCTCGGACACGCAGCGCTCGCACTCGCACTTGAACTTCCAGCCGCGCGCGAGCTCGACGCGTCGCCGCCGCCGGGCCTGCTCCGAGGTCTCGTCCGTGTGCTGGGTGACGTCGACCCAGGCGATTGTGAGCTCGTCGCCCTTCTTGATGGGCCGCGTGGCAACGAGCTCGAGCTCGTTCGTGCCGTCGCTAAAGGAGATCCGGGCGGAGGGGTCGCAGGAATGTGAAAGCTGGATGGTGTAGGTAGTGAGTGAGATGTAGATGTGAGTGATGCAGGAACACGATATAACTTACGTATGACGAGACAAGGTAGAGACCGCTTCCGACCTGGCGGGAGGTTCCGTGAGGTGTGCGCGTCCTCTCTTGGTCTTCAGGGCGTTCTGTAGGGGCGGGCTACAACGGGACTTGGTTAACAGACTTAGCGCCGAGAAGGGGCGGTACGCACTCGGTCCTCCCTGCCGCCGTTGGGGCACACACCAATTGCGTTGTACGCCATCTTACCCACCAAAACGGCATGGCGCTCCTCCACAATGGAATCCTCAAGACCGGGCAACGCAGCACCGAGCACATCGCGCAGGACCTTGACCTCCTCGTCCGTGACGTGGCCGTCGACGAAACGGAGACGCTCCATATGGTCCTGGATGCCGTAGAGGTCCTTGCCATCCGCCAGCTGTGCAATCTCGTTCCCGAGGGGACCTGCCTTGTCCTTGCTCATCTTCTGCGTCTCGAGTGCGACCTGCTTCGCGATGAACCGTGCAGCGAGAATGTTCGCCTGTTTAGACTTGGCCTTCCGCCACTCCACATACGCGTTCTGTGCCGTATTGCGGGCTTCAGCGGTGAGAGACCCAACGCCACCGCCCTGGTCCAGGTCTGGAGGCAGGACGGGCTCGCTTCCGAAGTACAGGTTGTGCCAGGAGTAGTTGCCCTTGACTTGGCAGTCCTTGGAGCAGTAGGCAGCACCGAGCTTGTCATTCTCGGTGACGACGGCGGTTCCCTCTGGGATGGCGCGGAAACAGTATGCGCAGTGAGTGCCTTTGGTCTCGAGGTCGGGGTCGAGAGCGACGACCACGGGTCGTTCCTGCGTGGAACTCAGCATCACCAAACATATTTGAGCAGATACGCCATAGACACACCCTGTAAATGGTCTCGCCCACGGCAAAGTCCTTCTCAGCGACAAGGATCTTCTTGGTGGCTTGGTTGGCTTGACCCGTTCCCTTGTGCTGGACAGATACATTCATCCTCTTCGGCGGGAAGTAGTCATAATAACCTGACAAAGTTCAACACCATCGACGGTACTCAGCTACGTTACTGTGGCTATGCGTGCGGGACTGAAGCTCACCTTCGACACGAGACGCAACCTTCAAACGAGCGGCGATAGAGAGGGGAGAACATGTATATTAGAGAAGGTCGTTGGCAAAGCACAAGCAAAGCAAGGGGCGGAAGGGTAGCGTGCAGCGTCATATAGAACCTCGTGCTAGAACCGCTCTGAGCTTCATGGTGCCGTCTGGCTACCCGGGTCCGTGAGTCTGTCCCACTCTTGTGAAGACGTCTCAGATGGAGGACCCGAGCGCGTCGGACTTGTCTCCACCTCTTCTGCAGGCTCCTCACTCCGCTTTTCCGAGCTCTGAGGGACACTCACATCCGCATTAACCAACTCCATGAAAATCTATCCCTCGAAATCAGTATGAGTAGGACTTCGGTGGCGGACAGACGCACCTTGAAGACTGGCTCAGGCAGGGTGCTCTGAAGCATCATAATGAACTCCACAGGGGATGGGTACACCCTGAGTGCCCGGAAGAACGCCATCGCAGCAGGAAGGTGGAAGGCAGGGCCTGACATTGCGATGCTGAGCATGGGTCTCTTCATATTGTTCCACGAAATGACAACGTACCCTTCTGAACCAATTGGTCACCAACCTGGACTTGCATCATGAAGTAACCCTCCTTCTCATCCGGACTCGGTGGCAGCTCCTCCTCCCGGAGCTTGAGGAGAGCAGACTTGATTTCCGCGGCGCCAATGACAGAGGCGGCAGTTGCAGCAGCTTCAGCCTGTTGCGTCTGCTTGGTGACCTTCTTCTTGTCCTTCCCTGTATGCGAGCATAGATGAGCCTCGGGAACGCGTCATAGAGTGGTGAAGTGAACGACGTACGCAATTTCTTGCGGAACTCGCTGTCGTTGCGCCGTTTGTAGTCAAAATACACAGCGTATGCAAACAGACCACCGAGCACCGTGACCGCGGCCACGGTGAGGACAGTGGAAGTCCGGGAGGAGGACATGGTCGACGATGAAGTGGAAGTTTGTGCGCCCGACTGCCACTTGCCACTCTCTTTCGCCTGCCGGAGAAGGCCGACACGTGCACGTGCCGTGCGCGGCTGTGGGCGCCTGTCCGTGTGAAGACAGACGTCAGTGTGCTTGATCACAGTCGCACTTCGAGCGCAGGACACTCAGTTGCTGCGGACGCTCTCACTCCGGCGTTACTCCCCTACGTTATAAGAACCACGCACGTCCTACCCTAAACCACGACTGCGACTGCGCCCCCAGATATGTCCACCACACGCGGCGCTCCCTCAATGACTCCCAAGGAGCTGGAGGAGGCCTTCATCAAGGTCACCTTCGAGGAGGACGCCACACCGAACGCTGAGTCCGCTGCAGCAGATCCCCTATACGACCCATGGGTAGACCAGGGTGCGTGCTATGGCTTGAGGGCCATGGAATGTGTTCGTTGAATTGTCTCGCAGCCTCTGCTAAGTTCGCCGCACCTGCGGTGTTCGGGTTCGTTCCCTATCTTCGTTGTTGCCTCCTGCAACGGGCTGAATGTACACACAGAGCCCGCCAATTGCGCAAGCTCTATCCCAACCATTCCGTTACGCTAGCAGGGAACGTCGACATCTTTGAGTTCCCTGGGGCAATGGTCCAGCCCTTGTCCCCTCCTGACTTGATCACGAACGTATACTTCATTCCATTGGCACGAAGGCTGTCCCAAATTCCCGGGGTACTCCTCGACTCGATACAATTTGGCTCCTTCCGGGTTGCCTGGGATGTATGTTGCTCTTCCATATCCATATCTTCAACATTACCGTCTGACGGAACGGTCGCGATCGTACAGAAATATGACTTCCTGCTTTATGTCGTTGAGGTAGGCATATGTACTGCCCTGCGTCCGGAGTCGGCCCTCTCACTTTGTCTTTGCCCCAGTATCCGTCCGGCTTTGGAACGATGGTGCAGCATTTCCTCGTCCATGAGGGCCCAGAGGAAAACGCGCGCTCCCTCATCCTTGCCGCTGGCGTCTGGGGTGCGCAACTGCACGACGAGATTCTCGTCTACAACTCGGGTTATTGGCAGAAGGACCATGGACTGTGGCTTGAAGTACAGAAGGCGAATTGGAAAGATGTCATTTTGAAGGAGGAGTTCAAGACGAACTTGCAGAAAGACATCTACGGCTTCTTCGATTCTGAGGAGCTTTACAAGTCATTGGCGATTCCCTGGAAGGTATACATGTGACACACTGGAAGGTTTGGGACGCCACGTACTGATGGGTCTCCATTCTCCAGCGTGGTCTGATCATGTATGGCCCTCCTGGTGAGTAGTTATATATTTTCCGACGATGCAAGCTACTGACGTTGCTCAGGTAACGGGAAGACCATCAGCATGAAGGCTGTTATGAAGGATTGTGACGCGAAAGGCTACGCACCCCTCTATGTGAAATCCTTCCAGTCCTGGATGGGCGAAGAGGCTGCCATGCAGATGGTCTTTGACAAGGCTAGGCAGGTGGCGCCTTGCGTCCTGATCCTTGAAGACCTTGACTCCCTCATTAACGACCGCAATCGATCCTTCTTCCTCAATCAGCTGGACGGTTTCGAAGGGAACGACGGTCTGCTCATCATTGGTTCCACCAACCATTTCGATCGTTTGGATCCCGCCTTGAACAGTCGTCCCAGCCGTTTCGACCGGAAATAGTACGTTGTTCCCTTCGAGCTTTGTACGGGATACTGAGTAGAACCCGGCCATTCAGCGAGTTCAAGGACCCCGACGAGGAAGAGCGGACCCTTTACTGCCAGTATTGGCAGAACAAACTCAAGAGTAACGAGCGCATCTCGTTCCCCGACAGCCTCGTGCACGAGATCGCGTCGAACACGAAGGGCTTTAGCTTTGCGTACCTCAAAGAAGCATTGTCAGTAACATGCACGTTCCCTCGCTGTCCGACCCCCTGAATGTTCTCCTTGCAGTGTCTCCACCCTCGTTCTCATGGCCGGATTTGAGGATGACGATCGGCGCAGCTTTGCCGACGTGCTCAAGGGCCAAATCAAGTCCCTTCGTGAGCAGCTCGACCAGGACAAGGACAAGTTGCGCCATCTCGGCGCACCTCAGACGGCGCCGTCCGCTCAAGGTGGAACCCCTCCTCCGCAGCCCGGCGGTCGCCGCTACACCCCAGTTGATGAGCGTTCCATCGGACTAGCGCGCGTTTGGGACGCTACTCCCGGTCCCGTCGGGAGCATGCCAGGCGCCCTGCCGGCTCAGCCACGGGACGCTGGTGCCAGGCAGAGGGATCTGCGCTCGATGGCCTACTTCCTCGGCCGGTCTTTCACCTCGTGAGTGACCTAATGTACGGACGCTTGCCTTGGATGGTATGTACAGTATCGGCTACGGATGGCCTTCTTGTGCCTTGTATGATAGAGAGACATGGACCGCGCTAGATTGTTTCAGGTACTTGTGCGTCACTAGGAGGTGCGCGCGGCATACGCTGCCCGATTGCTGAAAAACGGTTCGATCGCAGCGTTGTTCATTTGTGCTAGACTCTCCGAACTGACCCCGTCGGCAAGCTGACAGTGACTTCCGAGGTATTGATATCAGGATGGGGGCCAGAATTGTGTGGGCGCACAAGGACCGCCGGTTCACCGGATACGGGTGTGCACAAGAGCGTTCAAGGTCCCGGTGTCAGAGCTTGCGCGGAACGAAGCTCCTCATATTGATTCCCGCCCAGCTCGGTTTGCTCCTGGTTCGTTCAGTGCTCTTGTGTCCGGAATGTCTGCTCACTTGGCGATAGGTTTCGATGCGATGCATCCGTCTGTGACGGTCAGATCGCCACTTCTACAGCTTTGTGGCCAGACTGTCGTACGCAGCACTACTGATCGTGCACACGTTGTATCGCTTTCAATACGCCAGTGATGAAGTTATGGTAGTAGCAACGTTCCAACACTTCGGTGACGCTGACCTGTCACCCTTCTGCAGCGCTCTCCGGTCTCCCGTCCCTGGTGCTGCGGGCTAGCCTCGCACATAGACCACGCGTTGCGAAGATACCCAGCGGTCGGTCTCATGTGGCCGGCAGTAGATGTTGAACATTGGACGCGCTATGATATCCGTTGCAAATCCAACTGACCTCGGGGCGGGGCGGCCGATAAAGCATATCCGTCCTCCTCCCGGATAGGCTTACCCTTCCACTCACCTAGTCCTCCCCCCTCCCCTACGCTTCCGCTCCTTACTTTCTGTCTTCCCCGCCACCATGTCCCCCTCCCTGTTCTCACCGCGGTCCGCGAGACCGTGGACCCACACTCTCTTGCACACCCTCTGTCTCCTCGCCTCCGCGCCCACCGCCTCGGCCGCCATCGTTGTTACGCCGCCGCTGCCGCCTCGCGCTGACGCGAACGTCGTGTACTCGAACTTCCTCGGCCTCTCGCTCGAGCTCTCGTTCATCAACTACTACTTCGGGAACAGCACCGCGGAGATCCCGCAGCCCGTCGTCCGCTACCTCTCCGCGCTGCACGCGCACGGGTCCGGGAAGCCAGTGCGCATCCGGCTCGGGGGCAACTCGATGGACAGCTCGACGTACGTGCCCGGCCAGGAGGAGGCGGTCGTGTTCACGGACCCGAACGCGAACTCGAACGACCAGCCGGTCGACTACGGGCCCCAGCTGTTCGACGTCATGAGGGGCGTCAGCGCCGCCGTCGGCGGAGCGGAGTATCTCATTGGTGAGCAGACGGACCGCGGTCTGTGCCAGCTGGTTGTGTCTTCTCGTGGGCCGCAGGTCCGCCTGCTAACCTTGTGGCCTTGAGCGGCAGGAAGGCTATAGGTCATGGGCGCTAACATGAACTGTAATAGGCCTCAGCTTGCGGGTACCGAACAACACGAATATTCCTCTTCTTGCTGGCGATGCCGTTAAGGCGCTGGGCGACGACCTTGACGCTTTTCTGCTGGGCAATGCAAGTGGTGATCTGTCACCTCCACTGATCGTCGGCGCTGACATGGAACGCGTCGTATAGGAGCCCGATCTTTACACTGGACACGGGCAGCGCCCTAACCTCAAGAACTACACGGTTGATGATTACGTCGGGGTTCGTCCTGCACTGCATTCGTAGTACCATAGAGTCGCTCATGATGAACACGTAGGACTACGCAACCGTCTTCGAGAATCTGAAGAACACGCCGCAAGGTGATGTTCTGTCGATGAACAATATCGCCGGCCCAACCATCTGTTGTGCCTGGGTGAGCATGCCATCGTTAGACCAGCCACCGGATTTGCTCACAATGCATCGCTGCTACAGGATCTGGCGAGCGTTCTGCAGTCCGATTGGCTGAGCCGATACACCGAGCAGCTCAAGTACATCACCCTGCAACACTACCCGCAGAACAACTGCTTCGGCAAGCCCGCGTTCGGGGTCGAGCACTACCTCATCCACGCCGAGACGGTCGGGCTCGCGCGGTGGCAGTCGCACGGGCTCGCGATCGCCGCGCAGCAGAAGAAGCCGGTGCTCATGGACGAGTTCAACTCGGTCTCGTGCGGCGGCGTGCCCGGCATCTCGGACACGTTCGGCGTCGCGATGTGGACGAGCGACTACGCGCTGCAGATGGCCGTGCAGGGCTACGCGGGCGCGTACCTGCACTCGCGCGAGCGCGGCGTGAGCTACAACCTGTTCGACCCCCCGGACGCGGTCGCGGGCGGCGCGGGCGCGTGGACGACGAACCCGAGCTTCTACGGGATGCTGCCCGTCGCGGAGGCGCTCGAGTCCCCGGACGGGAGCCGCGTCGTGGACATGAACCTGAAGAACTCGGTGTACGACAAGAACGCGACGCACGCCGCGTACGCCGTCTACGGCGCCGCGTCGGACGCCCCGCACAGCCTGGTGATCTTCAACTACCGGAACGTGTCGGGCGCGACGTCGGACTACGCAATCGATGCGGCGTTTGTGTCGTCCGCGGAGGAGCTCACGATTCGGTACCTCGTCGCGGGCTCGGTGAACGAGAAGACGGAGATCGCGTGGGGCGGGAAGACGTACGCGGGGGTGGGCGACGGGGTCCCTGTCGACGCGACGTTCGCTGCGAGCGTGCCGGACAAGACGGTGTCGTGCGGCGGCGGGTGCACGATACAAGTCCCAGGTCCGGGCATTGCGGTGGTCTTCATTGGCGGGCAGCACAATACGACGGCGAGCGGCAACGATGGCTCGACGTCGGACAGTCCTAGTGGCGCGGGCAACTCGCGGACTGGTGACACTGACAATAGCGCACCGTTGAAGCTTCACGGCGGACTTCCGTCTTGGATCGCTGGGACTTTGGCGGTCGCTCTACTTGCTGCCGCGTGAGGTGTGAGGGAGTTGCATGCATTGATGGACGTGAGTTATGGTTACTTATTCAATCACTGGCCCTCGGGACCGGCTATGGAAGATACCGAACTCTATATGGAGCTGTTGTTGTACTTGGTTTAATGGAAGCTGTTGAGAATACGGCAGCTGTTTGCGTTTCGTCAGAGCGTGAGTACGCGTTGTGATTTGACAATCACATAGCCGGACCATTCGTAATGACGAGTAGACCGCGGCAGCATAAGTCGGAGCGGCACACGCGCCCTCGTAGAGTCGTAAGTAAATGTGCATCAACCTGCGCAGACCTGAGCTGAGCCGTGTGATCGTGAGATCAGATCTTGCCCCAGGTTACCCCAGACTGCGAGAGGCAATCCGTCCAAGAGGATAGGTCGCCGAGGGATCGGGATCAGCCGACCAGTCGGGCAGTCTTGAACATAGCCGATACGTCTTGTGCAGGCGACGGGGAAGCTCGGTCAGGGTAAGGCGCATCCTATGGAAGTTCGCAGTGGGCGCCACGCTGGGCTTCTGACCTCGGAGGGCACATTGGACGGGCAGGTGACAGGCTAGTGACTGCGATAAGTGGAGAAAAAGGAATAGTCGACGACACCATGCTCGGTGGCAGCAATGGGAGCGGTGCCGTCGCTGGAGAGGATCGTTGGCGGCGCAGCGTGTGGGGTGTCATCTGGTGCGCGAGAGACTGGGAGATCTGAGAATATCATATGCGAGTTGCAAGTCGAATACATCGTCCGATGACATGCATCAGTAGACCAACGCCCATTGAGCCCATTTAACTGCCCCGTCCACGGTCGTCGACGCTGAGACCCAGAGCTCTCTGTCGCCCATCATGGCTCTCCGCAAGTCGCTCCCGCCAGGTGTCCCGTTCCTCTTCCGTCTCCTCCTCGTCCTCTCTGCCCCGCCTGCCGCCGTCTGCCTCGCCCACCGCGTCGCGTCTTCCCACGACGTCATCTTCCCGACCTGGGCTTGGCTTCTCGCCGCGCTCGCCAGCGGGCCTCTCTTCTACACCGTCCGCATCTCGCTCAAATACAGGTCCTTCCGCCGCGGCGCAGAGCGGCTCGGCGCGATCCTCCCTCCCGACCTCTCTGGTCACTGGATTGGCAACTGGGACATCCTCACTGGCATCCTCGATGCGTTCCAGAATGGGTACCCTTGTGAGTAACCATCCTCCCTCGATCGTGAATGTAAAGTCAATACCCATTGTGTCGCCTGCAGCGGACATGTTTGACTACGGCTTTGGGGAGTGCGGTCCCATTTTCCGGTACAGCATCTTCTGGGAGATGGCTTATGCCACCAAAGACCCCAATGTCGTCAAGGTGTGTGCCTCTTTGATCTCTTGTGAACGCTGCTAGAACGTTCACATTCCCTAGTCCGTTCTAGCCACAGATTTCAACAACTACGAGAAGGGTAAATTCTCTCTATGTCTACTGGCCAAGTTCGTCGCTCATTCTTCATCCTGCTAGGCGAGATGTTCCATCACTACACCGACTCTCTGTTCGGCACAGGCGTATTCAACTCCGACGGTTTGTGTCACAGCTCATCCCTTCGCCCTGCGGCTAATCCTCTGAGGATTGTCTAGGTGATCTATGGAAGTAAGTGTCCCTTCCCTGCACTCTGCGACACGCATCCCTGACGCAATGCTATAGATTCCACCGCTCCATGTCGCGTCCCTTCTTCAGCCGCGAGCGTATCAGCCACTTCGAGCTCTTCGAACGCCATGCTGGTATGGGCCCCGCAGCTCACCTCAACACTACCATGTATAACCATGTCACTTGCAGAAGTCACGCTCAATCTCATCAAAGAGCGCGTCCGTTCCAACACGCCGTTCGACTTCCAGGTACGTGTCGACACCAGTCCGCATTACCGCAGGTTGGTTATTGACACACTCTACAGGACTTGATCTCGCGATTCACGCTCGACTCGGCGACGGAGTTCCTCTTTGGTAGCTGCGTGCACAGCTTGCATTCGCCTCTCCCCTACCCGCACGGCATGTCTCCCTACGGAGCTGACCAGAAACCGCAGACTGTCAAAGAGAAGTTCCCGCACGCGTTTTCGACAGCACAGCGCATCGTATCCGAACGTCCCCGCGTCGGTTGGCTCTGGCCGCTCAAGGAGGTCTTCAAGTCGAAGACGGACGAGGATATGGCCGTCGTTAACGCATTCATTGAGCCCATCTTGCAAGAGGCGCTGAGGAAGAAGGAAGAACGCGCCAAGGCTGGCATCGAACTTGACGACAAGGAGAGTCAAGACGACGAGACGCTTCTCGACCACCTCGTGAAACAGACTTCTGGTGCGTTTGGGCGCGCCTTCTCACCATCCACCGCTCGGGACACTGACCTTCTCCTAATTCCCGTCCAGATCCCACCATCTTGCACGATGAGACGCTCAATATCTTGCTTGCTGGCAGGGACACTGTGTGTTTCTTGCATTGCCTTGAGATGCTGCTCGCTGACCATGATGCGCCCGGACCGCAAACATGCCATGTAGACCGCGGCCGCTCTCACGTTCGGCACCTACTTGTTGTGCCAGCACCCGGCCATCCTGAAGCGTCTCCGTGACGAGATCGGTGAACACGTTGGGTTCACGCGCCGGCCTACGTACGATGATATCCGGAACATGAAGTATCTCCGTGCCTTCTTGAACGGTGGGTATCCCAATTCCGTCATTCCTTCACAACGATGTCTTACCATTTGCTGCAGAGACGCTGCGTCTGTACCCCCCTGTGTGAGTGGCTATCGATCATGGCACGCACACTATGCTCACTGGGATTAATTACCATCGTCAGTCCATTCGATATCAGGCAAGTGCCTTCCCCTCTCGTCTCAGCGCTTCGTGCTCCGCTTCTGAGGGCTAGCGCAGGTTCTCTGTAAAGGAAGGCGTCCTGCCCAACCCAGACCCGAACGGCAAGCCCTACTACATTCCGCCCAAGACCGCGTAAGCACATGCTCTTCCCGTCAGTATCGACAATGCGACTTATCTGCATAATTTTCACGCCCAGCATCGCGTACTCCATCTTCAACATGCACCGCGACCCGACCTACTGGGGCCCGACCGGTATGTTCACTGGCTGATATGGATGACTTCGCTCGGAAGCTGATGACCGTGCCTGGCGGACAGCGCAACAATTCGACCCCGACCGGTTCCTCGACGAGCGCGTCGGCAAGTACCTCGTCCCAAACCCGTTCATCTTCCTCCCGTTCAACGGCGGCCCGCGCATCTGCCTCGGCCAGCAGGTGCGATCCTCCTGATTTTGCCCCCCTCTCCCTCCTACTGCATACTGACTGGCAACGTTGTATGTTAGTTCGCATACAACGAGATGTCGTTCTTCCTCATCCGGCTCCTGCAGAACTTTGGGGCGATGGAGCTCGACCTGACCGCGCAGGCGCCCGAGTCGCGCCCGCCCGCGGAGTGGAAGGAGGCGATGGGGAGGAAGGGCTTGGAGGAGATCTTCCCCAAGTCGCACTTTACGCTGTATGCGAACGTGAGTGGTTTATTTCTTCGCTTCCGCACGTTCGTGGTGTGTGCGGATGCTGAATGTGGATGCAATCACCTCGCAGGGCGGTCTGTGGGTCAAGATGGGCGAGGCTGAGCACGCCTGAAGGTTGAAACTGCTGAACTTGGATTCCACTGCTGCAAGTGACCTGCTGGATGGAAGAAAGAAGAAGTATGCTACGCACGACGATGAATGGACAGTCCCAGGATATATCTTGCTCTCCGTATGCTGTATTAGTAGACGTACCTTACTTGAGTTCAGATCCGCCGTGAGTCCACGATTGCTAAAAGAGTCTGCAGCCAGAGCATGTCTCGTGCGCTCTCGTTCATGTTGTCGGTTGTGAGCGGAACAAAGCCCGGAGCGCCTTCTAAGCGCGCGACGGAACGTCGAGATAAGCACGGAGATCTATCGCAAGATCCAGCTGGACTGATCGATTGTAACCTAAATCCTGTGAGCTTCAGACCGAGTCAGCGGTCGAATCATATCCCTTGCAATCGCCTCCCAACCACCCTTGCCTCCAACCTATCTCTGCACCTGCCACAACTCGAATACGAAAATCAGACCAGTAGACGGACGAACAGCAGCGATGGCTCCGAAGGCAGACGCCCCGGAGACGGCGGAGCTCGTCGAGCTCTTCAAGAAGATCGGGCTCACCCAGGCCAAGGCGGCGGAGGCGGCGAAGAGCGCAAAAAGCGCGAGCACGCTCAAGACCATCATCGAGACGCACGACCTTGTGAGCAAGAGCCTCGACGAGAAGCAGGCCGTGCTCCTCGCGGCGCTCGCGGTGCAGGGGAGCAAGCTCGGGGATGGGGAGCGGAGCTACGCTGTTGCTGCGATTCTGGATGGGAGGCTCAAGACGACGGACCAGGTCTCAGGTGAGTTTGTTGGTTGTGGTGGTGCTGCTGTTGTGTATGTGTTGAGTGAGCTTTGTCTTTACTTCCGGGGTAGAGGCCGTCAAGTACTTGGATGCCCATCCTATCCCTGTGGACGCGGCGGAATTTAACAAGAGCTGCGGCGTTGGTGAGCATATGTACGTGGTCATGGGTCCTGCCAAAGCTGAAGCTCGTGCGTGTCTGCAGGCTTCAGCGTAACCCCCGAGGAGCTCCTAACAAGAGTGAAGGACTTCGTCGCCTCTGGGTCGTACACAGGCTGGAACAATCTTGGTGCGGCGATCGGTGGTCTGAAGGGCACAGATCTGCGCTGGGCCAATGCCCTGGAGCTTAAGAACGCCGTGGAGAAAGCGTTCCTCGATAAGTTCGGTGCAAAGGAGGCAGCAAAGTCCAAGACAAAGGTCTGTCTCGACATCTGATGCGTTGTTTCCCGTTGCTCATGGGTTATGTACAGGAACCCAAGAAGGACACGGCGGCGGCGACGCCATCCGCTTCCTCCGAGCCTGCGGCCTCTTCTTCACGATCCGTTTTCTCGGAGGGATTCCTGGGCCATCTACACAAGGTTGGCGAGAACCCCCAGATCCACCCTCATCTCCGCGAGCAGCACCTGGCCGCTACCAAGGGCATCGTCCACACCCGTTTCCCTCCCGAGCCGAACGGCTTCCTGCACATCGGTCACTCAAAGGCCATCTTCGTCAACTTTGGGTACGCGGCGTATCATGGCGGACACTGCTACCTCCGATACGACGACACGAACCCCGAAGCCGAGGAGGGACGGTACTTTGAGAGCATCTTGGAGACCGTCCGGTGGTTGGGCTTTGAGCCGTGGAAGATCACCTACTCGAGCGACTACTTCGACAAGCTTTATGAACTCGCGGTCGACCTCATCCGTAGGGATAAGGCGTATGTCTGTCATTGTACAGGTAAGCAACGATCTCTATACCCAATGGCGAATATACTGAGACCTTGCGTAGCGGAGGAGATCTTTGCGAACCGAGGAGGCGAGGAGCGTGGTCCTAGGAAAGCCTGCGCACATAGGACAAGACCCGTCTCGGAGTCGCTCGAGGAATTCGAGAAGATGAAAGACGGCACGTACCAGCCCGGACAGGCGATTCTGCGGATGAAGCAGGACCTCGAGTCTGGCAACACGATGATGTGGGATCTGGTGGCCTATCGTGTGCTCAACTCGCCACATCATAGGACGCATGACAAGTGGAGAATTTACCCGACTTATGACTTCACACACTGTCTGTGCGATAGCTTTGAGAACATCACGTCCGTCGCTGTTTGTCTTCCTCGTTCTCGAATCAAGCTAACCGTGGATTACATTCCCACAGTCATTCGCTATGCACAACAGAGTTCATCGCGTCCCGCGAGTCGTACGAGTGGCTTTGTGATGCCCTTGAGGTGTACAAGCCTCGTCAGTCCGAGTATGGCCGTCTGAACCTGACGGGCACGATCATGTCAAAACGGAAGATCCTCCAGCTCGTCAAAGAAGGCTACGTCCAGGACTGGGACGACCCCCGGTTGTACACCCTCATTGCCCTCCGACGCCGCGGTGTACCACCTGGTGCCATTCTATCTTTCGTCAGCAGCCTCGGTGTCTCAACAGCGGCGTCGAACATCCAGGCTGTGCGTTTCGAGCAGGCCATCAGGCAGTACCTCGAGGGATCGGTGTCGCGTCTCCTCATGGTCTTGCGCCCGGTGAAGGTCACAATTGAGAACCTTCCAGAGGACTTCCTCCTGTGGCTAGAAAAGCCTCTACATCCGAAGGTGCCGGAGCTGGGAAGCTCCAAGGTACCCCTGACGCGTACAATCTATATCGACGCAGACGATTTCCGTCTCGAGGACTCGAAGGATTACTTCCGGCTTGCGCCTGGAAAGACCGTCGGTCTCTTCCAGGCACCATGGCCCATCACCCACGTCTCGCACACCACGGACCCTGTAACCGGACAGGTCGTGGAGATCGTCTGCCGCGCAGAGAATGAGGGCGCACCGAAGAAGCCCAAGGCGTTCGTCCAGTGGGTCGCAGACCACCGGCCATCGGGCAGCCCTGTGGTCGTCGACGAAACGCGAATCTTCCACCAGCTGTTCAAGAGCGAGAACCCGTCCGCGGCCGTGCCGGACTTCAAGGCAGACATCAACCCGAACAGCCTCGAGGTTGTGAAGGGCGCTATGGTCGAGGTCGGGTTCTGGCAGCTCGCGAAGAGGGCGTATGCAGACGCAAAGGCCGAGAGCAAGAAGCGCACGGACGAGGCGTTGAAGGCGACGGCGGAGGCTTCGGGCCCCGTGGTCCAGGGCGCGCCGACGCATGAGCACGATGACACGCCGAAGGCGACGAGCGAGCAGTTGGTCGGGAAGGAGTGCATCCGGTTCCAGGGGTTGCGCGTGGCGTACTTTGCGGTGGATAAGGAGGCGAAGCTTGCGTGCTTGGACGAGAAGGATGAGGCGGAGGCTGGACGTCGGGAGGGCGACTACCTTGTGCTGAACAGGATAGTCAGCCTGAAGGAGGACTCGGGAAAGGCGGCATAGCACTACTAAGTCAATCTCGAACTTGAAGGCGGTAACGGTGTAGCATAGACAACGATGTACTACGGATCGAATGAACCATTACACGGATTCAGTGCTATCTGAGAAGTCCGCGCCGTGTGCTTTACATGGTCCATGTCTTCAGAAAGGAAAAACCGAGCTATAGGACACTCCAGAGTCCAAGTTCCGAGTCGGGCAGGTTGGGTCACGTGGGAGAGCCGGAGGAGCGCGTTCGCGTTTGCGGCAATGGACTCGAGCGTGTCTTGTCTCTTGCCATCCCGCCCGGCTCTCTGCTCTGCCTGTGCTCACGTTTTGTTACGCTATGCGCTGAAATTGCTGGCACATTACAACTGAACGACCATGATAACCTTCACACCTCTCACTGGAGCCGCCCGTTCTCCTCGCACAGTCCCTTTGGCATACTTGCTACAGGTCGACGACGTACGAATACTTCTTGACTGCGGATCCCCAGACTGGTGCCCAGAACCCCCGGAAGGAGATGCAGAGGAGAGCGAGCCGCCATCATGGGAGACGTATTGCAATGCTTTGAAGGAGTACGTAGTCTACCATTCAACGAATGAGAAACAATTGTCGTAAACACATGAATCCCACTCAGATGTGCCCCGACGGTGGACCTTGTCCTGCTGTCTCATGGCGACTTGTCGCACTCAGGGCTCTATCCCTATGCCTACGCAAACTGGGGCCTCAAAGCACCTACCTACACTACGCTGCCTGTGCAAGCGATGGCTCGCGTGGCTGTAACAGAGGACGTCGAGGGAATCCGTGACGAGCAAGATGTTGGGGACAACGTCCCGAACCCGGACTCTGAATACACCTCTCCCGAAGATGGCTCTGGGTCACCCAAGCCCGAGGATGCTCCTAGTGCCTCACCTACCCCTTCGTCCCGAACCAAGACGCAGAGATACGTTGCGACTGCCCACCAGGTCATTGAAGCTTTCGAGTCTGTGAATGTCCTGAGGTACTCACAACCATGCCATCTTCAAGGTATGCATGCATTGCGCTTCCCTCAACTTCCCCTTGTAACCCTCACACGTCGCGCATCCGTCTAGGCAAGTGCCAGGGCCTGACTATCATCCCCTTCAATGCTGGTCACACTCTTGGAGGCACTATCTGGAAGATCCGCTCTCCTTCAGCTGGTACTATCCTATATGCTGTGGACATGAACCACATGCGAGAAAGGCACCTGGACGGCACCGTTCTCGTACGTCAGGCCTCTGCTGGCGGTGGTGTCTTCGAGAGCTTGGCCAGACCGGACCTCCTCATTACCGACGCGGAGCGTGCCAATGTCACCACCGCACGTCGGAAAGACAGGGATGCTGCTCTACTTGGTGCGTTCCTAGTCCGTAATCTCTGCATTGTAACTGACTTCAGCGCGACAGACTGTGTTACGGCGACACTGTCCTCGCGAAACTCGCTGCTGCTGCCCTGCGACTCTAGTAGTAGGGTGCTCGAACTTCTGGTGCTCCTGGACCAGCACTGGAACTACTCGCGGCTGAAATACCCCATCTGTCTGCTGTCTCGGACAGGCCAGGAGATGCTCACTTTCATCCGCAGTATGATGGAGTGGTTCGGTGGCACAATCAGCAAAGAAGACGTCGGCGAGAACGGCACTGACGCCAGGAGAGACAGAGACCGAAGGAGGCGGGACGACGACAATGACGAGGAGGCTCTTGGAGCGTTCGCACTTCGGTTCCGGTGAGTACAATGCCTGTACAGAGGGCGCATTGATATTGAGTACAGCACTTGCAGACATGTGGAGTACTTCCTGAACCCACAGTCTCTTATGCAAACATACTCGTCTAAGGATCCAAAACTCATACTTGCAGTACCAGCCACTCTGTCGCACGGTCCATCCCGTGCACTCTTTGCCCAGTTCGCGGAGATCCCTGACAACGTCGTCCTACTTACAGGCCGCGGCGAGCCGGGGACGCTAGGTCGGCAGCTCTTCGACAAGTGGAATAACTCGCAGAGAGAGGAGGCGAAGTGGGACAGAGGAAAGATTGGCAGCAACATCATGATGGACGGCGTGCTCCGCTTGCAGGTGAGAATCGCTTCAGGGTCGACTAGCATGCACGTCCTGGGTGTCTGACCCATCGCGCTTCCTCCGGTACTCTAGATGCACTCGAAAGTGCCATTGCAGGGCGATGAGCTGGAGGAGTTCCTGGCGAAGGAGCGTGCGGCGCGTGAGAGGGAGGCAGCGCATCAAGCGGCGCTCGCGCGCACCCAGCGGATGCTCGAGGCTGACGAGGCCGACAGCGAGTCAGACAGCGACTCGGAGTCAGACTCGGATTCCGATGAGGAGAATGAGGTCGAGCGGAGCCTGGGAGACGACTACATGGACACAGCTGAGGAGGGGAAGCAAGGGCGGCCGAATGGGCGCGCGAAGCGGAAGCGGGACGGGAAGGGGGGCGCGGACGGCGCGGACTGGGCGAACGAAGTGGACGAGGCGGTCACGCGAATATCGTTCGACGTCTACTTGAAGGGCAACGTCGCGAAGACGACATCGTTCTTTAAGAGCGCGGAGGGGCAGACGCAGCGGTTCCGGATGTTCCCGTATGTGGAGAGGAAGCGGAGGGTGGACGAGTATGGCGAGACGGTGGACGTGGGGATGTGGCTGAGGAAGGGGAAGGCGCTGGAGGAAGATGCCGAGAGCGAAGAGACTAGGGAGGCGAAGAGGTTGAAGGAAGAGGAAGAGGCAAAGGTCAGTGCTCTGTTCATGGTCATCTGTGCATGGGTGTCGACGGAGTTCGCAGAAAACGCCTAGGGAGCCGCCTTCAAAGTTCGTCACGTCCTATGTGGATGTGCAGCTGGCATGTCGATTGCTCTTTGTGGATCTTGAGGGTCTCAACGATGGACGTGCGGTGAAGACCATTGTCCCACAAGTCAACCCACGCAAAATGGTACTGTATTCCTGGTCACTCAAATATGCTGCTCGCACCTCATCTGTCATCAGATCCTTGTGCACGCTCCTCAACCTGCCACCGACGCACTGATTGAGAGTTGCGCGAGTATCCGGGCTATGACAAAGGAGATCTATGCGCCTAGTCAAGGCGAAACGGTACAGATCGGCCAACATACAAACAGCTTCTCGATATCGTTAAGCGACGAACTCCTTGCTTCGATTAAGATGTCAAGGGTGAGTAGCAATCCGCGCTTTGTCCTCGATCGTCGTGACTGAGCCGGAGTTAGTTCGAAGATAACGAAGTGGGCTACGTCTCCGGACGAGTGTCAAGTCTTGCGTCTTCTACGATTCCCGTCCTGGAGCCCGCGCTGTCGGCGAATCTGCAGACAGCAGCTGCCGAGCCTGCGCGCGGTCGCATCTTGGGGTCACGCCCGACACAGCCACTACCACAGTCCACGATGATTGGCGAGCTGAAGCTGACTGCCCTGAAGTCGCGGCTGGCCTCCATTTGCGTTCAGGCCGAGCTGGTCGGCGAGGGTGTGCTCATCTGCGGTGCTGCCGCGAAGAGGGGCGCCAGCGCGGACTCACTGGGAGACTCGGTGGCTGTGAGGAAGACGGCACGAGGACAGGTAGAGCTCGAGGGCTCGGTCTCGGATGTGTACTACATTGTCCGTAGAGAGATGTATAGCTTGCTTGCGCTTGTTGCGGCGTAGAGTGTAGCATTATCCTGTTGTACTGTATGGCCATGGCCGACCGTGTGTGCAACTGGAATCGGACCGGGCCCAGTAAGTCCGGAGGGGTGTCATACGATCTACGTGAACACGAATCTCGGGTTCCGATGCGTCATCAGCTGGAGATCAAAAGCAAATCACGACTTAGTTTACTTGCTCAGAAGTTAGAGTATTATGTACAAGGAGTGGCCACTTGGGTGAGGCCTTGGACATGTCATGAACCATAGAGATAAGTATGCAGATTGGCGGGTTGGACTGAAAGAGGCAACGTACAGAACTGTTCTCACTTCCAACAAGCACGGACATTGATCATCTGACGGCCCTTCGCAGTGGACAGGGCATATTGCTGCGGCGTCAACCATCTCTGCAATATATACCCTTATGTCCGAGTCCGACTCCCTCGATCCCACTACCCCGCCCTGCGTACCCCGCTCGACCCCGTGCTACGACGCCACCAGCCTAAGAGCTCACCAGAGCTCCCCGAGGCCTAGCGTGAGCCCACCTGCGCAGACGACAAGACCATGCTGACTTAGCCAACCGCTCTTAGGGACCAGCTGGCCTTCAAGTTTCCTCGAGTTCGTTCCAAAATCCCCTTCTGAGCCCCAACTTTCGCCTTCGAATCAGCTCGCCGGTGCGCCAACCCTGACCCTTCGCGACTCCAGATGCCTTCCAAACTCCCTCCGGGGCTCCCCTTCTTCATCCGCCGTCTCGGGGTCAATGTCTTCCCCGCGGTTCTCGTCTTCGTCGCCGCCCGCGCCTTGCATACTCTCGGGTTGGTCGACGCACCGCTCGCCCTGGGATGGGTCGCGCTCGTTGCAGCACTGAGCGTCCCTGCGGTGTACGCGGGGCGCATCGTCTACCGGGACTGGAGCGTGAAGCGACGCGCGGCGCGCATGGGCGCCGTCCTGCCGCCGAGCTGGGAGGGCAAGGCCTTTGGGAACACGGACATCTTGAAGTATGCCATTGAAGCGTTTCATCGCGGATACCCTGGTACGTGTCAAATCTTGTTCAACTATTGGTTTCGCGGGCGGAGCAGCGGCGGGCGAGACGCTGTCATTGTATCTCATTGTATGGGGCATTGATCGCTTAAGCGCGCGGTAGGGGACGGCTTTTGGGACAGGATTGACGAGCTCGGGCATCTCCACCTCATTTCTATACTGTGGGATCCTTTGTATATCACTACGGATGCGAATGTCATCAAGGTACGGATTTCGAGCTAGTAATACGCCTGCATGGGAAGCTGAATTGAACATTCCTTCATAGACGGTGCTTGCCACGGACTTTCCGGAGTTCGAGAAAGGTATGTGGTGCATTCTAAGTAACAGTCCAGTTGGCTACACCTAAACATCGTCCTCCAAATACACAGGTGAAGCCTTCCGCGAGTCGGTGAACTCGGTGCTTGGCACTGGGGTCTTCAACGCGGATGGTGAATTGTGGAAGTCAGTATCGCCTTCCTCGGACCTCCTGCCATCCGGGAAACATCCTAACTTCGCTACTCTGGCCTAGGTTCCACCGCACCATGACGCGCCCATACTTCACTCGGGACAGGATCTCTCACTTCGAGATGTTCGGCCGCCATGCAGGTGCGTCACCGATGCATACAGTCCCCCCTCGTCGCACGACCTCACGCTTGCGCAGACCTCGCCATCAGGAAGATGAAGGAGCGGTTCGCCGGTGGCCACACCCTCGACTTCCAAGTGAGTCTCCTCTCCAAGGGTCTCACACGCACACAGCTGACGACCCCCAAACCCACAGGACCTGATCGCGCGGTTCACGCTCGACAGCGCGACCGAGTTCCTGTTCGGCGCCTGCGTGCACAGTCTCGAGTCGGACCTCCCGTACGCATACAACGACCCGATCGCGCCGCAGGGCATGCGCGTGCAGAGCACGGCGGACCGCTTCGCGGAGGCGTTCATGGGCGCGCAGTACGCGATCGCGATGCGCCTCCGCAAGGGCTGGTCGTGGCGGTTCGAGGAGCTGCACAAGGACACGTCCGCGGAGCACATGAAGATCGTCGACGCGTACATCCAGCCGATTCTGGAGGAGGCGCTGAGGAAGAACCGGGCTGCGAGCGGGAAGGAGAAGAGGGGCGGGGGCGCGGAGGGCGCGGAGGCGGAGATCGACGAGAACGAGACCCTGTTGGACCATTTGGTCAAGTTCACGGATGGTGAGGGTTGTGCTGTGGGAGTTGTGTGCAGCGCTGTGACTGACATGCCGTCTGCAGACCCGGTCGTGCTGCACGATGAGACACTCAACATCATGATTGCTGGCAGAGACACGGTCAGTCATTTCACGATTGGGTAGTCGTTGGTTGGTTGGACTCACGAGGGTCGTGTTTGCAGACGGCGACAACTTTGACATTCGCTGTCTACATGATGTGCATGTACCCACATGTGTTCAGGAAGTTGCGCGCTGAGATCATGGAGAAGATTGGGCCCACCCAGATGCCGACCTTTGACGACATCCGGAACATGAAGTACTTGCGAGCGGTCATCAATGGTGAGCATTGCGCTATAATGAATCAAGGAGTTGTTTGACACCCTTCTGCATAACAGAAACTCTGCGTCTGTACCCTGCAGTGTGCGTGTTTATGCATTATCATATTGACCGACGAGGCTGATGATCTAACCGATCAGGCCGTTCAACGTTCGGTGAGTAGGACCATTGTACAGAGTCATATCCAAGGACGCTGAAGCCGTCATACAGCGTGGCAAACCGCGACACTACAATTCCTAACCCCGACCCCACTGGGCCTCCCGTCTTCGTTCCTAAGAATGTCGGGTACGTGTTGTCCAGTTGAGAGAGAGGTCATGCGCTAACGACGTGTCCTACAAGTGTCGCGTACTCTGTCTTCTTGATGCACCGCCGCAAGGATTACTGGGGCCCCGATGGTGCGTTACACTCGAATCTCTACCCGCGTTCGGAGCCTGACGCCTTCTACAGCGTTGGAGTTCGACCCCGATCGGTTCGTGGACGAGCGGCTCAACAAGTACTTCACGTCGAACCCATTCATCTTCCTTCCGTTCAACGCGGGGCCGCGCATCTGTCTCGGACAGCAGGTACGTGGCGACGTCGTGCCGACGAGCTCGTGACGCTGAACCGCCCGTCGACCCTGGTTAGTTTGCGTACAACGAGATGTCGTTCTTCCTCATCCGCCTCCTGCAAAACTTCTCGCACATGGAGCTCGACCTCTCCGCGCAGCCACCCGAGGTGCGTGTCCCTCCGGAATGGGCGAGCGCGGAGGGCCAGAAGGGGAAGGAGAAGATTATGCCCAAGGCACACTTGACGCTGTATGCAGAGGTACGTGACACGCTTCGGGTGTGGTCTGGTTGCATCTCGAGATGCTGACCGGTGTGTGGCAGGGCGGCCTGTGGGTGAAAATGACCGAGGCCGAGCGGGACGCCTGAGCACAGGCTCGCGACGAGACGAGAGAACGACGTCACATCCCTATTGATTATGCACTGCAAGACGTGTACTGTATGTACGTGTACGATAGCCATATGCGTAGCACGAAGGTGTTCTGCGCCGAAGGAAACGGATGCCGTAAGAGGTCGGTGGGAGTTGCTGTATGCGGCATCAGCGCATGTCAGATTTGGAGACTCGCGCTTGCCTGAGCTCGCAGGCGCCGGGGTACTCGTCCGCAAAGCACGGTCGGTGCGGCGAGACACGTCGGGCGGCGTGTGCTGGAGAGAGTGCGTGCGTGGCGGGGCTACGTGTAGCGCGATGACTGGGAGACGTCGGCGGGGACGGAGGGCGAGGCGGAGGCGGGGAGTGGGCGCCCTGGCCGACGGGGACGAGCAGCGCCACGTTGCGGAGCTTGAAAAGGGTCGGCCTCACACGCAACGTCTGCACGAATCTTGTTGCAGTCCTCCTCGCTCGTCTCTCTCCCTCATCCTCTCTGTTTTCCGCCCATCCTCTCCCCGCCGTACAGCAATCATGGGTCTCTCCGTCTCCCGGCTCCTCTCTGGTCTCTTCGGCAAGAAGGAGATGCGTACGTATCGCCCATCGATGCCAGCGCGACGTTCAGCTAATTAGCGGCTTCCGCCGCCCCGATGTTCAGGTATATTGATGGTGCGTTCGCCCTCTCTCTCTCCAACGCGTGCACCGGGCACTCACAGGACGTGCAGGTCGGTCTCGATGCCGCTGGTAAAACCACCATTCTGTACAAGTTGAAGTTGGGCGAGATTGTTACGACCATCCCCACCATCGGTCAGTCGACCTACTTCTTCTCGTCTGCCCGCCACCTCTGATGCACTAGCGACCTTCCCTAGGTTTCAACGTCGAGACTGTAGAGTACAAGAACATCTCGTTCACCGTCTGGGACGTCGGAGGACAGGACAAGATCCGTCCCCTCTGGAGGCATTGTGCGTCGTCTCTTCCGCCCTCGGCGTCTCTGACGTGTCTCCGCCGGCCCCGCATCTGACTCTATCCCCCGCCACGCAGACTTCCAGAACACGCAGGGCATCATCTTCGTCGTCGACTCCAACGATCGGGAACGTATCTCGGAGGCGCGCGAGGAGCTCCAGCGGATGCTCAACGAGGACGAGCTCCGTGATGCCCTCCTGCTTGTCTTTGCCAACAAGCAGGATCTCCCCAACGCCATGAACGCCGCTGAGATCACGGACAAGCTTGGTCTCCACGGTCTCCGGCAGCGGACGTGGTTCATCCAGGTCAGTGTTCCTCACTCGCGTGCCGCGTCCTATCCTCAATGCTTACATTGAACCCCTTCAGGCTGCATGCGCAACGAGCGGAGACGGCTTGTACGAGGGTCTTGAGTGGTTGAGCGCCAACATCAAGCGGCGGGTGTAATCGGGCGTCCTCTCCGTCGCTTGTGGGTCCCCCTTCCCCTTGAACGTTGCCAATGTTCATGTCTTATGATCCTTACGATATCGAAGAGGGTTTCACTGGTCAGCTCCCTTTCCTCCTGCTTCGCCTGTCCGCACAAGTAGCCGCGTGTCGTCCATTCTCGTCCTCTGTTTCTGTCTCCCACTCTTCTTTGCCTTCCTGTGCCATATAACGTAACTCGGAGTCCATTTTCCTTATCGTACAGCCACTGTACGGGTGCCCGTGGCGGCCTTCAAAATGCTCTTCCGACTAGAGAAAGCATATACACTGGTATAATTTACGGTCATGATCGAACAGGACATCGGATGTGCATGTGTGTGCGGCGAGTATACCGCGGACGAGCTATGACGACGCAGTGCGCCACAGCAAGCTGGCACGTATGTAAGTACAAGTAGGTACACGTCCGTCGTGCATACGGGAGGCGAGGGGATCAGCGGTTCTCGCCGGGGAATAGTCGTCCGACAGCCTCGGCCTCTTTCCTGCGCTTCTCTCCCTTCTCCCGGGAGGGCGCGTCGCGACACTCCTGGCCGTACCGGGCGAGCTTGTCGAGGAGCGCGGCGAGACGCTTCGGCTTCACGTTTGCGTACGACGTCTGGCGGATCGATGCGACGAGGTACGCGTTCACTGCGTCGGACATGACCACGGACGCCATCTGGACCGGAGCGAGGGCAGGGGCGGTGGAAGCACAAGAGGATCGTCAGCGGCTCAATCGGGGCAATCACGGTGAGAAATCTGGCGCAAGGGAGAACGGGCGCACGGCCTCGGCGAGAGAACGGGAGAGGGAGAGACGGGCAGGGGACCAGGGCAAGGCAGATGACATACCGAGCGTAGTTCGGCGAAGGCCGCGCTATGGGAGTGGCCGTTGCGCTTGAGCTCCTCGTCGAGAAAGTCGACGTCGAGGAGGAGGTTCGCGACCGCGTTCTCGTTCATCATCGGGATGTCTCGGCCTGTGAGGAAGTCCTGTTTTGACATGGCGTGGAAGCCGTCAGCGTGCCTGTCGCTGCCATGCAGAGAGAAGGGGCGGCGCGTGGAATGCAGTGGCGAATGATGGGCGAGGGAGGGACGCACCAGGAAGCAGCTGGCGATGTAGCTGACGGCCCCGCGGTAGGCCTCTTCCTTGTATGTGTCCTTGAGCGCGAGCGAGTCGACGACGGTCGTGAGCCAGTTGACGAGCTCGTAGAGGTACATGCTCGGCGCGTCCTCGCGCGTGGTCGGCGTCCACTCGTACTCGGCGAGGCCGAAGAAGTCGTCCAGCTTGGAACTCATTGCCTCCGTCACCCGGGCCATCGCCTTCGTGCGCGTCGCAACGAAGGACGCAGCGGCGCTGACGCGTATCGTGCCGCCGCGCTGAGACGACCTGCGAGGTAAGTGCCGCGGACAGTCAGCCAGGAGAGGGCGATGGCGACGAAAAGAGCGTTACCGGATGTTCGTGAGCGAACGCTCGAGCTCTGCGCACGATATCTCGAAGTGCTCCAAGTTCGTGATGATCTGGGCGATCTGTGAGACGTTCGCGGTGCTCTGGGCTCGTTTCGCTATTGCTTCGCTGATGTACTGCGACAGAATCGTGTCCAGTGACTGTGGGACCGATGGAGCCGTCAGCGAATGCACTCATGCCAGTTGGATCTTATGTACTTTGCTCAGCTGATCATCAATATTGCGGTGATGTTGCGAGACCCCCTCGATAAACTGGTAGAAGTTCTGCACGAAGCTGCGGATCTGGGCACGGATCATGAGTAAGCGGGCTGCGGACCTTCCAATAATACCTGAGCGCGGGCGACGTACATCCTGACAGCAGAGGTAGAATCCCTGTGACCACGGTAGGTTAAGAGGGGCTGGGCTCCTGGCAGGGCGTTAGCTCATTGCGATAGAATATAGGAAGGTCACGCTTACTGCTGCAGCTGATCACGTTGATCTCGTGTGAGCCACACGGTGTCCATAACGCTCTCTTTTTCGCTGTCCTTCTCGACGTACATAGGTTGGAAGTCGTCTTGCGTAACGATCTGGAGCACAGACATGAGCACAGGAAACACGCTCAAGCGGAATCACTCACGTCCTCGAAGCGCTTTCCGAACTTGATCTCCAAAATGGAGACGTACTTCTCGAACAGACGAAGAATAAGTGAGTGTATGCTGGTGGTTGAGTAGGAATATGACTGCAAAGGTGTTAGCGGATGTCGATGCAACTACAGAGATGGCCATTGTACCTCTAGCGTCATAACGAAGCCCAAGAGCGCTTCCTTGACCTTCAAGTACGTGTCTGGGTCCTTTTCGTTCCTGAGAACATCTTCAACTGCATTGCTGAGTCTGCTGATGAGGGCGTCCCAGAGGTCCTCGACTTCACGCTCTGATCGGAAGCTGCCGGTTGTGTTCAACACATGGGTCTCGATGATGAAGTAACCAACGATTTCTTGTGTGATGGAGGGAAGGGAAGATAGCGGGAGCGGTTCGGGAATGATGAGGTCGGATTGCGCCTGGCGTATAACAGTAACCAGTCAGATTCAGCGCATAGCAGGAGGAGGTATGGGACCACACCTTTCGGTCGGCCTGGTACGACCGCCGAATCTCGTCTAACGAATCGAGAGCGCTGTATATGTGTATGCATTCGTATAGCGGCTTGAAGTCGACCTGGAGTTGTTCGTTGTCCAATACGTTGTCTGGTTAACGCACATGAGCTCATCCAGAGAACGAGATGGTGTAGAGAAACCATACACTCGGTCTTCTCATACGTGATGGACTCAACTGCGCTTCCTACACGGCTGGACTTGAGCATTGGGTCCTTGTCCCGGCGACTGCGCCATCGTCGTGTACGCGTCTCCATAGCCTCCAGCGCGAGCTGTCCGATCTGTGCACTGACGTTCCGGATGTCCAGCAGCCATTGCTTCATCGACGCCGTCACGGCATCCTTGATCTGCCCTCTCAGCGACGGTAGTGAGGAAAGCAGGTGTTGGAAGAGTGGGGTTTGCGATAGGGACGTCGGAGGCATACTCTCAATGTCTTCGAGAGACTGCAACGGGAGATATATTGAGACGAACAATACCGACACAGCGTGAGGTACGGACCCGCAGCGCACTCCAGTACTTCCCCTCCCCAACCATCTCTCCCACCCTGTTCACCACGTCCAAGATACGCAAACATGCCTGAAGGCCGTCAATGGCCTCGTCCAAGTTGGCTGCGGTCTTCTTGGTCTGCAAGAGCGCCTTCTTCTTCTCCACGAGACTCTTGCCGACTTGCGACACGCTTGCATCGAGTGTAGTGATCTTCTCCCGGAGGTTGGTGGTGTAGGACTTGATGGAGAATAGAGTCGAGACAGAGCTGATGAACTCTTGGTAGTTGTCCCCGCATATAGACTCTATCTCGGCATCCTTGGATTCGATAAGAGCCTGTAGGGTACGCAAATATGCCTCCTGCTGTCTATTGGCGTGAATCTGCTTGATTATGGGGCCTAGCTGCTCGAGGTTCTCAGACGAGGATGCCTGGTCAAGGAGATGGATTTGCTGCAGTTGCTGGTCAATGCTCTCTTGCGTGAACTGCGGCCTCCGTCGTGGCGGCATCCTGAGGCTGCCGTACGTTTCAACAGCAGAGCTATCAGCAGCACCAGTGCGTGGTGTAGTTGGAGACGAGTGGCGGAGAAGCGTATTGGTGTCCCGATTTGGCGGCTGTGTTTGGCAACACCTTCTGGACCAAACAAATCCTGCTGCCCGTCGGTCCGAGGTTGCCGCGCCTCATCTCTTTTGCGCTTGTCCGATCTTCTGGAACTATACAAATACCCGGTCGGCCATCCTCGTACCGGCGACAGTTGAGCGACTCACACCTTGACTCTCAACCTCCATCGACTATGCCTGTCACACTCGAGTTCGACGCCATGTAAGGAAGGACTGGTCTCTGTTAACCCTCCTGATCACGACTAATCCAAGTGTCTCGATAGTCTGTTCGACATGGACGGCACTCTGGTCGATTCGACCGATGGTGTCGTCGGTGCATGGGAACTCTTCGCTGAGAAGTATCCCGGTCTCGATGTCACCCAGGTGTTGAGCTGTAAGTCTCCAACTCACGTTCGCGACAGTGGCAGTCTAACCACACTGGCCCAACAGCATCTCATGGCGTTCGGACTGTGGAAAACCTGAGGCTCCATTGTGGGGTGACGGATCCCGATGAACTTGAGGTGTGGCAGCCCCTGTTCGCGCCGCCAGTCGAGTCATTGACGTCTTCGGCAGGCAGAGGCCCGGCGGTTTGAAGAGGCTATTGTGGCAGAATCAAAGAAGAATGGCCGGCAGGGCATAGTCGCTCTGCCAGGTGTTCACGAGATCATGCAGGAGGCAAGTTGACAAATTGCGGAAGACGCCTCTCGTGTGTAACCTGACATGTTAACGCCAGTTGGCCCCGTATTGCAAACTCCCAAAGCCGAAGTGGGCAATCTGCACATCGGCCACGATTACCTACGCAACATCTGCCTTGAAGGCAGTCGGGGTTCCTATCCCGGACGCATTTGTGGTATCGGAGGATGTGGAGAAGGGAAAGCCTGAGTTTGTCTAGCGATCATAGACTCCACATTTGTATGCTTGCTGACGACCATCACAGGCCCGACCCGTACCTGCTCGGTGCCAAGCGTGCAGGTGTCGACCCTACACGCTGCCTCGTTGTGGAAGATGCCCCTGCGGGTGTCCGCAGCGGCAAGGCGGCTGGCTGCAAAACCCTTGGTCTCATCACATCTCACACGCGTGAGCAGATGGAAGACGTCAAGCCGGATTGGCTCGTCCCCAATCTTGCGAGGTGAGTGTTGACGTTCAGCAGGTTGCTGACAGACACCTTACCTCCTGAATAGTGTGACGATGAAGCCGACTGAGAATGGAGTTCAAGTCGTGATCAATACAGAGTAGAAGCGACGAAGTGAACGCCCATTGGATACTCCCTTCCTTGCAGTAGATCTAGATGTCTGGATATATGCTAGGGGTTCGATAGAATGCGGAACATCCGGTCACCGTAGCTTGACATATAGATCTATCGGGCGCCGAAATCCTGTAGAATTGCGTCATGTCATTGAGAACGAGCAGCAATATAACATGAATCGCATCTTACCACCTTCCCCCGCGGCACCAAGGTGTTCTGCAGGTCCGAATCCTATATCCATGAGCACTTGCTCAAAGCCATCAGGGCGAAGCTTCAAGTGTCTGGCATTTTCCTTGAGCCTCTGACCACAAGCTCAGCACATGCGCCTTGGGAACAATACGGACGAACGTATCCTACCGGGTCCATACGCTTTGCTTTTGCGTACGTATCCCATTCCTGTGGCTCCAAGACAAAGGTACCACCTGGTTTCAGGACACTATGGACTCGACGAAAGAATGTCATGAGCCCTTCGTCTCCGTCGTTGAGGTGTATCCACTTCGACAAGGAGAATCTGCAACTGAGGTAACTATTCGCAGGTCTCGTGAGAACCCGGTTTCGCACTCACGCGACCACGACATCGTATCCGTCCGCGTCTTCCGGGATTTCAGTCTTCACCCAGTCTGCCGCACGGAAAGACACGTTGTGTGGGAACCTATCCGCCGCATCCTTATGTGAGGATCCATCTGTTATCGGCAGCGGCCCAAACATATGTTCGAAAGAGGAGGGGAAGTAGTCCGTGATTTCATGGTCCAAGGGTAACTCCCCGCTGTCAGAGGTCGATACGCGTCGGCGTTTTCTGCTTTCGCCATTCGCCTCGCCGTTGTCCAACTGACGGCTAGTCGACGCGGCAGTAGGTGGTTTTTGCTGGCTCCAGACGGACCGTCGGTGCTTCCAGGCCGCTCTGACCAGCGTGTCGTCGATGTCCACGCCAATGACACGTCTAGCACCCAGACCCTGTGCTTACGCTTGAAATGAGTCCATGGCCAGTTACCGCAAATGAGATTGCAGGGACCTACCAATCTCGCAAGTCACGACGCCCTCGTTGCAACCGACATCCAAGACACGTTTGCCTTTGAACAGTTCGCGAGGAACGAGCTCAAGTCGCTGATCATTAGCTGCCAGACGCTTGTTGTAATAGCTATATGATAGACGCATTAGTTAGCATGTCCACCACAGCTCGAGAGCTGCCCATTCACCCATGGTAATTTCCATGAATTGGATGCTGGCTCGTAGAAGCCATGTCGATGGTCGAGCAGTGAGTTCAACGCTTACCGGAGCGCCGAACAACGTCACTTAGACTCGGCGCGATTGTGGCTGTTTGGTCCTAGCCTGTCTGTCCAACATGCACGTTCGAAAGGTTGCCTTGTCACTCAAGGCCAACAATTTCCTGTCTCTATCAACCAATAGCTCGCTTCCACGGGCGATTTCACTGCATTCTCGAAGGTGATACCGTGACAGTCCGTTCACATGCAAACATTGAGGTCGCGTACAGTACAGAAACACCCATGAACCCTCTGGAAGTGGTGATCGTGCAACATGGCTACCAACGGTCGTCAGAGTCGTTCGGTATGAGTGCAACGGGAAGACTTACGTACCTTAGGGCTCGCTGCGACGAGGATCACTGTCCCTTCCGGTGCCGCCTGCCATGCGATGACCCGGCCTCCGACGACTGGTGCAGCTTCTTGAGACAGTCGATGTCCCGCAGCAGCCTGGTCAGCTTGTCCGTGGGCCTCTCCAGCGAGGTGCCCGCCGGCTCGGCCTTGTCGTCGACGTCGAAGATCTTGTCGACGAGGGGATACAGCGCAATCCTCGTCCCGTCGTCGTGCCACGGGAGCGCCTGGATGATCATCAGGGCCAGCATCTTGTCGTCCATCCCCGTGCCGTACGCTTGCAGGAGCCTGTTGTCCGTGATGAACCCCTGCGCGAAGTCGGCGAGCGACGTCCCCTCCTCGTACTTGCGTGCGTGCATCCGGCGGTAGACGCGGATCGCCTTGAAGCCTCTGCCAGCCTCGACGTGGATGTGGCGGATCTTGTCCCACATCTCCTTCGCGCTGTTGCATAGGAACAGGCCGCTGGTACGCATGTAGTCCGGGGAAAGCATGCGGTCGATGATGAGGCATGCCTCCGCGTCACGCCCCTCCCATTTGCTGAGTCGCCTCTCCGCGAGTTCCCTCTCTTCGGGCGGAAATTCCTCTCCTATGACTGGCCGAGCATCTTCTCCTGTCACGATAGTCCACCGCCCCGCTGCCGCAAGGAGGGCCTGGGTGCGGGTAGCCCACAAAGGATACCGGTCATCCGCCTCGTCGGAGTAAGGTTGGGAGAGGCGCTCGCGTTCGAAGGACACGACTAATTCGAATATTTCCGAATCGATTCGTGTGTCGTAGCGATCGGTCTTGGACGGAGACATGTGTTTGCTCAGTGGTGAATACAAACGTAGAGGAAGGCGGAGTTGGCAAGTTGCAAATGGGCGCTTCGCGCGCGCTACCTCCTTGTATGTATTCACTCAGAGGACCTCTGGAACACGCCACAAATTGACAATTCGGACTAGTACAGCTCCAGATACATAACAACGTCATCACATTCGAAAGTCACCGCACACGAGAGACACTGTAATCAAGGAGGTATTGTAGCCAGACTTAGATGACTTCTGAGCAAGTAGGCTATGGTCGTTAAGCGGAAGCAAAGCAAAGCGAAACGAAGCATTTTGACGCGTCTAGTACTCGCCCTCCTCCTCAGCATCGCCAGAGTCGGTGCCGACCTCCTGGTAGTCCCGCTCGAGCGCGGCAAGGTCCTCACGAGCCTCCGAGAACTCACCCTGTGACAAGCAGTGTCAGTGAGAGACACGGAAGCTCGGAATGGTTGGGAACTCACCTCCTCCATACCCTCACCAACGTACCAGTGAACGAAGGCACGCTTGGAGTACAGAAGGTCGAACTTGTAGTCTATTGAGGGGCAAAAGTGTCAGGAACCGTGTTGATCATCTCGTGGAATAGGGACGCACCAAGACGGGACCACGCAGCCGAGATAGCAGTCGTGCTAACAGAGCGTCAGACCAGACACAACATCATGGAGCAAACCGCTCACTTGGAAAGCATGCACAAGCTGCGAGTCGTCTTAGCAAGATCGCCGCCAGGTACGCAAGCCGCGGGCTCGTTGCAAATACCGAGCTAACATACAGAACTCGTTAGCATAGAACAAGATGACCACTAAGAAACGGATTCTGACCTTGAAACCGGTCAAGCACCAGTCGACGAACTGGATCGTCTTCTTGGTCTTGATGCTAGCAACGGCAGCAGAGGTGTCCTTGGGGACGACATCACCGCGGTAGAGCAAGCAGCACGCCATGTACTTGCCCTCGCGGGGGTCGCACTTGACCATCTGGTTGCCAGGCTCGAAGCACGAGAAGGTCATCTCAGAGACCGTGTTCTGCTCGTGGTGGGCCTTGTCGGCGGAGATGAGCGGCGCGAAGCTGGCGACGGGGAAGTGGATACGAGGGAAAGGAACCAGGTTCGTCTGGAACTCGTTCAGGTCGACGTTCAGGGAGCCGTCGAAACGAAGCGAGGCGGTGATCGACGACACGACCTGGGCAATCAAGCGGTTCAAGTTGACGAAGCTGGGCTGCGCAACGTTGAGCTTGTGCTTGCAGATATCGAAGATCGCCTCGTTGTCAACCTAAAACACACGCGCAGGCCGACTATGAGACCGGTTTTGCGAACGATGTCAGCGATAGATAGCGCACCATGAACGAGCAGTCGGAGTGCTCGAGGGTCGTGTGGGTCGTCAAAACAGAGTTGTAGGGCTCGACGATCGAGCTCGAGAGCTGGGGAGCGGGGTAGACACAGAACTCAAGCTTCGACTTCTTGCCGTAGTCGTTGGCGAGACGCTCCATGAGCAGAGCACCGAAACCCGAGCCGGTTCCACCACCGAACGAGTGGAACACGAAGAAGCCCTGGAGACCCGTGCAGTTGTCCGCCAGACGACGGATCTTGTCCATGACGGGGTCAATCAACTCCTTGCCGACGGTGTAGTGACCGCGAGCATCTGCCCCGCGACGCGTCTGGTCAATGTTGAACGCCCAACATGATCACCAACATGGACTCACAGTTGTTGGCCGCATCCTCCTTTCCAGAAATCATCGTCTCAGGGTGGAACAGGGACCGGTAAGGACCCGTCTTGACGTCGTCGATGGCGCCAGGCTCAAGATCGACGTAAAGCGAGCGGGGGACGTACTTGCCCGAACCCGTCTCGGAGAAGAACGTCGAAAAGCCGCTGTCGCTGTGAGACGGCGAGCCCTCAGCGGGACGACCGTCAGGCTGGCAGCCAAAGACGCGAACATGTCAGAGAGCGAGGGGAAAGAGGAGGAGGACACCATACGTTCAACCCGTGCTCGAGCGTGTAGAGCTCCCCTATGCGCGTCACATTTGAGCGCAAAGCTGGCGATAAGGGGAGGCAGCGACTTACAGCATGCATTACCGATTTGAACACCGGCCTGCCCGACGTGTAGAGAGATAACTTCACGCATGATGACGGAGACGGATGGGAGGAGATGAGGGTTCGGACAGAGGAGGGTCGCGACGACGCCCGCCCTCCCTCTTCCGTACAAATCCTTCCCTTGCACACGATTATGATATCAAATTTGGGACTATCCGGCACGCGCTCGTCGCACATCCTTTGTCCCTCCTCCAGTGCCCGTCCTCGGAGACCGTTCGTATACATCTCTACTCAATCTACGCCTTCAAGGCGAGTCTAGCGTTGCGAGACGGCGACCCATTGCGTTCTCAGTATCAAGATTTGTGGGACAAGACCACGCGCGCCTATTAGCATATGTTCAACGCGTGTTCACCTGTTTGCCGAAATCCTAGCTCAATCTAGCACAATCTGCGCAGACTTTTTGCCCGAAACCACAGCTGCTCGACTCAATCTCCGGAACCGCGAGAAACTGAATGAGGAAGCGTCGATGAAGACTGGAACTCAGAGTCTTGGACAGCGTGGTGCCAGTGTTCGCCCGCACTAGAATCTCTATTCCTATCGTGCAACGAATTCCAAGGATTACAACGGCAATATAAGGATGGTATGATTGCGAATGCTTGTCCCGCCGAGAGAGCAAGCCAGGGATATCGATATGCGTGCTATGCGTAAATTCGTGACGGAAGGTGTGAATGAGAGAACCAGCTACCAAATGACCACCGAGAGCAATGCGAGAGCGAACGCGTCAATCCGCTTAGTACTCGCCGACCTCCTCAGCCTCGGCCGAGTCGATACCAACCTCCTCGTAGTCCTTCTCGAGAGCCGCGAGGTCCTCACGAGCCTCGGAGAACTCTCCCTCCTCCATACCCTCCCCGACGTACCAGTGCACGAAGGCGCGCTTCGAGTACAGGAGGTCGAACTTGTGGTCAAGACGGCTCCACGCGCTCGAGATGGCAGTCGTGTTCGAGAGCATGCAAAGACTGCGTGTGACCTTGGCGAGGTCACCACCGGGGATGTGCGCCGGAGGCTCATTGCAGATGCCAAGCTTGAAACCAGTTGGGCACCAGTCAACGAATTGGATCGTGCGCTTGGTCTTGATAGCGGCGACCGCAGCGTTGGTGTCCTTAGGCACAACATCACCACGATAGAGCAGAGCGCAGGCCACTGGAGGCAACTTCAATGCTACGTAGCGGTTGTGATAGATCGTGGATACGCACTGTACTTGCCCTCACGGGGGTCGCACTTGACCATCTGGTTGCCAGCCTCGAAGCAAGTGAAGGTCATGTCGATGACCGAGTTCTGCTCGTGATGCGCCTTCTCAGCGGAGATGATCGGAGCGAAGGTGGCAAGAGGGAAATGGATGCGAGGGAAGCTGTGATGCAACGTCAACAATAGAGCGGAGATTCCTCTGACTAGATACGCACGGAACCAAGTTGGTCTGGAACTCGTTCAGGTCGACATTGAGGGAACCATCGAAACGCAGGGAAGCGGTGATCGAGGAGACGACCTGAGCGATGAGACGGTTGAGGTTGGTGAAGCTCGGGGATGTGATGTTGAGGCGCTTCTTGCAGATGTCGTAGATAGCCTCGTTGTCGACCATGAAGGAGCAGTCGGAATGCTCCAGGGTGGTGTGGGTTGTGAGGACAGAGTTGTAAGGCTCGACGACGGAGTTGGCCATCGTGGGGGCGGGGTACACGCTGAACTCCAATTTCGACTTCTTGCCGTAGTCGGTAGAGAGGCGTTCGAGAACGAGGGCACCGAAGCCGGAACCAGTTCCACCGCCGAACGAGTGGAACACGAAGAAGCCTTGGAGACCATTGCAGTTGTCCGCCAGACGACGAATCTTGTCCATGACGACGTCAATCTGCTCCTTGCCAATGGTGTAGTGGCCACGAGCGTCTGGGAACACTATCAGACAATGGAACCAGAGGTCGAGAAAATTTGCAACTCACAGTTGCTGGCGGCATCTTCCTTGCCCGTTACAAGAGTCTCGGGGTGGAAAAGACTCCTGTAGGTACCGTTCCGTACCTCATCAATGACGTTGGGCTCAAGGTCGACGTAGAGTGACCGAGGCACGTGCTTGCCGGAGGAGGTCTCCGAGAAAAAGGTGCTGAAGCCATCATCGTGGTGAGACGGGGAACCCTCCATGAGGCGACCATCGGGCTATACGCCACGTCAGCACATAGACATGGGGAAGGTCAAGAATGGGGCTTACCCCAAGACCGTGCTCGACGGTGTACAACTCCCCTGCGGAGCAATCATACAATTATCAGCATTTCCGCATACAGACACCTCAGAACAGATTGAACGGCAAAATGACGCGTCGATCGCAAGGTTTGACACGACCTCTGTATGCAAGAGGGATGAAAAGGGATTGACAACTCACAGCAGGCGTTACCGATCTGCACACCAGCCTGACCAACGTGGACGGAGATGACTTCACGCATCTTTTGAACGAGCAATCAAAGAACTGTGAGAGTCCGCGATCAGCATTCGCAGTACGACCGACGCGTATTGACAGACTTACAAGGGGGGTATTTGAGCGGGTCAAGGAAGAGGTCGAGAGACGACGCGCAAACAGCGAGGGCGGAGGGTTTAAGTCGAGCCAGGCAAGACCGTGCTGACCCATCTGTTCCCACGCTCATCTTCCCCGCCCCAGTCTGCCCCAGTCCACGTCTGATCGCCTAGATCGCACCATGCACAAACGGCATTGGACAAGCATTGGTCGCGTATTATGACGCGGGACTGCCCTCCTCGTGTGGACGGCGTGCGGAACATCTCTATTGTGCTGGCGCGGTACTTGCGTTATTATTTACATGCTCGGAAGAGTGATATCATGTGGTAATCAAACTGTCCGTGAATTAGACAATGATGCTATGGATGTTGGAGAAACCCAATAGTGCGAATACACGAGGTCCGAGGTCCGAGAAGGGATGCAAGTGTATGTGTTGTATGCTTTATGGATAGCTAGATCAATCGGAAGGATTCGAGTGTCCGGCGGACCCGTTAATCTTGTCCTTTGTCGAACGTAAGGTCGACGTTGCACGCTTCGTCCCATTCTCCACCTTCTTTGAGCTTTTGCGCATGAACAGCCTGACATCACCATCCATCAGATTCGTCACAGTCAAGTCATGCTCAGGTACATGAGTGCGTACTCGACCAGAGACTGCCAGATGCGCAAGCCGTGCATAGGTATGAACTGGGTGTGGACCTGCTGCTCCGAGACAGACTGTTGGGGAGCCTTGAGAGGATGGTCGTGGGGATCGAACGCGGCGCGGAACGCATCAGATGTCCTAAGCTTGGGGACCTTCCGGTGAGTGACAGGTGCGCTATGATAGAGGGTCTTCTTCAACAGCGCGACGGCTTCGTGCTGCAGGAATGTAAGCTTCATTCAAGCGTGACACTACGACAATGGAACATACGGTGTCTCTCCTTCCAGCGATGGCACTTGCAGGCGGATGTTCGTTCTGCAGGTCCAGCGGTCCTACGGACACATGTGAGGAACATGACAAAATGCGATTGAACGACGCTTACCCCAACGTCTCTGGGGTTCCATCTCCCCAACAGACAGAGTGTCGTCCGGGATCGTGAGTCGTGAGTGTCGGGGTTGCAGCTCATCGTGGATGAGTCCCTGCTCCCGGGCATGTTCCAGAAGACGTTGAGCCTTGGCCTCATAGCGCTTTCGCTTGTGGATAACATGTTCGGCGGTCCTCTTGTACTTCTTGTCCCAGGCCTCCTGTCCACCCAGCCATCGACGAACTGGCTGCTCTTTGATGACACCGATCTCTTGGGGTTTGAGGCGAAGCGCTTCGATCTCTTCGGGGGGCTCCATCGGACGAACTTTGCCTGAGACGTCCACGCGCTCTCTGATCATGAGGATCCCAGGGATGTCCTGAAAATCATTAGTTCAGGCGAGAATAGTATTTAAAGGAGGAAGGAACATCGGTCTAATCCGTACCTTCGCCTCGTCCTGTTCACCAGTTGTGATGTCTGGCAGGCTCTCTGCATGACCCTCCTTGACCTCCACCTCTGCGACCGCCTCGTTGGATTTGTACTTCTCGACGTCGGACCTTGCTGGGCTCAAGAATGACTTGGGAGAGCGAGAGCGAGACGAGTTCTCGCGCGCAGATGAGTCCTCGGTCTTGTGCCGCGGAGACGAATCGGAGATCTGGGAGGGCGGTCTATGAAGCTCAGGAAACGGGTTCCGCTCCAGATGTTCGTCCGGGTTATCGGTGACGTGCTTCACGAATTGTGCGATTGCCCTATAGGCATACTTGGCCTACCACGGGGCGAGCTATTCAGCTTCTGACGTTTCAGGATTCCCATAGAACACCTACCGGTTCCGTGAAGGTGAAGACGGTCAACACATGACACATGTCTGAACATCGGTGGTCAACACATTTCAAGAGTAGCAACAGAGGCGTACATACCATCATAGACCTGCAGATGAACCTAGGAGGGATCGTCACGACTTGCATAGACATCCTCGACATTGGCGTGCTTACCTTGGTTGGCGTCCGGAACTTCTCCGCATTCTCTTTCTGTCGACGTCCGTCACGGAGAACACCCTTCCTCACAGGATACTTGTCGGGATGCGCAGCTTTGTGGGCGAGGTAGACAATCTCGTCTCTCAAACACTCGCCGTTACCTGCGAGAATGTACAAAGGGCAGAGGTTGCCGAGAGACGACTGGAGGATGGGCGATACCAGGGGATGCGATAACTGCCTGTATGTTACGTTAGCCCCCGTAACACTACCCAGAGCGAACTAAACCTACTCGGTGGTCGCGTAGAGCTGGATCTGAGCACACAGTTCCAGAGGGGTGGCATTCGGGTCGTCCATCAAGACTTTGGGGGGCTTCGGTTCCCAAACGTCCCGAGCGATGTCGGCGTCTTCATCGCCGTGGGCTTCACCGCGACTGTCGGTATCTGCCTCTTCAGCGTCGGATCCCGACTTCTTGGGTTGTGGAGAGGGAGACGATTCGCTGTCGGACACATCAACACCGCCTTGTGACTGCATCTCCTGTTGTGATGGAATCTCTTCTGGGTTGTCCTGTAGATCCTTCGAGTGCACTTCCTCGCCTCGCTCGACACTTTGTCGCAGTCGTTCCTTGGCTTGATCAACAGCTTCCTCGGTGTCGGGCTTTAGCTTGTCAGCATGTCCGGGCTGCGGGGGAGGTTTGGTCTTCGTCTGGGTCACGCGAGTGTATCCGCCTTCTGGTTTCGGATGCACCGGCCAGAGCGTCGAATGTTTGTGGATGAAGCCATGCGGAGGGATGATGTCCTGTCAAACTCGTCAGGAGGGCTACGTCACGCTGTGAGACCCAGACAAACCGTCTCTGTGTTCTTCATGACACTGGGAAAGCTGTGGGTTAGATCAACCCATGGGCTGATGAGGACAGCACCGGCGGGCTGTGGAAGTCCCAGGTCTCGGAGCACGGTGAGCGCGGTCAAGCAAAGACTAGCTCCTGCAGAATCGCCTGCAAAGACCAGTTTCGACGGTGGAACGGCCTTGTGCACGGCGCCCGGGGGCGGCGTCGTCAGGTAGAAGTCTGTACGAGTCCCGATGATCTTAATTAGCACCTTTTCGTACATCATCCTGCAATGACATGCTTACACGCTGCCAATACATCTTGTAGTGGACACGGCCAGGGGTATTGCGGTGCTTTGCTGCAGTTTGAGAGTCAGCGAAACAGCGTATGAGGAGGATAAGCTCGGCCGAACTCACCGATAGTTCACGGCGAAGGCACGACCCCTGATTTTCCTCGCTGGTGGCAGTGTAAGTGGTGGCACGAGCGCCTGTATGCGGTGACGTCATGCAGCACATACCATACCGAATGACCTGGTAGCGGTGCGTGTCTGTGCATCCGGCCATCAGCATGTTTGCGATATTGCGGCACTCGAGAGATTACTCACTAATCGAGCCCCAGAAGAATGCACCTGCCGATCCTCAGCACGGAAAATCCCGCGGGGAATACACCGGCCACTCACCTCCGTGAACATACAGCTGAAACAGAACATGGATGAGTGCCGCAAATACGGAGAACAATGCATGTGATTCACCATGACCCTGTCCAGATGCTCCATGCGCAGGATGGTCTTCTCTTCGTCCGTATACTTCGCGTCCTCGGCAAATTGGCCATCCTCCAG
The DNA here is from genome assembly GCA_022605405.1 of Earliella scabrosa. Taxonomy (NCBI): domain Eukaryota; kingdom Fungi; phylum Basidiomycota; class Agaricomycetes; order Polyporales; family Polyporaceae; genus Earliella; species Earliella scabrosa. The sequence goes on along the minus strand of JABYQQ010000005.1, from coordinate 1,539,959 downwards.
ATAGTCCTTCTCCGTGATCCATTCCGCATCTATCCACTCAAGCCCGCGCACTTGCCACCATCGTTCTCCCCCTACCACATGCTTGAGTTCGTCGGGGCCGAACCATTCAATTAGAGTATCTGCAGCTTGGTTGCACGAGGACAACGGAATCTTGATGGGCACGACAGCGGACCAGAAGGGGGCTGGGACATGTGTGTTCGTGCTGAACACGGGAGGTCAGAGCCACAAGTGAATCCGCGTCAATAGGTGCACATACAACGCTTGCAAGGACTCCACAGTATTCTTAGTGCCGAGTTCTATGAACGACTTGACGATGTGGAACGCCCTTGGGAGAATGTCGACGTCATACTATGGTCCACCTCTGGGTCAAAGACTCACTCGTCGTAAAAGATGTCATCCCAAGCTTGCTCGGAGCTATCGCCGTCCTTTAGCTTGAGGCCTTTACGCTTGGTGTGTTTAAAGAATGTCTTGAGGACGACTGGAAGAGACAACGTGGTTGGGACTTGATATGCGGGACTAAGACGTGCGCCCATCATTGAACCGTACCTGGTGTGATGTGAACGGCAGCTGATGCAGTCGTTACAGGCATGAGACGAGCTAGAAGTGTAGTGTAACGAGCGATATAGAATAGAGACTATTGTTGTGTGTACAGTAGATGTGGGAGGGTGAAGGAGGAAGCCAGGGTGAACGTGCCCGATGTAGGGCGGGAGGGTGACGGTGCGCGTCAGCCACCGACGCGCGCTGACACGCGTGGAGCGCCTGTCAATCCGTTCCCTCTACGCATATGGACAAGACTCACACCACTTCCAAGCTCGATCCAGGTTCGCAGAATGTGGACAGCGAATGCATTACAAAACACCTGAAAGATACTACATGAGACACCTAAGATAAGCACGAGCTATAGCAAAACAGACAACCGCCGGATGGTGCTACAACAACAGAGCGAGCGGTGGAGACGATGTGAGGTTAATGATCAGAGCAGTGGGACGACATCTAGTAGTATCATATCACAACGTATTCGTTCGTCAAGGACTGTGGGTCACGGTCCTTCCGTGAGGCCGTTAGGTCGTTGGTCATGATTCGAGGACTTCAGCGACGCGACATTCCCTGGCCTTGCTGTTGGAGGTAACGGTCGATCTTCTGGCGCCATTTGATGTAGATGCCTTCGCTAGGGGAGGGGTTGTACTGGCAAAGACCGAAGAGGACGAGTTGTTCCTGTTCTGAGTTAGACGCGGGGATTCGGTATGTTTAGCTGTGCCTAGCGCACCTGGAAACCGGGTATAATCCATACTTGCTCGCGGGCTATAGATTACGTTAGCTCAGATGTGGCAGAGCAGAAATCGGAGATAAGGCACACCTCTGCGGACGATCTCCATAGCCTCGCTCGCTTCGATCCGTCGAGAGTACATCACTGCATGACGTCGCTGGGGTCAGTTGCAGTATGCACTATGCACTGCTGTAGTACGCACAGTAAGCCGCAACAACGGTAGCGCTGCGAGACAGGCCTTGGACACAGTGCACGAGGACCACACCACCCGTACTGACAGCCTCGTGTATGAAGCGGCAGGCAGCGGGAAGGTGAACGAGCAGGTCAGCGTAGTCCACATCCTCGACGCGAATGCGGAGGTGGCGGATGCCAGAAGCCGGGTTGTCCGCCGGGATGGGCTCGGAGCCAACTGAGACGATGTGCGTGATACGTCTATCGGCCAGCGTCCTAGGAGAAATGGCAGCGTCGATCCTGAGTAGTAGACATAAGAGTGTTCCATTAGAGAAGAACTGTCATGGGGAAGCAGTGCCGGGAAGACATACGTTCCCAGATAGAGCTTGCCCTCTATGACGGCGTTGATGTTTCTCCAGACCATCCTTGACCTTGACCGTGTGTGCTACCGTGGGCAGACTTGTGCCGTTGACGTCGCGTTCGAACCGCGGATGTCTTGGGCTCGGTGCATCGGAGCATGCTGGGTTTTGTAGGACCCGCGAGCCGGCGGTCTCGTCGCCTGTGCCCCGCCGAGGTACAGCGAGAGAGAGAGTCGCGGTGAAGTTCATGGCCGGAAACACACCTCGCGTCATGGCAGTTGCTGAGTGCAGGGCGATGACCTTGCACAGCCAAATCCGACTTGTCCCTCCCGGAGCGCCTGCACGTGAGCGTGTCACATCCGAAGCGCCCGACGTGTCGCGCCGACGTCATTGCGCTGCCATGTCTGCCATCGACCCCGCCCTCCGCTCTCTCCTGCGTCGCTGAAGCTGTAGTCCATGCTGTGCTTCGCCTCTCCGTCCTCCACCCGGCTGCGGGCGAGCCCCTCGACCCCTCGGCACCCATCCTCTTCTCATGCTCCCGCACATCCCCGCATCTCGTCCATTGTGCACCATTTGGCGATACAGGGACAGCATGCTCCTCCGGCGTATTGATCCAGCTTCCGTGTGACTCAAACCCACTTCCAAGACGGCTTCGACTGATCACAATTAGCATGCAAGGCACCGGCTCCCCCATCTGTAGAAGCACTCTACTTTCCCCGTGTCAGGATCTGCCATGATTTTGCCAAGTACAGACACCGTTCAGATCTCGGTAACTTCCCTGCCTTCCGAACGGCATGGGCACATGTGGCCTTAGGCTGCAATCTCCGTCTCAACAGCCATCTTCTCGAATGTCAATTTGATGCTCCTTCGTGACTTCTCGTCCTGCCGGGCTGAGTTTCGACAAACGATATGCGACAAAACATGACTCCGCCTATGTTTCGATCACCGGGGATATGTCGCCACGGCACGTCCTCTGGCCCACTGGTGCGATGTCAGCTCTCATTCCTATGTTATAGCTTTAGCAATCTCTGCGGCCCCGAGGCGTTCACCAGCGTCTGGTCCACCTCGTGTCGTTGAACTCTACCTCTGGGCGCGGTCGAGCTGAGGGTCTCGGACACCACCAACACGGCCGAGCCTCTCCTCCGTCTGCACAGTAGCATACCGATCGCGATCCCAGGCAGTGCCTTGAATGCATACTGCGTGAAGCGAGTCCTCGTGGACGGAGTGGGCAGAGAGGCTGTAAAACAAGGCGGTGATCCTTCTCTAACCTACTTACCTAATTCGGCAACCCTGCCCCATGCGAACGAGCCGCTCCGGCGGGTTACACTCCGGACGACTAAATCTGCTGCTCCTGCTGCTTAACGTAGATCGTCCTGCGCCGCTGTCACAGTGCCGTAAATGCTTCGCGAGCTTTAAGCACAACCATGTGGAGAATCTCGGAAATCTTTGCAATATATACGTAGTATGCTGGATACATGACACATCACTGCTCGTGCATTATGGAAATGGCTCGTTCTTAGTGGGTACAGCCTGCTATTATATCATCGTCGTAGCTGCAAGAATGGGACTGTCAGTCAGAACATCGTGCATGGTCGGGGATATCAGAAACTCACTCCTTGGGCAACATATGGTATGACGGCTCGACGCATGTGTGGTATATGATACACGATCTAATCTCCGATGTAGTGGCGAGAGAAGAGGTCATTCTGGATCCAAAGCACCTGCGACATGTCAGGAACACGAAGCATAGAAACAGTTGAAAGAATAGATACCTTGTTGATAGCCATGACAGCTTCTATTTTGTCGGTTGCGGAGCACACACTCTCCGGAAGCTGCAAGATAGCTTGATGCAGCACAGACTGAATCCAGCCCAGCGTCAACGCGATATCGCGATCTATGTCGACAACTGTCAATGTCAGATACGAGTATGGAGAAGATGAAACGTACATGGCACGTTCAAGGGCGCAATGCCCATGGTGCGCTGATGCTTGAATGGCGAAGCACCTGTGTGCATGATGCCGACCTTGTCCATGTACGCCCAAGTCTTGCCCTTCGAGTAGTCAGCCGTCAACACGCGACGTGCCCACGCCTTCATGAACACCTGCAACGTCGATTAAACTCAACGCCACCGACATGTTTAACGCTGAAACGTACCTTCCGGAACACGATCTGTGCGCTGTCGAGCGTTAGCTCCTCGAGCGTCTGGGGCAGGGGCCCATCAAAACCCTAAACGATCCCGATGAGTCGGAATACGGGAACGACATTGCAAGCAAGAGGCGCATACCTGATTTCTGGTCATGAACACTTTCTTCGTGATGTCGAACTCGAAGAGCTTCGCGTACATCCCGTCCACCAGGGCTGGGATGACATCGTGTACGGCGGGGGCAATCTTACTGATGAGTTCGGCGTCGCGAGAGGTGAAGTTGAGGAAGTCGGTGAGGTAGGCGATGCGGTCCTCGAGCGACGTCTTGATGAGGAGGGGGTCGACCTCCTGCGTGAAGATGGGGCATGTCGGGCCGTCGTAGTCGGTGTGCGACGAGGCGGAATGGAGCGGGGTCTGCGAGTTCTCGGTCCCAGTGGGCGAGTGGGAGCCGCTGGATCGGCTACCAGTGATCGTGCTCGTGCTGCCAGAAAAGGGGCACACGAGCGGTTCATGCGAATCAAGCGTCAGGCCCGCGAACTTCGATTCCATGATGGAAGTAAGAACGACGTCGACGGAGGGGTGAGAGGGGATCAGAGGGGGGCTGTCCGGGCGAGAGAAATCGGTAGCATTCGAGTCGGCGCATGCTGGGGGATTTATGTGAGGACTCCAGGTTGAGCGTCGTTCGGAGGAGACAGGGTCAAAATGTTGGCAACGCGCAGCACCAGGGTGGTCGAGAGGTCGAGATCGGAGGGGTAGACGACCTGGCTGAGCGCGAGAGCGGTCCAGGCGTCGGTGTCGACGCCAACGCGGCCAAACCGGTCCATCTGCAACGCCACGTGGGTGGCACTTTCCTTCTTAGGCCAGCATCCGCACCTCGTCGTGCCTGTTCCGCCGGCTCTCCAAGCCACAACGGCGGTTTTGTAAACCCCATGTGGGCAGAGTATACAGCTGACGGCACTATGTGGTGGTCAATGTTGCCCCGGGCTCCTCGAGATAATTGCAGGCCCTGAATTCAGCGAGAAAAACTCAGCTAGCTGAGGCTCGGCGCCCCGGTCGCCGATACTTGTACGTACGAGGTTCTCGTGTACTGCCAGACAGTCTGTCATTCTACCACCCTGTATCACACAATCGTCATAACGATAGACATACTTAGCAGCAGGTCGTCGACCGCTGAGCATGGGAACACGCACTAGTCTCGGTGTATTCGCTGAGCCCGCAGATCCATGTTCGGCGCAGTTCAGGTTAACAAACATCGCTGACAAGATGAACGACATTCGGTTGCTTAGCAAGTCTCGAGCCTGTGGGGGCGTTTGGGCGGTGAGTCTAACAATTTTGGGCTCACCTCCGCTCGACCGAACGGCTGCTCAACGCGCGCCAATTCCTCAAGGGGACCCCTTGGCGCTGCAGAGTCGTTCAACTCATCTATCGCCAAGTGGAATGGTAAGAGAGTCGAGAGCATGGTCAGGGTCTTGCCTTACTCACCTGGCCAGTACACTTGATGCTATTACTTGACGCAATGCCGGCCTAGATTGCACAGGATGCCGTCGGAAAGCAGACAACTTGCCGGGCGCCCAAGCGGCGACGCATTTGAGGCGCATAACTTCTCACGTGCCGTGTGACGCGCGCGTGTGCAAACAAACCCCAGCCAAATCGAGCCTGCCATTGTCCGACGCGATGCCAATGTCTTTGCACACATAGCTCCGCGAGGTCCCCTCCAACTACACACCTACTGCGATTGCTTATGATACTTGTCGTAATTCGGGAGCCCATCTGCCTGCAAAAATGTTAGGCCCCGTCGAGTGGGACTCCGTACGTGCATGCTTCCCTTCACAGATCGTCATGCACGCTCACACTTGCATGTGAACAGGAAGAAGAACGGGCGCACCGTCGCCATCGACACAAGGCGTCCACCATCCATGGTTGGCTCGTGAAGGTCCGCGGTACCCTCTTTGGGAGCGAATCTACCCGCCGCGCAGGCATACGCGAGATGCAGGAAGCCCGCGCGTTGCGTACCTACCGGAAGGAGCATCCTGAGCACTACCGCAGCCAACAACGAGGCGGGATATTTTGGATCTTCCCCCGACGCCCCCGTAGCCGCTCCCACCACCACCATGACCGCCACCATAGCCACCGCGAACGCCGTCACCATCACCATAGGCCGCAGATCGATGCTTACTACGGGGAACGGCATCACGGCCCTTGGCTTCACTTCCATCGCCGTGTCCATTCACACCACCATGGCACCGCGCTCCTCATCGCTGGGTACCTGCTGGGAAGGCGGGATTGGAGGGAGGAGGGGCGGCATCGCATAGAGCGGGCACGGAAGGAGAGGCGGCGGGAGAGGCGAAAGCGAAAGCGGCAGCGGAGAGACGAGGCCGTTGTCATCAAAATCGACAGCGCGATTAACAAGAACCGTTGGTGGCGGAGGTGATTGCAGGCCAATCTTGGTGTCATGGACTATCTCATGGATGATATGACATTGTGACGAGTACGTGCTCTCTGTTTCCATGCTGTTGTAACTATCCCTGCTGTATGTGCTGTTATACTGCCTGCTCCCTGTGTTGTACTATTTCTGGGCTTGACATGTACTGGGGTTACGTTGGATCGGATTTAAAACGAGACACATGCGAATGATAGCATTGTTGATAGCAAGATGTAAGCTACATACAACATGGACTATACATCGTGTAAAGATAGTCAGACAGCGCGAAACCTATCACCGGATCGGGTCGCTGTGACGACGCATCGCAGACTGGCATGGGATGTGGTGGTCGCAGAGAGAGGATCAGATTCATGGTATGTCCACTCTGGAACAGAAGGCAATCGGACCTCAGTCGTCTTCATCGTCGTCATCGCCATCGCCCTCTGCATCTACGTCCACATGCTCTGGATGGATAGCGGCCTCCGCAACCGTCTTCTTTTTCTTTTTCTTCCTCTTTTTACGCTTCTTCTTCGGCGAGCTGGGCTGGGTGTCTGCAGCGCTAGCGCTGGGCGGCGGGCCGGCAACATTGAGCAAGGGCAACCCGAACGGATCGAGTCGTTGAGGGGATGGCTGTGGAACGGGGGTTGCAGGCCGCGCTGGAGCCGATGAAGACTTGGACGCGGGCAGAGCGGCCTGCTTGAGAGATACACCTGCTGAAGACGCGGTCAAATCAGATGCCGACCACGAGATGCGGTTGCGAACATACCAAGCGGCGGTATGTCGGCCGGCCTGGTCGTAGTCGGCGTGGACAATGGCGAGACAGATTTGTCCGTGACCGTAAGATCAATGACCTCGCGCTTCTTCGACACTGCACTTGCATGTACTTGCGAGGCGGGTGTGGATGCAGTGGTGGCTGAAGGATCTGGGAAGGACGACGTCCCCTCCGCGGCTTCCCCCTTGTGCTTCCTCTTCTTCCTGCGCTTTGCCGGCGTTGAAGATACTACGGCTCCTTCCGACGAGAGGTCCGCGACTGTACGCGCAGCCTTTTGGGATTCATCCAGAGCGGTGCCTTCGCGCGGATGATCAGCCGTCTTCTTCACGGGTGAGGCTGCAGCCGCGGGCACGGACGCCGATGCCCGCGGAGGGTCTGCCGTGCTCCTCTTCTTCTCTTTGAGTTTGGGAGCAAAGGGGTCTGGGCGCGCCTTCTTTGTGATCACCCGAGCTCTGCTGTCTTCCTCGTCGTCGGAGATTACGATTGCCTTCGAGGCGGGGGCAGCACTGGCCTCGTCGTCCTCCCTTTGTCGCTTCTTGCCGTTTCCTACGAGCTTGTTGCGCAACTTCGCTGTCTCGCGACCGAGAACTCCGGTAGACTCAGGCACGGATGCGCCTACACCTAAGCTGCGGTATGCAGGGTGAGAGGGTGTTGGACAGAGGAGGAATAGTGACCCGAATCCCAGCATAGGATTACTCAGACGCACCGTGGCGGTTTGCGCATGTACTCTTCCAGCTCCTGATCGTCGTTTGCGCGCGCTGAGGGAAGTTTGACTTTGGAGGCCTTCATCCATCCGGAAACTAGATTGTGTGTGAACGCCATGGACATGTCGATCTGAGCTTGGAGCGTCTCGAGGTCGACGCTATCCCCGTCGACGTCTGCCATGGCGGGCGACAGAGAGAGTATCACAGCCCTTGGCAAGAGCTTAGAACAGCCAGAGCTGTAGTCCGAGATCGGTGCTGGTGCACGGTGGGTAGAGTTTGTGTGCAAGTTGTAGACAGGAGGCGCCCGTGCATGCGACTTGTGGATCTTCTCCGCGTCCGCCTGTCTCCGGACTCCCATGTGCCCTCGGCGAAGGTTATCTCGCGACCCCCATCTCAGTGCTTGCCTGTGACAACCGTCATCCAACCATTCCATTCCAACGCCGCCATGTCGCACATCGTCAAACGCAAAGCCGACGAGCTGGACGACTCCGACGAGGAGGAGGAGCCCATGCTCGGCCGTCAGGTCCTCCCGGTCGCGAACCTCCCGGACACCTTTGACGGCGTGCCTGCAGACGGGATGCAGTACTTGTTCACTGTCCGGTAGGCTCGGATCGTCTCTCTGCATTCTATCCGCGCACTCACTATTGCATTTGTGTGGCGTATCGGTGCATACAGCCGGGATGCGCGACTCTTGCCCCACATAACGCGCGTCGCGAACCCGTACGAGTTCCCGGAGGTTCCTCCCCCATCTGCTTTACCCACCATCGCATCGCACGAAGGCTCGGGCGCGCGCAGTGCTGCTGTCCTCCCGTCTGAGGAATGGCGGGAGACGTTCCTGCGACGATTCAAGAACTTCCGTAAGGCGCGCCCATTGCCTCTCTATTATTGCACCCCGCGCACGAACTCATACGCGGCGCGCCCTATCACCATGCTGTCAACCATTCAGAATTCCGTACAGCCCACTATCCACGTTCACATCCCTGATTCTAGCAGGAAGCTGATCCCGGACAAGAAGGAGCGCGACCTGTGGTGGGCGTTCCTCGCCGGACGGCCGGAGAGTGAGTGGAATCCTCCCAAAAAACCAAAGCAGCCCAAACTGTCTCGATGGCAGCAGCGCAACCTCATGAGGGGACCGGGCGTGGTGGAGGAAGGCCCAGACTATGCTTCGCTTCCGTACGATGTCGGCGAGTCGAGCTACGTTGTGCCCGAAACTTCCACTGCCCTGCCAAATCCCATTCCTTCAAGCACTGCGAGCTCGCTATCCTATCCACACCCTACACCGGGCGGGAATGAAGTCTTCCCCGCGCAAGTGCCCAGCAACCCCGTCCCAGGAACGCCGGATGCTCAGCTCCTATGTTCGCCTCGAGAACCCACGCCTGCACTTCTGCAGCAAGTGGACCACGTGCGTTGCCGCTTTCATTGCTGAAACTGCATCGCTCATGCCTTCACAGAAATATGCCATGCATCTCCTCATGTACTTCGGCCACTGGATTAATCTCCGCCTAGAAGAAGGCAGTCTTCCCTACACCGACCTCACACAGGCTCATGCACGGTGGATCTTCTCTCTCCTAAGTCGTGTGGAGGACTGGATCTCGGGAGACGAGACGAGCCTGCTGAGAACTGTTGCGCGGGGCTGTATGGGACTCATGGCCGAGGGGCGACGAAGCGGCCTCGCCGACATGGAAGCAGATGCCGGCAAGACACCCCAGAACCTTGCGCTCATGGATGAGCGTTCATGCTGGATGATTATTACGGCTATTACGGGGCTATGGGGCCAAACCGATCTGTGGATGGACGCCGAGAGCATGTTGTCGGAGGTCATACCAGCCGCTGTATGAGATGTATGAATATATGCTGTGGCGACGCGCCGTTCAGTAGTTTGTGTACTATTGGACAACATTGCGGCCATGCTGTGGGTATCCGTCATCTGGTGTTCCATTGACAGCGGCGACTCGACATGGCTAGATATGCGCCTGCGTTTGGCATGATGCATGCTGCCAGAGCGTTCAACGCCGCGGACAGTTGGTCTCACCGACCTCCACGCTGGCCAGGGTCTGAGATGAGTCAAGAGTCGGATTGCAAGGAGAGGTGCACTGGAAGGACGCAGTTAGGCACTGAGTGGAGTCGAGATAGGCTTGGCTTCGGTGGCTGTGACGAATTTGAGGAAGGCCGGAAAAGGCAGGCGGGACATGAGCGTACGGCCGGGCTGACGGGATCCGGAGACGTCCGGTGGCGGCGGGACGGCGAGGTTGGTTCTCGCTGGCTTCTGCTTCTCGCCTTGTTTCCCAACCGTCACGGTCGCCCCCATCACATCCTCGCACGAATCCCTCGTTGCGCATCCCCACGTTCCTTTGCCCCTTACTGTCCTTTCTCCTCCCCTTGCCAGCAAGTCGCCTCGTCCTCGACTCCTCACCATGCGTACCGTCGCCGCCCTCCTCGCATTCGCCGCCTCCGCGCTCGCCTACGCGGTCACCGAACCCGCGCCCTCGACGGGCTGGACCACCACTGGTCCCAATGTCGTCGCCTGGAACATGGTCTCCACCGACCCCGCTAACTTTACCATCGTACTCAGCAACCAGGTATGAGAACCCCCATGGCGGCTCCTGCTACCATCGACTCACGCGTACCCCAACGCCAGAAAGTATCCCCGCCCACGCAGCAAGTCCTCGCTGCTCTCGTCGTTGGCACTCTCGGCCAGACCACCGTGAACCCTCCGAGCGGTGGATGGAAGACCGGCCAGGGCTTCCGCGTGAACCTTGTCCAGGACTCCCAGCACCTCGACTCCATTCTCGCGCAGTCCGAGGAGTTCGACATCACGGTCTCCTCCTCCACTAGCACTTTCATGACTGCAACTGGAACCAACGCGGGCACCGGTGTCATGTGAGTGTTTCTCAATGTCCACGCGTGGTGATTCGGGTGTTCACCGCTCTTGCCGTAGGACTGTTCCCCCCGCACCCACTACGGCCGGCACGACTGGTACCGCCGACGCGCTCAACCCCTCGACCACTGAGCCGTCCAACCAGGACAACGGTGCCTCGCCGTCCACTGGCATCCAGGCTGGCTTCTTCGCCGGTCTTGCCCTCCTCGGTGCTTTCCTTGCTTGAGACAAGGGTCGTTTGGGTCAGGAAAATGTCGAGTGATTGATCTCTTGTCTGTAGGCCAGTCTCGGTTCTCGTTTCGGTGTCACTGTGCCGTAGATTCAGTCCTAACTCAGGCTCTTTCACGGCGTGCGGACCTGTCATTACCTCTATAGTATAGCCATGCCGCGATGGCATTTCAAACTATACAACTACGCTCCCTGAGGCTGTCATCACCATTGCATGTGTGAGCGTGTCGCAAGCTGCAGTGTTGGAGTTCATTACATGTATGCTGCATGCATATACGCACGGTGATGGCACCGGGCCGGAGCTTGATGATGACATAGGACAATGCGCATTGCGATCTCGGATCCTCTGCCCTCGACTTCCACCATGGCCTCTCAAGACGAGCTTGATAACTTTGCGCACCTCCTTCCGCCCAGTTGGAAGACTCAGGTCACGGCATGGCTCCAGGAAGACACCCCCTCGTTCGACTACGGAGGCTTTGTCGTCGGAGAAGTGCCTCGTGAGGCGTTTCTCCTAGGAAAGGGCAAGACGGCAGCGGTCCTCGCAGGCGTGCCTTTCTTTACCGAGGTCTTCACTCAGGTTGGCTGCGAGTGAGTGTCCTTCTGTCCGTCCTACTACCTCAAGCTACCGATGTACCTTTTCTCCATCTCGTACCCTTCCTCGGCCGCCTGACTGTGGGAGGGCTAGCGAAGGCGGTTGATGGGGTTTTTGAGAGCGTTAGCTGACCGTATCCGCAGGGTGGAATGGCACTCGAAAGAAGGCGAGACGTTCGAGCCCGTCAAGCACGTCGCGACCGTCCGCGGGAAGGCGCGGCACATCCTCCTCGGCGAGCGCGTCGCGCTCAACATGCTCGCGCGCTGCAGCGGCATCGCGACACAGTGCGTCTTGTTCCCTCCCTTCCCCCCTCCTCTTTCTTCCTCCTCTCGTGCGTTTGCCAACCGGGCCCGGATGGCGGCAGGTCGAAGAAGTTCCTGGACATCGCGCGCGCGCACGGGTACAAGGGCATCATCGCGGGCACGCGCAAGACGACGCCGGGCTTCCGGCTCGTCGAGAAGTACGGGATGCTCGTTGGGGGGATCGACCCGCACCGGCACGACCTGTCGAGCATGATCATGCTCAAGGACAACCACATCTGGTCGCACGGTGCGTCCCCTCCCCTCTTCCCCTCTTCGTGTTTCTCTGCTTCACGCTATATGTCCCCGCGTGGACGTAACCTGCAGGCTCGATCACGAACGCGATCAAGCAGGCACGAAAGGTCGGTGGGTTCAGCCTCTTGATCGAGGTTGAGGTGGGCTCGGAGGCCGAGGCGGACGAGGCGATCGATGCGGGCGCGGACATCGTCATGCTCGACAACATGGAGGGCGACCAGCTTGTCGGCGTCGCGCGCCGGTTGAAAGACAAGTGGGCCGGCAAGCGCAAGTTCTTGTTCGAGAGCAGCGGCAACGTCAACGAGGCGAACTTGCATGAGCGTGCACTGAACGGTGAGTGCTCTTATTTTCAGGGGTCGGGCGAGGAAGGGCTGACGGCATGCACAGAGATCGACATCATCAGCACGAGTGCTGTTCACCAGTCGGTGCAGCACATAGACTTCAGCCTCAAGATCCAGAAGCCAAAGAACTAGAAGTCGAGTCGGAAGCCCGGGGGTGTACACAAGTAATGTAGAACGGTCTCCGATGATGTTGTACAATGTACACTGCTATTCATGTAGCCCTAACACAAGCACACGCAATCAAGAAATTGTCTTAGTGAACGTGTCCAACGCGAACCCATTATTTACCAAGGTTGAACAGCGAGAACGCGTTGCCACCTCTTACCGCAGCCTTGTCAGCCTCGTCCCACCCATACGCGCCATCGATCGCCTCCAAGTTCTCCACCACGCTCGGCCACTTCTCCTTCTCGCTCAGCGGCGGGAAGAACGGGTGGTCGGTCCCGAACAGCATCCTTCGTGCGCCCTGCTTGCGCTGCGCGGTCCCGTCCGTGCCCTTCGCGCTCGAGAGCGCAGCGGACGCACCTGGCGCGGTGTACTTGTCCGCACGGCCGATCGCGTCGCTGACGAAGCTGAGCTCCTCGGCGCCGTACGCGACGGCGTCGAAGTAGAGCTTCCCGAGGTAGTAGCGCGCGTCGTGCTGCAGACGCGAGGCGACTATAGGGTCGTGCGCGATGCAGGACGCGAGGCGAGAGGAGAGTTGCGGGAGGGCGCCGCCCGAGTGTGCGAGGAGCAGGCGGAGGTTCGGGTAGCGGTCGAATACCCCTGCAAGGATCATGCGTGTTGTGGCCTACGTAGGTTCGTGGTCGGACGGTCAGTTGTGTGACGGATAGATGTGCGAACCGGGGGAAGGGGGGGGGGGGATGGATGGGACGAGGAAGACTCACGATGGTCGTCTCGAGGGGGAAGCCGAGGGCAAGCGGGAGAACGTGCCCGTTCTCCTTCTCGCCCCATACGTTCTCCAGACCGTAGTGGGGGTGCAGGAACACCACAAGCCCCGCCTTCTCGAGGGCAGCCCATACTGGCTCGAGGGCGGCATCGTCGAGACCCTTGCCAAGCCCACGCGTGCCCATGATAATACCTCTCAGGTGGGGAAGGGACGCGACTTGCTCAACGGTGCTCAGCAGAGACTCGGTCGTCGCCTCTGGGACGAGGGGAAGGAGGCCGAAGCCATATAGACGTTTCACGTTCTCGCTGGCCAGAGAAGGGCCGGTCGAGCAGTACGTCTCGAGATCATCGTTGAGTTCGCCGGCGAGCTTGTGTGCGGTCGGAGCTGGAAGGAAGTCGAGCCATGGATTTGCGGAGCTGATAAGGTGTAAGCGTTTGTCGCATTCGTGCGAGCAGCGCTAGCTGCAGTTCAGGTGAGAGGATCGGGAACATGAGATCAGGAAGCCGTTATGCAGTTGCAGTTCTTGCGATTGCATACAGGAGCCATACAATCGCCGCTCCGCCGATCCCATCCGTAGACCATTTGCGAACCACCCCACATATGACTAGTGCAGAAGAATATGTGCTGCGGCACTCACCTCACCACTGAGACGTCGATCGCATGGCGGTCCATGAACTTGAGCTTCTCATCTCTGTCCCAGTACTGGCTCGGCGGCCGTTTCAGTCACACGCCGATGCTGGAGCAGGGTAGGGGGGGCATTTCGATAGGTACCTGAGCACCGACGGGCCGTCCGCCGCTGGGTTCGTCGTCGAGGATGAGGAGACGTTCTTCTGGCTTGCCTTCGAGGGACGTGCGGGTGAAGATGCGAGGCACTGAGGTGCGATTCCGGAGGAAGGCGGCGTAGCGCGGAAGGTAGACGTGGGTGTGGATGTCAACGAGGAGCCTCTGAGCGGACATGCTGACGGTCCCGGCCAGTATGAGAGAACGCGCTGAGTTATCGGGAGGGGGGACGCGGCGCGACGAGAAAAGCCTCCGCGAGAGTTCGCGGGACAGTCGCGAGCACGTGGGCGTGCGCGATCGGGAGTGGCGCCGAGCAGTGGGCGTGCACATTGCCTGGGATGGGGAGAGCAGGGGACACGGAGGAGGCCCTCCATCGGATAGGAGATCCCCTCGAGCCCCCTGCAGCCCGCACTGATCCTATCGCGTCTTCTGAATGAAAGGCATAGTCCGCCGAGAGCTCGGACGGCGAGCCAGTACCCCAGCAATGAACCAAAGCTGCCTACTCGGGCAGCAGACGTCGTCCACGGTCGCGCGAAGCTCTGGCCACCTGCCTCCTCTTCGCGGTCCAAGCCATCCTCGCTCTCGCTCTCGCCACACACCGCGACACCCCCTTCTCAGTCGCGGGCTCACCCGTGCTCGTACGTCAATTCACGCCTTCTCGATCCGTCTTCGGTTACGTCTGGCACCTGTCGATTACCTTACTGCGCCCTCTGAGCCTTGACTACCACCATGGTCGCCCCCGATCGTCTCGTCGGGCCTGCGATGCCAGACTTACAAGCACTGCAGACTGAGGTAGGTTGCTTGCTCGTCTGGAGCTGCAGTGGACGTGGTTTGACGCGTCTGTGGCTCCAGCTTGGTGGGCTGATGACCAGCGTCCGAAAGTTCCAGGTCCAACTGAGACAAGTCACACTCGCCGCGGATGAAAGGACGAAACAACTTGAAGCAAAGGTGGAGGAGCTCGAGGCACAGAATCTGTCCCAGTGCTTGGAGATCCGCGAGCTCGAGCGGGAGAACAGACAGATGCACGAGATGTTGGAGGCGAGGAACCCGTGGATCGCCCAGCTCACGCAAGAGAGGAACAAGACCGCAAAGGAGCTAAAGCACGCGCAGGCGGTTATTGCGGACTTGCTCGGCCGTTTGAAGGTGTGTCTCCTTGCTGGAGCCTGCCTTACTCTTTGAAGCCGCTGGACTGTGTTGCTCGGACGCGTTCTCATGCGGGGTCGAGATAGATAGTCGAGTGAAACTGATGCTGCATTTTGTCAGGGCGCAGGCGCGAATACCAAATACGTGGCCATCGAGGACAACCCAATCGGTGGACCCTCTCTGCCAACCCAGCATCCTAAGCGCGAAACGCTCGTCGAGTCCGACGACGAGTCTACAATCCGCCCGCCACGCTCAGTGGCGAGCGTTGCCATTCAACCGGCGGGCTCGGCTTCAACCAACAGGTCGACGGTTCCAACTGGTGGTGGAGTTGAGAACCCCGTGTCCCGAACGTCCTCGAAGGAGACCGACTCCGCGTCCGGCTCTGCCGTGTCTGCGAAGGCCAAGGAGGACTCCTCTGCAAGAGGACCATCTTCGCCCTCGAAGAAGCGAATCTCATGGTACCTTGAGTTTGCTAAACCACCTGCGACGGCAGAAGTGCAACGCGGGCCCATCCCGTTCGACCTCCTGGCGGAGAAGCTTGTGCTTGACGAGGATACGGTGAGTGTTTGCCATCCTCTTCCAGCCTGCATGTCTCCCGGTCTTTCCTGTTTCCTGGAACGAACAGGGACGGCGTAGAAAATCTTTGATAGGTCGTGCAACACGATGCCGCAAACATGGCGGTGCTCTGTTAGCCCTGGTCCCTGAGAAGCTGATGTGGCGCGATGCATCACTGACGAGCTGCGTTCTCAACCTTCACTTGTGCTCTTGAGGAACTACATTGCTGATGCTGAACGCCCCGACCGCGGCAGGCGGATCAGATTTTGAAGTACGTCTTATCATCCCAAACGTTGGTATCAGCGGCACAATACTTACGCTTTCCGCAGCCTGGAATTTATGGGCGGGTACGACACATGTATCCATCCGGAGGCCGACATGGTGTTCGTGTACAGGCCGGTTGTCCTCGAGGGTCCCTCGCACTCGTATCTGATCGGATGGGGAGACGAGAGCATGGTCCGCAACGTCCAGGCGTGGACTCAGGATTCACCGGCGCTGAATATATTCTGTTTTCCTTCGATTGAGGTGAGAGCGGAGACGTTCCTGTCAATCCGTGCAGCTGTAAATGATGATACATTAACTAGAACTCTGGTTGGTACTACCTCGGGCTACACACCTTGTCATATGCACCAATCAAGTCGGTTTGGGGCAAGCTTAGTAGAGAGGTGAGGTTGCTGTTGATCGTCCGCTATGTCTGGTGTCTCATGTTCAATATGTCGAATCTAGGACCAAGAGAAGCTTCTGAGCGAGCTTGCGGACCGGAACCCTGATATGGATCGCTCGCAGTTCAGGAGAGACGTCCGGGAGGGCAAGCTCATCCAGTGCTGCATCCAGCTCGAAAGCAAGGGCAAGGCGGAGTCGCTGGAGTACCTGCGTACTTATGGACTCTGACGGCGATGGGCGGATCGGGTGCTGAGCATGACTCGTTCGCTTTCTGGATATGGCGTGTCGGCTGCGATTTCTGAGCGTCGCGGAGTGTTTGTTGGGACATGTGTCTAGTTGTGGGCGGCACCCTCACCGCTGCGGCTTCTTGGTTTCTGTGTCTGTAGTCTAGTCATGCATTTGGAGTAGCACAAAGCAGCCTGTATTTGTAGCGGCATTATTTCGCAGCGATTGAGTTCTGGTGGGAAGTGTGCGTATGGCAACCAGGGCATTCCGTTTAGGCTGAGGCTGGCTGGAGCGGGAGACGCCGGGATCTGGTCCGCCGCCTGCGTCGATCCAAGACTTGTCGCCCGCCTCCGGCCATCGTCTCTCTACCTCCTTCCACCGCCCTCAGCACCCCAGGTCGCTGTCCCCGACGCCCTCCCCGCCCCCTCCCCCCTCCTCCTGCAACAACCATGCGTGGCTGCTCGGCGTCCGCAGCGCGCGTACTTACGCTCATTTGCCTCGCGCTCCTTTCAACCCAGTCGCTCCTTCTTGTCAACGCTCAGTCGGAACCCGGTCCCTTCCCGACCGACATCCTGGACCCCAATGGCCCTGAAGAGCCGGAGCCGGAGCCGTCGTCTGAATCCACGACGGAGTTCAGCACCACGACCACTTCCAGCTCTAGCATCTCCTCATCCGAGCGTCCTTCGAGTGTCTCGCCCACAACTACCCAGCCCGTGCGCGAGCCCACCACTACTAAGCCCGCGCCCCCTCCTTCCTCGTCGGAGAAGTCGACCTCCTCGATCTCCACGACCAGCGAGGAACCCAGTTCTTCCGAATCCTCCTCTTCGTCGTCCTCTTCGTCTTCAGACTCGTCCAGCAGCTCTTCTTCCTCTTCCTCGTGAGTGTCGTCGCTTGTCGCTTGTCACCTGTCAAAGGGCTATGCGAGCCGCATGCTCACACGCGACATGTCAATTCTTTACAGGACTTTGTCTTCGTCTTCAAGCTCGTCATCTGCTGGCATCACGCTGATAAGCAACACCGGCACGACCTTCTTCGCTCCTACCCCCACTCGCAACGTCGCCGCCGGCTCCGACACGACCTCCTACAACTGGCTCACGCCCTCTGAGACTCCTTCAGATGGAGCTGTCGCCGGCGCTGTCGGTGCCTCGTCTAGCAAGTGAGTATCTACAATGCATCACGTCCCAAACTCCGCCTTATGGCCGTTTCCATTCCTCCCAGCTTCTTCGACAACAAGGGCGCCGTCGCCGGCACTTTCTCCGTCGTTGGCGTGGTCGCCCTCGGCGGTATCATCGTCGCGTTCCTCTACGCAAAGCGTCGCGCCGCCAGGCTCCAGGACGAGGAGGACATGACGTATTTCGAGAAGTACAACGGACCCAGCGAGCGCGCCTCCAGCCCCACGGACATGAGCTTCATCGGCGGCGCTGGCGGGCGCGAGGACCTGAACGACGCTCCGATGGCCACTCATGCTGCGGCTGACGCCTACCCCGACCGCTCGATGCACTACGGCCTCCCGACCATGGACGAGTACTCCACCGCACAGCCTATGGGCTTGAACTTCGGCACCGGGGTCGAATACCCGCCCGGCACGTCCTACGACCCGTCTGCATATGGCGGATACGAGGGCAGCTACGCGCCAGCTGCGAACCAGAGCTATGCGCCGGCTGCGAACCAGAACTATGCGCCGGCGACGAACCAGGAGTACTATGATCCCAACGCCCGCCGCTCTCCCAGCTCTCCCAACCACCCGTACGCCGATCCCAGCAACTCGCCGAGGCATTATGCTGCCCCGCCGGTGCAGCAGTACTACAACCCCAACGAGGTTGTCCACGGCGAGGCGCGTTGAACCATGACACACATTGTGTAAATGTGTATGGGTTCGGTGAGTGCCATCTAGCTGTGTATCTTGAAGGATGCTGACGGGAATGCCAGATATACCCGTCACAGTCACCGGCATCCTCCCTATGAACACTTCACCGATCTATCCTGTTTATCTATCAGACGAGCATTTCGTGTACCCCACACCTTACTCCCTTGTCCGCTTGTCTGTCGCGACCACCGTCTTCTCTTCAACCTGTGGTCCTTAGTCTCAGGTGGTCGTCACGCCTTTCGTCTCTCTTCTTGGGCTCTGTGCTTGCCATTGCATTGCATCGTGTGTTTGTTTGTAAACTCTACCCCAGGCTCCCCGGCGTAGTACCTGAGATAGGTACCTATGCATCCCCGAAAGTACCTGTACGGTTTAGTCCTGTATTCTGTACTGTCCCGCGTCATCGTCGTACAGAGAATTGGACAATACAACATCTTGGACCATTGCGTTCGAGTGCCTGCGTTGCGATTCAGGGTTACCGCGCGCTGCACCCAGCAAGGTCCGTGGTCGCTTAGCTCGCGTCGACGTCACGCGTCTCAGGGTCCCGACGTGTATATATACGCAATGCGGGGGTGGCAGCGACGACTCCGCGTTCTCTGCTGTGCCTAAAGATGCTGCTCGTCGCTTCCCGTGCCTCTAGCCTGACTGCGTTGCGGATTGCCCGCGGTGCATGCGTGGGACGAAGGTTCATACAGACATCCACTGGCGCGAACGCGAGCACCGCGGAAGCGTACCTTGACCATGACCGTGCGGGGATCACCTCTCTGCTGCTCAACCGGCCCAAGACGAAGAACGCGATCTCTCTGCGGCTGCTGAAGGTTCGTACGCGCGGTGCGCAGGTTGCTTGCTGTCCAGGACTCAAACGCGTGCGGTGGTGGTGCAGGAGCTGCAAACATGTCTGGACACGGTGCAGTTTGACAGGAGGTACGCCCGCCCCCCGCTCCCCCGCGCGGCCCTCTCGACTCAAAAATCCTCAATCCTCTGATACTTCCACACCCACCGCGGTGCCCAACGAACAGCACACGGGTGCTCATCATCCGCTCCTCGACGCCGGGCTCGTTCTGCGCCGGGGCGGACCTCGGCGAGCGCGCGACGATGACGAAGGCGCAGGTGGACAAGTTCCTCATCGACCTCCGGCGCGCGCTGGGCACGCTCGAGAACCTGCCCATGCCGACCATCGCGGCCATCGACGGCCCCGCGCTCGGCGGCGGGCTCGAGATGGCCCTCGCGTGTGACTTGAGGGTGGCAGGTGAGCACTCCCCCTGAGGCCTGACGGAGACGGACGGTGGAGCCTGAACATGGGCATGGACAGGACACTCGGCGACGAAGATTGGCTTGCCCGAGACGCGGTTGGGCATCATCCCCGGTGCAGGGGGGACGCAGCGGCTGACCCGCTTGTTGGGCATCGCGAAGGCGAAGAACCTGATCTTCACCGCAAAGGCTCTGACGGCCCAGGAGGCCTTGAACTATGGTACGTCCGGCCCGCCCAGCTCGTGTGTCAACATAGACCTAACGTACTTTGTCCTACGCAGGCGTTGTCGACTATGTCTCCGAGCCTGAGAGCTCCGCATACGACAGAGCGCTGCAACTAGCAGAAGAAATCAGTGCCAGTGGTATGTTTCGGGTCCTCTGTCATGGCTTGTCTCTTAGTACCACTGCCCCGCAGCTCCCTTGGCCCTTCGTGCAGCGAAACAGGCAATATCGCGTGTACCCGATGTCGGATTCGAGTCTGGTGCGGATAGCGTCCACTGCTTAAATGAGACTTGTTCTGACCCAATGTAGGTCTGGACTTCGAAAGGGCGGCCTACGAGCCCTTGTTGCACTCGAAGGACCGTCTTGAAGCATTACAAGCGTTCAAGGAGAAACGGGCACCGAACTTCAAGGGAGAGTGATCCCATCCACTACACCTATGGACATCACTGTATTCATACATCTACACACGGACATGTAACACACAACGTATCGCACGCAACGGAGAGCAAAAAATGCATAATTTAATCCAAATGGCAAAGCAACAACACACAGCGACGAACCCCCGGAATACACAGCCGTTCAGTTCGCTCCACTGGTGCTGAAGCGCGACGGCCGTGCGTTCGCAAACGAAGAGGCGATGTTCCCCGCAAAGTTGCCCATGCCAGGCATAGGCGGCATGCTAATTTGCTCCCGGAGGGGCTCGAGGTCTTTCATGATCATGCTCAGCCTGCCCATGCCGAAGCGGTCGCGCATCCCCTTGCCGTCCGCCACGCCGCCATCGGTGGGATCGTTGAAGCCCTTCTCCGCCTGGCCCCAGTCCGATCGCTGCGCGAGATAAGGCCGGAGCAGGTTCGCGTCAATGCGGCCGAGGTAACCCTCCGTGATATACGACTTGAGAATGTCGGGCTTGACGAGGAATACGTTGCCCAGTTGCCGGATGAACTCGAAGCGTTCGTGTAGAGCGGGGATGGAGAATGTGTCGATCACGTCTTGATACGACTTGAGGTCTTTCGCGAGCATGAGACCGCCAGTTGCACTAACAGGGAACTTCTTGAGGTGGTCAAGGAGGAGGCTGGCACACGACGTTAATTACTTTGCGTTCAGAAGCCCGAAGGTATGAACAGGTGCTCACCCGTGGAAAGCCACGCCAACTTCTGTAAGGAATACCTCCAAGTTCTTGCCACTCAGCGTTGCCTTCGCAGCGTCGCGCACCTTCTCCAGCATGTCGCAACATGCTAAGCAAGGTTCGGTGTTGACCCGAGCGAAGGAGAGGTCGTCGTTGCGTGGCTTGAAGTCCGTCCGCTTCTGCTTGGCCAGTTGAGTGGACAGCCAGTTGACGATGGCTGCGCAGAACATGTTGAACAAACAATCTCGCAAGGCATCAACAATTGGATACGTACCATCCGTCAACTTCTGCGTCACTTGGTTCGCACCGCCCTCAATCCTGCTGACGGCCTGGTTGTTGAAGACGACCATCTCGCGGCGAACGGTGACAGAGCTGCTTGCGAGAGGCAGCAGAGCCATGGTCACGTAGCGTTGCCAGAGATGGCAGATGAGGTCAACTTCTCGTAGCACTGTGAGTGGTTGCATACTCGGTTCTGTCTTCGCGTCGGCCGCATCGAGACGTGCTTGAGCACTACAACCGATTGTGAGTTAGAGTTATTCATCGGAGCGGGCGCATATACTCACGACTCGATAGCGGTTTCAATATACGAGCTCCCAATAGCGGCAGAGAGCACTCGTAGGAGTGAGAATGTATGCTTTGGTCTGTATCACTGATAAGAGACAACTGACGAGAGGAACGTTAGCCAGACTTACACATCGTTGGACGAACTGAGTTCGACACAGCGACCGATCGCCTCAGCGTGCCACTTGAGCATGGTCTCTGCCACCTCCACGCTCAGCATGCCGTCCTCCTCGCGGATGGGATCTTCGCCGGCCTTCTCTGGGTTGCGGTCGTTGGACGCGCTCAAACCACCAAACCGCATGAGAGCCGCAGCTGCTTGCGCCGAGGTGGATGATGTCCCGGATGGCGAGGTGGTGGCGGCAGCGGCACTCAGCTGGTCGACCATACGCCCGAACATGGAGGATTTGCCCTTGGTGTCTACCCTTTCCTACATCATTGTCAGTCGCCGGATACTCAGACTAAGCAGTGGGCGCAAACACACATACATGGTAGCGAGTGAACTTCGCGAGGTGACTGGCGTACATCTCGCCTAGACTACGACTTTCCTTCTCAAGATAGCGTTGACCTTCAGTATATGGCACGAACAGCTCCTCCATCGCGGTCTCGAGCATGGTGCTGATGGTGGCGGCAGTAGCGGTATTAGCTGCATTGGAGGCAGGAACTCCCTTTAGGGAGCGGTTGAACTCGCTTGCATCTATTGGTGATCGGGGAATGACTGAAGGTAGTTCGTACGCCTTGAGATCTTCGACCAAGATGGAAGTCTGGTGGTGTACAAGTTGCAAGACTCGCAAGAAAGACAACTCCGGCATCCCTGCTGTCCTTGCGACGAGCTGCTCTAGGTGTTGTTGAATCTGTA
Organism: Earliella scabrosa; assembly: GCA_022605405.1. Taxonomy (NCBI): domain Eukaryota; kingdom Fungi; phylum Basidiomycota; class Agaricomycetes; order Polyporales; family Polyporaceae; genus Earliella; species Earliella scabrosa. Next base: position 1,517,396 of record JABYQQ010000005.1, on the reverse strand, counting down.
CAGCGGGTTAGCCCGTGGCGCAATGTTGCACATCGTGCCGACGTACTGATTGGGCGAACACACGTTGCAAGAACACTTGCATGACGTACGCTGGATTCGGGAACACTGCTTGCACTATTTGAGCCTCCTGACCCACTGTTGTGCGGATCTCGGCGAACAAGTCTTGCAGGCCCGATTCTGAGACTGGCGGGGTTGCGTCCGGATCAGGGAGCGCACCCCATCTGCAGCATAGTCAGATTGTGCACCAAGTCCCAGGATGATACGCACAGTTGGTCATCAATGTTGTTATCTGCTCGTACCCTATTGATGAAGAAGTCGTGCTGGTTCACATAGACTTGCACGCAGGAAGCACCTCCATTGAAGTCGAGTAGTGTCTGCGCACAGTGCTATAGGTATCGTGAGTAATGGGCGGTCTGAAGAAACTGGAGAGAATGCATACATGCATCATCTTGGGGTCTCCTCTCCTATAGGCTCGGTCAAATAGATGTAGCATGTCCTTCTCGAACTTCTCGCAATATCGGTCGATGTTTTCTCGTGTCTTTGTGCCTTCCTTGAGATCTATGCTTGTGGCTCGCAGCAAAAGTCACGCGTACCTTGTCAGAGTGCGGCAAGTCTACCTCCTTTGCAACGGTAGCCAACCGTCGGAGTAAGACAGCGACCTTGCGCCTCCCCTCCTTCCCCTCCTTCTTGAGCGCGTCCAGTCGCGTCGTGTCGTCCTTTGCGAACTGGTTGTAGTAGTCGATGAGGTCGTACGCGGCTTGCGCGCGCTGCCGTTGCTGGTGCACAGATTCCATCTGCTCACCGATCCGGATAGCGGTCCGCCCGACTTCATTCATCTTCGTCTCCATGCCCGAGAAGGACTGGCCGACTGCCTTGCATCGGAGCCCGCTGAGCCAGTTGTATACGTTGCGTACGATAGTGGCACGTACCTCGAACCCTCGGTTCAGCTCGGCCATCTTCTTCGAGTAGTCCCGCTCCGCGACCCGCACGCTCTTCTCCATCTGCTCCGTCTTGGCCTGTACTTCCTTCCGAACAGCAATGAGTTTGTCAACCGCGGCTTCGAATGTGCGAATGAATGGCTTGGGATCGAATGCTTCATGTATGCGGTCAGTCGGTCATCGGGCTAGCCGGAGGCCCAGAGGTGCTCACGTCCAGGATCCGCCTTGGACTGCGCGATGAGCTTTTCGGAGATGGCGCCAACAAAGTCCTTCACGTCGAACTTGCCCTGGACGAACATGCATGTTCAGCTTCACTCGAGAAGCATCATGAGCTTCCGACCATACCTCAAAGGCCTCCAGACGTAAGTGCTCCTGCACTGACGGTTCTAATGGCGGTAGCGCCATCTCTGAGATATGCGCAAGACAAGCAATCCAATGGCGTTGTCAGACGATGCAGGACAAGTAAGACAAGCTGTCCGGGGTATCAGAGTGAGATTCTGGCAAGAGGCAACACGCGTGGTATGATCGCGCCTTCCCCGACGCGCTGTGCCCGCCTCGATCAAACCCGCCCTCATCTAAGCGCTCGCGCAGCAGTGGTTTCTGTCGCACATTCAACTGCTTGCTGGGCAACCAGCCAACATCGTACACTACAGCTCATGCGTGCTACTGCCACCTCTACTAGCCTTCTGGTCCAGCTCATGACACCTGGTCTGATCAATTTCCTCAGTATGATTTTCGAATTCCGATGCCGGCCTTGCGGAGAACTGACCTCAAGAGCATATAGGTGCGAATCATGAGCTTCTGGTGCCAGATGTCTGACTGCCTCTGCAAGGTGGTATAGGTATTCCTGAGAATACAGTTCTAGCAGTCCCGATGGACATTGATGGCAATGAACCCGAGCGTAGGCGCACCTTGTTCGGTCCTGAAGGACCCACCGAGTGCCAGATCCGATCCGCAAGCTTGTCTATAGGCTCTGAGCCCACTGGGGACAGTATGTCAGCTCCATGAAATCTCTGTCAGAATAATACGAGGATGACATGACATACGGAATGAAGGGTTGTCTGGACGACCAACATAACACTGTCCTCGCCCGGGTGTCAGCCCGGTTGAGGTAAGCAACGAACCAGTCCTGCACGTACAAATGCCTGACGTGCAGCGCGGTTAGCAAAGATGACGACAAGGACTTACACCAGTTAGTATACATGTCTGCGACTCACCTTGGGAATAACTACCTGTTCATGACCATTCACTGCTAGCCCGTAAACGTCGATCTCTTCTAGTGTGTACCCATCCTGCACGCCACAAGTCAGCGACAAATAATGACTCGGACGGGAGCTATAGATCACGCACCTTCTCTCGATAATCTGCGTGGCATATCGTCACTGTTCACAGTCATGGATTGTGGTAACTGCAAATGACCTACCTAGGTAGTCTCTCACCTCAATTTCATGGGCAGGGTCTATCGTGTAGGCAATGCCTACGCGACCCACCGTCAACAAAATGTTCATCCTGTACCAAAGATGGATGCGTGCTACTTACCCCACACGACATCGTCGTCCGGAAAGGGGTCCTGCCAACGTAGCACGACGTCAGTGACTTCCGATCCTGCATCCCGACATCCAAAGCTCGCTCACAGCACCAGAGAACTTATCCCAGTCTTCCTTGTGTATCAGCGTCACGACACGTCCAGGATTCTGCGAAGAACGATTGGCAATCAAATACGGTTGATGAAGCACTATACCAACCTCCGGAGTGCCTCTATGGTCATGCGACTTCTGCGCGAAACGACGTACGTATCCCTTCAGATACCCCGGGGCTGGATGCCATACCATAATCAGCTGCAGCTGCCCACAAGACGTCTACCCTCTCGGCCAGATTAACACAATACTCACTCTGCGCGACAACATGCGGCGGAGGCTGCCCCATCCCTTGCGTCAGACCATCATTACGAACAACGCAAAAGTCGACCCAGCGAGACCCACCTTCCAGATGAGCGATCCGTACCCAAACACGACATACGGCCGCTCGCTCATGCTGTAGCCTGTGCCGGGGTCCGTCTCTGTCAGCAGCTACGCTCAGGGCGTAAGATGGTGGCTCTCGCTTGAAACGATTGTGGTGAGTAGCACCCGGCTCGATATGGAAGGAACATGACTAAAGCGCGCGCCGGACGCTCGTTATGTAGAATGTGCATGCGCACAGTGCACACAGCTGACGCATAATGGCGACATCGCTTTCTTTCTCGTCTTCGTAAGCTCAGAACAAGGATATACGATTACGATTTGACCAAATTGTTCCAGCAATGCCCGACCGCACCGGATCCGACTCCTGAGCCGGACTCGGAGCCGTCGATTCAGTAAAATCAGGCGACACTCGAAGTTGGTTCAGGCCTTTCAGGCCACTGATTTGGGATCATCGGTGATGCGTATTACAGCAAAGGTCTATGTACTGACTACTTCTTCATTACGTATCGTCGGGGGGGGGGTGGCGTACGTGTCATACAACAACACGGTAGGCAAAACATCGCGAGTCGTAACCAATAAGTCAAGGGGAGATGATGGGTCGCGCGGAGGAGGAGACTCAGAGGTGCAGATGATAGGGAGGAGTGCAAGGCTACATGATGCTAGTATGTACAGCTGGGGAACACAATGTGTGCAGGCGAGAGTGCGAGGCGAACTGGTATGAGATAGTGCGGTGTGATTCTCCAGAGCATGTCTGCATCTGGGAGGAGAGGTGGGGCCGAGAGCCAGAGCTGTCTGCGTGCAGACCGTGTGCGCGGGGACGACTGCATTAGGGTATACGGGCCGTCCAAGATGTGTGGGACATTGCTAGGCGGGCGTATGCGGATGAAGGACGGGTGTCAAATCCTCATGCGGAGCTGTGGAACTTCATCGCACCCTGCGTGCGGCTCTTCAGCCAGCCCTTGAAGCCGACGACCAAGAGCGTCCAGCCAAACGCGAGGCAGGTGATCGCGACGCCGACGTTGAGGAACATCATGACGTCGTCGCGGCCCTGGCGCATGGCCGCGATCGTCAGCTCTTCTGTCGAGAACATGAACTCGAGACCTCCACAGGCGAGCAAGAACGAGGCGAGGGCTTCTGTCGGCGGGCGGGAGGGGATGATGGAGCGAGGGGGGCCGAGCCAAAGGAAGAAGTATGTCAAGCAGCGCATGACGGCGAAGCCGGTGAGGAGGTTGCCCCAGAGCGCATGGATTTGCACCTGGAAGAGGTACGTCTGGAAATGCGCACTCATCGCAGCGCCAGTGATGCCGATGCAAAGAGCGGGGAATGGGTTGAAGCTCGCGACATAGCTTGGTGGTTCCGCGACGGCCTCTTGCGACCGGTGGGCAGCAGGGAGCGCAGTGGTTGCACCGGCTGCGAGCCAGCGTCGGATGCGCTTGGACTCGATACCCATGCCGACGAGCCCAGCGAACCAGAACATGACCGCGATACTGATGTGTTGCATCTGCTTGGTGGTGTACGGGTCTCCAGGATGCGCACCGAAACGCTCCATCCAAGTGTTCGTGGCGCCGTACAAGAAGATGACCGTGGACTCGACGAACTCGGCTGTGGGGTACTTGCCGTGGTGGCGAGGAGCGCGGTTCCAAGCCCATCCAAGCTCAGAGAAAGCCCCGAGGAAGCGCGCGAAGGATACGAGACCGTAGCACCAGAAGATACCACCCTCTGAGGAAGAACGACATGAGGGCCCACTCCGAGTCAAGCTAGTATGGCTACTTACTGATGAGGTGGGCCAGACATCCGTTGAGGTAGTTGCCGCGACATCCGCCAGTGTAGACGACGATACCGGTGATAACTTGCATGAGACCCGCGAACACGAGAGAGCGCTCCGCAGTTGCAAACGCCGCGCGGCCCACGAAGCGGAGCACCGCTCGCTTATCCTTCCCTTGCCATGGATAGACGTGTCCGTATTCAGGGAGCGAATCTTCGGAGCGGCGTGGGGAATGATGTCCGAAAAGGGTGCGCTCCGAAGCCGCTGACTGGGGATAGGAAGAATGGCGAGCGTGGTGGCGGACGTGCTGTGCCCACTGCACAGTTTCGTGGTCGTCCATGTCAAGACCAGTGTCGATGGGCTCAACAACGCGGGCGCGCCTGGCGTGCAGCGGCTCAGGTTCAGCTTCATCCTCGACATCTCTGGCCTTGAGCTCAGCCTCATCGAGCTCATCAGGCTCGCCAACGACGAGATTTGTGTACTCCGCGGAGGCGGCAGATACATGTTCGTCCCGATCGAGGACAACGTAAGTCCAGAGGGTCTTGAAGGCGAAGCGATCCTCGCCTCGGCGGATGGCGCGGACATACGTCACGAGGCGGAGGACGAGGGAAAAGAGATCGAAGGCGGAAAGAGCGACAGCTCCGGCGAGGAAAATGTAACCTTGGGAGCTGTGCTTGCTGTTCTCGTACCTGTGACGACATGACCGGTAAGTAACCACTGTGGCGGAAGCGGATCATCCGAGAAGTACGGACATGTTGGGCGTCAACTTGCGGTAGAGTGCACTTGTCGAGATCCCAAGGATGACCAAGGCGTAGAAGAGAATGACGGACACGCCGTGCCAGGCGTGCTTCACGGAGCGAAGGGCGATGCCTTAGGTAACTGAGCTATAAATGGGAATAGATATCGAGAAGAGATGAGTACGCACCCATTGGAAGGGCTCCGAAGAAGGCGAGGGACATGAAGACCGCATGAAGGCCCATTAATCCGGGATGGCGTTGTTCGCCGGAGGTGTGCTCCATAATGTCAATCCAGTAGTATGAGGTAGGAGTAGGGTCGTGGTACATAGTGATTTCGGTCTCGTTGAGTTCGGCGAGAGGTTGAGCATGGTGATGTCCATGTCCGCCATGTCCGTGGCCTCCGTCTCGAGGTGGCAGCTGAGTAGAGCGCTTCGATAGACAGTCGAGGGAGGAGGTATCGGCGCATGGAACGGCGGAAGCGGCGGCGAGGGCCGCTGCGAGAGCGGGGACGAGGAAGGCGACGGAATGGACGCGCATGGCGGGGAGAAAGGACGGCGGGGCGTGCGGTCATGGCAGGATATTGGGAGTAGGGTTTTATGGAAGGAGGTGGCAGGAGATCGGAGGGGAGGCGGCATAAGTCGGACGGTCGAAGGGTCGAGAAGGGGTTGAGTAAGGCAGCGGCAGCGAGCTGCAGACTGAGACTTCGGACTCGGACTCGGACTTATCCAACACACCCTGCGCACTCTCTTCCGTCCTCCCTCGGCTCGTCATCATCGAGATTCCGGATCGGCTGACTAAGCGCCCATCGCATAAGCATTACAGACACCGTTGCCGAGTCTCCGCCTGCGTCTCTGCGCGCGTCCTCTCCTCGCTCTCTCTCCCAGTCGCAGCCACCTCGCGCAGCCTCGCGCCCTGTCGCGCCCTGTCGCGCGCCCTGTTCGGCTCCCGGGGACGCGATCGCGCACAGTGGCCGTCTATCGTCGTCCGATCGGCGTACCGCAACTTACAGCGTTTCCAGTCCCGCGGCGCTACGTCACCGTCCATCATTCCCGTGAGTCACGCTTGCCGATTCCGCCGAACCACGTCTCTTCGTTCTTGCGTCCGCCCACAGCAGCCACCAGCCCATCGTCAGTATGGCCACCACCCACCCCATCACCGACATCTTCCGATCCTCGACCGCCGCGCCCTGTCTGCCATCTCTTTCTCGAACCTTCCCAGTCCCTTTCGTAACGTCGGTGAGGTAACCACTCAATCTCCTAGATACTTACACCTCGTATCTCTATTTCCGTACATAGTTGCAGCCTGTCATGACCCTAACAGAACCCTGAGGGCAGGCGGAGACAGCGCGCAAGAACCAAACTCTAGACAACTCCGACCCTAGTGGGGTGAGGTGCTGACGCATCAAGTATGTCGCTGTTACGGTGGGTCACCGGCACACGCCTCCGAGCTGGTCTTTGGCCCAAACGCGGGCCTTGACTGATGATCATATCCGTATTCGTTCTCTTTTGTCCACCCCTTGTCGCGCCCTGTCCTCATTTTGCCTCAGTCGAAAGCCCGCAGCCCGCAGCCCTCGTTGAAAGCTTCTCTTCCAACTGCGAACCCAACTTCCCCCGTGCGCGTATCCGCTACCAACCATCATGTGAGTAAACATGCGATGTTCGCGTGTCCGAGGCTCCGAAGCTGAGATGGCATGCTCAGGTTCCCAGTTCCAGCCTAGCCCTCCCTCATGGGCCCGTTTTCCACGAAGTTCTTCATCGGCACCGGACGCATGACTGTCTCACATACGGAACCCTCAGCGACTTTTGTCAGCGGGGTTAAAGCGCCCGATATCAGGGTCCGGCCCCACGATGGCGAGTCATTGGAAAAACCGCTATACCTCTAGACCCAGCGTTGCCGACGCTACCGACACATGCCGGCACTGTCACCATATTGCGTCTTGAAGTTGCCTTACTCATCCTGCTCTGTTCCGACTGTTTTGTGTCTAGGTCGAGATCGTCGAATCTATCGATTGCGTTTAGCACGCTCCTGAGTCCCTCGTGCCGCATCATGTTGTCCTAGACCTTCATGCATGGATGGCCGATGCTCGGTGTGTCGGGGCCCGAGGGGGTGCGCATGAACGTCATTCTTGCCACCAAATGCCGGGACTGAACACCCTCACAGCAGGCACACGAAGGCACACGACCTCGCGGCTCAAGCTCAAGTCTCCTTTCTGTCGGATGTGCGTGATTTCGCGGAGCTTCTATCTGCTATACACGACCCGGTAGTTCCCGAGCACTCAGCTGTTCGCGTCTGTCAGTTGCTATCGTTGTTTCGTAGATGACCGTCATGCTGCTCACAGGGAAACAATATCATGACCACGCCGGGCATCGTGCATGATGTTTGTGACCAATTCGAATTTCCGCCAAGTTCGTCGCGCTCAACGTCCTAGGGCCTCGTCTAAGAACCGTTCTTTAGCTTCCATGAATTCGAAGCGCAAGAAGACACCGAACCGAGCGTCTCATATGGGCGGCACCAACCCTGAACAAAGACGTGCGCAGAACTCTCTGGCCCGCAGAGCGCGCAATACCGCTCGGAACACGCTGCAGACACGACTTCAATCATTTTCTGTGTGTTTGGGGTGGGGCACCATCTTCTCTCCATTGACACCGGTCAGGTCGCGGGATGGTGTTCGTGTTAGATGTGGCCGAACTCACCGACGAGGGCGACCTGCGTCATCAGCCTGCTCATAGTTGCTGCGGAAGTTGCGAAGCCGAGCACCAAAAGGTATGCCTGCAGGTTCTCATGCACGTCGAAGAGTCCTGCGGCTTGCGCCGGCTCCACCAAGCTGTGTCGGAGAGAACGTTCAGAGCTCACAACTGTTCTTGGCTCCGCGTCGGGCCTTCACACTAGCATAGCGTGCCTTCAGCGTTTGCGCCAAGCTCTTAACTCCGAGTCGCAGCGTTGTGATATGATGCGATGTCTACAGCTCTGGACGCGTGTGTACACCTCGTATGCAAAGACCTGTACATATGTGGTGCGAATAGGAATACGAGTACGAGTACGACGTGGATTCAACACCACATTCAATTGAGAGTGACTAGTGCTGGTGAACTTTGATAAGTATCTGGCGTCCGAGGCACTTACGGCACGCATCGTTGCATTAGGGGCATGGGCTTCCGGACAGCTCTGACAGTACGCAATCAGACAGCGCCGATAGGGATAATGTGGGCAATCTCTGCTGACTGCAAATGTCGCCTACGTCTCGAGTGCATGAAGGCCACGCTCAGGAGCCATCCTGCCCCTCCATGCTGTGGACTTGAACAGGACCCCCGAATAAGCGCCTAACTGCTCCGATCCCAAAAATCACCGAAAACGGGCATTTTGGAGGCCGAGAATCGCTGAAGCGCCCGTTAAACGCTCAAAAAATTACTATATATGGTATCTGGTTGCCAAGAATTTCCCCATATAGTAGCACCGAAAACGGCCCACTCGGGATCGGACCTCTGAGAGGATATGCGGGGGTCCTACTTGAACAACGCTGCCTCCGGGCCGGATTGACGCGTAAAGAGCGCGTCTTGGATTCACGTGATCGCGAGGAGAGGAAAGTTGTGTCGGCCGGACTCCACGGAGTGCACTCCCAGTCCACCCATGGCATTCAGCCGCCCCCACTGAGCGACTCTCTCTCGTCTATCGCACGACCTCAGGCCCCATGTCACTCATCCTATCGCCCCCATAGCACGATAACGCCCGCACCCGGTCGCTCATCGATAGACCCTCAGTCATCATCGTACGACTCTTCCGGACTCACGACCTCCATCCCTTCCGACTCCGTCGCCAGTGCGAGTCACCGCCGCTCTCGCGCCTCGCATTCAGCGCTCTCGACTTCTCTCCTGACCTGTCTGGAAGCGGACGACCCTATCAACGATGGCTGTCCTGCGCAAGATCCGCCACTTTGTGTGGGGCGAGATCCCGGAGTCGAAGATGGAGCGCAAGCTGCTTCTCAAGATAGACTGGTTCATATTGTCGTATTGCTGTCTTATGGTGCGTCTCTGCCCCCCATTACCACTCGTTTCGTGGCAAGATGACCGAATACACGTGCGCCCGCGCGATCAGTACTTCTCGAACTGTGGGTGTATGCTCTAGATGCGAGCATGTGTCGACCGTGCTGAAAACGAGTCCCTGCGCGCCCCATGTTTTCTTAGATCTTGATCGGAGCAACATATCCAATGCATATGTTTCCGGGATGCGCGAGGAGCTCAGCATGCACGGCACGGAATTCAATGTCAGTGTCTTCCCTTCTACCACACTCCCCGTGTCTTCCCCCCATTTGATCGGGATGCTGACGCGGAGCGCGGATAGCAAATCAACACTATCTTCACCTGCGGGTACATCGTTGGGATGATTCCAAGTGACTATGGCGCTCTCGTTTTCATGCGCTCGCGCGGACGTTGACCGGTGTTCTCTCTTCTGCGTGATCCCCGCGCAGACAACATCATGCTGCAGCTCGTGCCGCCCCGGATATGGTTCCCGGCCATGCAGATTGTGTGGGGCGTCCTGACCTTCTGGTGAAATCCCTTCTGAATTTGCAAAGCGTGCCGCGGTGACTAACGTTCTGGCGTCCGGATGCTAGCACTAGTGCAGTCTCGAACGTGCAGCAGGTGCGTGTAGGTCGGCTACATTGAAAGGCGAGGCGAGCTAATGGCATGTGTAGATATATGCTATCCGCTTCTTCCAAGGGATTGCGGAATCTTCGACGTTCGTCGGAACGCATTATATTCTCGGCTCGTGCGTCTTTTGTCAGCAGGAAAAGTCGGTTTGGCGCCATTTTGACATGTCTCCGTCTTCGTAGGTGGTACAAGTCAGGGGAGTTAGGCAAGCGGTCGGGGATCTTCACCTCCTCGGGTTTGGCCGGCACATTGTGAGTGTCTTCAGTCTGCTCAACTGTCTCGACTCATCGTCGATTGGTAGATTCTCGGGCATCCTGCAGGCCGCTGTATATACGTACGGGCATATCACTGGAGCAGCCGACACCTGACTGACATATACTGCAGTAAGCTGAATGGTGTCTCTGGCAGAAGCGGGTGGCGCTGGTTGTGAGTGCTGCTCTCTCTGACAAGCGAACCACATACCCAATTCATCCGTTTCCAGATTCATTATAGATGGCATAATCACCTTGCCCATCGCACTCTATGGCTTCCTCATCTTCCCTGACGTCCCAACGGCCACGAAGGCGTTCTATCTGTCAGATGAGGTACGTCATGGATATCATGGCGCATACAGCGACCGCTGACATTTCGCCCATGGTTCAGGAACGCTTACTGTCGTGCGAACGTCTGGAGTCTGAGAAGAACAAAGACATTGAGCACGGACACCTGTCGTGGAACCTTGTAAAGCGGGTCGTGGGGAATTGGCGGTGGTATGGCTGCAGCTTGCTGGTCAGTGCTCCAAACAGCCTGTCAACCTGAGGCAGCAATTGAACCCAATCTCGTTCCATCGAATCTAGTTCGCCATCTCCGGCGAGACGGAAAGTTTCGGTACAAACGGCCTCATGGGTCAATGGCTCAAAGGGATCGGTGGCTACACCGTTCCACAAATCAGTGCGTGCCATGACATTTCGACCATACGCGTACGCATCGTCGCTGACCGACGCCCGCCCAGACAACTACCCTTCGGGTATGACCGCCTTCGCGATCGCGTCCACGCTCGTCTGCGCGACGTGGACAGACGCGACGCGCAGCCGCGCGCGCTGGCCGGTGCTCGTGTACATGTCCATCTGCACGATCGCGGCGAGCATCATCCTGCTCGTGCGCGCCGCGCCGCGGGGCGCGCACTTCTTCGCGTGGTACCTCTCTGGCGCGAGCTACGCGGGGCAGGCGACGACGTTCGCGTGGGCGAACCAGATCTGCGCGGACGACCACGCCGCGCGGGGGATCGTGCTCGCGTCGATGAACATGTGGAACAACGTGGTGAACGCGTGGTGGCCGCTCGTGTTTTACCCCGCGACGGACGCGCCGTGGTTCACGAGGGGAATGTGGGCGATGGTCGGGACGAGCGTCGCGACGCTGGGCGTGACGTGGTTTGTGTGGTATATGGAGCGGAGGGAGTGGCGGCAGAGGGAGAGGGAGAGCGGGAGCGGGAGCGAGAGGAAGGAGAGCGAGGGCAGTGAGGCGGATCGGGCCTCGGAGAAGAAGTCGAGTCGGGGTGAGGACGAGGAGAGTTTGAGCCAGCGTTCATGATTCTCGTTCTGGTTGTGTACGACATGGGCATACTCTACAAAGTATAAGCCTACGTATGTCCTTGTGGGTACCCGACTGCTATGTACTACATGGTTGCTGTCCAAATTGTCCTTGTGGAGAATATCGCTCATGCTATCCCCGCCCGTGGCGAATAACTGTCCCTCTTAACTCAGTCCAAGCCTCGTCCCTCAAGCTTCAAGGTTCAGGCTTTCAGGGCTCAATCAAGTCGTCATGAAGCTTGGGGTCTATGGTTTGTGTTGTACCACTTTGCTTCGCTGCAGGATCAGTCTTGGTCTCTGTGTTGTATTCATCGGACGCTTGAGGATGCCCCGTATTTGCAGTCTCGTCCGTAGCGGTCGCGTCCTTGCTCTCAATCTGATTGAGGTGGTAGCGGAGAAGTGCGAGGGATGGATACATGCACTGTCGGGGTATCAGACAACTGGTGCGCGTTTGGAGCAAAATGGACGTACCAGCAAGGGGACGAAAAAGCCGTTCGTAGCGGACACGAAGGCGTAGACGTAAGCGTTGATCAGTATCCTGTTCTGGACGAAATGAGACCGACAGAGCGACTGCAACATCTATACGACCAAACACGGCGACGGATGGACGTGAGTACCTTCGACTCCGGTTCTGGCCGTGTGGACTCGTACCGTTGCCATGCCGAGCGGTACTACAACGGTCTTGAAAGACCGACGGAAATTGAACCCCTCATGCTCGGGAGAGTCGGTGAAAAATGACTTGAGGGCATCCCGAATATCCCTGTCCCGACCAACAATCAGACGGTTAGAGACCAGGTTGAAACCATCGAGTGCTCAACGATGGCACGCACCATAGAAAATAGAGCAAGACGCAAACCCTAAAGATGTTCGTGACTTGCAGGATGTTGGCCGTGGTCGTGTCCAGAAAGACGTTGGCAACCACCGTCCACTTGCGCACCACACGGCCGGGGATGCCGTCGACAGTGATTTCGCGTTCGGGCCGGCACTTGTCCATCGCGTGCCTCGTCCCGCTGACTGTGTCGGGAACGCATACGAGGACTGATACAGGGATCAGATTAAGTAACGAGACTCACTGGACGCCCCTACGAACAAAGCGGCAAGGATTGCACGGGCAAGCTTGTTCGTTGTGAGTTTCGCCGCGTACCAACAGACCAGTGCCTCTGTGATTATGGCCTGCGGCGTTCAATCCAATGAGTTATCTTACGGGGTGAGTTATATAGTGCATACCCGCGCAACCAAAGCCGCCGTCCCGATGCATACATGCATCGTGTACGCTGGCTCGAGGCCCAAAGTCGGGGAGGGGGTTCTGTAAGCACACTGCAAGGATTCAACGCAAGCGAACGCCTCGTTGTTATCGATGCGCAGGAGTTTCGTGGCGTAAACCAACATGGCATAATCTTGCCTCGCTCTGGAGAGCTTGATGACCCACGTCGCGACGGACGAGGTCCAGTCAACGAGAAGGGTGGTGAGCAACAAGGTAGCGAAGGCATTTCTGCGACTGTTGGAGCTCCTACTGGTAGTGTGGGTCCAGCAGCTTTCAGAGCGCGTGCGTGGAGACGGGACAAGGATAGACGTACATGACAGCATATGCCGCTGTGGCAACTATAGCCGTGAAGACGCCTGATAGATGGCATTAGCATAGATGTGTCAGGGGTGTCACAAGTACGCACCGACAGACGCAGTCTCGACAACAACGTCGATTAGGAGGTTGGACAACCTGTCGTATCTAGACTCCAGGCTATCTAGGTGCCACGAGTTGAATTCTAGGTGAGTATGCACATAATGAATATGCGTGGCATTGAGATTCTGTGGTAGGTCTACGGTGGTGAACAGCATAACTCGGGCTCGGATGGGAGACGGGGAACGAGAGGTTGAACGGGAACGCAGATGTGCGAGGGGAGTTCAAATAAAGAGGCAACTAGTGCCTTGGGCACTACTGTAGCCCAACAACGATTTGACATCGAGGATCAAGAACTGTATTGCTCCCGTTGCTCTGGCTATTCAAATATTCGTGAGTCAATGCGCGCGCAGAGTTGTTCTGATTGAAGCTGTCCCCCAGCGGTGCCGGAGCGCTGCTTCAATTTCCTGCTCGTGACGTCTCGACATATTCAAATATATACAAGCATCCTCGCACGCAAGTCGACAACGATTGCCCCAGGGATTGCTCGATACCTCCGGATCATTGCCGAACATGCTACATACCGTCCTGCTCGTCGTCCCCAATGCTCTGCGCTCACCTTGATGTCAAGCCTCCTTTTGGCCCAACAGGCGGTCGGTGAGATCTACCTCCTGAGGCAAGTCGTATGGTCTAGCGCAGACCAGCGCCGCCATTGTGTAGGACGGGTCGCTATGACGTCGACAAGGCGATCTCTGCGGCACCAAGCCGTACCAGCCTGCCCACTGACCGATTGCAGCCATCCCTCGAAGTAAGTGGTGCAAAGTTTGCGGATCAAGAGAGGATGGACAGAGAGATGACAAGCTTGCACTTGCACTTCTGCTCAAACTTCAAAGCACTGTGGTCGAAAGAAGGATGGGACAGCAAGCGCCGGAGCTGTGGAGGCTGAGGGAGCACGAGAATTCCTTCGGAGTTCCAAAGAGTAAGACACAGGAGCTGACTACGACCATGACGGGATCCACGAAACGCAAGATTTCCGGTCTGACCGGGGTCGAGCTTCAGCTTGCGCTCCAGCAGCTCCAGCAGATCCGTTCAAGTATCATGGTCGAAGAGGTGCCGGAGTCTGACCCCGCGCCTGAAGACACCTTCGCGGACGAGCTCGAAAGCATGATAGCCACGCTCGAAGCACGGCAGAACGATCCATCAGTAAGACCACATTGAGTAACCTACTTCGTCGAGTCTCACCTTTTCTAGTCTCTCTCGTTCTCCTATGCCAACGTAGAGGCACTGGACAGGCTCAACATTAGATGCGTCGGCGACCTCAGACTCCAATCTAACCTCACGGAGGCCGTTGCTGCCTCCTCAGCCCTTGGCTCTGATCAACTGTGGTCAAACGAACATATGCTCAATCATCTCGTCTTCCTCCATAAATCCTTCGCCGTTCGTTTGCGTACCGCCAGGCGTGGCAATCGTTCCTGATATCCATGGTCATAGAACGAAACCGCAACCGCTGCTCGGATGTTCATCGACGCATTCTTCTTCAGGGCAACCACGATGATTCCACCTCCTCACAAGGCTGCTGTGGTGTTGGACCATGCTGTTCCTCCTGTCCAGCTGAGGGCGAATCGGGGGGACACCGTCTCAGGGATCATAGACTACACAACCTTCGTCGCAGCGTCCGATGCCAAGGGTGCGTTGTCCGGTATTGGATCTCCAGCATTGCTTCAACTCGATTCACAGCTTATATGCGGCTATACTACCCATTATCGCTGAGAGACCCCTCTGGAGACAAAGTAGTCGCATTCCCTACCGTCGAAGCCAAAGAGAATGCCGGACGCTTCGAAGCGCACTTACCCAAAGTCGTACTCGAACTCGCCGCCTGCGCGAAACAACTTCAGTGAGTTATTCCCCTTGCTTCCTCAGTTGCGAAGCTCACACACTGTGCTCAGAAAGTCGCATATCCGTGGAGCTCTCACCACCGGCCACAAGTGGTTGTTCATCGTCGTGGACATTAACGCCGACGGTGATGGGGCGTCGTATTGGATATCGGATGTGCTCGAGTGGAGGGTGAATAGCAAAGGAACCTTTGAATTCTCGACTGAGGAGGGGAATCCTGCACTCATCGCTGGTATCCTTGGATCATGGGTGAGCATTGAACGCTGATATTCTCGACCCACTCTGACTGGTGTGCGCCGCTCTGCAGATCCAACGTAGCTTTCAAGAGTTCAATGGTGATGAATGGTTCTTCAAGGTCCCGTTGTAGGCGGAGGAGGTTTGATCGGTCGGATGGCCTTCCGAGCACAGTCGGCCGCATCCACAAGCGGTGTCTTCATAGAGTATTCATTCGTCATTCGTCGAGCTGTTGCATGAGCTGATGAAGGACACCCCCGTCAACCACAAAAGATCGACGCAAGTTCGCTTCTTTTCGACGATGGCAGCCGACCGCGCCACTGGCATTAGTCTAGCTATCTAGCATAGCCAATATACGTACTAACACGTCAAACTTGTGCACAGCAGACTCACAGGCGAGAGGGTGGAGACCAGCGTAGATAGAGCTAATGATACAAAATGTGTGCAAGCACTGGTGGGGTCAGAATCGAACACGCAGCCGCTCGTCATAAACGTTGTGTAAAGAAGCATAACGGTAAATGGGGCCATAAGGCGGTGGAAGGATGCGATAAAAAGGGTTAAAGAGTAAAACGACGCACGGGCCCTCGAAGTGCCTCGGATCTACCAAAGCTCCCTGTCAATGGGCCGGGGCATGGGACAGCTGAGCACCCATCACTGAGTGTCCGGCAGGTCAGATGAGCGTCGGAACGGTGCCCAACTACAACGTGAAGCCAGATGACGAGCGGTGCGCGGGACACAAGGGACTCGGAATGCGGGGGTGGGGGACAGGCGACCGGGCCAGGGAGGCAGGAAAGCGAGCGAGAGCAGAACGAGGTGGGGCCGGCGATGCATGGGGGTACATGGAACATGGAACTAATGCGATGCGATGATGCGCGGATGAAGGAGCAATGTCAATGCGGAATGCGGGGGGATGCGAGAATGCAGAGTGTTCACTAATGCATGTCCGAGAATGCGAAGTGCGGGAATGCGGTGGCGGCCAAAATGGGAGTATACCAAGCGGTGAGGGAGGTTGGGGGAAGGATGAATGAGCAGTAGACGGCGAGGTTGATGCTACAGTGCGTGGCGTGACTGTTAGACATTCGACATGGTATAGCCCGATGGGGATGCATCGACATCATGCGTCGACATTTGTACAAGCGTCATTGCTAACGCTCACTCGTTGCGCACCTGAAGATTGATCAATGGACTTACGGTCAGTACGCATATCACGTCGTTGATACCAAGACACGACTCACCATCAGGCGACGAGGCTCCTCTCCAGCAGCAGAGGGTCTCGCACCGAACTCGTCGGGCAACGTCAGAGGCGCCGCTGATTGTTGCAGCGGGGGGTTGTTCAGCGAGACAGGACTAGGCGCGTTCACTGGCTGGACGATCGGGTTCGCCGGGGGCGTAAGGTTCAGAGCCGGGGGAGGCTTGCGCTGGGCCGAGGGACGCCGTTGCGGCGGGTTGCTGGGCTGTTGCGCGCCAGCTCCAATGCCAGCCATCGCACCCGCCTCCGCATATCCTGCATACGCGTCATCCATGCCACCGTAAGCTTGGTCGTATCCGGTGTGGGAAGCCCCGACGTTGCCATATCCGTAGCCGTAGTTGTTGTACGTGTTGTTCTGCTGATAGCCGTTGTACGCAGCAGCTCCGTAGGGGGGCTCGTACGCAGCCTGCGCGCCGTACGGGTTGGGGTTACGGCTCGGAGGAGGCTTCGGGGCGTAGATAGGCGTGGAGTAACTGTCCTGGTACATGTTGCGCGGCTGGACAGGCGGCGGAACCGTACCGTGTCCTGTGGAACTGCCACTGCCATGCCCAACGCTGGAGCCGACCTCCGCAGCGCCAACAACCTTCTCGGGATCGTGATCGACGAGGTTCGCGTTCGAGAAGTCGAGGATGTCCTGGTGCAAGCGATCGTTGCGACGCTTGCGGAGGGCCCATGTCGCGATGATCACGATGAGAATGAGACCAACGAGCGAGGAGGCAGTGATCACGCCGACCGACAGAGGCTTGTTCGCAAGGAAGCCCGACGGTGGCAGCGTCGCAGGCGCGGCAGACTCTGTCTCGGCGGGGGAGTTGGTCAGGCTGGGCGTCAGATCGGAAGGCGCAGTGGGAGGGGGAGTAGGGGTTGGAGTTGGGTCCCCAGCGTCGCTCGGTGTTGGGGTATTGGTAGGGAGCGAATCAGTGACCGTATCGGTAGCCGACTCCGTGGTCGAAGTCTCCGAGGCAGAAGTTGTCTCGGATGCGGATGTGGAAGTGGACGATTCGGACGTCGTGGTATCCGACGAAGTCCTGCAACGGGGTTAGATATAGTGCATGGATGAAAGACAACGATACGTACGAGATACTTGTCGAACTCGAGCTGGTGCTCGAACTGGTGCTGCTCAAAAGGGTGAGCGAAATGGTGGGGGTCGCTGTGGGCTCTCCGACTGACGTTGTCGAAGCTTCGGTGCTCGTCGATTCTCTCCCGGGGATGCCGAAGATAGAGGTGAGGTCAAGACCGGGAATGTCGCTGTGTGACGTTCAGCGGAAGGACGTGTCACCATGAACGACTGCTACTCACAGAAAACCACCATCATTGTCGCCGTCAAACACTATCGTAATCGCAGTCAATGAACGCGTCCCACAATGTCCGGTCCCCGAGAGGCAAGGTGCAGAGAGACAAGTACTCACGGCCTCCGCCGCCGATGATGCTCATGTCGGAAATGGGTCAGGTGGGTTTTCGGGGAGTAAAGAGCGTATAGAGTCGACCGCAGGGTATTACCTCGGTGGCCTTCCAGCGACCAGAGAGGAAGAGTTCAGCCTAGGAGGAAGAGAGAGAGGATGGACGAGCCAGGCTGAACGAGAGGAAGAAGCGTGGAGGCACAAAGAGGAAGAGGGAGACAAAAAGCAGCAGACAAAGAGGGAGCACAACTTTGACTGTCGAGAGGATAGACCGGCTATGCGTCCAACAACATGCGAAGTGGAGCTATTGTGGGCCTCATGCATGGGCCACTGCCCGGCCACCGTGCGTCTCCGGTTCCCATCCCAACCCGCAACTGTTCGCCCTGCGCTCCCCCTCCTCCGTCCATCAATCCTTGGCCTCGTGCTCTGCCAGCTCCGGGCTCGAGCACACCAGTCTCCCGACGCTGGCCTCGTCAACGCCGGCAGACGCGTTGACAACGGACGGCGGGCACGCGCGCGACGTACGCGACGCGACGACCAGCGCTCCGCTCAGCCAATTGTCCGCTTCCTGATCGCAGACGCCAGCGACGTCGGTGGCAATACACCACTAGGGCTTACATAAGCTACACTCAAGATAAGTACACAGACAGCAGTACAGTTCAACAGGCCACAAGAACATAAGACCAATCCAGGCCGAAAATGACACCTTCACCGCAGGTTGATTCCATAGCTTCGCCCCGCGTTTCTTTCCATGATCTCCCTCAGCGGTCCAAGCAGACGCGTGAATGCATGCGCGTCCAGAGCTGCCACCTTCAATCGAGGTGCAGACGGGTCCGTCCGCGTCACCGCACTCACCGTCGCAGCGCGGGGCTCCAGGCGGAGCAGCGAGAGCTCTGCAGGGACAAGAACATCAGCCGCTGGTCTGCATCCGTAAGCTTTTCAGTAGGCACGTACCGCCAAAGTAGTCTCCCTTCTTCAAGTGCCCGACAACTTCCGATGCACCATTCCGGGACATCTTGGTCACCACCGCGTTCCCTTCCTCGACGAAGAAGAACGTGTCGCCCATCTCACCCTGCCGCACCACCGCCTCCCCGTCCTCGTACACCCTGCTGACGAGCGCATCCGCGACCTTGCTCCGCTCCTCGGGTTCGAGCGACGACAGCAGGTCGACAGATGATAGGAACTGCTCGTACATCGTCCGACGGCGGTGCGCCGCCTTCAAGATGATCGTGCGGAAGGTGATGCGGTCCAGCGACCACAGCGTGCATGGTTCGATCGCGAGAACGCTCGCCGCACGAGGACAGCCGTACATGAGCGCGAGCTCGCCAAAGGAGCTCCCTTCCCTGCATTCCGCCACCTTGCGTCCATAGATCGGGTGGTAGCCCGCTTGGTTGAACATTTCAGA